>LR990281.1:36854212-38114212 GCA_905147355.2 Apotomis turbidana
GTTTGCGGTCGTCGGTTAATAGAGGAAATTATTTAGAGATGGTCGATTTGCTTGATATTTCAGAAGACGAAGAAAACCTGTCCCGCAGTATTTCTGTAAGTTATTAGGTTCTCAAAATTTTGTGTCTACCCTGTCGTAAAACTCTGTGCACGCCACTGCACCACGTTTGCTACATGAAATCCGCTTAATTTGCCCGTTTTTCCAATAATAAATATTCATTATACCTCCAGCTTAATGTTGAACGGAATCGAAAGATCTCATTACGAAATGCATTTGTCCCCCCGTAGGGTCGGCCCCCGATAAGTCCTAATCAAATAGCGGCTATTATTTAGTTATATGTTAAAGTATAGCACTTGGCACCCCTGGAGGGTCACTCCCTACCTTAGATAGGGCTAATAAGAATTTTATAAGATATAGAGCTACGGAGTTTTAGAAGCGGCTCTTTTTAAACATAATGTAGATAATAACAGTACCTATACGGAAAAAATAATTGAATATACAATTACTATAGTACTGGTATTAGCTATGTTAACGGAAATAATTAATATTATTCACTTCCAAAAATGTGTTTATCGAAACGGCAATCCCACTTATCTCACTATATTCTTGCATTTTTTATAAAGATTATTGATTTATCGATACAAAGGGGTGATCTACTTTGTAATTAAAACATTTATTGGTAGCTTGAAAGCAGATACAATTTTTACTTATATGTCTTTTCTTGTATAGTATATCTAGGAACTCTGACGGCTATAATTCTAACTATTACCATAATACTACTCTAGTTTGAAACTTGAAACCGCCGGTTACACATCCTGTTGTTGCCCTGAATGGTCCCTGCGAAATCCGGCCTTCCTAAACTATTTCATATACGAAAGAGCATTCGACAATTGCATACAATGTAAACACATAACTCAGCGTCTTGCCAAAATACCGACTTAGAATTTATCAACCGTTTCCAAAATTCAAATTTCGAATTCAAGATCCTCATTTAAAAATGGTCGCGTTCACAGAATGCACTTACCGCGAGTGGGTATGAAGTGGCGTCGTTCGGAATTTCTGAACGCATTCGTTGCAGCAATCTCGGGCTTTGGCTAGGGTTGACAGTTTCTACTGTTGTGTGTTTAGAAATATTGTCATTAATTGGTCATTTTATTTATTTAAATTCTATTGGACGTTAAGATAATTACAAGTGACAAAGTATTTAGTAAAGGCATTCTTTACCAATCAACAAAAAACAGATTGTCGTGATTTGGTTACCAAAAGAGAACCGCAAACAACTTCAATGCTACACTGAAAAAAATGTTGTATTTGTTAGATTATAAACCATACGGCCCTGTATTCAGACACTCAAATGATCAAAACAATTCAAAATTGAATTGATTAAATATAATAAAAGTGCCTAGCAAGGCATCATGTTCAGTTGTCAATTCTACACCCACTTGGCACGGACAGCCTCATTTTAAAATTAAACCCTAGTTGAAAAACCTAAACGAACTCTATCCCGTTATACTGCAATCAATGTTCAAAATTGCCGAATAAGACAGATAAGTTCGGTGAACGAACAATGACTTCCGGACGTACGGGTCGGTAGCTGCAAACTTTCGCGTTTGCGGGCTGGGAACTCCGAACAATCGACAATTTGGACGTGCGGCAACCCTGGCCCGCGGTTTTACGGAGTTTGCTCGCGCCGCGTTCCGAACGTGATCGCCATGCGGCATAGGATTAGCAACGTTGTTAATGTTTTTAAATGTTCCTAAACTTTAAAGAGATGGGTTATGAACCCTGTGTGGGATTTCGCGACACGAAGTCGACATTTAAATCGGTTTAAATGTCTGAGAAATGTTTAAGTGCAGTATGTCTTTTAGCCGTTTATTTCGTTAAAGCATGCTTTAACTTTAATGGTTCTTTTATACTTCCCACATGGCTGAGGATCGTGACCAACGTGTAGTGTTCACATGATGCAGTCAAAGGCTTGTATATAGTTTTATTTTTAAGTATTTATATATTGTATTGTCTATTAATGCGTTTTTTGAAGTTGCTTTTGTTTTACTTTCCTTTCACTGTCTGCCTTGTTCCTGTGTCTTTATAATCTGCTACTTCAATGTCCAGCTGCTTTGATTTTTACTTGATTTTACCTTTTCTCTTTTTCTCAGATATCGAATCCGTATTAGTGAGTGAGCTACCTTTTTTATGGTCTCAAAAAAGTTTGCTTCGGCTGTGTATTTCAGATATGTCATTAGTTAATTACGTAATGATGACATGAAGCGGCGATATTTTTGTTCCCTTTGCGGTGGAGACGGCGGGTTGCAGCCTACCAGCCCTGGTACAGTTCATGTCATGTCTTAAAAAAAAGGTAGGGGACGTAGGCCGTAGACTTAGGTCAAAGGGGGAAGAGTTATTTCTGGTACAAATGCTGCCCATTGCGATCCAGCGTGGAAATGCTGCGAACATTATGGGCACGTTCTGACTAGAAACGATAGCAAGCTGAGTTTCTTGAACCTTGTTCTTTTTAGAATTTAGTTTTATTTATTGTATTTATTTTTCTTATTCTGTATTTTTTTATTATCATATTGTATCTTGCAGAATAAGACCTGGTCTTACATTTCAAATGTCTATGGCAGTAAACACGAAAAAGGTTGATCGTAATAAAATGGATAAGCAATAAATACAAAAGCGAATTTCGGGGTCCCGCAGCGCCGCGGTTCCGCCGCCCATTAATCAGGGGCCCGCGAGCAGTGACGTATTACGTAATTTTTATCGTTGCCAACCCTAATGACGAACCTGGTTATCTTGCTCCTGGCATAAATCAGAAAGCCACCATTGATAAAAATAAGGGTTAGAGAGGGTACTATGTATTGCAATTCTGTTTTTTTTTTTGTATTTATTATATCGGGATCTCGAGATCGTCTATACGAAAAATCCCAGTACCTATATCGATAGGTAAGATAGAGGTTTATCATTAACGTTTTTTTGGAAAAGTTGTTTTTAGAAAATAAATTATGTACTTATATATAAATAACTAGCATTAACCCGCGGCTTCGCTCGCGTGCCTATACAATATACATCATCCTACGGGAACAATGCTCTTTTTTTTCAGGATTAAAAGTAGGCTATAATCTGCAATCTGCATTTCCCTGATGCATATCCGTCCAGCCGTTTTAGCGTGAAGAAGTAACAAAACATACACAAACTTTCGCTTTTCTAATATTACTGGGAAATACTTTTTATTTTATCATAACTCCACTTTATCAAATCAAACCGAAAACTCAAGCACTCAAATCAAACGATCTCAGCTTTTACTGTACCAAATAAAGTTCACTTCAAAATCCATAACTCGAAGTGAAGCTAAGACACCGGGATATGTGTACATTTTATTTGTATAAAGCTTTTATAATGTCCCGAGCCTCCGCTATTGACTTGTGATATTCGAGATTGATTTAATGATTCTAAGCCATGTTCTAAGTTACGTCATGTTCTATTGTAAGATATTGAGGTTCTCTTCGTTGATGAATGAAAAATGTATTATTCCGAGCCAGATATACGTAATTCAGAATTCTGAAATGACTTAACATAATTTTTGAAAAGCTTGAATGTATTTATTACGGATGCAGGGAGTTTCCCGATCATTACTCCTCCCGTCCCAACGCGCCGCCCGCCTATAGGTACCGATTGACGACGATCGAGATGCCAGCAAATATATATTTTTTAATCTATTAGGATAATGCGGGTCTCTATCCATACCTCAAAAGCAAAAACAGAACCCCCTTATAGGATCACGTATAGCTGTCTGTCAGTCCGTCTGTTACAACCGATTTTCTGCAAAACTACTGCAATTTGGCACTAATGCTTTCAAGAATTTTCATGACTACAAATAAAATTTCAAAATTGGTGGCATTTTCGTAATTAACGTCCCAACAAACCATAAAAATTACACCCATACTCATATTTAGACATTTCAACCCCATTTCACCCCAACAGGGAAGATGTTAATTCACGTCCGCCACGTTGGATTTAAAAATCGTTGCGATTTTCGTAATTAGCGACCCGATAAACCATAAAAGCATTACCATTGAATTTTCAGACTTTGTCACCACATTTCTCCCTTTTAGGGGTTGAATTAAAAAAAAAACCTGAAACACGTGTTTACTCATTTATTGTTAGAAATACTCCTGTGAAGTTTCGAATAAAATAGCCTAACTAATCTTGTTTCCCCATACAAACTCTGGAACCCCATTTCACCCCTTTAGGGGGTGAGTTTTGAAAAATCCTTTCTTAGTACACCCCTACACCTTATAAGGAACCTACGTGCCAAATTTTAACTCTCTAGAACCAGCGGTTTAGTATGTAGACATTTCAATCCCATTTCACCCCAAAAGGGGAGATGGTAACTCACGTCCGCCACGTTGGATTTTAAAATCGTTGTGGTTTTCGTAATCAGCGACCCGATAAACCATAAAAACAATACCCATGCTGATTTTCAGACTTTCTCACCACATTTCTCCCTTATAGGGGTTGAATTTTCAAAAAAAAATGAAACACGTGTTTACTCATTTGTCGTTAGAAATACTCCTGTAAAGTTTCGAATAAAATAGTCTAACTAATCTTGTGTCCCCATACAAACTTTGGACCCCCATTTTACCCCTTTAGGGGGTAAAATTTGAAAAATCCTTTCTTAGTGCACCCCTACACCTTATAAGGAACCTACGTGCCAAATTTGAGCTCTCTAGAACCAGCGGTTTAGTATTTAGACATTTCAACCCCATTTCACCCCAACAGGGGAGATGGTAACTCACGTCCGCCACGTTGGATTTTAAAATCGTTGCGGTTTTCGTAATCAGCGACCCGATAAACCATAAAAACAATACCCATGCTGATTTTCAGACTTTGTCACCACATTTCTCGCTTTTAGGGGTTGAATTTTCAAAAAACCTGAAACACGTGTTTACTCATTTATCGTTAGAAATACTCCTGTGAAGTTTCGAATAAAATAGTCTAACTAATCTTGTTTCCCCATACAAACTTTGGAACCCCATTTCACCCCTTTAGGGGGTGAGTTTTGAAAAATCCTTTCATAGCGGATGTCTACGTCATAACATCTACCTGCATGCCAAATTTCAGCCCGATGCGTCCAGTGGTTTGGGCTGTGCGTTGATAGATCACTATGTCAGTCAGTCAGTCACCTTTGAGTTTTATATATAGATATAAATATAAATAATTAGAATATGCCATCGTAAGATAAAAACCGAAATGAAATTATGTTTTCTTCTACTGTCGCACCGTTTAAATTGTTCTATTTAAATGAAATGAAATATTGCTACAATTTTTTATAAAACAATTTAAACCGAATAGGTATATCGCGTAATTAATTATTTGAGCTTCCCTGACTTTTCGGCAGTTTTCCAGTCGGTTGTTTTATTTAAATAAGTGACAGTCGCGGAAACCGAAGAAAAAATTTGGGCACAAATATTTTAGACAAGACAAGACAAGCTAATAATTCACCAAAATTTGAATCTACACAATTTGTACCCAACTTCACATAAACAAAACTGGGATATTGTTTCCTACCCACATAAGCAAGACATATTGTGACAAATGTCGCCCATTATTCCTTGAATGACGTGGTGGTTACCTTTAATAAAACATTTAAGGAAGGGAATCGAACTTACAATGAGTAGCTCAATCCCAAATTTGAATATAAAATTTTATTTTATATTGGTCCATACGATATGTTACCTACAGCTTAGTTGAACGAAAATTCTCTAAATTAAGCCTCAGCTAGATAAACAGACAAACATGCTAAAACTATAAAATAACCATAATTTAATTGTAATTAAAGGCTTATGTCCCTGAAAGAATACCCGATGACTATACAATCCTAAAAATTCAAACAACTAATAAACAAGGAAGTCTTGAATAAGACATTTGTATTTTTTTTAAATAATGTCTTATTCAAGTTTCTTGTTTGTGATGATTTGTGAATATGTGTGATGTTCTCTTGAACATAAACCCCCACCTCCAAACGTACTCACGACCACGACTCATAATATGATAAATGTCGGTGCCCAGGTGCCACCAGTCACCGCGTGACATCGTTTTTGAGGTTCCGTACCCAAAGAGTAAAAACGGGACCAAGACTCCACTGTGTGCATTAAAGTTTACATAAATAAATAAAACCTCCTCTGATTTAATAGTACATTACTGCAGACGCCAGGAAATAAGGGCTTGCGGCAAGCCTTTTTCACGGCTAAATAGTGCTTTTCTCAAACATATGCAATGAAATAAAAAAATACACCACTCAAAAAAACACAAATACCTAAGTTTAGCCCGTTCATGAACACGAACGCCATGTTTAAAAATTAATTTATTCCCGGCCTAGGCCTTCAATTTTTGTATGAAATTCATTTACAGTTCTCTAGAATTAAGAAAATGCATTTATTTTGGGCTTAAGACCCAGCCTGATTGGTTCATTTCTCCGCTCCTGCAAACAGCCAGCCTAAAAGGTCTTAATGGCTCAAGGCAGCGTAATGCCGATTCATTGTTATAAATGGACGGTTAACATATATTTACTACTATTTTGGGTGGTTTAAGGCCGTTCCCTGAGCCAGAAATGCAAAAATACCCCAAAAATTATCCTATTTTTCTACGAAACGTTGATATTAGTAAACGAGGGAAAAATATATATCATTCTTGATTATATTATCTTTAATAACACAGCATTCGATACACGATTCATAACACTTCGCTCGATACAATTAATTCCCAAAGTAACCTCCAATTCGAATGTTTACTCCAACTTTACTTGTTTTTTCACTACGTGACACTATGAAACAAAAAAGGAGAAAAATCAATCATAACTAAAATAGTAATTTGACAGCTTCCGAATTTCAATAATTTGAGGCAATATTTTTAAAATAAATAATCATCGACAAATTCTATCGTAAAAAGATATCGCCTTACGGCCCGCAAGCTCTATCTCCGTCACTCTTTTGAAATGTGACTGTTATGTGACAGGGACGGGTGGCCTGAGGAGGGGCTCGGGGCTCTGGCTCAGGGAACGGCCTTAATGAGTTTGATGCTTGTCATTAGAGGGTTGTTTAATACTTTTATCGATCGAAGTATCATTATGTTTGGTTTATCACAAAGAGAGGTTTATTATTAAAGTATTTCCTCTACGTGGATAAATAAAGCGCAATTTATAATACCTATTTGGTTACTAAAAGCAAGTGTAAATCAATTAAGTTTCCGCTTTTCAATCAAACTATCACGAAAACTGAAGTGTTAAAATATTAACACGATAAACCTGTTAAGGGGTAGCCAAAAGAAAAACGAACTAAAGTTGATACTTAGCACGTATAACGACAACCTTTTTCCGTTAGCAATGTGGCATTTACGAGCATATGCGAGTCCAAATAACTAATAAAACTGACCATTAAACTTAATGCGTGGCTAACACCCCCTCAACAAGTGTACCCCAAATTTCCACTTTCCACCCAGTGTACATGCCCTACCCTACCGAGGTAGCATGTGTCTACTGTCTCCCCTGCTTCTAAAACTACACATATAATGTAAACCATTAAATAACTCGTTACTACGGGACCAGTAAAAACAAAAAATATATTAGAAAATAAAACAATATTTCCATTAAGATCCATCGACATAGACTTAAAGATCTAATAAGTGTCAGATATTTTACATTACTAGGTATGACTGTATTTTCCTCAACAATGAGTAACTGATTTCATTCATGAACTAAACGAAATTAACTTAATTAGCAATAAAATTGTTAATTCAATATAATGCGCTCACTCAACATC
Organism: Apotomis turbidana; assembly: GCA_905147355.2. NCBI lineage: Eukaryota > Metazoa > Arthropoda > Insecta > Lepidoptera > Tortricidae > Apotomis > Apotomis turbidana. The sequence goes on from LR990281.1 coordinate 36,862,030, forward strand.
ATACGATTTTTTTGTAATTTTGCACAGTGTGTTAAAGTTTGAAGACATACTCGTACGTCCCGTCCAAAGTAAAAACGGTTTCGCTTCAAAATACAATGTGCAAAATCATAGGTTCATAAAGTTTAGTTTCCCATTTAATTCGTTATCACAAGTGAATATACCTATGGAATTATCGTAATTCTAATGTGAACTATATTTCCCTCGAGAACACCGACTTCATTTATGAACCAAATAAGTAACAACTAATAAAATTGCCCATTGAACATAATCCGTAACTAACTCACTCGAAGCGTTCATATTTTCTATACATTCGTACAATACATTGTGTGAATTACAGGGTTCATAATTTAGCCATTGCAATGGCTAATTTGCGGCCCTTGTTCCAAACAGAGGGTGTGAACAGAGCTTGATACAAAGAACGAACACAACGAACAATGTTTTCTCAAGTTTCCCAACATATCTTAAGGGAATAAGGAATTATCATCGACAAATCATGTTAAAGACGTCCGGGTTCGCCGCCCTCATTCATAGGTTTTCCAGCCAGATTGTCGGAAAACTTTATCGAGGGCTACATCCCCCGAATGGACGTTTTGGAAATTTCGTCAGCAAAATCAATTGAAATGACTAAATTTATTAATTTTCTCAAACACGAAATGAAATGTCGACATAACGTGCGTTATAACAGAGAACCTGTAAGTAAGGAGATACAGTCTGGAAAAGAACCAAACATCTATCTAATTAATTACAGTTATATATGTACATTCAACACAATATTGTTTGTATAGAATCTTTTTATCGATTCATATTTTTTATGTGGTAATACCACATTTCTATTTTTATAAATAATGACACAAAGGTAAATTAAGAACCAACCCCGCTTCGATTGTATTGTAGTGGATCGCATTCAATTTTTCTTTCTTTATTTACCTTTGTGTCATTATTTATACAATATTGTTTGTTAAGAATGAATAAATGAAATAATGCAAGTAATGTTCATGGCTAAGCTGGCACCAAAATTCGAAAGGGCAATTATAGTAGAAACAATATCGGATGTAGTTTTCAGATTAAATAATGTACATGGTAAGAACATAGGGGTCTGGCACATCAAGGACTTGAAACGTATTCGAAGTATCACGTTTCAGGCGGAACAACTCGAGATAACTGTAAAGGGATCTCATACAAAATTGAAGGTCTAAGCCGGGAGGTAACTTTTTTAAATATAGCGTCTGTGTTCAGGAACAGGCTAAGCAGCTCTGAATAATAATAATAATAATATAATAATAAAGTATTTATTGACTCCACCACAAAGTTTACATTTGTTACAGTATAAATTCCTTAAGACTATTTATTTCTATTTAATGCGGTGGAGACTGGTGCCCGAACTAGGCAGAGCCTGTATGACAGGTCACCAGGTCTCCATCCTTCAGATGTCTACAACTAAGGAAATGTGGGATATTCATTATAAAAGAACATAGCAAACTGGAGTAGATAAACAAGTTAAATTAACAAAAAAATCTAGGAAACTAATTTTGGAACTGTAGGATATAAACTATAGTACAAACTAGCATAACGTCAGATAACGTCAGTTACATCTAGAAATTTAATTTTAAGCTGTTTGAATGTATGTATGTGTGTGTGTGTGTGTGTGTGTGCGTGCGTGCGTGCGTGCGTGCGTGCGTGCGTGTGTGTGTGTGTGTGTGTGTATTTTCACGATACGGGCTTCAAAATATTTTCTGTTTCATAGTAGTCTAGGGTAAGTAGCCAGGATTTAGTTATTGTTTTACAGGATTGTTTTGTGAGAGGGTAAGTGGATATTTTTGCATTTACTTTATTATAGAGGTAGCCACCTAAAAAACAGAAAATTTTTTGGGCGAAACGAGTTTTGAATTTCTTTGGGGGGAAAATATTTGATCTCTACGTCGTTTACTTGCCAGTACAGAAGGGTCAAAGTGTAATTTTGAGTGCTGTTTCAGTATGGTATTCAGAACGAAAAGTTTGCGGACTGTGAGTACTTCACAGTGTTTGTATAGTTCTGTTGTAGGGTAGGAAAAAGGTAGAAAATAGCTCACTTTAAGAATAGACCTTTGGGCTCGCTCTAATTGTAACATACAGGTTTTGTGTGCCCCTCCCCAGGACCCTATACAATAAGTTAGGATTGATTGGACCAGTGCAAAGTAAACTGTTTTCAGAACGCTGTCAACTGCAACATGTCGTAAATTTTTAAAGATATAAATCAGTTTTCTTGCTCTTGATGTAAGCAGTTTAATATGGTCCTGAAAATTCAGTTTACTGTCTATTACGATACCAAGGTATTTAATGCTATCTGTTTTAGTAATATCGTTGCATTGGCAACTAGAAGAGTCATGATTTCTACAAGAGTGAGCCGTTATTGAGTAATGATCAAGGTTAGCGCGATTATTGGATTTGAGGGAGAAAGTAATATATTTTGTTTTTTCCACATTAAGAGTGAGTGCATTTTGGTTTAGCCATTTGGTCACCATCTTAAAGCCACTCTGAGCATATCGGAAAACTTCCCATGATGATCCGTGAAAGAGTAAGGCAGTGTCGTCGGCATAAGTAATTATTTTACCTTTAGGTAGTTGGAGCTCGCACAGGTCATTAATATAAGTTAAGAAGAGTGTTGGGCCAAGAATGCTCCCCTGCGGGACTCCATACGTGATAGGCTCTTCGACACTGATGTACCTGCCCACCTTAACAGTTTGTACTCTATCGGTGAGATAGCTCTCGAATAATTTTAACTGCTGTCCTCTGATTCCCAGTCTGTCCAATTTCGAGATGAGGATGGGGACAGAGACTGTGTCAAAAGCCTTGGCCAAGTCTAGAAAAATTGCAATCGACTTTTGATTGCAGTCAAGGTTATTAAATAGGTGGTCTGTCAGCTCATGCACAGCGTCGGAGGTCGATTTGCCTACCCGAAATCCAAATTGTGAGGCGGAGAGTATTTCATTACTTTCGAGGTATTGGACCAATCTAGAATTTATGATACGTTCTAGGAGCTTAGACAATGCGGGGAGGATAGAAATAGGCCTGTAGTTATTAACACAGCCTCTGTCACCATTTTTGTGTGAATTATATTTAAGATATTTTTTTGAGTGGTTATTTTTTTATTTCATTGCATACTTATGTTTGAGAAATGCACTATACATGCCTAGCCGTGTAAAGGGCTTGCCGGCTTAGGGCTTTCCCGGCACCTGTAGTAATGTCAATAAGTCATAAATTAGACCAACAGTGACAAACTAAAAGTGGCGCAAATGCACCTAATGTTTTCCATATTTTCGCACAATAGCTAATTTGTCCCCCTCGCTCAGCACGACTGCACATGGGGTGTGACGTCACGCGGCATATGTGTGATAGCCCTTAGGCCATGCTCCTATTATCGCGCGTCCGGCAATATTCTAGGGGCGTTAGAAAAAAAAATTGGGCAAGTGCGAGTTCGACTCGCGCATGAAGGGTTCCGTACCATTATTTTTTTATTTTTTATTCATAAAATCATAGTAATAACAATTAGCATAAAAAGTCTTACATCTATACAGAGCATTCATAATACTGGTGCCTGAACTAAGAGAATCCTGTATCTCAGGCTTTTTCGACCATAATCTATAACAAGTTTGTTGTATGGGAAATAAAATAAATATTTAAGGGGGGCTTAAATATTTATTTTATTTTATTTTTAGTATTTGTTGTTATAGCGGCAATAGAAATACATCATCTGTGAAAATTTCATCTGTCTATCTATCACCGTTGTACCAAGATACATCCTGGTGACAGACAGACGGACGGACGGACGGACGGACGGACAGCGAAGTCTTAGTAATAGGGTCCCGTTTTTACCCTTTGGGTAAGGAACCCTAAAAATTTATTTATGTCTAGCTAGCATATGTTCGCGGCATCGCTTGCAATATTTTTATCAATACAAAATACAATGTATTTGCACACCAACATAAATTTCCACTAACACAAATATAAATAACTAGCTCGGCCGCGATGTAAACCGCGCATCCCACGGGAACACTACATTTTTTCGGAATAAAAAGTAGCCTATGTATTAATCCAGGGTGTCAGCAACCTTCATACCAAAAATGTATCGAAAAAATCCAGCCGTTTAAGCGTGAAGAAGTAACAAACATACACATAAACACACTGACAAACTTTCGCCTTTATAATATTAGTGTGATGTAAAACAGTGGTCTCACATATTCAGATCTCCTCCAGGTAACCTTTGAGTAATTTTATCGAGATTTTATCTTGAGAATCAACTGAAATATTCAATTACAGGCTACTGCTAAATTAAAATCGTAATTAAGAATAACAGTGACAGACACAGTCTGACAGGTCGAGAAAGAAGATTTTGCACAGATTCCTTACGATTAAATTACTTACTAGTTCTTTAAACTCGCGTAGGTACTCGGTCCATTTAGAGGTTTTACATTTTTCGTGATTTTATCGATTAAATGATATGTATCATTGTATTTGTGGTGATTGTATAATATTTATGCCACTTGTATCTAAGGGCATTATCACACTTGCGATTTGCAAGCGAATTTTGTATAAAGGCGAACACGCAGCGAGTTGCCGCGACACTTATTTGTATAGAAAAAACTCGCTCGCAAATCGCAAGTGTGATTACTGATCACTGATAAGGCCCTAAGACGTTCTCAGAACGATATTTTTTTACCCTGCACCCACTTGGAGTATGTATATGTAGTGTCATTTGGCAATAAGTTCGCTCATTCGTTTCGTACCGACTTTTTTTATCGTGCAATAAAGTTTAAATAAATAAATTCTTATTTATTTAATTGCTAGTGTCTCTACAACTACATTAACATACATATTTTAAGATGGAAACAGACTGTCAAACATGGTAAATAACGTAATACATCACATCGCTTCAAAGGCAGAACGCCAAGAAAGCTTTTTGAGCAGCTTAAGTTTTGACAAAGTAACAAAATGTGTGGCAAAACTTGCTGTAACAGGATTTGTTCGAGCGACAACTTGAATAACATGTTGAGACAATACAGTGATATGTCAGAAGGAAACTAACTTTATAGTTTGAAGACTGAAGTCACAGTAAGTACCAGTAGAAGATTCTCGTTGTAGAAAATGTCCGCAACTTGGCGCAAGTGTCAGTCTGGAAATATGGTTTAAACCGTGTCTAGATTGATGATATGACATGTTTGTTTAGTTATTATATTAAGCGGTTTACACACGTCAAATTGTCAGGAACGGTCTGAGCGTCGATCAAAGAATCAGTGACAAAGTTGCCCCGCCGCTGTACGAGCAGTCCCTGATGAAGAGCTCCATACGAGTTCGAAACATGTCGGGCCGTTCCCGACAATTTCACGTGAGTGTAAACCGCTTAATACAATAATGAAATATGTCTCAAGAAAGTTTAATAAAATTATTGTTTGTTTGGTATTTATTTATTTATCGTATGACATTACAAAAAACGCTGGATCAGTAAAAAACAATAAAATGTATGTTTAGTATTAGGATAGTTGACTCATGTTCAATTGTATTTAGCACAGTAAACCTAAAATTATATGCAGACTTTTTAACGTGAAAAGACTCATTTGAACGAAAGACAAAATTGAATCACTATTAAGCTGACTCTCGCCCATTTGCACCCTCTATAATCAACTTCGACGTTTAATAAAGCGCAGTCCATATAATTAGGCAGTTCACTGAAGAATCGTAAAATATCCCCTTAGGATACTTAACAAGAAACACCCCTTGCAATCTCTCCGTAGCCAAAACGTCGTAACTCCCTATTAAACACATATTGAGAGAAGCCTTTACGAGTTGAGCTCGACACTAGGGGCGTATACTTCACCCTAGAGACCCAACAATGAGGCAATATCAAATTGGCAACAGTCAGTAATTGCATTTACTATAAATGAATCCAATTTTGAAAACGACTTAAGTCACCGAACATCATAGTCGTTTAGGCTGTTACCAAAATGATGAAACCCAATATATCCTCGGGCTGGCAATTGTATGAAACTATTCAGTGCTGATTTAAATTGTAAAACGTGTTTGATAGACAGAGTCAATAAAGGACGATTGTGTCCTACGGCGTTAGTAAATTGGAGACAGAATTTGTATTGAATCCAATATTTTTACTAGTTTAGTTTTCACTTTTACTTAGATTATATCACTACATAGTATAAAACAAAATCGCTTCCTGGCTGTCTGTCTGTCCCTATGTATGCTTAGATGTTTAAAACTACGCAACGGATTATGATGCGGTTTTGTTTAATAGATAAGTGATGCAACAGGAAGCTTTACATGCACAATGTATCAGCATTGCACACGTGCAAAGCCGGGGCGGGTCGCTAGTAAATAAATGAATATTGAGGGACATCTTATACAAATCGACCTAGTCCCAAAATAAGCAAAGCTTTTGCTGTAGGTACTAGACGACGGTATACATGATATATAAATACATGTATAGATAACATCCATGACCCACAGGAATTCGAGTTCATCACACAAATATTTGCCCCGGCCGAGATTCGAACCCACCGCCGGCTCAGTAGGTTTCACGCCCTGACAACCCGGTTGCGTTAAGTTTGCAACACATTTGTATGCGGCGCCATACGTGCAAACTTAACTCAACCGGACCCTACCAGTTAAGATGGGATCAATAAGTAAAAAATTGGACGAAACGCTCGGTGCGCGAGTCTGACTCGCACTTGGTTGTTATTTTTGCGGATACTTGTTTTTCGGGTCCTTTTGCTGTTACCTGATAATGACACCAAACTTGATTCAAAGGTCCAAACAAATCCGCCATTTTTTTTCTGAGCGCCGGTAGCTCTGTACTTTAACACGCGAAAACTCCCGAATTCATTCAAAGTTTCCTCTATGATCCAGATACCTCACGCCAGTGTGGTTGATTCACCATAGAGTTCATTACCTGAAATTAAAGAAACATTATCATTAGTACGTGAAAACATCTGCAATAAGTACCGTTCAGATATCCGAGCAGTAACCCCGCAAACGAAAAACAGATACACATAAAACGGACATCAAACGAGATAGACTTTATTTTAGTCTATGAATAAGTGTAAACGAGAGGGTAAAGGCATCGTAAATTACATATTTTTTTTCTAAAATGATGCGACTGTGGAATGGGTGCAGATAATTTAAGACTTATTATACCTGCAGTTACCACAATAGTATAGTCGGAATCATGTTATTTGTATTATACAAAGTTTATTATAGTGTTGAGTAAAGAGTCACCAATGAGGAAGTATTGGAAAGGGTAAAGGAGAAGAGACATATACTTCATACAATAGAAACTCGAAGAGGGAAAATTATAGGTCATTTGATACGACACGACGATCTAATACAAAAGATAATGGAGGGGAAAATTGAAGGAAGGAGAGGAAGAGGAAGGCCGAGGATTAGCTATTTGGACCAGATCAAGAAAAAGGCAGACGTCGGGTCGTATCGGGAAGTCAAAGAACTGGCGTTAAGTAGAACGGACTGGAGAGAACTGCACCGACAAGAGTGAAACTCTTAAATAATAATTATAGTGTTATAAATTATTATTTTGACGACGCGGTTGGCGCAGCGGTAAAATGAGCCGGCGGTCCTGGATTCGAATCCCGGTAAGGGCAAATATTTGTGTGATGAACTCGAATATTTGTGCCTGGGTCATGGATGTTCTACATATTTATTTATCTATGTAAGTATGTATATCGTCGCCTAGTACCCATAGAACAAGTATTCTTGAGATTAATTTGGGACTAGGTTGCTTTGTGTGAGATTTTCTGATATTTATTTATTATTTTTTTATATCTTTAAGAAAATACTCTATTTCAAAGATAGATTGCTTATAATATTTTTACTGCGCCGATTGTTAGATTTTGTTTTGGCTTGGTATAGATAAAATTTTATGGATTGTATCCCAGCTATAGGTTATAGTTAAACTTAATTAAAAAGTTTAAGCTTAATTAAAAACTAAAAAAACATATGTTGAAGCAATATAAAAACAAAATTAATTTAAATGTAAATTTAAGCTAAAAAAAAATTAAAATAATTAGATATAAAATGCTTGCTGTAACTACATTTGTAAGCATAGGGTGTATGTGTGTGTGTGTATACTTACATATATAAATATATGTTGTGTTTACAAATGTAGTTAATTACCTATAATTACCTATAGGTATAGAATATTACAAAATCTACTCCGTATAACAAGTACATCACGAATACTTACCTAAGTAGTTTGTAAGCTGAAAACAGTAATGTAAAGAAAGGGAGCTTATTTCTGCCAACAAACTGTTTTACAGTTTGGCAGAAGTTGTGTAATGTGTAGGAGTACTGTTACTACGAATAAATGTTTTTTATTATTATTTTTATTATTTATTATTATTATTGATTAATTCCGCAATACTCGTGACTTTTTAATTTGATACACTTGAAATGTGTTATTAAAACAACTATACATACCAAGTAGGGTGATAGATTATAAACCTATCGTTGAAAAATACGAATACATTTATTATTTTCTTCACGGTATAAATATACTTTGACAACCATAAATGAAATAATATTTACTAGCTCACATGAATAACGATTTAATTCACTAAAAATCCTTGGGGAACTGCCAAGTCCGTTGGTCGCTAGGAAACAGTTGCTTTACTGTAACCTACTAAACCTAACTTAGCTATTAGGGTTGTCAAAAAGTCAATTAACGAAACAATTAGGTCTAATTTAATGTTTAATATTTACCGAATAACCATGTAAAACTACAATATATAATTTAACATATCTTTCATCTACAAGCCCTTTCAAACTTCGTATTAGTTAAATATTGTTACAATGTTAAGGATCTTTTTTACATATCATTTTTCGTTTTTATAAATACTTGTAGTCAGTTGCATCTTTTTTTTTTACGTAAAGTTCTAAAGGAGAAAGCATTGTCAAATAATTTACAAAGATATTACAACAATATAACTACATATCGAATAAATCTAAAGGATATTTCATAATATTTATTTGGATTTGGATTGTTGTGAAATCATACTGTGTTCATTATTCCAGAAAAATGTGGCAACCTTAGCGACACGACAGTCTGCCAAAAAAGTGTTTTTCGGTCAGGCAATACAGCAACCGTCTTTATAGTCGGCTAATTCTGCAAGTTTTCTCGTGTAATTCATTTTCACTAACACTTAAGCTAGCGCCTGTAGATCGTTTATAATTTACATGTTCTTTATTATTGATAGAAACATAAGAAACTTTTACTCATTAATACTCTATTTATATCTTTCTACAACTCTCAAGTGATCCCCAAAATTAAACCAAATCTGGGGGCACGGCAGTGCCCCCGCCAAACGACTCAAGCGAAGCACAAGGGCACTACCTTTTCGCGCGGTTTGAATTGTACCAGATAAATGAAATACATTTGCATTCATCTGCGATCAATCACGAGGCTGTTTTGTATTAAAGACCGTATCAAAATCAGTTTTGGAATTTTCGATTTAACCGCGCATCCGGAAACTTTCTTTTGTCATCACATGTAATGGATAAACACATTTAATGAGCGTATCTATAATATTCATTTCGCATTGCAAGTTACAGTTAGATAAGCTACGGAATTCATAAAACCATTTATATTAATTGAACGCCTGTGTGCATATTCGTATGACATGTACTTTGAGATGCAATATCGCCAAATAAGCAATTTCTCAGGTATATCCTAGGTATATTGCCATTAACTGTCATAAAACGTGATGCTGGTGATTCAAGCTACATAAAATGACACATCAGGTTACTGTTACTACCCAGTCAAGTTAAGTTTGCGCCTGATACAAGTACCCCTTATTGCACACCAAAATACATTTACACAAAAAAACAAATACAATCAAATTAAAAAAAAAACGGTAGGCAACAATCTATGGCGTCGCATTGGAATGAGGCTCAAACTTAATGCGATCGGGCTGTCGAGTGAGCGATATATGCGAGCGTGAAATGTCACTTTATGCAGCTTGAATCGCGGTTAAATGAGAGTTAAAGGCGATATACCTTAGAATCTAAGGTATATACCTATACCTACTAGAGACATAGCATATTTGACGATATCTCAAAGTACAGTCGAATTAGCGCCCTGATTAGAGATTACTCAGTGTTGGAAAAATTTATACCATATTAATTGTTCTAGTTTCCCGAAGCGCCGTTCAGTACTGACTTTTATCATTTTGAGAAACTTTCCTTTCAGTCGTGATAATTGAAGTTTACTGCTCCGTGAAACGATGAAAGCAGAAAGTTGCTCGTTATTAGAATAAGAACACTTCGTCAGAATGTGTTGGTGCGAATAAAAAAGTTAACACTTAGGTCGAGAAATGAGCGCAAGCGTTTCGAAAGGGGTTCAGATATCGAATACATACTACCGTGCTATGTTAAAAAGTCGTATCTTATTATGAAGTCCATATACAGATACGACCTTTTGCTGTAGCACAGCACGACTGTAGGTACTTTTGTCAATAGCTTCGTTTATGCATATAAAACACTAAAGAAAGACCACTCTTGCTATTTTACTGGTCTTTGTGTAATATGACACCCAATCGGTCGTGAGGCGCGTAGTGACTCCGAACAGACGCTGAATTGTTCAAACAAAAGCGGAAAGCTGAGCCGTGGACCAGTACACGCGGGGTGGCGTCTAGCCTCAGCACTTCTTACCAGACCTCGGAAAATACTTGGCAAACATTTTATGACATCTGCTAGCAGCTAGGGATCGCCTATATCGATAAATTCAGACATCGATGCTTTTCCCATATAAGTACTAACAAGTTTTGTCTGTTATTTTTTTTTAATCATAGTAGCTAGCTCAACTATACTCTTGACTTAGCGTCACCCGTCACTCTCTCACAGTACTGTACAGAAAGAGATACGCGTGTCACAGTTGTGCTAGACGTGCTAATGCGAATCGGGTGTTATTTGTCAAGTTTCGGAATCACCGGGTCCTCAGCTCGTCACTAGGTGGAACGGATCGTTTTGTTTTTGTTCCGCTCTGATTGCCATCCAACGGTACAGTCGGCGACATAAACCACCCGCTGAGCAACGTGATATCTTTCAGCGGATTTATAGCTGTGTTTGCTCGTAAGTGGACGAATAAAGCGTGAAGCTTCGCGATAAATACCGACTTGTTTACCTAGCACACGTGCAATCCGAAAAGGATTACATCGTTCATACCAGCTTGGAACATAAGACCTTTTGTAAACAAATCATTACAGCATCTGCTTAAAATTTAAGGGGAGTATAATCCTTTAAAAATCAATGCAGTTACGCCCTTTTTTAATGGAAGGCGGATAAAGCATGCAGTATTTCAGACGTTTTGACAATGTGCCACGAATTTGACTGATTTAACTGTGTGTTTTGATGCACGGTTTTGTCGTGTACTGTGACGGAAACGACAAAATTATGAGCATTTCACATTATGCGAAATGTAGTAAGCGGATCGGAACATTATACTCAATTTTAATGATTTTAGCCCACTTTTAACTGCCATACATAATACTTTGTCATTCGGAAAATTTTCGCGGGTTCAGTCACTGACGAAGAATATTGAAAGATTAAGAGCCTGCCTAGCCAAATCAACGTTGTGATTAGCTACTTTTCCTATCAAAAAAGCAGCTAGCCTGTTATTATTTCTCTAACATATGAAACGACTAACTCAAAACATATTTTATCTTCGTCTTCAAATATCGTTTTATAACGTTAAAACTATATTTGAAGATGAATTTCGTGGCTGCATTGACATTGATCAGTGGAAATATTTGTGACACCTAGATACAATCTAAGACTCCAGAAGATGTTACGATATTCTGTACAACTGACCGGGTTAAAAGAGCTCTTACCACCCGGTCAACTTAAGTTTGCACCGCATTTGTATGCGAGCACACACACACCAGGTACAATCTTAACTCGGCCGAGTAACAATCACAGCACCCGCGGGAACGTGTTCCATTTTCAAAATTGCACGGTTACAGCGAAGCGCAAAAAGGCGCAAGTGATGATTGAAATGAATCCCGTTTGTTTTCACGGTTTTCGAACGCTCTGTCGACTGTCTTTTGTTCTTCGAGAACATTCTAAAAGTGTCCAACAATAGAATATCTGTTTTTGTCGTCAGGTAAAAAATAGAAAGAAAGAAATGCATAATAATCATCGCGTGACAATAAGACGCTGAGTTGATTAGCTTCAAACTCGAAGTTATACAATACAAGACCAAGACAATGTATTAGGTTTCAAATAATATATAAAGACAGATTGGCGACGAGCTATTATTGAAGCGTTTAATGGTGGTTGCTCATTTCAAAAATATTTAAATAGATTTTTGTGTAAACAACTTAAACGAAAACAAAGACAAACAGAATTATGTACCTGCTTGTTTTCGTCGCCAAAATCACAAACACAGAAACCCCTTGCGGTATTAAAATATTCTACCGTAACATGTATGATCATTGATCACGGTCGTAAATAAAACGGTTGTACCTTGTTTTGCCTAACAACTTTTTGCCTAATTTCAGTTTGCCTAATTTCATTTAAACTAATATTATTTAGCATAACTATTCACTTTGCCTAATTTTCATTTGAGTGAAAGTCGTTTCGTATAATACTCATTTCACATAATCTCATTTCGTCTAATTTTATTTGGCCTAATTTTTAATTCGTATAAACATATTTTGCCTATAAATTTTTGGCCTAATTTCGTTTTGCCGAATTTTTGTTTAGACTAATATTCGTTTCGTATTATACTTTTTTACATAATCTTATTTCGTCTAATTTAATTATTGCGTCTTCTGACGTCTATCCATGGTCATAAAACAAACCTAACCTAACCTACAGTTTTCGGTGTTTAGCCTAACCTACTAACTGCAAAATTTTAATATACTTCCATGCAAGCAAGCATTCTGACGCTCCACTCGCTTCGCTCGCTCCGCTATCCATGGTCATAAAACAAACCTAACCTAACCTACAGTTTTCGGTGTTTAGCCTAACCTACTAACTGCTAAATTTTAATATACTTCCATGCAAGCAAGCATTCTGACGCTCCGCTCGCTTCGCTCGCTCCGCTATCCATGGTCATAAAACAAACCTAACCTAACCTACAGTTTTCGGTGTTTAGCCTAACTGCTAAATTTGCCTAATTTCGTTTTGCCTAATTTTCAGCTATGTCTAATCAATACATAATAAAAATCGACAAGGTAAATATTATGATAATTCAGAATTAGACAAAAACTTTTTAGTTAAAACGTTATTCGGCTATGTAATGATTAGTTAAAATAAGAATCGACAAAGTGAGTTTTAGATAAAATAATATTCGACAAAACAAGAGTTATGAAAATGATCATTTAGGCAAAACGAGTTTCGACAAAATAATAATTATGAGAAATGATATCTATATATATATTACGCGAGGCCGATTTTTGTACATCCCATCAGATCTACAGTTATGGTCCGATTTTGATAAATGATATGTCATTAGATTCGTCTCATGCTGGAGAGGTGCATAAAACTCTTGGAATTTTAATTTTTTCCTGAAAAGGTACTGAAAAATGGATTTGAAAAAACTACTGTGCGCTAACCACGTGATCCCTATTTTGACATAAGATGACCAAATAATAATAAGCATGATTTGCTCACAAACCTGAGTAAGTTGTTCAGCATGATGAAATATTATTTTTGAGTCGACAACATAATATCCGCAACACTTAAAACATGTACGAATATGCAAAAATAATTTTACAGTTTGTTGACAATGAATGACAGTAACCATATTCTGACAACTTTTAATGTCTTTTTTATTGGGGGCTATTATGTCAATGCTCTAAATTGCCAGGTTGTTTTTCTTTTTAAAATGTTCATATGGAAACTTTTTTCGCATACCTGTTAAAAATGTGGAGAAAAAAGCCGGTTAAGTGCGAGTTGGACTGGTACTCGAAAGACTAGAAAAACTGACCGTCATTCAAGAATAGATTATTTTTATAGGCGAGTTTTACAATAAATCAAAGCAGAAAAAATGTAGTAAAACTAATTTAAACGTCATTCAAATAAGTAAATTTATTATAGATTATTATAAATATGATTATGTAAGTCCATCAAAAAAATAATTCCAAGGAAAATGGCATGAGTCATGGTAAATTAAATGGTATTTTACAAGAAAAAACTAGGTCCTTCCGCTTGCATGTCGACGGGATGGGAAATGTGGTCGAGTTGAGAATATGGACGAGTTGGCACTGAAGACGACTTGGTAATACGGACGAGTTGGTGATATGGGAGATTTGGCAATAAAGACGAGCTGATAATAAGAACAAGTTGGTATTGTGTAGACGAGTTGGGTGTATCGTCGAGTTGGGTTGGGAATATGGACGAGTTGGAAATGTGGATGAGTTGGCAATGTGGATGAGTTGGTAAAATTGACAAGTTGGGAACATGGACAAGTGGGCAATTTGGACGAGTTCGCATTATGGATGAGTTGGCAATGAAGACGAGTTGGTAATACGGACAAGTTGACAATGAAGACGACTTTGTAATACGGTCGAGTTGGTGATATGGAAGATTTGACAATAAAGACGAGCTGATAATAAGGACAAGTTGGTATTTGTAGACGAGTTGGGTGTATCGTCGAGTTGGGTTGAGAATATGGACGAGTTGGAAATGTGGATGAGTTGGCAATGTGGATGAGTTGGTAAAATTGACAAGTTGGGAACATGGACAAGTGGGCAATTTGGACGAGTTCGCATTATGGATGAGTTGGCAATGAAGACGAGTTGGTAATACGGACAAGTTGGCAATGAAGACGACTTTGTAATACGGACGAGTTGGTGATATGGAAGATTTGGCAAGAAATACGAGCTGATAATAAGGACAAGTTGGTATAGTAGACGAGTTGGGTGTATCGTCGAGTTGGGTTGGGAATATGGACGAGTTGGAAATGTGGATGAGTTGGCAATGTGGATGAGTTGGTAAAATTGACAAGTTGGGAGCATGTACAAGGGGACAATGTGGACGAGTTCGCATTATGGACGAGTTGGCAATGAAGACGAGTTGGTAATACGGACAAGTAGGTAATATGGACGAGTTTTCAATGTGGACGAGTTGGGAATATGGACGAGTTGGGAATGTGGATGAGTTGGCAAAATGAACAAGTTGGGAACACGGACGAGTGGGCAATGAAGATGACTTGGTAATACGGACGAGTTGTCAACGTGGACGAGTTGGGAATGTGGATGAGTTGGCAAAATGAACAAGTTGGGAATATGGACGAGTTGGCAATAAAGACGGGCTGATAATAAGGACGAGTTTGTATAGACGAGTTGGGTGTATCGTTGAGTTGGGAATATGGACGAGTTGGAAATGTGGACGACTTGGAATTGTGGACGAGTTGGGTCTATGGACAAGTTGGAAATGTGGACGAGTTAGCAATATGGACGAGTTGGCATTGTTGATGAGTTGGAAATGAAGACGAGTTGGCAATGTAGATCAGTTGGGTGTATGGACGAGTTGGTAATATAAACGACTTGGCATTGTGGACGAGGTGAGAATATGGACGAGTTGGAAATGTGGACGAGTTGGCATTGTGGACGAGCAAGTAATATGAACGCGTTGGCATTGTGGATGAGTGGGCATATAAATGAGTTAGCAATGAAGACGAGTTGGTAATACGGACGAGTTGATAATATGGACGAGATTGGCAATAAAGACGAGTTGGTATTGTAGACGAGTTGGGTGTATGGACGAGTAGGAAATGTGGACGAGTTAGCAATATGGATGAGTTGGCATTGTGGACGAGTTGGGAATATGGATGAGTTGGCAATAAAGACGAGTTGGTAATATGGACGAGTTGGCATTGTAGATGAGTTGGGTTTATGGACGAGTGGGCAATGTGGATGATTTGGCATTGTGTACGAGTTGGGAATGTGGATGAGTTGGAAATATGGACGAGTTGGAAATATCGTCGAGTTGGCAATGTGGACAAATTGGGAATATGGACGAGTTGCCAATGGAGACGAATTGGTAATATAGACGAGTTGGCAATGCAGATGAGTTGGGTGTATGAACGAGTTGGCAATGTGGACGTGTTGGGTGTGTGGACAAGTTGGCATTGGGACCCAGATGGGAAAATAGAGGAGCTGACATTGTGGACCAGTTGGCAATGTGGAATAATTAACATGTTACCCTAACATGCGAAACTTGGTGGTAGAAATAACCTACATATAATGCAAATTTCAAAAAATCGACGCGCTCAATAATAAATCATATTTGAATTAATGACGTCTGGCTGATCATTCTTATACTCATTCAAAATAAAATTTGACAAATTCTGCTGTCAACAAAACAAATTGATTTTATAAGGCTTCCGTTTTTACCGACTTTAGTAAGAAACCCTAAAATTAGGTTTATATCATAGACTTGAGAGTATAGATAGCATCTCCCTCACTCTTCTGTCAGACACTATTTCAATGAGAGGAAAGACGAAAGTTTGAATTTGGAATTCGCGGGTATTAGGCCTTCAGCTCTAAATTTATTGGAAAAAAAAATGTCTTAATATTCTTTTTTCAACATTTTTAGCTGTTTTATATGTTGGATTTTATTTATTACTCATATTTGACACATTTTTTTTTTGTTTTTTTTTTTTTTATGGTGGAGTACCTACTGTTGGTCAGTTATTTATTTAGATTAGTAAATAGGGTTTGATTAAGTATACCTAGCGTAAGAATTTCAAACACAATATGTAATTGTTATTGAATAAATTGATTGATGATGATGACATGGCAGCACCCATATTAAGAAAATTTGCACGATAATATATTGAAAACAAGCATTGATAATAGTGGTTCTCTATTTCATACAATTGAGTTTATGTAACATTTTTTATTATCACTATTTTTAATAGTGAGTGCCCAAATCTGTCGTTTCGATTCATGTGCTATTTCTGGAAATTGATAGAAATCGATCAAATCGATAAATTTATGCCCTGAAGAAAGAACAACAAACAAAATTCTACCAATCTTATGTTCGGTCCTATGAAAATATGTCAATTATTTTTTTAAGATATGGGATTATTTTTATGAATTAAATTTTTCCATAAATCGAATAATATGCATTTTATTTGTGAAACAGATCAGCAGATCACATGTCATTAATGCACAAGTTATTTTTACAAGAGTTGAAAAAGTTGGCACGATGAAGCTGGCAGTTGGCTATCAGGCCTAGCTCTAGCCTGGCATGTTTTACCGTTTTTAAAAAATAATTTTGCGAAATTGCGATGTGGTCGCTTAGCGACAAAGCCCTTTAAATATATATATATATAAAAAAAAAACATAGTTAAAACATAGTTACAGTATTTATTCTTCGTTCGCCAAAAACTTCTTATCGATAAAGTAGTTATTTTCGGTAACACTTCCGGATTTCCATATTCTAGCGGCGGTTCGACGCCGCAACGGGCCTCTAGTTATACATAATGACTTTAGATAAAATGTTCATTATGGTAAAAGTTGTTAGACAAACTGAAATTAGACAAAAAAAAATTAGACAAATCAAGGGAATACCAAATAAAACGTAATCAACATCTTGAAACTTTAAACCATCCAACTAATGAATACTCGGAAGTATGTTTGGATGTTTTTGTCGGTGCTGGCTGTGACGGAACAACAGAGAAGTGGACCGCCTTCGATCGGACTCGGAGTAAGCAGTTAAATGAGGCGCACGACCGGTTGAAGTGGAGGTCGTTGGGGGAGGCCTATATCCAGCAGTGAACGTCTTCTGGTTGATATGATGACGCATGTAGTCAGAAATCACAGTCAAAGAAAGAAAGAAAGAAAGAAAGAAAAACATTTATTCGGGGACAAAACATAATTGCGTAGAAAAGTGACAAACAAAGAAAAAAACTAAACATAAAAACTATAGCTAAGTACTTAAGCTAATTATGTTATGAGTGTGTTATACTATACTACTACCATGACTTAAATATTCAGTCTATTCCACTAAAACAAGCATCAAAAAGGAGAATTTAAATGCATATAGTCCGATTATTATTGAAACCAGCACCAATATTGTTTAGGATTCTAAACACTTCATTACGCTAATAGGACTGCTGATGATATTTGTCATCAACTAATACGTATTGTGTTTGGTAAACAGGATTTGTCATCAGTATGTGAGTCACCAATCACTAGATAGGTACCTATTATGGATAAAAGGATAATATGTATATGTTTATGAACAGTGCAGTTAATCGGGAGAACTTTGGCCCTTCTGTATAAGATTGGCCCACATTTACATTGCCAGTTTTAATTGTTACAGCAAAACTTAACCGCTAAAAAATAGTTTTTTAACCCCAGACGAAAAAAGGGGGATGCTATAAGTTTAACATGTGTATCTGTGTATGTGTGTGTTTTACCAGCAAAATCCAATTAACCTAGGAATTGAACTACAATTATTCCCGAGTTTCGCACACCGAGCGTATTAACTACGGTTTCCAACACCTGGAAATTACAACGTTTGGTCAAAAAAATCGAATACTCGTCTTTTCATCGTCCGTCGCCGGACCGTGGAACCGTGCAACCGTGTCGTCGTCGGACGACGCGGTTGGTTCAGTTTGTAAGCACTTGCCTACTTCGAATCCCGGCCAGGGCAAATATTTGTGTGATGAACTCGAATATTTGTGCTTGGGTCATGGATGTTAACTATATATGTATTTATATATTATGTATATCGACGTCTAGTAGTTCTAGTACCCATATTAAGAGACAAGATTTGCTTAGTTTGGGGCCAGGTCGATTTGTGTAAGATTGTCCCTTAATATTTATTTATTTATTTTGTTACCGATTTTTAGGTTAAAATGGTAATTAAGTAATATCCCAACTAGCACAAAAGCTGCATAACCGCTTATAAAGCCCTTATACAGCTTAAATTAGAGTTTTAATGGCTTACAGCCTGTTGGGATCACTCCGAGATTGGGCGCATAAACTACGCTGTTTTAAAAAATAAAGTTATTTTAAACAAAGTAGAGACAAACAAATGAAACTCATCTCGAAAGCAGTACAGCATCATAATACAAAGTTATGCAGAGGCGTCACTCCAAAAAGTAAGATCAGACATGTAAAAAAACCTTTGACGCCTACTTCCAGACTACCTTTAGAATTTTGAACTCTTTAGGCATGAACCACACCGCTGCTCAAAAAACGGTAACGGTGCGTTCATGCAGTGATGAGTCGCAGCCATACCTTTTTTTCGTCGCCCTAGGCCATAAGTAGGATTTTCTGCCAGCCCGTGGGGAGAAAATCTCTTTCTGACCTAGGCAAGAGGTACCTAAATCTTTGTATAAACCACGGGCGGTACAAACCTGGGATCTGGGAATTTCACAGCCTTAGGTATGTATTGTACTATTAACGCACGCTCTCCATAAAGACGTTGACACACCGTAAACGCAGTAAAATGAATAAAAAAGAATTGTCCGTTTTTTTAACAGCAGTGTAGTTAACCATTATACGTTTATACCAGGACACAATAATGCGATCTCTTACTGCCTTGTGGGATATAATACGAGGGCGCGAATGCCGGGAGGAAAATTTCCACGGAATAAACTCATGGTAAACCCACAGCACTGAATGTGTTAAGACTAGTCACATCACGTACTAGGCGATTGATTCCGCCCGTTAACGAATCAAAGACACGTTTGTTCGACATTAGAGAGAAAAAGCGGCTTTTCTGCTTAAGAGACTAAAACGCCGTAACTTCGTCGGAGTTCCAATAACATATGTCTTTCTTTGCTATCATTGCAGATTAGATCTCACGCTTTGACTATGTAGCGTTACTCTTGCTATCTCATAAGTCGGTTGTTTAAGAGGTTGGAATGTCGACCCTAATACACGTGTATACAACAGTATCTAGAACAGAGAATCACTTTGCGATTCGATCGTGCGATTATAAGTCGACGTTTCTTGCAGTGTGATCTTAACTATCGTAAAATCATATCATGTCAGAACTTGAATCGTTTTAAAATCAACTTTGTTCGGTTCTGATAAAGTTCGAAATTATTGCACAAGTGCGAAAACCCATCAGAAAAGCATTGGTAGTAGCGGGATGTTTACTGTTGGCGACAACGGAACTCGTAACTCAGATGACTAACCTAGTCATGTGATAATGTGCTAACAATACTCTTGGAAATATCATCTTTCACATGATGACTTTACACATAGTTCTAATAACGAAAGCTAAACACTAAGAGTGCCAAGAGACACACCTATAGAAACTACAGATACACCTAAGAAGAATAATGTATTTCCTACAACTCCCAAACAAATATATATATAAAACAAGACAAAGGCTACGAACTTATAACACTTGCGTCGGGCGCTGAAAATAAAACATTTCATTGCATTTATTGCAAATGCAAATTGCTAGAGGCAAGACCTCAAGAGCCGAAGAAAATTGCAAATGAGACTGTAGCTTTATTACTTCGAGATGGCTATTAGTCGTCTAAAGGAGTAAGCAATACTCTTTTAAATAACTTCTTTCTGCACTAGGGCTGCCAAGATTTATACTTCCGAGGAATTTATGGAGAAATGAGGAAACAGAAAGCTCATTTCCTGATAATTTAGTATGCTATTTCCTTTAATGCATTTTAATGTATGCATATTTCAATATGGGACATAAAATGAAGTTACCCATTTATATTATCTACTCTTCTCCTTAGACATTCAGTTTTCCACCATCGTTTTTTTTTTCATATATAAGTGAAGATGAATATTCTTTTGATACAACGTGAAACCCCTGACTAAGACTTTCGCTCTTACCGATTTACGCATTACCTCGTCTGCCAGGCGCTTAATTCATTCATCCTTAATCCTACACAGGTGGCGTACTCCTATCCTATGTGGCTTGTTGTTCGTATTGTAGTTAAAATACGTACACATTTTCAAAACATACAGTTTATAAACTATGTTAATAGCCCATCGCTGGAGTAGAGTGCTTTAGTTTTGTTGTCAAACATACCCGTTTAAAAGTCTATTTACTTTAAAAATACAGCAGCAAACTTTCGAGTAAAAACATTAACCGCATAATAAAGGAGACAACTTCGTTTTATGATGCGTCAACCGAAGAATAAAACTCATAAATTGTATCCAACGCCCAGACGCCGCAGTATCGGAAAATTTATTTTGAAAAATTGCCAACCCTATCTCGGAGCCGTTGTTTCTTTGCTGGGATTGTCGGAAACTTTGCTTGAGTCAATGCTAGTAGGACATCTGTACGAGTTCCGAGTTTTATTTCACTCCGCCTTATACTTCCAGCGTAAAACAAAACACTGCATTGTCATGTTTCACCTCTCCGCAGCCTTTTGATGTCTTGTGCGCAAACAATTCTCTTATTTCACTAGAACTTTTCCGTTTAGTTTTAAGTACTCCAACAAGTCATAGCCACCTGCTTCAAGCTTTATGAAGACTACTCAACGCAACAAAGTGTTTAAATAGACATTAGCACTTTAATTACCCAAAGATGAGCCGCTTCAGTGCACCCTGAAACTCCCCCAATAAATAACCTCGAAGCGTTTTGTTTTGGCAGTTCATAATAAGAAAACTTGAGCATTTAGTAGGGCATTAAAACGGGACATCGAAACGCTAGCGTTTAACTTAAACCTTGAAGGCATAAATTTATAGACGGGTGAAGTTCGCCGCTTCTTCAGTGTAGACTAAATCGTTTCCAAATACCTATAGCCCATAAAAAGGCGTAGCTCGAAAATATGATGCGAATCGACCTCATAAAATCTCCATGCCAAGCAGCAGGGGCGCACGCAATCTTAATCCCTTTAAGCCTTTCCCTTAATACGAATAGGGTGCATATTTGATAGCATCTGAAGTGTGAGTACTATTGGACCCCACTAGTCCAGCGAGGGTCAAGCACAGTCATTATGTGAGGCCTTCGAGTGAAAAACTCAAGTATGTTTTCTTTTACATGTATTTTTCACAGAGTCCACGGGTAACACGGAATCCGCTGAACCCCACAAATCCGCGGCTTTGTCAAAATGCAAACATGTTAGACGAAATACACAAAGGTTTTCACGAATTTAAATAAGGTGTAACAAACTGAGTGTGCTTAACGTTTTTGAGATGAAGGACTTATTAACGCAGTAACAATCACACGATTTAGGCTATGGACATTTTAAATTAACAATCACGTAAACAAAAAGAGTCGAGAAAACTATATTTACGATTCTATTCGGTATAAATACAGATACTTATTTTACATGCTGAAATTTTAGCCGAAGTGGATTACTAAAAGATATTCGCCGTAATAGAAACAAGATGGTTTTAGAAAAATCGAATTCAACAAAAACAAAATTTTTCATAGTAATCATTCGAACGTTACACATCCTAGCATTACGACAATTTCCGATGACAAATAGTCCTAATAAAAACGTAAAAGACCCATCAATAATGACGACGTTTCTCATCAAGCAAATTGAAGTAACAAACATGGCGGCCAGGGACGCATTAAGAAATTAATATCGGGACTGACACGTGGGGACGTCCGGCGTGATGGCTCCGGGATGAAATAATAAATATATAGCTATAATAACATTACTTGTCGCTGAGTCATAAAGACAGATAAGCACTCGAAATGACAACTATGTTTGATGGCATATAATGCGAGGATATGGTTTTGGTTACCATTATTAATGATGTAGAAGAGCACTTGGATGGGAAAATTGGTGAAGCTTGCCCAAAGGGGTATGTAAAATTTCGTAAAACAAATAGCAAACGGACGATAATATACTGGATTTTTAGCAAGGATAGGAAAATTTTGAATGACTCAATTAAGGTTTATGCGATACAAAGATCGCAGAAACAATCTGAGATCCGACTCCTGACTTCACTCGAATTGGATTACCAGGGCAACGTCCATTCCTATGATTAACGGAGTACTGGTTAACCCTTAGAAATTATCTATCTACTATATGGTGCTCTGGTACATATTTGGATTTTAGAAAGGCGTTTACGTCTTACGTCCCTGAGGAACCCCAAACGAAGGAGCCGCGACGGGTACAGATGATTTATGGCGGTTCCCGTAATTGATTGGCGATTGTACTGTCGCACGGAACTCGTTTGCCTCGACTTGACCTGGGATGCCTCACGTTAACCTGCAATGCCTCGTGATTCTAGGGCTTGAATCGTTGATGGAATTTAACATTAGCTTAAGGGAGAAAATTAAACAGAATTTGTATCCTTCTTCCATAAACGACAGAAGGATGCAAAGGGAAATACTGTACATAGTAACATTCTGAAAAACAACAAACGTGAAAGTTATCCCACTATTATAAATGTTCCAGTTTGGGTGTTTTTTACTCATTAACGCCTATAATCATCGATCGAATTTAGATGGAATTTGACACACAGACAGACTTGATCATGGAATAAAACTTAGGATATTTAATTTACGAGTATATTCAATATTTTGTTAAAATATATTGAAGAACAGGCGGCTCCTATTCTCTAGACTCTGGCATTCATAGGCATGTTGGCGTTACCGCACCAAAAAATACTGATTTGCACATCAAATTTACTATGCTGTCTATGGACTTGTTGTGCAGGTTAGGTTTGGTTTTGACTTCATAAAAAGCTAACTAATGACTCCTAGATGACTGGAAGCTTAATTTAGTATCTTTAAGCCAGTCTACAACAGACATACTGTATTTGCATATTATAAATCAAGTTTAATTTGTGAATTAGGAATCAAATGTGGCAAAAAACCATAGACAATTTGATGGTCATTGATAACTACTCGCCTAAAACAAGCGACATGTTGTTTTCAAGATTTTTATTAACTATGGCGAATCTGAGTTCCATGAACTACGGAACCCTTAAAAATTGGGCAAGTGCGAGTCCGACTCGCGCATGAAGGGTTCCGTACCTATACATATATATATAATCTATAACAAGTTTGTTGTATGGGAGCCCCCCTTAAATATTTATTTTATTTTATTTTTAGTATTTGTTGTTATAGCGGCAATAGAAATACATAATCTGTGAAAATTTCAACTGTCTAGCTATCACCGTTCTTGAGATACAGCCTGGTGACAGACGGACGGACGGACAGCGAAGTCTCAGTAATAGGGTCCCGTTTTTACCCTTTGGGTACGGAACCCTAAAAAGTAATGTTTGGTGTGAAACAACTCCCAAGAGAATGATGTATCTTTATTATAAAGACTTCCCTGCAACTTTAAATAGCTAAATTCTATAGAAAGGTGAAAGAAAGTTTAAAACTTAGTGTACACGTTTCATTATACAAAAACAGGTATTTCGTTTTTATTCGTTCCTCATTTTTTCATAAAGTGAGCTTCTCTACAAGAGTAACACAATGCATACACAAAGCCATTGCGTTTCGTCAGTGACTTTAGCTCAAAACACAAAATAAATCAACTATATATGAGTAATAGAACATGACAATATAACACTTCACTAATAAATCCTCCTTATCTATATTTACCCCGCCATTATTACCACTAAGTAATTCATATATTCCTTCCAAGACGTGTCACCAACGTCCAAATGATTTATAAGGCCAAAATTGATTGGCCGAGCCAAACTAAATATTTGGGTCCAATAACAAGAGATAGTAAATCAATATTGTCAGCGCAATATTATCTGCGACCTACTTTCAGTTTACATCTGTTATTGAAACAATGGATTCTTGTTTGGAATTACTTTAGCGCCAGTCAAGTGATTGTGAACATTTACTAAGCAGAATACGGTCGCCAGAGATAATTGCATCTATAGAAGAAAATGCGTCTTACGATGATTAGAAGCGCAACATTTTGAGATCATCACCTTTACAGCGTAAAGTTTTCATATCCCTATGTACAGGTTTTATCTTTAATCCATCCAAGATATTCCTACAACGATTGTTTTCTGTCGTTTAATAGTTATCGTAATAATCACAACCAGGAAGCCCAACTATGTGGAGTCTACGGGGAGGAGCGGCATCTTTGATAGGAGAATATTTGAATGTCCAGCGGTCCGAAAGGCTCCACAAGCGGTGCTGGAGGAGCTGGAGACAGCCTACCGTCCATAAACTGCAGAATATTAAACCTCAACTTATAAAGGGTAGAAATATTCCAACTCTTTGCTTTGCGTTGTCGAAACGTCAAACAATGGAGACTCGTGATTGATTAGTATATATGTTTTTATTAGAAAAATGTTTAAAATAAATGAAAAATGGGGAAAGTGCTAACTATTCCAGCGTTTTGACTTTCATAAAAAGTAGCTGATTTGATCTATCAGGAACAGGAAAGAAGCCTAGCTCTCTTCCAACATTAGCGCCATCAATTTAACACCTATCAGCGGTCACTTTTGGATATATGAAGATGCTGGTCCTCCCTTTTACAGTCTATACCTAACAAACATTATAAAGTCACCAAATTACATTAAAATTTAATGCACATGCATTGTACAGCGATGTGTGTGGGCGATTTCACGATTATCGCTATTGACGTGACCTGCAAGAGATAAGCGTTATTAATGGCGTCTACCAAACTGATTTTCTCCCGGTCCCAAAGCTAATCGACTATTGTTTTAAATGCCCCAGTTTTCCCGATTCCTCATCGATAAAATCAAAGTCAGATTAAGATCAAATTCTTTGTATGTTTTACAATGAAATTATGATAACAAAAGTGATATCTTTAATTTCTTAGAAGTTTAAGGTAGAAAAGCGAATGACGAAGCTAATTGTTTTTCTTGCGTGTGTTGAAGATCCGATTTTTCACTTGCACTTCAACAGTAAACAACAAAATTTCACGCACGCGAGAGAAAAGTCTTCACTTAATTCTTGAAAGGTTAATTTTATGACCAAGGTTAATTTTATGACCCCTAACATGTTAATTTCACGCTACAATAGTTAAATGTTCGTGAAAATTTACTAAATTTCAACACATTCGCATGTGTGGTTGAAAATGGTCTTCCAAATTTACGCGAAAGTTTGTGTGTTAGTGACTAGTGTGTATCTTCTTCAGGCTGAAACGGCCGGACGGATTTGTATGAAACAGGCTTAACACATAGTCTATCCTGAAAAAAAAAAGGAGATTCCCGTAGGACCTCGAAACTACAGAAAAAAAAACTAGTTATAAATAAAAGATAGAAAATTTATAATATACTGGTATTTTTAAATACAAGCTTGGCCAAGGTACGGCCATCTTGATCTCAGATCTGACATTCCCAGTTGAAGGCCAGATGACACTCTGACAGACGGTAATTGATCGTCGATAGGAACGGGCAATGAACCTTCCATGAGCAAATTGCACTCATCTACACTTTATAAATAGGTACCTACTCATACCCGAACAAAGATACTGGATACTTTTTATCCGATTATGCAAAAGGAAAAAAGTTGGTTATGATTTTTCAACTATGCGACAGAAGTCGGAGGCGCCTTCTCATATGCAAATAAAATATCTCCATAGTGCCGGAAATGTGTCAGGAGCGGCTTTATTGTGCCCATTCTTTTTTTCAAGTCCCACTTTTAAACCATAGATAAAAAAGAGTTATTCGGCGCCACCCAGTACTTGCCAAGCGGAGCAAGGTTGCGCCTATAAATAAAATAAATGCTTTTTTCTTATTCCAAATTCAAATAGTTGCAGCTAGAAAAAGCGCAACGAAACGTACTTTTGTCGCCCGCGGCTAGCTGCGCTGGGTTTCTTTTTCCTCCATTTTTTTACCGCTTCGTTAAGATGCTCTAAAACTGAACGACATGAGAAAAACGCTGTTTTATGCATTTTCCGTTACGAGCTATGGCAACAGATTTAACGTTCCGTTTCGTGCAGCACTTGTAGTGAAAGTGTTCAACAAGCTGCAATTAGGTGCGTGGAACGAAATGCACTTTAGTGACAATTGAATTAAGTTGCTACTCTGAAATGACTAAATGCACTTGACGAAAGTGGTTATTAAGACGGTTTGTAAGTGAAATTTACCTTTTCCTTTAATCGAGGTTTTTACATGGATATATGATATGACAATAAACAATAAACTAATGTATGTCCTCAGAATGACTATGCAAGTAAACCTGTCAAAATAAACACTTTATTTGAAACTATAAACGAATAAATAAAATACAGAATAAGCCAAAACAAGTTTCAAGCATTTGCTTAAATGGAATATCAAGCTTTAAAAATGGTAAAATAATAAGCTTCGTTATATTCCAATGCGCGACCTTTTAAAGGCTCTACAAAACACACAACTGTAAAGGATTTCTAAAATTAAAATAAAGGAAATTAGGCCTACACTGACAATGGGAAATAAGCAATTTCCGCGTTCCGCGATTCCCTATGAACTTGCCTCGACAATGCCGAAATACCTATATATAGCTATAGGCTTACTTGCATAAAACACTATTCTGTACCCTAAAGGAGACATGGTATTAAAATGACGATATCTGTATTTCCTTGCGGGATCGAATTCGAAATGATGAGATACGCAAGAGAACCAAGGTTGTAGATATAGCTCAGACAGTCGCCAAACTTAAGTGGCAGTGGGCGGGGCACATTGCTCGTAGAATCGATGGCCGTTGGGGCAGAAAGGTTCTTGAGTGGCGACCGCGGACCGGAAGACGCAGCGTTGGAAGGCCTCCAACAAGGTGGACCGACGACCTGGTTAAGATCGCGGGTAGAAATTGGATGAGGGCGGCGCAAGATCGATCGTTGTGGAGAACTTTGGGGGAGGCCTTTGTCCAGCAGTGGACGTCTATAGGCTGATATGATGATCTGTATTTTTATGACACTTTAAAATTCTATTGTCGTCTAGTACCCATAGTACAAGATTTGCTTAGTTTGAGACTAGATCGATTTGTGTAAGATTGTCCCTTAAAATTTGAAAACAGTTTTTTTTGGTGATAGCTTATGCGAGTGTAAAGTCATAAGAACGCGATGCACATTTTCTTTTCTTTTCTATGGGAATTGAAATATCTTTGCCGCCTCATCACACCTAGACGGCTGGGTGAATGTTAGCCAATGGAAGAAAAGGGGTGGTTGAATAATGGATATTTAAAAGACTGATATACTGTACCTACTTGACTGCGGTAAAAAAGGGAGGGTAATGTTGGCGTTGTTGTGGAGTGTGGACACATTCTAGTATAAACAAGGAGTGTCTTGTCAAAAGGGCGTATGTATATAATGTCTGCATTGTCACACAGCATTGTGGAAATTGAGAAATAATGTAAAAAATAACTTCTCATTGCTCCTTTTTTTACCACGGCATGCGGTGCCATTGTTTACCACTATCCACTACGCACATAGCGAAGTTAAGAGTCTCAACCCACACAATAGGCGATGCCAGTTATAAAGTCATAGTATAGTTCGACATTTCATTCAGCCGGACGAGTGTTCTATACAATATCAGTCGCGGCGAATTCGCTGCGTGATCGCCTTTATACTAAATTCGCAACTCGCAAGTGTGCTAAGGCCCTAATTGATTATCATGGAGCGACAAAGTAAACTGATTTAATGAAGTGTCGATCACGTCTTCATTTCTTAATTAGCAATTAATGGCGCGGCGTCGCGACGTGCGGAAATTGGCGGGACTTGAACACGGTGACGGATCGAATTCGGAGCTTAAAACAAATACTTAGATAGATAGATAAACACTTTATTCATATCCATAACATGCACGGTTAGACACAATAAACAATGAAAAAAAAAACAGTCATAACATGCTACTTAAAACTAGTACAAGTATAAAACAATTACAGCACATTTAAGAAACCATGTGTCGTGGTAGAAAAAAGGCGCTGATAGAACGAGAGTCTAAAGAACAATTGACATTAAGTGTCATTATGAGGGTAGATTCTCGCCTACGCCGGGTGATAATGATGAATCGTGAACCGACTCGAAACATGTCGAACGGTATTCGGCTTCTACGACATGAGTAAACGTTTCTTATGTATACAGTCCGACAAGAAAGGTGAAGAAATTAAAAAGTGGCAATACTGTAGTGTGTATCATGTGTACCAAGAAGTGAAGGAGAAAGCCCAAGAAAGAAAAGGCTGGCGAATGCTACACCGACATAAATTGAAGATAGAGAGAATACTGTAGTATCGTCCCAATTTTTCTTAGATTGATAAGAAAGGGATGAAATTGCCACTTTTTAATTTTTACTCTTATGTCGAACTGTATTTTAATAAGTAGAGTAGTCTAATTTGTCTATATTTAGTATCTAATACCTACACTAATAACATAATGCAATTGCCAGTCATTTAATAGTTTCCTGCTAGATGTTATTACAGGTGCGCAGTTAAAAATCTAGTAAAATCATCACTCGACCCATTCAGTCTAAGATAATTTCAGAACAGCTCTCGGCTTAATGGCCGACGTGGCATGTTAATGGGATGCTCTTTTAACGGCTCAGTGCATTCATCATCGTAACGAGGGCATTGACACCGCCTCATTAACTTATGGACACTTTGACGGAATAAGGTACTGCACCTCTGGCATAACTGTCACGCGACTAGTTCTCGCGCGAGATAAATACCCATCTCTTTCTGTGCTGTAATGTGAGAGAGTGACGGGTAGAGATATCTCGTGCGACATGAGTCGCGAAGCATAGTTCTGCCGTGCTACGGTAAAAAGCCGTATCTTACTATCAAATCCATACAAAGATACGACCTTTTATCGTAAGACGGCAGAGTTGTGCTAGATGGGCTGGTATTACTTAGACACGTAATCTCAGGTAACATGGACTTTTTCAGAAATTGATTCATAATGCTGCAAAAACCTTAAGTTAGCACTTATTGTATTACTAGCGACCCGCCCTGGCTTCGCACGGGTGCAACGCTGATAAATTATGCATATATTATACATATAAACCTTCCTCTTGAATCTATCTATTAAAAACCGCATTAAAATCCGTTTCGTAGTTTTGAAGATCTAAGCATACATATATGGAAGACGCCTTCAAGCTTTTGGAATGGCAAGGACTAGGCATCAATATTAACGGCGAGTACATCACGCACCTTCGGTTTGCCGACGACATCGTGGTCATGGCAGAGACGCTGGAGGATCTCGGTACGATGCTCGAAGGTCTCAACAGAGTATCCCAACAGGTGGGCCTTAAGATGAACATGGACAAAACGAAGATTATGTCGAATGTCCATGTAGCACCCACCCCAGTAATGGTTGGTAACTCGGTCCTCGAAGTTGTTGACGAATACGTCTATCTGGGACAAACAATTCAGTTAGGCAGTTCCAACTTCGAGAAAGAGATCAATCGGCGGATTCAACTCGGATGGGCAGCGTTCGGTAAACTGCGAAGTGTCTTCTCGTCCAACATACCTCAGTGCTTGAAGACGAAAGTCTTCAACCAGTGCGTATTACCGGTGATGACCTACGGAGCCGAGACGTGGTCTCTAACTATGGGCCTTTTAAGGAAGCTCAGAGTCACTCAGCGAGCTATGCTCGGGATTTGTCTACGAGATCGAATCAGAAATGAGGAGATTCGTAGACGAACCAAGGTCATCGACATAGCAAACCGGGTAAGCAAGCTGAAGTGGCAATGGGCGGGGCACATAGCTCGAAGGACCGATGGCCGTTGGGGCAGAAAAGTTCTCGAGTGGAGACCATGTACCGGCAAGCGCAGTGTAGGACGACCACCCGCAAGGTGGTCGGACGACCTGGTTAGAGTTGCGGGGACTCGCTGGATGCGGGTCGCTGCTATCCGGCCCATGTGGAAATCTATTGAGGAGGCCTGTGTCCAGCAGTGGGCGTCCTATGGCTGAAATGATGATGATGATGATGAAGCATACATAGGGACAGACAGACAGAAAGCAGGAAGCGACTTGGTTCTATACTATGTAGTGAAGTGGTTTACACTCACGTAAATTTGTCAGGAACAGCCCGACAGGTTTCAAGTGACAAAGTTGCCGCGCGCTGTACGGGTAGCAGTCCCTGATGAAGAGCTCCATACGAGTTCGAAACATGTCGGGCCGTTCCTGACATCACGTGAGTGTAAACCGCTTAATACAATAATTCAATATGTCTCATGAAGTTTTAATAAGATTATTAAGTTACCACTTATTGTATTAAGCGGTTTACACTCACGTAAAATTGTCAGGAACGGCCCGACAGGTTTCAAGTGACAAAGTTGCCGCGCCAGTGTACGGGCAGTCCCTGATGAAGAGCTCCGTACGAGTTCGAAACATGTCGGGCCGTTCTGACAATTTTACGTGAGTGTAAACCGCTTAATACAATACTTAAGTTAGCACTTCACTTTGCATTAATATTTGTTAACCGTTTTGTTGCATTTCTTTCATTTTATTTATTAAACGTAAGAGGTAATGTTTGCCAAGTGGCCTTAGTATTTAATTTCACTTAAGAAACATCGAGGACAAAGTGAAAAGCGTCTGACACCTGGTATAAAGTTAAGTAACTATTTCAAATCACCAATCAATTTTGGTATACTTAGCAATAGTAACATTCAGAATCAACATTACTTTCAATGAAATTGATTCGATATTTATTTTGAATAGGATAGTTCTTTACATGGTTCTCGAGTGGAGACCACGTACCAGCAAGCGTAGTCTAGAAAGGTAGATGACCTGTTTAGAGTTACAGGGACTCGCTGGATGCCGGTCGCTTCTATCCAGCCCAAGTGGAAGTCTATTAACGAGGCCTATGTCCAACAGTGAACGTCCTATAGCTGAGACGATGATGTTATTTATATGCACCAATCATCCCATTCCATCTTGGTAAAGTAAGCGTTCCCTGAAGATTTCAATTCCAATCGTACCCAGGACTTTTAGATAATCTTCCAGAAATACAAACGCAAAGAATCCTAATTTGGCTCCTTTTAATTAAAACCCGCAAAAAGTGTTCTAAAAATTTAGCTCTGCCTTTATAAAATGGGTTCACAACAGCATTCCTCCGCTAGGGTTGCGCTCGCGCAAGATCGAACGATAAGGTCCGACCGAGCCGCCGAGGAAACCCGAAGAAATCCGAACGTAAGAACCTACTCCGAAGACAAAAATTCAAAGGTCGTAACGTGCCTTCCCTCTCACGCTCCTGTTAAGTATGTAAACGTGAACGGGACAGTACGATTCGAATTTCAAATCTCGAACTTAAGTAGCCCCTTAGAGAACGAGGTCATTCAACGTTCCCTCCACCCGTCCCTTACCTACTCTCCCTGTTTTCCTATCACTATCCCTTTTTGTTTCTATGGACAAAATGCGGTCGACCAATGATTTAGCTTGATGAGCATTTTACACTCGAGTTGGGGTTCAAATTGAATTTTATATGGACGCAATTGGCTTTTGATTTATTGGGGGTCGTTGCACTTGGTTAATTTAATTGATCATTTTGAAATGTTGCGTTCGTTGCAGGCGACGTTGGCATTTAAATGTGCCGTTCGAAGATTAACAGCCTAAAACCGTTATAATTTGTATAGGTATAGCTGGTTCTTCCAATGCCGACCCATATTTATATAGGTTATGCCGACTCAAAATCCTGAGCACTATTCTTGTAGGAGGAAAAAAGAGTCATATAAAAATGTATATTTCTTTTACGTTACTTCGGTTCCTCCCACACAAAGATGTTTTAAAAAGGACCGTAAATATTGGGATACTTTATTGATAGTGCTCAGGATAAAAGAATAACGTAAAATTTTCTCCAACCTAAACAAGAAAATGGACAATGATTTCTGAAAACCCCCATTATCAATTTACAACGAATGTTAAAACAATACTTCAGGCTACCAAGGAATTGAAAAAGAATTCGTCGAAGGTAATATGTGCCGAGGGATTAACCTGAACTTTTTGCTGTGTGCCGATCCGGACTCAAACATAAACATTTGAGCTCACTGTTGGCACTGTTTCACCGTTCAGGAGTGGTTTATTGTTTATTAGTTCCCTTTTACCAATGACTATACAAAAGGGGCTATGACCACGGCTTGCGACGTGCGTGAACTTAGCAAGATTTCTCTCTCATCTCTTTATTTAAATATAAATATATAAATATAAGTATCGGACAAACTCACACAAATCGATCTAGTCCCAAATTAAGCTCAAGAAGGCTTGTGTTGTGTACTAGACGAAGATATATATACTTATGTAGATAAATATTAATTACATAGAACAACCATGACCCAAACACAAATATTCGAGTTCATCACACAAATATTTGCCCTGGCCGGGATTCGAACCCGGGACCGCCGGCTCAGTAGGCAGGTGTCTACAAACCGAGCCAAACGCGTCGTCATTATTTACAACGTTAAACCTGAATATGGGGTAAAAACGACATAACGCTACCTGGCACACGCTGTGTGCCTACGAACCAATCAGAGACGTGTTGCTTGTGAACTTGACGTTATCACAGATGTGCATAATACACAGAAGAAACTTAGCCCGTGGCTAAACAAAACTGGCTTCATTTTAAAGCGCTGACGACTGCTGCTGCGCTGAGATTATTCTAAGGTAAACATGGATAATGATAATGACTGACTAATATAGTTCATAAGTTGATAACTCGAAAATGTTGTATTTATGAGTATCACCAATATAATATACACCATGGACAGTAATCCTATTTCAATTATTTACAAAACGCAACCTTTTCACAACCTTTCATTTCTCACAAATTAGTATAGCCAGAGCTTTTATTTTCTTTCACTTCCTTTGCCATTGTTTTTAAACAGCAAATAAACAGTTTAAGCGAAGTAGTAAACTACAAAAGACAGTTTTTACTACTCCGAAACTGTTATAACTTTTTTAAAAGAATATGATAAAGCGCATTGTTGACATTTGTGAAATGTTATAATTTGTGTGTTTATGATCTAGTCGATATAAAAAAAGAATCACGGCTATTGGCGACTTACAAGCGCTTTTAGCTTCATAAAAGATACACATCATTTGTTTGTCGAAAGACTGAATATCATAAAAAGTAGGTGCGTATAGCAAAAGATGACGTGTAATTCAATTACGTCGTTATTATAAGCGAGGATATTGAATGAATTAATTAATAGCTCAAACGGTATCAGTGAGCCTTAAACAGGGCAAGTCGAGTATGAATAACTCATTAAATGTAGGCTAAGCCCGGGGGATGCATGGCACTTGGGGCTACGATGCAATGGAGAAGGTTTCTATTTTGAATATCATACTTGCTATACTGATTAGAGACTAAGCCAAAAAAAAAAGTCTCTTGGACAAATTAGCAATACCGTAATAGATGGTGAAGACGAATGTCTCTGATTATTATTACAAATGTCTTGTATAAACCTACAGCCGACAGTAAAAGAAAATTTTCCAGACAAAGTTATCAATTGGAAAAGTTGTCAAAAGAAATACGTGGGTATCCTATGATCAAAGAAAAACGAAAACTTAAATTCATCCGATGAGAGTAAGAGGAAGTCAGAGACCATTATTTAGCTGTTCAGACCAGTAAATCAATTTATAAAGTCTGTCGTTTGAAGCCGCACATAGCTGCCCGCAACTTCATCCACGTAATATTTTTTGCTTAACCGTAGTTGGGTAAAAAGTATCTTTGGATGTCCAGCTATTGTACCGAAATTGGTTAAAATCCGTGCAACGTTTTTGACGTGATGAGAGGAAAAAGAAATTTTTACCTTCAGATGGCGCTGTAAAAGGACGCGAACCCATACAAATCCGTCGCGCTTTTAAGATTTTCCATGAAATGATGACTCCTAACCATAAAAACTGATGTACAACACAATTTTACAATTGCATAATAGTATACATAGCATTGAGATGCCATCCAACGCAAACTGCAAGGAAAACTTTGATATCGGGTTCACTGAAACATTGGCGAATTTCTATTGGTTTTAAACCAGTGGACACACATTGTGGTTTTGCGAGAATTTACGAGGAGCAATCCCATTTCCACCATGGAGGAATTTCTGAACAATAGAACCCCCTATAAACACTTCTACAGGCGGTTCTATAAAGACTTCCATAACAAACAATCACATAATCTTCTGTATCTATCGACTTCCGCCCGTCAGATCAGACCATTATTTATGTGAAAATTTGACTCACAGGTTGCTAAATTGGTGTAACCTCCACGTCGCTGAATCAGGTGAATGAAGCGACGGCAATATTAGTGCAGTTCATAATAGTGTAGAGCAATCTAAGTTATAAGTTATACCTGGATACGCTGCTGCATCACTAACAACGTATTATTGGCAGCTCGGAGTATCAAATTGCTGCGAATATGCAAGACGCACACGCCCCTAAGTTAGAAATTAAACTTGCGAGCCAAGTTTAAGCGGTTCCGGAGCTCAGAGCAGATCATGTAGCCCAAACATAAACATAATGGAGTTTGGAGGGAGTCTGACATTAGGTATAAAGGCATACAGATTGAGGACTTGAAGAGAACGCCTAAGTCTCTAGGCTCAACAGTTGGAGAGGTTATCTCATGGTTATGTACACTCTCTTTACAAAGATTGACGAATCCCCCTTATCCTCACCTTAAATGATCACAGATTTAAGTGATTGATAGATTCAGGCTTTGCTTTGCGGACTTTGATTTTGGAATAAATTATAATTCCTTTGCTGTGTATATGAAAACCTTTATAGCACGAATGGCGTGGCGTGAAAATAAGATTGATGAATTCGTGTCACATGCGTGTATAAAATCTAAATGAACGGTAATAAGTGGTAGACAATTGATTTTAACTTAGGGGTCTAAAACGTCCCTAGGCAGTGAGTTACGGAAACACAGGCCCATGGGAGCGGCAAATCTTACGAAACAGGGGCCAGAGGAGGTCCTAAGTACAGTTTATAACGTTAAGACTGGAGTGGAACTATATATCCTTATTAGTGTAAATAATATTCTAGAATTCGCCTGCGACTTCACCGTGAAAAATGGTTAGAGATACTTTTTAGTTGCCCTAGTTGTGTAACCTATAACTTTCTTTTAGTTTCCAGCTATCTCTAGGCCAAATATTCTTAAAATCCGTTTACCCGAGACCCGCGCAGGTACAAAACTCAAAGTACCTTAGTCCTAACTACAGAATAATTGGGAATGTCAGAACCGAGTTCTATTCCTGAAGTAAAAACTCACATTAACTTAGGTACTTTAAAAAACATGAGCCATTTGTAATTTTATCACTTTAGAATAACGCAAAAGTGTTGATTATTTTAGTAAACTTTGTAGAATGTAAAACTTTCATTAATGTTTCAGATAGTGACAGTGCTAAAAAACCATTGGTATACAATTTGACTAATAACTGAATTAAAAAATCTAGCATAAATGGTACGGTATGGTATTATACTACAACTATATGTAAAAGGAAGTATCGTTTAGCACATGTCAGGACGCATGATTCAATTACTATCAACATAAACTAAATTGTTAAGCGTTTAAAAGGTCCACGGTCTCTTCTCGAGCAGTCTGACACTTTATTTTCGATAGTGTGTCACCAGCCTTACCACAAAATCCCAGGACAGCCAAACATTAAATCACGAACAAAGCGGCAAGATTATTTTACGCGTAATTAATTCTTAAGCCGGCAACACACGAGCGCCGGTCACGATGCCGTCGCACGACTTTAATGCACGACAAACGCAAATCACAACGCCCTTTAAAAAGTAACCCTTGTAATTTTGTTGACTCGTCTGCCGTTGTCAGTCCTTTTTATAGGACTTTTCGTCGTAGTGTCAGAAGCAAACAGTCTGGGTGTTGTATCGAATTTATCGCGACCTACTTCTATTCATTTGATGTTGAAGGAAAGGTAAATTTGATATCGAAAAGCTCTGATAAGAAAGTGTTCGGTAAACAATATCGTTAACAGTATCGTTTATAAATAGTATATTTATTTTAAATTCACCAAAATTGAATTCTATAATCTCGTCACACTTTCTCAGGAGATTTATTTTAGATTTTTCAACATTGAAAATGTTTATGTTTTTTTTGATCGAGTATAGTGCCCCCATTATAATAAATTATGACATTTGCCTGTAGTTTTCTTTTATTTTGCTTCGGCCGGAGGGCTTCAAAGTCCAATTTTAATTCCCAAAATCGGTCGGTAACTTGTTGAGATTTTCTTAAATTTGTCAAAATTTTAATTTTTTTTTCGACTTGAGATTTTATCGAGAATTTCCCAATTACTTTATCATAGGAGGCGGGCGGACAAAAAATATAGGCGGTAAGCGTGTCCCTTACACTTAATAGTTGCGTAGTATAGTGTGAGACCATAAGATTTTTCTTACACATAACTACTTTTCTAAATACTACGAAAAAACTCTACAAAATGCATTTTCGTCTGTTATTCTCTAAATCACACGGCGTGATAAGAGTTTTAACACATTTTACTTGGAAAATTGATTCCAAACTATGTAAGCATGACCTTTAAACGTATGACCTTGCTCTGAGTAAATTATAGTACATTAATCGCAACGCTGGGAAATTAAAGTCACGTTCACAGGAATATAGGTGAATTCCCAGTCGGAATCGCGGTCGGGTTAACTTTTCAACATTAACTGAAGTGTAGATGCAGCTTTATATATTTTTGTATGGACTTGGATACGCTTGTTTTATAGTGACTTGTGTTGTGTGTATATTTAACTCGTATAAAGTTGCATATCATTTTGGTCGGTTATTTATAAATCTAGTTTAATTTGGGAATTATATAAGTGTCAATCAAATATAAGTGTTCCATGAACTACGGAACCCTTAAATGGAGTGTTTGGTGTGAAACAACTCCCAAGAGAATGATGTCTTCATTGTAAAGACTTCTGTGCAACTTCAAAATAACTATATTCTATAGGAATTTGAAAGAAAGTTTAAAACTGTACACGTATCAAAAGACAAAAATAGGTATTGCGTTTATTATACGTTCCTCTATTTGTCATAAAGTGAGCTTTTCTGTACACGACTAAGACGATAGCCGATGTGGATTCATGTTTAAGTAGTAAAGTTCTCTATGACCATTCGGATATCTTTGATTTTCTTTACTATGGTTGGATAGACCCCTTCAACATGCTTTTTAACTGCATATAATTTAAAAGATTTGTGTTTTTCTTTGTGCTTTGATCTTCATATTTGCATCACAAGTCTGAGACTTTTAGAAAGAGTTTGCCGCAAGCATTTCGATCAACAGACTCGCAGTTAGTTGAGATAATTATTTACTTTTATTAGCGTCGCTAACGATGCGATAGTCAGCGCACTTCGTCTTGGCTGATTCATTGCTCAGCCAAACAGCCAAGCAGCTAGTAAACAACTAAGCTTGGCTATAAAGAAGATATACTTTACTCCGAAATACTTGGCACTTTGTATCATTTTGTATCTATTCCGGAGTAGAGTTAAGCTCGTTTACATAGAAGCGGAAAACGGGAAAAAACGGAGAACTGATTATACTGAAGCTACGCTTGGTACGGATAATGCATGCATTTACATGTCAAAACATTCAAAAATAAAATTGCACGTTGAGAGAAACATCAACATCTTTCCATAGTAACACTGCGTTGCTAAAGATATGCGCTGTTTTATTCTGACCCCTTGCATTGAACTAATCTTAACGCTGTTCTTAAACTGATATTAAATCTGGGTTTTCTATTGAGACTGAACTCACTGCTGGTACAAAAGGCTTAGTATTCTGTTACGGAATTCATCAATGAATAATAATACAATTTTCTT
Organism: Apotomis turbidana; assembly: GCA_905147355.2. Taxonomy (NCBI): domain Eukaryota; kingdom Metazoa; phylum Arthropoda; class Insecta; order Lepidoptera; family Tortricidae; genus Apotomis; species Apotomis turbidana. Next base: position 36,900,680 of record LR990281.1, read on the forward strand.
TAAATTAAGAACTATATAATTATTGTTATGTATCTAACTGTAACCCATATAGTCTCATCACATAGAAACTTCATTTCAAGTCAAAGTATGAAATTTGAAAGTGAATTGTTAAGCAGGTCTTAAGCACTGAGATCCGAATTTATAGATATATACATTATTAACAACATGGGACTCGAGTTCAGCCCGAGCTTAGGCTCTCATGCTGACTCGACTCACGACTCACAAGTTCTTACACTTATGTGAAATCCTTTTAGCTGATTGTGATTGAAAGTCAAAATACGCTCACAAATACAGCTACAAGAAAATCGGGTACTCAAAGCCATGGAAATTGAAAAGGAAGATTGTATCATATTAGCAGATTAAAGCAATATAACAATATTGCAAATTCCAAAGCAACTAGTTGACCAAATGTTTGCTCCACTTACTGTCCAGATATCGGCAGCCCGTCGTAGTGGAGTAACTTGTTTATTTAAGCCGAGAAGTGTAGACAATAAATATTTTGCTTTTGAATTTGGCCCCCGTTCGATGTTTGCTCTATAGATTTCAATTTCGTTCTATTTGAATTTCGTTACGAAACCGCCTGGAGGTATTGAAATAGTCAAAACGTTTTGGCAACCTGGGAACAATATTTTTTATCCTATTTCCTTTATACACAATGGACCGTTAAAACCTTTCTCTATTTTGTGGACAATACGTGCTATCACACATGGCAGTTTCATAGTCCAATTCAATATTATTTATATGTTTATATAAAACTGGCGTATGGTCTGTAATCCAGAAGCAATAATAATAATAATGGATCAAGGGTCAGATACAGAAGGCGGTACTCCTGGACACGGCGCGCATTGTCAGGAGGTTCCTGTCTCTGCAGCCCTAACCACCGGTAGCCTGGGCCCTGCCCCGTTGCCGGCGGCACCCTAGGTTAGGTTTTTTTTATAATGTGTTTATATTTGTACTGTATTTTTTATATTTTACTTTTTATATAAATTTATTGTAAAAAATACCGATCCTAAGAAACATGATTAAATGAGTGAATAATAATAATAATAATAATAAAACTTTATTGACTTAAAAACCTAATATATAACATCACAATAGTGTTTTTTAACAATACATTAACCATTAGGTTTGTAGCAGTTACACCAAGAATGAGCCTCTGCCTCTCGAACTAGGACAAAGCCTGTGACTCGAGAGTCAGTGATTCCTCCGTAGGTAGAGCATATATCACAGCAGGACGGTGTTGTTGGTTGTTACATGCACACATTATAGTTTAAAGGAAAAATAACAAAAAGCGATAATAGAATAACGATATTTTACAAATTAACACTATACCAAGAAAAATAAGAGAATTATTAAAAAGCTAGCTAGGGTATTAACAAGAATATTATGCAACATATTGAGCAATCCTTAAAAATAAACGGCCAGAAATCAGTAGTTAGTGTGAGAGTAAGCGTAGTTATGAATATGTATAGGTGTGTGTAGGTTTGTGTGTATGTTTTGTTTTCATTTCAATAGAAATAAATTCCATTTATAAAGGTATGAGGGCTATATTATTATTTATTATTTTATACAATGAAGTAGTTCCTCTGTTTGCTGATAAGTTAGAGTTTGAAGCCAAGTTTTAAGTTTACGTTTACATTCGTAGTTATTGGACGTGTAAATGTTTGCAAGTTTATTCGCCTTGTAATAAAACCAGTAATAATCGGAAATGGATATCCCATTCAAAATATATAAACTTTGGCCTCATTCGATGCGAATTCGAGAGAAAATTTACCCAGAAGCTCTCTTCACTCTTGCCTCTTACACATGAGGGTCTCACATGATGCTAATTATTTGGTTCTAACTATAATAACGTGGGACCCTAAAAATATGTGAAACCAGCGGAAAGCTTTATTTTGGTACCTACATCTTTTACTACTTTTAAGTACTTTTTAATTATGAAAAATATTGTGTTTTATGAGCATGATTGTACTATATTACCATCTTAGTGGATTTATCTACTATTGGTACATACAATACAAACATCAATCACAATGAAAAATTTGCTTTCTTACTGGGTTTGAACCAATGTTCCTTCCCATACCGGGGCCGTTGCTCTACCATTTGAACCTAAAGCGGGGGGTAAGAGGTTAATGAATTTTAGCATTGTGTTGCGACTACCGATCATTGTCTGTTGAGTTTAAACGGCGTTCGTTTCTAAGTACTCGATAAAAGTATTTACCATATTAAATAAAAATACCTCCAATTTCCCAACCAAACCAGCAACTTGTTATAAAACTGAAGTTCTCGTATTTACCTGGAAAGAAAACAAAACACATTAGTGCTTGAAACATTACACGTAAAATATGAATTTGGTAGGAATAGCGCTCGTTTTTTACGCCGGGTAAAAACAAATTTGAAGCAGCCCAAATTGCAGACAGTGAACCAAATTGCCTACGTTAGATCGGTTACTTTTGCTCGAGGCAATTTTGATAAAAACTTTACTTATTTCCTTTCGGCGTAGGGAACATTTACATGATGAACTTTGTGGTATAAGAGTAGCCAGTGTGATCACAGTTTATCCTAATGTGAAAAATTCGTTCCGTAGAACAAAGAAAATCAGAATCACAGATATAAATACAAATAAACGTTTAATATAACGCATTTATAAACACTGACAAATAGTTACAGAAGCGATTTTAAAATATCACCAGAGGGCGAAGAATATTTCAACGCCCTGAGGTTAGAAGAAAACATTTTACGAGTATTTAAATAAACAACACAACTTGAGTATGAGTACTTTACTTACGTAAACTTATTATCATGAAGGTTTATAGCAATACGTATAAGAAAGTGATCGTAAACTCGAGATTCAATTTATAAATTGACTTTTAATCAAAGCATCTTCTAAATTATAATATGTAAAGCGTCAATTAAACGCGGGAAATGTAAATTTGATTTTAATTGAACAAGCGATGGCATAAAACGATTCAATGAAGACAGACGGGTCGCGCAATGAAATTAATCGTCAATCTGCGTTGCCGGCTAATTGAGTCAGGTTTTTGAGGCTCAAGCACCTTGCGTATGCCAATAATTGCGAAAAGTGGGAAGAGTAGTTCGCAAAATATACCGAGAGTAATTGTAATTTCATCCGAGGCATGAGGCGCCAAAGAAAACCCAGGGCTACCTAGTCTGTTGTCTTTCTTATTCTATAAGATTTCTAACAATAGAGAAGAATACTCATACGCTCTAAAATAAGCAAGCGGGCGAGAATCATGTTCTATGGGTGCCTCGTCTTAATCGTCAATTGTTTTGAAAGTCACAAGTCCATGATGCGGATAATAGCTGATGAATCACCGTCATTATTATCATGATCAAACCGAAAGTACTTGGGAGTAATAAAGTACGCTGCTTAAAAAACGTCAATGTACTCAAAAAAGGCGAAAGCACATTAGATATGTAAACTGTTTCAGACTCAGATCACTTATCTTTAACCGTCTACTTTAGATCAACCAAAAATGCTAAACCCCAACCTGAAATCATACACGAAACTTGATTATGACACATAAACATAACGTTTGATAGCAATCTTCGCCAGGTTTGTGGTTCAACAAGAACAGTAAGCACTTTTTACACATTTCCACATTTCGCAGAACCGCGATACGAACCATAATAATGGAGCAAACATTTCATGAAACGGCCTACCGACGGAATGTATGAACGTTTGTGTTTACAGCTATTTTGCATATAGATTGTTCCGACTGCCATGAATTCTAATACGGATAAATTACTGCCTAGTATCAAATTTCAACTTTTGACGGCAAATCGTCGTTTGCAAACATGAGGCCCTGTGCCCTGTGTTACCAATTTCAAGCCAAGCACAACCCTCGTGTTCAATAAAGGACCCTCGCAAACTTACGAATTTCGTATTCCACCATTTGCCGTATTAAGCAGACTCCTACCTCCATAGAGTTGCGTCCTTCACAAACTTTCATTTATTTAGGTTACACGCAAACACCGATTTGAATATATTTACCTCTTACTCTAAACTCCCGTAAAATTGCCGCCTACGAAATTATAATGTAGAACATTTGCAAATTGGATTATGTAAACTATGTGGGGTGCTAAATATTCTGCCGAGAGCGGTTGACTTTAATGCTTCGCTCGTACTGGCTCTGAAAAATTAACTAAAATCTTCGCGAACATCCCGCCGTCAGGAAACTTGTTGAAAAATGGCTCCGTCTTCGTAAATAACGTCGCCGATCTGTTCTACAACAGACAAACTGGAAACTTCGCGAAAATCCTTTGTCGCATGTTTAACGACTTTAAAAATACTATAGCTCTTGAAGATGCTTTGCCGGAGGAACGTGTAAATTTTGATCTTCTTAATTTGTTGGAGGCCTTCAACTGTTTCAGCCTTCTAGAATGTTTCGGAATGGTGTTTAATGAGCTCTAACTTCGTGAAATATGACAGGGAAACAAGTTGCCGAGGGATTACGTAGCTGGGCTGGTGTGTGCCTGTAACCGATGACCTTAATTTCGGAATAACACCCCAGCAATCCTCGGAAGGGACGTAAATTGCTCTAAGTCAAAAACGCGGTTTCATCGCGGACCAGCGTTTTGTGGAATTTACATTCTCTGCGGCTCGGTGTAAATCATTGTAATTTCATTTCGCTCGAGCTCTATTCGTTACGTTACGCACTACACTTGGAAGTTTCTGTGTTCCCATAATTTTGACTTGTGGCTCTGTGAGCAGTACACCTGTTTGAAATTTTGTAATGTTTTCAACCCCCGTATTACCCCATTTTGAAAAAATTAAAAAGTGATTCGAAAAAAAATCTGTATTAAACTCGAATCTCCTCACAAATTTTCACGACATGCGGTTGAGAAATGCGACCTATAGGCGACAAGTGGCGAAAATCTGGATAACGGGACATCCGAACATCCGGAATTTGGATATGCGAAGGAATTCTTGGCCAGGCTAAGAGAGACCCTCGAAAGGTCAATAAAAATCTGAATAAGTATCTTTGGGCACTCACGTCTGCAATAACAATTTAAGTCAATACAATCAGTGCAATTAAACCACTGAACAACACACAAGGCGCATTTCCATTTATAAGCCTCAGGGCCTGGATTCCTCGAACTCGTGTTAATAATAGCTCAAGCGTTTGATACGCATTTAGTACACATAATTAACGAATCGCACCCGCTGATACAATCCAGACGTAATACAGTTTGTTGCTTTTAAAAAGACGTAACTACTAACAGTAATATCCCCCATTTTGCTTAAGGGAGCAATAACCGGCAGATTCTTCGAACCGGTGCAAAGAATTACGTAGCATCCGGAGTTAAAAATGTAATCTACTTTGGTTTCTGCATCTTAACCACCTTAAAAAATGATAGTTCGGTTCTTTTGCCGACTGTCAGTTCTGTCAAACTCAGCTTATAACAGGAAGAGATTCTGAACTATGTATACCTAACTGTAAGCTGTAGAACTTGAGAGATTGTTTTGAAATTTCTGTGGATGTCCGCCATTTTGGAAAATTTCGAGATACAGACTCGACATAAAAATACTACCAATATTTCATGAGGATCGGTTGAGAAATGTTGCCTGTAGGCCAATCGGAAATCTGAACATCCAAACGATTGGACATAATGAAAGCAGTTTTGGCAAAGCTAAAACAGGGACGCTTCGCCCATTCGTACAATAATTGAGTAATGTATGAGCCCACTCCATGAATCTGAACTCCATGAACGATAGAAAATCATTGAAATTAAATAGGGATACTGCAAGTATTAACCTAAACATTATTGCATGAAACAAAATTCAACACAAACTACGTACGTCCGTCCACTGCTGAACATAAGCCTCCCCATAGCTCGCCACAAAAAATCTAAGAATAAAAAATTTGCATGCCCAAGTAGTTGGCGAGGTATGCTGATCCACTACCATATGTAGGTAACTAAGATCATTATTGTTTACCATGTCTCTAGCAAAATAAATTTTCATTTCATTTCACAATGTGCGATCCTGTGCAGACCGCATCCATTGTCTCCTGGCTACCCTTGCGAGGTCATCCGTTAATTTAGTCGGGGGCCGTTCCACGCTGCTCTTTCCAATACGTGGTCGAAACCCTAGGACTTTACTGCTCCAACGGCCATCCATTCCCAATGGCGGATTGAATGCTATATAAAGTATCCTAAGTAATAACCAGACGGGACACGGTAAAGAATCACAAAAACTCCGCGATACTAAATTCTCTCGTACATTGTTTTAACAATAAAATCCCGCAGAGGTTGTGAACATTTGGTACTCGCTGTGTTTATTAGCCGTCCGTACAGCGATTACGTGCTGTGCGCATTTGAGGCGCGCGAAATGATACTGTCGCTCTTACATCGTTTACATACGAGAGAAAGGAACAGCTACATCGCAACTACATCGCATTTGGACGTTTCGGGGTGAAACGGCGTAACTGTATTGGTATTTCAGGACACATACGACTAATCTTTAAGAGTAATAAATTGCTGCGTATGAGTCGTTTGGAGTTTTCGCTTTGACAATGGGGATGTATCTTCAGGCTGTTCGGTGAAGCGAAAAGGACAATGGCGTATAAAAATAAAATGCGCGCATATATTGTGAGAAGCAATATGAAACGACGTTACCGCACCGGCTTTTATTGGCGCTTATGTCGTTTTTATTAGTAACGTGAACATGAATGTTTGCCACGTAATGGGTGTTTAGTATGTGTTCGTGTTTCAGGACAAATGACGCCTTGTCGTGTATAAAATCTGAAACTAAGTGCTACAAACCTCTTACATACCTTTGTTTTAAATCGTTGGTGTACGTCATACCGACATGCCGCGACGTAACAAACGATTGAAACTGTGAGAGTTGTGATAGTTAGGAATTTTTAAATAAGACATCAATCCAAATTCTTCTCTACTTCGACATTATTGGGTGTTAATTTTAATTATAATATAGCCAAAAAATGGCCTTCCGATAATTAAGAAAGGAAAAGGATACATTTAGTTTAGATGAACGATGAAATTACACAAATCTTTAAATAATGATAATTCATAATTATTTTTTTCTCTCGCTTCTTTCTTGATTACCTGGACCGATCAACTATTATCATCATCGCCACGGCTCCTAGGATGCTGATAGATAGAGAAATCTCCAAAAATTTGCAAGAACAGTCGCCACCAACGGTTTCCCGGTTTTGATAAGTCCTATCAAAGACTAACGGACTTGCTTCTTCCGCATGGTCAATATTTAATCTCATCTACTTACACGTTGAACTTACTGGTCCAAAAACTCTATAAAATACTTCGAACATTCCAAAATAGACTTCAACAAATCAGCCATTAACATTTCATTCGAAACAAAAGGTCAACTCAAAGGCGCATTTTTAAATTCAAATGTCATGATTTTAAATTGATAGTCGCACGGCGTTTCACTTTGACCCGTGTCCTTTTACATTTGGGCCATTCCATATGAAATCATCAGATTTTGATTAATTTTTGCGCTGACTGATTTTCAAATGGTTTGAAAAAAATCGAGGTTGATAATTCAAGTAAGTTAAACGTAAAACCGGCGTTGGTAATTTTTTTTCTCGCTTCCCTTCCGGGCAGAGCCCGCTTTAAGTTTTCAATTTACCTGTTTCTGAGATTTCACAAAAGTGATATTATTTTGTTTCGGTAATTGATATCACAAATAAAAAAATGATTTCTGATTCTCTGGTAAATGTAATTTGAAATATCCTTATCAATATGCACCAAACACTTTTACCTGTTCCACAATAAATACGAAGAGTTTCGTAATTTATTGTAATTCTCACTCACTTTCTGTTGATTTTTGTGGCATATTCACTAGGCCCAGGAAAAAAAACTTTTTTTTACTGTGTAGAACAAGTATGGACCTGATAAAATAGCTAGAGTTTGACCACGGAATATTTCATTTAGCTGAAAAAAGAGTTGTGAAATTTGATTTTTTTTTGAAAATCACATCTTTGACTTTAAATTTCATCATGTTTGGCAAGATATAAAAATCCAAAACGACATGGAAAATATTGAACCTACTCTGGTTTAAACGATTCCGTTTGATTTGATTTGTGATTTTCATGTCTGTGTGAAATATATATTTTTTTAATTTTCTATTTTGTGAAACTTTTTATGACCACTCTGTGACTTTATTCATCATCATCATCAGCCCAGAGTCGTCCACTGCTGGACATAGGCCTTCCCCAGTTCGCGCCACCATACCCGGTCCTCAGCTTTCCGCATACAACCGCTTCCCGCCACTCTTTTCAGGTCGTCGGTCCACCTGGCGGGAGGCCGTCCTACAGGGCGTGTCGTTCGTGGTCTCCACTCTAGAACTCGTGTGCCCCATCGACCATCGGCTCTACGGCAAATATGCCCCGCCCACTGCCACTTCAACTTGCATATCTTTAGGACTATGTCGGTCACTTTGGTTCTCCGTCGGATCGGATCTCCTGGTTCCGGATTTTGCCCTTCAGAGAAACTCCAAGCATAGCCCTCTCCATAGCTCGCTGAGCAACTTGGAATTTGTGGACGAGGTCTTTTGTTATGTTAGTGTCCACGTCTCGGCCCCATAAATAAGGACCGGAAGGACGCGCTGGTCGAAGACTTTGGACTTAAGGCACTGGGACAGTGATGATGACTGAAAAATATGGCGCAGCTTCCCATATGATGCCCAGCCCAACCTGATTCTTCTGTCAGCTTCCTTGTCGAAGTTGTTTCTACCTAACTGGACCATCTGGCCTAGGTATGTGTACTCTTAACAACTTCGATGCTATCATTATCGACGGTGATCGGTATTGGGTCTACGAATGAATTGAATATAACTTTAGTTTTATCCACATTCATTCCCAGACCCACCCGTCTGGAAGAAACATTTAGGGTCCGCAACATCTCCGACAAGTCCTCCAGCCAAGTGACTTTATTACTCCGTCAGGATCATTTGTCCAATGAAAGGACTGTACTTCTTCTTGGATTAAAAATGTAAAGTTTTCTGAGAAATCAACTAAAATGGCCGGCATCATTACTAATCTAAAGAGGTACCTATTTCCTATTTAGACCGTAGTACCACAAGATTGTCCATACATGTAAACAAGGAAATCGAAAATTACTTCTTTTGTTGTTTGTTAAGTTTATTCATGTTGTACGTCATAAATAAAATCATAAACTAAAACAACATTCTTGAAATTTCTTACAGAATTGATTTTAAAGAAAAAATATATTCTTACAAAAATCAAAATCACAATATAAATGAAGCTGATTTATAAAGAAGAAAGTAGGTTCTACCTTTTTGTAAACTTTTCAGATTTTTAAACTTTGCCAAACACGGTTTTTTTTTAAGTCAAAAATGGCAAATTCTGATAAATTGATTTTGTAATTTGTTCATTTTTTAAATTATATTTAATAATTCGAATAAATTCCTTAGGTTTTTGATATATTGACCATTTGATCTTGTTCATGAAAAAAAAAAACCGCTTGTCTAGGCTTAGTAAGGCATCAAAAAAAGCCACCTGAACATCACTGAAAACAGCATAATAAAATGAAGTTTTAGAATTTTCCTATTCAATGAGAAAATAAAATATTACCTATTGCTATACATACATATACAATAACATATATTTAGTAATAATATAACACACAAACAATTTCAGTTTCAGGCAAAGAAAAAATGTTTCAGCAATTGTAATAAACCTCGAAAATCACTCATTTTCAAACTTCAGACAGATGTTATCTGACTGTTAGGCTGTTTAAAAATTAAACAACTATGATTTTGAGTAAAGCGTAACCTATATATCATCCATGATTTTTTCCATCAAAATCTGAAACAATGCAGCGCACCTCATCTGATGATTTCATATGGAATGGCCCATTTGGGGGATTGGAGAGTACTCTGGCCTCGACAGATCTAATCCCGTCACGTGTATCAGAGTTCACGTGTTGCGTTTGCGTCGTTTGTGTTGTTTCTGTCTGAGGACTCTGTGGTATGGGGTTTCTAGTTTGACGCTATTATCAGACGCTAAGCTGGATAGTTCTGTTCAGTTTGGCTTTAGTTCCTTTTTGCATCATGTTCCTCACTGCTAATAGTATACAATCCAATTTTGAGTATTTGCCATTTAATCATGTTTGTTTGGCGTCTTTGAGCGCAGGATAGATAGGTTGCAATGGAATAAATGGAATCGATTGTACATTTTAGGGTAGTTATTGTGTGTCTCATTAATACTACCAAAGATGAAATATTTTGCCCAAAACTGTGTAGCTTGGTCTAAACTCTAGACAGATCTATTAATTTAATAAATAATAACTATTTCTTTTCGACAAGTTAAGCTGACATGTCTGCTGTGTGTAAATAACAACGGCAATGGAGGAATTATATCGTCTTAAGGGTGTTAGTGTGCGTCAATAGAATCTTCTGCGTCTAGAAATTGTTACATATGTTTTGCTTCTCTCCGTCTACACTAATTATAACTTCAAACGTCTGAGAATAGGATTACATTGTTGAATAGACACAAGAGGGTTGGATTTTAAACTTACAGTGCCACAAACTTGTATGTTCGGTCTACGTGAAATATAATCGATTGTAGTTACTTCTACATTTCTCCACTGAGCGGATAAATTGGTGATACTGTGATAGGGTAAATACATATAACTCTTGACGTTGTATTGTTTCTGTCGGAGTGTCGCTCATCACAAGTTGGAAGATAGTCGGTTTTTCGATAGGAAGTTCAAATATCTCGCATTATTAAGAAAACTATAAAGCTGTTTTATTGTAATATTTAACTCATTTATATGTGAACGGAAATTTATAGTGTCATGTCTGTCATAGCACGTTTATTTTTATATATGTAATGTAGGCATTCTGGCTATGTATGGATACATAGCCAGAATGCCTACATTACATATATAAACGTTATGTTATTAAGATAATTCTCATGGAATACTTGTTATTAATGTTATTATAGTAGAAGGTTCAGGTATTCATTTTCCTGAAGCTATATCGACCGAATATGTAATAATATTCATTCCCGTAGACGATTCTATTCCAAAATAATTGTGTAAATAAATTAAACGGACCGTTGATTTCATATAAACATGAACTACTAAGTAGGCAAGGCACGGGCTTTTGTCACAAGGGAAGCAATTGAGACGTTCCGGCGGAAGAATTTGGTTGGATATCATTATTAAATTAACATAAAAAGAATTTGAAACCTTTTAGAAATATTCTGATGATTATAAAGGCGCGGAATTCAATAAAGAAAGTGCCACAAGTGGTAATCCTTAAGATTGACCGCGTGATGTGTCTGTTCATTTATATGGATGTACAACTACCCCGCGGCGCCAGTAGTAAAGTGACTTTCAATACATAAGCACGTCTTTCATTTGCATATACCTCAGTGGCGACGAGGATGGGATTCGAACCCACGCGTGCATAGCACATTGGATTAGCAAGTCGTTCGTTCATTTGCATTTACCTCAGTGGCGACAGGTCGGACAAATTAAAACGCGTGTGATAAAAATGGCTACTCCTACTAGTGCCCCTCGCACTTATATTGGACATTTGGACGTGTTCGATCACAAGAAACAAGAATGGTCAATCTTCAAAAGTCGTTTAAAGAATTTTATAAAAGTTAACGGCATAACCGAAAATAAGGAGTGTATTTTACTCACGTATATGTCGGAAGAAACTTACAGGTTGGCCAGGAACCTACTGTACCCAAATGATATTGAAAGCCAGAAGTTCGAGGTAATAATATCAGCGTTTGATAATCATTTCAAGCCAAAAAGGTCAACATTTGCGGATATGGCAAAGTTTTACAGTGCTGTGAAGGCTACCGGCGAAGGGCTGGAAGAATGGCTCGCTCGGCTGCGGGGTATTGCGGCGTATTGTGATTTCGGTTCATCTTTTGAGCGTGTGTTGCGTGATCGGTTCATCTTGGGTTTGCCGGACGGACCGGAAAAAAATAAGCTGATAGAACAGGACGCGGCCACGTTGACAGTATCGAAAGCGCTGGAATTGGCGCAGCAAACCGAGTGTGTGCGGCAGGCAAAGGTTGCCACGGGCGAAGGCATGAGGTTGGCACAAACAATGAAGGAGGAACCTGTGTTTCGTATGAACAGCTGGAACCGGCGACCCGGCCCATCAAACGGCCGCGCGAACAGAGGGAACCAGACCCAGGACGGCGGTGCCAGCTGTGGCGTATGTGGCATGAAGAGTCATACATCGGGAATGTGTCGCTATAAAAATTACAAGTGTCAGTGTTGTGGTGAAAAGGGTCATTTAAAAAAAGTGTGCAGAAATAAAAAAGGTACTCGCGTAAACAACGTAACGGTAAACTCCGATAACGAGTCAGTCGGCGATGACTGCGAGGAATGTAAGATGTATAACTTAAGGTACGTCAATAACAAACCTTATTTGCTGACTGTTATGGTTAATAATTGTAAATTAGAAATGGAATTAGATTCCGGTTCGGGAATATCAGTTATTTCGGAGCAACTATGGTCAACGAAATTCCTCGATTATACATTACAAAAATGTAATTTACAGTTTTGTTTCTATGATGGTCATAAAATCGCGCCTTTAGGCTATTTTTACGCGGATGTGCAATATAATGGCATCAAAAGTAGGCTTAAGATATTCGTTGTACGTAATGGCGGCACGGCACTTGCTGGTCGAGATTTCATGACGAATTTTGATATTCATTTTACCAACTTAAATAACGTAAAGAACAACAGTGAGGTAACGAGTTTGATGGAGCGCTACGCCGAGTTATGGGAAGACAAATTGGGTCGTTTCAACAAGTTTCAAGTCAGTTTAAAATTAAAACCAAATGCATCACCTCGTTTTTATAAGCCTAGACCGGTACCTTTTGCTCTTAAAGAAAAAGTCGAGTCAGAATTAACGCGTCTAGTTAATTTGGGGATCTTAGTTCCGGTTTCATACTCGGAATATGGAACACCTATTGTGCCCGTGCTGAAATCGGACGGAGGCCTTCGAATTTGTGGGGACTATTCGTTGACGCTAAATAAGGATTTGCAAGTCGAAAGCTACCCTTTACCGAGAATTGAGGAGGTTTTTGCCAAACTACAGGGCGGGGAGCAATTTACGAAAATCGATTTAAAAATGGCTTACAATCAAATCGAGCTCAACCCACACGATGGGTCACAGGATATGACGACTATAAGTACTAGTAAGGGTTTGTTCAAATACACAAGGCTAGTATTTGGAATTTCGTCATCAGCTGCAGTTTTCCAACGGGCCATAGAAACCCTCCTTATGGGTATCGAAGGCGTGGTATGTTTCCTTGACGACATTTGCATTACGGGTCCTACAAAAGCCGTGCATTTGCAGCGGTTGGAGGAAGTGCTTCGGCGCCTTTTGGAAGCAGGTTTACGGTTGCAGGGGAATAAATGCGATTTCTTCGGGGATAGTATTACGTATTTGGGTTATGTTATTGATCGTAATGGTTTACGATCATGTCCGAAGAAAGTCGAGGCTATAAACCAAGCCCCGCGTCCGTGCGATGTAAAAGGTGTTAAGCGTTTCATTGGAATGGTTAACTATTACAGGAAATTCATTCCACACGCAGCATCTATTTTAAGTCCTTTGTATGAATTAACGCGCAATGACGTGCCTTGGGAGTGGGCGGCGAAGCATCAACGTGCTTTTGACCTTATCAAAGGTGAGTTGTCGTCGGACCGGGTGCTAGCCCATTTCGACCCGACAGCACGCCTGGTGCTCAGCGTAGACGCGGGGCCCGCGGGTCTCGGGGCCGTACTAGCTCAAGGGCCTGAAGGCCAAGAGCGTCCACTTGCGTACGCTTCAAGGTCTCTTTCGGGGGGTGAAAAACATTATAGCCAAGTGCAGAGGGAAGCCGCAGCGATAGTATTTGGAGTACGATATTTTCATCAGTATCTGTACGGCCGCGCCGAACCCTTTATGCTGAGAACGGATAATAAACCGTTATTGGCTATTTTTGGTAAGAAAAGTGGTATTTCGGTCATGGTGGCGTCGCGACTGCAACGGTTTGCGATCTACTTGTCGGCGTATAATTACGTGATACAGTACGTTCCGAGTGAAAAAAACGTGTGTGCAGACTATTTTTCCAGAGCCCCGCTGCCTATTTCTAGCACAAACGACACAATTGACAATGAAATCACTGCAATTCAATTCTTAAACGATAACATTTTACCGGTTACGTTCGATGACATTAAAGCTGGAACAGCAGCAGATCGCACGTTACAGACGGTTATGAAGTATATGCAGCGGGGTTGGCCGCGAAAAATCGTTTGCAGTAAAATACAAGCATATTTTCGCTGTAAGTTAGACCTAGAAATCGGTCAAGGATATCTGTTACGAGGCCATCGAATAGTAATTCCGAAATCACTGCGGGAACAACTTTTACGTGATTTACATAAGGGCCATTTTGGCATCGTAAAAACAAAAAGTATAGCACGAAGCAAAATGTGGTGGCCGGGAATCGACTCGGACATCGAGCGCACCGTAGGCGCGTGCCCCACTTGTAGCGCGCTGCGGCCGGCACCCCCTCGTGCGCAGCCCGCGCCCTGGCCGCGTCCTCGGCGCGCCTGGAGCCGACTCCATATCGACTATTTAACGATAGGGCAAAAGGTGTATTTAGTCGTAATTGATGCATTTAGTAAATGGCTCGAATGTCTCCCCATGACTGGCGGTACATCATCGCGATCACTTATTGCTAAATTGAAAGATCTATTTTCAAGGTTCGGTCTGCCAGAAACGATAGTTTCTGATAACGACGTCAAAATCAAAAGTACGGAATTTGATGATTTTTGTAAAAAGAACGGTATCGATCATGTGACCTCGCCGATTTACCATCCCGCCAGCAACGGTTTAGCCGAAAATTCGGTAAAAACATGTAAAAAAATGTTGAAATGTATTCTGGGAAACATTACGAACATGAGCGATGTTAACGAGCAGCTAATGGAATATTGGTTTGAATACCGCAATTGCCCACATTGTGTAACAGGATCGTCGCCGGCACAACTTATGTTTGGCCGGCCGCTCCGTAGTAGATTAGATTTATTATGGCCATCCAAACCGGTTTCCGAACGCAATGATAAGGTACGCAATAGTACACGCACGCAGCGATGTTTTGATGTCGGTGACAAAGTTTGGGTCCGCGAGTACACCGCTCGGAAACCGAGATGGGCGGAAGGTTTCGTAATTAAAAAGCTAGGAAGACGCTTGTACTTAGTTTCAATTATAGGTAACAGGGAAACAGTTAAAAGACATGTCGACCAAATTTTAAAACATGTAAACATGCCAAATGTGGTAAACGAGTTACCCGTGGTCAACTCGAACCCTGCGCCTCCGCCCCCCCTCACCCGCTCGCCGCGCGGCCCCGCCGGTGGTGTTGCCGTCACCTGCCCCGCGTGCACACCTTCCCGAGAATGGGAGCGTCAGCAACGGAGTGGATGACGATGACCGGTTAAGTCTAGAAGACGAATTCGCGGATGCTTTAATTGACAGGGAGGGAGGTGCAAGGAGACATAGTTTAGAAGCGGAACGAGGTGTCAGCTCGCCAGCGCAGACAGACAGGGAGACAGGCGCGTCCGCGGCCCCGAGCGGGCGGGAGGAAGGCGGAGCTGATGCGTCACCCGCGTTAGGGCGACGTCATAACTTACGCACCAGACCTGACGGTTTTAGTTTTAAGAAATATTTTTAATATTTAGTTTTTATAATTGTTCTAGATTTCCATAATAAGGCCTGAGGAGATGATGTGTCTGTTCATTTATATGGATGTACAACTACCCCGCGGCGCCAGTAGTAAAGTGACTTTCAATACATAAGCACGTCTTTCATTTGCATATACCTCACCGCGACATATTCAAAATGTCAACTATTTATTGAGCAAGGTTTGACGTACAAAACGTTACGTGACGTTAATAAAGGAATGAGGTGGGTGGCGGATAAACCGCGATTGTGGTATTCGGTGCAATGATGTACCTAATTGGCAATCTCTAATTTCTGACATGATTGCCCATATTACTATAGGTATTACTGGGTGTCCTATCAGGACATTTTTTCCATGACGCGAAATACATAATGCAAGCTGGCATATTACTTAAGGTTATTATTATGTAACCTGAATGTGCCCGTTTTGTCGTACAACAACCGAACACGGTTCGCCGCCGCCGCGACTGATCGTCTCTCCTGATGATGAATCGCGTACCGATTCGAAACATGTCGAGCGTTATTCGACTTCTACGGCTTGAGTAAACCCGTTTACGTATTTTAATATGTTTATTCTCTCCAAGTGTGAACGCAGCCCGATGGGTGAAGGAGCTAGATATTAAATTATAGTTTCACATTTTTGTTTTATGCGACTTGTATGCCATACGATTAAATAAATATGTCTGAGACTCGCTAGTTTTCTATGTAAAATTTTAGACTGTTGTGTGTTGTTAGTATAGACGTGTCATTCCGCTTTCATGCGTTGCCATTCAACCTTTGTCCTTTTAAGGCCCAAACCAACAACCGATCGCAGGATCAATTTGTCAGTCCTTAATTAAAGAGTTTAAAAAGTCATAATACGAAATAAAGGGCCGTCTTTCCCAAAACAAACGGCCTCGTACTAATCCAACTGTAATGGAAAAGCAGTCATGCAAAAAAATAATTGGTTCCCCCACAAAGGCCCTCTGTTTCCGATGAGCGAAATTTTAATTTTGATTTAGAAAACTCTGTTTGCGCCGCCCGTTTACTGTCCCTCATTATCTGGCCCGGAAACGGTGTATTACTATCGTTTGATAATATTTATTTCCCTCACTTTACCATGAGTATCATTAGCGTTTGGGTCAAGCTGGGGCTCGGATCCTCATTCTCTCTTTGCGAACGTCGCTAGCTTGGCTGTCGAAAATTTCAGCACAAAGGAATATAAAACTCACATCGTGATGAGTCCTATTTCACGATCTCCCGATCCTCAGGCCCATTCAGGTCTTCACCAGTACGTGTCTACCCAGTAGGCACCTGAATGGGCCTAGTAAGCTAGTAAGCTCATATAATTTTATGAAGTCGTCTAGGGCTCGCAGAACCGGGAGATTTTATTATGGCGGCACCGGGATTCCCAGTACTATCATACTAAAATTTCCCGGTTTTGCAGGCCCTTAGTCCTTCTAATTATGATGGTGAAAGCACAAAAGCGATACTTCTACTAATTGAAGAGACTGATATGATTCAATGACTTTTTTAAAATTTGTAGTACCGAAAAATGCGACCATAAATTTAATAAATACGCAGACAATGCGTGTAGCAGTTTTTTCGACCAGCCGATGTTCAATGATCTATATTTCATAATTACGATCCAGTGCATACTTCAACCAAGAATAAATATTCTCTACACCAAACAATTGACCCGCTACATCCCGCAGTTCGTAGTTTGCATATTCAAAGAACCATAAATAAAAAACAGTTATTAAACCACTCGTGCAAATATATTCAATTTTTTTAAAAGGGGTTAACCGCCACAGTGTAACTAGAGACTTAATCCCTTTATACAAATTAAGAAATAAAAGCGTCACAAATCAGATTTAGGGCTAGCTGGGGTGAGCACAATCGGTTCATTAAACAGCCAACGAAATCCGTGAACGGAACGATTAAGTGACATATGTAGTTGCCGAACCCCAATCCTGATTAGGTTAATGCCGTTACGTCAAGAATCCATTTGGCGGTTATTTTTAGTATATAAGTTAAAAATATGTATGATGCTCCAATATTTATAATATTATGTCAGGTATAAGTAAAATTGGGCACTAACATATTTAAGTTAAGATCAGACATAAAACAAATTACTTTTGAACATATATTTAAGTAGACAAAGGAATTCAGTCATGCTCACTAAGAGTGATGATTTAATTATAATAGAAATATGGTTACTGTTATTCATACTTTACAAACTTTTTTGTTTTTTATTTTATTTTTGGTAATATTTCTATCAATAAATTGCTCTGCTCTCTGTAACTGACGATTCGAAAGTGCTTGTAGCTAGGCCTACTTGAATAAAGAATATTTTGACTTTGGCTTGGTTCAATCATAGGTAAAAAAAACAAACTTGTTGAATATATTGCCCCCTAGTAACAAAATCAAATAGGCCACCGAAACGGGATACCAACAAACGGGGTTAAACCTTTAGCTTTCGGTGTTAATATTCCGATCGCCCCTGCCTAATAAATAATGAATAAAAATGCAAAACGGCCTCACGGAAGAGTAAACCCGAATAGCCAGAAAACGGTAACAGGTGCACTAGGGCAACAAAAACCGGTTTTAAACCAACCCACGAATAACATGAATCGAGCTTTGATATGAATAAATTAGGGTTTTCAGCATCCATTTGCACGGAACTTTTGAGATATCTGTCAGAATTCCACCGTAGCCACTTCGGTGCGTAAATATTATTACTGTTTCATTGAAGTTTTAAGCGAACACTTGAACCGAGAGCTCTAATGGAAGCGAGCGCCAAATTGTACTGTAAAACCGGCAAAAATTGAAATTGTAGTACTTTAATTCGTGCAGTAAAGTCTAGCTTAGTTTGGAAAGGTGGTAATGCTTTTGCGCTTTAGGAAAGAGCACTATTATTAGTGGTAACTCACGCTCTTAAAGGCAAAGTATACCTACCTACAGTAGGTGTGTTATTAACCCCAGCAGAGTTATATTATCATTATCACACTAATGTTATAAGGGCGCAAGTTTGAGAGTATGTTACTTCTTCACGCTCTAACGTATGGGATGGACCAGCATCCAGCATCGAAACGGGAATAAAATCCCATTCGGTAACTGGCTTTAAAATGGGGCTTTTCCATTACCGATTCGTAACCGCGGTTGGTAACCAGCTTCGAAACGGGAGGAAAAATCCTGTGTTGTAACTGGTTACAAAACGGGACTTTTCTTTTACCGATTCGTAACCGCGGTTGGCAACCAGCTTCGAAACGGGAGGAAAAATCCTGTGTTGTAACTGGTTACAAAACAGGTCCTTTTCGGTTGGTAACCAACTTCGAAACGGGAAAAAACCATTCGGTAACTGTCTAAAAAAATTCAACAGGGAATTTCGTATTCGTATTTACAATCGCAGGCCCACCACGTAACCGGCTACAAACTTGGTTACCAATCGGCACTACGCAGGCCCGTTACGTAACCGGCTAGAAACCGGGAATTTCGGATTCCCATTTTGTAGCCAGTTACAAAAATTGGTTACGGTACCAAGGTTTTATTTTAATGCGCTTTGACTAATTTGCATATCACCATAATGCATTTGAATATTCCACTACTAATTACGATTTTGTATCTATTGTTATATGTGTTAGTATTCTTAGTTACAATACCGTTATTATCATATGATTATTCATACAATAATTCATACGTATTGTTTTTAAATGAACATCTGCTACAGACGACATAAGTCACGAACGATGATATGTTGCGGCGATGCATCATGCTTTGTCTCAAGTGGACGGCTTCTGTTTACTTTTGCAGTAGATTTCCGTGTATGTTTTTTTTTTTCATATCTGTCCTAGCCTCTCTAACCTAATAATAGTGAAATACGCTATTCTTAACAATATATATACTTTTATGAAATTCTAGATTTTCTATAGGTCATGATTTCAGAAAAAATCCTAATAGCGTGATGCATGATCGTCTTTTGTTTTGTATGGGAGCGCGGCGCCATCTGTTGTACATAGTCGTATGTAATATGATTCAGCCAAACACTCGCCCACTCCTTACAAGTAATTAAATATTTGAGTTTAGATATCTGTACCGGTAATAAGCACACATTATCATTAAAGTGTACTATATATTAATTATTTATAAAGGTATGAGAGCATTCCGTGCGTATCACAAGTACCAGGGGTGCAGAGGTCGAGAGATAGCGAGTGTATACAATTACAATTTAAACAGGAAACATAATAGGTACACGTGTATAGTCTGACGTTGAATTTTAAAAGATCTTGAGGTATCTATACTTACATTCGTGTAACTATAGTTGTATTTAATCGTTAGTTTTTTTTCTAAGATATATCTCAAACAAATGCCAGATTTAATAATTATAAAAAACCGTTTAAACTCATGTAAAAACATCAGTGGACCGCGAGTTGCGTAGGAGCACGGATAGCTGCCCCTGATGAAGAGCTCCATATGAGTTCGAAACATGTCGGACCGTTTCTGACAATTTTTACGTGAGTTTAAACCGTTTTTATAATTAATAAAGATGTCTCACTATAGTTTTTATAATATTAAATGCCAGATTTTTTAAATATATCTGATTAAAATACTTTTGCCACAACAGAAATAGCCACTTTTCGGTAAATATAACAAGTACTGTTACACCTGTGCTAACTCGGGGCACCTACTAAAGTAATGTAATATTTAATCGACAAAATATTGATATTAATGTCAACATCTAAAGGTTATTCAACATATCTTTTTTCTCTTAGTTTTAAAGTAAAAGCAATAAACCGACTAAAATGTGTAACTTACTTGTATATTTTAAAATAGTTTTCATAGTAAGTATGTATACAATCAACATTTTTTCCATATCCGTCCGTATTACAGATTGCCGTGTAGATGAAAAGATCCACTTTATCAGACATGATATCGAACCTTTATATAGTAATCGAGAATCTTCAATGAGCACATGTATTACTATATATCGACATCTTTTTTTATCGATACCAAATCCCTAGCACGTGCCCCGACTTAGCACGGTATTTATTTATTTATTTATTGATACAAATCCACAGCACAAATTACAATATTTTTTGAAACAGATACATATGTGTTTAAAATTGGCCAATTACGGATTTACATTATACAGACTTATCACTAGCAAATTAAAACTAACGTTGCGGTAGGAGACGCATTCAGATAAGTGCTCAACTGAGTAAGTAAATTTCCAAAGTGGAAACATATTATAGTAAACTGAAAAATAAAAATAAATGTTTTAACAGTTGTTGAGGAACCAATGGTAAGCTGAATAAATAAAGAGATTTGGAAAGGCAGGTGTTGCATTGATGATGTGTATGGTTATAACCTAATTTAACCCCCAAACAACTAAGTTTTATTCAAAAAGAATATCAGTACACATGAATATTAACATACTAACTCTCTGCCCGGTGGTTTTTCTAGGAAATTACTGTCTTTTACCGTCTGGTGTGGTATCTGCATTGCCGAGTTTATTTCCACCTGCATGATATATTCATTGGAAACATGCACTAGGGCTGACGACGTGAGAAGCGAGCTCCGGATGCTCTGATTTTGCTGTGTCGCATATCATTGGCGGCCGTAATGCTCTTTTCTTAGAAGCAGTTGAGGAAATATTTATTTTATAGTGCAATGTTTTTTTACTAGTCCCTGTATAAGGACTTGTTCGAGCTTGATACTGAGCCCTGGGTGGATTTTGAGGAGACTCGACGGGTTTGGTGCCTTCAAAACAGAATTAGGACAGGCGTCGGAAATTGTGCCTCTCTAATATACAAATGGGAGTGGTGTGAGTCAGTGAAAAGCCAGAGTATTTCACGGAGAGAAAATTCTAGTTTAGGTAACCAGAATAAAGTTAATGTAACCAGATTGTCGTGTAATATATACGACACCTATCTATTTTGTCGAGTTTACTACAAAAATCTGGTAATAGCTTACAGGAATATCTACCACAGTTAAACATAATGCTGGTACACATAATTAAAATGTGTGTATAGTGCACAAAAACCTTTCTGTATCCATTACAAACAGGTTTTGTTAAGTATAACGGTATTGGTATCGTTCGTAACACCATGCTTTATTTTGGAGATAACCAGATTTTTAGTAACGACTACTAGATTATTATAGTGACTATTAACAAATTTAATGCAAATATTACCAAGTTGAGATTTTACCAAACTATATATTTTTTACACTTTACTACTTATTTAGTGTTTACTACCAACATTGTGGTTAGCCATTATCACATCAA
The DNA here is from genome assembly GCA_905147355.2 of Apotomis turbidana. Lineage (NCBI taxonomy): Eukaryota > Metazoa > Arthropoda > Insecta > Lepidoptera > Tortricidae > Apotomis > Apotomis turbidana. The sequence goes on from LR990281.1 coordinate 36,922,669, forward strand.
ATGATTGAGTTTACTAAAATAAGAAATTAATATTGTTCAGTTTACTATATTGTTTTGGTAATTACAGCAATGTTGTATTTTTTGCTTCACAATATTTAGAAGGCGAATGGGTCTAAAAAAATATGTACATACTTACCGTGTTGTTAAAAAAAGTTGAAATCTGTCTGTTTCGTCACGAAATTTTCATATAAGTATAATTTCGCGACTCAACTTGCAGATTTTAACTTATTCTTAATTAACAATACGGTAACTATGTAAACTTTTTTAAAGACTCCTTTGCAGCAAGCTTGTAATACAAGCCGTACTAAAGTAAAGACCTTCTGCGCCAAGCTATCTTTATTTTGTATTTATAGAATAAATGCTTAGTACTCAAACTTTTTGTATCAGAAATAGTACCTAAACAAAGTGATAGCATGACGTAGAAGGGACTTTACTCTTTGGGCCTGCTAAACCTGCAACCTTCTGAAAATAAAAAAAAAGTATAATGAAGACATGGTCAACAACAGTTTTAAATAAAACAAAACATTAAACGTTTGTAAGTTTTATTATTCATGTTATCTAAAAATCAACATGGAGGTCTTACATGTTAAAATGTCCCTTATACATATTGGGAATATGTTCCCTGCCTAGATTTCTTATACCTTAAAGCGCTCCAAACAAACAGACAGAAAAATGAGTAAAAGTTCGACCGATCTTAAAATTGTGATGCTTCATTACCTGTTTAATAGGTTTTTTTTAGTATAAATATGAACATGACACCTTTTAAGAGCGGTCGGACTTCTACTCATGTCTGTAGGAAATCTGTAAGAAATCTAGGCAGGGGACATATTGGGAAACAATTTGGGAAGGAACATTATGAATCTGAACGATATACTGCCAGGATTCCAATAATTTTCCAATGTCTTTGTCCATTTCCTGATTTGGAACACTTCTATAATATCTATTTAAACGAATCACACTATTTGTCACAGTCAACGTCTCAGCACGCGCACGCACTGATCGCTCCGAAAGATGAAATGACTCTAAGTTAAATGATAAACAAAACAATGGCAGCCAGGCGGTGTTGCCAACAAAAGTTCAGGCAATCCATACAATAAATATTGTATTATTTAATGGACAGCTAGCAATAACAAACGAATAATTATGGGGTAGACCGTACTATATGAATCTAGCTTATTTAAATATCTAAAACAATTTTTGTTACTTGCTTTATTTTAGAGACTACCTAAATATTGTATTGTTTAATGGACAGCCAGCAATAACAAACGAATAATGGGGTCAACAGTACTATATGAATCTAGCTTATTTAAATATCTAAAACAATTTTTGTTACTTGCGTTATTTTAGAGACAACCTAAATATTGTATTGTTTAATGGACAGCTAGCAATAACAAACTAATTATGGGGTAAACAGTACTATATGAATCTAGCTTATTTAAATATTTACAATATTTTTTGTTACTTGCGTTATGTTAGAGACAACCTAAATATTGTATTGTTTAATAGACAGCTAGCAATAACAAACGAAATATGGGGTAAACAGTACTATATGAATCTAGCTTATTTAAATATCTAAAATATTTTTTGTTACTTGCGTTATTTTAGAGACAACCATAAATATTGTATTGTTTAATTGACAGCTAGCAACAACAAACAAATTATGAAGGTATACTTTACAATTATCGAAATTTTATCTCTACAATAATAATATGTACTTATAAATAGCTTTGAGTATTGTTTACTAAAATATTTTTACTAGAATATTCTGGCATTCATTAAAATACGACTATTTGTTGTTAAAAGTCAATACGGTAAATTTAACTTAATTCTGTTTCTTTATACTAGAATGAAATTTACAATATGTTCTGGTAGTATTGTTATAATAATTTCTTTCCGTGTTGCCCAGATTAGTACACTACATTATCTTCGAATACTCAATCACCAAATTTAGCGGGACAATGGCGGATCTCAAGAAACTCGATTGATGCAGTTACATACCTTAAATCTAACACTTTAAAAAGTTAAATAGAGAACTATGATATAAGCCATATGATAAATAAAAATGACTAGTACTAATCTATAAAAGTTCTACGCTAGTAACCAAATAATGCGCCGTTTTTACTACTAAGTATGCTTTTGAACCCAGTGTAGGTTTCGCCTTTCCTTTATGTTATGTTTGTTAGGGTATAAAACAATTGCATAGTTTATTCATTCACTATTCAATTACAAAATATGGGTAGAACAATAGTTTCCAACTAAGCGTTATACCGCACCTCAAACACAAAATTCAACAGCAATTTACTCATGATACGTTATATACTCTATTTTGACTATTATGCCCAAATGCAATTAGCTTTCCCGTCTCTCGACGCAATAACCGGTGCAAAATAAACAATTCTACACGCTTTAAATGATTTTCCACAACGCTTTAACACGAAGTGTCGAATATCTGAAGCCCAAACTCGTCCATTAGATCTCATTTCGCGGCCGAGCGGTTTGAGGCCGTATCACAATGATGTAGAGTTGGCTCGTCGGTTGTGAGTATACAGGGTGGGTTTGTTAACGCTAATTAGGCAGTATAAACTGGTTTAAACGCGCGTTACGCCTGCTCTGGAGAGATAGGCATAGATTTGTATATTCTACGGATGTGCTTGTGTTAGAGGTGTCGGTGTCAGTGCGTTTGAGTACGCTTTGGATTACTGTGGTAATCGCGGGTATTTGGGGATAATAAGCGACAATAGGATCGGGGTTTAAACGACAGAAATAAGCCGACATGTCGAATGGTTAATCTTGCCCTATTAGTTACTTTCGGACATTTTTTTAATATTTTTGACACTCGAATTCACATAAATGTAAATTTACATTTCCCGACGTTAGTCAAGATCTTTATAACTTATGGTCTGTTTAAACTTAACGTTAATTGAGTTACTTTTAAAATACGAATGACCGTATACATAATATCGGATAGGTTTTCATTGCACTGGGCGAAATAAAGCAAATCGACTAAACCGGTCTTACAGCAAATTCCTAGACCAAGCCAGTCTTACTCCCAAGCGGTGACTTTCTAATGATAATACTTCAATTGAATACATGTCTTGTTGGTAAGCCATTCGCTAATATGACTGTTTTTAAAGATTTTTTTGTAAAGCAACGGGCTATTTTTTATTTCATAAAATATAGGTTCCAAGTATTATAGGCACCCTTTTTAGGCAAGAAATGCATATCCGCTCAAATGACGAGACACATAACAATGATACATACAGTCGGTACTTACTACTAAATATTATCACCCATTTTGCAACCTCTGAGAATATTCAGCGAATCTGATAATATTAAAATTTAAACAAATGTTCGGTTTATTCCTCATATTCTTATTCAAGACTATCAGAAACGTTCAAACAAACTCTTTAAACGTCTCAATAATTCATAATATATCGGCATCCAACCGTTGAACCGACTAACGCGACACACGTTTTCGATTCAAAAGCTATTCGATGTCTCTTAAATCTTTCAAAAGTTGAATATTTGTATTGTATTGTGACCGCGACCGTACACATGTTAAAACAAAAACGTCGTAACTCACTATGGCCTCCAAATTCTGATACGTCCTTGTTGTATTAGTGTGGGGATTATTACGTATGCAGCATTCGTACCCAACGTCGACGCATCGTACGTGTTGAATTACGTTTGAGAGATAAACTAGCGCCATGTTTAAACTACTAGAGTAGTGCAGCGACTTTTAACTTCCGAATTAGACCCACATTTCACACGGGCGTCGCGTTAGCTCGGTCGGTCGAAGTCGAAGTGCTAATTCGACACTATTGTTTTGTTTTGCTGTGAAAATTGTTGCTCTTATCTGTAAAACCCTAAGCTAAAATTGAATTCGAAGGTAGAATAGGATTATAACACAGTTACGACCGTCACTATTTATATAATCGACTTCAAAAACGAGGTTCTAAGTTCGTTGCCATGTTTGCTTTTATTGTGTATGTTCTCCGATTACTAGAAGACACATGGACCGATTTGGAAAATAAGTTATTTTATTATAGACATTCACATCGTATTAAATCTTGTTCTAGTAACTCATTCAGTAACTCTCGGATTCACAAATTCATTTAATATAAGTCAGTTATTTTTTAATAAAATTAATGATTATAAATGACACACTCAAAACTATGAAATCAAACATTAATCGGGTACTATCCACTTCCACCTTACTCGCCTTACAAGGCTTAATACCTATACCTACACAGAAAAAGAAACTTGAAGCATGGAATATTATTTGTTTCAAGATCTTTTCGAATTTCGATATAAGGAAACAATTACATGTCTTCGTCCAAGAAATAAATGTCTCATATTACTTATAAGTTATCACAATTTCAACGTTAAAAAAAGCTAATATTTTCGTGTCACCATACACCGTAGCTCCATTTAACCCAGTTGAAATTCCGATATAAAATTACCGTCATCCAAGCGTATGTACAAATGTAGAAAAAGAACAACACCGTTAGATCCGCGTCACATATCGAGTTACTGGCTCGAAACGCGATATTCGCCGATCAAAACCAATCGAGCAATCGAATCCAACTCAATCGAGCTAGATCGATTCAAGTGGCTGGAGAACTCGGCTTAATTCCTTGTTCCATATTTGAATTCCCTCCATGTTGAATTCGGAATGTTTTCATTCTTAATTCTTTTGAAGCCGAGGAAAGTCGTGTTGATTCTTGAAGGAAATTCTGCTAGAGTAGGCGAGTCGACAACGGTCGGTACTTAAATATTCTTTTAAGATCCTATTAAGTTTTTGACACTTCGTAACCAGTTTTGTTTGAAATGCTGGAGATTCTCAAGTTAAAGCAGTTGCTTAAGGACGTACAAAAAATCTTTGCAGTGGGCTTCCGATGTAATACAAATAATACAAATTTTAATTTATTCTATATGTAATAATAATAATTGCTATGATTGTGTTATAGCTTAGATTGACAATGTATGATTATTACAAATAAAAAATCTATCTATCTATTTATCTATCTATCTATCTTTTTTTACTTGCGTGTTTATTTTATTCAATATATGTAAATAAATAAATATTAGGGGACAACCTTACACAAATCGACCTAAGCAAACCTGGTACTGCACTACGGGTATACTAGACGCCGATATACATAATATATAAATAGATATATATTTATAACATCCATGACCCAGGAACAAGTATTCGAGTTCATAACACTAATATTTGCCCTGGCTGGGATTCGAACCCAGGACCGCCTGTTCAGTAGACAGGTGCACTACAAACTGCGCCAACTGCGTCATCAAATAAACATAATAATTGTTTTAATTAATGACCTCATTAACAACAGAAACAAGTACTGAGCTCAGCAATGGAAACTCATTTAAAAACCACATTTTCCAACCAAAATTCACGTCAACGCACGTAAGGCAAGCAATGGTAACCGCATTCGCGCATTCCTCCGCTAATTCAACATGTAAATGTTTACCCTACACTCGCATTGTTTACAAGAACACTTGAAAACTGCGATAATTAAGAAACAAGAACTTAATTGCAAGCAATAATAATTAACGAGTATGAAAACGGAATTTTACGTATAAACCAGCAGCAGGTTTCGCGACTTGTCGCGCGACATAGCGCTACCCGTCACTTTCTCACATTATTGCACAGAAAGAGACGGGTAATTATCTCGAGAAATACTCGCGTACGACAGTCATACTAGAGGTGCGCGTGTAGCATTCTGTTTTGGCAGCTTACAGCACCTTTTTCTATTGCTGTTCTATAAAATGTTGAACTGGCAATTTCCATAAGCAGAATTTGGGTTAGCGACTTAAAACTTGACTTGTTTTTTTTTTTAGTACATATTTATAAAGTTATAGGTCATGAAAATATTTTAAATATTTTTAGGGTTCCGTAGCCAAATGGCAAAAAAAGGAACCCTTATAGATTCGTCATGTCTGTCTCTCCGTCTGTCCGTCTGTCCGTCTGTCTGTCCGTCTGTCCGTCCGTATGTCACAGCCATTTTTTTCCGAAACTATAAGAGCTCTATACTGTTGAAACTTGGTAGGTAGATGTATTCTGTGAACCGCATTAAGATTTTGATGCAAAAAAAATAAAAATAAAAAAAAAATATTGGGGGCTCCCCATACTTAGAAATGAAACTCAAATTATTTTTTTTCATCAAACACATACGTGCGGGGTATCTATGGATAGGTCTTCAAAAATAATATCGAGGTTTCTAATAGAATAGTTTGCGTTACAGACGCTTCCAAAGTGGAAAAAAGTTGGTCCCCCCCCTCTAACTTCTAAAATAAGAAAATGAAAAATCTAAAAAAAACATATGATGTACATTACTATAAAAACTACCAACGAAAATTGTTTTGAACGAGATCTAGTAAGTAGTTTTTTTTAATACCTAACTTTGCACATAATTTATATGGGGCGCTATACATACCAGGTGCAAACATAACTTAACCACTTAGGGATGGAAAGTGTTTGTACGGAACCCTCGGTGCGCGAGTCCGACTCGCACTTGGCCGGGTTTTTTATAACTTCACAAGGTGGAGCCACTATTCCACTTCGCCTGATGGTAAGCAAAAAGGGGAGTTCAAGTCGCAATGGCAACTGACAAGAAACCAACGGTGCCATGTCAGTGGACACTGTCATGCTGGCCCGAGAGATGCTTCTTCACGCTTCGTTTGAAGGGTCCCATGTTACAAGAAGTAAAATATAGGTTAAGTGTAGGTAGAAAACGTTATTTTTGAGTTATATGTGTGATGATATTGATAACACGTTTTCTAAAAAGCCTGATTTATTTTTCATGGTGGTATAATAAGAACAGAATGTGTATGTACGATGTGTTTTTTCACGACAATAATATTTGATATAAAGTTACGTTTCGCAAAAAAACATTAAGTTATATTGTAACTCCTCTGGTGTTGCAGGTGTTTATGGGCGACGGTAATCGCTTTCCATCAGGCGATACGTTTGCTCGTTTGCCTCCTATGACAAAAAAAAAAAAAAAAAAAAAACTAAATGCGGTCAGTTGAAAACTCTATGCATTCATCAATATAACATTGTCAACATAGAAGCACATTACAATAAACCTTGATTACCACAAAAAATACATCACAAAATCTGTCACATGAAACGAAGAATTGTAAACATAAATTAAACAATATGACGTACCCAATTTTCGTTTGTCAAATAATTCACATATATTTTTAAGTCCAAAACTTGAGTGAATTACAGCAAAAACAGACCACATATTTCTTTCTCCGACCACTTCAAAATCACAACGCCACACTGAAAAAGTATAGACAAAAAACGAAACTACCCGCTAAAGAAAAGGGGCACGACATAAATTACGAAACTTGACGGTTTAATGCCATTCGGAGCAGAGATAGAAAAACAGGCCAAGTTCGAGTTCGTAACAGCTAGAGCAGCCATTTTCACACTTTGAGAGATAGATTAAATCATGTAATTTAAAAATAAAAATAAAATTTACAATTAAAATTTAAAATTAAAATAATAAAATTAAAATGCAATGTCACATTATGTCCACTAATTATTCGGATACTGATTAGTATGCTTATTGTACTAAAAATACACAGGCTCTTTTAAATTCTATTATGTCTTGGATCATCGATATATCTTTGGGCAATTTTTTTATTTATTTCAGCCTCTCTGTGGGAGATCTACGATGATAAGTATAATAATAAGAAAAATAAACAAATAGCAGTTCTGTAGGTACACGAGGCGCAGATGAGATAGCCGACCTACTAGGGCTTCTAAACGGGCCATTTTTTTCTGCAATTTGTGGCAGGCAACTATAGCCGTCTTCCTCTGACACCGTATGCTAAAGCAAGATGCAAATAATGGCCGGGCCACAAATTGCAGCAAAACATGGCCCGTTTAGAAGCCCCTTAACAGTAATTGATTAAATAGGCATGTAATCGTTGCATTGTAACATGGTTTTTAATAAAAAATACACACATATACATTTTTTCGCTTTCCAAAAGGATTCCGTCACCAAAAAAAATTAAGAACCGCTGAGAATTGAGATGATGGTTCGTTAACGAGACAACCACGTGACAGATCTTTTATAAACGAGTACATGAAAAAAAACGAAAATAAAAACATTTGCTTTTCTTTTTTCGCTCCAGAATACTAGCGAGCGCGATAAGAGTCTCATTGTCGTTTTATAAATGGAACCCAAATGTTTTGTGTTAAAAAAATACAAGTGAATGAACTAGAAAGGCACCGCATAAATTTCTATGAAATGTTCTACGTCTGCGATAAGGCGACCTCGGGCGCAAATACGACGTTTTCAGGGTTCCGTCCTTGAAGGGTGAGACCCTATTTCTAAGGCCCGCTGTCTACCCATCCGTCCATTCGCAAATGAACTGTGTCTGGAACCATTATACTTGAAATATTCAAAGATAGCTTATTATTATTGGCCGTAACAAGAACAAGTAGAATAAAATATTCGGAATTAAATAAACCTAAGTTATAAAATAAAATATTCCTGTAGATAAACGCCTCTATTGAGATTTGTTACATTATCATTTGAACTGTATTGAGTTGGTGATAGAAACTTGATATTTCTACCGTGTGGGTGGATTTACTTTTCTTTGGTGACCCGGGGTCAATAATGATTAAGTTTCTTAGAAAAGGGTTGATAATTTTAATTTATATCATTGGTGATGTCTGGATATAGCCTACACTGCCTATATAACAATGAGCTTATGGCTGTAGAAATTTCAATATTTATGGCAAATATAACCCTGGAAAGGAGGGACACGGGTGACGGTCTCATGGCAAAGAGCAACAGAAAATAATTGACTGACTTGTTTATTACTGCGGCTGTTATTTATAATATTTAAATGTAAGCGCAGTGTATAGGGGTGAATCAACCTTTTTGTGTTGTTTACTCTGTCCCCGTTGTCTAAGTGACATCTTCATACTGATACCATAATCTATAACAAGTTTGTTGTATGGGCCCTTAAATATTTATTTGATTTTATTTTAATACACCATCTGTGAAAATTTCAACTGTCTAGCTATTTATTTACTTAATCTTTATTGCACAAATGAAAAACAAATCGTACAAAAGGCGGACTTAATGCCACCACCATTAATGCTCAGCTTAATGCCAGCTATCACCGTTCTTGGGATACAGCCTGGTGACAGACGGACGGACGGACAGCGAAGTGTCAGTAATAGGGTCCCGTTTTTACCCTTTGGGTACGGAACCCTAAAAAACTAGTAAAGTGTACGTACGGTGCTACGGAATCCTGCGTGTGTAAGCGCGGCTCGCACTTGTTTTTTGTCAGATGTCGAAGTTGTCTGATAAAGGTCACTAGTTTGTACGAAATCACTTAGAGTGTAAACTTGGTAGGGGAAGATACGGATTATCTCGCCGTTATCTGTTTAAAGGGAAAAGATTTGGAACGAAATGGAAGGTGAGACAAGGACATTGAACTTTACGTAGGCTTAATCCTATTAAAATAGATGAAAAAGTTTCTTTGACTTGTAGAAACTGATCCATTCTTCCGTAGTGTCTTATTACTATTCTCAACATAATTTGAGACAATGGTACCGAAAAAGTCACAATCTTTACGTTGGATGGCGCTTTATATTACTGTATTATAAAGAAACAAGAGAATACATAAAATAATCTATTCTAATTCTAATTTTAAAAAATGGCTTCCATCAGGTTAATGATGATTTCGCCAATTTCAAGTTTGCTCGTAGAGCATGCCGTTGTTCGGTGAGGTTTTGCTTTTTGTAAAGTGATAGCGATTTACAAAAAACCACGCGGACTATCGGGCCTTGACCCAGGAAGGGCTATGAACGCTTCAAGTTGAATTCTTCATTAGCTATTCACTCATACGTTAGATCACTGCACAATACGCTATCAATACTACACATTGAACAACAAAAATGAATAAATAATGAACAACGCAACTTAAACGCATGCGGCCATCTTAAGTCACAAACCGGAAGTCCATAAAATAATCAAAATGCCAGCATAAAGTTGAAGTCTTCGACCTATCCGCGAACGAAAGTAAGCTGTCAGTAACAGTCTCAACGTCATTAGTTTTTTTTTTTTATTTGACACCAGACTAAGGTAAAAGTAAAACATATACATTGTGTTAGTTTAGGAGTTACTACATTTTAGAATTAGTAAATTTCAAATAAAATTGTAGTATTAAAGATATGAAATGTTGTTAACTGGCAATTCACTAGTCTGGACCGGAAAGCCTTGCGAGACGCGTTCAAATCCCGCTTAAAGCATTCCTATTTTTTTTTTCTTCTTAATATGAAGTTTAAGGGTCTTATCACTACATAGTATAAAACAAAGTCGCTTCCTGTCTGTCTCTCTGTCCCTATGTATGCTTAGATTTTTAAAACTGACCAACGGATTTTGATATTTTTTAATAGGTAGAGATTCAAGAGGAAGTTTATATGTATAATACATGCATAATTTATTAGCATTGCACCCGTGCGAAATCGAGGCAAATATAACAGGCAAAAAGTATGGCCTCGCAACAGCGGAATTATTTCTATACAAACCGCGGGCCGACATGGAACTAGATTGCGAGGAACTGTAAATTGTTATTTTTTCATATAAAATTGAATAGCTGTAGTTCTGTTGTAGTTGCCCCAGCAGTGTATGCCCCAGCAGTGCAAAGGGCCCCTTCGGGCCCGCAAGCAAATAGAGCAAAAAAAAAAAAAAAAATTCTGTTGTAGTTATTATTACACTAATATAATAAAGGCGAAATTTTGAGAGTGTGTTTATGTGTGTGTTTGTTACTTCTTCATGCTCAAACGGCTGGACCAATTTTGATAAATATTGGTATGAAGATAGTTGACACCCTGGATTAACACATTGGCTACTTTCTATCCCGGTCCTCAGAACTCCGTCATTTATGAGTCGATTTTGAAAATTCTTTTTAGGTTCATGAAGAGACATCTCAAGGTTGGTCCCATAAAATTTTAGTGAAGATCGGATGACGAGATCCATGAGGATTCGAAGGAATTCCTGAAATTTTATAGGCATTTATAATATTTTACATATATTTTCTAAAACTATTTAAGTATTTGCATATGGTAGTCATCCTCTTCCAATGCTGAGCTGATGATGGAAAGTACAACTCCTTAACGGTTAGGAGTTAGGAGATAATTCAAACGAGATGCATGCCTTCAAGAACTCCCTGATCTTCCCGCCATAGGTAAGTATTTTATATGAATCACTAAAAAGCTAAAAAAAAAATTTTAACAAAAAAAAGAACCGACTTCAGTAAAACCAAAAAGCCAAAAAAAACCCGTTCAAGTACAGATTACATTTGACTCACCCTTCGAAGTAGGTGCCAAATCTCGCGTAAACTATAATATATAAATATAAGAACTGAATGGTTTGGGATCGACTTCAAAGGGTGAGTCAAATGTAATCTGTACTTGAACGGGTTATTTTTGGCGTTTTAGTTTTACTGAAGTCGGTTCTTTTTTTTGTTAATTTTTTTTTTATTATAATAATCGACACACACCCGTCCCTACACGTGTGGGCGAGGCATAATTGTTCGCAAACGTCGAGGCAAATTATAACAGGCAAGAAGTATGGCCTCGGAACAGCGGAGTTATTTCTATACAAATCGCGGGCCGACATGGAACTAGATTATGTGGAACTTCAATAGTTCTTTTTTCATATTTCATTGAATAGCTGTAGTTTTGCTGTAGTTTTTATTACACTAATTTTATAAACGGGGAAAGTTTATGTGTATGTTTGTTACTTCATCAGTTTCATCACGCTCAAACTGGATTTTGATACATTTTGGTATGAACGTAGCTGAATATTTAAGGACATCTTACACAAAACGACTTAGTACAAAACTAAGCAATTCTTGTACTATGGGTACTAGACGACGATGTACATAATATAGATAGCATCCAATTCACACAAATATTTGCCCTTACCGGGATTCGAACCCAGGACCGTTGGCTCAGTATCCAGGTGAACTACAAACTCCGCGTCATCAGAAATCGCGTCGTCGTCGAAATAGGACCTAATCTGGTAGTTGGACGTTCCAATTGAGTGTCTAAGTAATCATACACTAAACGCTGATAGTAACAAATTTAAAAAAGTTAGCAAGAAAAAAAATTACGTACAATTGAATTGAGAACCTCCTCTTTTTTTGAAGTCAGTTCAAAGTAACCATCTCTACCATAGACATTTAGAACGGACAACCCCGCGAAGTAAATAAAAAAAAATCAAATAAATCGTACTCTAATGTCATTACTCTTGTTTATGGACATTTCTTCCCCAACCGTAACTCCAATATTTAAAATTAGAACAGCTATTATTTGTCGTTAGTTAAGTTGTCAACCGCCTTGTCGCATCCGTGTTTAAAACAAATTTATTGCCAGAAAGTATCGGCACAATTGGAGGAACGCGACACAGCTACTATAAATCCAGCGGCTGTCAGTTGAGAAACTATGCCAAGTAAATAGTTTTATTCTTCCACTTACGTTGTGAACCACTAAAGGTACGGAGTTCTTGGAACTGGTGTGTATCGAAATTGCGATATCTTGAGTTCAGTTGGAACAGGAACACTCATATTACCTGAAAAGACAAAAACATGTATGTTAGAGACCTCAGATATCTGTGACCCGCGACTCTTTCGCGATATATTACCTATCTCTTTCTGTACATACTGTGACGGGTGATGCAGTCGCGCGGCAAGAGCTCGAAGCTTATTACACTTTCCTAAATTAGTCACTGACGAAAGGGATGCAGCAATACGAAGGAGTGACATGGAGTTATCTCCATACGTGTCTCACATATTGCTGCATCCCCCTGGTCAGTGACTAATTTATGAAAGTGTAAAAGCCGCGTTAGTTGTGCTAGGGCAGGTATAGTTTATAGATAAGATCCAAAGTAGTAACTTCGAACTCTACTATTAGTGAAATGACAATACTGGGTGGCCTGACTGACCGAATGCACCGCAGATGAAAAAGGGCACTCATAACTAATTGATAATAACAATTGACAATAAAGCTGAAGTCAGAATGAGCGTGTTACTGATGCCTTACCGGCTTTTACGTTTTTGCGCTAACATAGTTTTTGTATATATATAAAAATATGATAGCCACATCCAGTGTGGTATTATAATTTCCCTCGGCCCAGCATTTGTAGGCACTCGCTGAATAATAGTCCGCAACACACTAGGGGATGGATTTCATTATGCAATACGGTGGCAGCCGCTATTTCTTTACCGTTATTGTTTGCTTTGTGAATGGTATTTTTACGACGCTGGCCATTTTGAGGTTTGTGTTTTGCGCACCTTGAGTGTTTAAAAATGTAAAAAAATCGGGTAATTTTTTCGAGCATTACTGCCATGAATTTATCGTTTAAACGGAATTGCGTTTATCTATATGTAACTGATTACAGTCTACGTATTATATATATATATATATACTTAGGTACTCAGGACTACTAAACTAGGTATTATACCATTATATTATACTTTGTTCATATTTGTCACTATTTATGTAATTATGTTTTGTTGCCGAATATATATTTATTATCTCTTTTTGATTTACACTCCGACAGAAATGCAGCCTCTATTAATCCATAATTATACACCGTGGCCGTTAATAACCCGAAAGATTTAAACCACGTATTTTTGACGACAATGCGAATAAATAATGTTATATCAACATGGGTCTAATTATGTGTCTTAATTAAATTACTATTTCAGTACAAATTAAATCATATTAATTGCCCGCTTCTTTGTGAACAAGTCTTTAGTTTAGTGAGCGAGCATGACACTTCACGAATCGCTCCGAAATCATACGACGAACGGCGAATGCCGTGACTTGTGTTCTATGACAAGAAGTGTCAAGTTATCGCTGTCTCAATATTACAGGGTTCTATGTTTCACTTTTGACGAGTTCAAATTTGAACATTGGCATAATGCATTCATTGGCTGCATCACTCCGCCGTGGCTGATGATGTGGTGGAGTACGTTCGCCGGAAGACTGGCTTCACGCTGAGGGTGCAACAGCTGCAGTCCCGCCATTACGTGCACTTCAGCTCGTTTGTGGTGCGCATACCGCGGCCGCTGCAGGACACCATCGCAAGTGCAGACTTCTAGCCGAAGGGTGTTGTGTTTCGGCAGTTCCGGGGCAATCTGCCGAATCCTGCGCCAGATCAGACGACGCAACGGAGCCACGCTGTTACGTCGCCTAAATCAAACTAGATTTAAGTTTTTATTTTATTTTATGTATAATTTTGTAGTTCACAGTGCCTTAGTTTAATCACTGTAATGCTGTGTAACTAATTTGAATAAATAAATAAATAATGACATGAATTAGGGTGTGTTAGACTGGAGATTTTTTAACTTGTGATTTGTTTTAAATAATTTATATCTCCTAAAATTATGAGTTTTTGGACTATATGTTACATAAGTTTATATACTCTAATTAGGCTCTAGTATCGTTAGCTTAAATATTTCGGGTTATTAACGGTCACGGTGTATAATATATACTTAATACTTAATATAATATATAATTAATCAAACTATTCCTTCAACAACTTGCTCCTAATTCCACAGAAAAGGGATTTTTCTCTGCATTTAAGCTTTTTCCTTTCTATTTAATAGTTTTTTAAGTAAACACACTTTTTCTCTCAACGCCGAAATATGTAGTTATAAATACGAAATTAATATATTATGATGCTTCCAGACGCGCAATGAAAATTTATGTCTAAAGTTCCCGAAACAAACCCTAAATCACCTAGGGCACACACTGGCCTTTTACCTGCCTAGAAGATTCCATTAAGTAAAATTAAATTTAACATACCATTAACTAAAATGCCAATTAACTTAAGTTTTATACTCGTTTCCTTTGAACAGAGACTAGAATTTGTAGCTTTGATCGTATCAGCCTAAAAGCTTTCTAAACGCTTAAAAGCACTTTTCTCTAATTTAAAAACAATTGTCTGCTTGTTAGATAACGAATTTGTTTAATGTGTTTCATTATCAAAAAAATCCTTTATACAGTATATGTTCAGTATAGAAAATATACTGAACACTGCTTTCTATTCATTATAATTCTTCATACTCTCTTAGTTTACAAAACTAAATATCACGATAGCTTTTAAGTATTTTCCGTTCTTTATGATAAAAATAAATACATTACTAATGTAGTTTTATAATGCAAAATGCAGTCTTTAATATAATAAATAAATAAATAAATATCGGACAACCTCACACAAATCGATCTAGTCCCAAATTAAGCTCAAGAAGGCTTGTGTTATGGGTACTAGACGACGATATACATACTTATATAGATAAATAAATACTTAAATGCATAGAACAATCATGACCCAAGCACAAATATTCGAGTTCATCACACAAATATTTGCCCCGGCCGGAATTCAAACCCGGGACCGCCAGCTCAGTAGGCAGGTGTCGTCAAATATGTAAGGGCCCATACAGACGAAAGTGGCGGCGGCAGCCGTCAACAGGTGGCGACGGCTGCAGTTGTACTAGTAGCGTTCGTCTGTAAGGAAAGTGCCTTTCGTCTGTATGGGCCCTAACAAGTACACACATTCGTAGGTATAAACTATATCAATCTTTGTTATTAGTAAAAACCATTCTGAGACAAGATTCACACGTGATACCAGAAATTCCCTGAGCGGTCCTTTTTTAATTCGAGATACGGATCGCGGAACCCCAAAATGGCAGCGAAACAGGAACTTTTAGGTACGTTTAATTACACCCAACACAACCCGTCCACGATACATTAACCCCCGTTTAGGTTTGTATAACTAATAACCTTTCTAATGCAAGTGGACCCCTCACGAGGACATGACACGTACCAATGAATAATGTTCCGGTGGTCGTGACTTGCACACCCACGCAGATAACAACAAACGGTCACTCCTTGACGCCGGTGTGATTCATTTCATTGCTCCCGAACGCGGGTTATAGTCCGACACAAAGTCCGACTCACTGGTAGTGAGGGCTAAACGGCCCTGATACAGTTCAAGTCATGTTTAAAAAAAAGCATTTCATGGCACTAAAGGCAGGTATTGTACAGCCCCAACAGTAGTATTCGCAAGCGGCCCTGTGGAACTGACCATAGGCGTGGTGGCGGGAAAACACGCTGGGTTTTTAGTGGGTCTTATAATTATACCCTTGCCAAACCCCTATCGGACGGGATGCATGCAGTACGTATGTATTTTCGAAGCGGAAAAAGGGACAGTCTCGAGTGTAAACCTGAGCAGACATTGAAACAACACGTTTTGAGGTTAGGTTTTTCGCTTAAGTAACAGTATCACAAACGAGCTCGAGTTTCTTTTTGCGTTAAATGTTAGTAGAACTGTAACGCGCCAAATGCTCAAGTGTTACCTAACTATATAACGCGTTTGTGCATGGGTTTACGAATCTGATTATTCATATAAGTGAAATAAAAATGGTAATTGTCGTTTTGTATCAATTCATCAATTGTGATTGTGAGTGGGCTGAGTAAAATATTAATTTAGGAATGATCAATTATCGATAAGAAATTACTTTTCCTATCCGAATATAGTCGATTACAATCATTTTAAAAGTTAATTTGAGAAGACTAATCAAAAGAACAGGGCTATTTATGAACCCATATTTTAGAAGGCCAATAGATAAATTAAATTTAAGATTTAAAGAAGTGTTTTTCGTGTAAATTGAACATACTGCGACTTTCGCTTCTGTGGTGCGTCAGTTTCTGCCGTTTCATCCCACGGGAACGTTTACAGGTTATTTATGTTTGACTGATAAAAGTTAAAAGCCATCGGTTATTGTTTGTTCTAGAGTTCCGTACGCAAAGGGTAATAAACGGCACCCTATTACTAAGACTCCACTGTCCTTCCAGACGGTCTGTCTGTCTGTCTGTCCGTCTGTTACCAGGCTGTATCTCATGAACCGTGATAGCTAGACTGTTGAAATTTTCACAGATGATGTATTTTTGTTGCCGCTATAACAACAAATACTAAAAATAGATCTAAATAAATATTTGAGTGGGGCTCCCATACAACAAACGTGATCGGTTGCGTTAACTTGGCACCTTATTTGTATGCAGTGCCATACATACCAGATGCAAACTTAACCCGGACACGGCCAGTTACAATGGGGTGTGTTTGAACGGAACCCTCGATGCGCGAGTCGGACTCGCACTTAGCCGGTTTTTTCTCGTGCAGACGAGCATGCCATTATGCATCTAATAATTTCATAACTATCATGCACTATATAACACGTCTGCTCAAACGCATAGATCTTTTAAAATACGCAACGCATTTTAATCCGTTTTTTTTTTTTCAATAAACAGTCAAGAAGTTTAAACACACTAGTACACTTAGAATAAATACTCCTAGAATGAGAGTCTTCATAGCTTCATACGACAGATTTGCGAAAGATGATGCCGCTTTTGGTTTTACGTGTGCTTATCTACGAACCAATCATAGAGACGTGTTGCTTGTTAGCTTAACGTTGTGACGGATGCGCATAGCCGCACACGGACGAAACTTAAAGTATTAACAGACGATCGAACAGTCCGGCGGACCGACAGGGACGCTGCTATATGTTAGAATGAGATAGTAATATACATCTCTCATTCTAACAGATAGCAGCGTCCCTATCGGTCCGCCGGTACCGTTCGATCGTCTGTTACGGGTTTTAGCCCGTGGCTAATCAAAACTGGCTTCACTTTCAAGCGCTGACTAGGTTTCTACGCGCATTTATTCAAAGATAATACATTACTTAGTATCAACATTACACCCCCCGAAGCCGGGGCGGGTCGCTAGTATCATTATGAGATCACTATTCTAACAGTCACTACTGATTACATGCCCCGGGTGTTCGGGGTACGGATTTTTTTGACACCTACTGTCGGCTTAGGGTCAAATCATTTGTGCACCTAAAACCACGGGGTAAGTGATAGTGCGACATTTCTAGTTAAAACGATAAGTTATGTTTCTCGTTGACTTCGTTTTTAGAAAGTATTACCACAATACGGCAATTTAAGAGGCCTTATTCCTTTTAAAAAATATTTTTTTCACATTATGAAAAATATATTGATAATTTCAATCAACTTTTTGGAATGAATAATACTATTCCCCGAGTTCTAGGTAGTAACATAGCTAGTTCATGCTTTCATTGCGGGCAGTCGAACTAAAGTTGAAATAACTTATTTTCCGCGTGAATTTTGTCAATTTCGAGTAGTTTTTGTAACAAAAAATATCAATGAGAAATTCAAACTGTAGGTTTCAAATATAAACCAATAAATCCCAATAGTCCTGTTCTAGGTAGTAACATCAATAAATGTTGAGAAACATGTTTGATCATAGAGAAAAATATCTAAAACAATCAGCATTTTAAAAGGAATCAGGCCTCATATGTAAGTAACTGAAATACGTTGGTTAGTAAATTACCGAGATATTGAGTCAGTATGAAGAAAGTCATAATAAGTGTACTAAACAGACAGTGACTTGTCATATCTGTCTTATGGATGATGTATCGGCTTCCTGTGGAGTCCAGTTATGGCTTTCGTACCAATAAACATTTATGTGATGGTAATGGATGGGTAAGCGTTAATAGACTAAACGCAGTAGTATTATCTGTGGTAGACTACACAGAAAAAAAGTTATAAAATTATTTATTAGGTGCTATATATTTTTGTAACAAAATATCTGTGCGTATTTAAGTTATATAATATTACGGTGTTCATTTTTGCCGCATATTATTTTAAGTAGAGTAAGTAAACACTTTATTGTACACAAAAACAGTTAAAATATTAAACATAACAAAAATGATCTTTTTCAGTTAGTTAACCTTTGAGCAATTTATTGTTAATTTGTGTTTGTTTCATAAAAAAAAGTCAGAAAAAAGTTGGTGACTGTTTTATTTTTATCTTATGTAGATTTTATGTCCTCGAAAATGTGATGAAATTGTGTGTATGACGGGAAGTAAGGGGATTACAATACCAGGCCATTAAAAGCCTTCCAATAAACCTTCGTTAGTAATCCCCTTCTTACCACCCTTGTACGTTTGTCTTGTTAATCCTATCAAATTACTTGTTTTTTACAAATGTATTTTAATATTTCCTCACATCGTTAGAGAAAAGCACTATATATACCTCAACGGGGAATGCCTGACGCGCATCTTTTTTTCAGCCTTGCGATGCTCGGCTTGCAAACCACCTCGTCAGGTAAACCCCTACTTTCCGAGCCTCGGCAATAATGTACTAATCTCTACTAAGGACAGAAGTAAAAAGAAAAAAATACCCTTTTACCAAACCAACTTTTTCCAGATTTTAGTAGGCTAGTTGGTGCTTACGTAGAAAGCGAATAAGTTGGAGTTTCTAACTGCCGTAAGTACAAAGATTACTGGATAAACAAGCCTAAGCCCCGGTCGGGTCAGCTCCTTTCGACAAAGTGTTACGATTAGCCACCCTTCTAGGGTTGTCACTCCGATGAAACAATCTAAAATTGTACAGACATCCCGGTCTCTTTCGACAGGTTACGCATTTCAATTGATTTGAATGAATTTGCTTTGACCTTTGTATCAATGGCTGGTCGTATTCTTCTGAATATTTATAGAAAACACAATGCAGCCATTTCCGCGGGGAACAGTCCACTCCGTCCCGTAATTTTCAATATTATTTCTGATATTTCACGAAAACTTTAATGAGAATTATATACCGCGTTTGGGTCTCCAACTCCAGATTTTAGACGCTACGCAATTAAATTTTTTTGACAATTAAGTACACAGCATTTCATTTAGGTATAGATTCGATACGAAAAACATTCAAATAATTACGCCAGGTTATTATTATTTCACACATTATTTTTTTATAATCGTAGCATATTTTTCCTAAAATTGCCAACCCTATCTTTTCCTCAGCCCGTGCACCAGCTACGGATTTTGTGGGACAAGAGGGGCATTATACCAGCCTTACAGGGACAATGGAAAGATTTTAAAGTGTTTGCCCAATTTGTCTGTTCGGCACGGGTCACATCTCACATACGGCGCGGTCTATAACGTGCGGACCTTCTTACTCTATTTAGTAATAGATATAAAAGAGCAGGACGGCACGTTTCCGTTTCGCTTCGAATTTTAAAGTAGCCTCCACAGAGGCGCCGGAGCATGCTCTGCCTTGGAGCAGGACGTATTTTAGAGGAATTTTAGTCTCAATTTGTTTCGTCCCAGGCCACAACTTGTGGTCGTCGCCGAAGCATGGGAGGCGTTGGGGCATGCTTTGTACGAAAAAGAAGTATTTTTGTAGAACATTGTGGTATATCTAGAAGTATCTAACAACTACATTATACATTAAAGATAGCCAGGTTTATAACATGTCGGGCAGTTCCTGACAATTTTTACGTGAGATTAATCCGTTTTTATAATTATAGACAGGTTTTGCTTGCGTGGCAAGAGTGCTCGTCGTCAGGCAAATGTGTCCCTCAATCATGTCACTTACTTGATCGCTGCGTCGTGTAAGAACACGTTAAGTGTGTTACTTACGTAGGTACTTATGGACAAAACTATACTTGGTACTTATTATCAACGCACAAAACAAACGTGTCCTATTTTAACGCACGTAAACATGCAATTACAGTCGGTTTCAAAATATAACGCTGTTTGAAAACGTTTAAAATTTTAAAAATGTATCATTAATTATGTTTCTACGACCAGCCGAATTCAGTTAATAGGAAAAATAAACAAGTGAAATGAAACCGAGTTCAAAAACCGAGATTATATTTTATATACCTAACGTTGTTTTTTCTAAGTTCTTGTAATTTGATTTATTGCCGCGTTCAAATGTTTTAACACTTGTTTCTTATAAAACAAACGTTATATTGTGTTAAGCTGTTCAGCCGTATCGGATTTCACCAAGTGTGCCACGCTGTTAATTATTTAATTAATAAAGCAGTTAAAGCACCTATTGTTCAGTAACTACGCTGTTGTTATAGCAACATGGTTCTTGAGATGGTGTTACGTAATTTGATGCTACAACAGAAAAACGGGCAATTATTATACCCGTCGACACTTTTTCACTTTCTGTAAAAATCACTGTTTCTTACACTGAGCATTGATAATGTAAAGGTGCTCTTAAATAAGTTAAATAGTCAATAGTGTTTATTTGTCAAACATAGGGTAAATACACTGGTGTAGGTGACAATAAAGTTTGGTAACACTATGTTTTGCCTTAAGTGCTCCCACATTTTTTTTAATTTTGAATCTTGTGACAACCCCAAATTAGGGTTTTCTTATTTGATCCCAGCGCTCGGCGTTTCAGTTTGCGCGAGTCCCGACAACGTTTGAATACTGGGACTAGACTAAGAGAAAGTTTGTTATTTATGTTTTCACTTGCTTGCGTTTTCAGGAAATAATGCAGATAGGTCCCGTGAAATCGGCAACAAAATTCGTAACACCCTACCAGCCTGATCATTAACTCATTTTGAATCCAGACAGGCGGCATTTTGTCAAGTTCGAACGAAAAAGTTACACTCGTATAATCAACCAAAAGGGCTCATATAAAATTTAACATAATGAACATTAAATTTCGGACGCTGTTTATCTTCTAAATTGTATGAAAGTGGTAACCCTACGTTAGGGTTGCCTACTTTAAATAAGTAGGCGGACCGAAAGAAAATTAGTTATTCAGCCTTTTTGCTACTGATTTAGGTGATTTGTTTAGGGTTCAAGGGAGGTTATTCTTTGAAGTTGTTTTGGCTTTAATTGAATTTTCGGAGGCTACCCCACAAGTTATTAAAGTGACAAAAAAATAGATTTAGTTATGAAAAATATACACTTTTCTACAGTTAATATCACGGCAGGATTAGCTTAGCTATATACAATATCCATACATTTGTGTATGACACACTTATGAATTTAGTGGCAAACAAGTAAGCGGGAAGGAGTAATCGCCGTCACTGACAGTCGCCGCGACTGATCGGCTCGACTTATGACGAATCGCGTACCGATTCGAAAAATGTCGAGCTATTATTTTAACGTCCGAGTCTCACGGTAGTTTGCCATTTGCAGAAAAACATTTTCATATATTCCTGACCTTATTATGTTGTTTACTCGCTATTCAACTCTCTCATGTAATAAATAACTTGTATGATTCATCAAACAATCAGTATAATGTACCTACGCCAGACTCATTCACGAAAAGGCCCATCCTTAATCACATTACCTTGTTCATACGTCTTTTCGCCACTGAGGCTTTGCTATAAATAGCAATCTTCGCCACAGCGAAATGCTCACGTCTTGAATTAATTAATTATGATATAGGTACCTAGTTGAAGATATTTCGTCAATATCGGGAATAAGTAATTATTTCGTGTAATTACTCGTGAATTGAGATGAAATAGACGCAGGATTGCTCGTGTTTGAAAATTGGGTGCCATGATTATGTGGCTTATGGAAGCTTTTGTACGTAATTCGACGAAACTGAAGAATATTTTTTTTTTATTGAAACATTGAAAGGTGACTTAAAAAATATTTTATGCCTTTGTAATGTTGCCGTCACTTTATTATGTACTATCTCCACCCTGCGGTGTCGCCCGCTAATCCCACGGGAACACTACATTTTTTCAGGATAAAAAGTAGCCCATGTATTTACTTCAGGGTGTCAGCTACCTAAATTATATCAAAATTGGTCCCGCCGTTTGAGCGTGAAGAAGTAACAAACATACATACACACTCACAAACTTTCGCCTTTATAATACTATATTAGTGTGATTGTATCAATGAGTCACAAAAAAGGATTCAAAAGCGGTTGTCTTGTAGTTTAGCTAAATTGCATACTAAAATTGTCTGCTATTTTTGATGCTGACTTTACGTGTGGCTCAATTATTATTTTCCCTGTATTTTTTTTCTTATCTCCATGTTCTCACCCACTAGCCAGTTTCGCGCCATGTTGTAAGCGCTACAGCAAAGACCGGACGATATTATGTTTGTATATTAAACTACGTCTCACTCTATAAATAAATAAATAATAAGGGATAATCTTGCACAAATAGTCCTAATCCCAAACTAAGCAATGCTTGTACTATGGGCACTAGACGCCGATATACATAATATACAAATGTTCGAGTTCATTACACATATATTTGTCAAAAACACCACATACACACACACAGTACACACATACACACACACACACACACACACAGTACACACACACACACACACACACACACACAAACACACACACACACAAACACACACACACACACTTAGCATGCAAATATATATTTTTGTATACCTATCTAATAAGACAAAATGTAACTAAATTATATACTTACATGGGAGAGGACACTGACCTCTGTAACACAGGTTTCCCACCTAGCTCAGAAGTCAGGGACTTCTTTTTATTGATGTACCCTTTTTGTCAATAAAATTATCTTTATCTTTATTTGTCAATACCGGATTTCAAGCCAGGACCGTCGGCTTAGTAGGTAGGTGCACTAAAACTGCGCCGACCACGTCAACCCACCCTATCTACCCACTGTTCCTCCCAAGTCTTCTCAATATAATTAATTTCGAATTAGAAGACATTTCAACAGTTAGACGGTTTCTGACCTGTGTAGTTTCAAAACGACGTAACCGACATGGTTCGCCGTCTGCAAACGGTCTTTTTGTACAATAACCATATCTGAGATGAAATCTATGAAGGCTGTGGGTTAATTGCTCA
This sequence comes from Apotomis turbidana, assembly GCA_905147355.2. Classification (NCBI taxonomy): domain Eukaryota; kingdom Metazoa; phylum Arthropoda; class Insecta; order Lepidoptera; family Tortricidae; genus Apotomis; species Apotomis turbidana. The sequence goes on from LR990281.1 coordinate 36,946,421, forward strand.
ATCTTATTTCACTTTCTCGGATTGAAGCGGAGTTGTTGATTTGCCAAATTAGGACGAGATAAATTGAGAATTAAATATTTATCCCTTTTTTGTCGCAGTGTTTTTGTGATCGGATTAAGAGTGATTGTTGTGACGTAATTAAAATCAGTCCAGGGAAGATATTGGCCATCACGGAACACATATCATTGATAATAATCTCTGACAACCTTACACAAATCTATTTAATCCCACAGTAAGCTCTAGCCTCTAGTAGACCTGTGTTATGGACACTGGACGACGATAAACATACTTATACATATAGAGATACACTATAGAACATACTTATATAAGATAAATACTTAAATATAAATAACATACATGACCCAGGCACAAATACGTCGGCTCTGTAGGCGTTTGCTTTACCATTGCGCCAGCCGCGTCGTCTTGGATAAAGATACTCAACTTTTCATAAAGGGAAATGAAATGAAATAATTTATTCAGTAAGCAGGCCACGAGGGCACTTTTACGAGTTAGATTGTGAATGTACCGGCATATCCCGAGGAGAGCGCTTGAGTAGAAAGCCGAAAGAAACTCAACAGAAAGTCATTGCAGTATGACACGACACGACACATATTTAATATCCGCATTCTGTCGTTGTGAGTGAGAAAGGACCCTATTCGTCTATGCTAACATTAAAGTTTTTCTTTTAAAGGCAATTTATGAGCCGGGATACAGGGACCTTTTCTTCTGAGTATTTTTGTACTAAATAACAATACAAAAATGCACAGAAGAAAAAAATCCTTAACACTTCACACCTCTCTACGCTTACTCTGTGTAACCCTACCTACCCTTAAAATGAATCGAGGCATAACTTACAGACTTGCAAATTTTACTCCAACACCACAATGTAATACCAACCATGCTCAGATGTCAATAAGGCTTATATATGAGTAAAGAAGGCACTAGTTATCGAAGTAGGTATCGGTATCTTTTATAAATCATTTTCATAGGTTGCCAGTGGGTTCTATATGGTTTATTTACATCATAAAACACATATTTCGTATTATCTGTGCTCGCCAGCGAAAAATCCGACTTGTTAAGAAAATATGCGGACGATCGAAAAAGGTCAGCATACCAGCCTGTATTTTAAACTAAGTTATGGAAGTTTGGAAAATAGTAGGCAATTTACATGTTTATGGTTCGTGAAAGATGGCAAGGTCAATGACAATGGGGGTTCGTGGGGGGGGGGGGGGTTAGATATCATATTCTCTTAGTGGGCGCTTTTAGAGCCAATTTTAGCCCGAACCTTGCTTTTTTTTAAGGATTTTTCTTTTGACCGGGAGCCATTGAGCAGGGGTGGGGGCGAGGGGACCTTGGCCGCACTCCACTCTAAGGTACTATATCGTGTTTGGTATCAGTTTCGGATAATTTAAGAATGCCGGATTCATTTTTGGTAAGAGAATTGTACCATCTCGTTTTGGGAAAATATAAAAAAACATATTCCTTTCCCAAAATATTTATATTACATTTTTTTTGAAATTCCTGTGTAATTTCGTCCAGCACAGTCAGCATCCAAATTAGCTGACAATTTGACATTAGCCAGTAGTTATTGTGTGTATACATTACGACGAATTTTGAGTTAAGTAAGAGTCCGTTACGACTAAGAAATAACATCAATACATATTGAAATAAAGCATAATTATCTAGATAAAAGGGTGCCCCATTTGCTGGGTAGGGCTGAGCATGTCGAAAGAATAGATGAAATTGCGATGAATGAACTCTCGCCTTTCCGAATCTTGACCATATTGAAATTTAAATAGGGGGAGAAAACTATGCCTTTTTATATCTGAGGCAGTGAGCAAAATTAATGAACGTCAAGCTAGCTGGAAAGAGGAAAACTAAGCATAATTGCTACAAAAATACACATATTTCATGTACCATAAATGGCAACGATATAAAAGCGCTCGTACTATAAGTCAACGTTTCCTGATTGTACATCCTTTTCACACCAGCTCAGTAAGTAAAGGACGGATGACATTAGAAACTTTTACAAACACTTATTCGAAGCGGAACAACGGTCGCAACGCAAATTGCCGACAAGCCTAATGCGACAGGAAAAACGAAATTGCTACGTTTCCTTTAAAAATACGTTGTAATCTTGTGACTAATCTTTGCAAAGGATCGACCGCACCGATGTTCAACGCTGCGTAAACGCAACGCAACCAATGGCTTAATTTGATACGATCCCAAGTTCGAATACCGGCATGACCAAACATTTGTGAGATGGGTACTACTTTTTTGCAATAATCTTATTTAAACTTTCGTGAGACATATTTAGTTACTGTATTAAGCGGCTTACACTCACGTGACATTGTCAGGAACGGCCCGACATGGTCAGCCCGGCATGTGATCAGTGACGAAGTTACCGCGTCCCTGATGAAGAGCTCCATACGAGTTCGAAACATATCGGGCCGTTCCTGACAATTTCACGTGAACTACTAGTATTACCTACTAGCATATCCAAAGTACAAGCATTGCTTAGATAGAGACTATCAGCTTTGTATATAATTGTCCCTGATATATACAAATAAGTAATGACACTATTTACTCACTAAGTTTCGGTGTGGTCGGTCCTTAAAACTTTTATTTTTGACTCAGTTTATATACAGAAAAGTCGGTAGTCAAAGCGCATTCGAAGTATTGGCGGCATTGGTTTCCATGTGTTTAAATCCCTTAGGAATCGTGTCCACAGTGCAGTGGAGACAAATGTCTGCCGACGCTTCGAGACGCCTCTGCTGTATAAATCGAGGCAACAAATCTATTCACGCTCGCTTTGCCAACGGGTTGAAAACAAAACATTACTTACTCTTTATGGAGCATATTTTTAAAACATTAGGTGCATGAATACAAAAGTGTTTGTTTATATTTAACTTAAGATCGCCTTAAATAATCGAGATGACAGCATGCAATGATATTTTATAAGTAGATAGGAAGTGCTGATTATTTTAGACCATTTTCTCTATGATCAAACATGTTTCTTAACATAATTATTGATGTTACTACCTAGAACAGGGCTATTGGGATTTATTGGTATTTTGAATTTTTTGTTGAAGTTTTCGTTTCAAAAACTACTCGAAATTTGTTAAAATTCATGCGGAATATTAGTTTTTACTTTCAACTTATTTTCGACTGCGCGCAATAAAAGCATAAAATAGCTATGTTACTACCTAGAACTCGGGGAAAAGTTGGTTGTAATTATCAATATATTTGTCACGTGGAAAAAAATATATTAAAAGGAATAAGGCCTCTGAATATGAGTCAAATTGTACCAAATGGTGCTTATGCCATGACAACACTCTTGTGGATCTCCGGAAAGTGACAGATGCTTCAAAAGTTTTGGGTGAGTAACGGTGTGGTTTTGGCCCCAAATTGCCGTCATGCGTAAGTGCACAAGTTACGCAAAAAAACGTAAAAAGGAAAACAGAATTTTCTCGTTTTTAACTTGCGCAGAGATATCAGATAAGTCATTGTCCGTTATCTGGGAAGTAAATATTGCAGCTGTCATTTTAGTGTAGGTACGTATGACGTATCTTCTTATAAAACATCATTGACTGCATGGAGATATTGGAATAGACCGCGACTTTGCTTATCGCGTGAGTCATGACCAGTTTTTCTCACATCACACTGTATCCCGTCCGTTTATCAAATATCTTATTCTGAGTCCGCAAGACCAAACTCCTAGTTCAAACTTTTGCTGGCTTGCCATGACTGGTTAAATTAGATATCAAAATATTATATGTGTTCATGAATTGCGCATCAAAAGTTTTCGAGCATTTTGTAATATAACTAGTGGTAGGGTCTTTGGCATTTCACGCTTCGTGTCGATGTCTTGCATCGAATGTCGGCGCAGAGGAGCACATTCGATGCAAAAATTGTCTACGTCAGATTGACGTTTTCATCCCGTGGTTCAAGAGAACGGCGCTCTCAATAAGGCAAATTGCGACAGCCAGTGTCCAGTCGCCATGGCCGAAATCAGCAAGGGTGTAATGATTTTTAAGAAGGCAAACGAAAGGGCGATGCGAATCCTGACTGATGGACAACTGAAACACTAGTGCGGTTACAAGTGCGTTGCCGGCCTTTTAGATAGGAGTATGCCCTTGATGGTTTCAAGTGTCGTTTCGGACCGAATTTACCACGAACGACAGGTAATTCCACAGGAAATATCTAGAGAAACGAATAGTTGATTGAACACTGCCAACCGTAACTCAGACATTGATACACCAGCAAAGTCGTAAAAAACCTCAATTTCTTGTTCAACTTCCCACCTCTAAATACCCGTTGATAACCCTGCCCCTGCCCCGTAAAGCAAGGAATTAGTAACGCGACGCCCCGCAGGAAATGGACGCCGAGCGTGAAGACATTGTTTATAGCGAGCCGGGAAAGGTTAACTGTGACGTGAAATTAACTGAGAACACTTCAGCGAAAATATGGTTAGCGAATTTGTTAATATAGAGATGTAATGTCACAGATTCATGAAATACCTTGTGTCCCACGTGTATACTTTAAGGATTGTTCTCCTATAATGCAAATAAACGGTAGTCTACGCAACGCTGTGTTTTAATTAACCCCCGACAAAAAAATAACTTTTTTTAAGAACTTATGAGTTCAACAAGTGTGTGCGTGCGTGCGTGCGTGTGTGTGGCATCGTAGCTCCTAAGCGGATGTTCGGATTTCAATGTCCTGTATGTATTAAGCTGTGTATTCAGTTTACATTACTATGAAATTGTAGTCAACTTCTCGTGTCGATGATCTATGAAAAATGTTAAGAGGCCTTATTCCTTTAAAATATATATATTATGACACATTTATTGATAATTTCAACCAACTTTTTCAAGTGAATACTACTTTTCCCCGAGTTCTAGGCAGTAACATAGCTATTTCACGCTTTCAATGCGTACAGTCAAAAATAACCTGAAAAAAAAAACAATTATCCGCGTAAATTTTGTCAATTTCGAGTAGTTTTAAAATATATACCAATAAATCCCAATAGCCCTGTTCTAGGTAGTAACAATAATAATATGTTAAGAAACATGTTTGGTCATAGAGAAAAATGTCTAAAACAATCAGCATTTTAAAAGGAATAAGGCCTCTTAATAGGATTTGCGCGATCTCTTGAACAATTCGCGGACGTAGACATTTTACTTATTATAATAATGTTGTTTTTATATAACATTGTTCGTCTTCAAATGTGCTTATCGCTTGCGACCGTGACACGATGCGGGTGTTTCCATTGTGCCATCGTTATACGACCAAATGACCCCACTACACGAATAAAAGGGCATTAATAAAACCGTTATATGACTTGAACTTTATTTGAATGTTGATCGAGAGCAATTTATATACGTTAATATTAATTATAGAGGTTCAAATAACTACGGGTATATTAAGTACCTAAGAGTGAGGTAATTCTGTTTAGACGATCAGATCTTTAGAAGGCTAAGTGGAAATTCGATATCAAAGTTAGAGAAATTATTCACATTAATGAATGTATCATAGATTACCTAATTGTTTTTTTACCATTTCAGTGGCGTTAGCGGTGCGTCTAATAAAACTCAGGGCAAGGGGTCGATTTCGCAGTAGAAGATGGTGCTCCATTATCCTAAAGCGGGCAAGCCAGTGGTAATCCGGTTATATGGACGTCACGCCACTGTAGGGTTTATCAATTTATGTCTGCCAAACGAGTAATATTGTACTAAGTGTTAAGAGCCCGCATATGCAAAATTCGCTATCTTCACTTAAACTGTTTATCTTCTTAACTGTGAAGGTGAAAACATGATTGGTAATAATTTTCTCGATAGCTTTATTTTTCAAACCTAACCCTTTTTTTGGATGTTTTTGGTTGGAACTCTACGACCCTTTGTTAACAATGTTTTTTTATATGAAAAGATGCACAATTGTAAGTTCTCAAACCTGCATAAAAAGATTTTCAATATAAATGTGCACGTTTATAATAAACAACAATAATTGGATTTGGCGCTTACGCCATCCTGTCTGAGCAGCGCACGTACTATGCTATATATCAAATCGCTCGAGCCGGGACGCATTGGTGGGCTCTTAACCTGTTCAAGGGTACGCAATCAGAAGTACTTATTCTGCCCAGTGATCTTTAATAAGTATAGCGCGTTATATGAAAGTTTTTAAGGTTCTTAAATAAATCAATAATTCCTTACCCCGGCTCTACACTAATCACCAAGTTGACCGAATCCCGTTAACCTAAGCATTACTTTCTCCACCGAAGTGACACTTTCACACTACCATATCCACACGACCTCGGTCAACTCCGCGAGTACCGAGCAGAGCTTGCATTATAATTATGTAACATAATAAAGCCTGTCGTGCACAGTCTGTCGTATCGTGTGACAATGGACACGGCGGCCGGAGGTCCGACAACTCGTTGCGACTACAAAGGTTGTGGAGTTCGCCGACCCTCACTGACCGACGCTCGCGCACCTCCATTCGCGAGGCCGGGTCCGTGCGCACCGCACTGCCTGGCCTACCTTTAGAAATGGTATAAACCAAAAAAATAAAGGGGTGGTTCCTATTTTCTTTACAGAACATCACATCAAAGAACAAAATTACACATTTTCTTCCCTATAAAAATAGGGAACAAAATGTGGGAAAAATCCCGTTCTTTACCGACTACTACTTAGTAGGACTGCATGCTCCATCGAATAAATGGGAACTGCCCAAATAAAGACCTAATTTTTTATTATAATTGTAAAATATAGCCAATTTATGATATCATCCGTTTCCCGTCTGGTTGCGTTTATTGTTTTGTTGTAATAATGGAGATTTGTACTGGTAAATGGTAAGGACAAAATGAAAGTCAAAATAGTACATTACATACTTAGGGCGGTGAATTCGTGAATGTCCCAGATAAATAAATAAATATCAGACAACCTCACACAAATGGATCTAGTCCCAAATTAAGATCAAGAAGGCTTGTGTCAGGGGTACAAGACGACGATATACATACTTATATAGACGAATATATACTTAAATACATAGGAACATCCCAAGCACAAATATTCGAGTTCATCACACAAATATTTGCCCTGGCCGGGATTCGAACCCGGGACCACCGCTCAGGGTGCTTGCAAACTGAGCCAACCGCGTCGTCAAAAGATCGCAGGTGTGTGGCCCGAACCGATGAGGGCCATAAATATGCGATCTGGAGCTTTACGAATTACCGCCCGTGGTTTGTCTCAAATTTTACGCCTTGCCTTGGCCAGTTATATTGACAAAATGTAATTGTTGATTACGGTGTAAGAATCCTATTCCTAAAAATGGTTTCTGAATCAACTTAGATCGTAAAAAAATTGGTCTATCCAAGTTTAGGGCTGCCATCTCTAAATTCGCCGAACCCGGACATAGACTTAAAAAACCCTGAATTTTTCCCCGGACGTAAACGATAAAAAATTATTTACCTATCGCTTTTTTTTCATTCACATACAGGGTATCCGGGTTTTTTCCGGACACATTTTGATAACCCCCGGACGACCTCCTAACTAGGACGAATCCGGGGAAACCCGGACGGATGGCAGCCCTACAAGTTGCACGAGGATTTCAGTGTGTTTTCGAGATACAGAGAAGTGGAGCAAAAATACCGACGACATTAAGTCTCAGTCTTTATTTTTTTGCTTTATCTTAATTGTCACGGGCTCTACCTCGACACGGTTGCCTTCCTTGGGGTCGTTAACCTTGCTGCCGCCACTACGCGCCACAAACGACACTGGCGACCCTATGACCCTTTTAATCTTATTTTATAACCGGCTGACCATATGTCTTCTTGACCGGTGCAGTAGTATTACGTGTAAGTCTATTATGTCATTAATTAGGAATGATATGACAGCCAATATCAAACAAGCATAAGTCTGTTCTGGGTGCACGCATATACAGTCATGATTAATCCCATTCAAATTAAAACAAATATCGTTGGCGAGACGATACACAAAACTATTTAGATTACTTGTGAAAAGAAGGAAATTAATAAAAAAACGCTGGGATTAACTATTTAACAATTGATAAGACAATTAGACGACGCAGTTGTAGCGCAGCGGCCTACTAAGCAGACGGTCCTGGGTTCTAATTCCGGCAATTTGTGCGGTGAATTCGAATATTTGTACCTGGGTCATTGATGTTTTCTATGTAGTAATTACACTAGTATTACAAAGGCGAAAGTTTAGTGTGTGTGTTATATCTTCACACTCAAACGGCTGGTTCAATTTTGATACATTTTGGTATGAAGGTAGCTGACACCCCGGATTAACACATAGGCTACTTTTCATCCCGAAAAAAATAGTGTTCCCGTGGGATGAGCGGGTAGCACCGCTCAACGCAACTAGTAATATAATGTACATCATCATCTAGTGACCATAACACAAGCCTACTAGACCTTACTATCGATTTCTAAGAGATTGTTCGATACATTAAAAAAATCGGTATGCAGTCGGTACGAACCCTACACTATCCATTCTTAAGCTACGTATCCTTACCTCCGCCATTACGCTATTCTTAAAGCCGGCATCCTTATTGTCCGCCATTCAGGCGAGGACCTAAAGACTTAAATGCGTCGCCGATGGAAATCGACTTGTGTTCGGAGCCTGTTAGTTCAGCCATTGAACGCGGATTTACATTAGAAAAAAAAACCCAGCCAAGTGCGAGTCGGACTTGCGCACCGAGGGTTCCGCAGAACTAAATAAACTTTAACTCTTTTTTGTTTTCTGTATTTGTTGTTATAGTGGACACTGAAATACATAATTTTTGAAAATTTAAACTGTCTAGCTATCACGGTTTATGAGATACAGCTTGGTGACAGTAAGCAGCAAAATAACGGCAAAAAATCACGTTTGTTGTATGGGAGCCCCCGTTAAATATGTATTTTATTCTGTTTTTAGTATGTGTTGTTATAGCGGCAACAAGAATACATCATCTGTGAAAATTTCAACTGTCAAACTATCACGGTTCATGAGATACAGCCTGATGACAGACGGACAGACAGCGGAGTTTTGGTAATAGGGTCCCGTTTTTCTCCTTAGAGTACGGAACTCTAAAAATACAACCTAGAATCATCGAGATATGTCTGTGGTTTCCCCTGTAAAGGACATACATAGTGTGTATCTCTCGATAATTTATTTGGATAAAAAGAAAAGAAGTAGTAGGAAGTTTGGCAATTCCTTCATCTGCCGAACTATTAAAGTATGGAACTCCTTGCCGGCTCATGTGTTTCCTCCTTCTTATAACTTGGGACCCTTCAAACGAAGCGTGAAGAAGCATCTCTCGGGCCAGCATGGCAGTGTCAACTGACTTGGCACCGTTGGTTTCTCGTCAGTTGCCATTGCGACTTGGGCTCCCCTTTTTGCTTACCATCAGGCGAAGTGGAGCCACTATGTTGTGCCGTTATAAAAAAATAAAAAATAAAAATAAAAATGTTCATGCTCTACTATTGTGACTAATCACATTATTCAGGTCGGAGATGCCACGACTGCGGCAGCGGCAGCGGTGAGCGGTACGTGTGTCTCGCTCACTCGTATGACCGCCGCTCGGATCTCTCGCTCAACCGCTCGCCGCGCCGCTGGCTCAGTCATGGCATGTCCGGAAGACCGTATGAATTGATGCTAGTCCTTTTGGGGTGAGTGTAATTTATTTGGAAATCCAAATCCCTCTACAAGTTTCACAGTACGGCACGTGTTTAAAGTTGACTAATTTGTAGATACATAATTTCCCAAGAGATGGCGCTGGTCGTGTGGCTTTACGAGTTAACGCTGCAATAGGCTAGATGTATTCGACTTAATTGTAATATTAGACGCCTACTTAAGTTCTTAACAAGTTCGTTTGAAGATAATGACGACGCGGTTGGAGCAGTTTGTAGTGCACCTGTCTACTGAGCCGTCGGTCCTGGGTTCGAATCCCGGCCAGAGCAAACATTTGTGTGATGAACTCGAATATTTGTTCCTGGGCCTTGGATGTTATCTATATATGTATTTATATATTATGATTTATGTATATCATCGTCTAGTACCCACAGTACCTACAATCTTTGCTTAGTTTGGGTCGATTTGTGAAAGATAGTCTCTTTATATTTATTTATTTATAAAATTGTGAAAGTGACGTCACAGAATTGTGAGTAAGGATACGCTATTTGTATATTTGTCAAAATTGCTAAAAATGTACCTATAGAAAAAACCGTGCATTCGATGTTCGATTCGATAAATTTGTATTTCGCCTTACACGTACCGTACCGGGACTGCAATGTTGTTGACAATCTAATAGTAAAATATACGTAACACGTGCGGTCACGAAATGCGAACTGGGATAGTTCGACACTAGCCAAACTCAGGTGTTAGCAAATGTGACTGCTGCAGTACAATTCAATACATAACAAATACTCTATTGCACACTTCAAATACTCAGGAATGCGTGTCTAACACAACTATGCTTCGCTACTCTTGTCGTGCGATAAAGCGGTACCCGTCACTCTCTCACATTACTGCACAGAAAGGGACGTATGATGGATGCTAGAGGTGCATGGAAGACACAATGAAATAACACGAAGACGTAAACAACAAACAACGCCTTATCTCTAAATAACCATCTCTTCCAGATAACCTTTTTTGTAGTAGAGCATTCATAGAATCATTGATTTGAATTGAGGAGGTGCAAACGATAAACATGCTAAAATGAAAATATGCATTGTATTATATACCTAATACATATATGTATGTGTCGAATATTAGATACATACATATTCGGTAACACAAATGACTACACTAAATCGTCTCAAGCGATCGCTACAACGTGTGTGAAATGACATTATTTAAAATCGAAGTTTATAAAGCAGACTTTATAAAACGGGACCATTACAAAAGTTATATAACTTACATAAAAAAGTCGTAAGCTTTAAAAAAGCAACACGACATCTCTGACCTTTTCGTGACGGAAATAATGTCATGATAATCCCTGGTAGCATACTCGCCAAACAGGTTTGTATCATATAAAAGCTTCACAGAAGTTGGAAAAGGCACTTAAGTTAAACGTACTTTTACAAGCCAACTTTATAAAATCACTTTACTACATTAATGTTATTCATGGATTCAATACAACCTAAGATAAATATTTAATAAAGAGATGATAATATTTACTTTAGGAGTAAAATAACTAAAAGTTATTGTTTTTCTTTGCGGATAATAAAATCGGAACGCTCTAATTTTAGATATCTTTTCCCGTTGCAGAGTAGGTACATCACACATTTTTCCCACATTGGTATGTAAAACCACTTCTTTCTACTTGCTACGAGACTTACATAACATTCCTTTACCCCGCAAGATTAATAAAAAAATAACTAAATAGTCGGAAAAAATTGGTCTACACCTAACTTTCCAGTAACTCTGGCTACATATTTTTGCGTTGATCTTCTTTCAGACATCCATTCGGTATGACTAAACTTAAGTCATAGCGACTTTAGTCACTAAAGGATACCTACTTTTCACCTATACCTTTCTTTCACTCTGAAACTTCTTACCAATTTTAGATACTTAGATTAATAATCATAAAGATGTAGAGGAACTCAGAGAACTGCGATAATTCCCTATACCGGGGATCCAATTAAAATTTTATCAAACAACGTATTGATTACACAATTAAATTCATTTCAACTTTGCTCATCGAACAAATGTTAACTAATTACAACAAATACCCCGAAGACAACTTCTAAAGTACTTATACTTACTAGCAAGCGTACTTGTAAACTCAAACTTTACGGCTGATTTTCGTTCGTCGTTACGCAGCTAGGATTAAGTGACAGATAATATCATTTGAAAGACAGACTAAGAGAAAGTGGACCTTATTTACATGGTCTCGTCTAGGACTGTGGCGACTATATCTTAAGAGAAACTGGGACAGCAGATTCGTTACAAACAGAGCCGTGGTTTGTACAAATTCGTAATCTTATTAAAACTTTCGTGAGACATATTTCATTATTGTATTAAGCGGTTTATACTCAAGTGAAATTGTCAGGAACGGTCCGACAAGTTTCGAACTCGTATGGAGTTCTTCATCAGGGATTACTACCCATACACCGGTGCGACAACTTTGTCACTGATTCTTCGATCGACGCTCGGCTGCCTGATGAAGAGCTCCATACGAATTCAAAACATGTCGAGCCGTTTCTCACAATTTCACGTGAGAGACATTCGTTTCCATATGTAATAGAGATGCTCTTTTTACACATTTAAGAGCAGTTTGATTCGCTAACAGCACAGTTTTTGCGTCACTTTCGATCCATGCTCCTCTCAAATCTTGCTTAGTGATCATCTAAGACTAACTGAAAATCAATTTGTTTAGGCATTGCTAACTAAATAAAAATGGTTTTAAATATTGTTCAGTCAAAACGAGCGGCGTTGAGGAAGCTTACTAAAAATCTCAATATATTTTAATATTTAAACCATTACATGTTTCATAAATTTATAGATTTCAATACGTCTTGTAAATATTTTATATACATACACATTTATTATCAAAGGAAAAGCCCTGTCCGAAAAACATACCATATCTAAGTAGAACGCTGAAATTTGCGCAAGAATTTCAAGATATAGGTCAAGATTAAGATTAGGTTTTTCTAAATCTCAACGAGAGCGGGGCAAGAAGAGGTTATTGGTGGATGATGTATGATGATATAGTGACCCCTTTTAGTACCGCCTCTTGTTTCATAGTTTTTTAGGCTTTGTCTAAACATGTTTTCATTTTTTTACAACCTGTCTAGACATTATGCCCGGTTCGGTCGGTTATGCCTCGGTACAGTCTTGTCAGTGGCAGCTTTGAGGGGAAGGCGCTGGGTCCTAAAGAGCGTAGGTCTTAACTTACTTAACCAGGTCTAAGGTACCACACACAATTCACAGACTTTCTCGTGCAAGAGTGCACCAGAATGTCTGTGAATCGCGAGAAATGGCGCAATATCATATAGCGAACAATATCTGCCTCTAATGGTACTACCAGTTGATCACGACCACTCTGTAAAGAGTGAAACGACTAAGAAGAAGAAAGGTGCCACACAATGAATGACTCACCCAGACCGCCTGTATGGCTACGGCCAGGCCTGAATCCAGTAATCGTGCGGGCTAATCCAAAAGGGCTACTCCGATGATCGATATTCAACCGTCGTATAGCGCCGTCTCTCTCACCCATATATAGTCTCACAGAAGATAGAGATCGGCACTATATGACGAGTAGCTCTTCTGTACTGGTTCATATCGTTTACACTATTTCCAGTCAAAGAGTTGTTGGAGCGGTAACACAATAGCGACAAGGATTTCAAGAAACAAACTCAAAATCAATCACTGGGATTGGCTTTCTACGTTATTCCAGCGGCGCCGGATTAGGCAAACTGCACCTCTACGTACCCGTCACTCTACTACTACCTGTCACTCTCCTTTAAATAGCGTGCGAGCGAGATGGTTAATGCTGTGTCACGCGACAAGTGAAGTCCCGGCAAGATATGCTAACCCTGCTAAATGAAAAAGTAGATCCAGTCGCTGAATTGCTCACTGGAAAGGGCATATTCCAGTGCCGGTTAACATTCAGTAGCATTCTGGACTGGCATGCTACTAGAATAAATGTAAACCAGGCATTAAGCCACAGATTAATATAATAGTTCTTCGAACAGATACCCATGTCTGAATAAAAAGGCAAATACCTACTGCTTTTCATGCCTACTCAATTTAACAATGGAGCGACCTTGAACGCGCGGGTCGTTGGCCGCACGTGCCGGCAAAGCGAGGCTAGGGTTGACACCGCTTAGAAACGATTTTATAAAAAGTCAAGATAAATGAAAATACGATCGATTTATTTAAATTTATTAGTCAAATTTAATTATCATTAGGTAATACCTACTAGAAATAGGTATTCACATGCGCTGCGGCACACCATCAAAATCGTTTTAATTTCCGAGTAGGTATATCGGAATCTTACCTACCTATTCTATCTGAACATACCAGAAACCTGAAACAAAAACAACTCTCTGTGTAGGTAGGTACCTAAGTAACCTAAATATATCCCGATGACAGTAGGTACTTACTAAATAAAGTTTGGTAGGTGCCTATATAATAATGTGTTACATATTGTATAATACTAGCATTACAAGCTTCGAAACAGTCACTAGGTACAGTAGCCGGCAAACAACTTGAGCGTGACCTTGACTGCGCAGTAGCCGATTTACGTACAAATTTACATGCGCAAATCCGCCATTTTGGTTCAAGTTGTTTGCCGGCTACTGTACAAGTTGTGTTATAATAATCTGATCACGCGTTTCATCTTTGCGAATGCATTCCTTGCAAAAGGTCTTAAGTGTCAAGAACAACGCCGACGTTTACGCCCTTTTTAGGCCGTGCAATGATCTCTCCCGCCACACTAAACTGATTTGGTAAATCTTAGTGAGTAAATTATTGTCACTTGTTGATATAGGTAGTGGATGTTTTCTATGAATTTAAGTATATTAAGTAGTAAAGTTTATTTATTCAACATTACATGTGTCTATTATAACAGTGTATGCAATGCGTTTCTAGGTAGGTGCTTATTAAGTTCTAAGATTTTTTAGTAACATTTCATCGTCTGTCGGCAAAGAAAAAAAGGATAAATATCTGTTGCTTTTATGTTTTTACACCCCGCAACAATCCAGCGCGTTGGTCTCATTCGCGACGAAGCCATTTTTTTGGTGATTTTATAGCGCGACCGGCGACGCCCGGCCGTGAGCGCGTGTGGCAACCGACTGGCTAAGCGTGTCGGCCACGACAGGCGACGTGTAGGTATCGTTCTGGGTTCCCACGGTACAGATGGGGGGCACTGATTAAGCTTCTACTGCGTCTGTGTCCACTGTGGAAAACAACATGGCCGTTCAGAACCGGTCCCGGTCGTGGTCCGTTTTGCACGACTTGTACTATTGTCTGATGAAATCTTGTAATGAATACTTTCCCAAACTAGATCATTTCACGATATTTAGTTCCGCGCAAAGCATTTATTCTGTTTCAGTCATTTTCCCTTTCAATTAGCTGTGATTTATCTTCTTCATTTCATCTTTATTACTAAATTAAATATACTCAATCAGCGGCATCTTTAATTAACCAAATTTATAATAACTTCGCGTATTTATTAAATACTGAATTTAAACCTAACTTTGACTACTTCACAACAATCCAATACTATTCAAGCAATTTCATGAACTCGTCTTATACGTTCTATTACTTTTCATAATGAAGAATATCAGTGGGGCCGTTAAATCATTTGAAACTTTTTTAACGTATTTTCTTAGAAATACACTATAGTTTTTGTTTAGTTTAAATCAAGCAAATACTTTTGAAGTTATGTTATTGTAAAGTTCTTGAGGCGCGCCATGCCAGTGTGACGTCATCAGATTAAATACTCGCAGTATCTTCATTAAGCAAATCCGCCAAGTGACGTCACAGCCCTGTGTCCTACTTAATATTTTGGAAACCATGTATTAAGAATACCTACTTATTTTGCTTTTAACGCAATATAATCAAAATTTGGTGATATTCTTCATTTTGCTGCTGACAGTTTAAAAGTTGAACTTACCTATCAATGAAGCTTATTTCATATAGTAAATTAAAACCTTGAGTGTGGCCATACTTAAGGTTTTATTTTATATACAATCATCTACGCTTAAGCTCAAAACCAATACAGAAATACAGTAACAGAAAAATAAGCCCTTTTGAAAGTAAGTTTGTCAATTCTGTTCCATGAATGTTTTATATTACAAGTTTGAATAGAACCACATATTTATGCATTGCACAACCTTGACACGTTCGTCAATGTTCTCGTTAGTATTGTTAATAGACAATGAGATTGTCACAAAACATGTCACATGGCAGGGAACTATTGTTCGCCGCGTAAATACTGTCATACAGTCCTAAAGCGGGAAGACATTGAATTATTGTGTAGCCTATTGCATAGTTCTACTTGGAGTTTATATGAAACTACAATAAAGTACCAACCAGATCGTCTGATCAAGTCAAAGAAGCAACCTCCACAAGCGAATTCCACCAGACGGTGAGGGCAAGGATGGACCGGGACCGATGGAGACAGATCATTACGGCAGAACCAGCCAGAGATCAAGATCCTCAGTAATGAGGGATCGATTGAAAAGAGAGACAATAAAGTATGTGCAAGTTTAACACATACTTTACTGTAGTTATTACTGACATACTTTAGTTTGTGAACTGAATTTTAAGTAGATGATGCCAGTTTGAAATGGATCATTAGTTGGAGATCCGCGAAAATAAAAGAACCTACACGGTGTACCTCCATTTCCCGATCTCCTAGATCTGTCTCGAACGCAAAAGTTTGTCAAACACTTCTAAAATGACGCAACTTGGCAGGATTCCTAGCATTCAAGTTGTGTAGACGTGAGGATAGTCTTTTTTAAGTAATTGGCAGTGTATGACTCAGACTCATTTGCGGCTGAACCATGTGGATGTAATAACATTGTATGGGCATTAGAGCTGTTTAGTCGATACTTGGGTAATTGTGGAGGCGGAACTGCGTCATTCTCAAGCCAGTAATAGCCTAGCTGCGCAAGAACATAATCGCGGCCCAATCAACGAATACTCGACCAGAAATAACTACTGAAGAAGAGCAATTGACAACATTACATGTGGTGGCTCCCACCTCCGTGGCGACCTGACGTAGACCAACTGACTGACTGGCTGATTGACAGAGATATTTGGAACGGACATTCAAATTCAAAATTAGACATGACAGCGACAAGACGAGAAACTATCAGTTCGCGACGGACTGACGACCAGACTGTTCATTACAGTTTTTTAACAAGATTATTCAGCGTCGCGTCGATCTTAGAGCTCAATCAGGGCTGAGCGGAGTTTTTCGATTTAAAGCGTCATCATTTTTTTCGCCACTGGTATTTTGGTGCCTAGATCGGCCACTGCAAGGTAAGGCAGGATAAGACCATCACCGGGAGAAGACTGCCACAGTCCTAACCGTAACTGCCATTGTCCTGACCTTATTCTCACTCTTCACTCTTCCCTTGGGCAACTGCGGTATCATCCGGGAAAATCAAACTGGAAATTTGTAATGAATTCTCACACACACTTAGCTAGTTTTGGGCTTTGGAATGAGTTTACGTCACACGGTTCGTTAAAGTAACATTATGATTAAAATTTCCAAGGTACACTCTAATCCTTCGTCCCGCTGGATTCGATACAGCTTGCATGTCCAACGCAATATAGTCAACGAATTGGCCCTCAGGGGATTGCATACATTAAACTGGCGATGATCACGTGACAGGTATGAAATCGTGGAAATGGTTTATTAACCGACTTGAAAAAAGGGATCAAAAATCGACTGTATTTATTTATTTATTTATTTAAACTTTATTGCACAGATCAAACTAGTACAAATGGCGGACTTAATGCCACAAGGCATTCTCTACCAGTCAACCATAAGGCTAAACAGAAACGTTGAGTTGGTGCAGGGTCTATAACGTTCGGAGACAATTAAAAAAAAAACTATTTTTGAAATAAATACCTAATATATACATACTTAAATTTACACAAATAAATAATCATAATATACTACATACATATAAATTCATGTACCCAGTGAAAACACCATTATTTATCACCTGTATTCATGTTTCTTACCTCAGAACTTTCGACTGAGTGAACTGATTTTGATGATTCCTTTTTTATTTGAAAGGTGGTGCTTCCCTTGTGGTCCCATTCAAATTTGGTCCAGTTCTGGCAAAGACATCCATGAGAAAATTCATATAAAAGTGTTACTGTTTATTACATTTGAATCGCCATTTGAAGTCGGTAACAAACCTCCCGTAAACTTGCGTGGCATCTGTTTTCATAGTAATAATTGAGTGGTTTGGCACCGACTTCAAAAGGTGATTCAAACGGAATCTGTACATGATCGGGTTATTTTTGGTTTTTCAGATTTTTGTCATCGGTTATTTTTTTGTTAATTGTCAAAAGGTATGTGGGCGACCGCGGACGGTTCGGTCACTGAGTTGTCCGCGCGAGCGAAGCGTCTTCATTTTAGCTTTGCCTAAAATTATGTCGGATGTCCGGATTACCAGCTGTTCTCGCCTAGAGGTCGGATTTGTCAATCGATTCTCATGTGATCTTGTGAATAGGTTCGTTAATGTAGATTTTTTTTATCGATTCAGATTGATTTGTCAGCACTGGGCTGATGAATTTTGAATTATCAAACATATCGCTACTTATATGATTATAGAACACGAAAATATCGAGGAATTAAGTAAAGAAAGATCTAGATGTGAACGAGAACCCAACAAATTCCCACTTCAGCGAAAACGTATCTCGTAATAAAAGAATCTTCACTCAATCTAAAAGGTCAAAAGAGAGTAATGAAATTTGCGCTTTCCTAGCGAACGATTTAAAACTCATAATAAAATTCAAATCTTAATTATGCTAATTGACTGGACTTCTCTGGATGATTAAGAATATTAAGGTTCATTAATTCATTAAAGGGTCAGTATCCTAACCATGAGTTTACAGTGACAGTACTCGCTAGCGACATCGTAAACGCTTTGTATGGCGAATTGTAGCTGTTCTCCATACAAATCGTTTACGCCGTCGCTAGCGAGTACGGTCAAGTTAACTCATGGTAAGGGCACCAGTTTTGTAATTCCGTGAAATTCAACTTGCGTTAAGTATTTCTAGACATGCTCTTTCTTTATTGATAATGGATCATTTAGGCGAAATATTACTTATAATGATCTGCGCGAGCTCCAAGCCGTCGATTGGCGTGAAACCGCACAAGACCGAGACCGCTGGCGGGAACTTGTATTGGAGGCCAAGACTCACTTGGGGTCGCTGCGCCAGAGGAGTAGTAGTAGTAGTAAGCTTTTTCCTAATACAATTATGTGTATAGCTTCATTATATCTATAAACAACAAAACAATTAAATGTATATCTACAGTTGTACAGTGTATGTACTACACATACTCATAACTAAATTCATCTCAAAGGCACGCACAACCTAAATTTCCCGCTCTTCTACTTAAACGTGAATAAATTAATTTAAACCATAATGAAACCTTCGCTCGCCAAATTGAAGCCGGTTACATTTCAGCTCCTATTAATACCTGAGACAATACAAAGGAATGGTTAGCAGGATTTTACTTTCAACGTTGCCAGAATCCGTCTAAGTTTCGGATTAACGGAGATGACACGACGCGCGCGGCGCGGCGAGCGGTTGAGTGAGAGATCGGCGCGGCGGCCATACGAGTGAGCAAGACACACGTACCGCGCACCGCTGCCGCTGTCGCGCAGTCGTGGCATCTCCGTAAGGGCCAAAACACAATTACAAGACACGACATCGCATCGTCGTACGACGCGACATCGTGCCACGATGCGACGTCGTGTCGTGGAAGTGCATAAATCCAAAATGAATTTTATCTTCATGTGACAAAATGCGAAATTAAAATTCATTTTACAATCTCGTGTCTTGTAATTGTGTTTTGGTCCTAAGAGTATTATTGTCTACTACAAGGATAATTGATTCAGCGTATACGCCTACGGCAAGGGCAAATATTTGTGTGACGAACTCCAATATTTGTACCTGGTTCATGGGTGTTTCTATTTATTTCATAAGTATATATTTATCTATATAAGGATGTGTATCGTCGTCAATAATCCATTACATAAGCCTACTACTTAATTTGGGACTATTTGCTTTGCGTGAGGTTATCCCGATATTTATTTACTACACGGTGAACTTCAAATAGCCTACAGCAATATTCTTTTTCGCATTATTAAAGACATTCATAAGAAAATTAAGGACATTTACGCCTGTCCTAAAGTTCTTTAATAGTAATTATTTGACGACGCGGTTGGCGCAGGGGTTAAGCAACTGCCTACTGAGCCGACGGTCCCGGGTTCGAATCCCGGCAAGGGCAAATATTTGTGTGATGAACACGAATATTTGTGCCTGGGTCATGGATGTTCTATGTATTTAAGTATTTATTTATCTTTATAAGTATGTATATCGTCGCCGAGTACCCATAACACAAGCCTTCTTGAGCTTAATTTGGGACTAGGTTGATTTGTGTGAGGTTGTCTGATATTTATTATTATACTAGCTTTTGCCCGCGACTACGTACGCGTGGAAGTTGATAAAAGGGATTATTAAAAGTGCCTAAGCAAATGTAAGAGCAATTGTGCTTTTGTTCTAATAATTACTTTTCTTACAGGGTCACCGTATCCCAACAGAAATGTTCACTCACTTTTCAATCTTTTTAGGGATAATTTCCAGGATGAAAACTATCCTATGTCCTTCCTCGGATCTTAGACTATCTTCATGCCAAATTTCATCAAAATCGGTTCAGCGGTTGAAGCGTGAAGAGGTAACAGACAGACAGACAGACACACTTTCGCATTTATAATATTATACAGTATTATACAGTATATATATGTAGTACTAGCTGTGCCCCGCGGTGTTACCCGCTTATCCCACGGGAACACTACATTTATTCGGGATGAAAAGTATCCTATGTCCTTTCCCGGGTCTCAAACTATCTCCATACCAAATTTCATCTAAATCGGTTCAGCGGTTTAAGCGTGAAGAGGTAACAGACAGACAGATAGACAGACAGACAGACACACTTTCGCATTTATAATATTAGTATGGATAGTATGGATTGTATGGATTAGTATGGATTTATTTATTATTAATTACTTTGGAGGAGGCCTTTGTCCAGTAGTGGACGTCTATCGCTGATATGATGATGATTAATAGTTACCTATATGAACAACATATATTATCAAAGTTCCCTTGTCTATATCATCGACACGCTTAATCTAAAATGGAACCAATTTCTTCCCCTTACTACTAGTACATTTTATCGATATAAACTATATTTATCGTGGAAATATTCTAGCACTAGACTTTGACGATTTTACATCAGGGGACGAGGTGGGGCGTCTCGACCAATAATTGCGTGGTACCCCTGGGTAAACAGTAATAGACTTGTATATATAAATGAAAACCGGCACACTACGGTTTTATACACATAGACAAAGCAATAAAAGTATACTTCTATAATAAAAAAGGCGGCAATGCAAGAATTCAGTTTTGATAATTATAGTGGCTACTAAAACTTAAACTGTACTTATTTTGTTTTCTGGCACCATTTCATTTAATATCATCGCTAAAGAAAGCGATAGTAGCGTGATTGCTGATGAGTGCCACTAGATACATCGAATCCCCTCAGCACATCTATATACAGCAGCACTGTGAGACACTGTTTTAATCTCAGAAATATTGCCTCTTTCTTTCTTTACAACACCGTACGAGCAAGAAGTGTGCTGCTGAGACAAACGAAATCTCAGATATATGTGCTAGCCCTATTACAGGTATTCTTGGCAAAAATACTTCTTAACTAATAGTCGTATCCACTAAATCTATGTTTAGCAAGGTGACTATAAAATCTAACTAAAGCCCTTTTTTATACTACGACGGTGGCAAACAAGCATGCGGCCCGCCTGACGTTAAACAGTTACCGCCGCCTATGGACGCTTGCGATGCCTAGAGCATCACACGCACGTTGCCAACCCTTTAGGAACCTATTATTTACTCCCCTCTCAAAGAACCGCATACTAGCCCCCGAGGAAAACCTCGGCAGGGAGCTCATTCCACATGCGGAGAGTTCGCGGCAGGAAATTCCTCTGAAACCACACAGTTCTCGACAATTTAGGCTCCAGTGTGTGATGAAGCACCCTGCCGATGGCGAGCAGTGCGAGTGCAGACCTACCGTTGCTTTTGCAGGAATCGAACCCGCACCCTCCAACTCCGGCAACTTGAGCACCCAAAAAACTTAAGTACTAGATGCCTTTTATACCGAACACCCAGTTGCTTCAAGACAAAGGCATAGTTGTCATGACTCCGGGACGTTTTGATTAATTAAATTTTCGTCGAGCAACTTTCTTGGAGCATTCTTCAGATGCTAATTACCCATTCTCGAGCGCTTACGAACGATGTGACAAAACTCACGAAATCCTCAGTCCTTAGTTATACTGGATTTTATATTCGTTTCTTTGGTCGTGTTGAGTTATAACCTATGATGGTTGCGTTTATCACGATTGTACGAGTATGTTAGCAGTTACCATTGTCAAAGGTTGACAGAGAAAACTAAAGTTTTCTCTGTCAAAGTTACATTTGTGCGAACTAGGGTAGTTTATAACATGATAAAAGCGTACATACATGCCAGTATTGTAATGTGAATTTGACAGGGAAAAAATGTGTTTTTCTAAGTCAACCTAGACCACGGTAACTGGAAAGCTACCGAATTATTTAAATGTGTGACAGTCGCGGAAACGGAAGAAAATATTAAGTTTCGTAGTCATCTTCGTTCATACGGAAGTTAAACAAGCGAGTCACATTAGAAGACAGACAAACACAAATCGAGCCGAGTATGGTAATTCAATTACGCGTGTCCCCGATCGACCGTAAACGGATTCCAGAGGGCTTCCTCAACCGTTGTTAGTATTTGATTTCCCATATTTTGTTTATTATTATTGACTAGCCGCGCGGTGTTACCAGCTTCATCATTTCAGCCATAGGACGTCCACTGCTGGACACAGGCCTCCTCAATAGACTTCCACATGGGCCGGATAGCAGCGCATCCAGCGAGTCCCCGCAACTCTAACCAGGTCGTTCGACAACCTTGCAGGTGGCCGTCCTACACTACCCGCTCATCCTAAGGGAACACTACATTTTGTCAGGATAAAAAGTACCCTATGTGTTAATACAGAGTGTCTACCTTTATAGCAAAATTTATCAAAATTGGTCCAGCCGTTTGAGCGTGGAGAAGTAACAAGCACACACAAACACACTGACAAACAATGTTTTCTTTATTATTACTGACTAGCTGCGCCACATATCATCCCACGGGTACACTATTTTTCGAGACAAAAAGTAGCCTATGTGTTAATCCAGAGTGACTTCATACCAAAATTTATCAAAATTGGTCCAGCCGAATTTTATCAATACAGCCGATAGATGACAATGTCAATTGAATTGTGAGATGCGTCCAATTAATTAGTTAATGAATGTGCATCAAATCGATCAACTTATTATTAGATCGGTATAAGCCCGCATCTCATTATGGCGTCCGTAATTGAATTTATACTCGTCTCCTATCCTTATAAAGATCGCTGCGGTGGAAATAAGAACAATGCAGTATCCAGTCATGCTCAGAGAGCTCGCGAGAGAGATCATTTTGAAATTGTTTCGCGATTAGCGGGTAAAGCGTTTTCACGTGTCATTTGCACAAAAATTATTTAGATTCCTTTCATCATCATCATCATCTCAGCCATAGGACGTCCACTGCTGAACATAGGCCTCCCCTTTCCCCCCCATAGGCTTCCACTTTTGGACTTCCATATATACCGGTTGGAAGCGACCTGCATCCAGCGCCTTCCGGCGACCTTTATAAGGTCATCTGTCCATCTTGTAGGTGGACGTCCTACGCTGCGCTTGCTGGTCCGAGGTCTCCACTCGAGCACTTTTCGGCCCCATCGGCCATCTGCTCTGCGTGCTATGTGGCCTGCCCATTGCCACTTCAACTTGCTAATCCGGTGAGCTATATCGGTCACTTTAGTTCGTCTACAGATTTCCTCATTTCTGATTCGATCACGTAGAGACACCCCGAGCATAGCCCTCTCCATTGCTCGTTGAGCGACTTTGAGCTTTGAGATGAGGCCGATAGTGAAAGACCACGTTTCGGTGCCGTAAGTCATCACTGGTAACACACATTGGTTGAAGACTTTCGTCTTGAGGCACTGAGGTATGCCGGACGAAAAGACATTGCGTAGTTTCCCGAACGCTGCCCAACCGAGTTGGATTCGGCGGTTGACCTCTTTCTCGAAGTTGGATCTAATTTCGAAGTTGGACCTAACTGGACCACTTGTCCTAGGTAGATGTATGAGTCAACAACTTCGAGTACCGAGATTCCTTTATTCTGTAGTAAATGGGTCATTGTCAGATTTAGGTTCGTGTCTTTCCGGTGGACATTTGCGAAATTAAGGATTCCAGGCTGTAATTTTCTGATTAAAATGCCTGCGAGAATAAAAAACGTTTCCTCTTCTATAATCCTATGTAATAGCAACATAACCTAGATTCATACAAGCTCTTAACTTTTGACGGCCGGAGGGACGAATTTTGTTTTTTGAATTGCCTATGGCCCAAATATCGATGATTATTAAGAACAACGGCACAATTTGAACTGTGACGTTATTCGATTAGAAACCTTAAATTGTTGAAAAATAGTTTTTAATTGAATAACGGCACATTTGTGCCGTTGTGCCGTTGTTCTTGATAAGCAACGATATGTCATTGATAATCTAGTGTACAACAACAAAGTTTTATGCAAATCCTTTTAAGATAATAATGGAATAATAATTTTTATTTCATATTACAACCTAATTATTGTGAAGAACTGTGCAGGAGTGTAAAGTTATGGACCGGTTCAACTAGCTTTTCATTACTCAAGAACTAAATTTAATGAGTTCCAATCCGATGTTGCCTGATGTGTCTCGTATGACTGTTTTTAATTTATAAAAGTCGTAATATTCATTTTGTTAACATTTAAAACTGAATCGGTATTCAGTCGCTTAATATAGACGTCATACAACCTTGGTATTAAAATGCTCTCGGTTCCTTTCCCTGCAACTTCAAACATAGCCACAATCTGTCATGTGACTCAGTGACCGCACATTACTCACTTGGACACTGACTAACCGTCTAATCTCTCTTTCACACCAACGATTACGTCCATAGGAGTGAAAGAGATGGAAGACTACATTAATAGGGTACTTGAGTTCTTTTTAAAATTGAAGATTAGTTATGGAGTCTAATAGACGGCGAGCTTGTAACGATTTGGTTCGTCTATTTTTATTTTTCGATTTAGTATGCATGAGTTCTGATTCGGATTAATTGCAGCTTTGATGTTTAAAGTAATTTACCTCTTGGAACTAAGATCGTATTAACATAATAAGTATGTTATTTTTCGCAGGGAATATACAGGGTAGAACAGATCGAAAGACTTTTAAGCAAACAGGGAATTCAGACTGAGTACTTAATTTTTCACCAGATAACTATGTAAATATTTCTATCCATTTTTGAGATACAGTTTGTTAAACATTAGTGTGAGCATCTGCACATATCAACCCTTTATCTTATCGTACCTTTTGTACATGGCTTAAAGTTAAAGACATGTGTCAATTTAAAATGTAAATAAAACCTTTGAAGTAGGGTTGACACTGATATTGAAATATTTAATTTTGATGACTTTTTTTTTACTTTTAAATCCAGCTTTACAATTATAATAAATAGGTCGATTGCAGATCACTCAGATGACACTATCCTGTCCGCTCCGTCTTTACAAATGTTCCACCCTGTATAAGTATCTAATACATTTGTTTGGCTGAAAACTAAAAAAAACTATGATTTGGACTAGAAGAGACAAAGGGATCTTGTGTAAGTTGTTTGTCGAAACGTCCTAATGGCATTAACAAGCATTATGGGCGAGCTAAACAGATTACGTTTAGTATGGGTAATACTGTTAGCTCAGCTTGAACATGTTTGTATGTGTATATTATAATGTCGCCATTATAACACTAGTTTAGGTGAACCATTGATGCAAATGGACGGAGAAAATTGAAATGCGTAACCCGGAAGGAACTCAAAAAAAAAAAATGTACAATAAAATACAATACAAGTACGCTTTATTGCACACCAAAAGCATTTACACAAGAAATTACAAATAAACAAATTAAAAACGGTAGACAACAGGCGGTCTTATCGCTAAAGAGCGATCTCTTCCAGACAACCTTTGGGTAGTGGAGTTTATCCTAAAAAGCGTTTAATGAGTAGGTGATGCAAAAGGCGAATGAGACACATCGAAGGTACAGATATCTAAAACATAAATAGATATAAAAACTTGAATATACATATTTACACAAAAATTTAAATATATAAATATACATACATACATATACATACATAAACAAAAATAAATACTATGCACAAACATACAGTCAGCAGAAAACTTGATGAAAAACAGTTTCACACAGTTTATTGGACAGAAAGGAAGTGTTCTTTAATTCTAGTTTTAAATATAGCTAAGGATTTAGCACTTCGCAGCTCCACAGGCAGCGAGTTCCACAACACAACGGAATGAAAAGTGAAAGAATTCGAATAAAATTTAGAACGGGCCGAAGGGACAGTTAAAAGAAAGTTTTTTGCGCATCTAGCAGAAGAAAAATAATTAAAGCGCTCTTTGAGGTACTGGGGAGTTGCAGGGTTGAAGAGAATGCCAAAAAGAAGAGACAGAATATGTGAATTCCGCCAAAGACGAATAGGGAGCCACTTAAGTTGAGATCGGAAACTAGAAACATGATCATATTTGCGCAATCCAAATATGAATCTGATGCAGAGGTTTTGAATACGCTCAAGCTTATCAAGTTGCTCCTCCGAAATATCCAGATAAGAAATGTCAGCATAGTCTAGAATCGGGAGAAGTAAAGTTTGAGCAAGCGCAATTTTAGTTGCGATGGGAAGGAAATTGCGAAGCCTTCTGAGAGAACCCACAGCGGCAAACATTTTCCTGCTCACTTCGCTCAATTGGGGCACCCAAGAAAGAGTCCGATCAATAATGACACCCAAGTTTTTAACCTGGGAAGAGTAAGGAATTATAACATTGTTGAAAATAATAGATAGTAAAATCAATTCTGGAAATTAATTGACTACTCCCAATAATAATAGCTTGAGTTTTAGACGGGTTTACTTGGAGACCATAGCAGCTGCTCCATTCTAAAATAAGTTTCAAGTCTGTATTTGTTAAAGAAATTACTGAAGAGAGGTCGTCTAGTGAACCTTGTGAATATATTTGAAGATCATCGGCATAAAGGTGATATTGTGAAGATAAATTATGGGAAATAGAATTAATAAATATTGAAAATAAAAGGGGAGACAACACGCCGCCCTGCGGAACGCCAGCCATCGTGTTGCACCATGAAGAACGAAAAGCGTCCACCTTTATACGCTGCCGACGACCGGTCAGATAACTACGAAACCATTCAATAACCGCAGGAGATATGTTAATAGAACGCATTATCGCCAACAAAATATCAAAATCTACAGTATTTAACGCATTGCTAAAATCTAATAGCGTTAAAACAGTCAGTTTGCGGTCATTCATACCTGCCCGTATGTCATCTGTGATTTTTACAAGAGCAGTCACCGTACTGTGACCGGAACGGAAACCAGACTGAAAAGGATTAAGGAGATCATTTCTGTTTAAATAGGATACAAGTTGCCGAAAAACTAGGCGCTCAAGGACCTTGGATAGGAAGGGAAGAATTGAGATCGGACGATAATCAGAAAAAGTGGTAGGGTTGGATTTTTTTGGCAATGGAATAACATCAGCATCTTTCCAGGCAGAAGGAAAAACACCAGATGAAATTGAGAAGTTAAAAATGCTGATAATTATGGGAACAAAAATATCAAGGAGGGGTAAAATCATACTGCGGCTAACACAATCTACACCGACGGCATTAGATGTAATGGATAATACGTTCTTCTTAACATCACTGTCGGAAAATTGAACAAGAGAGAAGGGGTTGTTGTCTGGAGTTGGGAGTGATGAAAGATAGTTAAGCGTCTTGGATTTAGCAGGGCCACCAAAGATAGCAGAGGAAGAGAAATGCAGATTCAACTGATCGAAGTCAACATCTTTGGGACAGGAGTTCTCTTGAGGTTTCCCAACTCCGAGCGACTTTAAGAACTTCCAAACTTTAGAGGGATCGCCATTTTAAACAGACTTGTGAATATGTCGCCTTTGAGCGTCGCGACATACAGTGCTGCATCGATTCCGCAAACTATGATAACGATGTTTGTTTTTATCTGTAGGATTCGCTTTAAATTTGGACTTCGCTAAGTTTTTCTTTTCAATGAAAGATTTGATCTCCTCAGTAAGCCAAGGAGCAGGTAGATGTTTCACCTTGATAGCTCGAACCGGAGCGTGCCTGTCATACAGTTGAACGACAAGGGAGTTGAATAGAGATAATTTCTCATCTATGGTTTCAACCTCAAATATCACACTCCAGTCGACCTTCAATGCATCCTCACGAAGCTTATCCGAGTCCATCTTGCTAAAATTGCGCTGAAAAAGAGTCTTTGCTTTAAACTTTGGAGGTCGAACTTTATAGGACATATATAGAAGATCATGATATGAGAAAGCGTCAGCAGCGTATTGTCCATGTTTGGCGACATGAATTTTAGAAGATGTCAGAATTAGGTCTAAAAGAGATGCAGTACAGTTAGGAAAATGATGTGTAGATCGAGAGGGGAGTATATGCATATTGCATGCCTCGGCAACAGATTTTAAACTTTCTGAACGATGGTCATCTTTTAGAAGGCACGTGTTGAAGTCGCCCATAAGGATATGATGATTAAAAGACGGCATAAGGTCTTCAAGAAGTTTCTCTAACGAGTTAAAATAATTTATATTAAGGGAGGGAGAGTAAAATACACCAAGAAGAAGTTTGCTGTGGGAAAGTGTTATGTCTAGAAACAAATACTCTGCTGCATCTGAAGAAGGCGATTGAGCTGACATGCTAACGATAGAAAAAGGAATGTGAGAACGGAGATAAATAGCAACTCCACCTCCACCTCTTAAGGAGCGATCATTCCGAATTAAGTTAAATCCAGGCAAGGAGTAAGAAGTAGATGGTAGACAGGGCTTAAGCCAAGATTCGGAAATTAAAATTGCATGTACGTTCTGCAAGTCAAATGTGACACTAAGTGTAGTGTGATTTGTCCAAATTAAAAATAACGAGACATGTTTCATAAATTTACTAGTTTAGGTTTTACAACAAAGTACGGAATTGGACTAGACAAAATAATAGGTTGTTATACTGCTGGCTGTCATCCATGTATTTAACACTTTCGACACCAACAACCCGGTACGGCTGCTCGTAGTTAGTTTTCGCTACATACGGTTTTTTTCATGTTATCGGCTACGAGCGTAGACCGTAGCGCTACACGGTAGCGAATGTGTTAAAGGGGCTTCTAAACGGGGCATGTTTTGCTGCAATTTGTGGCCGGCCATTATTTTCATCTTGCTCTAGCGTAGGGTGTCAGAGAGGGACGGCCATAGTTGCCGGCCACAAATTGCAGTAAAATATGGCCCGTTTAGCCCCATAAAGGTGCGTCATGTTATAATGACGTTATTATAACCCTAGTTTTCGTATCATAAAAATGTGTGGGATTTTTCAGTTTTATGAAAATTATTTGATATAAGGGATTTCCTTAAGATCTATAAAAATAAAAATAAGCCCTTTTATATCCTAAACCCGTTGTGGGTTAAAATTATGGGCGACAAACCCAAAAAATATAATAATTAATATTGGAAGCCACAGAATTGGAATCGAACTTACATTTAGTCATTTGGCAACGCAAAATTAGTATCTACTATTCATCAAAAACCTATGTGAACCTTCTAAGTAACTGTAGACATACGAGCTAACAATAACGGTGATTTAATAATATGCTTATCGTTACATTGAATTGAATACAGCATAGTTATTCTCGATAAATTGCAATCGGATATTTCCTCCTTTCCCTTTGTTGTGACTGAGCCCGGGGTGATGCCACAATACTGTAATAGTAAGCAGTATGCTGATGTGCAGCAAAGCAGTGTCAATCCAGAATTAGCTGGTATGGCCAGTATCGAAAATAACAAATTATCTGATACTACCTATACTAGCTCCTACTATTACTGCAGTGCATGGCGTAGTTATACGATAAATACAATTAAACAACGAAGTAATCCGTCACAAAGCTAACGTGGGCGATATTAATAATTATAAAAACGGTTTAAACTCTTCTTCTCGTACTCACTCAACTGCTCAAAGGTTAACTGGAAGAGATCCCTTATAGGGATAAGTTCGCCTTTGTACCTATATGTTAATTGTAATAGATGTATTTTTTAACTGTTTTTGTGTACAATAAAGCGTTTACTTACTTACTTACTTAAACTCACGTAAAAATTGACAGAAACGGCCCGACATGTTTCGAACTCACATGGAGCCCACGAAAAAAAGTAGCACTATTATAAGTAAGTTTTTATTTTATTTACGAATGGAACGGCAATTGAATTTAGGGCTTTTGAATGAATTAAGTTCACAGGTGTTTAGAGTGTGAAATAAAGTCGTTAAGTTTTATAGCGTT
The DNA here is from genome assembly GCA_905147355.2 of Apotomis turbidana. Taxonomy (NCBI): domain Eukaryota; kingdom Metazoa; phylum Arthropoda; class Insecta; order Lepidoptera; family Tortricidae; genus Apotomis; species Apotomis turbidana. The sequence continues at coordinate 36,976,747 of LR990281.1, forward strand.
TTCTAAAACGAAATGTACTGATTCTATACTTTTCTTGTATTACTCGTATAACCATACATTCACTAGCTGCAAAAAATTACTTACTAAAAGAAATGTCGAGCCTTCCAGTACTCGTTAACTACTTTGCAATAGTTTATTTTTATGCAATTAGACGAGCGAGATCGGTACTGACAGTGTTGTTAATATCGAGGTTTGAAAAAAACAGTTCATACCAGAGCTTTAGTTAAACAGCGTTAAAACAAAAGTAGACGTTATATGTTTCATAAAATGTTTGAAATCAAACTAATAATTTTATGACACGAGACAATAATAAAAAAAACAGTCGGAATTAAAATACTTATATCGAACTAACTTTATTTTAGGAGATCGCTAAGAATGCTGTCCGCCTTTTTGTTTTCTTGAAAGTTCCGCGGTACTATCGAATACACTAATAACTGTACATTTGTAAACGAATATAAACCTTAACGCAGCATGTTAAGGTTATATCGACATATTTGTATCGACATAAACCAATCACTATTTATTTTTTTCTATTCCTGACAACATTTTCAGCTGTCAAGTTAGTTCGCCTAATTAAAAACGCGAGTTTATAAACTAAAAGCGCCAGCAACTTTGTTCGCATGTGGAATTATTATAGCTTTATTTATTATACATCATCTCTTTATGCTTTAACGCTATTTTATTTGTGACTTGAAACTTACAAGCCATAGTGAGTAAGGATCACAAATATGGATGAAATTCAGGCGTAGCAGTAGAAGCCATAAAAAATGAGAAAAACAAAAGCGATTGGATAAAGATCCGCTGTGAGACAAAAATGGCATTATTCGATGAGTAATTGTCGTCGCACAACGGACATCCTGATACAAAATTTTAATTGGGTGAGTTAAATTTTTATGTCTTAACCCAAGTAGCGCCGTCTAATAATAATGAAAGAAAGAAAGAAAAAAAGGAAGAAAGAAAGAAAGAAAAACAATGTATTTCGCCGCAATTAGGATTACATATTAGAACATAAAAATTATAAGTATTGTGCGAAAAAGGAGTCCACTCAGCACATTGCCAAACCACGGAGGTGACTTGACGGCTGGTATTATGTGGATCCACAAGTTAAGCGAAACAGGACTGCACGTTATACACTCATATTCCCATTGAACCAAAAATAGAGTGAACCAACTGATTGTAATACATTTATATAATTACTATAAGTAGGCAATTTATGTTCATCTCACAAAACCGTGACTAAAACTGACACATTTAAACTTTACAAAATGGCAATCAAACTGTGACAGAATATAATCCGACCTGGAACAGGAAAGGCTAACTGTGCTGGACCAAGCTGCTGGTTTAACAAATATAATTTTAATGCTCTTCCCAGCTACCTTTCTTTGATAATAGCGCTCTATTCTGCAGACACAAGGGGGCCTGATGGTTGCTTTTATCACAAAGAATCCGTCTCGTTTTGACAAAAAGCGAGTATAAGTGACAGATGCTTTTTCGCTTATTTATCACGTGATAAACGTAACCATCATAGGCCTGGGGGTCTTTATCACTCCATGGGAGTCTAAGTATGGTCCAGATGATACCGGAGTCCACTGGAGGAAGTAAATTTGTTTACACGTGAACAATATAGAAATAAAAGTTGTCAATGGTCAAAAAAAGGGACTGCGCTATAGCATATTAGAGACTTTATGCCCAACATAATGCTGCCTGTATATCCTAGCCTTGATTTAACGTGTGCATAGGAATACGAGTGCGAGAGAGACACACGATGTACGGAGATTACACTGCCAATGTAATAGGCGTTGAAAAACCTGTACTGTACAGAAATAGCGTTGTGTGAGAAATCGATGGAGCTCATTAAACCAAGCTTTGTACCGTTGTTCATATCTATAAGATTCGCGGCGCTTCCCAAGATCGCATTTGCGAAGCCCGGAGGAATTCCGTAATATCCGGGTCTAACCCTTAATTCGGCAAAAATATACTGAGGTCGATAGCAGCACAGCTTAAATTGGATAGAGCAAACAATTTATTCAATTAAAAATTCAAAAAATGGTCAGATTACCCTGCTCTCTGAATACAGATTAAGGGTAAAAATTTACCATAACCCATTGATCTACCAGTTTCAATATAGAAAACTGTGGCTGGATAAACCAAAGACGACAAAAGACGTCGTGGCGACGGGATTTGACGTCTGGCGTTCAAAGGTTTTACTGTGATCCAAATCTTTAACATCAGTTAATGATGATGTATTTCTGTTGCCGCTATAACAAAAAATACTAAAAACAGAATTAAAATCTACGATGTCACATAAATTTAAAGAAACAATATAATAATAATAATAATAAAGCCATTTATTCCTTAATAACTGATTCATGCATACATACAATTCAAAAAAATATTATTTTCTTTATAAATTCAACTCATTAAATTAAAATTTATTTACATTTTATCAAGTTTATTAAAGAAACAATATTATTAGGTAATTACCTATAAGAAAAACTTATAATACAACTAGCTGTGCCCCGCGGTGTTACCCGCTCATCCCACGGGAACACTAAATTTATTCGGAATGAAAAGTATCCTATGTTCTTTCCCGGGTCTCAAACTATCTCCATACCAAATTTCATCTAAGTCGGTTCAGCGGTTGAAGCGTGAAGAGGTAACAGACAGACAGACACACTTTCGCATTTATAATATTAGTATAGTAGGTATAGTATAGTATGGATTATATCAGTTAATTGGTAAGCCTTCTTTAATACTTAAGAGACCTGTTCTGAGTTTGAATACTCATCCTGTTCTATCTAGTGTGTTATATAAACCCAAACTAGCTTTTCGTTTTATCTACGACCAAGTGCTGTAAGACACAAACGTAGCATACCATCTCTCACTGGGATACAGCTTTTGGATTAATCCTGGATTCTTATTGTTCCAGCACACAAAGCTGTGGCCAACAATGCTTGTCGAAGACGCCACAAGCAGAATACAATGCTAATTGGAAATCAAATTACGTATACGAAGCCCTAAATAATCTCTTAACTTGAAACAACAACAGTCGCTCGAGAAAATTTTGTACAAATAAACAATGGGAGTTGTTTCTTCACGAAAACTTCTGCGATATTAGGTGCCTTCTTGAATTAATTGTATAATGACTCATCTTAGTTCACGAGTTGGGAATTCGTCTTTTTTGTTTCCAGGATACGAAAATGTTTTATGTTCTTTTTTGGGGCGCGATAAAGGGATAGGTGCTCGGAATAAATTAGGACGGCGGGTCAGTTTATCAAGGATTTGCATTCTTTGTAGCAACCCGGCTGTTAACAGATTTGGGTCCATTATTGCTGTCATTAATGACATTACGCATGTCAAGTGGTCATTAATTACCAGCAAAAGAAACAAACGCCAGTTACGCAATAATAAGATGAATCTGATGAATTATTCAATAAGACAACCAAAGCAAAACTAGGTTGTAAGTTTGTTTTAGAACAATAAGGTACAGATGATATATGACAGCTCAAATCAGTTACTCTATGAAGATACTGGCTTGTGACGTCTTGAAGATCAGTAGGCAAAATACGTCTTCTTTTTAGTTTTCGTCCAATGAAAAATAGTACAATGTCCAAAAGTTAGTGGTAGTTTATTTATATAACCTTTACTTAGTGTGTGACTACGTCGGGTTGTGTAAGATTGTCCCTTAACATTTATTTAGCAACGATTCGTCATACATAAAATATAGAATATGAATCAGTGATCACGGCGAATTCAATGAGTAAATAAAGCTATAATTAGGAAAACGTTTTTCTGAATCCAAATCCAAAGTAAGTACTAAACAATGAGTGATACTGATAAGCCAGAAGATAAATGAAATGTTCAATAACAATCATAAAAATGTCTGTAAAATAAACTGTCTTCTATTTTGTTTATCGTATCGGTGATCTGTTTACAAATGGTAAAAAAACAACGGGCTTCTAAAAAAATTTTTAGTGCAAGATTTTGCAATCCTCAGCTCAGCAAAGCTTGTAAAAATACAATACAAAAAAACAGCGCTTCAAACATACCGCCAGCGGCATTCACCAAAATTAATTTCGTGAACCAAAATCCGTTGCTAAAAATATCAAACCGGAAACGTACGGTGAAATTAAGACGACCAAATAAACTAGCAATTTACCCAGAACTAAAAACCTTTGTTTCATTCGCTCACGACTTAAGTACGGCACAATAAAAGGAAATAATAAAAAAGTGAGAGCTTTCAACCCCTCGTAAAGATAATCACTGGGGCATGCCAAGTCGGATACAACCCTCGAAGTTTTGGGGCTTGGTTTTTACAAGGCTAATACATGTGTTAAGCGCTAAGAACTAAGATTATATGAGTAGGCTTCGGGAACGCCCATGATATAAAGGAGAGTACCGCCACAGTATACCCAGTAATAAATGTGCGAACACAAGTTCGCCGCGCGGTTTATATGTGTGCGAGCCGTGTACGTACGCGCTCGGACCGCATCACATGCAAAAGGATGGACGTGAACCAGTCGGGGCCGCGCCGCAGTCACATTCGGTCGTAGTTTCTTTTTAAATGACATCAGAGCCACAGTATTGGATAGAAAAAGAAACATGATACCTGTGGCAGGCTATCCCCACGCGTTTCGGCCGCGCGAAACATTCCAATCTCTAAGTGGCTACCCGGCGGGACAAAATGCCAGTGGGCTGCCACGCCTCGCGGCGAGCGGACGGCGTACAGTTAACGTTTCCCGCGCAACCTGTGCTGTACGATGTCGAAAAATAAAAGTCGGGCATATTGTTTTTGTGGCAACAAAGACGATTGAAAATGATTTCATTTGTTCCAGAACACATTAAACTCTCCGGAATAAAAGATTTTGTTTAAGAATTAACTTTTACTGGGGCACTATTGACGCTTAACTATTAAAGTCTGGGTATTTCTCTAAAAATCTTTAGGGGGGCGCCTAGCTTTTTTGTCGAATTAATTGTGTTGGTTTGATTCCATGCTGTGTTGTTATTACTGAATGTTTAGTTTAGTTATACAATCAATAAGAAAATATTTAAAGATTCACTCTATTATTTGTTGTTTTAGAAACACGATTACTTGTAGTTTCCTCGATAGTTTTTTTTTTTAAAGTTACCTCAAAAAAGCAACATAAACCCTTAGTATGTCATAAATAACTGCAGGGAAAGTTATCAGTTTTTTTAATAATAACATAACGAGATGTTAACTATAATGTATACGTCTTACATTTTCAAAATCTGTAAATTATTTTAATAATTAAACCGAAAAAACATGATTTCCGCGCTCCCAGCAGAGATGGGCAAAAGTTAATCGATTAACGATTAAGATTAACTTTTTTAATCTCGATTAACGATTAAAATTGACGATTAGTTAATCTAATCGTACGAGTTCCGATTGATTTAATCTCGAAAGATTAAGTTAATTGTTGATAAATTTTTAGCGATTAAATTTTTAATCGATTAATTAATTCGATTAACTTTCTCTCGATTAATATTAGGAAAAATAAGATAAGACTTCTTGTAAGTCTAAGTCCCTGCCTAGAACATCTTAGAGTACCGCACTATAAAAACCATCTTGTATTACTGTAACAAGAGGGAAGAGGGAAGAGCGGAGAGCGGCGATCGGAGAAAGGCGTACGGAGAGTGGCGTGCGGAAAGCGGAGAGCGGCGTGCGGAGAGCGGAGGGCGGCGTGCGGAGAGCGGTGCGCGGAGAGCGGAGAAAGGCGTGCGGAGAGCGGAGCGTGGCGTGCGGAGAGCGCAGGGCGGCGTGCGGAAAGCAGAGTGCGGCGTGCGGAGAGTGGAGTGCGGCGTGCGGAGAGCGGAGTGCGGCGTGCGGAGAGCGGAGTGTGGCGTGCGGAGAGCGGCATGCGGAGAGTGGCGTGTGGAGAACGTAGTGCAGCGTGCGGAGAGCGGAGAGCAGCGTGCGGAGAGCGGAGAGCGGCGTGCGGAGAGCGGCGTGCGGTGAGCGGAGTGCGGCGTGCAGAGAGCGGCGTGCGGAAAGCGGCATGCGGAGAGCGGCTTGCGGAGAGCGGCGTGCGGAGAGCGGAGAGCGGTGTGCGGAGAACGGAAAGCAGAGAAGCGGAAAGAGGGAACGGTCGGATGCAAAGGTAACCAAACACCATTCTCTACACGGTTTGAACAGGGTCTTTTTCTTTAAAAAGACCCTGTTCAAACCGTGTAGAGAATGGTGTTTAATCGTCCTGAAGTGGGCAACCCAGTGGGAATCGGGTTGTCTAGACGCCATGCCTCTGCTGACTAGACTGGTTGACCAAACGAGCGAAGGCACGAGAAAAAGCTAGCGTTTACATAACGGAGGCAACCCTAGCGCACATTCCAATGACGTTGCGTCACCCGCGGGAGGGGGCATCGATAGCGGTGGCAACGCCTGCCGTCCAAACAAGTGGTGTATCTGTTACGTAGTAACTTGTATATAATCTGTGCCTGTGGTAATTGTACGGTAAGGGCTTGTTCGGCGAAATTTACCTGCACAAGACCAGAAAAGATCTATCATATGTCAATTCTCATCTGAGATTAGATACTTTGTAATTTAAAAGCAGGTCGCTAACAGGCGAGCGGTTGAGCGAGAGATACGAGCGCAGTGGGCATACGAGTGAGCGAGGCATACGCACCGTGTCTCGCTCTAGTCTTCAGTCTTAGCGGCGAGCGGAAGCGGTGCGCGGTACGTAATGTTTCGCTCACTCGTATGGCCGCCACGTTGTGTTGGTATTTAAACAAAAACTTACTTAAAAAAACAAACATTCAGGTACTACCACGCACTTTAAATGTACAAATGTGGCAATCCGTAAGAAAATTGTCCTTATGGCACCGGACCCTTGCCACATTAACCATTAATTTATCCACCCTACACTTGTAGATTTCCAACTCTGATTTGTATGTTATACAAGTGAGTTATCTTACTCCGAATCAGGAACAACGCTACAATTATCTGATAATAACGACCTGCTTAATGTGCATGATGTTCAGATTCAATTTCCGGTGGAGACTATAAAAAAAAACATATTTTCTAAATTGTCTTGCCTAAGTCGACTTCCGAGAATATGAGGATAGTAATTATACAAAAAACATGTCCGGATTAGACGGATTATTGAAAAATAGCACCTGGGATTTGTATTATCTTGCTTAACGGTGAGAATCAGTCGGGTTTTTAGAGAAGACGAAATAATTCTGAATGGTTAGTACTTTTTTGCATTTTTTTTTATTTAATTACTAAATCTGTTTTTTTTTTGTCTGGCGGATTTTGTTGTTAATCCTCTGATATATGTAAATGTATCAGACCAAAGAGAGACCTAAAACAGAGATTACGCCACTGATAAAATAAACGTATAATGATGAATAATATGCATAAGCTCGCCTAGTCTTTAAAAGTACATATTTAACAATAAATCCGATACAATTTTATTCCTACATTAATATGTAAATCGTTAATACGATAAAATAAACTAAACAGAAAAAAGCTATACTAATCGAAAACGCTGTTTTATTTGTGCAGAGGAATTTTGCCCGCGGCCAGAATCCCGAGTCTTTGCTTTTACCAGGTTTTGTTTATCTTATTGGATCCCTTCCACTATAGGCTCAATTAGGTACAGGCCGCTGCAAGTAGCGATCAAAGTAGCCAAAAATATCGAAACGATATGAAATGACATGAAAATTATTCAGTAAGTAGGCCACAAGGTCACTTTTACAAGTCAGATTGTGAATCTATGTACCAGCCTCCCAAGAGACCGCTGGCTGTTGAGAAGAAAGCCGAAAGAAACTCAACAGATACTTTCAAAAATAATACTTAGAACAATCAATAAAAAAAAATGCATTTACATGGGAAAACAAATCTTTATTTGCTGGATGTTATCTATATATGTATTTATTTATATATATTATTTATATCGTCGTCTATTACCCATAGTACAAGCTTTGCTTAGTTTGGGACTAGGTCGATTTGTGTATGATTGTCCTTTAATATTTATTTATATTTATTTATTTATTTGCATCGAAGGAATGAAGTGTTACGAAATGTTTGGACACTGTAACTAACTATATTGTGAATGTACAATCGACCGCAAAACGGGAGTGTGAATTACTTACCTTCGTACAAGTTTCATGTATTTCACAAGCAGTTATGCTCAGCCAACTGTAGGTAATGAGATGGAAAACGGAATTAAATATGGATGTAAAAAAGCGAAAGCAAAACGACATTTTGTAGGTAAACGTCGCTTCTCTTCAAATCCTTATTCATAGTATGAATTCGAAAGTGCGAGAACGTGTTTTTTTTAATTTAGTTAAGAAATATAGAAAAATAGCAAGAATTATAAAATCATCAAACAATAGAAGAATTTGCCATACAATCAGATAGAATCACCTAAGTTCTTGTCTGCTTGTCTGTATGCTTTCTTGATTATTAAGATACCTCTGAATTCAGATTTCGCTAAAGAATTAGTAATAAGCCCGTCAGCTATTTCGCCACATTAAGAAACTTTGACGTCATCGATTACCTAGAATCCGTGCCGAATTTATGTGATTCATCTCCGAACCGTCCATCCATTTGATCATGATAGTTTATCGTTCAGCTGATTTAGGACTACAGATAAAAAGGATATGACTTCTGATTTTTTTACAAATAAAAATAGTGTCTTGACGAATTTTGCCCTAATATGTCGAAAACTATAATTGATAATATTTTAAGGAAGAAATTAATGTCGAAGTGAAAAAACGCTACGACTTAAATCAATCACGACATTTCAACGATTTTACTTTCGATTATGGACACTTTTCATAGTACATAGGGCGGTGAATTTGTCAATGCTACAGATCGCAGGTGTGCCCCGAACCGAAGGTGAGGGCCATAAATATGCGATCTGGGGCTTTAAGAATTACCGCCCGTGGTTTCTGTAAAGTTTTACGTCTTGACTTGGCTAGAAAGTGTGATTTTGAAGTGTACCTATTTCATGATTTATTTAACGTATCCGTTCAAAAAAGATGTTGATTGTTTTAAACATTTTTCTCTATGATCAAACATGTTTCTTAACATACTATTCATTTTACTACTCAAAACAGTTTGAATTCTTCGTTGATAATTTTTGTTTCAAAAACTACTCAAAATTGACAAAATTCACGCATTTTTCTTTTTTCAACGTATTTTCGACTGCACGCAATGAAAGCATTAAATAGCTATTTTACTTTCTAGAACCCAAGGAAAAGTATTATTCACTTTAGAAAGTTGGTTGAAATTATCGATATATTTGTCATAGTGTTTTTTTTTAAGTAAAAAGGCCTCTTAAGGCAGCTATCATAGGCTTACAGTTCCCAAGCACCTACATTAATACGCCACCCAAACCCTGAAACCGCAAGGATTTTCGAAATAAAAGTCTCGTAAATGTACAAGTTGAGCAGGAACTTTTAATGTGCCGAGAAATAAATCGGGCTATTCGTCTTTATAACCTTTGGCCGCAGTCGCTTCATCATAAACTTTGTTTTGACTGCAAATAAACGCATCATTAAATTGGAACCAAACATTTCAAGGTTAAGTTCCACACAGGCCAAGCTTTCAGATGGTTAAACTGCAAATGTGCCAAGTTTGACAATGCCTGTAGCTTAATGTCTATTTAATTTTGGAGGACAACGTATCTAGAATACAAAGTTCCCACATTTTTGTATTTTGTGAAGATAAAATCGGATTAATTTTCAGTAGGTTTTACGAATTTTGTAATTAATGTTTTTTTCTTTTTCAGTTTACTCTACAACAGTAATACGCAGAATTTTTGCATTCACATTCCCCGTTATTAAAAATGTGATGTATTTTCCGTCTGACTTTTCAACAATAAAAGACAAACCTTATCTTTCCGCGGCACATAAACTAAAGGCATATCACTTAAAAACCACAGTTTCCGTGGAACAGACTACCAAACACTGCTCTATAGCTTACTTCGAGTGTTTAATTATGAACCCAAGATACTGCCGATAATACTTGTATTGTGCCGCTGGGTGCCGAATGTTGGCTACTGCGAAACGCGAAATAACAGAGTTCTGGAGAAAAGGTTTTAGATACGAGTGGATTGATGGCTGATATTGCTAACGGATCCGTGAATTAGGGTCAGGTCGGAGTGTTTCACGATATATACCTACTACGATTTCTAATTCAAGACCAAAAAAACTACCACAATGTTACCACTACAATAAAATATTAGTAAAATCCTTATTAGTTTTTAAGACAATAAGACAATTTATTAATTGATATCTTTAATTCTATGTTTTAACAAAATAATTAGATATAATTATTATTACATAAATACGAGAGGAGATAATAAAAACTTAAACATCGGAGATTTTTGGTAAAAAATCTGGGTATTGTACTTGTAACACTTGAGGTATTCAAAACATTTGGTGCAATAATTTACAAGCACAGATGTCATTTAAATTTTGACAACTTTGACAGTGACGTTAGAAAACCGAGTTTGGTTGCTAGCGTGTAGTATCAAGGATAAAGCTACGCCATATGAGTAGGTAGGTACTAGGTATATAGCCTGACAAGTGTCGGTCCGGCGCAGGGATAGTAGCGCTACAAACAGCTTCCATATGGCAATAATGAGCATACGTCATATATTTGCATTATTAAACGTCACTAGCGATTTGTCATTAACCAAATTCAAAACATTGCTTATCGGAATGCAGCTCAATCCTTCGTTCTTCTTGCGAAATATAAACTGAATACTATTGGAAAAAACTTTACTTACATCACTGTGGATATTTTTGGCTTTATTAAGCGAAACTTACTTGAAATTTGAGGAATATTTAATCGTGTTTCCTCCTGGTTTACATCAGTGACATTCACTGACTACCAACGTCCGTTGCCACCAATTTGTCGTTGCCAGTAACATAAATTAGTACCACTAAAAATCCTTTTTTGAATACTGAAAGAACTTAATTTTTTGAGTACTTGGAAACTTAGCCTAAACCCATGCGGAATTCGTTCTAAAGTAAAACGAAGGAAAAAAATACAGATTTGTAACTTTACCATGGGAAACCAAGTACATTCAAGCAAGAAAAATAATATAATGTGTATATAAATTATAGCGAGACGGATAACGCGAAATAGATGGTCCAAAATGTCCTTAAAAGTGCCAAATATTTCTTAAAAGCACATTTACAGATTTATACAACTTTCAGGACGTGTACAGCCTCTTTAAACGCCATGCCTGCTTCCTGGGACCCGTCAAATGCAAAACAAATTCAACTAACTCTGAAATCCGGGTCAATTATGAGATTAAATTTGGATGACCTTTTCAAACTGGCGGAGGTTGTTTCAATACTCCTTCAGAAAGTTTTGAAATGAGTAAAAGTTCCGTCGTATTTACGTTCTGTCAATTCTGTCACAAAATGTAATAAAATTAGATTTTCTGGTCGCCGAATTAGACATTTAATATTGCCTTTGCATGCGTATTATATTGAGTATAATTAGTTCACGGATAATGTTTACTCGTAATTACTATTAAAGGTTCGAAACTGCGTCTCGAACGGCTTTCCAGGCTAACACGGGCGTCCTACCTATAGGACCACTGGACCTGATGTGAGAGCCATTGAACTTTCGACCAGTTGCTTCTGTTCTTGCATGCCTTTGGGTGGCATTTTTAAATGTTTCGCTTCATTGTACCTAAAAATTGTATGTTCATTAATCGCTTGTTCTAGTTATGTAACGCATTCTATATCTCCATGTAAACGTACCTACACATAAAACTTACGATAAATGCCTATTAACATGTTATTATAAACCATTGACATAAAAAAATTGCATGTCACCCAGTTTTTCCTGAATAAATTACTAACCAGCATTTAATAGCAATTTTCCATGCCATTAAACATTTTCAGGTGCATAACAGCATAATGCGATCGCTGGAGAATTAGTTTATTATACCCATTACACGTTCCCGCATTTCATCCAGTATTAAGTAACTTAGAACCTAGCAATTAAACAACATATAAAATGCAAAACTTTGCGTGCGTTTTCAGAAAAACGAACCACATACATATGGGATACATTTTATTCAAATGGGATTTGGATTGTATAATTTTGCAATTACGGAGTAGAAATTAATTAAAAGCACAAACATACAAGCGTTAGCCTAGATTTCTGCACTCGTTAAGCATTTTCGTTGTTTATGTACTAGGGACTTGTTCGCTAGATGAAAAATTAGACGTGGATTTGTGGGACACATTGATCAAAAGCTCTCCTACGTGTACCGGGTGTCCCTAGACTATTATGGGACATCTAGGGAAAGTACCTTAAATATCGTAGATAGGATATTTTGCTGAAAGAAGACTATGTTATTTTTAAAAGTTAGTAATTCTGCATTTAAAGATTTTCTAAGAATTACTTGCTTAATTGTTCGTCGTCAGCAATAAATAATTTTCTTGAAATTTTACTCAAACATTTTACGTTGTTTCTTTCTTCTAAGATACTATGTTACTTAAGGAAGATTTTTTTTCCATTCTTTCGATGGCCATTATAAAAATAGGGGTGTATTTATTTCACAAGTAATTCTTAGAAAATAGATGCAGAATTACTAACATTCGAAAGTAACATAATGTCTTTTTTTCAGGAAAATATCCTATATACGATTTTTTATCTGAGTTCCGCTTCCCAAGAGCTACGAGTATGCTATTCCGATTTAGAAAAAAATACACTTGTATATTTTTTATTTGTTTATGTTTCCATTTTGTCCTCAGGCTTTCTGGGGTCATGTTTAGAAGATAACCTATTTACTTTTTATTTATTCGGACATCTTAAAAAAACAGCTGTAAACAACACGTGGTTTTGTAAGATGTGCAAAAGTCACTGTGTGATCTACAATAACGTTATTTTTCCATTGTCCATACTACCATGTTGCCCTACTACTACAATTATACGCCTACGCCTAAAATTCTTCTACTTTGCCCTACTTTGTCCGCATTTTGTACGATAAGTTTTCTTTTGTGCAATAAGGATTAAATAAATCAATAAATAATTTTGAAATACGTTTCGTTCCATTTCACCGAATTACTCATGAAGTTATGAACCCCGTTGAACCAGCCTTCACATATTTCACTCAATCGATTTTCAATCAAATCTACACTTGTAATTACAGAAACAGGAGTATTGCGTGACAAATGTAACTGGGTGAAAAGTATATTTTCATAACTTAGTCCTAATTCTCCGTGGCATGTTATTAAGTACAATAATACAGCACTTAAAAGAAAACTCGTTACTTTACCTTGAAATAGCTTTGATTTTATGTACTTTTCACAACCATGCAATGAAATGTTGTCATAACGTGCATTATAACAGGCTTCGAAGTATCACGTTTCTGGCGGTTCAACTCGAGAGAACGGAACGAGTAAAGGAATTTCATACAAAATTGAAGGCGTAACGGGAAGTAATATTTTTTAAGCATGGCGTCTGTGTTGATAAACAGGCTAAGTTCATGAACAGTTCATGAATTGATCTAATCTATTAGCTACTGAATCATTCATCCTCCCATGATGCGATCATATTAGTAGTGTGTCTAGTCAAGTTTGCGGACAGTTATGCCGATCGCGTATCGGTCTTTTCAGCCACCAAAGATGGTGCTGCGCAGACTGAAGACCACAAATCGTCCGTAATAGACTGAAGGACCTATGATGATGCGATAAATATCTACCTTGTGTGTTCATAAGTTTTGAAACAAATTTAAAAAATTGAAAATGAAATAAGAACATGCCCGCAACTTGCTTCGAGTCTCGAATTTTAAAATTGGATCATTGGTACTAGAAAAAAAACTATCATTGCCATTCATTATCGAGATGGCGAGAAGCTTAATATACACAGTAAGTGTGAGTTTTTTTCTCGTTTCAAAACTTATGAACACACGAGGTAAACATGTTACGTTATATGCATAGCTCGGACTAATCATAGCAAAACAAGAGTTAACAAAAAAAAAAAACTGAAACACTCAAAAACTTTTGGCCAAAATTGGTTTAAAAATATAATTCGTATTTATACTTATAAATGAAACCCAAAATTGGCCAACAGTGAGTGAGTATTTCCGTTAATTTTTTTCCTAACTCTTGTTTTGGTATGATTAGTCCGAGCTATGGTTATATGTTATACGTACGATTTACTAATGCAGCCGAGCCCATATTTATGTCGTAGACAGCTTACTAACTATACCATTATAATTATTATATGTACATAGTCACTCCTCAGCTCCAAGTCCACCCAACTATCGTACACCGTCATACCTGAAACAAATAAATAAATATTAAGGGACAATCTTACACAAATCGACCTAGTCCCAAACTAGGCAATGCTCATACAATGGGTACTAGACTACGATTTACATAATATATAAATAACATCCGTGTCCTAAATAAATAAATAAATATTATGGGACAATCATACACAAATCGACCTAGTCCCAAACTAAGCAAAGCTTGTACTATGGGTAGGTACTAGACGACGATATACATAATATATAAATACATATATATAGATAACATCCATGACCCAAGAACAAATATTCGAGTTCATCACACAAATATTTGCCCCGGCCGAGATTCGAACCCGGGACCGCCAGCTCAGTAGGCAGGTGTCTGCAAACTGCGCCGACCGCGTCGTCATTTTGGTATATAAATGAGCGAGGTCAGTTTTGGACATGAGATCCAACAGGGTAAATAAACAACAACATGGTTTACGGCTATTATAATTATGGGAGTTCCGCAAGGGAACTATCTTGCCCCGCTACTCTTCCTGCCAAACATGTGCCTTATCGTTCTAGAGATAAGAACTATGTTAAGAACTGTCAGTTTCTGACAAAGGCTAATGCATAAAGTTAAGTAAGTGGTAATAAAATTAAGATCTGTTTTTGTGCAAAAATGTCCACGGGGAGTTTATTTACTATAGTCCAGAAGTTAGGACGTAAAGCAGTAATTAAGTTAACAGCCAGTTAAATCTGGCGTGTTTAGGGTCCGTTACGCGAAAACGCGCAACAGTGGAATTAGGGTTGTCCATGCTGGGATTATTCATTGTTGTATTGTTTTCATTTACATTGCAAATTGCGCTTATTACTTAAATTTTCAAAGACAATAAGCTCATCCTCATAAGTTGAGGATTCCTACCTTCTCATATCAGTTTTACATTTATTTCATAATCTTCGGGTGACCAGAGGGCTGGCTCATACCTATGCCAAAGAATAGCCCTGGCAACTATTCGTTGCATCTCTAGTAATAATATTCATAATGGTTTTTATTGTAAATTCAAACACGTACAAGTGGTCCTGGTGGGGTATACTTGCAGAATGTAAGTGTTTCATCTCTCTGTATGACAAACATTTCCGGAAACATATTATTAAAGATAACATCGTATCGCTTAACGAGCATCATTAACATTCCCAACCTTCAAACTTAAGCTAACAATTCCTAATCCAATTTGTACAACCCTAATATACGCCCAGTAAAAGTGGCATGTAATTTGCCAACGCCCAAAATATTACATCAATTCTCTGTTCGATCGGTAGGGCTGTCAACAACGCTAATGGTATTGGGAACACTAATTAACACGTCGCCACGAATTTATGGGTAGTTTTCTGCAGAAAATGCCATAATCAAAATAAATCGCTTTGCACCTTGCACGCGAGGGGATAGCTGGGATATTAGATTTGCGTTAGTTGCCTCGGCGATTGCCTTTTGCTGTTTCTAAGAAATGATACAAGCATTTTCCAATAAAAATCGTGGTGTGCGTCGACGGCTTTTAAATCAACAAATCTAGATATATATAGACTTATTTTTAAACATGGCTTATTACAATGAAAAAAGTAGCTCAACTACTTGAGAAAAAGCCAAATTGTGCTTAGTACCTAGTAACCAAAATTATGCTAATTTTACAACTTTTTTGGTTTGTCAGTCCTCACTTGGGTTGTTGTGTCCTCAAATGTTTTTTTGTTCAGTGTTCAAGAAGAGATTTTTATATATGTCGGTTTTTTGACGCCTGGAGCTTGGAGCCTGCGGTATAATTCGACTGTCGTTCGCATTTTGGTATATAACTATTTGCGCGATGCATCACCGGTCAAATCAATTTGTAGTGTATTGATTGACATAGTAAAATTGACGATATTTTGGATAGATGGGCCGAATTTTGTCCCTGATCGAAGCTGGGTGTAATAAACAAGTAACTACAAAAATCGCATGCGACATGGACGAGAATTAAATAAATTAAGTTTTCTTTTCAGATTGGTCTGAAATTCTTCCGTATGTCCGAGTTACTGATGTTTGTCGATTCAGTTCTTGTTGGATATGTGTGCGTGCCTTCAAAATGGCAGTGAATATGGGGGTTGAAAACGAAAAAATTACATATCTCAGCCATTTCAAATAATGCTCGTGAGGCTTACAGCTCAAAACGACTAGTACCTACGTATATTATCGTCTGTTGACAAGCAATACTTATTAAGTAACCAATACCTGATGCTCAAAACACTCGTATCTAAGTATCAACCTACAAACTAGATACGAGGTTCTGAAGACTAGTGACAGAAATGTTAGTAAGTTTTGCTTGTCGCCTGGCGTCATGTTTGTGGAAATTCTGTCTTGTGCTCTAATAGCACTAATTCCAGCCTATGAAATGAAATATGAAATAATTTATTCAGTAACTGGGCCACGAGGGCACTTTTACAAGTCAGATTGTGAATCTACCGGCATTTCGCAAGAGGAGACCGCTGTTGAGAAGAAAGCCGAAAGAAACTCAACAGTAAGTCATTTTTTCGTAAATAATACTTAAAACAATTACATCACAATAGTGTTATAACTAATTATTACATACGTACACGTAAAGGAGATATATAGATACTCCAAATCAATGTTAGGTAGTAATATTCAAATAAAAAATTTAACGATCAATTTAAAAAATATTAAATATACCCAGAGATGTATAAAGTCTCTAGGTGTCACAACATGCAATAAAATACAATTAATTAATATACTACGCTGATTAAAATCCCACATACGGAGATAACTCGTATATGTACACAGGTATGTAAAATGCACCTTCATATTCATCATATTTAGCAAACAAGCACAACACTCCCAATATCCTCCCAAAGCACATAAGACTCACCATCATTGCATAAAGTCATCATAACAGTACGAACGGTCAAATGGCGCATTCAACCAGTACCCACGGTAAAGATCAAGCAATTTATAAACAAAACGACGATATTATTGTTTCCTAACGAATTCAAGCCGGTATTAATATGCCATAGAAAATTCCGTGAGAGTATAGGGTCGGGCCATATTTACATTAACGATATGCGCTCGTTTGTAGATGGCTATCGGTATTGGGATACCGAGCGAGGTACCGAGTTGTTACTAATTTTATTGGTATAATTTCTGTATTGAGTGACAATGTTTAAAGTTTGCTACTTATATGTTTAGAGGCCTTATTCATTAATTATTTTTTTTATCATGTTATCTGTCAAAAAGTTGGTCGAAATTATCAATATATTTGCGTTAAAATGTTTTTTTTTTTTTTTTTTTTAAGGAATAGTACACCTGCCTACTCAGCCGGCGGTGCTGGGTTCGTATCCCGGACAGGCAAATATTTGTGTGATGAACTCTAATATTTGTTCCGGGGTCATGGATGTTATAGTTTATACAGGGTGATCAATCCAAATGGGTCAGTAGGGAGAAAACTAAAACTATAAGAGATAGGGAAATCTGTTCTTAGGAACCATGGCGTCGATTTTAGATTTAGGTAATAGAAACTGCATTAAATTTTTTTTATAAATCTCATACATAACCGGGAATTTAACATAGTTAAAATTCTGTAAGTAATCGCATGTTGTGTTGTAACATTCTTTACATCAGTTTTGACCGGGCTATGTATGAAATGATGTATGAGATTTATAAAAAAATATTAATGCAATTTTTATTAAATCTAAAATCGACGCCATGGTTCCTAAGAACAGATTTCCCTATCTCTTATAGTTTGTGACTTCTCCCTACTGACCCATTTGGATTGTTCACCCCGTATATTATGTTACAAGATCGGCCCATATTTACAATTTACAATAACGGCATACGCCTGTTTGCCGATTCGGTTCCGTGCTGTCTTATTCTATTGGTATGATTTCTGTATGAGTTACTAAGTAAGTTTCCATACTTTTGGGCTGGATTGTATTAGATGAAAGCTCCGTGAAATTTTCTGATCAAAAGTATTATTGAGTGGAATCCATATCCAGCTTACTTTCAGAAAATTGTAGGCTTAAAAATGTATAACAGAATTTAACGAAGGAGAATACAAATACGTATATACAGATAGAACATCATTACGGACATGGATCAGCTTTAAATAGTACCAACATTGCATAAACCGATAACGTGTAATGAAGCGTTGAAGATATTCAGAATTTATCGGGCAGTTATTACAGGTAACCGAATAGCTCGGGGCGGGGTGATCCTTGCCTCGGACAGCGCCGCACAGTGGCGCGTTTCATACATGGCAGGGACAGAAAAAAGTGATTATAATTTCTCCATAAATCCTAAGATCAAAGCTTAAAGATTTTTTTAAATGCATAACCTGGTGGAAGAGACCGGGAATCGAACCCGGTACCTCTGGATTGCCGGTCCAGCGCGTTAACCTTCCCGCCACCCTTACGTCCTAGCAGGGGCGGATTTGATACATTGGCCGCCCTACGCCTACGAAAGATTGCCGCCTCACTATGTGCTGTAAAGCATGAAAAATTAAATAAAATAGAAATTAAATAAAAATGAAAAAAAAAAACGATAGCCAGTAAATTATTTAATTAATTATCTCAATCAGTACCTATTTAAGACACTGTTTCTTACCATTTCTATAGTCTGGCTAATGAAATATTACTCAAAGATTTGGCGGGAAATTAAAAAAAAATGTGGCTCACATTTTCAATACTTAAAAAAAGGCCAAAAGTTTGCCGCCCTAGGCCCGGGCGTACTCGGCCTATAGGGAAATCTGCCCCTGCGTCCTAGCTACCCATCGATTTTTTCCTCATGCTTTGTATTAATATAAAAATTGTGGTGTGGTGGTGTTGAAATCCAAATTAAATAATGAGACATTACATGTTTCATACATTTCTTCCTATAATCTATGTACGGCCCTGCCACGACTTCGGCGGCAAGCGACAGCAGCGAGCGGCGGCCTTACGAGTGAGCGAGACACAACGCTCGGACGTTCCGCTCCCGCTGATGGCCTCCGCCGTCGCTTGCCGCCGCAGCCGTGACATGTCTTTGACGGATGTTATTTTACCAATGTAGGTACTGTTTGCAGTTTTATTTTTTGTATATAAAGATAAAGTGCAAAACTGTGGATAAATAAAGCCGTAGTTCATGACTCCATAGGATTTATAGATGTACGAGTTTTATTTCTTTTCATATCATAGTAAAAATGACCATTTATTTATTTTATTTTATTATATATATTTAGTTTACTTTATTTTAAACACAATAAAAAAATAAGTTGGGCGATAAATACAGACGTATTAAAGAAAATGTTAAGAGATATTGTTAGTATTAATCAGGCTTCGGACTTTCCGTAGCCCGGTTGGACGTCAGACTTATGGAACCAACATTACCATTAAAATGTCATTCATACTCATACTCAAAAGTGTACTAATTCGCAAATTTAATTTTATATCCAAATAATTTTATCCGCACAGCCTCACTGTGCACCGTGTCCGGCTGACCCGTCGGGGTCAGCTACAGGGTGTCGACCCTGTAGCTGTTTTCGCCATGTATCCGCGTTGATCTATGTTCCCCGTGTACGCCTACACCCTGTATACGCAAATACAACGTGTACAAATCGCCACAGAATTAAAGGTTACAGAAGGTTCCATCTTCATATAGTTGGTACTGACTGCTATTAGAAAACACCCTACTTCAATGCATGAATAGCAGTGCTATTCATGCATTGAAGTAGGGTGTTTTCTTTCTTGTATTTTATATAGAACTTTATGTAGTAAGTTTGCTTTTAGCAATAAGTAGGTATGATGTAGGATATATGTATGACACATTATTTTAATCTTTTACTACTACGTAAAAGTGTAAGGTAAAGTAAACATATTTTTTTACCATCTTTTAAATTAACATAAATAAACTATGTTCTTTAAAATGCTTAAGCACATCCTAATGCCTAACGCGCTTAAACATTTTAAAGAACATATGACGCATAGGGCGCTCTAGTAGCGTAGAATTATGGAATCAGATCACATAACATTTTTCCTTCATAATTTACCTTTGTTGTATGGGAGCGCCCCTTAAATATTTATTATAGACACAAACTTGATATAGATTATGGTACGGAACCCTTCATGCGCGAGTCGGACTCGCACTTGCCCAATTTTTTAGTTTTCTACTATTTTCTGATTTTTAGTATTTTAGGCAATGTAATTAGAAACCATCCCTATTCTTAAAACTTGCTTAAATATCAAGTTCGGCAACTAACTTAAATTTATTGATTCTAATTATAATATTGCATCAGTGCATTAAGTATTAGTTCTGGTAATATCCATTATGCAGGGAGGGCTCTAGAAGCACTTCACGCTCGTCTAGAGCCTGAGCTCTAATTAATAATCCTGCTGTGCTACGTTAAAAAGTCGTATCTTACTATGAAATCCATATAAAGATACGACCTTTTGCCGTAGCACGGCAGAATGTTCTAGGCATTGCGGCCCAGCCACAACGTTGCGCGGCAGCGGCAGCGGTGAGTGGTACGTGTCTCGCTCACTCGTATGGCCGCCGCGCTCGGATCTCCCGCTCTACCACTCGCCGCGCCGCTGGTTGCGTGAACTCGTGCCGGGCCGTAAGTCTCCCTAATTATGTACATAAATTAGTGTTCGTTTATGCAATATTCTGTATATTTTGTTTGACACCAGAAGACAAATACTTAGACTTTTTTTAATTATTTTTTATTATAAATAAAAGCCTTTTTCCTAAAAGTCCTAAAACATATGTACCTACAGTCTGACCAAAAAGAGTAGAAATTAAAAAGTGGCAATACTGTAGTGTCGTCCCCGTTTTCTTAGATTGATCAGAAAGGGACGACACTACAATTGCCACTTTTTAATTTCTACTCTTTTTGGTCAGACTGTACTAGCACCTATCGTTACAATCACGTAGATCCATTACTTAACTAAGGTATAAATACATAACATTTCAAACATTTTATAAAAATGGTGTCTCACATATTTTTTGAGTCCGATTAGGTAACTACAAAACCTCCTTTGCATCCTTTGTGTGCCATTACAATTATTTCACTGTGACCACAGAATAGCAGGGTCGTAGTTTGCTCACTCCAGAAAAAAGATCCGCAACACGCTCCACTAAAAGCCTCACGAACCATCCATTACTTAACTATGACGAAAGCGCGGTAATGCTCCCTGTCAATTAACCAAATTAAATATAGCGCGGCCGCGAAATTAATATCACTTTTAAAACGCCAATTTGTGCATGACTTTACGTGCGCGCGGACACTCATTATCGTGTGGAAAAATGCCTTTTGTGCACAAGGGCCGGTTTATGTACTTTTTATTGGGGATGGGATTTTTCTACGCACGGTTTATGAGTACCGGGTAAAAGCGGGTTACTACTTATGAATCTTGTTGGTCATTGGGAATTGTGATGGTTTCATAAACGTGATTTTTTGCTTTGTTTGTGTAAATATTCCTTTAGTCATTATTAGTCACTGGAGAAACTGTTTACTATATTGTTGGAGTGTTTAATGTTCTCAATCTCAACCAAAGGGTGTAAAAGTGTTGCGTTTAATCTCCGCAATGTACTTTATACCGAATGAAGAGTTTCGGGTTCAAACCAAGACAGAGTTGCTACTAAAGTGAACTAGTACTTCAATTTCTTTTTCTCAAACACGCAATGAAATGGCGTCATAACGTGCGTTATAACAGGCTTCGAAGTATCACGTTTCGGGCGGAACAACTCGAGAGTACTGTAAAAGGATTTCATACAAAATCTAAGGTTTTGGCCGGGAAGTAGTTTTTTTTTAACATGGCGGTTGTGTTCATGAATAGGCTAAACAATTGTTTTTTTTTGAGTGGTATATTTTTCTATTTCATTGCATATGTTTGAAAAAAGCGCTATACATGCCTTAGCCGTGAGGTCTATACCTACTCACCCGGCAAGCTCTTCTTTTCCGGCGTCTGCAGTAATTTACTATTATTTTAATTGTACCGCGTTGTTCTTCCTGAATCTGACGATGTGACCTCTGTTATTTTCGTTACCGGATAATTACAAGCGACCATTCGAGTCTTCCATTTGAAATCCGAGCCCTCAACAAAAAAAAAACGAAACGAAACTGAAGAGTCATTACTTTTCGGTAATTAAAACCTTTAATTTACCGAAAAATTAGTTTACCGTCGCCCGTGGCCTCGTTAAGTAAAATGTACGCTTTTAACGGCTGTCAAAATTTTGGGGCGCGGCAGAGGGTGGTGGCTTTATTGGTGTATCGGGTTTAAAAGCGACACATTACGTGTCATGCTGAATGGACTACTGAATCTGTTAGATGTGCAATGGCTTTTATTGTGGTTAGTTGATATGGGCCGAAACAGATTTGTTCGGGCCCCATGTTACTACCTGTAGGTAACCCGGTTATAGATGTAGAATTGTAGATATCATTGTGGCGCAAGTCTTTCCAATAGAATGAGCGTTGGGTTAGAAAAATGAAAAAAAAAAAAAAAAACAACACATTAAGAGAACAAATCGACCTAGTCCCAAACTAAGCAAAGCTGTACCATGGGTCACATCAATGACCCAGGAACAAATATTCGAGTTCATCACACAAATATTAGCCGTGGCCGGGATTCGAACCTAGAACCGTCGGCTCAGTACGCAGGTGCAATACAAAATGCGCCAACCGCGTCGTCAAATGACAATGGATAGAGCACGAAGAATTGACGCTCAAAGGGGATCAATGCAAAACTGGGATGCATTCATGCGGAAGGTGTACCGAAGATCTGGTGAAGGTTACCGGAAACCCATGTATTATCCAACCGTTCATGATGAAAAGTTATTTGTGCTCCAGGCCATGTTCGACTACGCGACTTCTTCCTAAAATCACGAGAGCGACGCTGGTGAGCTCTCTGGTGACTGACATAGGGGTCATTCTACTTTTTAGTGCAGGTTTTTGTGTCCCCCGGTAAAGAAAATCAGAAACTGACATTTTGAAATAAAATAAATTAAAAATGTACGCAATATGTGAAATTGTCGCA
The DNA here is from genome assembly GCA_905147355.2 of Apotomis turbidana. NCBI lineage: Eukaryota > Metazoa > Arthropoda > Insecta > Lepidoptera > Tortricidae > Apotomis > Apotomis turbidana. Next base: position 37,000,026 of record LR990281.1, read on the forward strand.
TTATTTCTTCAACTTTAATGATCATTGAATATAGTTTTTTTTTTGGAAATTTTAAGATATATAGGGTCACAAAGTGGAGCTTCATGGTAACATAGTTGTTTTTCATAGTAACGCAACATGTCCCCGACACTATGTGCAATCAAACTTAACCAAAAAAAGTATTTTTCTTTCAAAGCAGCCCTATCTAAAAAAAAACTTATTATGTTTATTAAATATGCGCGCATTTCTTTGTTTTCATTTTATATTTTTTAGCTGTTTACTAAAAATAAAAATAAATAGTTTTGTCCCTACTAAACAATATATACCCACGGTATGGTACGGTACCACTATTTTACTGGTATTTTTTCACTAAACTGTTAGATATCGCAGTACCGCTGGTCGCTGGCTCGATTTCTTTGGTTGTGAATAACAACTGAGGGGCGGGGGACAATCGCTGCAAACCGTGTGACGCTACTCTGACGCCCCCATGTTGTGAATCGAATCGTGTGTGTTTATTCGGTGTGCACTTTGTTACTCGGCAAAAGGGTAAGTTTTTGACCTTTTACCTTACGTTTTAAATATTGAGACGTGGCATTCATGTCACAGAATTGTGTTCTATTGTAAGATTTGCAAAACACAAGGTAATTTCGTAAATATCAGGTAATATCATGTTATTTTACAACTGTGTTACTGGACAATTTCGTTACTCTGTGGTAACGCAGTTGTAAACATGGTAACACATTTGTACATATACCTACCTTTAACTTGATTTGTTCGTATCGAACTATGTTTTTTTATAGTTTATCAACTTCATATTAATTTACTGGCTTACTATGAATACTGACGGTATTTTTTTATAATGATGCGATGTTTTTATCTTTAACAGAACATGATGTCGCTAACTCCAGCCGGAAAACGACGTCGGTATCGAGAAAAAATAAAACTAGACCCTCATAGAGAAGACCAAGCAAAACAAAAGCCTTTGGAAAGGCACCACAAAACAAAACGCGTTGTCAAAGACGGAACATGAACATCGCCAAAGCAAAATATAATGGTGGGTCGCTTACAGCTAATGAAGGGACCGCATTCGTGCTCTACAAACTATTACAAGATATACTCCAAGATTTTTAGAGGGAAAATGCGATAACTGCGTATGTCCTAATCCCTTGGAAGTGTTCGAACACTAATTGTAAATATTATTATTTTTTTAAGTAACCTAGCCCATGTAAGTGCTGTGATTTAGCAAAAAGGTTATAGTAATAACAATAAAATTATTATTTACAATGTTTGTTGTAATTAAGAGACTAATTAAGTTTTTTTTTTGTAAAAAGGATGTTCTATTGAAACAACTTTGTTACTGTTGAACAACTGTGTTACCATTATGTCCCTATTTCTATATTGAGGTTTTTCGATTTCAGTTGTACAATTGGTTTCTAAATTATATTACAGGTATATCAGATGCAAGCTAATATAAATATTTATCAATGTTCAATACTTTGCTAAGATATTTTTACGCGTATACATGTTATGTCAAATATTTTGAAACAAAAGTGCATAACAGTTACACAGTTGTCTTTTAAATGTGATTTATAAGACTTAATAAGTGATAATTTCTAATTCAAGTTATGAAAAAGAAAGATTTTCGTTCTTAAAAAACGTTTTTAATTTTTTTGTTGTTGTAATGAGGGACTAAAGCTGCGCAATCAAAATAATTTGATTGGTAACAAAGTGGTATGATTTTCATACCTTGGTTGACAAAACCTCAATTTTCAGAAAAATATATGCACAAAGATCGCTGCTGGCGGTGTATTGCAATTGTTTAGATATAATTCTGCATACTTACAGTGAAATAACTTTATTTATCTTTACACAATATTTTTTTCAAACCTGTTACAACTAGTGCCAAAAACCTGCACTAAAAAGTAGAATGACCCATAGCCGATTTTAGCCGGGAACGTGCGACCACATTCACCGCATGTCAGCACCCACCCCTGCGACATAATTGTATTGATTGTGCTCTCTCTCTATCTCTCTCTCCCTCTGTCTCTCTCTCTCTCCCCCTCTCTCTCTCTCTCCCCCTCTCCCTCTCTCTCTCTCTCTGGAGTCGGTCCCTCATGTCTGTGGATCGTGGTCAGCTTCAGTTGCATCTGGCGCGGATGATCTGCCTCCACCGGTTTCTATCAATCGCGTCTCTTACGACCGAGTAGAATTGAGAAGTCTATGAGTCTTTTACTTGATCGGTCCATCTTGTTGATTGAATCTTGTGTTAAATTGAATATTCGATATGTACCTACGAACTTCGGCTAAGTACTGACATTCGGATGCAGCCATATTAGGCCTTCCCAAAGATATGGGAAAAAAAAGTACCTACGAACTCTGTAGTAACATATAATCAGCCTCGAGTTATAGACACTAGCCCAAAACAATATTAATTACAGTTCACGGCTCCAGACTCGAGGAGCGCCTCTCTGCATAATGGATATTACCAGAACTAAGCATGCTTAATGCACTGCGCAATATAACCTAGCCGACTCTCAAGAAAATTTGAAGGGGTTCTAATATAGTGTCTATAACCTAAATTTCCTCTGATGGGGCATCTGCTGAGACGTGATTTTTGCTCAAAAATATCAAAAAAATTCATAGAAGGAAAAATCGAGGGAAAGCGAGGTAGAGGAAGACCAAGACGAAATTACTTTTAGCAAAAAAAAGAAAAGGTTAAAGCCATGTCTTACCAAGAAGTGAAGTAGAAAGCCCAAGAAAGAAACGGCTGGCAAGTGCTACACCGACAAGAGCGCAGCTCTTAATTTTAAGAAGAAGAACCTTAAAATTTAAAACACCCCCGACACATGTAGCCGGTCATCACGAGGCCGAGGAGACATAGAAAAGAAAATGCTACTAAAAGTGAACATAACAACAAAATTTTGAATTCCTAGCTTCAATAATGGCTGAGACCTTGTCACTTGCTCAAATTAAAGCTGACTATTTTGGAAACTACTGGTCCTATTTCCACCATTGCACTCGGAACCAACTGGATAAGGACCTGCCGTCGGCAGTCGAGTCCGAAATCATAATATGGCGACACGACGGCACGACGTGTCGCTGTGATACGTCGTCAACTGCTGTCGTCTGCCAGTCGGCTACGAACCGACACCTTAACTCTTGGTAGGGGTACTTCAGTCTTGCTTTAAGGATACAAAGTCACAATTATCAGGAAACACCCAAGAATCTCACAATAGTCGATTCGACCCCAATTCTACTGTTACAAGTACATTAAGCCCAACAAGCATTAATTCTCCCTCAGTTTAATTGGTACACGAGTCGAATTAATTTTTCGGCGCTAATTGAACCAAAAACGAACTTGGCCGTAAATCCCATTGATTAAAGGCTGTTTGTCTTCATTTTACACCCGCTCCCGTAGAAAACAGGCCAGAAAAGTTTACATTATTTCACTTTTTGATGCTACCCTTTTAAACACTATATTGCAGCGTCAACATTGTTAGCACGTTATAAACGCGAAGAAGCATACGAATACAAAAATTATTTATCTTTACTGCACTAGAAGATTGTACATAGGTAGTCGGGATTATTTTGGATTGCACAGAGAAAAGGCATAACCCTCATTTTTGCTTCAGCGTCGTTAAAAATAATCTAAAACCATCGTGAAATATTAAATAATCAAAAGTTGTTACAGTGTTAAAGAATCAGAGGTGTTATTGAGCGGTTGCGGGAATGGAAGAAAAAGTTTATAATTTGAATTATTTAAAATTTATGTATCGGTTCATTAATCCTTGTAAAAAAGTATACCTTTAATGTCGTGCCAAATTATTGTTAACGATATAAACACACAATTATTTAACATAAAAATTACATCAGCTGATGCTGACACTGATGTGTCAGGCCTATCTTTTCATTTATCTGCGCGTAACATGTAGCCGACTGATAGGATTTTTTTGCATAATTAACTCGGTTCAATTTTTTCCTTGTAGTTGTTTTCCCAATTTTTACAGAGCGAGAGCTACCGTTATGTAATCTGGCTATGAACATATACTTATTATAGACTCAAGTCTAAGTTCTAAGTTAATTTCAAGATTAACTCAAATATGTAGTGTTTTATCTACCATTTATTTTGTGATTTGACCTACAGGACGGTTACGAAACAAAAAACATTTCCATTCGTTTAATCACAAACTGAAAGCCAAATTAAATTTTTTTGGGCAATTGTAGCCATCCAAGGATGATCATAGGTTCCTTTTTACACGAGTATGAAGAAGTAAAAACGGGCTTACTTTATGACTTTTTTTTGTGCGGAAGTTGTACACACTTAATAGCATTATAAAATTTGTTAAATAGCTTATTATAGTTGGCATGAACAAATTTAAATTGTTAAAAAAAGAATATCTCGGAAGCAAGCGTACTGAATCCAGGCATTTCATTTAAATGGATAAGAAAGCACGAAACAAATAAAAACAAAGTAAGGCCCGTGTTTCTTGGCTCCTCGTAAGAAACATAAATTGACGTTTCGTGACCGCCCCACGGTTTCCGTATAAAATTGAGATTTATAACCAGGGCGGTAATTAAAATGGCGATGGCAGAGTAATAAGCCTGTAGCTAACACGGTGTTGGATGGCCAACGTGATAAATGACCAATGGGTTTGTCCAAGTCCGTTTCAAAAGAATGATCCAGAAGAATAAAACGTATTAGCCAGGTATACCTGAACTATCGCATTGCTGCTGCTTGTTTATATTTTTGACGGTAAAAGCACAACATAGAATAGATGTTAAAGCCACAGCAGACCCCTTTCGAAACAGTTTTGCTTGCAACAGATGACATTTACTCAATTGTTAGATGTTTCTCGCTGGAAACTTCGCAAAGAAAGACCGAAGCACTCTCACACATACACGTAAAACTATCCACTGTCACGCGTGTAGGATAGTATTTAAACCTAAATTTGGTCTAGCCAGCCACATTAGGGCTCATAAAAGACAAAGTCCATACTGCTTTGTTACCCAGGGGCGCCCTTATCGACATAGATGAGGATATAAGAAAGCTGGAAACGAAATGCGCTGTTAATATGTATGGTTAACCGAGTCTTAGGCCGATAGTACCTACATGGGTTAGGCGATGGGATGTAAAGTTTCTCGAAGAGAAGAATTAAAGATTTGCTGAGACCGAGTGGAACAACTAGCACACATGCTTATTATAGCTGTGTAAAGGGTGTATAAGTGCTTACACAGCATGTGTGGTGCATGGGAAGAGAGGTTTTGGATCGAGTCATTCGAGGAACTAAGTGAAGCACGTATTCTACATTAATTCACATAAGTTTGTCGGTTCGCCTTAAATAAAATAAAAAAGAACATGTCTTTTATGGATCTCATGTGTGCAAATAATGTCTTGAAGGCAAGGCAGACTGCAGTAATTATATGAACTTAGTCGCATTTGATATAGTCTCTTTGCTATTAATATCCTTAAGAGACTCTCAAATAGCTTCTCTGTGACAATCAACTGCACATTAGGAGCGCATCATTTTGTTCAAACGTTTGCTCCAACATGCAAATCGCTAGGAGCTGTCTCGTCGAATATTGGCCAAACGTTTGCATTTGCATACAACGTCTTGCTGCAAATGAGGCCAGTGTGTGCCTTTTCCTTTGACAAAGAAATGAAAGCATAATTACATACCTAGTGCAAGAAAGTTGCAATGGAAACCTAGGCATTAATGTTTTATTTGTCGTGTTCGTGTTATCAAATGATATTGTGACGGCCATGTGTTTTAAGTTTAGGAAATTGTAAATGTAAACCTTTCAACGCCAAGTTACCTATTGTTAATACTTGGTTAGTTCAACAAGGAAAATTGTTAGTACCTAACTTTTGACAATGCAAATGTCGTTTCGTCGGCTTGCTGTACAGCACAGAATAAATAAAGTACAAAAGGTTACTTTTTTAGTTTTTTGATATTCGCCAAACCCGTCTGAGACTTTCTTTTTAATGTTTATTTGCGTGTAATGCGTCGCGATTGGTCTTAGGACGTGGCGATGAAACTGATCGACGCGTGCATCGCTACGAATGGCTACGAATGCGCGTCGAGCTACTTGTAAATTATAATTCGGCAGTAAAAGCTTGACCATTATTTTTTTATTCATTAACTGACCAGCGATTGACCTTAGTAACACCTGATGGTAAGTGACTACGGAGTCTAAGACCTGGTTGAACAGCCTATTCACTCTTGTCTTAAAGAGACCCCAAGTTATAATTTTCAGGAAATTCACACGATAGGAGCGAGTTCCATTCCTAAGCGGTTCGCATTAGGAATGATGAAGCAAATCGCTTCGTGCGAATAAGTAGTAAACGAGGATTTATATTATCGTGGTAAGTCTTTAACTCAACGCCAACGAATAGTTTTAGTACAATAAAAAGCAAATTAAATTCGTCAGACAAGCTCAAGCAATTTAATCTTCAATAAATGTTCATTGTTCACACTACACACTTGGCTAACACATACAGAACTAAACAATTGTTAGTAGCGGAAATGCCCAATACAAGTTCCAGCATTCCGTCGGCCATGTTGCCGGACAGACGTGGAACAATGCAGTAATGTTACCTTACTGGATAGGACGAGGGTTCCCAAAGTGTGCGCTACAGATGTAAAAAGAGGGCAGCGTTGCCAGAGCTACGGAATTTAGGTTTTGTACCCTAGACCTACGGAAATTATTGGTGAACCTACGGAATTTCAGACAAGTTTTATTAATCACAAAAACATGACAAAACGAAACGGAATGTGCTTTTTAATAGCTTAATAATATTTTAGCGGAATTTCATTTTCATAAACTATGGACAATTAGTTTAAAAATCTTAGTTTTTTATTGTTTTTCCCACCTACATTTTTGCAAAAGTTACTTTCAATAACATTTTAAGATTCAGTATGGTCAAATGAAGCATTGAAAAAAAAATCTGTAGAACTACGGATTTTTCTAGCGACGGTCTACGGAATTCTACAGACTTTTTGGTCTCACCTTACAGATTTTCATAAATATCATCTGGCAACACTGAAAGAGCGCACGATGAGGCGTTCCCAGTTCTGTGAGGCTAGAGTTAACGACAAATCACGAGGCTGTTCATTAAAACAATTACTAGTAGCGGATGTGCCCAATAAATATAAGTTCCAGGATTCTCTCGGTCATGTTGCCGGACAGGCGTGGAACAGTGCAGTAATCATAAAAATAACTGGTTTGAAGAAAAATTAATCGTATTTCCAAGAACAACCGAACGAACGAGTGGCTATAAAAAATTGCCGAGGATGATATTTGAGGAGTCCCTTCGATTTATCATTGATTTCACCCTCAGATCTTTACCAAAGTTACATGATCAAGCCGCTTTTGTGGGCTAAAAATTAAAAAGTTTGGGAGCCGCTGACCTAAGGTCTGCAATAAGTAGATTGTCATGCGAGTCGCGTCAAATTGTGCGTGTGGTCGAAAATAGAATTATATAACTTGCTTTTTTATGTCATGTATACAATGTAGTTTTAGCCATTTGGACGGCTGTTACTTTGAGTCTCAAACTTTTGTTAACCTATCCACCGATAATATTTAATCGATTATACATTCATTTATTTTGATAAAACGTAGTTTTGCATGTAATTATTATGTCTGTAATGTAATTCATTAAATTACATTGATTTACACTTACACGATTTTCACACATTATTATAACAAAACGGGACCTAATCGCTTTCAAAAAGTGTTTATTTCATTACTTCGACGTTTCGAACCTTCCCTTCGTAGCAGTGGCGTGGCGTGAAACAAAATCTCAGGGCAAGTCGGGACAAATTTAGCTTACTTTATGTAAATTTAAACAATTATGTAATCGGGTGCGTCTTATGAGATATAACCACATAATATATAATTTCATATCAATAAAGTTCACAAGATATAATAAACTTTTGCTATAACATCAAAATCTATATTTTTATTAGTAATAACGGTCAATTAGCATAATACTCATGTTGCAGAATGATTTTTTATATAACACTCAAATACTCTAAATTCAGTTGATATAACATACATAACGTATATCAAAACTTTCGTGAGACATATTTAATTATTGTATTAAGCGGTTTACACTCACGTGAAATTGTCAGGAACGGCCCGACATGTTTCGAACTCGTATGGAGCCCTTCATCAGGGACGGCTGCCCGTACACCGCCGCGGCAAACTCGTCACTGCTGATACTTTGACCGACGTTCCGCTCTGAGCGCGCGCGCCGATGGCGCGGGGGCGGGGGGTGCTTGCAAGCCCGCGACTTGTCCGTCCAGCACTCCAACGTCACTTTTGTCATCAATAAACATTACGCACACTTGACTAATGGTGTCCACGGGATTGTCTAAACGCACCATATGTTTCGCCGCCATTAGTCAAGTGTGCGTAATGTTTATTGATGACAAAAGTGACGTTGGAGTGCTGGACGGACAAGTCGCGGGCTTGCAAGCACCCCCTGCCCCCGCGCCATCGGCGCGCGCGCTCAGAGCGGAACGTCGGTCAAAGTATCAGCAGTGACGAGTTTGCCGCGGCGGTGTACGGGCAGCCGTCCCTGATGAAGGGCTCCATACGAGTTCGAAACATGTCGGGCCATTCCTGACTATTTCATCGTGAGTGTAAACCGCTTAATACAATAATAACGTATATCGATCATAGTATATACTTTCTTTTAGTATAGGTAATGGTTAGAAAATATAATAGCGTATGGTATACTAAATAGGTTATAACTGCTACTCCTATGACCCTAAAATGGAACATGGATCAAAAACCGAAAACTGTAGGTTAGGTTAGGTTTGTTTTATGACCATGGATAGCAAAGCGAGCGGAGCGTCAAAATGCTTGCTTGCATGGAGGTACCTACATTAAAATTTAACAGCGAACTATTGCATACGCATGTTATGGTAGATGAAATTCTGGCAAGTAAGAGTATACCGTTTGGAAGAACTGCGATAAAATGGAATATGGGTCAAAAACCGAAAACTGTAGGTTAGGTTAGGTTTATTTTATGACCTTGGATAGCGGAGCGTCAAAATGCTTGCTTGCATGGAGGTATATTAAAATTTAACAGCGAACTATTGCATAAGTATATTAAGTATGTACATAATTGATAATGGCAGATGAAATTCTGGCAAATACGAGTATACCGTTTGGAAGAACTGCGACAAAATGAAATATGGGTCAAAAACCGAAAACTGTAGGTTAGGTTAGGTTTATTTTATGACCATGGATAGCGGAGCGTCAAAATGCTTGCTAGCATGGAGGTATATTAAAATTTAACAGCGAACTATTGCATAAGTATATTAAGTATGTACACAATTGATAATGGTAGATGAAATTCTGGCAAATACGAGTATACCGTTTGGAAGAACTGCGACAAAATGGAATATGGGTCAAAAACCGAAAACTGTAGGTTAGGTTAGGTTTGTTTTATGACCATGGATAGCGGAGCGAGCGAAGCGAGCGTAGCGTTAAAATTCTTGCTTGCATGGAGGTACATAATATATTAAAATTTTACAGCGAACTATTGCATAAATATGTACACAATTTATGTGCATTTTGGTGTTAGATGTATTGAGTAATATACATTATAAATTTGAGATATTATGAACGTTATACGTTATGATCTTTATATACAATGATATTATACATAAATAACGTTATACTTAACAAAAATAGATATTTTGATGTTATATCGAACGTTCGTTATACACCTTGAACGGTATACAAAACAAGCTTATACAATATGAGCGTATATAATATGAATATTATAGTATAAATTCTTATATCTTATATTACTTACATGAATATAATAAAGACGAAAGTTTGTGAGTGAGTTTATGTGTTATGTTTGTTAATCCTTCACGCTCAAACGGCTTTACTAATTTTGATATATTTTGGTATGAAGGTAGCTGATACCCTGGATTAACACATGGGCTATTTTTTATCCCGAAAAAATGTAGTGTTCCCAAGGGATGAGCGAGTAACACCGCGGGGCGCAGCTAGTACGATATATTTTCTAAAATGGACAAGCGAGCAGGAATCGGTTTGGACGTCACGCTACCGCTCACTAGCACAGGTGCGACAGCGGACTATTGGTGTAACTCGGGCGTCGGTGACCTTGTAATGCCGAATCCGTCGACAAGGCATTCACGTGAATGCCCTGCACCCCCGTGCGCGACCTGCACTCGCCCGCGCTCGCCCGTCGACACGCACACATAGCCGCGAGTTTTGTTACTACACACAAGTGTCGCTGTCGTTTCTTTTTACGTTAGTATACATGTATATTCTTTGTCAGTAGTAAGTAATGTTGCCTAGTGAGCTGATTGTCCCAAGTTTGAATCCCGGCAAGGGCAAACATTGCTAATTTGCATATAGCCCGCACGTGTCGCCGGGGCGAGTCACGGGCTTTACTCGTTGCATGCTCTTACACGTTTTATTACACCCTGAGCAAACAACGACATCGGGAATTCCTATTTAGGTCACACAGATTGCGCTTCACGTTTGGGCTTAAGTTAGGTCTCAGGTGGGACAGTAGGAGTGATGAGCGATGACGGATATTGAATTATGCTACATACTGTATTTATATGAATATAAATAAGTCATCATCATCATATCAGCCGATAGAGAACCACTGCTGGACAAATTCCTTCCCAAAAGTTCTCCACAACGATCGGTTCCAATTTCTCCCCGCGATCCTAACCAAGTAGCCGGTCCATTTTGTTGGGGGCCTTCCCACGCTGCATCTTTCGGTCCGCGGTCGCCACTCAAGAACCTTTCTGCCCCAACGGCCATCGGTTTTACGAGCAATGTGCCCAGCCCACTGCCACTAAAGTTTGGCAACTGTCTGAGCTATCTTAAAATAAGTTTCTGTCAAAAATGACATTTTAGTGGCAAGCTTTTATAGCCGACTGTACTTTTCTTTGGATATCCATCAAATGCTCACTGAGACGATTCTAAAGAGCCCAAGCTCGGTAGGATTGCTTTTTCTATTATAGAGTTCCTATGGCCACCTTCCGGCTCCATCATCAGATCAGCCCCATGGTACCATTTTATTGTATTGTCATCAAAGTTAAGTTAAGTATGCAAAATTTCAGCTCAATCGGTTGACGATATCTGCTTCAAAATTGAGTTGCAAGATTTCACCCAAACAAACATACTTTAAACATACCATGCAAGCTAAATAAAAGCTTGTAAAAAGTCATCATTTCCATTGCAATTGCAACTACGTCTGATGTCAGTACGAGAGTCAGAGTATATGTAAAGATCCTAAAAAAACTTACATAGTTATACTTAGACTCATAAAGGAACAGCATTCTTCGTACGATTACCTGGAGACAAAAAACATACAAATTAATATGACGAAAGTCTGTACGATATAAAAAACCAGTACTATTAAAAGATAGCAGACGATTTCTAGAAGAAAACCTATCCTTTATTCTCGTATTACCATATTATTAAAAATACAAAGCCACATTTGTATACCTTGAACCTGAATATGGTGAAACAAAAATGGCTGACTGTGATTTTAGCCGCTTTTGTGTTGTTTTCTTTTAGCATATTACGGTACATAGAAGAATATCATAATAAGTTAGCTATCTGTCTGTAGTCTGTAGGCATCAGTGGCATGGCGTCACACAGTTCGGTGATAAAGCCGGAGTTGGTTTGGCTTACTTCTTCTTCTAGAGAAGCACAAAAAATACTCAATCTCAATTTTCAGCATAATTAGGCATGTAGTCGGTGGAGTGTCGGTTAGCTTGCAGTTACCATAGAAGGTCCAGTGACCGAGATAGCGCCAGCGGCAGGGGTGTAGGTGCGTGTGTCTCGCTCACTCGCTGTTCGCGCAAAGTCGTGGCATCTCCATTAGAGAGGAGTCCATCTGTTTAAACCGAAAAGGCCAGGCCATGACTGCGCGAACAGCGGAGCGACGAGCGGCAGCCGTAGGTGGGAGCGGAAGGTCCGAGCGCGGCGTCCCACTCACTCCTATGGCCGCGGGTACTCATGGCGAGGCCGTAAAGCGTTAGTCAGACCACGCTAACTCTTCCATGCAAATGAAGTATCAAACCATACAAACTGACTCACTTTCTTTGGTTTATTGGCTAGATCAGTTATTTTGTCGAACCTACTCGAAAATCTATGATTCCCTATGTTTGACCGAGATTAGATATCATTCCAAACTTTACTTTCCATCTTTGAACCTCATTTACGAAGATTTTTAAAGAGATTAGCCAAAAAAACTACTTTTAATATAAAAACCACTACCCTCCATCCTTAGGGAATAAAGTGGGCATAAACCTATGTTGTAAAAGTAAATCTATTACGTTTTTATACGCTGACGCATAAAAAACAGAATATAGGTAATATTACGACAAGCTTGCCATAGGTCCATAAAATACTTAACATTTGCCATAGAGTACATCCACCCATAACCGTGGTCTTAAGGCAGTATGCACCATAAAAAAGAAGATAAGCCGCTTCGCTTTTTAACCACGTGCGTAAAACGCGATCCCATTGTTATCCGGCACGATATTGTTATGGCATGTTTATTTTTGTGAATGACGGTATTATGACGTTTAGGTAAAAATAAATAGGAAATCCCATATCTCGGGGTTTTTGGTGCACACGGGTAACACAAGGCCAAGCGTCAAATCATTTGTGCACCGGAAACCCCGTATAGAAATCACAATGGAAGTTTGATGGTGCTATTAACAGATGCTATTGATAATTATCGTATACGTAATCGAGTAAACTGGTTGCATATTTTCATCAATTGCTCCAAAGAATAGCACGCTATGTAAGAAGACAGCTCTTAAAAGTGTACATCTGGAGCGTAGCAATTAGCAATATACGGAAGCGAAACGTAGAACACTGGCACAAAGAGATAGAGAGGCTAGACTGTAGAAGGGAAAGGATCAGCATCTTTCATAGGAGAAGATGCCGCTCCTCTCCTTCTCCACCCCATAGTGGAGGTCTTCGAGATGCGATGCTGGTGAAGAATAGAGAAAGCTAGCTGGACGGAGAAGAGGACAAACGGGGAGATTGATATGGTGAAGGAGGACAGGTGTATTTAGAAACGATTGAAACCTGAAGAGATAAAATTAGACATCTGTTACGGCACGAGAATCTAACGACCATCAAAGAAGGAAAAGTTGAAGGGAAGAGAAAGAGGGAAAGACAGAGGCCTTACAAGTTACATGGATCAAATAAAGGAAAAGGTGAACTTCATATCGTACCAACTAACTACAGTCAAATATAACTAAGTACAATCGATTCATTGGTCCATTGTGTTTACGATATGATTTATGATAAAAAGGTATAAACTCATTTTTCTAACTGTTGGCACAATAAAATAAATAATATATTTCAATATTTCGCCGAAAACATTACACGTGTAACTTTGTCAGCCTATCCTAGCCTAAGTTTTTTAAGTAAATCAATATAGGAGATGGAAAATGGTATGTAATTTGGTTGAACCATAAATTGTAAAACATCCCAGCATCAACTATCATCAGCATCCCGCCGTCGAAGCGTTATTAACTACAGTAATGCAAGATTAAAAACAAAGCTACACTTTACATTTCTACCGATCCGATATTCCAATCCCCAACATTGGAAACAGACCAGAAGCCATCGTAAAGTTACTAGCAGTACACATAATCAATAATCGTAACTTATGCGACGAACGGTCTTTTTACTGACACTTTCGGGAAGTCAAACACGACGGTGTAAAATTGGGTAATATTCCGCGATGGGCGCACTTTCCGCGTTTTAAAACCGTGCCACTGAAAAATGACAATGGAAACTTTGTAAAATTACTCGTTTTATCTGAATTTTGTTTCACTTTAGCGTGCATTCCCAGAGTTTAAGTGGTACACGAGAATACACGAACTGGATATTTTTAGATGTTGTTTATTCGCCTTTTGAAATATTAAACAACGAGCGAGTACGGAACACGTTAATTTAACCGTTTCCTTCAAAGAAAATTCTATTATTATAGCCTGATAGATGAAACGATGAAATAATAAGAGCGTTTAGTTGTTTTCGTGATCGTAAGTTGGTAGTACCTGTTGCGTACTTTTTAAAGAAACAAAATTTGGTGTTTAATGATTTAACATCGACAGCAGAGTATTGTGCTTTGCGACTATTTATTAAGATCAGATTACCTATACAGGTATAACGGTAACAACGTTCCTGAACATTATGGGAAAAGCTGTATCAATAGATGGCGTCACCATTGTCGGTCCCAAAACAACAAAACGCAACATACATTTACCTACCACTAAGAACATTTTACCTATATATTAAAAACAAGGTCACCATTTATAAAGCACTAGGCGAATATAATAAACACCTATTTTCAAATCAGTTCCTACTGTTAAGCTAGTGTAAATTACCCAATTATTAAGTAACCTAGTTCTGATTCAGAAACATTTCTCAGTCCACAAAAGCATAATTTGAGGCATAGGAAATGATTAGTACTTTTTAGAAAGACACTTGATGCGATATCACACTAATATTTGTTACTTCTTCACGATCAAACGGCTGGACCAATTTTGATAAATTTTGGTATGAAGGAAGTTAATATCCTGGATTGTTCAGTTAACACATAGGCTACTTTTAACCCGAAAAAATGTGGGATGAGCGAGTAACACACATTCTTCGTGAATATTCCAATTCGGTAGGTCTTAGCTCCAGACAGGTATCAAAAAAGGGACTGTTATTGCTGAAAATAACCTCGAAAATCATAGTCTAGCTTTTGCTTATTTCGTAAAAAACCTCAATTTATGTATGAGCTAAGTTGCGCATCCCATATCGACCGTTCCATTTTTTTCTCCGCATCGGTACACTATCCAAAACCAAAAGATACTATGAGCGTACGACGACCATACACGGATATTCCCTTGTTCCTTTCCTTTGGAAGCAGATCTCATAAGCACAATACATTATTTATCATTTGTTTGGTCGATACAACGGGTATTCCGCCCGTTATGCAGAAGGTCGTAACCGACGTTATTTTTGTCTCAAATTGCGACTTTTTGTGTTAAAGTGACCAAATCAAGGTCCGATCCTTTGTTGTTTATTCAATTTGTGTTACGAGTTATAGCGAATTAAGATGGCAGCTTATATCGGATGAAACGGTTCTAACGTTCCATGTCATGAGTATGAAGAAAGAAAGTATTTGTTTAGGGCATGAGGTTTGATATTATAAAATTCTATAATGCTATGGAACCTGATTTCAGTAAAAGAAACATCTTAAGGGGCTCCCTACAGAAATCAGCCAATTTGATGATTTTTACATCGTATCTAGTTTGTGGATTATAGAGTTATAATGTCCTATTCACAGAAATATATCAAGATAGAAGGAAAGAGTTCAGCGATTTGTAAGGAGACCGAGCGTGTAACATTTTGCGTAGGTACTTTGACGTCACGAGCGTAATTTAGTGATGGGAAACATAAGCCGCGCGAAAACGATTCAGAAACATCGATTCACAGATCGATTAGAACACGGCACCGATTCTATGCATCGCCACCCACACCGCACCGCGCCGCGGCCCAGCCGCCATCACAAACAAAAACAGTCACAATAATATTTGCTTTGCACTATGTACTTACATTATATAGCTGCATAATAAATAAGAACGTAATTATCATTTCCTCTGTTCTCAAAATCGATTTTAATCGAATAAGAAAATCGCAGTGTACAGCAGCACATGGCAGCACTATTCTTACTTTTGACAGAAAAAATGAGAAATCAACCTTGAACGTGACTCGACAGTTTGAATAGCTTATTTTTACATCGCTGGCTTTGAATGCACGCCAAGGTTGGCTCGTCAAATTAAAGCCGCAATGGAAAGCTAGCGTTGGATACAACCGCCCGCCTCTGTTTTGATGGAAATAATAAAATAAATAGTTTTGTAATTAATAACAGATATTTAAGGACAAATTGTACATACCAATGAAAGGAAATATCTCGATTAACAGCTCCAATTTTATTGGAAGTGTTTGAACAATTAATTATTGCGCAACAAGCCATTTTGTTTTTAAGACCCGACGTCGCACACAGACCGCGGTCGGGTGCTGACTAATGTTCGCGGCGAGCAAAGTTGACACCGTGTCAACATTTCGCCACGCGAGGTACGTCCACTCTTTCCTTCTATCTTGATATATTTCTGTGGTCCTATTTAATATATATTGTAGTATGGTCTATGCTTAACACTTTGTAGTGACCCGAATTTTGATTTAACGACTGTGTATTTTATAAAAAAATATTCGGTGAAGGACCAAAAATACACTAATCTCGTTTCTACTTTTATCCCCGGTGTATATGTAGAAAATATCTTACATTTTATTGTTCTAAACCATATTCCACAAAATTTGTTGTGAAGCTTTTTCTATTTTTCTCAATACTTTTCGAGAAAAACGCAAAAAACCGTTTCCACAACTTTTTCCCCGAAAATATCGTAAACTTTGACGGCCTGTATCTCAATGTCAGTGACATGTGAAAGGTACTTGATACGGTATTTTGTTGTGGAAAAACTATGTTATTATGATTAGCCATTTATAATATGGGAAAATCTATCGCAACAGATCGAAGGTCATTGAGAGCGGGGAGCCCCTTAACAGCGCGATGCACGTTTTTTTTTGCTTAGTTGGCCCATAAAATACCATCTATAGACCGGAATAACTTTGCGGCCTTAGTTATTGCATTGTCATCAAAGTTTTCAGCCTAATCGGTTGAAGATATTTGCTAAGTACAAAATTGAGTTGTAAGATTCCACCCGAACAAACATAGTAACATAATTACCATACATACATTGCAAATTAAATAAAAGCTTTTAATAAAGTGACATAGCAACAATGGCATAGACAGGCGGGCGTATTACAAAACATAGGGTGCTAAAAAATACAAAGCTCCTCAAAATCCAGTAATAATAAAAATTCAGCGAACCCGGCATTTGTTATGCTTAGCTCACAGTCGTTCCAATATCAACGAAATAAAATCTTGAATTCTTTAGTTTTACTCACTTATTCAAATTATAAACGACGCGAAAGCGATAAGAATCGAGGATTCAATTCAGTTATCGACATTTAATAAATCATAGATCCTTATAGGTCTTCCCCATTGAAATTCCACGCGAGTAATTTAACGCTTAAGCATAATTCAATAACTTTTGTCATTTTCTTTTCCGTCTATCAACGAGGTTATTACGGCATCCGGCGATAAAATGTCATCTCGGTAACTAGGTGGGAAAAAAGCGAGCGCTTTGGACGAATGGAAATAAAGGGATTTTGAAAATGGAACTCTGTGACATGTTAAAACAAGTATAGAATATGAAAGGAAAAATGTTTTCACAAAATAGTGTTCGTTGTCGTTTAGGTAAAGAAGGATTCCTACCTTCGTTCCTAACATCAAACGCTAAAGAATCGACAATAAAGAAGAGTAAGCAATGTAAATAAAGAAGTGGAGTAACGGATGCAATTTTCACGAAAACCGATAGCAAAACGCATTAAAAATTGCTTGTCATAAGAAATTCTGTTTTAGCCTCGTTATTTTTTTACTTCTGTGATTGATTAAGGACAACATCTGGGGGCACGTCAAGTCGAGCATTATCATTTTTGTAAAAAAATCGAATTAACTTCTATCAACAATATGGCTTGAAAACGGCGCTACGCTACGTAAATTTTAACCACAAGTGGCTTTACTGGTGACGTGTTAAAACAACCGCCAATTATGAGAAAAAAAGTGCGTTTTCCGAAGATAATCTGTAACCCCGCTTTCCTTGAGCCCCTAGAGAAAAACATCTAAAATGAAAAGAAAACAGTCAGGTGAAATTGGATGGAAATTACGGGCCGCGATTGCGGATTTCGTGGTCTCCGCAAAAATCTGGCAAGTGGGGTGCGGCCTAAATTAGCAATTTGCCTTTTAAGGAGCTTCCACGGTCACTACTTAAATCGAAAATGAGTTGGATTTGTCGGTTCGTGCCGTGTTTGTATACATTTTCCACCAAGCTGTGCTAAAACGTAAAGCTTTGCTTTTTAAATGGACGATTTGAGTTTCAATGCATGCCTTTCGGTCTTTTTCTACATTCGGATACACACTTTTTAGGAGTTTATACGGGTATGACGTAAGTCGAAAATAAGTAAGGTTTGTTAGTTCATATTATGTACATAACTGATATCATAAAATAGTAAAGTATGTTAGGCATCTATGACGTGTGTACTCATAGGCAATCATAATTATCAAGATCGCAGGGTGGAACTAAAACCAGTTGAAATGAGACAAGCAATTAAAATTGAAAATTCGAACACTATTCGATATTAACTGTCTGCTTTGAATTCGATGCCCGTCAATACGGCAAGAGCAGAAACTTTGTTCTCTGCCTGAATGAGGGCAATGCTCCACTTCGACCAAAAACCAGTTCTAGTTGTTGGCACTCCTCGCTTACAGCACTGCATTCTGATTACTCATATTTGTTCTTGATTCCATTTAAGCGAATTTAGATACTACACTCAACAAGTTATTTCAATGAAGTTTCATTTTTCCAACTGACATTTTAATTATGTCACCAGTTCTTTTAATAATGTGACCTTCTCAAGTTCTCAGCTATGACGAAGAAAATTAAAACTTCTTTTCAGTAAACAATTCCACGTGTAACCTTCATTTTCTTTTGTTTTATTCCATTTACCAAGATCTATTTAAGTTGTATAATCGACGACAAAAATATAGCTTTTGGTTTTTTTTCTGTTGCAATAAAAAAAACGTATTACCTACATTTTCCGCGAGCACTATTCACCGGTAGCGCAGTAGCTCTACATCTTTTTAGGTATATGGTTGTTCAGTAATTATGCTCACATATTATCAAACACCACTATAATTATATCTCCTCGTGTCCTTTTTATACCAGTTAAAAATATGTTTATTTTCCGTATGTAATTTGCCTTTAAAACGAGCGCATTTTTTGCATCCTGCGCTAAATAACCTACTTGACACTTGTTTGTATCTACTTGTCAATTTGATATCGTTCTTTTTCGCAATTAGGTTAGGGTTTTAATTTCAACAAAGTCTCCTATTTTAAAACTCTCCGTGATATCATAATGAAATGAGCCGCAAGCTTAGTGTTTTAATGTGTATCATTATAGTTGCATAGACTATACATATACTTCATACACAGTTAAGAGTGCTGTCCTGTCTCACGAAAGGATGCATCGCACGCAATGCGATGGATAACTACAAATACTAAAACGAAATAACTCAGAACGGAAACCACACTCGTTTTAAACTTGACTAACATAGACCAAGATTGAAATTACGTCAAATGCCTACTTTTTTCTTTTTTAGGTATGCGTGTGACTAAAAGGTAAAATGTACATCTAACTGTACAACGGGTATTTTGAGCTTATTATGCGTACAATCTCGACCGAATTTCCGGTACCACTGGACATTTCAACATCAACTTGGGATAGTCCAATCAGTCTTATAAAAATGCGATCACGTCTTTGATGGTAAAATTTATGTAAGTGCTTTTAGCTTCTTTTAAAAAGAATTGACTTACGTGTATTTCAGTTTTGTGAAGGTACTGTATTATTATAAAAATATGCGAATTTAAGTTTAAATTGATAACCTTAGTTGCCCTTCAAAACTGCAGGCCGTATTTTTAACCTCTGATGAAAAAAGAGGGATTTTATAAGTTTAACATGTGTTTCTGTGTCTGTGGCATCATAGCTCCCAAATGGATGAACCAATTTGAGTGCGGTTTTTTTTGATCGAAGGACATGTCCAATTGTCCATCGAGATGGTTCTTAGGTATGTTTGGTGACAATAGGACAAGTAGTTTCCAATTGGAACAAGTGACAAGATCTCAGCCAATATTGAAGTTTTAGTAGCATTGTCTATATCACTCATTGAATGAGGACGTCATGATGTCCAGCTACTTGTGTCGGAGGTGTACTAAATTTTAAATTAAGGTTATCGCCATTTTTGTGAATCCTTTGATAATTAATTTACCGAACAAGCCATATAAATTACACATACCGCCATTTTTGTGAATCCTTTGATAATTAATTTACCGAACAAGCCATATAAATTACACATACCTTCTTCATTACAAGTTATAAGCAACAATTTTCCAGTGATTTCTACTAGACGCTTCTTCCTCATTGTCTTGAGTAACTTTCCCACGTCTGATTCACCTAACTGCCATTAAAATGCCATCAAGGACAAAAGCCTGCCCTAGCCAGCCACAGAAAGGTTTGTGACTCAGGAACCGCATAAGTTCTTAATCCTACTTTGTGAGAGTCGTAACTACTTCTATACATTTTTGGGCACAGCATACTGCCCTTTCTTAAGGCGGTTCTTGAATAGCTGTTAACTTTTTTTTTTTTTAATATGTTGATAATAAGTATTTCTTTTTTATCCTAGGAAATCGTTTATGGCAATTTAATCGCTTTAACGCGAGTCCGACTCTGGCTTGTCTATTTTTATCGCTGTTCCTTCTTAACTATATACTTATTATCGGTTGTCATACAGCATGGTTTAAAAATCTGCTATTTTACTAGTATTCGTTAGGGTTTCAATTAATAATAATAATGAAATAATGAACTTTATTCTTCAAGTAGGCTACAAGTACAACTAACTGTATTATGATGTCAAATCACTAGCTTAAGAAAATGTGTCAGAATTGGACCTAGCTAGACTTCATAGCTCGACAGAAACCTTTTGCCTCAATAATAGGTGCTGTTACGACATTGTACGACAAAAGGAACACTAGAAACCAGCCCTGTTGTGAATTTTACAGCAACAATGGCTACATGAAACATTATGGTCGGATCGAGTCATTTCTGTGGTCACAAAAACCGGACACTTTCTAAATGATTCATCGGGGCATTATTCCGTAACCTCCATTATCTTTGTGCCTCAGAAGCCATTGGGCGTATGTTCAATACACGCAAAGAGCACTTAGGACTAATTGGCTGGATTTGGTTTAAGGTCGTCGATCTTGACTCGGCAATGAAACGGTGTATAAGTATATTATAGTATTTATACTTGCGCTAGTTTACAATGGAGTTTGAGAAAAACGTATTAAAGTATTATTTACATTGCTGTAGTCGTGTTGGTACAATTCATTCAACAGTTGTGTATCTTCTGTTTTTTTTTTAATTATAAAAGATTACACATACTTTATAGTTCACATTCGTAGATCAAAATCAAGATCACTGGTAGCCCGAGAAAATTACTTTTTCTTTCTTACAGTTCAGTTACATCACGAATATTTAAAATAACAAATGATTTGTAAAAGAACAATCGTAATTAGCCTATTTCGAAACGATATCTAGATCGAAAGTTCGTATAATAATCCAATAAATTCGTGATTGCACACAGAATAAAAACAAATACGGATGCAACTGTGAATTAGATTGCTCCCTGATTCTCACGAAAATCGTGTGAATATAATGACCCATTAAATAATGCTTTCATAATAATAACGCATAATTGTTATGTTAATGCCGACTATATAAGTGAGTGAGTCGGAGCACGTGTTTACACTTGAAATGTGGCACAGTGTAACGGTAACACAGCAAAAAAACTTCAAATCTATCGATTTTAGCACGTATTAGCAAGGTCATTGAGTCCGACTCGTATTTCGGTCAGTAATTTGACGTTCGTTACTCTTTTTGTTCGAATGAATAGGACTGTATATTTTTGAATATTCAATATTAACTGTTTGAGGCATTCTGAACGTACATGATCGCATTTTTTCATATTCAGTTAGTTCATTTACGTGAAAAATACTGGTTAATATTATTCATGCGTAAAAACTTCGTAAACATACGTATTTTACTTATGAATTTAACAAGTTCTGTTTTTTTGGCATATAACTAATGTAAATGTTATGTTGACATTGTGCAAATTATTAATGTTCCATTTTTATTTTATTCTTCATATTTATATGATTTCTAATTATTTTAAGCTTGTGATGACGACTCTTATTGGGAGATACTAGATTTATTTATATTTTACTTACCGTTTGACTTCCTTTATTATTGTTAACATATTTTATCTTATTAATAATATTTGCCTAATTATTATCTTTCTCTTTATATGTTTTAAAAAATCTTCAGTATAAAGTTATTTTCGCAAAACCGAAATTAATCAGAAAAAAAACATCGAAAATTTTGTGCGTTCCGTTTCTGTCTACGTAGAACATCGATAATCGTCCAAACACGGCCCATTACACCATACACGCTACCTTTTCCTCATCTTTAACCCGCTTAACAAACGGCAAATCATCCGATTCAATAACTCACTATTAATAACATAAACGAGCTATTAATAAATGATAATTTATATAAGAGCATTCACTATCACAATAAAAGTGAAACAGAATTGCGAAGAACGCTCGCAGTAGATTTTCCGCGCCATTTGTTGCCTGATTAATGGCCGCGTTTAAAATCTGTTACCGAATATTATTTTGTCTGACGTTGAATTTCATAGGTTAACATTTCGATGTTATCCATTGAGTGGATACCGCAATATGGCTACCGAAGCGGAGGTACCGAAGTTGGCGGGATGACCTGTGCGCATTAGTCCAAACCACAATTGAATTACATGAAATCTACCACTGTGTTGCCATAAAATTAAACTTTTCATAGTATATTATCAGCTGGAGAAAAACGGCACGTTAATGATATATCTCTTAGCAATTTTATTTTATACACATACCGCTATTAATAAGAGTTGTATTAATAAATATCAAATGAAAACTAGTTTTTCTACTCCAGTACTTTTTTCTGTCATTTATATAGTTACTAACTCTAATATAAAGACATAAATTATGAAAGTCTGTAAAAGTCTATACTCTACTGCCCAAAAAAACACTGCTAAACGATGTTATAATGTCGCCAAAAAAGCATCACTTAGTACCACAGATTGCAAGATAAACAGCTGCATTCACACAATTTGCAATTAAAAAAAAAACTTAAGGCATTGCTGCCAACTTAAAAAAAAGTTTTATCTTCAGTGCATGGATGTTTAGTGTAGTGAACGTATACCTTGATGTATAAGTTCATATTTTTTGACAGATGTTTAGTATAGTGAACGTATACCTTCATGTATAAGTTCATATTTTTTTGACACATGGACGTAAATAAAAAAAAAGTTTATCACACATTTTTTTTCTTTTAATTTTGTTGATTTCGAGCGGGAACATGTAATTATTTTCTTGGTTGTTTATTTGCATTTTATTTATGAAATGACGAGTCGTAGAAAAAGTATTGTATGCAACGTTGTATAAGTAGGTCAAAAAACGCTCGTGGCATCTTTCTTTTCGCTGCGCTCACATCGTAATCCATGCCACTCGCGTTTTTTGCCCCCTCTTATACAACGGTTGCATAAAATACTATTTCGGTAGAAACGATAGAAATGATGAAAAATTTCTTCGTACAGTCCTAAAAGTAGAATCAACCGGTCTAGCACAACTATGCTTCGCGGGTCCTCTCGAGCGACATTGCGCTACCCGTCACTCTCTCACATTACTGCACATCAGAAAGAGACCGGTAATTATCTCGCACGAGAAATAGTGGTGTTTGACTGTTATGCTAGAGATGCAGGATATATAAAAAAATATCGGCCAAGTGCGAGTGGGACTCGCGCACGAAGGGTTCCGTACCATTATCTGTAAGTTTGTTGTATGAGAACCCCATATTTATTTTATATTATTTTTAGTAATTGTTGTTATAGCGGCAATAGAAATACATCATCTGTGAAAATTTCAACTGTCTAACTATCACCGTTCTTGAGATACAGCCGGGTGACAGACGGACGGACGGACGGACGGACGGACGGACGGACGGACGGACGGACGGACGGACAGCGAAGTCTCAGTAATAGGGTCGCGTTTTTACCCTTTGGGTACGGAACCCTAAAACTCGTTTGGTTCTTTATTAGGAATATAGGACTATGCTGCCGTGATCCTACACGGGCAAAGTTTGTTGCAAAGTTTGTTGTCAAACAATACCAATTCTGATTACTGTTTTTAAAGAAAATATTACACGATTACGAAGAGCTATCGAAACATTTAATTTTGTTGCTATTAAATTGAATTGAGTGTATTATTTTAATAACAATTTCGATATGCCTTTGATAAATATTTTTCACCTCACTAGCTCGGAAAGCCCAGTTTGTTTGTTTGATATCTATTGAGAAAATCGCTTTTTATCCACATGTGGAGAAAGAGTTTTGACGTTTCAACGCAGCTAAAGTAAAATTTGACATGAGCTTATTTTCTGAAAAATCCCGTTTAAAATACCTACATGAAAGCTAATTAGACCTTAGTTTTAATAAATGGCAAATTGGTGGATTATTGCAGTTATTTTTCAAAGATATAGTACAAACCCTTATTCTTTTTTCCTCGCTGTAGTGAGGTGAAAAGTTTTGTGTTATACTCGGGCGAAAAGTTATTTTACGTCTCGTGTATTGAAACACTCGCTACGCTCAGGATTCTATTTTGAACCACTCGCTTCGCTCGTGGTCAATCATAGGATCCTTTCGCTAGCTCGTGTTTCAAATAAACACTCGCGGGTAAAATACAACTTTCCCTCCTTGTATAACAAATAACTATTCCTTGAATAGTGTATGCAACTGATAAAAAAATATTGAATAAATTGTTACAATACAGATATCCAAATCTTTAGGCTCAGCAAACAATTAATGGGACGGTGGCCAAATATAGTCTGGCATCAGAATTGGCAATAAGCATAACGATTTTTTTTTTGAGGATGTCAGTCAGTCGATTCTATTTTTTTTAATTGGGATAAAATGTCTATGTCGGACTAACTACACTTACACTGGTCTAAAAGTCTGAAATGACCGTCACAGTTCAATTTTTTTTTTTTTTTTTTTTATGTCATAGGGGGTAAACGAGCAAACGAAACGCCTGATGGAAAGCGATTACCGTCTCCCATAGACACCTGCAACACCAGAGGAGTCACAAGTGCGTTGCCGGCCTTTACGGTTTTTTCTACGGAGCGCTCAAAACGCTACAAATGGCTACCGTGACGTCTCTATATGTATGTTATGGGTACCAATATTTGTGAAAAGTGCGTTTATGTTTATGGTTGTCATATAATTATCGTTTTGTTAAATTATGAGGATTCATAAAACAATTTATAAATTTATTATTATTAAAAAAAGATCATAAAATTTGCGTACCTTTGAAATCACATATTAAAAAAATATCTTTTTTTTTTCTTTGTTTCATGACACATTGAGCCAATTTTATTTATAAAACTGCTGTATGCTGTAGAATTTAACACCAGTCGTCATCCCAATTCCGGTTTAATCCAAGGTATTTTACATTCAATACAAAAACTATCAGCGAAATACCTACTCCAGAAATATGACGGCCATGTTAGACCTGTTTCGTTAACAACAGCAAAGTTTCTGAATGACCGGAGACGGATACCAAAATAATAATAGTCGAACAAGTTTTAGACCCTGTTCGATATTTTTTGTTTCGGCAGGTGGCTTGCGCCGCCTCCGCCAATGGCCGTCTCAAGGACCCACCACCCTTAACTTTAGCAAAGTATTAGGCGGCCACTTGAAAAATACTCTCGAGTGATACAATTTGAGTGTCAACTATGGATTTTTGATTTTGGCGAATAATAATTTCGTGAAAAGAACATAATAGGCAGCCACTCGGAAATGACTCTTGGGTGATACAATTAGTGTCTATGGTTTCTGAATTTAGGCGTATAAATATTTCAAATATAGAACATTATTATAGTCGAAAACGCAACTAAAGTGGTACCTAGAGTTACAGTGAACGAGATGGATTCTGGATTTAGGTCGAGATCCACCACATATGGGAGGGTATGTTAGTTTTTGTCAAATGTTGACAAATAATGTTTATGGCGATTTCTCAATGTGATGCTTGTTTAAAATAATGATTTTCATCTTTTTTGTGCAATTATTTTATCCACAAGCAATTTTGTCATGAAAACAAAAATAACTTACAATAAAAAAATAGCTTTTCATCGACACAATGGTGGTTTAGTTTGTTGATTAATGATAATAATGATGAACGTATACACCAGGCTTTATGAAAAACACTACCCCACCTTCCCTATTACACATTATTTCTAAGAATTGAATATAGATACATACTTACTTATACACATATAATATGAGCTTTTCTCATTGTACACAATTAAAACAGAAAATTAAAGTCCAATATAGTTTCCCTATTTTGTTACCAATTATTTTAGTAATTTTATATCAATGTTATGGCTATGTTCGATAATTAAGATTCTGTTATGCTTATACTTTTTTAATCATATATAATCTGATATCAATGTATTGGAAATCACAAAGAAAATAGGTAACAAAATAGGAAAATTATATTGGACTTCAATTTTCTGTCTTAATTGTGTACAAACTTTTTGAGAAATGCTCATATACTTTAGCCTCCCTGTCACATTAATAATAATAGCAACAGCAATAGCATTTACAATAACAGAAGCATTAGTTCCTTACCTTTGAAACCGTATAAAGAAACCAATATTTGCCGTCTCATTTACCTACATCGGTCAAAGTCCGTCGTACAACCAACGAGCACACTTAGGCTTCACAAACGGCAATAATGGTGACTGAGCCTCGACCAGTACGCCTTCTAAACCCGGTGAAGTGAAACACTTTGCTTACTACAACTTAAAAATTTCCAACCTTTTTTGTACATTTTACGTCGGCCAAACGATACAGCGATGCAGAAGTTGACTTGCATTCAAAAGTGCCATCTAGCGGCAAATTGGGTAAATAAAAAAGTACAGATTTACACAAACAGGTTGGTTCGATACTTCGATTCCGCGTTGTGCTCCACTTAAAACTCGGCAAATAAAAAAGTTTGCCACTCCAAAAAGGACGGAGGTTCTTTAACGTTCCATAGCTTTTTATTACATGCTAATAAAGATAAGTTTCAAATGGAGAGTCCGCTCATGTTACATATATTATTTTACACATTTTTTACATATTAAATGATATTTTAAACAGTAAAATAATTTCATATCCTGGTTATTAAGTCGACGTCTTGTGCCATGCCGGGCGACAGACCGGGCAAAATCAAATAGGTGACAGATAATAATGAAAATCACTTACTATTTATTATTATTAAAATTGTGACGATCGTGTTATCATTTTGATTTTGTACATTGGAATTACTGAACATATAAAAAAAAACTTCCGATTAGAAGGTTAAATCCATACTAATATACTTAATATTATAAATGCGAAAGTGTGTCTGTCTGTCTGTTACCTCTTCACGCTTAAACCGCTGAATCGATTTTGATGAAATTTGGCATAGCGATAGTTTAAGATACGAGGAAGGACATAGGATAGTTTTCATCCTGGAAATTATACCTAAAAAGATTGAAAAGTTAGTGAACATTTCTGTTGGGGTGCGGTGACCCTGTAGGAAATGTTATTATTAGACCAAAAGCACAATTGCTCTTACATTTGCTTACGCGCTTTTAATAATCCCTTTTATCAAGTTCCACGCGTACGTAGTCGCGGGCAAAAGCTAGTAAAAAATATATTAAAGCAGTGTGAATGATTCAGTAATATAGAGTAAGACTTGTACGATACAAGTACTTTTTAAGGTTGACGCAAAATGAGATACGACGAGCCGACACGCAGCATGTAGGTATCATAAACGATTGCCCATCTGGACTTGCTTCGGCGGTGTACAATATGGCCAAAACTAATATACCTACTAGCGTAATATTCGATCCTCTATAGACAAAATTAACATTGTTGCTGAAATCTTTTTGTGACTGAAATATTGAATTTCATTATAAAATAACTAGAAATGATTAGTTTTTTTATTTTTATTTGAGATACACTACGCCGTAGAAACAATGCATATTCTTATAAATTGGTTGAATTTTTTAGTCAAAATGTAAATTTTCTAATAAACTGATTGTGACAGCCGTTCTTAATTATCATTCGATACACGAAGCGCACAAACTCTGAACAATACTCGTACATCAAACACACGAAACATCAAACACCGTTACACGTGGCTTGTCCAAATTGACATTCTCAGGCGATAATTTCCAAGTCGAGAATCCCAACTTGGTTGAACTCCATCGTCTCACGTAAGTAGAACAAGCCCATTCAAAGTGACTCACACCCTGCGAAATCGAGCGAGAATTTGAGAAATATTTGGACCTAACTTTCTCGATTACCTTTGTATCGTAGGTTTCTTGGAAACGATACGGTTTGTTGGCTCCGTCCTGTGAGACGAAGACTTGGGTGAACGGGAAAATACACACACATTTTGTTTTAAAAAAAATGTTACAGAGTCGGATCCTAACGATTTTACCTTAGTGAACTAACGATGAACTAACGATATATATATATGCCATTTGCGGGCATACGATTTGGGGTGGTCAATTTCACAACCATATAAATTGAAAAGAACGTATTTATACAATTAAATTATAAATAAATATCGGACAACCTCATACAAATCGATCTCGTCCCATTGTAGGCTCTAGGCTTGTGTTATGGGCACTATAGACGACGAATATACATACATACGTGTATAGGTCAGATAAATACATAACCAAATACATACATAGAAACCATCCATCCATGACCCAGGAGTAAATATTGGATTTTATCTCACAAATATTTGTCCTTGCCGGGAATACGAAGGGATAAAACTGTGAAACCTGTTTGCTATTTTAGTTGGTAAATAGTTTTGCGATAACGTATTTAAAAATATAGCTTAGCTTTAACTTGTTATTTTCAATAATCATCTCAAATTGTTCTAATGATTGCTGTAGAAGATACTACTTAAAAGTACAATCTTCTTTTGATCAAGTTGGCAACACCCACTTGCGTAGATTTTAAGACCAAACCCAAGTGGGTGTTTTGGATACCGCATAAACATAAAATACATTTTACTGATATTTTAACGAAATTAAAAGGATGCGGAGGTGGTTTATATTTAGAGCATTTATGAATTGAAATTTCCTTAATTGAATTTACTTTGCCTCATACGGATGAAAAATGATTTAAATGTAGTATTCCCATTGAAGCCACTGGGGACACTGGTGGTTCAAACCCATTCCATGCAAAAACTTATCTTAGGATTAGGATGAGCCGCGAAGCCTTACAGAAGAAACGAGTCAGCTTGGTTCTCTTGTATTGTATAGTACTTACTTAGAATGTTTATACTTTGCTAGGGTTGCCGTAAGTGATACAAACAAATAAAGCATTTAAGATAGTGAAATGTGTCGTTAAATAACAAATATTTAATTGCAAACCCTGCAATGGGATCGATACGCCGGTAAACCGGACTTACCGGACAGAGTACATTTCCGTGCCGCGGCGTCCGCGCGTCCGTCGGTTTGCGGTTGCGGGACCCTTTTTGCGTGACATGGACGTTCGCGACAACATCGTGAATTTATTTTAGCTTCACATTTATTCTGGTGGATATATTTAATTCGGTCTGATAAAGATTAAAATCAGAAATGTGCTTGCTACCAAAATTTTAGAAATACAGATGCGCAAAATGTTCCTATACTCGTAAAGTTTAGATCGGACAACCATACGCAAATCGATCTAAACCCACAGCAAGCTCTAGTAGGCTTGTGTTGAATCTCAACAATAAAACATTAACTTTAGAAGAGATACGTCTTATAAAGAGCAGCATGAGACCAGCATAATGCATTTAATTAGAGGACGTCTCGGAGTGATGTTCTACGGCTTATCCCAAAAAAAAACCGCTTGAAATTTGTAGGTACATCAAGACGGTACCACGGTACGAGGCAAGTATTTGAATATTTCTAGAATTAGTAGCGGTCACACATTTCCAGTATTCCATAAAATTGTGACACCGCTTTAGCTGTTATCACTGAGTGATAAGAAAATTATTTACACTGCCACTACGTTTGATTGTGATAACGCTAAGTAACGGTCGCTGACGATTTCTGATATCAGTTAGGAGTGATTTCATTTTGAATTTGATCCGGTATTAGCAACACTTAACAAACGACGTTTATAAAATCGTCTATAGAGATCGTGCAGGAACTATAGGAGGTACTGATAGGTGAAAGATTGAGAGGTAGTAGGCCAAGAAAATATGTATAGCCGAAGTTACGAACTTTGTGGTAGCACGCGTACCTATAAAGATTGGACATTTAAAATTACCCTATTAAAAACAACACCGATTACAGATATGTCCCTAAATATTTATTTATTTATTTATATTCAAATAGCTCATTTATTTGCACTACTAGTTGGTTGGTAATTGCACAATTAACTAAATAAGTTTTGTTTGATTTTTGCAAACTACAACTTCTATCTATTATTCTATTCCATATCTATAACATTGTTTATAAAATTAAAAATAAGTGTTCTATGCAGAGGGGGTCATTGTTTTAGTGTTCTATGCAGAGGAGGTCATTATTTTAGGAAAGATGTTAACAGTGTCATCTTTTGGTAAAATAATATTTGTCCTCTCATCTCGACGTAACGGCTGGACGGATTTTAAGATTTTAAGTAGATAACGTCTCCACACTAGTTGTTTAATCCATTTCTAATTTACATATTTAGCACTTCGAAGAATGTGTTCACAACATCTTCGTGGAAAAATTATAAGATCATTCATATTTTACCCTAGAAAACTAAGTAAAGTTGGACGAAGTTTATAAAATCGTAAGCAGGCGTTAAGTGTTTTTTTATACTTTAACAATGGAAATCTATTCTGATTTTCAGTTAAAAAAAAAGATGAATGTTTACATTACAATTTGTCCGCATCAAATATTTCAATTATTGTTTGGTATTAAAGGTCCAGATTTATCAAAAAGTGCTTTTAATTCTCCATACATTTTAATTATGGCGGCCGCGCGCCGATCTAAATACGCATTCCCCGCGCTCTATGGTTCAGTCGCTAACGCTCGGCGCAGTCCCAATTTTGATATATGCATAGCTGGACGTAACATATAGGATACTTTTTACCCGACTACGTAACAGAAAAAAGGTTTACGCGGCCGAAGATGCATCCGTCACTTTCCAACACGTGGGAGAGAAATGAACACTTTATCATTTACCAATCGCACGTCATTCAAAGACCTACAGGAAAGGATCAACATGGTTCTATTGGTTCTATAACAAGTTGCAGGAATTCGAACATAACTGAAAACGTCAATCGATAAGTCCACTCAAGTTCCCTCTATAAAACGTATGAAAATAGAACATATATATTGACACGTGAAAATAAATAAGTTACCGAGATGTTGACAGTCTGTCGAGTGCTAATGCCAACGGAGAAAGACAAACACAGAAAAAGCATTCTCCTGTGTCCATAGAGCCCTCTGCAGAATTGGGTGCGAATCAAATATAGGGCGTAAACATTGCCTCCCTTAGAAATGACGCGTCAATCAGTATTATTGACTATTTATGGAGCGAGACTATTTATATGTTATCGAGTGTTTTGCGCCGAACCTTGCATCTTTCGTGCACTTTTAAGAAAACCTCTAATAGGGGTGTTGACTGATACTGATAAGATACTGTAAATGAATAAAATTAGCTTAATTAAAATTATGTCATAAAAGAGAAACAATTTTTTTTAATACCTTGACTTCATAGGTACGCAAATTAATTTATGATTTTGTTTTAATCAAAAAAAAAAAAATATGAAATTGTTTTCGAATCCTCACAATTTAACAAAACAATAACGTAAACGCACTTCTTTACGGTGAAAATGGCAAATTACTTATTGTAGGTACCATATAAATATTGATACCCAACCCGCAAATGACGTCACAGCGTAGGTGGCCATTTGTATGGAGCGTTTTTAGCCCTCCGTAGGAATGTTGAACTTTGACGGTCATTTCTGAATTTTAGAACAGTCTACGTGTTGTTAGTCCCATGTCCCATATAGACATTTGACCCCAATAAAAATAGAATCGATTGACATCCTCAAAAAAAAAATGTCTTCACGCCTATTTGCGTACTGATTTTTTTATTTTAACTATTTCTATCTGTTTTGTATAGCGGACTTGTATTTCGTATGCGGCGATCACGCAGCGTGTTCGCCGAGGCGCTTATTTGTATAGAAAACACGTTCGCAACTCGCAAGTGTGAGAGGCCCTAATCCAGAAGACCGCTATACAAAACAGATAGAAATAGTTAAAAAAAAAAAAAAAAACAGCACTCGCTCAATATTCTACGTAAAATGTAGGTAACCGGCAACTCGTACATAAAAAAAAAATTGACCGATACGGAACGTTTCTAAACACATGTCGATTGGTTAGCTTCACAAGGTTCTATTTCTATCTGCCTGCGCTTCAAATTCTATGCTTTAAACATGCCTTAGAGGGTAGTATTTCGAAAAACATGATACTAAGAGTTAAGTTCTAGGGTCGTCTTATATGTTTCCAGCCAGCATGCGAGCGCTGGTCATTTGATGCTTAATTCGACGAAAAAGGTTGTATGCGCCTTCAACCTTCAGTATTAAATATGCCCTTTTAGCTTCGGATGTCTGTCCCAGATAAAATAAAGTGAGCATTAATTGGTACGAATGATTAACACTCATTCTCTGATCTCGCATTCCGGACGGTATTCGAGTCGGTTGCAGAAATTACTCGCAGTACTATCGGAGTTGAGATTTATAGCGTCCGTTTTAGGTTTCTGATCTAGAACTAGCACCCAAAACGTTTCGCGATCGGTTCCTTCGTTAGACTTGAATTCTTCGTACTAGGAAGGAACCTTTATACTTGAAGTTAAGCGGGACAGCAACAGCATCAAATACTATACAAAAAAATGTTGACACAGACTAAAATTCAGTTGAAAACGCAGAGGTCCTAGACAAGAAACGCATTTAAGCGTACTGTGGTACCTACGGAAGACGGAACCCTACATATGCGAGTTCGTCTTGCACTTGGCCGATTTTCGTCCAAGCTGACATATGTTTCAACAGATTCACAAATAATTTGTACTCATAATTCAGTGTAAAGAGATCCAAACATTTTGAGAGTTAAAACAAAAAGTTCATTATTTATTAAAGATACTTTTTTTGCATAATAAACGCAAGCGAAACTCATAATTCCGCAATTAAAAGGGCAACAGTAAATAAATGTGCTGATTTAATATTCGAGAGTACATTTTACTACATGAATAGGCATTTTCTTCTTCATTATAGAACGTAAATAATTAAAGCTTCATAACTAGACTAATTACCCTGCGTTCTCATTTTGACATCAAAGCCTGTGAAATAATAACAGTCTCAAACTAAAGTCATACACAGAAATAAAACGATAACAATATTTATGAATAGGGGTGTCAAAAACATGTAAGGCGTGACAGCGCGACAGGGAGCCAGCCGTTGCCAACCCTACAAGAGGGTGATTCAGGTAATGCCCAATTCATCCCAATTTTTCGCTCGAATTATTCATTACACAGCAAATCAGGTTAATTGTGTACAAAGGATGCGGATATACAGGGGATTCTGGTTATTTTTGGTGACGGTTTGCATTATAACAGACATTGTAATTGTAGATAACGAGGGACGGGGCAATTTGTATTACAAATAAATGTGTAAGGTTTTGTTTTTTTTTGCGAATGAGACCGATTTTCTCATAAGCTGACTGATCGCGTATATTGTGGTAGAAATGCCAATCTTGCGGACGTCACTGTCGCCCCTGCATCGGATTCTACAGCCATTTCAAACACTGGCACAAAAAGTTGCATAAAAATCATCTGATAAAAACGTGAAGGCCTATGATGATGGTGGACGTTGGAACACTTGGAACGATTAGCTCTTGACAATTTCAACTAGCTGAATAAACGTACAGTTGATCAAAATCATGTCCCAGCCGTGGAAATCGTTAAGACTTAGATTAAGACGCTTCCTCGTCGATGAAGGTACAGAATGCTATTAGTCCTTGAAAAAAATGTACACTCGCTCGCGTAAGGAAGGACCTTATATTTCACTTTCATATCGCGTCATAGTTGCTGAACACATGTCGCCGGTGCGTGAGCGTGTTCGGGAAAAAAAGGAACAACTTAATAAATGAATACACATTTAGGGACACGTGTTCTCTATTGGACTAATATATCATTGTGATAACAGAGGAGTAATTGAGGTAAGTGGGTACATTTCAGCCCATCTTCAGGGTTTTTTTCGGTCCTTTTAGTAGTTTAGAATCTCGCAATTTTGAGCAAATAAACGACACGCGATTAGTAGTAACAATGGATAATAAGCCTGCAGATGCAGATAGAAAATCTTATTAAAAACAATTTGACAAAGTCATACACACTCTTATTTTAAACCAATATTCTGTATATTAATTTTGTGACGTCTCCTAGCGCTATGTTTATATTTAAGCAAAAATGTATGGGTTCGGGCTGGGTTCGAACCCGCGTTTGCAACGGATTTCCGGCCCTACACGGCTGTCTGACCTATTAGACCACCGAATCGTGCCTTTGAATTCCATAACCAGTTGCTTCATTTCTTATATGCATGGCAACGCCGCTATAAGCGTATAAAAGTCCACTTCTATATAAAAATATTAATACTATTTATATTGTGTTGTGTTTTAACTTTGCTTTATTTCTTTGTATTAATCTTTTTCATGTGGTGCACAATAAAGGATATTATTATTATTATTATTGTCAGAAAACCACTAACATTTATAACAAACTATATTCGTTTCAAAGATACCACGGGTAATTGCAATGTCAACAAAGGATTTCTAAAATCCCTTAAGGCGAACTTTCGAATCAAGCGTCACTGACGGTTTGAAAGTCTACCTCGTGTTTAAAGGAAGATCATATACTTACTACCATTTTATATCTGTCTCGTCGCGTGACGAGTTATTTGTCTGATGGTTGATTTAGGACGTACCTGAAACAAGAAGAGTATAATAATACGTCTTTCTCAGTTATAACAACACGCCGCGAGCAACGACGCGTAATGAGACTTAAGTACGACGTGAAATCCCGTTCTGTTATTAAGTAATTTACTAAATATTCCGACGTATACCTTCAATATTAAATTATCTTCTAAATGCGGCGAGTATTTCTAGAGAAACATCTATGATTTACATCACGATACCGTCGATAATGATAACAATTATTCAAAGACTAAAATCAATAAGTATACATAATTAGTAAAACCTAAATTTAAACCAAAATAAACCGACACAACTTGATACGATTGTTTTTATTTCCATCAAGCATCATTAAAAAAAAGTAAATCATATACAGTTCGTTTGGGCACTACGATGCCATAAACAGACACAGAGATAATCACTTCAACCATCAGGTTGAAGTTGAAGTTATTAAACAACCCTCTTTTTCATAGGGTTAACAAACTAAAATAGTAGAACAGTATTACGACGAATAACAAACCTACAATCAGTGGGTATGTCAGCGAAATAGCGATTCCCTCATACAAGACATATGGTTGGTGAAAAGAACAAAACTCAACCAACAGTATTCAGTAGAATTCACCGTGGTGGAACATACCACATTAATATCATCTAAATTTCGTAAAATATTGGTTGATAATAGTTTTAAACAAAACAAAATAAACAGTTTCTTAACGCTTTACCCATCTTCATAGGAATACCATATAGGTAGCTTGTACTCGTATCGGTTGCCAGGTCGCGAAACCTAATAGCCGGACAGACCAGCCAGTTCAGCCGGACATTTGGGTAAAAAGGCCGGACACCCTACATTATTGAGGACTTTGTGTCTCAGTATTAATAGGTACGAGGTACGATATTTTTTTAAAGTATAATCACGCCACGCTAGGCCCTCGCTCGTTTTTTAAACTGTTAAAAACCTAGCAAAATGTAAAAAGCCTAACAAAAGCCGGACACCGTTTATTTTGGCCGGACACGCAATCAAAAAGCCTATGTCCGGCTTTATTCAGACGCCTGGCAACCCTACTCGTATCATTGGCAAACCGAACACATTTCATTTTCCAGAAGCATAATCAAAAGAAAAACTCGCATAAAATTCCTAGCGTACGTTAAATAACTGGCAAAGCATAACGATGCCATTTGTTTCTCCACGAAAGCATAATTAAAAGAAAAAATATCTAGAGGGCGCTCGCTTGGCTTTCCAGTCACGGACGGTGTATCCAGCCGGAATCATTTACTGCCTCGTGATACCGATCCACAGACTACGTTATAATATTATACTTGAAGACGGGCTTCGTTCGGAGAAGACATAACCTTCCTTTTTGATTCAGCGTCGACGGTTAAGAATATGCTATAAGCCCAACCTAACCTTTGTTAAAAAAATGTTCTCATTATATGTCTCGTTTCAGATGTTTCCAAACATCCAATAACTAAAAATTCCGACCACTGACAAGAGTTTCAGCACCTAGGGCTGTCATTTCTATGTCAATTATGTGTAGTATAATATGTACAGTCAACCAATTTGATTTCTAGGCCACTATAGAACCTTGTCACAATGACAATGATGTGAGATTTCAAGCGGCTTTCATTTTGACGTTCACTGTGACAAGTACGAAATGGCCTAGGAATCAAATTGGTTGACTGTACATACGATTATGTAATATATAGATGCCTCATTGCTTTAACTATATCAGTTTTCTGTATATTTATACAAACTACGAACAGTATCAGAAAACAAAATCTATACAATGAAAAATATCAGAACGTCGTTTTAATAGTGGACTTATTTTGTAAGAAAACTGAAAAGGTTAAGAAAATAACAGAAGCAGAATCTCCAAGCAATATGGACGGCAAGTTTGTATAGGTCAAGAAAAACACTATTTCGGTCGACGATAGATATCGGAAAAGAAATAAAATAGTTTCAATGTTGCACATCAAGACTACATTTGAGTCGAAGGAATGTTTTTTTTTTAATACAGGGAAAATATATCGTAATCATAAGTATTCAATGCACCTTATTTGACTATACTACCCGTCTAGGTGTCTACTTCTTCTTTTCATCATCATCATATCAGCCGATAGATCCTGGACAAAGGCCTCCTCATTGCCTCATCCAATTGCAGGCCGTGATCCTAACCAGGTCATCGCCAATCAAGAACCTTTCTGCCCTAACGGCCATCTGTTCTACTGCCACTTGGCGACTGTCTGAGCTATATCTACAACCTTGGTTTTCTTGCGTCATTTGACATTTCGGATTCGATCACTCAAGGAGTCTCCAAGCATAACTAGCTCCATTTCCCTTTGAGTTTTCTTATGAGGCTCATTTTCTTTATCTAGGCAAAATTATACTGACCAGCTGCCATACCATTTGAAACGCCGGCAACGCACTTGGAACTCCGCTGGTGTTGCAGCTGTCCATGGGGGACGGTAATATCTTACCATCAGGAAATACGTATTATAAAATTTACAATACAAAACTCTTCGTCTAATTCCCTTAACTTCTTAATAATTTTTATCTTCTCTCTAAGCACGTTGCTATAAAAATGAAAAGGAATTGCCTAATGGCTAAAACTGCTGACGAGAACCCTAGTTCTTGCCCAGTTTTCATATCAATTTGCCCATTCGTGCAATGTATATTCAAGTGGATTCGAGTCTTAGCTCTTTAATGGTGCCATTTATGGCAATGGGGTGAAATACCCGTGTAAAGGAAGACGAATGATGAGAATTCGAGATGGCGGTGCCGTGAGTCGAATTGATTGGTAGCCGCATTATGTTTCATGGGTTTTATTCAAACTAAGCTTTATTCTGTTGAAGGCGAGTAAACGTGAAAACTCATTGTGCGAGTTAAATTAAAATGGTCGACATTTCAAGGGGTTTTGTATACTTAATAAATAATTGGCTTGGATCAATATAGCTTTTGACTTGAATGCATGACAAAGTGCAGCCTATTTCTAATTCCTTTAAAAAGAGAAATAATCAGTATTCACTGTATTGCGATTTGTCAAGATATAATAGGTTTCTAATAATAATATGACCTTCAGGTGAGAAGCTAGAAGGTACCTACAACTCCGTCCGCGTAATACTTTTTCTTTACCGTATTCGAATAAATAGTATCCTATACCCATCTTTGGATGTCCACCTATTTCTGTACCAAAATTGGCCGAAATCTGTCCAGTCGTTTCAGCGTGATGAGCGGACAAATAGGTTTTAGCAACAGATGGCATGAGGCATGGAACTTTATAATAGTATGTATAGGTAAATATCATAAGTATCCAGAAACATTTGAATAAATACTACTTTCAATAAATTGCTCCCGTGGGCCTCAACAAACGATCCAAATGAACGTTTTCGCTTTAAAAATATTTACGTCCCAGACCACCGTCTGTCAAATCAGAACCGCTTGTCTCGTCAATGACAAAAACCTATTTTAGGCAAATTCAACATCAGAAATTCTTGCGCTGACGCTGATTGGGCATTGTGGTCCCGACAATAAGTAATGATTGAGCTAGTTCTGACGCCTGACATGATGATTCATTTTATCGCCAACGATTCAGCGACCAATGCTATTGGTGCGATCACGAACAATGGACTTCGATGACTAAAGATCCTGATTATTTAAACTCGCATGTTGGTATGTACGTCTGTTTATCTCGAACCGCTATTGTGGTTTAGCGGTTTCAATTAAATATTCAGCAGCAGGTTTTCCCTAATTTATTACGACCTAGCTTTTCATGTAGCTTTAGGGAGAATTTGGTTTACATATCTCTGGAAAACCATAATGTGTAATCACTGGGATACATCAAATAGTCAAGTAGATGTTTCTTCGTTGTTTCGTGATATAATCAAAGAGTATGTAATCACTACGTTTTAATATAATGTCGAACTGACAACATATATTTACCATTTTGGTAAAATAAATTTAAGTCGCTATGATTTTTTCAGAAATCTTCAATTTCACCAAAGCAATTGTAACAATTTTCGAACACGTCCGAGCTTCCCCACCAAGCAAAGAACAATACTGTTTCCATGGCCAAGAAAAGACATACACGCCGTACAAAAAGGTATGCAGTTACGTCGATCTATCTAAGAAATCACAATTTGAAAGCAGAAATAAGAAAGGCGTATGGCATACAATCTTATGAGCACTTACGTCGTTTCAGCTAACAAGAACACAATAGACTCTCGTGCCAGTCGATCGTCATGAAAGCATTTTCCCACTCAGCCCGCTCAGTTCAGATATTAAGGCCGCATTGTAGCGAAAAGCAATCGGAAGTGATCGGAGCCCGTCGCCGGAAACTAACACGCCGGCGGGAGCGTCCGGCGAGTTTAGCGCCATCTAGCTGAGTTTACCATCGTTAAGTTCTTCGCTGAAAGGTTGAAGGGTATTGACAGGTTCGTAGGGCTTTGCTTTTTGTGTTCTATCTGTACCACCTATTGTCTGGATTCAAGTCTCCTTTCCGTTCTCCACGCCTGACGGTTCATTGCATTCACTCAGTAACTGTTTGTGGACAGAAGTCGTCTTTTTATCTTATTGGTCTGTTTCTTCAGATATTTGTACGGAAGCTTCACTTTCACATTCCACTCAGTAAAATTATGGAACGCGTTGCCGGTATCCGTGAGGCAGTCACAATCCGTGGCATCGCTTAAGGAGAACTTAAAAAAGTTGTGACTTTTAGATACCTGATCTCGTCGAGGTTAATTGATTAGAGTGATTACTTCATATATATGATATTTATTTATTTTATGATATATATGTAATTATATCTATATGTATTATATTTTGGAATTACACATATTTTATTATATTAAGACATTAGTCCTTAGTTTATCTGTGCATACTAACTTGTTCGTTTGTCTATCTTCTTGGATATCCCATTATTTTCTCATTTGCTCAAAGGTTAACTGGAAGAGATCCCTTATAGGGATAAGTTCGCCTTTGTACATGTTTTATTTTTATTTTTTTTTGAAGTTTTGTGAATTGTTTTTGTGTACAATAAAGTGATTACATACATACATACATTCAGTGTTTGATTTGCAGATAAACTTAAAGATTGCAAGATGTGATGGAGGATGAGGTGGAAAATCGGAAGGCACAGTAAAAAATAAGGTTAGTAACGAGTAAATCTATACTTAGGTATAGTTCTCACAAGGAATTTTCTGTAAGTCTAAAATGAGATAGAAAGGCAATGGAAATTTGTCAATGATTCAGAAGTAACGTTAGTCGAAATAGTCGAAGTATCTCAAGGCATCAGAACATGTAAGAAAGACCGCACATATAATAATAGAAAAATCTAACGTAAACAGAGGAAATATATCAAGCACGATGTCAAGATGTAACGAAAATTAAGGAAGCAAAGACCTAACTCCTAGTCGATGGCCAATGGGTGGAAACGGGTAGTAATGTTTTAATTGGCACCTTAGGTTAAAAAGGGTAATTCCACCTAACAGTCCTGACATTTAACATTAACGTTCAAGAATTCCCATGGTATCGAAGGATTATGACATGACGATACTCATCAAATTTGAATCACGCAACCCCATAATTAATTTCAGAACAAGAGATTAAACGACGTCCCTTAACCCTCTCAACGAGTTTAGTCCCAAAATCAATTAAAATTTGTCACTGTCCTGAAACGCTGCTGTATTTTTAAACCCTGAATGCAACTTTCGAAATTATCTATCTCCATTAATTATGATTTTAGAACATCAACCATAATGTCTTACCTCTACAGTGTAAATTTCGATGGAAGATTACGCGAGATTCGAGTTTGCGGTAGGAGTTGGTTGTGGTATCGGTTCGCAATACACAGGGGGACTGTACGGTCGCTTAATACAGATCTATTGCGCTATCTGCAGCTTAATTAAGAATGCTCTACAGAAAATAGCTTTTGTAATGACTTCCCTGTTTTTTCCGGGCCTGGTGGTGGAATTTAAGTCAAATCGGTGTTGGGATCGTTTCGACATAGTTTCTCTGCAGTTTTTGTCCAATGGAACAATGCAAATTAATCTAGACTAAATAAATGCAAAATATTCAGAAGGATATCTGAGCTGACTGTGTCAGTAACCATCGCCTGTATTGTATAAATGACATTGTAACTCTTA
Source organism: Apotomis turbidana (assembly GCA_905147355.2). NCBI lineage: Eukaryota > Metazoa > Arthropoda > Insecta > Lepidoptera > Tortricidae > Apotomis > Apotomis turbidana. The sequence continues at coordinate 37,041,063 of LR990281.1, forward strand.
GAGTATATGATAAATAGTCCAATTAAATGTAGACTCATTCGAACTATAGAAGTCTGAAAAGCGAATTGAACCTTCAAGTGGCTGATAGGCATTAGGTACTTCCCCTACATTAAATTATTACGCAATGAAACCACGGCAAAGGACTTGAACATGAGCATAATTCATGAAGCGGTCCCACACTTGATAACTAATTCACACCAACAAACCCAGATCATAGGGCAGTTCAATCAAACAGGGGGCAATAAAGCTGTCCCTTACTTTACTTCAGCGAGATATATTCCAGCAATAGTATCGGAAGGGTAGGTCAACCCCGTTTATTACCCCCAGTGGCACCCGCGGGGCATATACCGGCAAACCTTGACAATCGCTCTAATTCAATCCTCTAATTGCAAACCAACCTTACAGATAGCAAAATAAAGTTCACATCCCTAACCAATTCAAGACATAGGAGGTTTAGAGAGAGAGCAGCCGATATACGGGCTTGTTCCTTAATACAGATCTATTGTATCCGGATTAATTACAGTTCCGCTATTATTGTACATGTCGCGACGGTATTCCTTGGAACAGGTTAATTGTCGATATGTAGATATAATTGCTTCTTGCGTCAGAGAACTATTGTGTGATGAACGTTTACAATTACTGATTATCCAGATATAAGGTTAGTCGCGAGCTAGTGCGCGAGCGGGACAAGCGCTCTTACCATATCGAAATATAGAAAAGTAAGATGGCGTCTCGAAACGTCGTGGCGAAACAAAAGGACTTCAAGATTCAAGAAGCATCAGAGAGAGGCGTGCTCATAAATTGGGTTGCAATACTAATTCATCAAGTCTAGTCGATCTGGGGGCCTATGATGGTTGCTTTTATCAGGCGATAATTAAGTGACAAAGCACCCGTCACGTTTTGACAAAATGCGAGTGTGAGTGTCCCCCGGACTCAACTTGGTCTGGCCGGTAATGCACTTGTGACTCCTCTGTTGTTGCAGGTGTCTATGGGCAACGGTAATCGCGTACCATCAGGCGATCTGTTTGCTCGTTTGCATCCTATGACATAAAAAAAAAACTCAGATAGACAGAGCCAACGCAGACAATATTGACACAGAAAAGATCGTGGTTTAACGCTATACAAATTAAGAGTTAGTAGCATCCAAACGACTAGAATCCATGTTAAATCATGAGTTGGGAAAATATCTATTCCGCTTTAATGTAGGTAAATAAATAATAAATAAATATTAAGGGACAATCTTACACAAATCGACCTAGTCCCAAACTAAGCAAAGCTTGTACTATGGGTACTAGACGACGATATACATAATATATAAATACATATATAGATAACATCCATGACCCAAGAACAAATATTTTGCACAAATATTTGCCCCGGCCGGGATTCGAACCCGGGACCGCCGACTCAGTAGGCAGGTATCTACAAACCGAGCCAAACGCGTCGACCGTCCGGTACGTGGTAAGAATACGTCGGTGCTTGGAAATCTTTGCTCGCAACTTTAACCGTTGTGTTCCGAAGGAAAATGCAATAAAACTTACAACCTAAACTAGTAACAAGAGTGAATCTGGAAAATGTGACAATACGCCGCGAACTTTCGAGAGAACTCGAGGACCACACACAAATACGGTGGAGACCATTTTTAAGTTTCAATTTCCTTCCAGTTCACTTGTAACTTGTTTTACCCGTACAGAAGAACTGTTATATTATTTGGCTGTAGGTACTGATAATGATACAGATCCAATTGTTAGTTTATTGTTATAGTAACAAGAAAGAAAGGCTGGCGTTTCAAATTTGCTAAAGGAATTGGTAATCCGAAAACAGCGAATTAAGTAGTCACTTTGGTAGTAAGCCTTCAGGTAAAACTATAGATGAAGTAAATTAACACAAAAGCAGTGGCTGCGGAATTATGTTTGGGATTTCGTTCCTGTTACTAGATAGCCAAAACAAAGGCAAACCTTTTTAATCCAATCTTTGTCCTTATTTTTATTAAAAGCATTTCTGTGAGTGAATAAAAGCATTGTGTAGAAGGAAACTGTTCCGCCTCCAGAAACAACACCGTTCCAACCTTTTAAATTAAGTAATAGAGGTAAACTCTTCAGGTAGTTTACTTTATCGAATTGGATATAATATCCTTGTTTCCCTCGAGACTTTTTCTCTTAACGATCCCAAGGCAGTAAAATGGAATAGCCTATTCGGAGAATGGGGAAACATTACAATTTGAAGCGATTTTTATACACGACTACAATCTGCAGGCGCTACTGTACTAGAAATAATGAACTTAGCTTGCTATTGCTAGAAAGCTTAACTTTAATGGGCTAAGAGCTTTGGTAGTAAGTGTTAATTGTTGTGCGTATAAAAGATCCTATAAACAGTTTTTAGGAAAGCACATTTTCATTAAAGTCCGGCTGCTCGCTAGGGAATATTCGAAATCTGAACATTCCCAAGAAGATAAAAGTAATAAAACCACTTAAACTGCTTAAACAGTACTCGATTGGCTGCATAATATCTGAAAGACATCTCAGATTCCGTAGACACTTCGAATTGCAAGAAAACAGTGTATTCCTTGATAAACAGAGGTTTCAACCTTACCCGTTGGAATAATTCAATTCTTACCGACATTGTACGTTAGGTGCGGTGTCGATAAATCACCCGCCGGTGAAGTAAACGCATAAAAACGTTACTCGTTTAGCGTTATAAGCGAGAACGTATACTTACAACGCTACATAGAATTTCCATTAGGTGCCTACTTAACTTGACAGAGGCTGCTAAGATATAGGCGTGATCGAATTACACCCCATCGATACTTTACCGTACACGGGGGGAAATTACGCTTTTCGTGCACAAAAATCTAAAAGAATCAGTCCAATGCAAGATTCGAAACATGTTGGGCCGTTCTTGACAATTTCTACGTGGGTTTAAACCGTTTTTATAATTATTAAAGTCCTTCATTGGTAGATTTTTTTACTATTTTTACGCAGTTGAATGTTGAAACACTACATTAAACGTTTTTATTGGAAGTACAAAGTAATATAATAAATTAACGCAACGGCAGCGTGGCTGTGGAACGAAATTTCAGATAATGCAGGCACTGCAGCGTAAATTCGACAGAGAACACAGGTCAGGATACAAAACATATCAATTCAAATCGACAATATGCAGACATTCTTTGTTAAAAAATACACGGCGTTTTCTTGCAATTCATATAAATATTTAAATAGGTAACGATATAGGTTAGATATAATTAAAGTAATCATGACAAAAAATCTTAATTTTATTGTAAAGTTAGTCCTTCAAACAATTTCTAACGTAACAATTGAAACTAGGTCTCAGTCCAGACTTAGTCAAAGCCTAAGTTTTGATGATAGGAACAATGCGTGACATGGGTCGGGAAGTTTCGGGCGAAATAAGTCAAGCTAATAGGAACGATGCTATGCTATGATCTGATGGGCTACTCGGAAGCTCGAAATTCGAACCGTACGTACCGTTTCATTCATGCAAACGAGTTTTACTCATGAGCAAGAGAGAAGGCGTAATACGAAATTTCCATTTTGATTTTCAGAGTAGATGTCGGACTGTCGGTGGTTTCCACTCCAGTACCTCGAGTAGTCGTGGAAAGTATTTATTTATTTTATTTATTTATTTATTATACAGAAGTAAGCGGTCTTGTGCAACATTGATGAATATTTGTGGATGTTTTCAACTCCCACATGAGCTACCGCACCAGATGCATTTTACATGAAAATGTAGTGCATTTATGTTTTGTTTTGACAGGTACAATATACATATTAGACCTGAACAGCAATTGAGCATGCTTCTCTTTTAACTTCCGCGAAAAGTTGAAATAGAAATAAAAAAGAGGAGATTGCCCGAAAAAATACGTTGGCGAAAATAAACCGACGGAAAACTTGTACCACTGACGCCAAGGACGCCTATACACGTCGAAATTTCAATGGTCAAAAACATGGTAACTATAATTCATACCGCTGCAAGTGTTTTTCAATCACTATTGATTTTGTATCTCATTGTACCTCGTCAAATAGCCCATTTCCAAACACACATTACAAACAAATGTATCTTTATTATATTTGTAAACAAAAACAATATCAGAATAATTAATAGTAAGTATATAGGCTGCATTACACCACCGCTATTTTATATTTGCATAGCAACGTGTTCATCAGTACTGCACATTACATGCTTGAGAAGGAATTCTAATTGTGTTATATGTTACGACCATTACTTATCCGTACGTGTCTTAATTGTTATTCATAAACCAGTTTAATCTAAACATACATTCCGTTTATTATTGCGCGCTCTTCCAGACAGGTTGTAGCTTTATTATTACACTAGCTGCGCTGCGTGATGATACCCGCTCATTCCACGGGAACACAAATTTTTTTGGGGGTAAAAAGTAGCCTATGTGATAAACCAGGGTGTCAGCTACCTTCATACCAAAATAGTGTGATATTAGTGTGATGTTTATGATATGATTCAAGGATTCCATGGATATTGTAAAACTTAATCGATTTGTACACATTATGCCTTACGTAACATAAGGCATCTTCATTAAAAATACACGTGACCTTTATAAATTTTTCACACCATATATGTAAAGAAAAAATATACCATTAAGAAGCACAGGAATTGGTTAAAAAAGTTACAAATCTTACAGCACAAATCAAATATTCAACTTCGATAACGTTTTTTTTTTTTTTTTATATAGTTGTAACATGGTCTCGAACTAACAAAAACTATACTTAGTGTTATATTCTTATTTTTCAATAGGTTTATTAAAATCTGTCACATTTAAACAAGTTTATCACATTGAAAATATCCAGTTACTGCTTCAAAAAACAACCATTTTGATTAAGTCGCGGGCCAGTATAGGAGCGCGCCTACCAAAATCATCGCAATTAGGCGAAGTTATTCGCGTGACCATAATCACGTAACTACGGTGTTATAGACTAGTTTGTTATCATCGATAGCGGATCGGAAAACGTAAGCGATACGGTTTTTTACCAAAGAGTTCAGTCGAACTTCACCGCAAAGATTTGTTTACTGAATACATTTTGGGGCACGTGTGCAGGAATTAGACGATTGAATCCTTGTTATAATTATAAGAATTCAATCGTCTAATTCCTGAATTATTTCATTTTTGGAATAAGATGATTGAATCCTTGTTATAATTACAAGGATTCAATCGATTGACATTTACAAGGACACAATTAGACGATTGAATCCTTGTTATAATTATAAGAATTCAATCGTCTAATTCCTGAATTATTTCATTTTTGGAATAAGACGATTGAATCCTTGTTATAATTACAAGGATTCAATCAATTGACATTTACAAGGACTCAATTAGACGATTGAACCCTTGGTATAATTACGACTGAATCCTTGTTATAATTACGACTGAATCCTTGTTATAATTACAAGGATTCAATCGTCTTATTCCTGTTCTGTCCTGTCTTTTCCATCTAAGTGTTCATGCAAAAATAATGTGACACCATCTAACTAGATTCCACCATCAAACGTCCAGGACTTTCCGAACTAATGTCAACTCCGATGTTCGAAATTCGATTGTCGTATAGTGCCGTCCCTCTCGATCTCCTGTCAAATTATATTTGGGTGAGTGGGACGGCCAAATTTCGAACATCAGGGTAGCCTTCTGGTCTGTACTTGCTTTGACGCGCAGCGGCGGATCGCGTCCATGTCAAGGTCCTCGGCATGATCCCTAAGTAACCTGAGTTCGTGAATAGGGTGTGTAGTGCAGTGCGGAGAGTCCCGGGACTGTCCTGTGTCCTGCAACATTTCCCGGAAACCACACCCTATTCTATATGACGACTAACCTTTCTGTAATATCGCAGCGGAATGGGACGTTATCGTCACAAACACATTCGACAGTTTTTTTCCAAAGGTTCGTACACCATTTACAATCGAGTCATACGCGATGCACTGATAACAGACCATCGCCAAACGTAATCGATATAGATAGACTTGTTTGTTCATCAAATCCATGGCAGGTTTGATTTAAAAATGGACGGTATTCCCAGCTTTGTGCGGACACAAACCGATTCATCACAAAAAAATGTATGAGCCTAGAAGTTTCTTTGGCGAATACGTCATTCTAGAACGGTGTAGAAGTTATAGTTTTTAGTTTGTGTGAATAAAACTTTTCTCACCGAGGTCGCAGTGCTACGCTATTCTGTTTGCACATTTCTGCGTTTTATTCCCACCCTTTGACAGATAAATACTTGTAAAATCCTATTCAAATTCAGGAAACTTGAAAGCGGCTCAAATCGCTGACTAGGGAGCTAAATTATTAATACTTAGGGCCGAACTTGGACTAAGTATTCAAAAAGTTAAGCATTTGAATTGAGTAGATGGTGCTTATACTTAGATTTGTATTATAAAGAAGTCTTTCTATTTCAGCTGTGTATGATCACTCAGGAAATACAGTCAATAAAGTATGAGTCATCATATCGGGCGTTCTTAGAAGACTTGGCTTCGTAACGGTATAAGGTTTACAGTTTAAAAGAAACATGCTCGCTAACAACTAAGATAAGAAGGTATGTATGTTTGTACGTATGTATACGTTAACTCTGGAACCGGCGCTGGCGCACAAGGTATGTGGCCATATATTTAGGGTTGTCACTTGGTATATTAAATGCGAAAGGATGTCATTGGTTGTTAAAGTACAAGGAAGGAAATAGTAACATTGCGAAACCTGTATAGTCACAATGTTAATACAAAAATGTAAATAGAATTAGAAAGTTTCGTTATAAACCTATAATTCCTTAACAAGGTTAGTTAACAATTAAAATAAAGCATCTTCCAGTTCCTTCTCAATAAGTCCATGATACGCTTGGCAGGAAGCAACAATAAAGAGATCATTATAAAGAGAACGGCGAATAAACATAATAATATTGCGTGCGAAACGAGTCTCCATTGTATTCAGTCACACAGGTAGATTTGTATTTTGAAGTGGCATCCCTACTAAACCACATGACTACCGCAATACCAAAATGTAACAAGTGCCTTTGTATTCCAATAAACATACGTCTATTCCGTGTGGTGGGAGCAACCGTCGCTGACGGTCCGGTTACATGATGACGTCATGGCAAAGGCAGCCGTGTCGCGCCGCAGAAGCCATACCAGTGCGTCTGACACAGCAAAAAGGGCTTATGTCCATTAAACTCCCGTATATTTCGGTCGTTTTCGGTCTGGGTTGGTCACCGCGCCACCCGGCCTTTTCCTACGTTGAACTTCACATTGCTGCTTCAAATTAACCACATTTGAGACCCGCTCAAGCGCATGCTTCTATGGACGGCAAACAATGGAAAATGGACTTTGACGTACTAATTGTCTGTGGTAAGGTGAGTGCAACAAGAATAAATTAAGGCTAATGAATGACGTATTGTGTGGACAGGAAATTATTATTGCTGAGTCGGGTTACTAGGGTTAAATAAGCTTGATAAAGCTTGGTCCGCTGCCTAGGCTAGCAAGCACGCCGAGAACTAGGACGAAATAATTTATAAAGTAGCCCGACATGATAAAGACCGCGCGTCTAATAACAGACTTGTATTATATACTAGAGATCATGGAGAAACTAAGCGATAGGAGCCTATAGGAGAAAACTTATCGATAAATACATGACGTCACTATTTATGATAAGTACGATGATTATATACCGAGTGATTAACGATATAGTCATCTATTGATACTATTTTCAAGAGCAGGTACAGTCAACCAATTTGATTTCTAGGCCACTATAGAACTTTGTCACAATGACAATGATATGAGATTTCAAGCGGCTTTCATATTGGCGTTCACTGTGACAAGGTACGAAATGGCCTAGATATCAAATTGCTTGACTGTAATTACCTACAGTTCCTTAACTATATCACTATTATTAACGACGACGCGATTGGTCCAGTGTCCTAATAGGAGTACAAACTAAAACTATGACATGTATTACTGCTGATATAGTGTTCTTGTTTCAAATGTAACTTGATCGGAAGTTCACTAACTAGCTAAATCCAGAAAACCTGTACATTTTGACGACGCGGTTGGCGCAGTCGAGGGTCCTGGATCCGAATCCCAGGGCAAATATTTGTGTGATGAGTTCGATATGTACTCGTTCCTGGGTCATGCACGTTCTATGTATTTCTGTATATATTTACATGCGTATATGTATATGTATATCGTCATCTAGTACCCATAACACTAGGTCACTAGGTTATAAGGTCGATTTGTCTGATACTCATTAACTTCCTAATCTCAGCTGTTACAATCAATATGTCTGTCTGTCTTAGACATAGCTGAGATAAGTAAGTAGTAATTGTATACCTCGTTAAAAGGGAATTTAATTGTGAATGGTGTCCGTATTATTTATTGATTAGGGTATGCGGTTACAGCCAAGTTCTCCTTTAGCTAATTGGAACTTGGAAACGAGTTACCGCCACAATTCTCCTTGTTAATGAATGAATGAAATCGTTTATTTCGAGTAACAATGGTGACTCATATTATTTGTTAGTACAAATCTATATCTAAAATGTTAGTAAAAACATTACAAAAACTTACACAACACACAAGCTTTTTGACACATGCCGTTCACAGCAGTGTCTTGTGTGGGGACAGTCAAGCCTGTCCCCAATCGAGCGTAGGATGGGGTTGGGGCTGGCCCGCACCCGGCGCACCAGGGATGTGCAGCGTTGGCGCATGGTCGCATAGAAACAGTCGATGCCTGCTTCCGCAAACATCCCTGATGCGCTACAGAAGCGGGGCAGCTCCACCAGCAATATCATCAATAAAATTTTGGTTACATAAGTAAATCAGTTGCTGAAAACCAGCTCGCGATAAGGCCTTGTGCACAAATCACGCGACGTTTTTTCGGCTACTTTTTGAACCCCCCCGTCTCCCTGGTGATATTTGGTGAGGGTCTTTGTAGGAAATGCTACTAAAACTGAACATGACTACTAAATTTGGCATTCTTAGCTTCAATATAGGCTGAGATCTTGTCACTTGTTCCAATTAAAGTTGAATATCTTGGAAAATACTGGTCCTATTTCACCATACATAGTTAAGAACGTCTTGGACTGACAAGTCTTTCGATAAAAAAAACTGCACTCATATTAGTCCATCCGACTGGGAGTTATGATACTGCCACAGACTATTCTAGAGTTAAAAAATAACCTTAATCAAGATGTAATTTTTTTAAGAGTTGTCTCTATTGCTTTAAGACCCCATCACGAGAGCCAGGCTTCATGACCATGGGAACAACTAGAAAGTATAACCCTTCAAACAAACATTTAAAAAACCAAAAGACTTTCTTTCGTTTCTTCTCAACAGCGGTCTCCTCTTGCGAAATGCCGGTAGATTCACAATCTGACTTGTAAAAGTGCCCTTGTGGCCTCCTTTTGAATAAATTATTTCATTTCAAAATGTGGCGAAGCGAATGTGAGAAACAATTTTTCGGATTTGCGATAGGTATCCTAAAATGTTCTATAACCCAATTTTGCCAGAAGAAAACAGTGCCCTAAGCAAGTTTCTAGCAGAGCAAGCGAGCCGCATCAAATAATATCTTCAAAGGGTTTTTAATTAACTTTTTTAAACAGGATCAGTCCGTCGCTTTTTTAATTAATCAGGCCGAGACTCGTGTCAATGAACGAAGTTTTATTAATTAATATAAAAGAATAGTCAAATACCTTCGTTTAAAAACTAAGAAAAGGCTTAACGATGTTCATAGTAAAATAAGAGTGTATTATATATAGTATATTTTTATTAACCCCCGACAAAAACGAGGGGTGTTATTTATAATTTTAACATGTGTATCTGTGTCTGTCTGTGGCATCGTAGCTCCCAAACTTATAGTCCAATTTAAATGCGGCCTTTTTTTACCAAAAGTCTTGTCTTTCGAGATGGTTCTTAGCTGTTTGGTTGAATAGTGAAATTACTTGAAATTCAGCATAATAATGCCTAAATAACTTAAATAGAATTTATAGAAATTTGACAATACGAGTATCAACGACGGTTGGAGTCAAATCCAATTACGTAACCAAGTTCTTAATAACTTTATTCAAAAGTATAATCCAATTTCATACAATACAAATTAAAATAAGCCGTCTTTTGTCCATGAATAGCTCAATATAAATGCCTACAGTTTGCCTCCAATTTTTTGACGAAGTGAGTGACCGACTTCGTGGTAGTGCAGATACCTATGCAGCTGAAATTCATGGGTACGAATCCCTGTAAGGGCAACTGTTAATGACCTACCTATTAGGTCATGAATGTTTTCTATTTATTTAAGTACAAGAAGGCGCCAGTCGTAAAGTTATTTTTATTGTAGTCGGGTATAAAGTATCCTATTATGGAATTTCAGTTATCCCTGTACCAAAATTGGTTAAAATTCGTCCAGCCGCTTTGGCGCGTTGAGTGGAGAAAGAAATGTTTACCAACAGATAGACATTAGACAACTCCGTAAAAATCTGATTATGAATACATTTTTTTGAGTTTTATAATAATATAAGATATACTCATCTCATCTATGCATTGCCCATAAATCCCATAAGCATAACACGAGCTTGAAGCTATAGTTTACGTACCAACGTCTGACTATAGCTATAAAGACATTTTAGCGATAGGAACTAGGAACACAACTATTTAGCAACATACAAACATCAGCCTCCAATGAACAAGTTACTGAAACTGCCTCAGGTTTCTAGAACGCACTTAGTTAACACATTTAACTTTCCAATATGTTCAAGTTGCTAACTTATTCTTATGTGTATGCTCGAAGCGTGATGCTTGGAATAACTCTATTGTTCTCAGAATGACTAACTCTTAAGCTTAATCCATAATAAGGAACCTACTTTTAACATGGATCCTTATTCCTTATTACTTGTGGCTGTACTTGTTGTTCGTGAAACTTAATCATGGCTGTGGAAATTTACAACAATAGAAGTTTACCTTCCCGATCGTACATTTTGTAAGTTTTCTTTGAAATTTGCCTTTGAAGACTTACAAGTATTCTGTTTTATTATAGGATAGTTTTAAGGAAGTTTATAGTGGAGAATTTTAGTTGGAAACAAAGTAACACTATGAGTTTTAAAGCAACAGAAAATCGGTATAGTCTCGACCCGACTAATCTCGTTTTGAGACATGAACTCAGAAGCCATCTAAGTCCTACAAAGAGTATTAGATATCTATAAATTATGTGAATAGTGTTTGTAAGACTTACCGTACGTAGATTATAATTTAATAAGAATATAAAAACGGGATCTAATTTCATATTTATCCTATCTAGGAACACTGTAACAAGATTTCAAACAGATAAAATAGGGACTTCAATTGCGTCTTTGCTATTCCTTGACCTTAGTTGCCTACACAGACTGTTTAACAAATATCACGCATTAATTAAATACATAAGTGTCCTGCGGTTTTGTCTGCGTATCAAAAATATTTTGATTATTATTCTAAGGCAACTGTCTCAACCATGCTTCTCTGCGACGAATCCGTTATGACCCGAAAATTTCTGTTACAGTTCAGAAGTTTGAATAGCCGCGTATGATTTCACGCACACAATCTAGCAGCCATTTTATATTTTACTAGAAAGGATGTCTAGACAGCTCGAAACGTATATAATTCCAAATATAGTATGGGTACACTGCAAAGGTTAGCCATTCTTGGCTGGTCACGAGCGCCTTTCACCACAGTCTTGCCAATCACTATCGGTATTTATGCAACGATATTGTGTTACTTTACAATATCATGGCTGATTTCCAATAGTCTATATTCTTATTCCAGTAGTATAAAAGCCTTTTTATTATGATAAATCTGGTGAATTGATCTGTATCGAGCGACTTCGGGCAAATGGGATCGGATGAACATTATGGAAGTGAACACGCTGCGGGAACCTCAACGATCTTCCATTATCGTGACGTGAGACGTGGCGTCAACGTAGCAAGGTCAAGGCGCCGTGAATGATTGTTGATTTCTACGTCACGACATGTCGGTGCCCAAAAATGCATAAAAACGGGACCAAATGCGAAACCTCCTAATATTTAAAATCAGACATGTACAGTGTATTGTATACTACTTTGACATGATACGAAAGTTAATACTCGATTTATATACACAGACGTCGACGATCGACGAACAAGGAAATGAATATTCATATTAAATTTCCATGTCATAAAAATGCGCCCAAACGTAAATATACGTAACGCCTGATTACCTCCAGTAGAATTCTCAAACATGCAATGAATTGTCGTCATGACGTACGTTATAACAGGCCTCGAAGTATCACGTTCCGGGCGGAACAACTCGAGAGAACTGTAAAGGAATCTCGTACAAAATTGAAGGCCTAGGCCGGGAAGTACTTTTTTTAAACATGGCATCTGTGTTCATGAACAGGCTAAACGTGATGTATTTTGTTTATTTCATTGCATATGTTTGAGACAAGCATTATTGTACATACCTTAGCCGTGAAAAGGGCTTGCCGGCTTCATAGCACTATCCGTCTATACCTACTCACCCGGCAAGCCCTTATTTCCCGGCGATTGCAGTAATGTACTAATTTAATCCAGCCATGCCTCACCTAAGACCTAAACCCCATCCAACACTACACTAGTTTCCGCCATTTGTCCCATTCCATTGCGGGCTCCTCCCAGTTATGTTAGCTTAATAGGGGAATATATTACTATATTATCTTAAACCAGAGTATATCTTGGAGTGAATTGGCGGAATCTTAACGAGCTACGTACGCAACTAAGGACAGTTCGGCCTTGACGTGGGTGTGACTTTAATTAGGACTTAATGAGCTAGTCTCTCCTCGGTGACCTTGGTAATTGGGTGTAATTGTGGTATATAATTTGGTGTCAAGAATCTAGATATTTTTATAAGCGAAAATTTTACATTTTGATCCTTTCAGCGGGATTGAATCTTGTGTCTTCAACAGCTCACCGCCAACAAGGGTTAGGGAACGTTTTTAGGGTTCCGTACCCAAAGGGTAAAAACGGGACCCTATTACTGAGACATCGCTGTCCGTCCGTCCGTCTGTCACCAGGCTGTATCTCAAGAACGGTGATTCTAAAAATATCAAATACTAAAAATAAAATAAAATAAATATTTAAGGGGAACTCCCCATACAACAAACTTGTTATAGATTATGGTACGGAACCCTTCATGCGCGAGTCGGACTCGCACTTGCCCAATTTTTTAAATATCATTTTACATTCGTTACGTACCGACAGCATTAAAAGTATCCGATAATTTGACTACACTGGTTTATACCAAATTGTATTTACACTAAAATCGTCACCTAATTTTGATGCAGACTGTACTTCTCCGTTTAAAACCGAGCATCTATCAGCTAACTTATTTGAAATTTAAGCCAATTATGTTTAATTTTACACAACATTCTCTAGCGCCGATATAGGTCTCGTCATAACTGACCCACTTCAAATTTCGACAAAGTCAAAGTCACTTGAGCAAACTGAAAACCTAGACGCCTATTTCAAAGAACTATAGACTACACACAAATACACAAAATACACAGTATACACTCGACTATAGGTATTATATTCATAATGATAAGGTGTAATCTTGTCGACGCTGTTTATCGTTTACTGATTATATTTGACTTATTGTGATTCATCTAAGATAATGTGTATAATCTCCGTGCAAATGATGAGATCCTGTACCTATGTGGTTTGACCTCTGTGGTTTGCCGTGGTTAAACATACGAGATTCAGTAGCGAGGCGGGAAGGTATATTAGCTCGAGGTATTTATTTAAGGCTTATTATTTTCGCGGCGACAGAAAAATTAAAGAGCAGCAAACTATTTGCAACTAAAATAATAACTTCTCAGCGATTAAATATTTTGGCAATCATTTATATTAAATGAGCTTTAAACTAAGGATATTTTAAAATTCAAATAATGGCAGCTACTTTAAGGTAGCAGACATAATAAACAAGATTACTGAAATCATAGGCGAGGTACTATAAATAATGACTTGGCGACTAATATTAGCAGAAGATCCGACTCGGCCGGGTTAGGTTAGGTTGTTTTTTTTTTATATCCCTAAAAAGCGCTCCTTTTATTTTTTTATGACCTTGATTTATTTTGTATGCAATCTCCATTGAACAATTAGAGTAGGCCATTTTCAACTTTTTATCCGCTGTCATGTTTCCGCTTACTTAGTTAATTCAGTCGCCAAACTCGATGCTAGTTTATATTGAAACAAAGCCGAAAATTGACTACTTAGCTGCTACTTTTTACTTTATACTAGTCTCCGCAATTAGTCGCCAACTTATTATTTTTGCTACCCCCTTTTATTTTTTATAAATCCCTAAATCAGATTAATTTGTTGCCGCGTTAAATACATGCCTTTATTTAACCAGGTACCTAATACGTGTATATCGTTGCCATGACAGGTATGTCTTAGATCATACCCATCTACTGAGGGTATACATCCTTTTATATAATTATTCTCATCTATAGGGTCCACTTCGCAACAGTTTCATTTAATTTCCTAACGCTTTTTTCGTAACCAGAAACTTCGCATATTTTTTATTTGTCGCGTTGGACTGAGTTGGTTAGGTTTGTTATAACGGTTCCACAAATTTTTTTTTAATAAAATCTGCCATGCCGTAAAAGGACGTATCTTACTATGACATCCGTATAAAGATACGACCTTTTACCGTAATACAGCAGATATGAGCCGTGTAAGAAAGACGGGACGGGTTTCAGTAAGCCTACCGAGAAGAGTGATTACCCGTATTTGCACAGTTATCTTCTAGAGAAACAAATTATTTTACAAAACGAAGAGGACAAATGCACCGAAGAAATTCATCGCACTGTCCGGAATCCATCAAAAAGGCTGCTATTTATTAATGAAAAATAAAAACCAGAAACAGTGTCATTTTTTCCTAACATGAACATACGGACCAATTTGAATGCGTTTTTTTTATGCATCGTTAATCAGAACAAGTGACAGGATCTCAGCCAATATTAAAGCAAAAAATTCGAAATTTAGTAGTTATGTTCAGTTTTAGTAACATTTTCTATAACAATCAATAAGGATCTCCTGATGACCTGCTGTGTCGGGGGTTAATATAATTTTGTTTCTTCTCAGGCTTACTAAAATGTTGATGTGATTACAAGTTACATTTTTAAATGACAAATGAAGTGTCACAGAGACTTATATTGTTAATTGCAGTCGAGATCGTGAGTCGCGTTCGCAGCACATACACGATTGCATCGAATCTGTTGATTTGTAGGTAGGTGTCTCTATCCATTTGCAATCTAATTAGGTATTACCGACAATCCAATCCAGATCATTATCTATACGGGTAACGAACGTGAGTTGACTGTATAATTTGCCCTAAGCAAATGTATATTATTATTCAAGTAAAAGTCACAAATATTGTAGTAGATTGTCTTAGCAACTTTGTCGGCATTTTTAAGCAGCATCTCCAGTTGGCAACTGCCCAGCTCCAGCCGTCAAGATAGCGTCTAAAATACTTCAGAACAGCCTCCGCGGCTTATTCCTTAAAAACTTGGAATGTGATTATGGGTCTAGAGAACAGGGTATACTTATTTCGCAAATAAGTAAAGGAATATGCGTAAGATTTCCACTGCTGAAGAAATACTTTACAAATACTGGTCGTGCGCTGCCTCACCTAAAGGTTTCCTGTGATCTTTATAGGGCGGTATGTGTTACGAAAAAGTACATACACTGGTCGGTAATAGTCAGGGTTCGTAAAATGCGAGCAAAATTCATTCACGTACGTCATTTCAATTGATTTTGGTAATAGTAATAGTACATTACATACTTATCGCAGGTGTTTGTGGCCCGAATCGGAGGTGAGGGCCATAAATATGCGATCTGGGGCTTTACGTATTACCGTCCGTGGTTTGTCTAAAGCTTTACGTCTTGCCTTGGCCAGGTAGTGTGTCCCCGCTTAGCGGGCAGAAAATCCCACTTTCGGCATAGGGTGACGTAAAAATAAAAGTAGACTATAGTCCGACAGGAGGTACTCTCTTATCTACAGTTTAACAACGAAGCTATACAAACACCTAACTATATTTACTAAAGGGGAGTGCCGATATCGTATCTACATGATATCAATCGGAAAGCAGTCGCTTTGATAGGTATTAACGTAGAAAAGGTGCCGTTGCTCACCTGCTGGAAATATCGTCTAGTCGTTTGATACTTTTCTTCGTTTCATTCGGTTTAACCCTTAAATGCATACAATTACACTAATTTTATTTCTGAAATGACGTAATTACCAATGAAATCTACGTCAGCTTGAGACTTAGGGACAATCTTGACAAAGTTTATATTGACTAAACGTATACAGATTTTGACATGTGTCATTTCAGTAACGTGTATATATATATCATCATGCATTTAAGGGTTAACTGTGTAACAACTTACTGGTGTGTTTGGTATAGAGATGTCCCTGTTGTCGAGAACGTTTGCCGATTTCAGTTTTTTTTTTTTTCATGGTAGATTGCGGGTCCGACGGACCCTTTGCACTGCTGGTGCCAGACGTGCTACTCCGCTTGGAGAAGCACCGCACCGGAGCGCTTGGAGAAGCACCGGAGATCAGATTTGTATTTCAATGGGGACAGAATGTTCTCGAGAACATATCCCATTCAAATCGGGATAAGTTCCAGAGAACGAGATATCTCTAGTTAGGCCAAGCTAAAGTTGCCTCCAAGGGTATGGTATAGCGTGTAGGCTGGCAACTGTCAAAACTTCGTAAGACAAACTAAGTAACAAAAAACTTAAATTGTTTATAAAAAAAATACTGGTTCATACCTACCTAGCAAATACTGTAGAAAGTTTTACACTTATATAATATAAATACGAATGCATTGCCATTAAATCCGTCGTTTCCAAGCATATTTTACCTTGCACTTTATGTCACGGAAATAAACAAGGTAGTGTCGTACAGTCGTACACAGCAAAAGTCTCGATTCGACACTCCTAGCAATTCTAGCTAAAAATATGAAACGGCAAAATTTAATATTCACTACCTACCTAAGCTAGCATACTCCAGATGCAGACACATCGTTATGCAACGCGTTTTTACTATTTATTTAATAGCACTAGTAAGTGTGATATTTAACAGAATTAATATTACACTTTATACTTTCGCGGTTTGTAAACATAATTAACACAAATTATAACGGGTCAGTCGCTATATTATTTATTTTCCTTCATAATCTAACAGTGACGTGGTCTCAGATGTTTTGTATGTCTGAGATAGGGAATTTAAACCGGTAAATTTTTGTATGTAAATTACCGGTAGGTAACCGATAAACAAGTCATTTTCAAAAAACATGTACATAGTTAAAGGCTTAATAAAAACAAAATTACGATCGCGTCCTTTGTGTTACGAAAGTTACTCATACAAAAGATATGGGTAACTATCGTTACACAAAGGAATCAATTAAGTTTTGTTTTAATTAAAGCCCTTAACTATGTACTATGTTTTTAGGGTTCCGTACCCAAAGGGTAAAAACGGGACCCTATTACTGAGACTTCGCTGTCCGTCCGTCCGTCCGTCTGTCTGTCACCAGGCTGTATCTCAAGAACTGTGATAGCTAGACAGTTGAAATTTTCGCAGATGATGTATTTCTATTGCCGCTATAACAACAAATACTAAAAATAAAATAAAATAAATATTTAAGGGGGGCTCCCATACAACAAACTTTTTATAGATTATGGTACGGAACCCTTCATGCGCGAGTCGGATTCGCACTTGCCCAATTTTTGTTTAAATGTCTCAAATACCGGTAATTTATTTATGGTTTGCATTTCACGTCTGAGAGCGGCGTGTGCAACCCCGCCGAAACGAATTCTGAAGGTAAATTAAATAAGTGCTTAGCGAATAGACCTGTTATAATTTGAATTAATTAAGAATCAATGTTGGTACTATTTTTGTGGTGATACAGTATGTCTTATTTATATACAAAGTATCTCTATATACAAAGTATAAATAATAAAACAACATTTACGTGAGTTCGATGCCCACTTGTAGTGTAAAATTTTGGGATCTCATCATTGAGGTATTGATCTCATGTATCCTTTGTCATCATTTCAGCCTATTGCAGTCCACTGCTGGACGTAAGCCTCCCCCAGGGTTCGCCACATGGCCCGATCTCCCGTTTTCGCCATCCAGTCACCACCAGCCACTTTTTTCAGGTCGTCGGTCCATTTGGCCGGAGGGCGTCCTACACTACGCTTGCCGAGTCGTGGACTCCACTCGAGAACCCGTCTACTCCACCGATCATCGGTTCTGCGACAGATGTGACCAGCCCACTGCCACCAGTCTGCTACACTTCTGAACTACGTCAGTGACTTTGGTTTTTTGTCGGATAATCTCGTTCCGGACTTTGTCCCTTAACGAGATTCCGAGCATACCCCTTTCCATAGCTCGCTGTGTGACGTGTAGTCGGTGGGCTAGTTTCACTGTCAGGTTCCACGTCTCGGCTCCGTATGTCATGACCGGCAGGACGCACTGATTGAATACCTTGGTCTTCAGGCATTGTGGCAAGGGTGACTCGAAGATGTGGCGCAGCTTTCCAAATGCTGCCCAGCCAAGCTGCACTCTTCTGGTGATTTCACTCTCAAAGTTGTCTCTACCCAGCTGTAACTTTTGTCCTAGGTAGACGTACTCCTGGACAACTTCAATATCCTTTGTATGTACAGCCAACCAATTTGATTCCTAGGCCACTATAGACCTTGTCACAATGACAATGATATGAAATTTCAAGCGGCATTCATATAGACGTTCACTGTGACAAGGTACGAAATGGCCTAGGAATCAAATTGGTTGCCTGTAAATAAGTCTTTGTGATGTTATTAATTTATTCAGGTGTTTGATCTCACAGTGTCTGTTAATATTTAAGCACACCTACCTACTTATTTAGGACTGTACTGTCTTTAATATCCTTATTAACATGTTTTGTTTGGAACTGGTGGAAGCAATAGGTAACTGTTTCAACCGCTTAAAAAAGGAGGTTCTCAATTCGGTTCAACTCATCCATCACTTATGAAACGATTTCGGTGTATTGTATACTAGCTCGTTCAGTTGTTTCAATACAATTTCTTCTCGTTGATGACGGTTATTTTTTTGTGAGAGTGATTATTTGCAAATATCTTATTCCTACCCACCTGCTTAAGCACTTACCTACTACTATCACTTCTATGTAATATTACTACTCCGATCTAATGTCTTAAATGACGAAACTAGTTGTTTCAACAGAACAGATATTATTAAGGTGATTATGGCTATATTACCTTCTTGTTTTGTGAATTGTAATAAATTACCTGCTATTAAAATTTAAACTATAATAGGTATGGGTAATAGGCACTGTGTAGTGTATGTAGGTACTTATCAATATTTCTACCGGCAATTTGACAATGACAACTGGTGAGAAGAAACCCTAGAAATTTATCAGTTGTCTAAAAAAAACATGAGTGGGTAAAATGATTAATTTACCTGTAGTTTTTAATAGATGCATTCTGCATCATTAACCATTAATACTATGCAGGTAAATTAGTACCGTTAGCTCAGGTAGACATTCCCATACCTTTTTACCCCTCTTGTGATGAGCGTGTGAATTATATTCATTCGCAAAACAACCACGTGAAAATACTCGACTACCTATTATTATAATAAACCTAGGTTTCTGCGTTATATGTATCGCAGACTAGTTCGTATAAAAACATATTAACTTTCGGCAAACTTGCCTCACTTTTATACCTGAGCAGGTATACAACAATATACTAGCGAACTTTACCGGGTAAGAAACCGGCAACGCCGAGGTAAACGAACCCACACGAGGTCACTGCCAACGCTCCAACGACAAACTTACTAAGCAATCTCAATACGAATCAACAGACGTGTCAAAAACACACGCAGAATACGCTAGACATCACGTTTCGCCGTTCTTAAATCAAAATAAAACGTTCCGGGAACGCAACAAAAGGCAGAACAAAGCGCTTGCACAGGTAGTACCTTTACTGAATTGCGCCGACGCTATAGCGAGGGATCCAAGCAGCAACATCGCCGCCCATCTTTCGCGCCACATTGTAGTTGTAGAATAACTTTATTACTATTTCAAACACGTCGTTAGACCGCCTTGTCACAGGCCACGCACTCACGAAGTCTTGTAATCACAAAACACGCACACTATCACAAAACTCAAACGCACATCCATTTGAAAAATGTTCGTTTATCCGATAAGGTAACCGCTTCGCACGGTCGTGGGACGAGCATGCAGGTAAAGTGGAACAGTAAGCCTATTAAGTTTCAACGCGTTAAACTATACTTAAGACACATTAGAACTTAACTAAACATTGTGAGACGCGAACGGCACGGGAGTTCTGCACGAGTTTAAGTTTGAAAACTTCACATATTTCCGATGAGCAAGTTCGAAGTTGTCGAGAACGGAGGCGGCGCGCGACACGTCCTCCCGGCGCATCGTTCGCGGCAGACTGGCGCGAAGTGAGTGAACAATCAACAAGTTGCGGTCGCGCGCTATGCAGCCGTTGAGCCGCGCGGAGCATGCGCGATTCGCGTCTATCTTCATGCTCGATCACCACAAACAACGCTGTTTGCGCTTGTGTTGTTAAGACGCCGACGCACAGTCGCACAACTAGCACACTCTCAAGATGGCGGTCAAGCCGGCATAGCCGGCGAAACGCAGGAACCGGTTCGTTTTCGCGCAAAAAACGAGGAGACTGGATTTCTATCCTCGAGTCGAGTTGTCACACGGGTCCGGGCTGCATCTATCGGTTCGGGATAAATATATATGTACCAACTTTCTTGTCGTTGACAAATCTTAAGGAAAATAGTAAGATCGGCGGAACCCTACCATGTTACCGGAGGCGTGGAGTCCATAGAACTCTATTCCCACTGGCTTGCCTATTTTAGAGCGTTTGAGCACCCCTGTCAACTGCTCTTTGAGAAGAAGTGAGCCAATTCTGATCCGGCTTCACCAGACATTTTCTTGACGCTACGCAACAACAGAACTGGTCTACACCTACCCAAGTAACTGGCACTATTATTTTTACCTCGCCTTTGAAATTTATTGGATTAATACACATACCCCTATAATACATATTTACACAATTACACATAGTTCCATTTTGATGTTCATTCCGTTGTAGTGTAAGTAGATTATATTAATAATCACAATCACCACAGAAACCCTCTATAAACATATAAAATTAATATTCAGGTAATTAACATAATTATCGTACATACATCTACTGCTGATGTAGCTATTGTAAGGTCGTGGTAAGGTCCGTTAAGTATGGATAGTCAAACCTTATTGATTGTTGTATTTGTTTTAATAATTCGCACCATTATAATGTCATAAAATATAAAACATAATTTACAATAGCCTTAGACTTGGCAGGTCTAGGCTGTATGCGTGCGGTGCACTGGTCTATGAACTGATGGAGGGAACGATGACAGACGTCAATGTCAGATTTGGCGGCGGAAAAAAAGGTGGATGTGGATGTGGTTATTGTGATTTATTGTATTTAATGGATTATGCTGGTATTTGTGAAAAGTGTTATTGGTGGAAGTCAATACAAATAGAATTGTTATGCGTGCTTCATGTGGTTTCATTCCTGACCGAGGGATATACGCCAACACTAGAAATAAAATGTAAAACATAAATGAGAAAGTTGGGATAATCCGACATATAGGGCTGTCATCCGTCCGGGTTTCCCCGGATTTGTCCTAGTTTCGAGGCCGTCCGGGAGTTTTCAGTGTCCGGGGAAAACCCGGATATATTTTATGTGAATGAAAAATAAAGCGATTGTTTATTTAATTATTTTCGGACATGTCCGGGAAAATAACGAGATTTACGCCAATTGTCCGGTTTTTTATGTCTTTTTCCGGGTCCGGCAGCCCTAGGCATAGGTATCGTATTATATAATAGCTAGTGAGTGTGACAAGCGTTGTTGCATTTTCAAGAAAAATAAAATTCTACTTGAGATTATGAATACTATGTGTATTTTTTTTAGATAATAGGTTAGATACAATCATTTTAGTTTTTATATCCAGTTTTACATAAATATTGGCTTAATAACAATCAACATAACATTCTTGATACTCTGTATCCTTTTTATCCAGATCTGCTATGCACTTCTCTTCATTATTCTGAAACAAAAATAAGTTATAAGTATATTGTTCTTTGTTTTTTTTCGTTTCGTTTCTTCGTTTGGTTCCTATATAATTTTGCTATGCTACTTATTGCCATTAAAAATTCACTGATTTTCACTGCACAAATGTTATTTATTCGTTTAGTTGATGTCAATTCACACTAAGATTGTATACCTATTTCATTGAAAAAAAACCAAAACTATTATTCATCACTGATATTTTTATTCTTAACTTATCAAGATAACATCTATTCATAAAGAACATAGCCGATTTTGATAAATTTCACCCAGCAAGTTTGACCACTAAAGCTACGCCAACTGTAGAGAAAATACCGCGGATAATTTGAAGGAAGTTGAACGGCAAAAGTTGCTAGTTTGCCGCGCCACCCCGACCTCGCGGGCCGTGGTTTCACAAAACTAGTCGACTGATTTGAATTGCAGCAGAAATCGAAACTTTTGTCGTCATAATTATAGGCGAAACACCCTTTTAAGTAAATCTTTCAGGTTTACATGATATTTTAGCTTTTTTATAGGACAACGATAATAATGACTAACAGAAAACCTAGTCCCAAACTATACACCTACAGTCCTACACCTACCCGGATGGATTTAATATCTGGAATTTGTAATTTTATTGTATGAATTTAATGTTGTAATTTGTAATTTTACTGTTAATGGATTGTTCTTTATAATTTTATTGTATAACACAAGCCTTCTTGAGCTTAATTTGGGACTAGATCGATTTGTGTGAGGTTGTCTGATATTTATTAATTTATTATTATTATTATTATGTGTTTCTCATTTTTTGAGTCTCGGGCTCATATGTCCCGGTCTTTTGGAAGGCTTGCGTGGGGATATGGATCCAACACGTAGAGGCCCCTTGGAGAAAATTTGCTGTGGCTTTTGCCCTGCTGGGACCCGTTCCTGATCATATCAATAAGATGATACATCCATGAACAGGTCCCAGCAGGTGATTGTACTATTGCATTGGTATGAAAAAGAAAAAACCGGGCTATTAAAATGGAGTTTGGATGGACTATTTATTTGGGCTATTGCAAAAGAAAAATGTCACCCGCCGTAACCATCAATGTGACTGTTACCTCTGGCGGGTGGTGACTCGCCCCTCACTTGGTGGGCCCCGTAATGCCATTCGTGCAGACGGCCGGAAGCAACACGAGCGTGAGGGCTCAGGGGTGTCGAGAGGTGTGCTGCGCTTTCTTCGAAGTTACTCGCGGCGTGATTCCCTTTAACACTTCCACCCCTGGAGCATATAGCTCTAACGCTCCTCTCTGGACGGCCAATGAAGGCAAGCCAGAGCTGAGAGTCCTACGGGTCCTCTTGGGTTTCCACTCCGGCCGATGAAGGCACACCGGAGACGAGGACCCTGACCGACTCTCTGGAGGTCTCGGGTCCGTGGGGTCGTCACTCCCCAACAGCTCGCCACAAGCTGCCCTGCGGCCTTATTATTATTATTATTAATTAATTGCAATAAAGAGACAATACAATACAATACCCAACTAGGTAAAAAAATAAAAAAAATCTTAAAAAAAAGTGTCTCACACAGAACAAAGGTATAAAGTGTCTGTATAACTGTGTCATCACCAACTATGTTCTTACAAGTTAATGAATTAGTTGAGTGGAGTTGAGTAGTTGACAGCGCCATCTATGACAAACTTGCAAAACTAATAGACAGCCCACCACGACGCCGATTACTACTTCGAGAGAGACCTCCGACAAGAACGACGTAGACAACGACATAATAGGAACCACGTGCCGATTTTGATACATTCCACCCAGCAAGTTTCACCACTAAAACTACGTCAACTGTAGAGAAAATACCGCAAATAATTTGAAGGAAGTTGAACGGCAAAAGTTGCTAGTTTGCCGCGCCACCCCGACCTCGCGGGCCGAGGTTTCACAAAACTAGTCGACTGATTTGAATTGCAGCAGAAATAGAAACTTTTGTCGTCATAATCATAAGCGAAACACCCTTTTTAGGGTTCCGTAGTTAACTAGGAACCCTTACAGTTTCGCCATGTCCGCCTGTCCGTCTGTCTGTCCAGCCGCGGCTTAGCTCCGTGATCATTAGTACTTACTACAAATCTGATTTTTTGGCAAGAGTATGTGTTTGTATTATATTTTTTTTCGTTCCAACACTAGTGTGTGGGGCGTGATACATACATATACTCATACCAAATTTCAGCGTTCTAGTAATAATGATCATCACGGAGCTAAAGCCGCGGACGGGCCACACTGGTTTCTTTCATATGACAAAAATAAAATGTAATTTTTATTGATATTACTAATTATTCTGACGTCTACTATGTCCAAACAATCAAAAAATATAAAAAGATCTATTTTGCTAATTACCCTTATTCCGATATTGTTATCGAAAAGTAGGCTATTACTACTAGGGAATGCAATACCCGGTCATTTTTGTTACCCGGGTATTACCCGACCTTGATTTTCAAAACCCGGGTACCCGGGTAATACCCGGACTTAAACAAAAAGTATTAAATATTGGGTTTTTATGGTTTTTACGGGTATTTAAGAATGAAAAGCACGTTTGATTACGATTCCAGACTTTAAATCTTATGGCGCTACTTAGGAAAGGGGGCAAACTTTTTTTCAAACATGTGTTACGGATGTCGAGTACCCGATAAACTAACAACTAACAGTTGACGCTGAAATTTATACGTTGTGACATGAATAAGCCACTGAGGAAGGATTTTGCAGGATATCAACAAATTTATAATTGACTAATCGCTGCTACGTTGCTGCCTGGTGGAAAACGGCTAACACAACTTTCAAGAGTCCAATAGATTTGGACAACACCTGTCTGCGGTGTATCAAGAAAATGTGATAAAACCAGAGTTGTACAGAACAGAAGCTGCGCCTGGCTGAGAATATGCGAGTCCCACAAGGAGGCGGCTCACATGTCCAAGAATTCGCCCGGGTACTGTTTCAGGTTGGAAAAAGACTTCTAGAGAATCTGGAGGAAACCAACAGCCTGGTTAGATTACCAGACACGTAATGCACGATATTTCTGTCCATCTAAGACCTCATTCGGAGCGTATACGGAGACCTGAGCCAGGTGACGGGACGTGAGATTTCTTGGGTTTGTGAGAGAGCCATACTCTCGCCAAAAAATGTACAGGCAGCGGCATTTAATGCGTGGATATTGGCGAAAATCAAAGGTGGACAAGCAGCATATAATTCCATTAATACTGTCTTGGATGAAGGCAACGTCACAACATCACCCGGGGGAGTTCCTTAACTCATTGAGCGCTTCTGGACTCCCTGCTTGCTTCTTCGGAATCTGTCACCTCCTAAGTTTGTAACGGAGCCCGGTTAAAAGTAGTGCAGATGCAGCGAAACCTCATAGAGGCGCAGATTCTGACGGGGTGCGGCGCCGGGCGGATCTGAACTACAGTCCACTATCGTATCCATTAGTTAACTTTATTTAAACTTCTGCCTCCAGGGGATAGGGAGAGAAATTAGGGGTGAATTAGTCGCTTACTGACACAGACAAATTTCCACGCGGGTGGAGCCGCGTGCAAAGCTAGCTAAGTTACAACGCAGTTAGTTAGAGTTACAGGGTTACAGCCGTAATAGAACATTTTGTTGTAAGTTATTTATGATTTCACTAATTTTTCTTAACATTTCTTATTTCGGGTAAAACCCGGTTCATGAGTTGAAAACCCGGGTTTTTACCCGACTCCAAATGTAGTCGGGTACCCGGGTACCCGGGTACCCGGGTTTTCGGGTACCCGGGTTGCATTCCCTAATTACTACCCGCGACTCGTGCTATCAGTAGCTCTCGCAATTACCGCTCGTTGTTTTACCCATATTACTGGAAAACTTCTACGGTGTAATTTGTTTTTGTAATGGATATTCAGAGGCAAGGTATGTATGATTATTTAACGTATTAATTAATTTCAAGTATTGAGTTTTAGTGTGATAAATTGGCTGCTATCATCAGTAAGAATTTCCTTATATTTAGTTTATTTGGAATGCTAAGTTGACTTTTAGTACTTTGTCGACGGTTGTCTAATCTTAAAGTCTATCTTGATTAGTTAGATATAAGGCTTCTTTTACTAAGTCAAGTCTAATTTAATCCAGAACCTTCCATTATTTTAAGTAACCAGGGTGCTACGCCAAAGTGTCGGTTCCGATTACGACACACAAGGAAGATGTCCAGGAATGTAACTAATGCAGACCACCTCTTGAACAGGCTTCTTCTGAGCTCTGATCCATCAATGACGGGGCTCAGGAAGTTGCCTAAAAAGAAGGAATGTCATTTTTTAAGAATTTTTTATCTAATTTATTATTAATATAAAAGATTTAAATAATCTAATTTATAATGTGTTTATTTAACTAAAATAAGTAGGTTTCACTTTTAAATCTTAGATACAATGAGCATTAGTATTTTTGACGCACCTTAGTATGGACGAGGAACCAGTGTGCGGGCGGAGAGACGGACATGGCGAAACTATAAAGGGTTCCTAGTTGACTACGGAACCCTAAAAACTTAAAAAGAGGTGTCGCACACAGAACAATAGTATAATGTGTCTGTATAACTGTCATTATCACTTATCAATTATGTATAGCGTAGCATAACTACTTCTTAAGTTCTTACAAGTTAATTCATTACTTGAGTGGTTGTCAGCGTCATCTATGAGAAACTTGCAAAACTATAATGCCAGCCACAGCCCAGCAGCGGAGTAGTAGTAGTCTAGTAAGAAAGACGTACCGGCTCGGCTGTCTTTAGTTTTGTAGGAGAACAAGAGATGGCGTTATTTTTATCGATTTTCAATTTTCTACATTACTGGTAATAACGTAAATAGACTGCCAAAACTTGCACGATCTTATTAGTACTTTTAGTGTTTAAAAACAATAAAATACTGGGCTTTGTGGCAAATTTTACCTTTACTGCGATATCGAAAGCTTTCGATGACAGGAGATAGTGAGCAAGCGGCAAAAAAAAAAACGACATATTTTTGCAGGTTGAGATCAGGTCTTCAACTCGTAATTATTCGCTGAGCAATCAGCGACACTTGAGGCTCTCACTATATTGCTGTTATGGTTCCAGTTCATCCCAGATATCCTTACCATGACCATGACTTTACAGTGACCGTATTCGATATCGACTGCGTAAACGATTTCGCGAGCGCTTTACTAATTCTCCATATAAATCATTTACGCTGTCGCTAGTGAGTACGGTCACGTTAACCCATAAGGGTGCCCTGAACTGGTTGCCAGAGCAGTGGCCGACGGGCGGGAGACCAAGACTCCCACTCGCTGAGCAGTCAGCGACACTTGAGGCTCACCACGTTGCAGTCACGGTTCCAGTTCATCCTGTACTGGCTTCTGAACTGGTTGCCGGAGCAGTGGACGACGGGCGAGCACGGAGACACAGACTCCCACTCGCCGAGCAGTCAGAGACACTTGAGGCTCACCATGTTGCTGCCACGGTTCCAGTTCATCCTATACCGGGACCTAAACTGGTTGCCGGAGCAGTGGCCGACGGGGGAGCACGGAAACCAAGACTCCCACTCGCTGAGCAGTCAGCGACATTAAGGCTCACCATGTTGCTGCCACGGTTCCAGTTCATCCTATAGCGGCTCCTGAACTGGTTCCCGGAGCCGCAATGCCCGTCGGGAGAGCACGGAGACCAAGACTCCCACTCGCTGAAGCCGCAATCTGCGCGGGACTCTGATAGTTGAGGCTCTTCCCTGTAAAAAATACTACGACTGGAGGTTTCGTATTTCGGCCACATACTGTATAGTTAAAAAGTCGGAAACCTCTTTTTTGCTCTTCCATAATCGGCTAAAAAGCCTCTTACTAAAATAATACAAATACAGAAATATTAAGAAAATTGGGCAAGTGCGAGTCCGACTCGCGCATGAAGGGTTCCGTACCATAATCTATAACAAGTTTGTTGTATGGGAGCCCCCCTTGAATATTTATTTTATTTCATTTTTAGTATTTGTTGTTATAGCGGCAATAGAGATACATCATCTGCGAAAATTTCAACTGTCTAGCTATCACCGTTCTTGAGATACAGCCTGGTCACAGACGGACGGACGGACGGACGGACGGACAGCGAAGTGTCAGTAATAGGGTCCCGTTTTTACCCTTTGGGTACGGAACCCTAAAAAATGGGGTAAAATATTCAGTCTTTGATAAATAAATTAAGGCTCCTTATTCACTCAAATATGCTGATTGTTTTAGACATTTTTCTCTATGATCAAACATAATAACTAGGTCGATGCAGAGTCAGCCACCGGCTAAGCTTGCACCATAAATTGGAGCGGAGTTTTTTTTTTTTTTTCGAAATTTTCTCTTTGTCACGACCTAGCGAAATTTAATTATTACATTTTAAAACAAAAATTTCTAAAATCTGTTGAGAACTCGCTGAGATCTGCGCATTGTCAAAGTCCATTCGAGTCGATCCATGGGAGCTTCGCTCGCTCCGCTCCAATAAATAAAAACAATAAAAAAATGTTATAAGTGGTTTGAGATGAGTATACTCACTGGTCTTCTTCGTCTTCTTCGTTGCCTGGCCCACCAGGCAGTTCTAAGTTGTTTGCTTGTTCGTCACCTTAAGATAAAAAAAAAATCTGAATGGGATTGACATTGATATAAATCTAAAACAAATAATCGTATGCACACGAAGATGGTCGTATAATATGTTAATATTAATACTTTGGATACAATTATTTACTTGGGATTAAAAAATAACTCATTCATTCGGGAAACGGATGAAAGTATATTAAATTGGGTTCTCTACCTTTTGACCGAATTATTTTTAGAAAGAAAGAAAAAATTGGGCAAGTGCGAGTCCGACTCGCGCATGAAGGGTTCCGTACCATAATCTATAACAAGTTTGTTGTATGGGAGCCCCCCTTAAATATTAATTTTATTTTATTTTTAGTATTTGTTGTTATAGCGGTAATAGCAATACATCATCTGCGAAAATGTCAACTGTCTAGCTATCACCATTCTTGAGATACAGCCTGGTGACAGACGGACGGACGGACGGACGGACAGTGAAGTCTCAGTAATAGGGTCCCGTGTTTACCCTTTGGGTATGGAACCCTAAAAAGAAAGAAAAAAACATTTATAAAAAAATTGGGCTAGTGCGAGTCCGACTCGCGCATGAAGGGTTCCGTACCATAATCTATAACAAGTTTGTTGTATGGGAGCCCCCTTTTATTTATTTTATTTTATTTTTAGTATTTGTTGTTATAGCGGCAATAGAAATACATCATCTGTGAAAATTTCAACTGTCTAGCTATCACGGTTCTTGAGATACAGCCTGGTGACAGACGGACGGACGGACGGACGGACAGTGAAGTCTCAGTAATAGGGTCCCGTTTTTACCCTTTGGGTACGGAACCCTAAAAACGGTATAAACTCACGTAAAAATTGACAGGAACGGCCCGACATGTTTCGAACTCATTTGGAACCTCTAAGCACGCGCAGATAGCGCGTGCGCAGAGGGCGGCAAGAAGAGCGATTAAAAGTGCAGTGTGTCGCGACGCGAGTCGCGTAGCATCATATAGCTACCCCTGACGAAGAGCTCCAAATGAGTTCGAAACATGTCGGGCCGTTCCTGACAATTTTTACGTGAGTTTATACCGTTTTTTATAATTAGTAAAGTTGTCTCACGATAGTTTTAATAACATTAAAAAAACATTTATTACCGCCATTACAAAGAACTCAAAAACTAAGACATTTTTAGTCAAATGTTTAATTTCGCAGATGTGTCATTCATTACGTAAAAAGCATTTATCTATGAAACCGCAAACTATTTGAGATTGTTATAAAACAAACCTAACCTAATCAATAGGATGATATTTGCAAGAATAGACATGTTGACTGATGTTGAATTCTACAGCGTGTATTTAATAGTTAAATGAATAAAATCAGCTAAATATATCACGAAACAAAGAAAAAAAATTATGTTTACGCAAATTTTATGTTTTTTTTTTTATCCAAAAGAAATTTTGAAAATGTTTTCAGAATCCTCATAATTTTACAAAACAATAATCGTATGACAACCATGAACTTAAACGCACTTTTTCACGGTGAAAATGGCAAATTTCTTAATTTCTCTATACAATTATTGGTACCATACCGGCCTGTGCGTTTTTAGCGCTACGCAGGAATGTTGAACTTTGACGGTCATTTCTGACTTTTAGAGCAGTTTAAGTCCCATATAGACATTTGATCACAATAAAAAATAGAATCGATTGACATCCTCAAAAAAAATTAGTCAACATGTCTATTATGAACAAAGTAACAGTAGGTACAGAGGAATAACAATTCTGCACAGTCAAAATACGGCGAAGTGAAACATTTGACGAAAAATTGTTCTGCATAAAGGACCTTAAATTGGCTTATATTTAACTAAAATCACAACATAAATGATTTATGCCTTTGGGTCCTGAGCTAGGATTCCCTGTGTCACATCCCAATTAGTGCCCGGCGGGCCTATGATGGTTACGTTTATCATTATCACATAATAAATAAGTGACAAAGCATCTGTCACTCACACTCGCAATAGTCAAAACGTGACGGACGCGTTGTCACTTATTTATCGTGTGATAAAAGCAACCATTCCACAGGTCTCACCTTTCTCCGGGCAATCCCGCACAGGGTAAACGTCCAACAGATGGATCTTCAACCGCCCGAAAGGCTTGAGGTCGTTCAGGTTCAACTGGTAGAATGGGGAGTTCTTGTCGAACGACCCAAGCGCCACGCGACCCACGCTGTCTTGAGGTGAAGTCATCTTCGTGACAGACTGGGGAAGATAAACATTTTTTTATACTCGCGTACTTTAATCTGTCAATTATAATTTCACAGAAAAAATCACAATAACGCACTTTTTAATCCTGTAACAAAATTCTATACTCTATGGTACCCGCTACAGAACTTTAATATTCATAAGACATCTCTCTACTCAACTCTAATAATTTCAAAAAAAGAACAGCATATTTGATTTAAAAAAAAGCACGCTACTCCTCATTGATTGGTTGAAATTACTTGTCAAAAAAAATAACCAATCTTTTTTGAACGGAACTTTAGTTGAACGAAAAAGAGTACATCAAAATGAAAAATTTATAGTGAGAAATGACGATTAAAGTAAAAAATGTTATTCTGTGTTTTGCTCGTATAAAAAGTACCTATTGTATGCAATAGTTACACAATTAGGTCTTAAAATCTCGTCCCTTATACGCCACTCAACTAAACGCGGTATTCGACTTTAAGAACCTTCATTGTGCAACGATTGCATAAAATACTATTAGTTGACCGACCGTGCGAAGCGTCTGCGTTTCGGCTTGGCCAACAATCTTTTGTATGCTCGGATGTTTGGTTGTCCGGATTGCCTGCAGGGCGCATTTCTCAAGCGATTCTCATTAAATTTTGTGAGCAGGTTGAATAGTTGTAATTTTTTTTGTTGGATCAAGACTCTTATTTAGGGCTGCACTTTTAGAGCGCTAGTAAACTATATCTGATAAAAAACCTTTGCGTAAATATTACAATTCGGGCAATATTTCCGTGGCCATTGATCGCTAATCTCTGCGGTGATGAAGAGGTAAAGTTTGCGAGCGATTTCCGCAGATAATCGGAGAGACCATTATCCGAATTTATTTCTACCGGCTGTTTTGGAAAGTGAGCTCGTTAAAGGCTGAATGAACTGTTCTTTCTTTATTCAGAAATTAAAGTTAAATTTTGGATTTTTGACGTCAGTATTACAGTATCACCTGTACCTGTCTGTATCCTTACCATGAGTTAACGTGACCGTACTCACTAACGCCAGAGTCAACGATTTGTATGAAGATCAGTACATCGCCCCTAGCGGTTACTTTGTAGAACTCAGGGATTGATACCGTTATTTTCCTCCATACAAAATAGCACAAAATAACGTTATTATATTCCGGTTTTTCGCTCATTATCACACATGTTTATATTTTAGTGGGCTAATTTCAAGGATCTATATCTATAACGAAATTCCACAAAACACAAGCCTTTCACATTCGAAAAAAAACGCGAAATTAGAGCGTTTTCATGAATCCGGTATCGATCCCTGGTAGAACTACAATTCTCTATTTAAATCGTTTACGTCATCGCTAGCGTGTATGGTCATTGTAAACTAATGGCGAGGGTACAGCTAACTGATGAAAATCGTAAGGACTTATTGATAGGCTTCTTTCTTGCTTTCTTCACTTGTCATAGTGCGGTATCTTAAAGGCACCTTAGAATTAAATTAATTAATGAGTAGGTATGAGTATAATTCAATTTTAATGTTGTTGTCAACATATTGAGCGCCAAAGGCGGCAAATCTTGTGGACGGAAAAAAGGCTTGATAAAATTTCTCGAAGACCTTCAACACTTTTTTTTTATAGTCTTTGCTGTAAGGATCTACAAGCTGCAGGTCATTATTTTTTCTTTGCTATGATTTTTCCAAAATGTTTTTTACATTGTAAATTTTACAGTTCTCACTAATCGTGGCTGAAGGGATGTTTGCCTTCAAAACTTAATAAAAAAAAACTAGTCGATGGCTGACACTTGTGAATCTCAACGGTTTGACACTGACATGTGTCAGAATTTGAATGGTTTGACATGACGTGTGTCAAAATTTCAACGGTTTGACCTTAGCTACAAACTACTCGCGAAATAAGCCGAGGTTGGGCGACTATCATAGTGTGGACACTACACACTTCGCTGCGGAAACGCCAACTTCGCCCTGCCCTACTCCGGTCAACTTCGCCTCGCCCTACTTCGGTCAACTTCGCGAGTAGTGTGGAGTTAGGGTGACATTTACGATATTTACATACGTTATAAGAAATTCCATCCATTGTCCCAGCGTCCCATGGATAAAGCGGCACCTCGTACGTTTCTAGCCATCCTTTCTCATTAGAGCACAAATTGAACTTCTGGGTGCCCAGGAACCAGTCAGGAGAGGGCTGGATGGCAATGACCACAGAAAATAAGTGGTGCACCCTGTCCACTCTGAACAGGGCGTGGGACGGGTTGAACATGTTCGGGTGGGCGTTCCTGCGGCCTCGGATCAAGGTTCGAGTGCTGTTTGTGCCGGGCCCAACCTGAGAGCAGGAAAACTGGTTATTTTTTTTTATGTAATAGGGGTCAAACGAGCAAACGGATCGCCTGGTGGAAAGCGATTACCGTCATCCATAGACACCTGCTACACCAGAGGAGGCACAAGTGCGTTGCCGGCCTTTCAGGAGGAGGTACGCTCTTTTCTTTTGAGGGGTGCTCTGTGATCTGTCATACTCTGTGAAAGTGAGAAAGTACAGGACTTTTTTTTAAACAAAAATACTTGCATGTTTGTGTCTTCTATCTAGTCTGCCCTTGCACAGCTCTGTTTTGTTTAGTTTAACAACCGTTCTAGACTACCAAAATAAATGATGCAAGTTTTTGCTTGTTTTTAGTTTCAACGAAAAAGCAATCAAATACTTTAGCATATTTAGCATGTAAATATTTACGAAATAGTAATTAAATACATTAATAAATAATTTATTATTAGGGGACAATCTTACACAAATCGACCTAGTCCCAAACTAAGCAAAGTTTGTACTAGATGACTATGACTTTGGGTCTTTTCAGAGCCTGTTTGGAGGCCGAAAAGACAGCTGCCCACGTCATTCTCGAATGTACTGGCCAAATACCGAGCACAACACCTCGGGACTCCGAGGTCACTCCCAGAAGTCGTCGGCAACATGAAGGGACCGCTAGGCTTTCTGGTAGAGTTGGGTTGGCAAGAGTAGTGTCAGAATTCTAGCTGCAAAAAGACCATGACTTACAGCATCCAGAACCTCCCGTTCTAGCTTAGTTGTCTCAGCAGACTCAGCAGCCAACTTTAACCCCGGACTAGCTTGGGCTCCAACCTCCCAAAGCGTGAATTCGTAGTCATGGGAGGCCCCCACCATGTAACTATACGCGTTTTTGTCCACGTTGGTTGGGAAATGCTGGGGATGCGTCAGTCTAGACCATTGGCCCTTGAATATGACCTGGAAATAAATGCATTAGTAAATAAATTGTTCGTACGGTTTTCATGATGTACATACGGAGATCTGAAATCTCATATACATTCTGATCGTCAAATCCAATCCTCCCATAGGCGTCTATTCTGTTGTCTGAACAGATCAGATACTAAAAATATATACAGTCTGACAGAAAGTGTAGAGATTAAAAAGTGGCAATACTGCAGTTTCGATGTCGTCCTGTTTTCTTAGATTGATTAGAAAGGGACGACGCTGCAATATTGCCACTTTTTAATTTGTACTCTTTTATGTTACCGTGCAAGACCAACGGTTTACTTTCTAGAAATCCTATGTTTTTCTCTCTCGCTCATTGTTAATAAACAGTGGCTTTGTGAGCTGTAAACCTCCCGAATTTGTTTCAAAATCACCCCATATCTCAGTTTTTTTTTGTAATTTCAAAGAATCTATATATTACTTATCTAACCTACTCACAAAAAAATATGAGAATCGGTTAAGAAATGCGACCTCTAGGCGATAAGAGGCGGAAATCATCTAGACATCCAAACATCCGGACGTGCGAAATAATTTCAGGCCAAGCTGAAACGGAGCTGCTATACGGTCGCTCGGTCTATCTGACCGCCTACAGTTATATTTACAGTTGAGTTGGAAATATCTTACCTATCGCGAAGTCGAGTCTTGTTCACCGAATTACTTCCGCCACCAAAGTGCCTCTGCACACTATCATATTTGGTCAACGTCAACAGTATCGGAGAGACAAGTGCCATAGACTTCGTTGGCTCGGACAAACGAAGAATAGAAGGGGATCGCGCGGCAAAAAGGCCATACTTGGAGCAACCAACCGGTCGACGACCGTCCCACGTACCGCTGGGGAGACGTGGTGAGATACTGCTCAGGATCGGGCTAGTGGCGTACTCTCGTTTCGGAGGTTAAGATCTTGTTTGGTTCACTGAGCCAAGTTAGTTTAGGTGGTGTAGGTCAGCTTCGCGAGTAGTGTACTTGCAATACTTACTTCATACCGTGCCTCACTGCACAGGTGACACTCATCGCTAGCGTTGTATGGAGGGCTGTCGATGGATTTATTATTATTCTTCGTTAGCTCCACGCTCAAACCTGGCTCCACGTACCACGCCTCGGCGTTTTTGCCAACCATCGCCCGGATCCGTACCTTCTGCGCCAAGGAGGTACTCTTAGGTGATAACCAATGGACCTGTGAAGAAAATTGAGTTGTCAACGATTCAGTGGTACCTATTTTTATAGTTCAATGTCGAGAGATTTGGAACTTTGGCATCTAACACTATGCTACTTGGACTACATTTCTCGATTTGCGTTTTTTGAATACCGCAAGTACAAATCAGGAATAAAAATAATGGGTGCATCTAGAGATGCATTCATGTATTGATGCACACAAACCATTTGAAGTCACTTGTGACCATTTTGTGCCAAATTTTGTTCATATATTGAGATCCCAAACAAACAAAATTGTATATTTTTCGGTGAAATCGGTAACTACACCATATCATAATTATTATCACGTTTAGTTAACTTATGTTTCGCTGAAAATTGCCTACTTACAATTATATTGATTGAATTATTTACTTTAATACTTCATTATTGTTTTACCGAACGTAGTGTTTTGCATAATTGTAACTTTAAATAGTTAGAATATTGACTTTAATAAATAAATATTAAATATTAAGGGAACATCTTACACAAATCGACCTCGTCCCAAACTAAGCAAAGCTTGTACTATGGGTAGATAGACGACGACATACATAATATATAAACAGATATATAGATAACATCACTGACCCAAGTACAAATATTGGAGTTCATCACACAAATATTTGCCCTGGCCGGGATTCGAAATCAGGATCGCCAGCTCAGTAGGCAAGTGCTTACAAACTGAGCCAACCGCGTCGTCGCGTTATCTGATAAGTTATGATATACCTAACCTAATCTCTCATCTCTTAGGATAAAAATACCTATATTTCCCGTTACAGCTAAAGAAAAATTCTGCGAAATAAGCACTATGCGAAACATTATTTTCTTTGAAACAATTTTCTACAGAACCTACCGAAACAGTGTATTTCTCTGCGTTATCCATATTCGCCACCGTTTAGTGACATCTTTCAGCGTACTTGCTGATGCGGCCGCCATCTTGGGTCTTGAAGGACTGCCGATGTCGGCCGGTTTTCCTTGGAACGTGTAGCTGCTCTTGTCTTCTCTTCCTCCACAACATCAAACTAACACGTAGGCCCTAGTCGAGAAGACCCGACCGTAGTTGCGGACGAAGCACAATCTGCCAAAGAGAGCTCAGGTCCTCGCTCCTGGCATCCCCACGCTCCCCTAGGCGTGTGTGAGGCGAGTGAATAGCTCCCTCCCCTGCCCAGATAAATAGTACCTACCGAAACACTCTCCTTTTCTGCGTTATCCATATTCTCCACGGTGTTGTGACATCGCTCGGCGTACTTGCTGGAGCGGTCGCCGTCCATGGTCTTGAGTCTGCCAACATCAGCCGGTTGTCTTTGGAACTTGTAGCTGCTCTTGTCAATCTCCGGGTCTTCGACGGTGATCATGAACCATCGGAATGTATGGCTGTTGTTCTTGGTGACAAGGGTTACTGGAAATTTATTTTTTTGCTTATAACAATCATTCAGTGGCAGTAGGCGGGGCAGATTGCTCGTAGAACCGATGGCAGAGAGGTTCTTGAGTGGCGACCACGGACAACAACGCGGACCGATGACCTGGTTAGGATCGCAGGGCGGCGCAAGGCCGATCGTGGTGGAGAACTTTGCAGTGGACGTCTATTGGCTGATAGGATGATGATGAAATCAATAATATAAAATGTCTAATATACCTATCTATCTAACATAAGTAGATATGTTTCGATTTTGAATTCAACTTCTATATTTAACGGATAAGGGTTTAGGTACAATATACTAAAAAGATTTGAGTTCCAGTAAATCTAAATCTGATAAAAAAAAAATTATTTATTATAATTAGTTACACAGCATTACAGTGATTAAACTAAGGCACTGTGAACTACAAAATTAGACATAAAATAAAAACTTAAATCTAGTTTGATTTAGGCGACGTAACAGCGTGGCTCCGTTGCGTCGTCTGATCTGGCGCAGGATTCGGCAGATTGCCCCGGAACTGACAAAACTCAACACCCTTCGGCCAGAAAATGGCTCCTGAGGCCTGATTCTTTTTAAAATGCTGATTGTTTTAGACATTTTTGTCTATAATCAAGCATGTTTCTCAACATATTATTGATGTTACTACCTAGAACAGGGCTATTGGGATTTATTGGTATATATTTGAAACCTACAGCTTGAATTTTTCATTGATAATTTTTATTTAAAAAAAATAATCAGGATTGACAAAATTCACGCGATGTACGAGTAGTTAGGCATATTAAGTCCAACAAATGTATGGTATACCATAACGTCAGTTTACAACCAAAACTAAGTAACAAATACCTACTTAAAATAAAGCTCGTATCTCAGTATCAATCAACAAACTAGATACGAGGTTTTGAAAATAACTGTCTGAAAAATTGTCACCAGGCGATAAGTTTGTTTGATTTTGGATATGTTGATCCAAGTGAATGTTTTTGAAAAAAATATATATTATATAATATTAGTTTATACATAATATAGCTAAAATTGGTGGGTGTCCCTATCTCGAAAATATAAAAAAAAATATTGAAAACTTTAAAGTGAAAATTTCACTACTTATAAGGATATTTGGAAATCTATTTTTTTTTTAATAATACATCTTTATTACCTACATAATGTGTATAAGTTACAAAAAAATCTATTGAGTAGTTTAGATAAAATAAAATAAAAACCAATTTTCGTTTTTTTTAATTTTCTCAAAAACCTGAAGTATTTCATGGTCCTTTTTTTGTAAAAAAGCATCTTACATCTGGGCTAATATATTAACAAAACGGCAATCGATTTGGCTTCTGGGGCCGATGCCCCATACAAACACGGCTATACCCTTTGTTTTTTCTTCTACATATTTTCGACTGCACGCAATGAAAACATGAAATAGCTATGTTACTACCTAGAACTCGAGGAAAAGTATGTTACTTCAAAATGTTGAAATTATCAATATATTGTCATAATATGAAATATAATAATATTAAAAGGAATAAGGCCTCTTAAGGTGACGACAATGCTTCGAATTAGTTTTCTTATAAGTAAGTTACTTGCCAACAAATCATTTGTAAGTAGGTAAGATGGTCGACAGTGGGTTGCTGGTGCACAGTGGGTAACGCACACAACTACACAACGCACAGTATTTTTATTACTTCACTACGCGCAAAAGATACCTCTGGTGAACACGTCACTACTAGCTCAGTGCCCGTGCGATTGCGCAAGAGGAACGTCTTGTCCACGCGTGTGAGAATCTCAGCGCCGCGGGTCTAACATTTACGTAAGTTGGAATTTAAAGTGTTTTTCCAAAATGAGTGCAAGTGTAATTGTGGTTATTAGTTTTATTGTTAAAGGGGTTCATAAGGTATTTTGAGGTTTACGTATATTTTCGCTGAAACTATCTATTCCTTCTTTTTTTTTTTTTATTGTTTTTTTGGTGTGTGGGTTGACACTGGGTCAAGTGGGTCAAGGACACAATGGGTCATCTGACCCACTGTGTACTTAGTGTTTCAATACAATAAAACTTTCGTTTTTTTACAGAATGCCGAGAAAAAAGGCTACATGCAGAAAGGTAGGCAGTGTATCTGCTGAACAAATGGTAGAAGCCCTGATTAGTATTAAAAACCGGTCAAGTGCGAGTCGGACTCGCGCACCGAGGGTTCCGTACAAACACTCCATCCTTAAGTGGTTAAGTTAAGTTTGCACCTGGTATGTATAGCGCTCCATACAAATAAGGTGCAAAGTTAACGCAACCAATCCCGTTTGTTGTATGGGAGCCCCCCTTAAATATTTATTTTATTTTATTTTTAGTATTTGTTGTTATAGCGGCAATAGAAATACATCATCTGTGAAAATTTCAACTATAGCTATCACCGTTTTTGAGATACAGCCTGGTGACAGACGGACGGACGGACAGCGAAGTCTCAGTAATAGGGTCCCGTTTTTACCCTTTGGGTACGGAACCCTAAAAACGGGACGAGTATTCGGCAAGCTTCAGCAAACAGTGAAATATAGAGCTACTGAATTAGCTAGTTCGACACTATTTTTGTGTGGCTTTTACCGATCTTGCATATGGTCGGAACCGGTAATTTCTGGATTATTGATCTCGTTGGTGGAAGTTAGTTAGATTTTTAATATTTTTTGATTTTCTATTCTATTTAAAATTGGTAGATTGACGAAGTTTGTAAGTGTAGGTATGAGTGTTAATTTTGTTTAAGTTCCTACTGCTGATCTCGTTTGTCTGAAATACCAAACTCTTAAAAGATTTGTGATTAGTATTCTAGTTTTGCTAGATTTTATATGACTGTTATTATATGATTGGTTCTAGTTTTTTATGACCGTAACAAACATAATAAAGGCGGAAAAAAAATTGTTTCGGATTTTTGTTTAACTTACTGATGAAAGTTTTGTTAATAAGTAACTAAACGTGACAAATAAAATAAAAGATGCTCGTATTTTATTGCTTTTACCCTTATCATGCTTATTAAATGTTCCTTGGTCCACTGTGAACTACTGGTATACCCATTGTTCACCCCCCCTAGTGCACAGTGGGTCAAATCCCATTTTTTAAAAGAAGCTTGTTCATGTCCAGATGGTTAGAAATCTAGGATTGTAAGCACAATATAACCAATCTTGAATAAATTGTTAAAGCAACAGTCCAAAAATATTTTGTATAACGCAATTATTTCAGCAGATAGGGCCATTGAAAAATGGAGTGATCCAGTGTTGACCAACTTACCATACTTTATTTTGTAGTCTAAATCACTCGAAAAAACCTGCATTCTTTAAGAGAAGTATTCTATTCAGAAAATATTGTATTCTTCCAGTGTTAATAGTTCATGTCATGATCAGGATCAAGAAAAAGCGCCTACAGAAAGGTCATAGCGCTTACTCAAGAGATTGTTTTCGAAACTGCATTAGTTTAATAGGAGTAAGTAGTTTTCATTTACTTAAATTCCATCATTTTCATCTCACGCATACGATCATTTTACTTAAATGCTAAAATACTATGGAATGATATACTTTTACTGTGTACATGTACGTCGTTTTTTGAACTTTTGAAGACTGACACTAGGTTCTGTATTAAAGAGAATGATTTTAGGTGAAGACAATTAAAATACCTTTAACCCTACCTACCTTTCAAAATAACTTAATAAAGATAGGCAGTTACATAATATTGTTGAATAGAAAGTATTGTTATATACCGCTTATGTCAAATTTATTAGTATATCTTATCACTCCTTAGAAAATCTGACAAAAGAAAGCGTATGAGTGATACAAACTGTTTATTTCGAATGCCTTACCGGGGAACCCTTTGATCCTATACCTAAACCAATTTTTGACGACGCGGTTGGCGCAGTGGTTAAGCAACTGCCTGCTGAGCCGACGGTCCTGGGTTCGAATCCCGGCAAGGGCAAATATTTGTGTGATGAACTCGAATATTTGTGCCTGGGTCATGGATGCTATTCGTATTTAAGTATGTATTTATCTATATAAGTATGTTTATCGTCGTCTAGTGTCCATAACACAAGTCTTCTAGAGCTTACTGTGGGACTGTGCTGCGTGCAGAGCTTACTGTGTGGTAGATTGATTTGTGTGAGGTTGTCCGATATTTATTTACATTATTTATTATTTAATTTCCTCGAATGTATAATTTCGCTGAATTTGTATTCCTCTGTAGTGCTACATTTTTCATAATTCTTGCAAATATTATTATATTGATTAGGTTAGGCTTGTTTTATGACAATCTCAAATAGTTTACGGCTGCAAAGAAAAATGCTTTCAACGTAATAATTTTTCGGTTTCGACTATTGTCTTTATTACTGACATATTTCTAGACCCCCCGTGCACCATGGATGGTGTGTGTGTAGTCGCATTTTTGGCTCGCTTGGCTCGCGACCACTACGCTGCGATGTTTTTTTTTCAAAAAAGGTGTACATAATTGCATGCAACTGAAGTTAACTCGCCAAACTGCCAAGACAGTTTTTGTTTTAAGATTGATTGGGGAATGAAACGTACCGACAAATTTCTGGTCTGGTTGAAATGTTCCATCGAAAGCCTGTCCCGGGGTCAGCACAGTTAGCTCGAACATGTCGTTGTAGAGGGGCTGCACCCCCTCACTCACCATGGTCGGTGTGTGGTCGCATTTTTGGCTTGCGTAGGTCGCGACCACTACACTTACGACCAACAGCTGAACATGTTTCGAATGAAACCTGTAAAAAAAGTGGTTAAGAATCTCTTTATGTCTTGCCGTAAACCATTATCGACTTTTTTAGACGACGAAGTTGGCTATTTATTTATTTATTTATTTATTTAAACTTTATTGCACAAATACAAAAGTAAGAGTACAAATGGCGGACTTAATGCCATAAGGCATTCTCTACCAGTCAACCATAGGGCCAAACAGAAACTAGCAGTTGGTGCAGGATCATAAAAAGCCGTGGCTAAAAACCTAAAACGAGACAAAATTCAATAAGTTTGATATATATATATATTAACGATATACCTATACATACACATATATGCAATACAATACACATACATAAATACAAATATATATATAATATAATATATATATATATACATATGTACCCCTGTAAAACACCATATAGACAATCTATGCTATGTGATATGGCTATGTGATAGGGCAGCTAATACCCATGAAGCCAGCGGGCTTGGGTTTGAATCTTGGCAAGGGTAAATATTTGTGTGATGAACTCAAAAAATACACACACACTGGCACACACACAGATAGAGAATTGATTTACAAATTCCACTACTCATCATTTGAATTTCACTTGAAATTCCGATATTTGATTACCTACTAAACAAACTCCTAATCGCAATTGGCCAGTTTTCCCAGAACAACTTATTTACAGCAAAATTAGATTTAAACTGCAGAGTTGCACGCTACAAATTCAAAATCATAAATAGGTATTTAATTTTCAAAGTATTGCTACTTATAATTTTCATTTACTCGGGCTTATGTCTATTTGATCGCTTTTACTTTTCGTGCAAACTTCGCATACAAATCGCTGACTTCAATTCAAATCTAATGTCCCAAATAATCGAATGACAAACTTTGAAAACGTTCGAATCACCGCCGTTCTTTTGTTTACCAAAACAAATGCAATACGTACATTTCAAAGTCATGAATCCACTTCAGCAGCACTGTTCACTGAAAGAAGTAAATTATCGGGTCCTTTGTCGAATATCCACTACAATTTGCGCAAATCCAATGAAATCTATTAGGTTATAACGCTCACGAAATGCGGTCTCCGCTACTCAAAATAAACCGAGGCGTCCGCTTGGAGCGACGCCAAACCGAATTTCGCTTTTTTACTATTCCCGGCTTGCGATTGTATTTGATACTTTTGGGTTTAAATTCTAACGCATCCGCTGCCGGCAACGCATATGTGCGTTCCTATGATTTTAGCTCTGTTTTTAAACGCTATTGTGACTATTGTGAGTTTAATATAACGAGGTCATGATAATTCATTATCCGGGTAAGCCGCAGGAGCGTTTTATCCGTTTCTTCTCGAAATTTAAACGAATATTATTTAATGTTATTTTTGAAATCGTAAGAAGCGTTCCATTGTGAGCTCGGGTTAATTGGTATTAACCCTTCAAAATTAATGTTTTGGAAGTCTTGGCTTCAATATCGGGTGCGATCTTGTCACTTGTTCCAATTAAAGCTGAATATCTTGGAAACTACTGGGCCTATTTCCACCAAACTTAGCTAAGAACCATCTTGACGAAAAATTCTTTCGATAAAAAAAACACTCAAATTGGTCCATCCGTTTGGGAGCTACGATGCCACAGACAGACACACAGGTACACAGATACACAGACACACATATACACAGATACACATGTTAAACTTATAGCACCCCTCTTTTTTTGTCGGGGGTTGAAAACAACATTTTGTTCAACATAACAGTGAACAAAATGCGATTTTGTTTCGAGCGTGAGTAGAAAGTAGCTTTTTAATTTTTTCAATATCTGACCACGAATTGTCATTCTTCAGCCAAAAATTAATTATAAAATTCTAATCATTTGAATCTAGATGCACTCTGTTTCTTTCATATGTATATAAAAGAGAGGGATAGAAACTTATCAATTTGAAATTCGATTTTCGAATCCGACCTCGATTGAGAACAGTTCGGATACGCGTTATACCAAAAAAATCATTAAAACACCGAAAAAGTTTTAATTGCAACGTATTTTTTTTTCTTTATTGTATTTTTATTTAACGACCGAATATTAAAATTATTGTGCCTATCATATAAAACAATAGACCATTGCTCAAATAATAGTTATTTGTTATGCAAGGCTGCAAAGTTGTTATTTGGCGCGAGTGTTGAAATTGAAAGCTGAGCGAGCGAAGGTATCTAAGATTGAACCATGAGCGAAGCGAATGGTTCAAAGATAGATTCCTGAGCGTAGCGAGGCTTTCAAGACACGAGAAGCTAAATAATTTTGCAGCCATGCGGAACGCACAATTTTTCACCTCACTACAGCGAGGAAAATGCAAGAAAAACAATTAAAACATAAAAATAATCATATTTAATTTTGCCTTCCATTTAACACATCTAATTTAAAACATAACACACTCAAATCCAAACCAAATAAATACGAGAGAAGCACACATATTAAAAATTCAAAGTAATATGGCCGTAATTTATATTTCGGCTTTATCTTCTTTAAAAACGCCTATTTTCAGTAAAATTACTTATCGTCTCCAAATATTTATAACAAATCCTTTTTCTTTTTAATGCAGGCTTTTAGCATTGAATAAATA
Source organism: Apotomis turbidana (assembly GCA_905147355.2). NCBI lineage: Eukaryota > Metazoa > Arthropoda > Insecta > Lepidoptera > Tortricidae > Apotomis > Apotomis turbidana. Next base: position 37,085,263 of record LR990281.1, read on the forward strand.
CTTCAAATTGGGTTTAACTTTCTTGTTTTCCATATTTCTATAAAGTAAGACAACAGTATGTATTTCTCCACAGAACAAATTTACGTTGTTTATGTTAAACTTTTTAATTATTGTTTTTTTCTCGGGTGCGTTCAGAAATTACACTCTTATGTTCCAACTGTTATAACAAATAAATATTAAAATTTGTGTTGTATTTAATATATTTACTAGTCAAAATATGTAAGTGAAACTGAAATACTTACTATTAATATATATAAACATATTCAACATAAAATAAAGTGTAGAAAAAATAAAAACTTAAAAATCTGTAACCACAAACCAGGTTTCTGGACGTGATATTGTAGGTGTTTTTTTTTTTTTAAAGAAGTATTCAAACGTACATATATGATTTTAGGCGGCCTGACCAGATCGCCCTTTATTAGCGTGCGTTGATTGGTTATTCGAAGATTTATCGACTGATGAAATCAGTCACGCGTTGAAGGAGTCTTAAATATAAAAAAGTTACATGCACCAAAGAGAACCAAAATCGTCGTGTTCGAAATTCAAATGACTTTTGCACGCTAGCGGATAAAATAGACTTTTGCACGCAGATTTCGCCCTATAAACGGAGGTTTTCCGAGCGAGTGAGGTGAAAAATAAGATTTTTCAACTTATTACTTATTGTAAATATAATAATAATTTATAATTTCACCATTTATCATAGATGCATATTCGAAACATACCTTAAAAAATATCGAGTTCATATTGTAATTTTATTGTCAAACCCCTGAGATACCCCTCATATTGTTATTTTCTTTTGCATTTATTTTGTTTGGTGTTTTAGGAGTAAAAATATTAATCAATTTATAAACAAATCTCGTAATACTCGTATAACATATACATGTTATAAATAAACACGTCATGTATCTGCTATATCTTCCAATATGATCAAATAATGACAATAACCGCGTTGGTTGGTTGATTATAATTTCAATTAAATTATATTGTTATTCCTTTTTAAGCAGCACTTATCTATTTTCCGATTAATAATATTATTGAAATCGGCAACAAAGACTATAAACATACGTTGGAAGGAAAAGCACAAAATGTCGAATATGTTCTCGCTGATGAGGTGAAAAGTTGTGTGTGCTACACGAGAGCAAAGTTTTTTGCATCTCGTGCTGTTGAGTCCCTCGCTACACTCAGGATTCTAACATAGAATCACTCGCTACGCTCGTGATTCAAACGTAGAATCCTTTGCTTGCTCGGGACTCAAAATCAGCACTCGCAACAAAAAACAACTTTGCTCTCTTGTTGCACAAATAACTATTAGTTGTCAAGGAGAGCGGTTAAAACGCTCCTGAACCTTGAAATGAAATGACATTTCATTTTTTTATTTATCAATATTTCTTAGCTAAGCAGTACGTAAATGTATACAAGATCGATCACATTAGTCAGCAGTCTCAGTAATGTTTGTACCTTATATTAGGCATGCAAAATTCATATTTACCTATTAAATTAATCATATGTCAAATGAATTCAATATAACAATTTAATATCTTTATAATTCAATAAATAAATATCGGACAACCTCACACAAATCGATCTAGTCCCAAATTAAGCTCAAGAAGGCTTGTGTTATGGGTACGAGACGACGATATACGTACTTATATAGATAAATATATACTTAAATACATAGAGCAACCATGACCCAAGCACAAATATTCGAGTCCATCACACAAATATTTGCCCCGGCCGGGATTCTATCCCGGGACCGCCGGCTCAGTAGGCAGGTGTCTACAAACCGAGCCAAACGCGTCGTCGATAATAATAAACACAATATAATTAAATCTCTCAATGTGCTCATACTACATAGTATAGAACAAAGTCAGTTCCTGCTGTCTGTGTGTCTGTCTCTATGTATGCTTAGATCTTTAAAATAATTAAAGCTACACAACGGATTTTGATGCGGTTTTTTAATAGATAGAGTGATTCAAAAGGAAGGTTTATACGTATAATACATGCATAGTTTTTATCAGCATTGCATCCGTGCGAAGCCGAGACGGGTCGGTAGTCTTCAATATACGCCACCATTTATAAAATATCGGCTAGGTATAACAGTTATTGTAAAGTAAACAGTTTCATTATGGCATACGCGTAGCCCAATACATATGTATGGCGGTGCAGCGGGACACTAAGAAATTCAATATGAAACTTGATTCTGCGATGCGTCCATATACATTCATATGGAACGGAAGACTGTGATTCAAGAAATGGGGACGGAAATCTGTGGTTATTTTTCTTCTCAAACATGTCGTCATAACGTGCGTTAAAACAGGCTTCGAACAATTCGAGTGAACTGTAAAGGAATTTCATACAAAATAGAAGGCCTATGTCGGGAAGTATTTTTTTTAAACATGGCGTCTGTGTTCATGAACAGGCTAAACAGCTAAATTATATATATTTTTTTGAGTGGTGATTTATTTATTTATGACAATACTCATGCTAGTGTATTGCAAAATGAAGAGAAAATTTGTAGAAATTGCAGAGTTCAACAATGGAAAATTCGCCTTTTCATGCTTTGTCAGCCATTTTGTTTCTAATAGTGTCATGAAAAGCACCGGATCAAAATTTAGCTCTTAAAATAAAATGGGGACTCCCAATGTTTCCATTCCATAAGTGGGATAATGTAAATGATAATCAAGAACCTTAAACAATAGCACTGGCTTAAAGCCAATACCACGCGCTTAAATAAACAAGAAAACCTGAGGCAGACCGCTGGCTCGCTGCTACGTTTATTAACATGTTATAAATATTAAGTCTTGTTCTTGCTTCTGCCTGAATTCGTGCAAATTTTCCCTGCGAACTGTTATGCTTAGAAATTCAATTTGGAAATTCTTGATACCTACTTATATCACTGACTCGTCTGATTGGCCTACATCTTACATCTACTTAATCTTATTATAAACGTGAAAGTGGTATGTCGCAAGGTGAAGGAGAGAAACAACCGTACTTCACTGTAGTTACTGGTTCGATGTGTGTAATGTGCTTACATATGTATATTCCATCCCTTTTTATATTTGCCAAAAACATCATACACCGCGTTAAGGCGACGGGTAGTGCAAAACTAGCGCCACTTTCGATTTTTTTCTAATACCTTCATAATCTGATATTTTTTTAGAAATAGCTGAAGTCTAGGAGCTAGCAGAACACCTTTAATATTTATTAAATCACTATATACAATTTGTTCACTGTAGTTTATCCTACAAAACTTGTTCACGTCAAAAGCGGCCACAATAGTTTTGGGCAAGTTTTTAGAGACAACTAAAGAACAAGAAATTGTGTATAATGATTTAATAAATACTAAAGGTGTTTTTCCAGCTCCTGAAATCTTGAAATTACTGAATATTGATCTGATTTAGAAGATATAATAAAAATTCGTAGGTGGCGCTAGTATCGCATTACCCGTCACCTTAATTGTTCGTCAAGACACTGGTACAATCTATTTTTTTTGTCTATACAAGGAAAACTAATAATAATAAAAAAAACTTAATTTAAAATATTGTTTGAAGGGGAGGCCTTTGCCCAGCAGTGGGACACATAAACGGCTATAAAAAAAAAATTGTTTATAACTAACTGTTTTCCGGGGTCTCTTGAACGTCCCTCTCTATAATCTACGTTTGGCGGGGCATCAGCTCGGTCAACATCGACAATATCGTCAGCAGCCGTAGCCCCGTCCCCACCTTCACAAGCTTCTGACCACTCATCATCCTCTTTACTCCCGCTAAATCCGTCTGAATATTGTTACCGGCACCCTCGCCTTCCACGCTCTCTGCAATCTGTTCTGACGAGGCCGGCGAAGACAGGGGAGGGGGCACGTCGGACGAACAAACGGGCTCAATAGCTAGTTCACTGTAGCTAGTTTATTACTGGTTCGATGTGGGTGATGCGCTTACATATTCCAGAAAGTTTGGGACAATGTACGTTCCAGTTATGTATATGCGGAAAAACTACGTGAGACTTCCATACAACTTTTCAGTAATATAGCTTAGATATCAGAATCACCTAGAAAGGCTAGAAACCTAGTCAGCGCTTGAATGTGAAGCCCTGTTTTAGTGAGCCACGGTCTGTCACGGGCTCAGTTTCGACCGTGTGCGCATCTGTCACAACGTCAATATCACAAGCAAAACGTCTCTATGATTGGTTCGTAGACACGCACACATAAAACGAAACCCGGCTTCATCCTTCTCAAATCAGTTGTATGAAGACTATCGTTCTAGGCGTATTTATTCTAAGATCATAAATCATTCTACGCGATATTCCTTTTATCCTCACCACTTGGATAGTTGGCAGTCCACAACTGTGCGTTTTTCTAGAAATTTTCGACCTTCGTACGACAGCATAGTGGAATCATGTGGAATTAATTGTCGCTTGCGGTATTTCCGGACCGATACGACCTTCAAACTTTCAAGAAAAGAGCGTAGTACCTGAAAGGCCGGCAACGCACTTGTGACTCCTCTGGTGTCTATGGGCGACGGTAATCGCTTTCGATCAGGCGATCCGTTTGCTCGTTTGCCCCCCTATGATATAAAAAAAAAAAACAGGAATTCGACGCTCTTACAGGGTGATTACATGATATTTACTACAGCACGTAACAAAATAAGTAGATAAACAAAACTGCAATACACAAACTTACCCTGTCTTGAAACGATGTAGATATCCAAATAAGGTACACACTCTGAATAACAAAAGGGCCTAAGTTCCTAGAAGTTTGTAGTTACTTAAGACTGTATTTGTATTGGGTAGTATAAGCCCCGCCGCAAAGTTGTCAAGTTTTGTACCACTCGCGTATCAATCTCGCCCAACTTTGGCAATATCTACTTAAAATTTGATTGAACAAGTTTGCATACGATCTTACTGGCTCTGTTCATATCGGGAGAGGAAAAAGGGTACTTGAAGATTTTTTATTATCTATTGAAGTCCAGATCGAAAAAAAAGAAAAAAAAACATGTAATTCATGAGCATAGATTAAGTTAGTGTGACAAAATTAATAAAACAATAGGCAATAGGCGAGACAGACAGTAGAAGGCATCAGATGATGCTAGCTCGAGAGCCAGAGCTGATCATCCGGTGGAACCATAGGTGTCTGACCGCACGAATGCTGATCGATCGCATTAGGATGCGATGCGTTAACCTGACTTCTAAGTTTATAAAAAGACTTAGGCATAAGCATAACGATATTAATGATGTTTCTTAACATTAATACCAACCGGCAAGATACAGGCGTTTCTGATGCTGACTGTACGAATTCATCCAGCTGACTGAGCATAGATCCTTCTCTCCACAGTCTCCCAAAAATGTCCATATCGACCAGTCCCGTATATTCTATGTCCATCGGCTTATGGCGGCATTAATATATTTTGTCTTTTGTCGCTTGGTGTTGATTTTTTAGTTACAAGTCTCCGTCTTTTTAGAATACTTCTTATCGTTTGGCTCTGTGACCCGTGACCCCAACCCCAATTCATTCTTGGTCTCCAACACCAAGCGACGCCATTTTGCTCTATCATGTGCAGTCACCAATCAAGATCAGCTCCTTGAAGCAGACATTTTCTAATCTGGACTTCGTCAATCCCACGAGATCTTGAATTTAGCCGTATACGGGATCAATTCACCAATCATCATTTTTGTCCACACAACCCTCGATCATTCATGCCCGTGGAAAATCTCTTTCATTAGAGCCTGCGTGCATCGCGCGCTACAAATTCCAGATAAATTTTACGCCGACCTCTAACAACCGTTTGGCGTTCTGTATTTCCACAGTTCAATGGAACAGACAGTATTTATGGAATAAATAATGTTTATTCGCTATAAATATGGGACTAAATGAAGCGGTGCGAAAATATTCGTCCCCTTCTTTCTTCCTATCCATGCCATCACAAAGGACTTCTTTAAATATTTGAGTTACTCATTTGTGTATATACTTTGCTATACTGTTCTATGTAAAGGGGTAATTATTACACGAAAAAACTAGCAATGCAGGATTTGTATAAAAAAAAACTCATACTTTTAGGTTTCTTTCTCACTGCAAGATGCCGTTTCCGAAACGCGTGTAGAATTAGACAAAAGCATTGGAATTTTGACCATCTAGGGAGCTGCTGAAGTGCAAGATTCTTATGAAGCAGATCGTAATGGTTTATACCTACAAACAAACTACAAATTCCAATGCTTTTTGTCTAATTCTACATGTAGTTAGGTTATCGCGGGATACTTTTCCGCAACTCGACATCTTACAATGCGCCTATTTTGCGTGAAGTGTTGCTGGTACTACTCTTGCCAACCCAATCCCATCGTAATGGGTTTCCAGCTATGTGCAAGGTTAGCTGTCAGCTAGATTTAGGTGAAATGTAGATGGTGGTGAGGTGTTAAAATTAGTAGATGTAGAGTATTTGTTTAAAAGGGTTTCACTGTAATAAATAAGGCAATCTGGGAGATTTTCTTTCGGCGGTTCTTTCTCCTCAGTAAGCCTTATAGTGAACCGCTGCCTGGTAGATATTTTAAAATAAAATAATAAATGCCCTTCTAGCACATGTGTAACTGTCTTTACACATTAGGCCCATCTGAATGTATGAACACCTTTATTTTAAATTAATATTTATAAAATGGGTAGTTTGCACAAAATATGTAACTTTGACAGAGAAAAATTGAATTTTTCTTAGTCAACCTTTGACAACGGTACCGAAACGTCAGGGAGGCTCAAATAATTAATATACGCGATATAATCCGTTTAAATTGTTTTATTTAAAGGTGAAATCTGTTCTATAGATTGACGAAAGGGGGAGGAAATGTCAACTTTACGCAGCTCGTCGAATAGCACAAATGGACCCTGAAAACGATCGTCACTTTGCTCTTAAATAAACTGTCAAATCGAATCAGGTCCCCGGTATCATTCATGCAATTAATTCGTGACCGTATGAATTAACTTTATTTAAATGTCACTCGTTCACATTGGTGCTCGAACTTATACGTTATTTCAAACATCGAAATATTCTTGATTAGTTTGCAAAATATTAAACGTATTCGCTGCAATACGGCAAAATTAAATGTACTACAACTAGGCCAAATCGAATCCTGTGGTCACGGTGCCCGCCCGCGGTCACTTTATACGCTTTTATATGACCATTTGGGCCAGGGGTCACCAACCAAACTACGACCCGCGGCCCGGACTGGGCCCGTGAAAGAAAATGATAGCAGCCTAATAAATATTTGGCTAGCGCCTCGGTTGCGGCCCGAAGGGTGACGACATTCTCTTCCCGTCTGCAAGATGGGCTTGATTTTTTTGTATCAATATATTAGCGACGATTGGTTGGACGCCAGAATCATCTAAATTTTGTATAGTGTATCGATTTTTGTATATTGTCAGGCAAATCGACTAACGTTCACTGATCAAGATTTTGACTCGCCGCATTGATTAGTTGACAGATACTTATAGAGAAGTTCTCAATTACAGGGACAGTAATAAAACTACAGCACTGTGCAAGGCACCAAAAAACTTATAATAATTCGATTTAGGCGACGTAAGTTTTTATAGCTCCGTTGCCTCGTCCGATATAGCGTAAGATTCCGCAGATTGCCCCAGAGCCGCCGAAACACGACACGCTTCGGCCAGAAGACTGCACTTGCGATGCTGTCCTGCAGCGGCCGCGGCTTTGCAACACACATGCCCCAATGACCGAGTCATTATGACCGCCTTGTAAATCATTTCGCACGACTTTGTACAAGGCTCTAAGTAGCCCTCTAATCGACAAGTTTGAAGAGCCCTGACGTGGACAAATATTCGTTACAACCCATTACCGTTGGCCGATGTTAGTATTCAGCATTCATTTAAATTAGATTCCAACTAAATAATTTCGGACGCGAATAACAGCGCTCGTCAATTTCGACGGTACAATTGGTTTATGTTGTATGCGGTTTGTTTGATTGTTTTATTTTATACCATTTCGCATTTGATACTACGCTACGTGATAGCTGATATTCAGAAACGAAAATATTTAAACAAGGGGGTTGAAAATGTTCTGAATGGCTTCGAGAAAAGGATGGTACGGCGTGTCGACGCGCGCGTTGTCTCGACTTGGCGGCAAAGCTAGACCCGCAGCTGTCTATTCACGTACTACCCGGTCAAGTTAAGTATGCGCCTCATGTCTATGCTGTCACATACAAAGGAGACGCAAACTTAATGCGCGGATTGACGAAGTTGCTATTTTCCAAGGATATCGCCAATTGTAAAGTAGGGACACGTCAAGAGTGACAGATGGCGAGATACTAGAGAGAAAATGGAGATATCTCCAAAATTGGTCGAATTGAGTCCCAGTTTTTAAATGATGGGTTTCACTTTCATTTAAATACCAATATGGAGAAGTTGATGTCACGCCAAAACGGCTGATTAAATTTCAGCTGGTTTTGGTACACCGGTAGTTAGTCAAGAATTAAAAAAAATATATACATTCCATCAGAATCCAGTAAAGCCTTCAAACGTATACTCGGTCATCATCATCAGTCTGTATAAGTCCACTGCTGGACATAGGCCTCTCCCATGGCACGCCACTAAGCTCAATTTTCAGCTCTCCTCCTCGAGTTATCACCCGCTGTCCTACGAATGGGTTACCTATCTGAAACACTAAAAACGTTTATCCGAATTTCGTCTCGACAAGAACTATTCGACAAATATCATTTTAACTTTTTTTCATTTGTCCGAAAATTCAATTCGATATTTTACGATTGCACATTAATTGTTTAGGTTTTTTATTCACTCGACTAATAATGACACGTTTCCCTAAATCTCATTTGTCCGTAATACCAGTTTTCCGATGTAAAGTTTCGGTTTATTAATTATCTATTCGAGTTTTTTTGTATGACTTTGGTTTCATTCGTCCGATGTAACGATTCGGTTTATTAACTACTCGACTGTTCTCAAGTGGACTGGTGGTTATGTTGTGGTCACAGTTCTAACCTAACCTAAACCCAGCCAGGTCGGTTTTGGAGCTTTGCCGGCTGCTGCCGCGGCACGCTAGCTTCGCTCGCTCGGCTTGCGCGCTGTTGTGGTCACAGTAGTTCTAACCTAACCTGACCCAGCTAGGTCGGTTTTGGAGCTTTGCCGGCTGCTGCCGCGACTCAGCATATCCTGTCACGCTCGCACGGTATTAAAAGGAAAGTGACAGATAGTATATGTCGCGCGACAAAGAGTCGCGTGCCACAGTCATGCTCAGAGACGGCTGCCCGTACACCGCCGCGGCAACCTCGTCACTCCAAGAAGTGAAGAGCTCCATACGAGTTCGAAACATGTCAGGCCGTTCCCGACAATTTCACGTGAGTGTAAACAGCTTAATACAATTATTGAATATGTCTCGAAAAGAACGACAAAGAACCACGAAAGTTTTAATAAGATTATTAACAGGCGCATACTTTAACTTGACCGTGTAGTGCGTGTCATATGCATGAATAGCATTTTTGACAATCATTATCGCCTTCGTATTTCCAAGATGAGATGAGATATGTCACTTGAAGCTCATAGCATTTTAATGTCAGTTCAAAGACAACATGACTGTTATCTAATAGAGATTTGTCGTTTGGCGATCTCTCAAACGGCATTCTCGAATTAGGTCCCTGGTCCACAATAAATAGTGCTTCGTAAATATCTTTCTTCACACACATAACCTGGAAACAATAATTCAAAACAATAAGTTTTATAGTGCCCTGTGCACGTTAACATGCCCGACCGAGGAAGCGCAAAACATGGCCGCAATCCGGATGGCGTAAAAAGGGGATTTGAAATACAGAGGCTATGGCGCCGATGAGATTTAAGCAACTAAATTACAATAGTTGCTTTACAATCCCCACAAAAATGGTTTGGCTAATTATTATTATTAAGCCGAGAATGACAGCTTGAGACTTTTGCCAATGTCAGTTTGTTATGTAACTAATAGTGAATTTGGCTAATTGATAAAATTCATTTTTTTTTACTGTGTCAAGTTTAAACTGATGTCATTAATTTATTAAAACCTTTGGTTTTATTTGATTATACCGACGAGTTTCGAAAATATAAAAAAAAATATCAAAGATACATCGCCTAAGAATCCGCACTTAATATGACGTCACTCGGTGGAATAGTTGACAGTCGCTACGCACAAAAAAACAGCAGTACAATGTCTATACCAGATCCACCTTGGTAATAGTCCGACTGCGTGGTTTTCTGAGTTGTGACCTTGTCTCATTCATAAGCTCTTAGAGCGTTTTTTTAACCATTAACAACTTAGGGTATTTTCGAAAATGTATAATTGTGATAATATTATAAGTAATATTTTTATCCTTTATTTGATTATATCGGAAAAATACTGAAATGCCAATCAATTCTGGTAAGATGATATTCTTACTTGAGGAGTGGATTTACTCCTTATCTTTCCAAAAACTATCATCAGGCAAAAGCGCCTAAGTCTACGTCAGTAACACCTGAATGTAAGTAACGGCCGGGGCAAATATTTGTGCAAAATATTTGTTCTTGGGTCATGGATGTTATCTATATATGTATTTTATATATTATGTATATCGTCGTCTAGTACCCATAGTACAAGCTTTGCTTAGTTTGGGACTAGGTCGATTTGTGTATGATTGTCCCTTAATATTTATATAAAAAAAAAGTAACTGCGGGGTATAAGATGGAGCTCTCTGGTTCAGCAACAGCCTATTCACTCTTGTCTTGAAGAGACCCAAGTTATAATTTTCAGGAAATAAACACGATGGGAGCGAGTTCCATTCTTTAGCGGTTCGCATTAGAACTGATGAAGCAAATAAGTGGTAATCGGACATGAGAATGAAGTCACTCCCCTCGCCTGGTTGTCCGATGGTAAAACGGGGATGGCGGGATTTATTCGTGCAATAGGGGTGTAGATTGATGTTGAATTACACAATATTCTGTAGTTATATGAATAAAATAAGCTCAATATGTCACAAAACACAGAAAAAGATTTTTTTTTTAATTATGTGACATTAAAGGTACGCAAGTTTTGTTTTTTTTTTTTATATAAGAGAATTTTTGAAATTGTTTTCAGAATCCTCATAATTTAACCAAACAATAATTATATCACAACCATGAACTTAAACGCAGTTTTTCACGGTGAAAATAGAAAATTACAAATATTGGTTCTAAACCCACAAATGACGTCACATGTAATTGTACGGCCATTTAAAAAAATAAAATAAGATTTCAGCTGTTTATTTCCATTTTATTTCACTTATTATTATTTTCGTTTTACAAAGCTTAGAGGAAATCTTTTAATTTATATGGAGAGGTTTTAACTTTGACAACCAGATCTGTCTTTAAGAGCATTCTAAGTCTATTTAGTCCCACTCCCATATAGGCATTTGATCTAATAAAAAACAGAATCGATGAACATCAAAAAAAAAGTCCACGCGCACGCTTTTCTAATCTAACGCACATTAATCAAAATATATCCGATAGAAGACTGATAAGCTGGCAACTTTGCGGCGATGTTCGAGGCTCTGGTTTATGTATAATATCAGTGCCTGAATAACTATTCTCTATTATATCGGAGGTCGCCTAAGTTGGTATCAGATCTATCAGACATACCCGTGCCCTAATCTATTTGTAATGCCAAGCCTAATTGATACTGTGACTTCTGAGTTAGCGGCAGCGACTGATCGCTCTTAAGGTTGGTTTACATGGCCATACAATAAAAACCTACAAGAAGAATAACGCTTACTCCCTGATAGTAATGTCAGAACCCCAGAAGAGAGTAAGCGTTATTCATGGAATAAAAGTTTGGTTATATCGAGCCTTAGGCGTCTCAGCGTCGGAGCCTTAGGAGACTTGCTCCTAGGTTAAATCTGACTTATAGCCCTTTCAGTGCCTACCCCTAGCATAAGTGTAACACGCGACTCCGTCGCCTGAGAAATGAGTCATTTTCAAAATACATGAATGTAGTTAAGGGCTTTAATTAAAATAAAACTAAATTGATTCCATTGCGTTACGATAGTTACCCATACTACATTTTGTATGAGTAACTTTCGTCACACAAAAGAAGCGATCGTAATTTTAATGTTATTAAAACTATCGTGAGACATCTTTACTAATTATAAAAACGGTATAAACTCACGTAAAAATTTCCTTTCCTGACAATTTTTACGTGAGTTTATACCGTTTTTATAATTAGATCGTAATTTTGTTTTTATTAAGCCCTTTATTTTAAAATTGACTCAAATACTACCTGACACTCCATTCAATACCATGCGAGCAAAACAGACAAGTGAAAGTCACGATATGCTAGCCCGGCTGGGCCTCAGAATTATACGAGTGCGTTGCGGGCAAAAGCTAGTAAACAATAAATACCCACCTTACCTCGTTATCACGTCATGTGAGCGCCGTGCGCGTCATCCATCAATTTGAGCAATGACTTGATGACGGCTCCTCGCCTAACATTAGTTAGTCCAGCTAAGACAACGCCGACATAATGCATGTGTTCCACTCGAGTTTCACGAGTCTTAGTTACCTATGAATGATATATCGGTCTGCGGGATTAATTGAGATTTTAATGTAATAATTTGGAAATACATCGGAATTTCGGGAATAAAGGGCTGTTATATCGATAAACTTATCGATGCTTTCTCCTTTACTAGTGATCGGTCCCAGCTTCGTTTGGAAGTGTATATTCATTATGCTAGTATTATTTTGGAGTAGTTTTTATACAAACGTCTTTAGGTAATCATTATAAAAACAGTTTTAAACTCACGTAAAAATTGACATCATTGATTTTTTTTAACTAGGCCTTTTCCGACGTAAGTAATCAAAAAAAGGATAAAAAGTTTAATAACCCCATTTTTACATTTCTGTAAATATCCCAATTTATAATTAAAAAGTCTATTACTCGTATATATTCCTCATTTTAAAAGAGCGTAAACGAAAAGTAATTGGTCACGTCACATCTCAAATCATACAGTCGGACTATTACTTAGACGGATTCAGTATGGGAATTGTACCACTGTTCTTTTGTGGGTTACGTCTGTCAATTTTTGCAAAAGGTAACGCCATTTAAGTGCTGATTCGTATACTGCTTTCACTTTTTTTTTTCAAATCTAGTCCGTATAACCAAATAAAAATAATAGATTCGTTTTGTGGTAGAGTAGCTAAGCCGCGAAATTGTGCGCATCGGGTTACAGGCATGAAATTTCTACCACAGATAGAGCGTTCCGTGGTGATTATTTTCAGATGTGGAGGGAAGTCAAATTCGTGCCCTGCGTGGCGGGAAAGCGGGGTGAATAGGACAAAGGAGTCCTCTTTTTTTTATTACTGATCAGTTAACGCTACTAGGGCTTGTGTGGTATCGTTTTCGAGTAAAACAGATATCAGCAATGATTTTTTTTGTTATTTATTCATAGTACCATATAAAAATATGAGTGTATTGACGAAATGGTAAAAATCACAACAAGTTTTTTTATTCAGGGAGATAAATTACCTACTTATATTTCCAGAATATTTACAACTACCAAAAGTATTGCAAAATAGCAGATTTAATCTAGTTTCTAAAAATATATACATGATGGGCACTTTTCAATTTTCATACAAACAGTAACTTAAATAAATTGTTGATGTTGAGATTAGCCCGTGTGCTCGTGATACATTAGCCAAAAATATGAATTTGTTTTTCTAGAACGTAAAACATGTAAATAATCATTATTTAATGTATTACATTATTAATGAAGCGAAATAGAATGCGTTCGGAGATTTACGTTGGTTACGCCGACGTAAACATATATTTTAAGCTACTGTTTGTATGAGAAGTGCCCAACATGCATATATTTTTAAAAAGTAGATTCAATGTGCATTGTAAAATAATAATAATAATTTGAAAATGTTAACGAAATCTATCTAAATTAGCTCACTGAATAAAAAACCTCGTTGTCATTTCGTCCGTTTCGAGAACGCGCAGTTGGTGATACGTGAAAAACGTTTTGTTCGACGAAAGATGCGCGATGCTATTAAAATATGGAGTGTACCCAGTGTACCCCTTAATTTCATTTGTAGCCTCACCCATCGCACGGTCAAGCGCATACGGTATTCGGAGCACACGTCAAAGTTGCCGCAACGAAGTTTGCCCGGTGTCCTAATTATAGGCGGCTGCGAATTAGCTTTGACAATAGGCTAGTAGACCCAGTTTTGTACCTGTAAATATTCAAAATTCGACCGTCGTATAGTGCCTTTCCGCTCACTCCAATATACTTTGACAGGAGATCGAGAGGGACGGCACTATTCGAAGTCGTCAAAGTAGACTTTCAATTTGTTGACATGACCGATGACGTCACTATCATAAGCGAAAATGGCGAACAGCGTTTTAAGCATTAGTAAATACTATACGGAATAAACATTACTTTATTACAATTTGACATGAGTCAACTAGCCTATTGCCTTTTGACGCTGGGGACAGTAAACTGGTGTTTTAGAGTGTGTTCGTGGACAAAAGGAAAAATTAAGTATTTGTTTACATGCAGGTATTTTAACTGACTGCTGAAGAGAAACGTGAGTCTCTGAGATGTAATATACTCACATGGGCACATTTCCGTGCAGATGATTGTGCATTAAAAAAATATGTTTGAATAATTGAAAAACTATAATCTCTTAATTTACCTGCAACTATCCACCCCACACTACTACTTTTATCGCACGGTCAAGCGCATACAGTATTCCGAGCCCACCTCAAAGTTGGCGCAACGAAGTTTGCCGGGTGTCCTAATTATAGGCGGCTGCGAATTAGCTTTGACAAGTCTGTGACATTGTACCCCTGCAGGCGGAGTTGCCTTTCGACGTTGTGCACGGTTAACTGGTGTTTTAAAGAGTAATCGTGGATCTGTTAGAAATTAAACGCTGGTAAAGTCTACCGGGCCAGGCCTATGTTGGTTGTATTTATCAGACGATAGATTTAACTATTGGTACAAAAATCAAAGCTCAAAGAAAAAAATAAATGCGTAACCTGGTGAAACCAGATGTTTTTCTTTGTGCTTTGATCTTTGTATCGAGAGAATTGTGGTGTGTACCCACATTAAAAAAATAATGAGACTTTACATGTTTCATAAATTTACACGATAGATTCGTAATTTCCCGACAAAATATAGTGCAAGAGTGCTTCATATTCATTGACTGTATATTAAAAAATACATTCTGTCAATAGGCTGTAAGATCTTAGGGTTTAATTCGATGTCATTATATTATAAGTAAACATCGATCCGTACTTTTCTTTACCTTCGCTAAAATCTAAATGGGTAATGTTTAGTTAGTTCAGAAATACTAAACCACGTTGCCTTTGATTGTGACTGGAAAATGATTATGAATGTTTGAAAGCGACTAATTGCAACGAAACCGAGCGACTGTTAAAACTGTCTCTTTAGTCGACAGTCGAAATTATATTTCTTTTGTAAATTTACAGCAAACAATTCGCACTCGTTTTAGGTATATAATTGGCTCTTGACAGCTAGTTTCACAATTTTTGTTAACCCATTCAGTTCTAGGTATTTCATTCAAGTCTCAGCGACGCTACGTGTGCTACGCCGTAGTCCGTAGCATTGTTTTCGCGCTATGTAACATTCGTGTTATACCAAAAGGCCTTTGAATAGATTAATATACCATGACTAGAAAGCGCCCGCAACTTCATAGGCGTAAATCTTTTTTAGCCATGGTCCTTTTTATCCTATAACCGTCTTTGGATGTCCAGCTGACCCTGTACGTAAATTGGTTAAAATCCGTGAAGCCGTTTCGGCGTGATCAGCGAGCAAAGACATTAAAAGATGGCGCATACAAATCCTGCATCGCGCTTTTAAGATTTTTCTTGAAATAATGGCCTCTCTTCATAGAAAAGTGATTTTCTTTACAATATTAGAGCTTTAAGAGGCCTTATTCCTTTTAAAATGCTGATTGATTTAGACATTTAATTTTTCTCTATGATCAAACATCTTTCTTAACATATTATTGAAGTTACTACCTAAAACAGGGCTATTGGGATTTATTGGTATATATTTAAAACCTACAGTTTGAATTTTTCATTGATAATTTTTGTTTCAAAAACTACTCGAAATTGGCAAAATTCACGTAGTACGTAATTAATTCCTTATAAATAAAACTTATTATACACTAAGAGAATACTTAGAGGCAAAACTACAATAGATAAATAATCAGTACTGACTTATCTTTTGAGCAATAAAGTTTAAATAAATAAACATAAAAGCACTTAAATTCCTTCATATACGAGTACATATTCTAATAAGTTATAATATTTATTTATTTATTTATTTATTATTATTTACATAGCTGTCCTTACAGGCTAACCTAATTCAACAGCATGGAATATTTAACAAAGATACACTAATCACAACAACACTACACATTATCCGTATTACACAAAACATACAGTGCGGCCCTTGTGAATTCGTTCAAAGAACAAAAGAAAAGGTCTACAACAGTAGCAACTCGATTGAGAGTGCGAAGAGCTCTGGTGGTGGGTGCCTGGCGCAGCAATTGCGTTCTGGCTTGCGGCTCGGCGAGCAGGCTGGGTCGCCGCCCGTCGCCACACGTACCTCTGCGGGACGTACAAACCAACCTGCGCCAGGACTCCCGGATTAAACAATTTGCCCCGTAATAACTTAAAGATATACGAAGCCAATCCCAATTCCCTTCGGACTTCCAGTTTATTGTATCCCACCATACCCAACAAAAATAACGTGGGGTACATGAGCGGGTAGAACGGGTACACTCCATACATCTTTAAGTACAAAAATCTAATGAATTTATTCTGTATGCGCTCCACCATCAGTCTATATTTAGACTCACGCGGGCTCCAGATGACTGCGTTGCATTCTAGATGACTTCTTACTAACGCCTCGTATAAGGCTCGTATTGCATTAATATTATTAAAGCCTTGCGATTGGCGCATTACAAAACCTAGGTTTCTGAAAGCTTTCTTACAAACCTGAACAATATGGTCACGATACGTAAGATCAGCTTTCATCAGCACTCCTAGGTCTTTTACCTGATCAAGTCGCTGCATCAAAGTGCCCTCGAGCATGTTTTGGTATTGAATCGGATTTTTTGCTCTACTAAAAGAAATTATAGTACACTTTGACGCATTGAATCTCAGTTTATTTGCAAAGCTCCAGTCAACTACTCTATTTATATCCTCCTGTAGCCGAACACAGTCAGAGCCGTCCCCGACTGTCCGAACAAGCTTCAGGTCGTCCGCAAAAAGCAGACAAACGGACTGTTTGACTACTTCTGGTAAGTCGTTCACCATTAGGCTAAATTGCAAGGGCCCTAAACTGCTACCCTGGCTCACTCCAGATCTAGTGTAATATGGCTCCGACAGGCACCCGGCGCAATCCACATACTGCCGTCTTTCACGCATATAATCCGCCAGAAAATACAGAGTATGTGGACTGCATCCCACGTTCGCTAATTTCAGCAATAACACATCGTTATCAACGGTATCGAATGCCTTGCGGAAATCAAAGTACGCGACATCGACCTGCTTCCCAGCATCCACAGCAGGCACTACGTTTACCATCAGATGAAGCAAGTTCCCTGTAGTGCAGCGCCCACTCCGGAAGCCGTACTGCGCATCCGAAAGCTGGCTACTCACCTGTGCATATAGCGCTCTGTGAATCGCTGATTCGAACACTTTAGCGGGTGTAGACAGTACTGCCACAGGTCGATAGTCACTGGCTTTTGGCCCACCTCGTCCTTTTGGTACTGGGATTACCCTTGTCAATGTCCAAACCTGGGGGAAAACTGCCGATTTCAAGCTAGTATTGAATATGTGTTGCAACGGCTCAGATAAGACCGCCCGACAGTCTTTAAAAACGAAAGGAGGAATTCCGTCCGGACCAGTAGAGCGCTTCGGCTGCAAAGCGGCCAGAGCCTGTTGCACCTCCACTAGCTGCAAGCTAGCATCGTGTACCCTCGCGCTGTCCGCCGTCGAAGATGCGACTGCCATTTCCACGTCTAACAAAGCTGGTTTCGGATTGTACACGGAGTGGAAGAATGCAGCAAACTCTTTTGCGCATTCCGAATCCGCAAGGACCCTCCCGTCCTTTACCAATTTTTGTTTACCTACTCTGCTCTTCCTGTTTCTAATAAAAGTCCAGAACGCTTTAGGGTCCCTAGATAAATTATTTTGGACACGATCCATTTATGTTGCGTGTGCCTTCGCTATTTCATTTTTTACCGTAGCTCTGTACTCCGAGAACATAACATAGTCCGTTTCCGATTTAGTACACTTATATTGCTTATGCAACTGATGCTTGTACTGAATGTTGCGAATTAACTCTGCAGTGTACCACTCAGGGTATGAGTACCTAGAGTTTCCACTTTTCCGCTTTTTATTAGGAACGCAATCATCAAAAACTCTGTCTAATTGCTCGTAAAAACACTGAACTACTTCATTCGGATCGCTAATGTCATAAATATGATTCCAATCTACGTTTGCCAAAGAATAATATAAATAATGGAGATCCGCCTTGTAAAAGTTGCGCTGTACCCCAGTAAAACTAGGGTCTGTTTCACCACTTAGACACGCAGACGAGGCGACGCAGGCGACGGCGGTTGGAGCGCGCATACTTACCAGGAGCGGCGGATGGTACGGGTCCACTGGTTGCAGGCTGTCCTCATCATCCGCGGCGCACACGGCTATTGCACTCCTCACCCCAGAGCCCACGAGCACGAGATCGAGCTGTCTATTGTTACAATTAGGAATATCATTGCTTTGAACGAACTCACAAAAGGCTATAAAGTATTGATAGTACGCTAAAACATTACTATTACTAGAACATAAATTAAAATCTCCAAAAACGACAATGTTACCTTTATACTTTACACATATATGTTCAATCAATCCAAACATG
The DNA here is from genome assembly GCA_905147355.2 of Apotomis turbidana. Classification (NCBI taxonomy): domain Eukaryota; kingdom Metazoa; phylum Arthropoda; class Insecta; order Lepidoptera; family Tortricidae; genus Apotomis; species Apotomis turbidana. Next base: position 37,104,193 of record LR990281.1, read on the forward strand.
ATTAAATATTCATTTTCATCCATCTGTGGTGGAATGTAAACCACGCAACACGCAAATAAAAAATTACCCTGTAAATATACTGTTACACATACTAGTTCAAAATTTTCAAATGTGTGAATATTCAAGTCCATATCCAGTATCACTTCCCGCAGTTCAAACCGTGTTCTGGCCGCGAATAGCACGCCGCCTTGCTTACGGCCGTCTGCACGATCACACCGTACCACATGGAACATCGATGGGATTATTTCAGCGTCCTGAATAGAGTCACTGCATCCTGTTTCTGTTATAGCAAAAAAGTCAAACGAAGAAGATTGCAACAGGCATAAGAATTTAGTAGTTTTGGTCCGCAAACCCCTCACGTTTTGATACATAAATTCTATGGGTTTATTCAGTATATGTTTTTTCACTTTTGCGACGAAAATTATCCCGCCACGGTTTAATACATATATCACGAGCCCAATTTTCGCCAGGGAATACTCGATCCGCCAACTTTGATGGAACACCCAGTTTAAATGACGCATAATTTCCGCGTGCCTTGAGAGTTACAACAGAGCATATACCTTTACAGCCACTTATGTTATCCAAATGTAACTTCACTTCCTCCTCGGTTGTTCCCAGCTTGACGTAGTATAGATGCAGATATGTTGTCCTATCCGAAGCCTCGAGTGCAGTTGTGCCGGGGGCCGCTGATCCCCTTACCACACTTGCCACAGAACGACGCGTGTGTTTCGACTGTATTTTTGCCCCATACTTATCAGGAGAAGAATCATCTTCAGGCTCAACATAGTTTGCGGCAGGCTGGATTGAGCCCCCAGCACTGGGGGGTATCGGTGTGATTAGCTGATTTTCTGTTATTTATGTTGTCACAACTATCCCTGCAACCAGACTTCGCCTCCATCCCAATTGATAATGACGCACTCTGCCCATTCGTGTCTTGCATTTCGTCCAATCCAGAGTGTGCCTCCGACATGTGTGTCTTATTAGATGTTTCAGCAACCGGCTTAGTCTGAACCTTCTTCTTCTGCTGATTGTCTGGTTTAATAGCGGTCGGTAGAGACTTTTTCGCATTCTTACTTGAAAATCCTGTCTGTGTAAATGCGTTGGACACACCCACCTTAGAACGAAGACTTAACCGGCTCTCTAACTCGTCCACACGAGCTTTTAGATCCGTTACTGATTGTGTTATTACACAAAGTTGCTCGCATACCAAATTGCTAATAAACATTGCCAGGCGCTCGCCAATAGCAAAATGAAGCTCTTCGCGGACGACGGCCCGAATACTATCGAGGCTAAATGTGTCGTTACCTATATCTCCATACTGCATTGAACCAGAATTATCACTTGCTTGCTTCCTCATCGTAATATTTCTGTAGGGATCTGTTAATGACTGGTTTAGAGACATATTCATGGACTCATTGTGTTCGATATTGCCATATTTATTTACATCTGTAAGTGCTGGACGGACGGGGGTATTGGTATTACCTTTTTTTGGTTTATTACACGTACATAATTGACATATCCAGCCCCGTTTTTGTTCTATTGAAAGAGTGAGATATTGACTCTCTAACATACCAGTACACTGGAGTTCATACGGCGACTTGCATTGACAACATATTAAATAATATTGGCCCTCTATGTTATTCAGGCATCCGGCACACTTAGTCACAGGTGATGCCATCTCAAATATTGTATTTAATTCAGCCTCAATAATGAACTCACTCGGGGTTTTTCAGTGTGCATTCACGGCGCAGCGCCGGCGCACGGTAGAAATCCAAATAAAATACTCGTTTCCAACAGAGCGCAGAGGTGCCGCGCAGTCTCAATGTCGATCGGCTGCGCTTCGCTTGACCCGAAGATTTGCGAAGATAAGGTCAGCGAACTTTGACGGCCGGCGACCGTTGACCGGTTGCTATCTCGCGTTGATGACTAATAATTCTAAATTTTAACACTGTGATTATGCCAAAACTAGAAGTTAGTTATAAAAACTGTTTTCACTATGGTGTCACCCGTTGCACCCACTTTAATTTGATATACAGTTTGTATTAAATTGTACACTTTCGACCATTAATTAAGTAATTTATATACAGAGCACCAACAAAGAGGTGTTGTTAGTAGCAGGCGCGGCGCGTATTAATATAATATAAAGATAGAAAATAAATTAAATAAAGTATATTAAATATTTTATCTATCCAAATATCATAAACCCTCCATGATGCGTTCGAGAACCGCACATTATGACCACCATAAAAATAGACTGTTTTATTAGAACAAATTTCTTATCTGTGAAAATGTTATTATTGCTCAATAATAACATCGATTTCGATGATATTATATATTAAAATTTCGAACATCTTTGAAAGACAAAGAAATTTGATTTGACCTCTATTCTAATATCAGTCGAGATGACGTTTAGTTCGAAATGAATTGTCAATTTGCATCAAATTTGACAAATGTCGCACGTAAGTAAGATATCGAACGATATGATAGTTGGGGCCAACTCTAGTTTGTCACTGAATTAAAAAAAAACTATGACAGCTGCCAGAAAACTTCATTACCGCCATTACCGGGTAATATCGGTCGTAATGTGCGACTCCTGAATGCATCATGGAGGCCTATGATATGTGGCTAGATAAAGTAGTGTATGTAACTGTACATAATTAGGCATTAAAACACTCGTGTGATGTTATTATGAAACTTGCCTTCGGCGCGTTTCATAAACCCACACTCGTGTTTAATACCCTTCATTATGTACAGTCACATAAACTACTAAAGTAGGTGCAATTCCAAATAATTTGCATTGCATTGTGTATATGCAAGTTCCAAAAAAAAATATTCTACATAAAGTGTTTACTTAATTATATAAGTCGTCTTCTCTTCACGGAATTTGCTGTGCCCAACAGGGTCCACAATTAAGTTCACTATTATGTAACTGTTATGAAACTTAAGTTTACCTAGTATCCTGTAAACTATCATTGTGGAATGCAATAAATGATTGAGTATTGAGTATAGAAGTTGAATATCGCTCGTATTGTTTCGAATCGGTATGCGATTTACCATCAGCCCGCCACAACCGCCTTCACGCTTCTCGACTCTTGTTGCACGACATAGCATCACTCTACACTCTCTCAGTACAGCAAAGAAAGAGATAGGTAATATTTCTCGCGTGTCACAATTGTGCTAGAGGTGCAGGAGAGCCGACCAGTCGCTGCCATTTCCGATTATTACATTCTTATCTATGGTCGCTGCGGCGGCCAACCAAGTACTACGCGCAATCGGCTGTCCGCGCGGCTGTTCGACGCGGGCGTCACCGGCGGAGGCGAGAATCTACCCTCATCATCATACCTGTGCTAGCTCGGGGCAAGTTCATAGGGATTTGATATCGATAAAAAAGATGTCAATATACATAAATATATTAATACATTTGATCATTGAATATTCTCGATTACTATAAAAAAGTTCGATATCATGTCTGATAAAGTGAATATTTTCATCTATACGTTAATATTTTATACCAACGGAAATGAAAAAATTATTGATTATATACTATCTATGAAAACTATTTTAAAATAGACAAATAATAGACGTTTTATTGTTTTTATTTTAAAATGAAGATAAAAAATGTGTTGACTAACATTTAGATCTTAGACAGCAACATCGAAATATTTTGTGTCGATAAAATATTTTGCTACATCATTTTAGTATCGGTGCCCCGAGTTAGCACAGGTATACACAGGCACACAAAACACACTGCGCCAACTCGTTTATGTATTTTAATATGTCTGAGACTCACGGTAGTTTTTTCTCTAAACGTAGATATTGTTACTTCTAACTTTCTATTATCTGACAGTAATTTCGTATTGAGCTGTACTTAGTTTCCGATCCCACACAAATCATGCTTTTCCTTAATAGTAGGGTAGGTCGCGATGCTAAATCGGGATTCACTCGAGCGTCATAGAGACCTATTGGGTTGCGAAGCTTAGATGATAAAAAGAAAAAAATGTCATATAAGATATACCTTTTCATCGGTGGGAGGAGCGGCTACAGATTTTCAAAAATGTAAAAAAAAAACTGTTGCATGGACATACTCGAGCGCGTCAGATATTGATAGCATCCATGTCCTACACATTTTTAAAGATGTACGCGTGTTAAACTGATTGTTTCCATGATGGGGGTGGTCGTACTTGAAAGTTGAAAATGAAAACAAAAAACTTTTTTCATCGGGCGCGTCAGACTTTCTAAGGGGATGTTAAGTGAACCTAAAAAAAAGCTCCTATATCTGACGATTTGGATGTGACGCAAACTCGCAGTTATTATTAGAATGTGCAAAAAAAATCGCCATTTTGAAATACTCAAGCGCGTCAGATTAAGTTATATATGGTTCATCATTATGCCCTAGACGTGCTGTCTCATAACCTGACGATTATCTGGCGGAATTCGCCTAATCTGACAATAAAAAAAAATAACAGGAACTTGTGACTCAGAGCACTCTCCAGAAACAGGAAAATGTGACTCGGAGCACTCCCCAGAAGCAGGGGCATGTGATTCGGAGCTATTCCCAGAAACTTCCGATGCACTGTCATATTCCATTATAATACTTTGCCGCTGTTGTAAATACTGAAAGACTCGCGGTATTTTATTGCTATAAATAATTTATAGCACTATGCGCGATTAACTTCATTTAATGAAGATTCTCTCGAAAGTTCAAGATTATCGTATGTTGTTCGGGATTTTCGGAGAACCGGTTTGCTCCGACTATATTCTAAAATATTTACACATTTTTGTTATGTTTCTAATGTAAATTTAATTGTTTTTTGTAAAGTAGTTTTACCACAAAATACACACTTTATATTAATATCACTCATAGTACAGCTGCCGGCAAACTTTTAGAGCATAATCTTGACTGCGCAGTAGCCGATTTACGTACAATGTACATGCGCAAATCCGCCATTTTTGTGCTAAAAGTTGCCGGTAACTATAAATATTTAATAACTTTAGTGTTGTAAACAACATGATCAGCTGGCATGGCGTCATGGCAACAGAAACCAGACTGGAATACAGGCATCACGTAATTGCACGCGTTAAACTTTATCGATGAATTTTTGTTAATTCGACTAGTGGAAATCGTCAGATTATATATTTTCCGCTATCATTTGATTCATTCCCTTTTAAATAAAAAGAAAATAGCCACGCTCGAGAATGTCGAGATGAAGTTTTTTTTTTTACAACTTTGTAGCCCTCTGCCTTCTTTACGTCAGCTTTAAAATTGTCAGATAAGAGGAATATACACGTTTTAGCATGTAACTAACTCACCCTACCTTAATCTGACACGCTCGAGAATTTCAGATGAACAATTTTTTTTACTAATCTGATATTTTATCCTTGACGGGCGGCCATTAACTGGCTACAAGGTATCCCCCTATAAATTAATCTGCCGCGCTTTAGGTACTCCCGAAATCCCCTCTTTGGCTCTCCTAATAATAAAATAATAATAATAAAAGCCATTTATTTCCAAAAAAATACAAGAGTACAAAGTAAAAAGATAAAACAAGTTATAAAAAAAAAGAGAAATATATGCAAAGAAAGAAAATATTAAGATTTTGGGTTTGTCCATTTTTGGACATAGGCCTCCTCCATTTCACCCCACAGTTGTCTGTCGGCAGCTAGTCTAGTCCAGACCATGCCTGCCTCTTCGGTGATGTCGTCTCGCCAGCGGCGGGGCGGCCGACCTCGCGGTCGTTCCGCGTCCCACGGATACCAGTGCATCACTCTTTCACTCCATCTGTCTGTCTTTCGTCCTTGCTGTATGTCCGGCCCAACGCCATTTAAGGCGGCAAGCCATTTCAGCGGCATCTATTATTTTTGTAGTTTTACGAATGTCCGAGTTTTTTTTGTCCTTTAATTTTATACCTAGAAGACTTCTCTCGATGGCTCTCCTACTAAAATTTATCTTTTCATTAAGACGTGTCCTAAAGCGTCGCCAATTTAATATTAAACTGAGATTCAGAATTCTGCGAAAAAAACTTGAAAATTTTTCAAAGGGACGAACGAACTTTAACAATGGCTAATCAGCCCTGATAGGCGCATCGGACAACTAACTTTCAAAAAGAAAGTCTTAATTTAGCCTTTTAAAAAGTTGAAACGAAAGGAGAATTTTTAAAACATCACAATTTACTTATTCGACAAAGGAAATTAAACTGTAATTTACTTTTTCGTTGCCTAAAAACTGTTACACACTGCTGCTTTATATTTTGGCAGTGTTCTGTGGCGGTGAGACTACCAATAAAATTAATTACGAGTACTTATACAGCCTGCATTAAATAGTTGGTATAAGCCCAACATGGTGGTGTAGACAAAGAGGAAACAGGACTAAATATACCGCAAATTTACTTATTTTTTTCATAATAAAACCAAAACTATCAACACTGATAAAAGTTAAGTTTTTTTCAATAGAATTCAGTATTTACTTCGCAAGTAGAACGAAGGATTGAGCAGCATTCCGGTAAACAATGTTTTTAATTTAGGCAATGATAAATCCTTAACAAATCGCTACTGACGTGTAATAATGCAAATATATGACGTATGCACATTATTGCCATTATGAAAAGTGGTTGTAGCGTCACTATCCCTGCGCAGGGCTGGCACTTGTTAGGCAACAAGCAAAGTAACCAAATATATCCGAATTGAGCTTTAATTGCTTAGCAGTAAGGACATCCTTTTCTATATATTGGATCACTCTGACTGCTACTAACTATGAGTGTATTATGTAAACTGTACCAGCTAATCCTGAAAATTAAAGTGTACATGTGTTTAGTATTATTGTATGAATACAACGAATAAGTATTTTAGAAATGAGGATCCAGATCAGGATATCCGCAGAAGAACCAAGGTAACCGACATAGCTCACAGGATTGCACGGTTGAAGTTGCAATGGGCACTATGGGCAGGCCATGTAGTCGTTGGGTCGATGGTCGTAGTTTTCAAATATTTACCAATAAATTGCAATGGGTCTATTCTAGGTACTCCCCTACTTGACCTAATAACGCAAGTGCTAATATTATTACACCTATCGACGTTAACACTAATTTTCATTAGCCCTAATGTCATTTCATCTAATTTTTATACCCTAATTAGTTGTTAGACCTAATAATCCAATACTCTAATAATGATTTGTACTAATTGTCAACAATACTAATATGAAATAACCTAATAATTACCACACCTAATGATTATTAGACCCAATCATTACTGACACTAAATGTCAGGAGTACTAAAGATTATTAAACCCATTATTTTTACGTTAAATTAAAACAGAAAATACGGATTTGGACAAATATCGAATTGGCTGAACCCTGAAAAATTTACGTTAGGTTAGGTTTCTATTGTGACAATATATAGCGGAGCGTCAAAAGATTACCATGTACATCCTGAGTCTATGGCAGACTCCACGTGGTCTTGCCTTTTTTTTTTACCCAGAGAAATGCATTGAATTGCATACCACTACGTAACATGAGACCCTCGGGGGTAGAGTCAAATATTACGCATTGGTGATGTGGGGCTCTCTAGTCCGCGAGGGACTAGCCTACCCACTAAAATTCTGGGATGCTGCCAACCTGTGCCATAGTGGTGATGCCATGGGATCGCGAACATGCTACCACGACACCACCGGCACTTCGCCCTAAGGCGAACCCTCACCGAAAGACACACTGTAGCATAGCAGTGTGCCTTACCCTCACACACTTCCCCAAGCCCCCAGGAAGCGGGGACCGCCACCGACACACGGTGCTTCGGTCCCACTCTCCTTGCTGAGGGAGAACAAACGCCCCTACCCCTCAGCCGGCCATGGGAGGACAAACGCCCCTACCCCACGACACACTCCCCACGCCAAGGGAGGACAAACGCCCCTACCCCTCGACCCGCCACAAGAGGACACAAGCCCCTACCCCGTGGGTCCCTCAACGCTGACGGAGGTGAAATCCAACACAAACACCATAGTGCCCACCCGAGTCATGCTCCGCCAGCCTCCTCCTCGGTCTCCTCCACCGGCAGCCGTGAAGTCCATCACAAACACCGAAGTGCCCACCCGAGTCATGCCCCGCCGGTCTCCTTCTCGGTCTCCTCCACCGACGGAGGTAAAGTCCATCACAAACACCGAAGTCCCCACCCGAGTCATGCCCCGCCGGTCTCCTTCTCGGTCTCCTCCACCGACGGAGGTAAAGTCCATCACAAACACCGAAGTGGCCACCCGAGTCATGCCCCGCCGGTCTCCTTCTCGGTCTCCTCCACCGACGGAGGTAAAGTCCATCACAAACACCGAAGTCCCCACCCGAGTCATGCCCCGCCGGTCTCCTTCTCGGTCTCCTCCACCGACGGAGGTAAAGTCCATCACAAACACCGAAGTCCCCACCCGAGTCATGCCCCGCCGGTCTCCTTCTCGGTCTCCTCCACCGACGGAGGTAAAGTCCATCACAAACACCGAAGTCCCCACCCGAGTCATGCCCCGCCGGTCTCCTTCTCGGTCTCCTCCACCGACGGAGGTAAAGTCCATCACAAACACCGAAGTCCCCACCCGAGTCATGCCCCGCCGGTCTCCTTCTCGGTCTCCTCCACCGACGGAGGTAAAGTCCATCACAAACACCGAAGTCCCCACCCGAGTAATGCCCCGCCGGTCTCCTTCTCGGTCTCCTCCACCGACGGAGGTAAAGTCCATCACAAGCACCGAAGTCCCCACCCGAGTCATGCCCCGCCGGTCTCCTTCTCGGTCTCCTCCACCGACGGAGGTAAAGTCCATCACAAACACCGAAGTCCCCACCCGAGTCATGCTCCGCCGGTCTCCTTCTCGGTCTCCCTCGCCCGTCTTGGCCCGTAGGCCCCCTCCCTGGTGTCTCTTGGCTTTCCCGCGCCCAACCGCAGGTACTGAGCCCCCCCACCACGACAAGTCTTGTCTGGTCTTGCCTGTCCTACCCTAGTGTTATTCCAAAACCGGAGGCGCGGAGGGAGAGCAGCCCTCGCCTTAGGTTTATAGATAAATAGGTTCAATAAAATTTAGGTTTTAGCATTATTAGGTATTATAATATTAGTAGTCTGAAAAAATCGGCTAAGTGCAAATTAGGGCTAGTGAGAATTCGGAATGAAGTAATTAGGTATTATGAAAATTCGGAATCCTGAAATTAGGGCTATTCATTAATTAGGATGAATGAAAATTCGGGTTAGCGATTTTAGGGTTACCAAAATTGGGGCCAATGAAATTAGGATGAAAGTTTTTCGGGCTAACGGAGGGGAACCATTTTTGAACGGATAAGGAGCCTTAACGATTAAACTTTTGATTAAATTATATATTTTATTAATGTCACATAACAAAATCAGATCGGATAAGAGAATAGAATCGAAATTTACATTTAAAGCCCCATAGTCAGAGGCAGGCTGCATATTACGGCTTAAAACCAAATGACTAGGGTTCTAAGGTGAGGCCTTACGGTATTGATAAAGTTAGATTTCTAGTAATTTTAAACTTAAACCTAAGGTAATTTCGTGGTGAAAGTCATGTCAATACCTAGATATATTTCTAGCCAGAACAACATGTGTTTAGTGCTTACAAAATAAAAACATCGACAAACCTGATATCGATTTTGAAGAGAATATTTACAATGTCGTGGAACTCGAATAAAGGGTCTAGCAGGCTAAGCGTACAAAAAGTGATTCATTCTTTCAAGTGGTGTACCTACTGGCAGATCCTAAGAAAAGAACACTCTATGCGTAATAGTCAGTACTCGATCTTTTTTTGACCTTTTCTTTTTTCATCTGAAAGAATGGCCAAATCCGTCGTTGGAGGCACTTCTTCGCTTAGCCTGCTAGACGCTTTCATATTGTTATGTCACGTAATTTGATTCTTAAAATAATAATGTCTATGAATGTAAAAGCTTTGATTACTAAACCTATTTAACGTTAGAATGAATGAAGATGCATGTTACGATTTTGCCACTTACTTTTCCTTTCTGACGTTTCCTTTTTTATCGATGATTTATTTTGTCAAGCACTAACAACACATCGTTCGTGCTAGGAAAATCTCTAGGTATAGTCATGTCGAATACGTGTATATGCACGTGTTTCTACCTATACCTACTTACGTACTGCAGCTACTCGTATAATAACAAAGGGTCCTTGCCGGCCCGAAATAAGCATGCTAACAATTTTACTCATTCTTCCAAGCGTTGTTTGAGCAACTACATCAAAGGCAGGCAACTTATAATTATTGTTTCGGAGCAAAAAAAGGTTAAAAAGACTTAATTAAACGTTCCAATGGGCCGGAAAGAAAATTAGCTATTAGCCCCTTTGTTATTAATTAATGGCTTCATAAAAATAATATATGTAAAGCATAAACCTTAGCACTTCGTTAATAGCTTCGAGTTTGGTGGAAAATAACGCTTCTTAATTATAACTCTAATAAAGTAGATTGCATGTTAAGAGAGGGCTTATTTATAAGGGAGTTTAGTCTCTTTGTTGAGCGATATACCACACTCAGTACGTTTGAATGATGGAAGAATGGTTCAGGTATATATTTCGTAACTAGATGCGCCGCGCGGTGTTACTGCTCATCCCGCGGGAACACTGATTTTTTCGGAATCAAAAGAAGCCTATGTTTTAATCCAGGGTGTCAGCTACCTTCATACCAAAATTGATCAAAATTGGTCCAGCCGTTTGAGCGTGAAGAAGTAACAAACAAACACACTCACAAACTTTCGCCTTTATAATATTAGTGTTATTGACCGAGCAAGCGACCCGTCTCTGTTTCAGCTTTGCCAAAATTTCTTTTGTATGTCCAGTTTTCGTGCTGTTCTCACCTACAGGCCATATCTCTCAACTGATTCTCATGAAATTTTAGAGTACTTACTAAGTACTCTCAAAATACTACTTAGAATCGAAAAGTGAACAGATTTAATTAATTGTCGATTCAGTTTTTCGTCATTTTACAAGACATAGTGTTTGAAAACGTAAAAATACAAATTTCAACCATTTAGAAATAGCTCGCAGAGCCCCTAGGTGTAAATACCTTTTTCTCAATACTATCGTGGTAAAAGACAAAACAGAACAGTGCCACTGAGAGTTGGCACTTTTCCGCTCAACATTGCACGATAAACTATACCGTAAAACTACCCAAATATAGTCCAGTCCCAAAACATTATCGTTAATATAATGACAATTATAACGAATAAACAGTGAACAATATAATTAAACAAACTTAAATTAAAACGTATAAAATCATTGATAGAACATAGATTTTTATAAAAATAAACGAGTTTTGTTTTGGACCATAGTTGGATGATTGGACTTTAGTTGGGTTACAGTAGGTGAGGTGTTGAAACCCACGGCAACGCCAACGCCTAGATTCACCAAATTGCGATCTCATGTTCGAAAAACTATCAGTTACTAAGCGAACTGGAATGATATTAACAAACGTTCCTGAGACACATAATTAGGTAAGACTTATTGAACCGGATCTATCGCCATATTTTGATTTACCTTCATTGCCTGACGTTTCAACACGGTTTCACGTGCCGTGGTCCCAGGCGTACTGATGAAACAGCGACACAGATTATATACAAGTTACTACGTAACAGATACCCCACTTGTTTGGACGGCAGGCGTTGCCATCGCTATCGATGCCCCCTCCCGCGGGCGTAAAAAAGGAAACGTCATTGGAATGTGCGCTAGGGTTGCCTCCGTTATGTAAACGCTAGCTTTTTCTCGTGCCTTCGCTCGTTTGGTCAACCAGTCTAGTCAGCAGAGGCGTGGCGTCCAGACAACCCGATTCCCACTGGGTTGCCCACTTCAGGACGATTAAACACCATTCTCTACACGGTTTGAACAGGGTCTTTTTCTTTAAAAAGACCCTGTTCAAACCGTTTGGTTACCTTTGCATCCGACCGTTCCCTCTTTCCGCTTCTCTGCTTTCCGTTCTCCGTACGCCGCTCTCCGCTCTCCGCACGCCGCTCTCCGCACGTCGCTTTCCGCACGCCGCTCTCCGCTCTCCGCACGCTGCACTACGCTCTCCGCACACCGCTCTCCGCACGCCGCTCTCCGCACGCTGCACTACGCTCTCCGCACACCGCTCTCCGCACGCCGCTCTCCGCTCTCCGCACGCCTTTCTCCGCTCTCCGATCGCCGCTTTCCGCTCTTCCCTCTCCGCTCTTCCCTCTTGTTACAGTAATACAAGATGGTTTTTATAGTGCGGTACTCTAAGATGTTCTAGGCAGGGACTTAGACTTACAAAAAGTCTTATCTTATTTTTCCTAATATTAATCGAGAGAAAGTTAATCGAATTAATTAATCGATTAAAAATTTAATCGACAATTAGGTAACTTAATCTTTCGAGATTAAATCAATCGGAACTCGTACGATTAGATTAACTAATCGTCAATTTTAATCGTTAATCGAGATTAAAAAAGTTAATATCGGAACTCGTACGATTAGATTAACTAATCGTCAATTTTAATCGTTAATCGAGATTAAAAAAGTTAATCTTAATCGTTAATCGATTAACTTTTGCCCATCTCTGCTGGGAGCGCGGAAATCATGTTTTTTCGGTTTAATTATTAAAATAATACAGATTTTGAAAATGTAAGACGTATACATTATAGTTAACATCTCGTTATGTTATTATTAAAAAAAACTGATAACTTTCCCTGCAGTATTTATGACATACTCTAAGGGTTTATGTTGCTTTTTTGAGGTAACTTTAAAAAAAACTATCGAGGAAACTACAAGTAATCGTGTTTCTAAAACATAACGAATAATAGAGTGAATCTTTAAATATTTTACTTATTGATTGTATAACTAAACATTCAGTAATAACAACACAGCATGGAATCAAACCAACACAATTAATTCGAAAAAAAGCTAGGCGCCCCCATAAAGATTTTTAGAGAAATACCCAGACTTTAATAGTTACGCGTCAATAGTGCCCCAGTAAACGTTAATTCTTAAACAAAATCTTTTATTCCGGAGGGTTTAATGTGTTCTGGAACAAATGAAATCATTTTCAATCGTCTTTGTTGCCACAAAAACAATATGCCCGACTTTTATTTTTCGACATCGTACAGCACAGGTTGCGCGGGAAACGTTAACTGTACGCCGTCCGCTCGCCGCGAGGCGTGGCAGCCCACTAGCATTTTGTCGCGCCGGGTTGCCACTTAGAGATTGGAATTCGGGCGCGGGTTTCGCGCGGCCGAAACGCGTGGGGATAGCCTGACAGCGAGTTGTTACTGGAGATGTCGGCGAAATGTATCACTACCCGACGAAATGTGTAATAAAACGGATGGGTAGGAAGATAAAAGAAACGTCATGCAATGAAGGTAAATCAAAATATCGCGATAGACCCGGTTCAATAAGTCTTAATTATGTGTACAAACCGCGAGAGTATAAAGTGTTCCTGAGACAGTTTGGATAAGAGAGAAAAAAATACATGGCGATTTCAAGCAAAAAGAGCTATAAGAAAATAAGTCTATTCAAGGCACGAATATAGGCTCAATACTACAAGAAAACTGGTCAAGTGCGAGTCGGACTCGCGCACCGAGGGTTCCATACAACTAAATATTTTTTAACTTTTTTGTTTTCTGTATTTGTTGTTATAGCGGTTGTACAGGTTCGCTTGTGTCGCGAATGCTTGACATCGCGATGACGTTAAATATCTCGGCTGGCTACCCTGAACGGAAGTAGGACATTTATGGTGAGTGAACTGTTATCTATTCACAATGTCTATGGTAATAATGTCTATGATGAATGAACGATATTATCTATGCTATTCCCGCTGACTTCCGTTATGGCGGGGCATTACACGTTATTCTGGGTTTGAATCATGGTGAATTAAGTTGTGCATTGTGTCTACGCCGAACCCCTTGGGAGTCACTGCTGGCTCCATACAAAGACGGTGGTCACGTGAGCTGACCATCTGAAAGCTAAGTGTCTTGATATAGATGTAAATTACTTCCAAATGTATCAACTATGTCCATGGTATATTAACATACTCCGAGCCCGTATAAAGACCTATGAGATAAATAATGATTTACAGGCTATACCTTCTTGCCCCTTGAGTTTGTCCATGATAAGCATCTATATGACATTGTACATGACCTACTGACAACCAGTGTGGGGAATAGGTTTACCAGCTGAGTAGTTCCAGCTAGCTTTGCGACGGGTCACGTGGGGAATTCAGCTGTGTAGTTCCAGCTAGCTTTGTGACGGGTCGCCTAGGAATCAGCTGTATAGTTACAGCTCGCTTTGTGACGGGTCACGTGGGGAATCAGCTGCGTAGTTCCAGCTAGCTTTGTGACGGGTCGCCTAGGAATCAGCTGTATAGTTACAGCTCGCTTTGTGACGGGTCACGTGGGGAATCAGCTGTGTAGTTCCAGCTCGCTTTGTGACGGGTCACCTAGGATATCAGCCGAACCATACCGGCTAGCTTTGTGGCAGTATATGTGGGACACTGAACGACCTACGACTATAAGAGTTGCTTATTGTTTAACCCATAGCCGATTGAATACTCTATCCATAGAACTATGACTTAACCTGACCTACATTTAACATGTACCACTAGAACCGTTCATGCAAGTAACTGATTCCCTAATAACCGTAGATCAAACTCCCATGAGACACTTGGAGACAGCCATGTCATATATATTTAAACAAACAGGCGGTGAACGGCCTAGCAGGGCGAGCCTGGCGAAGCAGAACAGAGCGCCGAGGATGCGACGAGAGATATAAGGTAGGATTCAATATCCATAATCTCTTTCTATCGTGAGGCCTTTAACGCATCCAATATAAGATCAATTAAATCAGACAATCAAAGATAATAGTCAGTATACTATAACCACAAACATACATATAAAAAGGCCTTCGCGACATGGTGGAGAGAGTGCTGGGATCTATTGAATCTATGCCTAAATTCATAATCAATTACCTACATGTGTAACATGCCTAACCCCATACGTTCTAATATGCTAAATATACTCCAAAACAGAGTTAAATTTAAGAAATGCGCAGATGGTTTAAAACGATACGTATATATTCATAGAATAAGTGTATATTTATTGTTATAAGAGAATAAGCTAAGGTTTCCCAATAGTTAAGAGGTGGCGCCACTTACTACATAGCATGAAATATTACTTTAAGATTATACAGATTTGTCTATGGACTGATTAGACACTATCTGTGGGATTATTGGTTTAGCTTAAGAATCCTCCGCTAGATGGCGGTCGGAACTAGTTTTTAAGCTTACGCTTTACGGGTATAACTTATAAGTTTTTAAAGACAAAAGGCTAAATTTAAGAGTAATACGGTGCAAGAACACGACAATTAGAATTAAGAATTATTTTTAAGGTTACAGAGATATCATTCACGTAATTCAGCACTTAAAGGAGTGTAAGTTGAATTTCGCGGGTTTCGAAAGCGTTCTCTGTACGGCGCGTGATTGGCGGACCGCTCTGATACAAATCCAGTCAATATTATAATTTATTCCTTAATTTAATTATACTATTATAATTTCCTATTAACGAACCTTTAAATTGACTCATTATTTTAACTAAAATTATTAATTCAGGTTTACAATTTCAAATGTAAGCAAAACGTTCGATGATATTCTTTTATATATCCATTCGGCAAAGATGATTAGAGGAGTGAATGACCTTATTCTCACTGAGATATGGTTCAATTTAGTATGTCGTAAGCGGGGTAGATAGGTCCTTTTGAATTTCGATTGTGTCCAATGCAAGAGCGCGAAGGGGACGCCACGCCAACGGCCATCTTTGTTCGAAGCTGCTTTCCGTACTGGTCGCGGAGAAAAATTATTTTTTCTGGTGCTAACTGCTAGGGTGTAGCCGCCAAGTCCTACCCAATTTAGCCAGCAAACGTCGGCCCGGTGGTGTCTGAGGCGAAATACCATTCCAATAACTGTAAGTAGAACAATGCTATTCGTTTCAGAGCGTTGATCCAAGTATGAGATTTTGTTTGAATCTTTCACTGCCAATTCACATCATATAAGAATAAGCCCATGTGAAGTAACATTCACACCAACAGCATTGAAGGTTTCAAGCAAAAATATCCTACAAACTTATGATTTCTTGTTTTTCTATCTGTTTAACCCAATATTCGATACGGTACTCGCATAACGACGCGGTTTTTTTTCTCTTTGTGTGAAGATGATTATTCTCTTTAACTTTGTCTTGTGTTGCGTGGGTATAGTCACAGTAATATTATAGCACTCTAGGACAGCCTCGATTGATTTATAGATAATTGTCAGAAGCTATTGATCAAGGGATCACTCGTTCGACATAGGAAAATTATCATCATCATATAGATACTTTCTTCGTTCATAGTAGAATGTCAGGTTAAACGAAGACATACTTGTTCTTATAATAAATATCACTAGCAGATATTTGATCACTGAATAGCAACCAGTAGTATGTAGGTATTACACATTCCTATTGATTGACTGTAGTTTAGTGTGGTCTATAGACAATTGTGAACAGTGAGGTACTACTTAAGTATAATTTTTTTCTTTAGGTATCCAGCAAGCAGATTAGTTACATAACATATCTATCTATTAAATAAATCAACTGTTCATATCCTTTGAGAATAACTATGAAAGCGAACCAGATTATTCCAACCTTTAGTTATATCTAACATCTTAGTTAAAATGGAAAATTGGCAATATTAGCAAACACAGACTAACACTACACACTAATAATTGTCAATTTCCTTTAATTAAATTACAATTGCGTTACTATTTGGACACATAGTTATTTTTTTGACAGTGATTAGATTATCCTTCAATGCAATTCTATGTTAGTGACAATTACAGAGAATTGTTATTATTAATTAATGGGAGGCCTATGTCCAGCAGTGGACAAGAATAGGCTGATAGTGATGATGATGACAATTACATTGTGGTATCTTAGATATTAACTACTTAGACAAGTAATTAACAACGCTTTAGATAAATTAATGGTTCATAGGTACTATATTTGAATGAGACTTAAATATTTATTTTGGACATAGGATATTACTGATTTTATAGGTGTCTTGTTTCTTTTAGCACTTCATATTGATTTATAATTCATATGTAATACAGTTAAGTTACAACAACATCATATCATAGTGACTTTAATGATTCATACCACTTTATTAATTAATGTCAAACTGTTATTGTGTACAAATGCTGAAATATCAATTTCTTAAATTACTTTGAAATTTAAAATTTAAATATTTAATGTTGTTGTCTCTTTGAATGTGACTTTACTGTGTTTCATCTTGAGTGTTAGTGGATTCATTTACACTTCAATTTGCTTATTTACAATATATTCTGGTAAATAAAGAGTTATTTACATTGGTGGTAAATGATGATAATAAAACTTTAATGACATTAGGTACAGATGAATGAATGGTAGGTACCGACCATTTATTTATTCTATATAGACCTATCATACAAAGGGGGACTTACTACTTTTAAGATCTTCTACCAGTCAACCTTTGGGCATAACAAAGAAATAATCTCATACAAAGGGGGGACTTGGTGTTTTCAAGATTTCTACCAGTCAACCTTTGGGGATAGCAAATAAATAACTTCTTACTTTCTACTTTAATTTTCTTTTGCATTCTATGAATCTTTATGAGTTTTTAAACTTGGCTGTACAACGGTTCGCTGATCTCGCGCTTTACATGTCCGCTTAATGCAACACTATGTTGGACCCTAAATTTTTATTAATGCAATGAATGGTGTTGTGGTTGCATGCCTCCTTATTTATACGAGTTTCTCTTATAAATACATTTATTAAATAAATATACCTGCTATAACTATGGGATGCATATGGCCATAAGGAGCATCATTTATGCCTTACTTCAATCTGCTTACTTCTATGGAATGTTGTATGCAGGTGTGTGTTTATCGGGTTTGTGTGCTATTCTTTGTTATGTGTTCATTACAGATAATTATCAATTAATCATCATAATGGAAGCAAGTTTAATGAGCATCTTGAACATTAGTACCAATCGTATAATTGAACTTGGCAATGAGGCAAAGGAGTTCTGCGATTTACTCAAACCTGATTCCCCCGACGACTCAGTAATTATGGAAGCCGAGGTTAACGCTTCTAAGTTAGAAGGCGGTTTGAATAAATTGAAGAGCGACTTGAACAACTACTTTCGTTTAGTGAATGAACCTGCGGTTGACGACATTTCTCGAATAAGTACATCACAGCTGGAAGCTGAAGAATATTTGCTGGAGCTTCAAGTTCGACTTAAGCGATTCAAGTCTTCCTCATCAAGAGATGGCATTCCATCTGTCACCGGCAAGCTACCAAAGATGAGCCTACCCGAATTCTACGGCGATGTCCTACAATGGAGTCAATTCTGGGACCAATTTGCATCTCTAGTGGATAGCCGGAAGCTGAACGATGTTGACAAGTTCATGTATTTGTCATCTGCTCTGCGTGGAGAAGCCAAGAAGCTTATTGAAGGATTAGGAGCAACTAACAAAAACTATAAAATTGCCGTCACTACACTTAAAACAAGATACGGAAGAGTTGAGATGGTTAAGGATGCCCATTACTCCGCTCTGAACAAAATCAAGCCAGCAGAAGGTTCGACGAGTGACTGTCGCAGAGTCCTGAATGACATAGAGAGACATTTAAGAGTATTAGCCTCTTTGGGAGAAAATACTACACATAGCTACCTGCGGTTTCTGATTCTTGAGAAGTTCCCGGAAGAAATAGTTTATGAATTAAAGAAGCGGATCGAAGACGACTCGGTGTCAGAAATCAGAAAGGAATTAGAAAGATTGATATCTGCCAAGGAAGATGCTAACAGGCTCACTACTCATAAGGGAGAAGGCAATGAAACCAACTATACCACCGAAGCCTTACATGTCTCTGAGGGGATTAGAGGAATTGGTTCCAAAAGGAGAGTCTACAACAGTCATCGGGTTAGTCACAACAGTAATCACAATTCCCAAGGAGCTTCTACCAGCTTTCCACGTCATGGATTTAAGAGGAAATTCAATGACTTCAACAACTCAAGCCGTAGAGAACAGGTTCGAACGGGAGCGCCATGGAAGAAAGAGAAGCGGTCATGCATCTTCTGCAATGGCGATCATTTTGCTGATGCATGCAAGACATATCCGACGATCCAGGAAAGGAGATCGAAGCTGAATGGTCGATGTTTCATATGTTTCCGACAGGGACATATGGCAAACCAATGCAGGACCAAGCGTAGTTGCCCTTACTGTGGTAACCACAGTCATCATAGAGCCCTATGTCCTCAAAGGAACACCAGAATGGAAAGAAAGGAGAATCCACATCCACAGAAAGGCCGATCAGATGAAGGCGATCACCCTAAGACTAATCCTACTAGCCAGTTCCATGTGAACGATGTCGGCTTTACCGTTCTCCAAACGGCGATTGTTGATCTAGCAAGAGAAGGTGATGATGATCATCTCAAGTGCAGGGTTTTGATGGATTCTGGAAGTCAAAGAACGTATATTACACAGAGCCTGGCAAAGGAGCTTAACCTTGCGACTATAGAGGATAGTCGGCTAACTATATTCACATTCGGTTCCCAAGTGCCACAAGAAGTCAATAGTCCCAGAGTTAAGTTCCAGATCTCGACACGTTCCGGCAAGACTATTCCTATGGTGGCTAACGTAGTCCCTATGATCACTCATAGCATACCCTATATCGGACCAGACAAGGAGCACTGGAAGACCAAGTTCGACTTAGCGGATGATGGATCATTAGCTGACCGAGTTGACCTGCTTATTGGCAACGACTATTACTTCTCAATTATGCTCACTGAAAAGATTAAAATCCAAGATAACCTGTACATGGTGAACTCAGAATTTGGTTGGATTGTCAGCGGCAAGACAGAACTGAAGCCTGTAGATGATTTGGCTGTAGTCACATACTTTCAGACTAGCTTGGAAATAAAGCTTAACCAACCGGATTTGCCCCTGAGTGAAGTTAACCTAAAGGAGTTATGGGAATTGGAAGCAATAGGTATTGTCGATTCTCCAAAGGAAAGCAGGGAAGAGGAAGCTCTACGTCATTTTAATGAGACTACACGCTTTGAAGACAACAGATATCAAGTATCGTGGCCATGGGTTGAGTACCCTCCTGATCTAACACCGAACTTCGGCTTAGCGCTAGGACGATTAGTAGGTTTGATGAAGCGATTGGACTCTGACACGTTGACGTCGTACGACCAGTTAATTAAAATTCAAGAAGACCTAGGAATTATAGAAGTAATACCGGACGAAGAGATTAGCAGTTCAGACCATCCGATACACTATCTCCCTCACCACTGTGTCAAGCAGACGGGCAAACCCATTAGGATAGTGTATGACGCTTCCTCGAAGACCAAAGACAACAAGAGTCTCAACCAATGCCTATACTGCGGTCCTATGATGTTAGAAGATTTAACGGGACTCTTGCTGAAGTTCAGGTCTCACAATGTAGGGATCTGCGCTGACGTAGAGAAGGCATTCCTGCAGATCGGTTTGCAAACCAAGGATCGCGACGTCACGAGGTTCCTATGGGTCAAGAACATAGACCAACCAGTTCATGAAAACAATTTGCTACACTTGCGGTTTTGCAGGGTACCGTTCGGAGTCATCTCAAGCCCGTTCTTATTGAACGCAACTATAAGATACCACTTGTCCCAGTCGAGTTCACAAAGCGTACGAAATCTAGCGCAAGATATATACGTAGACAACATGGTGACAGGAACGGAAACTGCAGAAGAAGCTGTCGATCTATACAAGAATTCAAGGCAAGCATTCCAACAAATGTCGATGAACCTCAGAGAATGGACTTCTAACTCGTTAGAGTTCTTGAATCACATACCGGATAGTTGTCAAGATCATATAGTCAAAGTACTAGGCCTAGACTGGAATTTAGTAAACGACACACTTCACCTACGGATAAAAGGGAACGAGTACGCTGACACAAAGAGAGGAGTCTTACGGTTCATCGCATCTGTATACGATCCTTGTGGATACGCGACACCTTCAATGTTACCTGCTAAACTTCTTCTACAGGATTTATGGAAACTAAAGGTTAAATGGGATACACCTCTGTCTAAGGAACTAAAGGACAAGTGGAGACACATCAAAGAAGAACTTAAGACACTTAAGGAAATATGTATACCCCGGTGTTATATAAAGGGACTTCTGCGTCGAAATTATCAGATACACTGCTTCACAGACTCATCAATGAAAGCATACGCAGCAGTAATTTATATAACACAGGGCAACGAAAGGAGTTTCGTGATAGGTAAATCACGTCTGGTCCCAGTCAAAGACCACGATGACCTAAAGATCCCTCGTCTCGAACTACTCGCGGCTCTTATAGGCTATCGTCTAATCCAATATGTCATGAGATTTCTACAAGGCAACATAGCCCAGAGAATACTTTGGACAGATAGCCAGATCGTCATCAATTGGTATCACTCGGAGAAGCTTCTGACACCCTTCGTAGCAAGGAGGATCCAAGAGATGAAGAAAGATAAAGAATTACAAGACCGGTATGTTCCAACAGACCTAAATCCATCAGATGTTGCTACAAGACCTGCGCAGTCTAAGGGAGAAGTAGATAAATGGTTAACAGGACCCAACTTCTTATCACAACATCCCTCAAAATGGCCCATCAGTCCGGCAAATAACACCTCTCTTTTCGCCGGGGAGCGTCTACCGAGTATACCTATGGATGTAAGCGAAGATGACAGAGGAGAACAAGAAGAAACTACTAGGTCAAAAGGGGCAACCGACGATGATATAGGCATCATCTACACGACGGTCTCAGAAATAAAGGATATCCAAAGTAAACACTTCGCTGCAGAGTTAACAGGAAAGATTACAGATCTAAAAAGGAATTTAGATTTATTTACAGATGAAGACGGAATACTGAGATGTAAAGGACGATTCAAGTACGCTAATTGGACGTACGATAAAAGATATCCGATACTGTTACCTAAGGATAGCCAGTATACTGATGATATCATTATGAAGACGCATACCGATAATTATCACGTAGGGGCTACTCATACTCTCAGTATCATTCGTCAATCGTTTTGGATACCACAAGGAAAGAGACAAGTACTCAAAGTTATTAAACGATGTGCTCAATGCATCAAACACGGAGGCGGACCCTTCAAATTACCACCTACACCAGCATTACCACCAGAGCGAGTTAACTACAGTGAGCCCTTCACCTTCACAGGAATGGACTATCTCGGACCGATATTAGTCAAGACAAAAACGGGAACAGAAAAAAGTTGGATCTGCCTTTTCACCTGTCTGGCAGTACGAGCAGTACACCTAGAGGTGGTTCAAGATTTAACGGCTGAAGAAGGGCTTCAAGCATTGAGGAGATTCATATCCGTCAGAAACGTACCTGCCGTAATCACGTCTGATAATGCAACCAACTTCAAGTTGATGTCTGAAGTTTTGACGCAACCTTATTGCATTAAAAGAAAGATAAAATGGCGTTTTATCCCTCAACTTGCACCATGGTTTGGAGGGTATTATGAACGGCTTGTAGGCCTCGTGAAGAACTGTATGAGGAAAACACTCCAGAAGCACCTGCTCACAGACAGCCAGTTAAATACCATAATCAAAGAGATAGAAGCCGTCATCAATTCTCGCCCACTTACCTATGTAGACGAAGAGCCAACCCACATCTTGAAACCTTCTGACTTCCTTGCCCTTGGGAGAACTATAACCATTGATACCGATAGTGATGGACCTTTACCTCAAGGAACACAAGCTAAGAAAGATCTTGTGAATAGCTGGAAGAGAGGAATCACCGTACTCGGAGAATTTAAGGAAATGTTTATAAATCGATATCTCTTAAGTCTGAGAGAAAGATACTCCCATTCACACAAACAAGGTCGATGCATATCCAAACTGGAACCGTCAGAAGGACAGATCGTCCAGATAAGAGGAGACAGAAAAAATAGGGAAGATTGGCAAGTAGGCAAGATCGTAACTTTACCAAAAGGAAATGATAATATGTGTAGAGTAGCTAAGGTTGAAGTCGGTAATAAAGTGTACACCAGGTCCATAGCACAACTTTATCCACTTGAAGTTGATGATACGGCGTGTGATGAAGTTATTTCACCACAAGAAGATAAAGAAGAAAACTCACAAGATGTAGCGATCGACATGGACGTCGAGGACATATGCAGATCACCTATAGGTGATAAAGGGGAACAGGAACTTCCTGATGATACAGAAAGTATCAATGAAGAGATTACTCCATTTAGAGAAACCTCGCCTGATAATAACATGAATGGTACTAATGCTGATGACACCACTGGCGCCTCTCCTGGACCGCGACAGCCCCGGGATGCTGCCGTCAGAGCCAGAGAGAGGATTAGGCTCTGGACGCGCTCCCTCATGTCACTGCTGTCTGCCGTCGGGAGTGTCGCGAATGCTTGACATCGCGATGACGTTAAATATCTCGGCTGGCTACCCTGAACGGAAGTAGGACATTTATGGTGAGTGAACTGTTATCTATTCACAATGTCTATGGTAATAATGTCTATGATGAATGAACGATATTATCTATGCTATTCCCGCTGACTTCCGTTATGGCGGGGCATTACACGTTATTCTGGGTTTGAATCATGGTGAATTAAGTTGTGCATTGTGTCTACGCCGAACCCCTTGGGAGTCACTGCTGGCTCCATACAAAGACGGTGGTCACGTGAGCTGACCATCTGAAAGCTAAGTGTCTTGATATAGATGTAAATTACTTCCAAATGTATCAACTATGTCCATGGTATATTAACATACTCCGAGCCCGTATAAAGACCTATGAGATAAATAATGATTTACAGGCTATACCTTCTTGCCCCTTGAGTTTGTCCATGATAAGCATCTATATGACATTGTACATGACCTACTGACAACCAGTGTGGGGAATAGGTTTACCAGCTGAGTAGTTCCAGCTAGCTTTGCGACGGGTCACGTGGGGAATTCAGCTGTGTAGTTCCAGCTAGCTTTGTGACGGGTCGCCTAGGAATCAGCTGTATAGTTACAGCTCGCTTTGTGACGGGTCACGTGGGGAATCAGCTGCGTAGTTCCAGCTAGCTTTGTGACGGGTCGCCTAGGAATCAGCTGTATAGTTACAGCTCGCTTTGTGACGGGTCACGTGGGGAATCAGCTGTGTAGTTCCAGCTCGCTTTGTGACGGGTCACCTAGGATATCAGCCGAACCATACCGGCTAGCTTTGTGGCAGTATATGTGGGACACTGAACGACCTACGACTATAAGAGTTGCTTATTGTTTAACCCATAGCCGATTGAATACTCTATCCATAGAACTATGACTTAACCTGACCTACATTTAACATGTACCACTAGAACCGTTCATGCAAGTAACTGATTCCCTAATAACCGTAGATCAAACTCCCATGAGACACTTGGAGACAGCCATGTCATATATATTTAAACAAACAGGCGGTGAACGGCCTAGCAGGGCGAGCCTGGCGAAGCAGAACAGAGCGCCGAGGATGCGACGAGAGATATAAGGTAGGATTCAATATCCATAATCTCTTTCTATCGTGAGGCCTTTAACGCATCCAATATAAGATCAATTAAATCAGACAATCAAAGATAATAGTCAGTATACTATAACCACAAACATACATATAAAAAGGCCTTCGCGACAGCTTGTGTACCAATAAAACAACAATATAACAGTCGGACAGTCTAGCTCGCTTGACCGCTCTCCAAAGAGTGAGAGAGAGCAACCCCGGCCCTGTCAGCCATAGTGTCCATTTATTTGGCAATACACTACATCTACCTTTTACAAAATAATGAAAATTTAATTAAAATTTTATTAATTCATAACGTTTATATGTAAGTAAGCCAACAGGGCACTTTTACATATCTCAATCTGAATCTACCGGCATTTCACAAGAGGAGACCGCTGTTGAGAAGAAAGCCGAAAGAAACTCAACAGTAAGTCATTTTTTCATAACTCTTACTTAATACTATTACATTCATGTTATAACTAATCAGTACACGTAAAAGGAGATGTACAGATTCTAAACTTCAATGTTACGAACAGTAATATAAAATTTTACTAACTATTTTCTTGGAGATGTATAAGTTCACACATGACATGAGACATGCAATAAAATACAAATCATTAATTGAATTCCACTGAGATGTATTTGGTATAGGACATCAGCTATGCCAATATCCCAATATCTTAGCGTACATCTAAATATAGGATATGATCCTCATGTAATATTTTTGGACAATTTAAATAGACTCACGTAACAGTAAGCGCTGGAACGGATAACGCATTATGATCAGATTTTTGGTAACCTTATCGAAACGATAGATGCAGAGAGCGTACAACCGTTGTTGTGGGAGACCTTTCACTAGCGGACGACTATTAGTAATATTATCTATCAAGTTCTTCATCCGATGCAATCAGAGCCTTATTCAATAATAATATTTAATAAATTATCTATTTCGGCATCTTTATCTGATACCTCCCATCTTACCTTCCTTCTTCTTTCAGTTTTTCTATTATTTTATCAGATAATATTAATCGGTTAAATGGTTCAATTTCTCTGGAATTGACTTATTTGGAATACTGTTTGAATTTTTATTGTATTAAATAAGCTTATTTATTATAGTGACCACTTTATGTATTCCTTCGCTCTAGAATAATGGTTTGTTAGCCCTGATGATTCACTAAATTACATAGATGATTCGAATTATTCCAAAACAGCTAGAGGGTTCTGACATTTGTGACCCGAAACATTATTTCCAATTGATCAGGCTGCATTTCTGACTGTAGTGTGTTCGTCGTTACATTATTGACAAGGTAAGTACATATATGAACTGCTAGAGTTGACTAGCCTATACATTTTGGACTCCATAAGCCTTTTTCAAAATGTAATTAATGGTACCATAATCAGTGTGAAGTCGATCAGTCTACCCAATCTATCAATTATTTACTTAAATTTACATTTTTCTTGATTTTTCCAGAGACCTTTAACCTCTTGAACACCCTAGTAGGCTGAGCCTTTCAACGGAGAATGGCTCCACTTACGCCAACGTCGGCAAATGCCGTCAAATTCCAATTATAAAAATGATTGTAATTTAAATTTCTACAACTATCTTTCAATCCCTGTTGATTTTGGAGTATGTCTTTATTTTATTTTGTTGTGGCGTCAGACTTGGTGTTCAAAAGGTTACGACATTTGCAAATGGTCCCCATGGTTCTAATTCCGTGCTCACACCAAATTCCAGCACAGGATGTGTTCAGTTAAAATATAATCGATAATACTACCGTAAAAGTGCAGCAAAGTCAAAGTACTTTTTCACCTTTCTTTCGTACTTTCATCAACTGAAACTTGTTCTGTTCATCATCATAGTCTGAGCACTCTAATCTAAGCAAAGAATTGGGTAATTTAAAGTGTCATCCACTTAGCATCAGCGTTTAGATAAATTTCCACTAATTTACATCAAAATTGCTTACAGAGTATTTCCAAACAAAAACATTTGTTTCCATTACTTGTTAATTATTAGCCTTAGTATAAATATTTAGCCAGTTATTGCTAAATAAAACAGTTTTTTTAAGTACCTACATAAATACTCTTTAAATTACTCTTAGTACAATTTCGTACATTCTGTCTAGGGAATTTCGAAGTTAGCAAATCTGGTCATTTTAGCTACCGGTTCTCAAACTTTTTTTTTTTTCTTTTGCCATTAAACTTTCTTTTGACATTCCTTGGTATTCTGAAATCATTGCTAAATGCCTGGGTCCAAAGGTTTCCAGTTCAGTTGTATATTTTTTTCTATTTATTAGATTAAGTCTAAATGACTTGTAAATTTTTTTCGATTTTGGTGGAGCTTTCTGAGAGGCCTAAAATGCCCCAGGGTTCCACGGAACACATTTTAGTAAGCGCTATCGTATAACATTACTTACTTAGGTACCATTCGAATGTCCTTAAATTACCTCTTATCCTGATTGAATATTGTTTAGGTGCCGTTTAACAACATCCAAACTATCTGTTGACCTGATCGGATACTGTTTGGATTCCGTTTGATAACAGCCAAACTATCTGTTGACCTGATCGGATACTGTTTGGAACCCGTTTGATAACAGCCACACTATCTGTTAACCTGATCGAATATTATTCAGATACCGTTTGACGACAGTCAAACTATCTCTTATCCTCATGGCAAATATCCCATAGAATCATCTAGATACCATTTGACAACTTGTCAAACTATCTCTTATCCTCAGGGAATATTATTTAGATACCGTTTAACAAAACTGTCAAACTATCTCTCATGTAGCTTTCAAATGCTACGCAGGTACCGCTGAGTAAACTGACTACCTTTAACAATCTGCATAAGCAAATATCGTAAGTACTTGTTTGTCACAATATATCGGTTTAATATAAATTGTCTCTATCATGAATATAGTGTGACAATATTTTAGGTACCGTCTAGTTTACTAAGCTACCTCTGGGCCCCAGTGATATCTTGGTTCCCATTAAAGCAATGCAATTAATTAGAAGTAATTACTTATTTCTCGTATCAAGTTATCGTGCAGAACAATATACCAAAAATACATAGATAGGCAATTATGAAGTTTTTACACTTCAATTCATTATGTGTCTCAGTTTTCCGTATAAGTTTTTCCAATATATTATGATACTGTGTTAATCATTTAATCAGTTTTTTAACCGAAATTCACTTGAAATCCAAGTATAAATCAATATGACAATGCAGCTTACTTCCAAGATATCACTGGATTATGTATCATATACATAATTTTATTATTTACAAGGTCATAAATGTATACCGTCAACCTGTAGGCACCATTCGAGCTCGCTCGAATTACCTCTGCCTCTGGGCACCATTCGACTACAGTCAAATTGCCAACTTTCTTTTTCGATTTTATTTGTTTGTTTTATGCCATAAAGCTACCATTCAATAAACTGACTACCTCTGACCAAATCAGATTTGATTTTGTTAGATAGACATTCAGATTTTAGTAAACCGAAATTTCTTTAGGTACCGTCAGCTTACCAAACTAACGCCCAGTGATACCTTGATTGGCCATACATGTGTTGTATATTGACAAAAGAGACATTTTATTCAGAATACAAACACTTGTCAGAATTCGAGAGCGCTGTCTTTGAAAAGGAGCTTTACGCAGCCTTATACATAATTCTCACTCCCTTATATAGTTATCCAGTTTTATCAGCCATTAAACATTGATATTATTATAATACAGGTAAATAATATAAAAAATTACTAATTCCATATTCAAACCATAAAGTTCATAGCTTTCCAATATGTTACAGAATATGTATGTATCGAAACAGTGTCACGAAGACAACGGTTTTTGCATGGGCAGCCAATATCAATGTTAAATAACTAGTTAAATACCTGCCCAATAATATCACAAAACTTTATTCTCAACATTTGTTATTTCTTAAACGGCAAATCGTTAATATCATTATGATGATTCAATCAAAGGTATCACTGTTTATGTATATAATACATAACAATATTTATTAGTTCGTAGGTACCAATTAACGGGATGAGACCAGTATCGTGTGTATACTTCTGATATTTAATTCGTAAATATATATACTTGATTTTGATCTTCGTGTTTATCGAATAAAGTATGCTGTGTTGTTGTTGATGCTTAACCAATTTCATATTGCCAGAAAAATATTCCTTATGTATAACTTAAGTATTGTATGCTGCATCAAGCACTATACATAACAACATTGTTTGATGGTGTTTCCATCTTCTACTGTTGCGACAAACATCGACAACAGCATTTCTATTGTTTTAAAATTGTATTACAATAATAACAACAGCAAGCTTGGAATACCTACATGGCCCATTGATGATATCAAATGTATTCCATATTCTATTTGGGATGAATGACAAGGCAAATACAAAAGCAACTTATTATTTTGCTCAATAATATGAGTATTAATTGATCGGTTTTAATAATTTGAATTACCAAATTTACCATGTATAAATTTATTGGTTTGAGGCATCGATTATTATATTTATCCAAACGCCTGATATTTACAATCATAACTTCATAACTCATAATTCTTATTAAGGTACGTTATAAATCATCGTAAAACATCTTGTTTCACAAATTCACACGAATAATTTGCCATATTACTTACGTTAATATGGTGCTGAAAAGTTATTAAATTTCGTAGTTTGTGAAAAGTAAATTCGAATACATAATTTTATTCATTATACTCAGCATATAGGTACCAAAGTATAAATCGTCTATAATTAAAACAATATGGGGAATATTTTGTTGTGATGTGGCATTCATATTTAAACTCAAACATTGTGTTGCGCAAAGACTGCGCAGATGTCATATTTCGATACGTGCTGCACGAATTTTAGCCAATCACAGCGCAGCGCGTCACGCGCGGTGATTCTCATTGGCTGTTACGATCTCGCCGACACATTTAATTCGCTTTTAGTTGTCATTCCTTCCAACATCAACTAAATATCGTTCATAAGGCTTTTTGGGGGTACTCACGTATTTTACATAATTAATCAAATTAAACTGGTCTCATTCGCTAATTTACCTCTAGTATTTTCTGTTGTTGTTTTCACTTACTGCACATTTTGTGATCCTGGCAAGGTCGCCACTTGTACAGGTTCGCTTGTGTACCAATAAAACAACAATATAACAGTCGGACAGTCTAGCTCGCTTGACCGCTCTCCAAAGAGTGAGAGAGAGCAACCCCGGCCCTGTCAGCCATAGTGTCCATTTATTTGGCAATACACTACAGCGGTAACAGAAATACATCACCTGTGAAAACTTCAACAGTCTAGCTATCATGTTTCATGAAATACAGTCTGTTGACAGTATCGAGCAAAAAACGGCAAGAAAATCAAGTTTGTTGTATCGGAGCCCCACTTAAATATAGTTTTTTTTTTGTTTTTTTAGTATTTGTTTATTTATTTTATTTATTAGCGGCAACAGAAATATATCATCTGTGAGACTTTTAGTTGTTAAGCTATCACGGTTCATGAGACAGCATGGTGACAGACAGACAGACGGACGAACAGCGACGCATTAGTAATAGGACCCTGTTTTTACGGGAGCCTAATAAAATAAATGGCGTTGAAAGAGGTCTCCGCTCTGAATTTTGTCACGGTTAACCGTGCCACCGATTTTCAGCTTAAAAGTACGTTTATTTCTATGCCTGTGAGGCTTAGTCTAGTTATTTATAGGTACAGAGTGTCTAGAAGCAGGCATTGAAGAATACAATGGTACCCGAACAATACTGCTCTGCCCGCATTAGGTATTTGTACATGATTTGAAGGTATTATGTGCCACTACTTACAGGTAAGCACGGCCTTACATCCTATTCAGACTCGGCTTTCAGTATGGATGAAAATATATGATCTTTGAAATATTATTACGAGGAAAACATTTTATTTTTGGCGATGTATTTGTTAGGTAAGCAGCTTTTATGAGAGATAATAGTTTATGGTTTTGGGAATTGAAAGTACATCTGAACTAATAATATACTTAGTTTTAATTGTTTCAATGTATTATCTTTAGTATTGTGTGTTTGACATTAAAATTTCCACTAAATCATAATATATCACGACATATTTTTAGGGTTCCGTACCCAAAGGGTAAAAATGGCACCCTAATTACTAAGACTCCACTGTCCATCTGTCACCAGGCTGTATCTCATGAACCGTGATAGCTAGACAGTTGAAATGTTCACAGACGATGCCTTTCTGTAGCCGCTATAACAACAGATACCAAAAACAGAATAATATAACTGTACTATATAGATATTAGTAGGTAATTGTTATTTTGAGGTGGAAGTGGTGTGAGTCGGGCTCGCGCTCCAATTGGTTCCGTAATTACCATCAAATAAAATGTAATATTGACAATAAATACATAGCTATCTACTCCATAAAAATGAAATAAAAAAAAAGAACCGACTTCAAAATGAACTGAAAAGCTAAATAAATAACCCGTTCATGTAGAGATTACATTTTAATCATCTTTTGAAGTCGGAGCCAAACCACTCAATTATTACTCTGATGAAAACAAATGCCACGCATTAAACCTTTAATTATTACTAAATAGTAAGGTAAGTTATACGAGTATTTTTGTTCGATAAAGAAGTTTACCTGATTCAAATGTAATCTACACATGAACGGGTCATTTTGCTTTTTGGTTTATTTTGAACTCGGTTATCTGAATAACTTTATAAAATACATAAAAAACATTATGAGCGCTTATCATATTTGAAGGTTGCCCTCAATTTCCATCTCATCATCAGATCCCAACAAAGGGACAACCTATCTATCAAATAAAATAAGAATTTTGAGAATCAGTCCATAATTACCGGAGAAATCACGTAACATACATACAAAAAAAAACACCAACGAATTGAGAACCTCCTTTTTTGAAGTCGGTTATAAATAAAATACTTATTATGCGACATGTCTTACAGTAGGAAAGATACAGCCCTAGTGGCGTACGGACAGACAGCGAAGGCTTAGGCTTCCAACCAAACTGTGGTGTGGTTTCTTTATAAGGCAGTTTGTTTTCCTAAAGAGGTTAAACTAAGCTAATCACTACATAAGTACATA
Organism: Apotomis turbidana; assembly: GCA_905147355.2. Classification (NCBI taxonomy): domain Eukaryota; kingdom Metazoa; phylum Arthropoda; class Insecta; order Lepidoptera; family Tortricidae; genus Apotomis; species Apotomis turbidana. The sequence goes on from LR990281.1 coordinate 37,135,882, forward strand.
GTATAAAACAAAGTCGCTTCCTGCTGTCTAGTCTGTCTGTCCCTATGCATGCTTTAGATCTTTAAAACTGCGCAACGGATTTTATTGTGTTTTTTTTAATAGATAGAGTGATTCAAGAGGAATGTTTATATGTGTAATACGTGCATAATATAGCATTGCACCCGTGAGAAGCCGGGGCGGGTCGCTAGTATTTGATATAGCTCAGGTCTAACATTTGAAGACGCTAGAGGTAACGATGTCCGTCCTCCCGCCATTGGGGTTACCACATACTGGTCTAAAATATTTACTTTAGAACTGTACAATTTTACAACGAGAACAACTCTTTTCAAGCTATCAACGTCAGTTTGGGATATTTAAGCCTAACCAGATTCTCCGTAAAACCTAAAACCCGACCACTTCTCTCAAAATCCAGGCACGTTTGGAAAAACAACCAACATCGCATGTAACAATAGGCTCACGTCATTGACTATTCCATCCGGTAAAAGGCTCGCCGGAATAAATAGGGCTGCTTACCTATGGAATTCACGTTTTTAATTAGGGAAAGGTAAAACGAGATGGTAAAACAAGTCGGTATGGTAGCGCGCGACCGGTCGTTGTGGAGGAAGCCTGTTAGAAGCATCATCGTGGCGTCAAATACACGGACTATCTTGCGCCAGCTCACTCTATCCTCGGCTGCTTGAATAGCAGCGAAAGGGTACGTCTCCACTAAAGCGGGGTGGAGTGGAGGCGTGACGGATCTACCAATCAAAAAAATGAAGCGGAGTTGAGATTAGAGATGTGCTGGTCTCGAGAACATTTCCCATACAAAATTAGGAAATTCTCGGAAACAGCATATCACTTAGTTGAGATACAGATTTCAACGCAGGTCATTGGTCTATTGCGCATGTCTCCGCTCCGATCCGCTTCGTTGGAGACGCACCCTAACTGAGGTGTTGAGGGTAAAGCGAATCTGGTCCGACCAGCGTGTTGGGCTTCTGCCTGTGGGCCGCATATTAGATATGTTATTATAACAAAACTGGACTTTATCGGGAGTCCCGTTGTAAGGTGTGAAAATCGTGTAAGTTTGGATACAGGATCACTCGCTTAGCACGCTTATACAAATTCAATCTGATTGTTATAGTTAGTGACTTTTAGATACTGCTTTACTTGTATTTTAACGTCTTGTTGATACGATAACCACGTGGTTCCAATCCGGTTAGAACATAAAATACGTATTTTAACTTGGTAAGCATTTAAATAAAACAATTTGAACGAATTATATCGCGTAAATTAATTATTGAGCCTCTCTGACGTTTCGGTAGCTTTCCAGTTACCGTTGTCGGAGGTTGACTGAGATACTTAGTTATTATGCTTTTTCAACGTTTGTCTATGATGTAATATTTCTTATAATTTGTTAGAAAAATGTTAGGTATGTTTATAAACCCTACAATTATTTATAAAAAAAATCCAGTAATTGATCTGGCAACCCTGAAATAGAACAAACCACTAAAAATTCAATTCACACTCTTTTTTAACGCTTTTCCTGCCAGTTTAAGCCTAAACGGTTTAACATGAAAATAGTCTCAGACTAACTTTTGTACGCGTCTACAAAATATGCATGAGATACCGCAGTGTATAGGGGGTTGACCACAGACCATGGGTTGACAGTTTTTTTAAATTGTTGCAGCAACTAAATATGGAACACAAGTTTTACTAGAAAATACATTATTAAGAAAACTCAAAGCGGCAGTTGGCATCTAGACTTTAGGATATATTTTTATAAAGATCGATCGCATTTTACTTAAGGAAGTATTTTTTTTCAGATTCATTTTTCAGATTAGATGATGAATAAAAAGAAAAGAGAATATATGCCTATGTTCACACAGAAAATACCTATACCTAACATTTACCTACAGTCACTACAGTCTGACAAAAATTAGTTAGAAATTAAAAGGTGGCAATACTACTGTAGTGTCATCCTCGTTTTCTTTGAATATTTGTGTATGTAAGTATATATTTATCTATATAAGTAGGTATGTATATCGTCGTCTAGTACCCATAACACAAGCCTTCTTGAGCTTAATTTGGGATTAGATTGATTTGTGTGAGGTTGTCTGATATTTATTTATTTTTATTTAGATTGATTATAAAGGAACACACTATGGTATGGTATCTAGCGTGATTGGTATTTTGCTTAAATTCATGTTGGCGTTATGCGTAGTTGGTGTTTTGTGTAGTTGGTATTTTGCTAAAGTGGCTTTTTGCGTAGAGTTGGTATTTCGCGTTTGTGGTCTTATGCGTCGACAGGTACAGTACAGTACACCTAACTTTAATAAAAATGAATTAAAAATGGGTAGGTTGATGATGGTTGGTCGGTGGCGCAACAGTACCTAATTAGGACACAGTTTAAAAGTCGAGAATACCAACAAATGATTCAAAATTAGGTTAGCCTGACTTGTGTCACTAAAAACTCACTGCTTTATTTACAAACACTTGTTAGGGATTTCGACTTGTTCCGTTTTTATGTGGTCAGAAATCAGCATTCGCGATGTTCATTTTCAACCGCAAATCTTTATTCTACATTACTTTCAAGATTGAATTAAAATCTCTTAAAAATAAGGTTGGTTTTACTAGTTTACTATTAAGTTTAATACGAGTTTTTGGTAGTTAATATGGAGGATTTACAATGCAAAAGAGGGTGGCGTGTTGGCTGGACGTTGGAGTCAATTGCCAGTTTCAACATACGCGTCGACAATAACTAACGTTGCTGCGCGAATATTGCTTTTTCAGACGTTTTCGTGCACCGGAACGGTACCGGAACGGAACGGTGGACATGATGAGAGTACGGGAAAAGCTTCGTAGCAAATAGGGCTAGCCTTTTTTCTTATTCTTTTTCTGGCCAATGTATTAATGGCAAGCGGCAGAGGCTGAAAATATAAGCTACGTATTTTTTTATTACGACGGTGACAAACAAGCGTGCGGCCCGCCGGATGGTAAGCAGTTCCCGCCGCCTATGGACGCTTGCGAGGCCAGGAGCATCACACGAATTGTCAACTCTTTAAGAACCTATTTACCTCTCTCACCTCAATGTAATGTGAGCCTCCCGGGGAAAGCTTAGGGAAACGTATAAAAACAGTTTGTATGTATTTCTAATTGACATCAAAAAGGAGGAGGACTTGAGGTTAGTCCCGAATCCCGATGTGTTCTTTTTGCTTTACATATTTGTTCCCTGATTACTCGATGGGCTGATATGTTATTTAGAAAGAACGTTCTAGTTGGTTGCTTTGCCTCCAATCAGACCTTTTCAAATGCGTCATTCTGAAAACTTACAATTTTTGCATGTGCGAGTCGCTAATTTATTCATGAATAACATTTGAGGTTTGCTATATTTTTTTATAGTTCATACATCCGTTGTCTAGTCTAGAGGTATTTGAAAATTTTTAACACTCGCAGCGCGCAGCTAACTATCGTACGTATTATATTGTTATGAATACCTGTGTTTCATAACGCTATGAAATATTTTGTTTTTCACATATGTAATCCTTCATTAATTAATACTGATTCAAAATAGCCGATGACAAATCCCTCAACACATTAGAACTATCCTTTTCACAGCACGTATAGTATTCATTTACATTGAAATTTGATTCCAAACATCGAAAAATAAAGCGCCCGTCACAGCTGGGCAATAGAAACTTGTTAAACCGGCATTTTTCAACATAGGAGTGCTCTGTTTTTTGTTAAAAGTTCTGTTGATTACGGCTATAAAACGAGGATGCAATATTCACAAAGTTATGATAGCAAAGTGTGCATCAGTTTTAATGGAATGTGTCATGACACGAGCTAAAAGGGATGTTACTTTGGGACTGGGGATGTGATTCTGTTCAGATAGGATTTTTTAATTCAATATCGGCGGACAGGCATTTTTTTTTTGTTTGTGAATCCACGTTCCAAACTTAGTTGTGTTCGTCTGTATATATTTTTTTTTATACGGGGTTATGTTTTTTAATTAGATTGATGTTATGTACATTAGGCCTGCTGGAGCTGACTGATCATTAGTGACAACATTTCAAATAGTGTTCAGTTTATAAATTTACTAGCGACCCGCCTCGGCTTCGCACGGGTGCAATGCTGATAAATTATGCATATAAACATATAAACATTCCTCTTGAATCACTCTATCTATTAAAAAAAACCGTATCAAAATTCGTTGCGTAGATTTAAAGATCGACGCGACTTTATGATGTTTTGCACTATGTAGTGATTATCACATTATACCGTTTATACCGTTCTTAAATAAAAAAAAAAGTGAAATCAGTGTCATCTAACGATAGGCCCTCTACGTGACGTCACTTTGTGAAAAATTTGTCAGTTACGAAACAAAAAAAAAGTGGTACGATTTCCAGCCTCAGTAATAGTAAGGTCTTCTGCGCTGTAATTACCTTATCCTTTATATTTTTTTCACAGGCAAAGCAGACAAAAACTACTAAAATTAAAAAAAACAAACTATAATTATAGACAGAAGTTAAAAAACAAACAACTATAAACGAACTATAAATTAAGCGAGATTCTCTTCAGACAGCGTTAAACATCGTATTTACTTTATCTAGTATCGTTTATCACAGGGAAAGCGACAAAAACCTTATATTTCACGAACAGCAGAGTATCAATTAGTGACATTAGTGGGTGCCGGCATACGACGCCGATAACAGGAGACGGGTTTTTGTTCTATAATTAGCACAATAGGGATTTTTTGTACTTTAATTAGGACAATTAGAGACCAGATCTCTGCGAAAACATTGTAGCGAAATTGGACGGTGTTTTGCGCTAGTTTTCGAGTGTTCTTTGTAGCGGTCATGTTTGTGTAAATTCACTGTTGACTTTTTCGCTTTGTATTTGTACTTATACCCTAACAAGTTGCGGTCTTGCCCTGGGATAATGGCGCTACAAAACAGCTTTCATATGGCATGGCAATCATGTGAATACGTCATATATATGCATTATATATCAGTAAGTCATCAACAGAATTCAAAACATTGTTTACTGGGCTGCTGCTCAATCCTTCGTCGTTCTTCTGAATCGTAATGAAATAAAGCTTTACTTTCATAATGTGGATAGCTTTGGTCTTTTTATGCGAAAATTTATTGAAATTTGCGGAATATTAAGTCCTGTTTCCTCTTTGATTACCTACATCAGTGACATTCACTGACTTTTAACGTCAGTTACCAAAAAAATGTCGTTGCCAGCATAAAATTAATTGCGAGTAGTACCACTAAAAATCCGCAAAATGGCCTGGGCTGGTTGTTTTTGCTAATAGGTCGCATGTTTCAACTGATTCTCGTGAAATTTTGTGAACAGGTTCGATAATTGTCATTATATTATACGTATGTATTTTTTTGTGTATTCAGTTTTTCGATACTTTGCCAAAAGGTATATGTGGGTCGTAATGTAAAAAGACATATTTCTGGTTTTTCAAAAAATGTTAGCTAGGTCTACAGATGGTCTACAGCATACAGAGGCACTAGTAATAACGGAAAAACTAAAGTGTGGTTTAAGAGGAACGGTACGTTTAAGGGAGCGTATCATCATAATCAATGTACATTTATTACTCGCGTGGTTGTCACGTGTTAATATTTATTTCCTCATCTGCCGTCATCCTAACGTGACGTCGCCATATTTTTGAAAAAGTAGTTTCTCCCGGTAATATCTGACAATCGCAGCCCGCCATATATTGTGCTCTGAGCTGACAGTCCTGAATGGCGCAGAAATGATTACATTTCGCGAGATATATTCGAGAAAACTACGGGAAATAAAAAAGATACAATATTTTATTGCGTGACTGAATTTCGAAGGCGGCGTTGACCTAGCTTCGTTTCAGCTTAGCCCAAGCTTTCGTATGTTAGGATGTTTGTATTTCCAGACGCTTTCTGGCGGTTCTCGTCTACAGGTCACATTTCTCAACCGATTCTCATGATATTTTGTTAGTAGGTTCGATAAGTATATATGTATACAGATTCACTGCTTCTATATTTAAAAAAATGTCGGAGATATGGGGTAATTTTAAAACAAACTCGGGACGTCTACAGCTCACAGAGTCACTATTTATTAACAATGAGCTATATGGATGAAGATAGGTTCTCTAGAAAGTAAAACGTTTGTCTTGCACGGTAGCATAAAAGAATACAAATTAAAAAGAGGCAATATTGTAGTGTCGTCTCTTTCTAATCAATCTAAAAAAAACCACTGCCAGTTTTCTGATCTGGTCAACGTCGCCTATGGGACGATGGGATTTGATAATGAGGATGTATATGAGATTTCTGAAAAGAACAAACTCCGTATGTATATCATGATAACCACACCAACAATTTATTTACTTCTGCATTTATTTCCAGTTCATAATGAGATTTCCGATAATCATGATCTTCAAACAAGAAGGAACGACCACAGAGAGAGACCAAAAGAGACTCTATCCCAACACCAGTCAAAACCGGCTCCACGAAGCTGGTACAGATCTTTCTGGACTTCGTCAACAGATTTACTGATAGGTGGTAATTACTATGTCCATAATTTTGTGTCATCTTCGCAAAACATATAGGACTTGTCACCCGATTTTCCTTAGAATATCGTACCAAAAAAGTTCGAGAAAATTCTTCAGCAACCAACGTTAAAAATGCAACTTGTTACTTTGTTTGCAAAGTGTCATAGTAAGATTAAACTTGATTCCGCTATCCCCATAAATTTCTATAAAGCCGCCACTAGAGAAGTTTGTGACACATTTAGGCGCACCTACCTATTTGATTTATGTGAATTTCTGCCCCCAAGGTGCTTAATCTAACTTTTTGATGTAATACATTTCAACGTCACAGTAGGGTTGTCGACGGTAGTGAACAGATTTGAGGTACATTTGCGATTTAATTGCGGGACTTGGTCTTAAAAGAAAGAAAAAGTATATAAAACTAAATTTACTTATGATGACATTATTATGATTATGCGTGCATCAAGAATATTAAAATATAGACTGTAATAAGTGTACCTACTAATCTAATCTAATTTTCATAAAAATAACATACATAGTACCATAAAATGAACCTAACCTATTATCCGGATAGGTATTTAACAAAATGTAATAGGTATTTAAACCATAAATTAGGTGCTTTATCAGGCCAATATTGGTTGGTAAATTTTGTATATAATAATATTACTTTAATAAGAAATAGAATATTAATTTTGCGGGTTAGTTGGCAACCCTAACCAAGTTTGGCTGTGTACCTGATCGGATACGTGGGCTAGGAAATTTCATGTAGTTCAGTTTATATAACTTTTAGTCTGAACGAATGGAATGTCTAAGTTAACTTTTAGCCTATTTAGTGATTTATGATCGAAATTGAGTTTGTGCTTATTCTACGATCCTCGGGTTGAGATTTTAATGACGTTGAACACGGACACAGTGTTTTCAAAATTACAGTGTGCGACACAGAAAAAACTCATAAGTACAACATCTAGCCAAAAACGGTAGCTTTTGCCTTTTTAAGAAACTACCTACGATTGCCTTGCTTGATTTCCACTGGCTTACCCACTTTGATGCAGAAGAGCTTTTTGCCCTACCCTGTCTTGCCCTGACTTTTCGTTAGGCGCACCCCACTGCCATGTAGCTACCCGTAGGCAAGCCGGTGGGAAAAAACTTCTACGGATGCCACGAAACTGACGCTACACACATAAAAGTTGAAGCAAAACTACCATTTATTTTTCCTTATCCTAAATAAGTGGCGATACGTTTTACGAACTATTCAATGATTCCCATGGAAGGCTTCCCTCCGATATCGCAATATGGCGGAAATGCCGCTGATAAATCACGCTCCCCGTTGCGTGAAATTGTTTAGAGCAGGTGGTCGAGTTCACAAGTAACGCGTGAACATAACACAACTACTAATAATACTTAATAATACTACAATAAAATTCTTTTCACTTCTCATGCTCTTATAATGTTACTTTACTCTGCATATCGGGACTAATTAAGCTCCTTATTAATCTCTAGGGATTAAAGTAAAATTGTTTTAATTTACTTTGGAAACAGCCAATCATGATGTTCAGTAATAAATAAATAAACACTATGAATACACCAATCGACTTAAACCCAAATTAAGCTCGGGCAAGCCGGCCCTAATACGATTATTAAGACGAAATTGAATACCTAGAGGTTAAATTATAAGATTATAACAGAAACGAGCTCGTTTTGAAGCTATAGCAAGTTTCTTAACAGCATAGCTGTGCTATAAACGTCTACCACAAATATACAAAACGTCTTAAGTCATTAAGAAAATGTTGGCAGTAACATCTTTTTGCGCCCAAGTCGGTCAGCTCCTCAATACAAAGAAGATAAACAAGTGGCTCAACTGGCAGATGTTTATTCTGCTAACTTTGTTATTTGACTGTGGTTTAATTAACTCGACCATACTTCTGACATAATCAGGACTGAAACTATTCTATTCTATTTAAAAAAAAAAATGGCAACCGGTCACAGTTAAGCGACCATTACTGCCAATGTCTCGTTGCCAATCGCACTAGGCGACTAGATAGAGGATTGATACCACGTTGTACGGTGAGTTGAAAAAATCGTGCTTTTTGTAAAGTGATAGCGATTTACAAAAAACCACGCGGACTATCGGGCCTTGACCCAGGAAGGGCTATGAACGCTTCAAGTTGAATTCTTCATTAGCTATTCACTCATAAGTTAGATCACTGCACAATACGCTATCAATACTACACATTGAACAACTAAAATAAATAAATAATGAACAACGAAACTTAAACGCATGCGGCCATCTTGAGACACGACGCTACGCTTGAAGCGATAGACGTCATTTTTTTTTTATATAAAATAACCGACTTCAAATATAACTTGAAAAGCCAAAAATAACCCGTTTATGGTACAGATTACATTTGAATTACCCTTTGAAATCGGTGCCCCCTCCTTTTTTGGAAGTCGATTTTATATGTCCTTTGTCTCCGATCTGATCAGGTTGATTTGTTATTAATTATCCGTATCTAGTTTGTTAGTTGGCCATTAAAAAAATCATTATTTAAACCCTAAGGGACAAAAATGACTACTTAAGGCCCATTTCCTAACCTAAAATAACGAACTTTTCGAGCAGAAGCGAAAATCATTTGATTGACATAGTATCTTCCCAATAGTCGATTTTACATGTTTTTTCTAGTATGTCGTCATATTTTAAAATTTTGGCATAGAAGTTTGATCCCGTAGTTCAGTATAAAAAAAACAACACGAAAATATCTCAATGTCATAAAGTTCGGCGAACGAGCGCAACCCATTCACCTGGCCGCGCACATAACCGTTCTTCTCCATTTTTATTCTCGATATCAGCGGGTCTCGGTCTAACTGTTCAATTAGAAGAAATTGATGACGGATATTTCCTTCGCGCTGTATTTTATTTTGCGGAAGCGAAGTTAGCTCGTTAGGTGCTGATATTTTAAACTTTAAGCGATATCCTGGGCAGAAATACGTGTATTTAGTATTGTATTGAGATTTGAAATGGATAACTAATGCCTGAATATGAGCTTGCATACAGTTTTATTTTTGCAGTAACAGTTTAACTAGTTCAGAAATAGCAGCATTGTGCTTAGTAGCAACCAAAATTATGCTAATTTTACATAACTTATTTTGGTAAGGTACTAGTAGCCCTCAGTTTGTTAGTCCTCTGATTAATGTTACTAGCAGCTAACGTTTGTAAAAAAAAAATAAGTTTATATTGTCGACTAAATATATGTAGATATGGATTTTATTTATGCACTCTTCATTGCCGAAATTATACGGCAGGTCCCAAATAGCAAACACCGGCTGTATAGGAACATAATGCAGCTATTAAAACTCTAATTTAAGCTGTATACAGGGTGGAACATTTGTAAAGACTGGGCTGACAGGATAGTGTCATCTGAGTGATCTACAATCGACCTATTATAATTGTAAAGCTGGATTTAAAAGTAAAGAAGTCATCAAAATAAAATATCTTAATATCAGTGACCACCCTACTAATTCAAAGGTTTTATTTACACTTTAAATGACACCTGTCTTTAACTTAAGCGATGTCCAAAAGATGCTAGGATTGATATGTGCAGTTTTTTACACTAAAATTTAACAAACTGTATCTCAAATATGGATAGAAATATCTACCTACATAGTTCATTGGTGAAAAATGAATTACTCAGTCTGAACAATTCCCTGTTTGCTTAAAAGTCCCTCGATCTGTTCCACCCTGTATAGGGGCTATATAAGTGCTTATGCAGCCTGTGTGTTACTTGGGGTACTGCTCTATGCAGTTGCTGAATCATATGGTGGATTTACACGCTTGCCAAGCCTTGGCAAGCGTGCAGGACGCAGTCATATGTTAGAGTGAGACGAAACTACATCGTGCTCACTCTAACATATTGTAAAATATGTCTTCGATATACATTGATTATCATGGAACACAAAATAAATATGTAAATTTGAGAAGAAAATTGTATATACGCATAAAACTAATTGTAAAAAAAAAACCGGTCACATGCACGTCTGGCTCGCGCACCGCGGGTTCCGTACGAATACATATCCCATCTTAACTGGCCAGGTTAAGTTAAGTTTGCACCTGGTATGTACAGCGCCGGATACAAATGACTTGTAATGTTATAGCAACCGGGTTCTCCAAAAGATGATTCTTGAATAAGACTATATTTTACTTTACGCGGTTTTTAGTATTTGCTGTTATAGTGGCAACAGAAATACAACATCTGTGAAAATTTCAACTGTCTAGCTATCGCGGTTCATGAGATACAGCCTGGCGACAGACAGACGGATGGACGGACGGACAGTTAAGTCTTAGTAATAGGATTAGGATGACCATGCGAAATACAGCAGCATGTTTAATGCTACTGTGTCTGATATTGCCATATGTGTATAAGTCGTTGCCAATCTGGTGATAATCAGTTTATGGGTGAATATCACAACAGCATTTTTTACGCGTCCAGGTTGAGAATCCCAGTGTAAAATGAATATTTTTTTCTAAGATTTTTATGGTTTTATTATTTGAATAACAAAATAGTTGGCTACAAGTTTAGATTTGAATAAACATATCTATTTATTGAAAAATGAATAAAAAAGTAAATTATTTAAGAACAAGGTGGCTTGTCCTCAACTTACTTCTTATGAAACAAGCGCTCGGCATGGCTGTGTTTCAAGCATGTATATAAGTAAAGCAACAAATGAACAATTTATGCAGTCATAGCCTCTTAATGTTGGCATAATTTCATAATTTTACCTATTTAAATACACACGACAATGGATCAAAGTTTGTCCAGGCAAAATTTTAAGTTACGGGTGCGAAATTTCAGCATGTCGTAGCTGGTTATTAAATGTCGCGTTGGTATACCCCGCTGTAGGTCAGTCATGCGCTAGCGCTTGCGCGGAGTGGAGGTGTGACTGTAGAATAGAATAGAATAGAATAGATTTATTTTGCAGTAAACATGTCCAATACATTCAGGTCTTATTTATAAATAATGGGTAAGTTTCCATGTTTAACCATAACTGGTGTGCAAAAGTAATTACAAAAGTACATAAGTATTGCAGAAACTATACAGATTAAATCGTCTTCTTTCAATTTATTTTCATTTTTTTGTAGCGGAGCATTTTCCGCCATAACGTACGTAACGTCTTTGGTGGCATTTTGTTCAACGATTTCTTAATTTTGGTGGCTCGAATGGTACGCTTGTTCTTTGTTTTTCGTGGCGGAAGTATACAGTGTTTTGGTATGTAGTTTAATCTATTCTTCAATTACAATCTTAAAATAAATCATTAAATTGTAACATTTTTTTTTCGTAAATTTTCAGTTTATGTGGCTATATATAATTTTTCATACAAATAGTAAGGAGTTTTCAGTTCTTTGTGGGCAAGTGTATATTTAAGATTAGGTGGGCAAATTTCGGCTTTGGTGGCAACCAACAAATTTGGGTGCTCATATTTCATTAATTATTGTTAAAATTCTTGGCGAAATATGAAAATATGTAATATTGTGAATAGATATTTAGTAAGTATAATAACTTTATTTCTTCTTAAAATCTACGAAAAAAATGTGCCACCAAAACTTAAAAAAGATAGCAATGTTGATATTCACCCTTATTATTATAGGATTCCTAAAAAAGTAGGTCAGAATTACGATATACATCCTAAATATTTTTACTCCTGCTACTCAGGGTCCATTAATAAGGCACCAGACGCACCTTGGTGACCTTGGGGTGTTTGGTTCATCTCGATAAATGGTGAATAGTACAATATTGAATCAAATATCAAATACGGTCTTTTGAATTCTATTGAAGAAGATGAATTCGAAGATATGTGGACAGTGTACTGAGAAACATTGAGTCTCTTTGTGTAATGGAAAATATTTATCCAGTGTAAACTAAGGGTGTCTTAGCGTGTATTTGGTAAATATCGTGTTTAATCGTATTTGTTTTCTATGTCTATTGTGTGACTCAAATATTTGATAAATACCGAGTGAAGTGGCCACCGTCTAGACTGGTGCTCCTGAGCAAGTACCAAGATGTGGTCGACCGATTAAGAATTGTACAGTCGGCTGTAAATACGAGTGCGGCTGGGTAGCGAGTTATTCAGCTACCCTCTATGTCGCTGCGACACGGAGAGTACCTAAGTTATTGACTCGCTTGAAAATATCTTTTTTAATAGGTCAATTAGAGTTTACGAAAAAGGTTACGTCAAAATAAAAAAATATACAGTGGAATAACGATTAAATAAAAAAAAAACTGCGTTTTGTATGCAATAGTTGCACAATTAGGTCTTCAAATCTCATACCTTACTTAGGGTATATTATTATAATTACGAAAGTGTGTCTGTCTGCCTGTCTGTTAGTTACTTCTTTACGCTTAAACCGCTGAACCAATTTAGATGAAATTTGTTATGGAGATAGTTCGAGTACACGGCAAGGACATATGATACTTTTCATCCCGGGAAATCATCTTTAAAAGGGGTGAAATGGGGGTTCAAGCACTATAAACCGATAAATCAGTCAGTAAAACAGTGCACGTGTAGGTATATTTATGTACTACATAGATGGCACTGTGAGTAATGGCGTCCAAATTACTCATTTATACAGACGAAGTCGCGAGCAAAAGCTAGTGTAGTGTGTAGTGTATTATAAAAAAATATTTGTATTATGAAAGCTAGGACTATTATAAAATTTTAGATTTGTATTATGAGAGGGGTCATGATTTCAGGGAAAATCTTAATAGCGTGATGTAGGATCGGGTTTTGTTTTATATGGGCGCGCGGCGCCATGCCAGTCTGGCGCCATCTTTCGGGCATAATTTCCTTTATCCTCTCATCACGCCGAAACGGCTGGACAAATTTTAATCAATCCTGGTATAGGGAGCTGGATGTCCAAAGATGGTTACATGATACTTTTTCCGACTACGGGATAAATAATATATGTGATCGCCTTTGACATAAACAACCACCGGATAATTATCGGAAAACTTTAAAATTGTCAATTGTCAGTGGCGCAATAAAACCGGATAACGTACTCCACTCTTCGGGCGATAAAAAGTTTATCGTTTGCGAATAAAGACTGTGCGTTTATTCGCGCAGTAAACGGAGTTTTATGTATAGAAATAAATAAAAGCGTTGCTTATTCCGGAGTGGTTTGACTAAGAATTGTGTGGCAATAGAAATGGGTAAAAAGGGCAAATACTCACGTCGATTTACGTGTTCGATTAACCGCCAAAAAATCGGGAAACATTCTCGAGAACAGCCCCTCCTGAGCCACGACCGATTCGAAACATGTCGAGCAATATTCGACTTTTACGACCTGACCAGGGAGCGAAACTTTGGTGGCGATGACAGACGTATGACCATGACGTCAAGCTTGTTTTTATTTAGATTAGGTATAGATACCGAATCGAATGACAACTTATTGGCATATTAATAACTGGCGAGAGGATCGAGAATTATATTTCCCTGAATGAACGTGTTAAATGTATACATGTAAATTATATGCATAATTTAGTTTTAATGTAACTCTTCATGTCAAATTTTGGTACACACTGACTAAATTGGAAAAACTCGATTAAAAAAATACACGCGTTGGTCCAAAGTATATTATACTCGTAGGGTTCAAACTCTTCCAAATAGTCCCCTGTATCACCTCCAAAAGTTCGTACATCGTTATTCCTACATGTAAATAAGAAAGAAAATGCGATTATTTTGTTGAACTTTAAACGTTCTGCATACTTCGTCATCCAACGAAACATTTGTTGTGTTGTTTCATTTACACGAGGAAAAGTTTTTTTTATTATAATTTCATGATCCAGTAAAAAAAAATATTCGTATCGTTTTTTAATTATTTACATTATTTTTTGCACAAATACCAAACATTTTAATAAATAAACAATAATATTTATATTACCATTATTACATTATAAATAATCACTAAGGTGTGCATTTTCGTTTTTTTTTTTAAAACCCTTATGCTACTTTTCGTCATATTGACATCACCGGCACCAAAGTTGCGCTCCCTGGACATGAATAAAACCATTTAGTATGTAGGTATTTTAATGTCTGAGACTGAGGAGTTTTCTATATATAATGATATCCTTAGTCATTTCTCCTTCGGAACCCTAAAGACAGACAATTACAGAGTTGTATTCCATCCACATACCGCAAAGAAACTGCGACGCAGCTCTCACTAGACTACTTACCTACTCGAAACTTCCTTTCCTAAATTGGCTCCGTTGTAATTGAACTCGAGACTTGCTCTCCTAGGATGCGATGGAACTGACACAGAAGATTTTATCATTTAGCTTATGCAACATTGCAATAATGAGCTTCGATTTAATCTGTAGATTCTTAGACTTCAGTAGTATTGGGACTTCTGTCGGCTAAATTCGACGGTTCGAATGTCCTAAATGTCTCTAGTGTATAGTAAATGTTTTATATATTTTATTTTAACAACAACAATGAGTGAGAAAGTTGCCGCGACGGTGTATGGGCAGCAGTCCCTGATGAAGAGCTACATACGAGTTCGAAACATGTCGGGCCGTTCCTGACAATTTCACGTGAGTGTAAGCCACTTAATACAGTAATTAAATACGTCTCACGAAAGTTTTAATAAGATTATATCAACAAAAAAGGAAAAACAATGAAACAGTAAATAAGAACTAAAAATTAGGTCCATTTGATTGAGACGAATATTCCCAAGTAACAAACTCACTGTATGTATGAGCCTGTACAGCCATCATAAACTCTAATTTAAGCTGTTTAAGCTGTATGATGATGAGTTTTGACTTTTCCAACGTACTCTAGTTGGGTCATTGTCAGTTCAAAAAACAAAATTCGTCCCTTCGGTGGTCAAAAGTTAAGAGCACGTGAATCTAGGTTATGTTGCTATTACATAGGATTATAGAAGAGGGAACGTTCTTTATTCTCACAGGCATTTAATCGGAAAATAAGGCCCTGGAATCCTTAATTTCGCAAATTTCCACCGGAAAGACACGCACCGAAATCTGACAATGACCCAGTTGTGTGGTGGTAAGATGGTGTTAGTGGTATCACATAATAACATCTATACTTTATGATATACTAGCGACCCGCCCCGGCTTCACACGGGGCAATGCTGATACTAAATATCCTCTGCATGTATTACACATATAAACCTTCCTCTTGAATCACTCTATCTATTAAAAAAACCGCATCAATATCCGTTGCGTAGTTTTAAAGATTTAAGCATACATAGGGACAGACAGACAGGAAGCGACTTTGTTCTATACTATGTAGAGATACGAGTTTATATAATGCGGGGTAGGTGTGCTTGCCCCTTGCCCAGTCTAGCGCATTTGTTCCAACTAACCGTACTGTTTTTAAAGTTCCGTACCCCAAGGGTGAAATCGGGACCCTATCCAGGCCTCCGCTGTCCGTCTGTCTGTCCGTCCGTCTGTCACCAAGCTGTATCTCATGAACCGTGATAGATAGCCGGTTGAAATTTTCACAAATGATGTATTTATGTTGCCGCTAAAACAAAAAATACTAAAAACCGAATAAATAAAAAAACGTGATCGGTTGCGTTAACTTTGCACCTTATTTTTATGCAGTGCCATACATACCAGGTGCGAAATTAACTTAAGCCGGTCAGTTAAGATGGGATAAGTGTTTGTACGGAACCCTCGGTGCGCGAGTCAGACTCGCACTTGGCCGGTTTTTTTACTTTTTTAGGGTTCCGTACCCAAAGGGTAAAATGGGGACCCTATTACTGAGACTTCGCTGTCCGTCCGTCCGTCCGTCGTCTGTCACCAGGCTGTATCTCAAGAACGGTGATAGCTACAGTTGAAATTTTCACAGATGATGTATTTCTATTGCCGCTATAACAACAAATACTAAAAATAAAATTAAATAAATATTTAAGGGGGCTCCCATACAACAAACTTGTTATAGATTATGGTACGGACCCTTCAAGCGCGAGTCGGACTCGCACTTGCTCAATTTTTTACCATATAGAGCCCTGATTGCGTGGACTTCTCTAGGTTATTTATAAACAAAATCAGATTCGCGTATAGAGTAACTGTCAAAATACCTTACATGAATAGCGCCGGCTTTCCAACGCGGCGCTCCAGTGAAAACTTTGCTTTTTACAAAAAAAAAATGCATTAACCGTTCCGAAGGCTAAAAATAGTTTTCCAGCATTTTCATTGACATATACATTACAGCGTATTTCCAATACTGGCCGTCAGTTATTGTTTTTCCAACAATCACTCCTCGAAAGCCATTTTATAAAAACCTAAGTAGCTGAAAGGGACGCCTGTATACAAGGTATAGGTGCGTCTCTGTTGCTCTAAAACTGTTTTAAGAGTTTGAGTAGTAGAGAGCCTGATTGTGACGTATTGTAATATCGCGCGGTAAGACGACAAGTGAGTTGAAGGGGTACTCCGATTATCGAAATGCGACCGTCGTATAGTGCCATTCCTCTCACTCAAAAATATTTTGCCAGGAGTTCGAGAGGGAAGGCATGATACGACGATCGAATTTCGAACATCGGAGTAACCGCTCTGAGACTTCGATGAAGAAAAAGACATTTTTCTAGTTACAGTAAGTTTCTTCGCTGGGCCGTGTTTTATTTTTAACTCGTTTCACCGTTCAACTATTGTGCAGCGTTATTTCTTTTTCGCTTTTGCAAAGTAGGTACGACTTATACGATTTTAACTTTTTTTTATATATATTATCACGACATAGTGGCTCCACTTCGCCTGATGGTAAGCAAAAAAGGGAGGCCAAAGTCGCAATGTCAGTTGACACTGCCATGCTGGCCCGAGAGATGCTATGTATGTGTCTATGTATTATTTATCTATGGCCAATGCCATAGATATACATAGACACAAGCTAAAGCTTAAGCTACAATTAGCTATGTAGTAAACGGAAACGGACTGATGATGACAACGAATATAGGAAAAGAGGAAAATACTTATACCTTCTTTAACTATAAACCAAAAACACTCATAATTTATATTTAGTCTTTTGTTATTCATGTTATTTTCTTAGTCATCTTCTACATCTTTTTTATATTCGATTGGATTCTGTACACAATTTTCCAATATTTACTACAAATGTTGTTATAAAAATATCCTACCTATATCGTAACTCAATGGAAACTTACTGAAATTAAAAAAATCAAAAGTTTCGTCAATAAAATAAAACTGGGCTCTTACATTGTATCTTTAATTAAACTTGGATATTCCTGGTTTTCAGGTAAATAGTTCTTAAGTAGTGATTCAGTTAAAACGGGGTAACTTGTACTGCAGAGTTGTTGTTAATGTTGACTCGAGTCTCGCAAACGGTTATTTGGGACTATTTGAGTTCTCAATGCTCCTAACTTTCTGACGTTAACCGTTCACTGTTGTGTTGCATCTTCAGTGGTACCGCTTATTTAGGGCTTGTGCACAAATCACGTGAGGTTCAATAGGGGGGAGGGGGGGAGGTCACCAAAAAAAATCACAAAATATCGCGTTGGGGGAGGGAGGGGTATAAGGAGACCTCACGTGTATTTTTCTACAGTGAACTAAGAAAAAAACTATATATACTCTCGGTTTGGTTAAAAATAAATCTTCAGTTGTTAGATTAGATTAGATTAGATTAGATTATTTATTTCACGATAAAAATTTAACACAAATTTGCTTAATGTCAAAATTATACGAATTAATATCATGATCGTCAAAAATAAGGCAAGATTAATAATACAAGAAAATGTTTACAATGTCAAAATAAGTTTAAAATAAAAGGGAAAGTCAACAGGTAAATAAAATATAAATAAATGAATCTAGTATCTCCCAATAAGGATCGTCATCACAAACTTAACATAATAATGGAATCAAATTAATAAAATAACGCTAAGAATTTTGAAGTATTTAACAACTGAAGATTTAGCAAGCAATAACAGCAAGTCTATTTTACGAAATTTTGGCGGAAAAAAAAATACACGTGAGGAGGTGAGGCAAAGAACCTCACCAAATATCATCACGAGGGAGGGGGTGGTCAAAAAGTAGCCGAAAAAACCTCACGTGGTTTGTGCACAAGCCCTTATAGTTACTTATATTTTTATTTTGTATTTGATATGTATGTTAGTTTTAAGGTATCTATGGGCCACAGTTGCCTAGAAATAAATGTTTTCATTCATTTCATTCATTCATTCATATACCTACGAAGTACGATTACCATTCCACTTCTGAAAAATACTTCCTTCACTTTTCGCGTGGATTTCCAAGTTTCTTTTTAATAATTCTCGCGTTTTATAATTTGCATGTAGTATCATACAAGACATACATTTTTTGAATCGTTTGCAAGTAGTATCGTACGAGATCTATAAATTCAAACCATAAATTAAAACTAATAGAGTCATGATTAGGTACAACGACGAGCGAAGCGAGGAGAAGTAATATGTTATCTTGCGCATATAAACGTTATATCAGTTGTCTTTTATACTAATTGAAATTATACCCAATGAAATCATGCTTATTGTTGTTATATCAAATGTAAAATTATAGTGAAATTATATGAAACGTTGTTATGTCTATCATTACACACCCGCAAATATATAGTAGAGATCTCAGATAGATATCAAACATCAAACGCCATCGCCCTTGCTTGAACCCAAACACGTGAGACCTTGTGGCTGTGCAGTACCCTTACCATGACTTTACAGTGACTGTACTCGCTAGCGACAGCGTAAACGATTTGTATGGAGAGTAGTTCTACAAAGTAAGCACTAGGGGCGCTGTATTATTCTCCATACAAATTGTTTACGCTGTTGCTAGGGAGTAAGGGTACGGTCACTCGGGGTCTAAAATGGCTCTTCGATGGCTCTCGAGAGCTCTCGACCGCGGCTCGGTTGGGGAATACGTATTAGTTGAATGGAAACTCGGTGACCCTGCAGAAAGCTGGTAGGGCATTCTAATAATTCAAGAGTACTAGGTACTCGTAATATCAAATGTAATAATTTATTCAGTTAGGTAGGCCCCAAGGGAACTTTTACAAGTCAAATTGTGACCGAAATTTCCCGAGAGGAGATCGCTGTTGAGTAAGCCGAAAGAAACTCAACAGTCAGACATTTTTTCGTAAATCATACTTAAAACAATCATCAACATTTATGGTATAACTGAATACATTGGTACACTTAAATGAGAGATGTATAGATTCTCTAATTCAATGTTAAGTAAGTAACTGCATTTATACAAAATTTATTCAATGTTTAACTCATAACCTTCCCAGATGAGTAGTCTCTAGGCGTCTTGACATGCAATTAGATACAATTAATTAATTAAATTCCACAGGCACGTATAAGGTCTCTGGTATAATAGGTAGGTATAGAAATGGGAATAGAGCAGAGTTATAGTAGTGGCTCTGTGATCTGAAGACCTTGAGAGTTTTTTCGAAATGGTAGAAATTTGTTTTTTTTTTACATTTTCAACCCCCGTAACGGCCATTTTTAGACAATTTTGTTAATTTGAATAAAAAATAAATCTATATTCATGTCGAACTTACTCACAAAATAAGTTAATAATCAGTTCCATTGCAACCTCTAGGTGAGAACAGTCGGATATCTTCGGGACATCCGGGCATACTAAAGGATTTTAGGCCAAGCTTTTGAATCGCTTAACTTGCTTCGCTCGCTCGGTTATAAATGGGTTGAAACAAAATATTTTTTAATGAAGGGATTAATGGGCTGTGTGAGCGTTGTCTGTTTTATCACAATCACAATTATCGTTTTGGTACTTTGGGAGGTCAAGATTTCAAATACAGAATGAAATCATTAACTTTATTCTGTAAAAGTAGGCCACAAGGGCACTTTTACATGCATGTCTGAGTCTGATTCTACCGGCAGTTCTCAAGAGGAGACGTTGTTGAGAAGAAAGGCCGAAAGAAACTCAACAGTCAGTCATATCAAGTAAAAACCGTCTCACTTCAGTAATTAACATGAGTAGTGCAATTGTCTATTAAAATGTATGTAATGTACCCAGTTTATGTATAATAGTACTCATAATACCCGTATAAGCACTAATGGTCCAGTTAATTTAGATAAGTGACCCGCCAGATTTGTCCCCAAAGCGGATAGAGGAATTAGTTGATGTCCTCATTTGTATTCCGTTTGGAAAAACCCGACAATAACGTATGTACCAGCGGTACATTAAATTATGGATAACCTGGCTAGTGCGAAGTAAGAAGGGCCGCCGCAGACTGGCAATTACGACCAACTGTCGATTCACAAACGAAGTTGTGAGGATTTCCCCACAGTTAGCACTGACAGGGTCAGGTGATAGGACTTGTATGAATGTAATAATCTAATAGGATATCCGGCGCTCGGTCGTAACGTAAGGCGCAGCGACGCTATTGATCAATGCATGAGTGCATTATTTTGTTATTTTTATTTTTCTTTATTGGCCACACTAAACATCTGTAACGCGGCAAACAAAGCAGCACTGGCCGCTTACAAACGCTATTAAAAAAGATAGGCGTTCCACGCTCGTTTTCTGTCTTTTTTCTCAGACACGCTCGGACTTTGCACCTGAACGAACTGAACAGTTCAGTATCAGTTAAATGTGATATTAATATTTCTTATGTGGTATTACGAGTTAATCGTAATTGTACATAATACTGTAAATATAACGCTAAATAAATTTATGATCAAATACTTGTAAGGACTGCCACTTAATTTAATCTAATTTAGAAATCAAATTCAACAATTAATAACGATACAGAGGACAGCCATTACCGAGATATGCCATACAAAATAAGCATGTATATCATGATTTTAACAATATCATGTAAGTACAATAACAATGACATTGAAAAAGTATACCTACTAAAATAAAAATTATTATAATGGCTGTATTATAATTATTTAATATTATTGTAATGGCTGAATTATTTGATTTAACATACTATTTAATTAATTTATTGATACATATCGAAGCAGAATAAATTCAAAAATGTGTAGTAATATTAAACGGCGTAAAAATATATATATATTGGAATAGTAATAACAGTAAATGGTGTTTAACGCGAAAGCAATTCTACAATTCTAATTTTGCCCAAAGGTGGTGACAGGTTTAGGTGACTCTGACTATAGGATATTTGCGGTATATTATTATGGAATAACTCGGTAGTGCGACGTAAGGGCCGCGACAGACCACTGGCAATTACCACCAGCTGACGATTTACAGCTGTCAGTGTCGATGGACAGCCCGCAATCTGACATATTATTGGTGGGAAATACGTCCTTACAAGAATTCGCAGACGTGGCAAACGTATTTTGCACTTTCACTGGGTTTGAGTTGCTCTATTATATACACCAAAAACAACACTTCCACGTTTATTTATACCCTATGTATAGGCCAGCAGGGCGTTTTTTAGCCAAAGCCATATTGCGGATTTTTAGTTCCACTAATTTATTTTACTGGTAACGAAACATTTTTGGTAACTGGCGTTGAAAGTCAGTGAATGTCATTGATGTAAACAAAGAGGAAACAGGACTAAAATATTCCGCAAATTTCAAGTATTTTTGCAAAATAAAGCCAAAACTATCCGACGTGATGAAAGACAATTTTTTTCAGTAGAATTCAGTATTTATTTTGCATGAAGAACGAAGGATGTTTTGAATTTGGTTGATGTCAAAGTCCTTGACAAATCACTACTCACTTTTAATAATGCAAATATATGGGGTGCGGTTCAATTTGCATAAAAACTTTCATAATGTCATTTGGTATAACATTCATTCAGAATAATTATGAAAACTCATAAAAACACTTAAAATAATTATCAAGTTGCATAAATATCATACCTATCAAATAAGTCCTGAATAAAAAGCTGTTGAGAGCACTGAAATAGGTAGGTTATGGTTTTTTTTACCCTAAAAACGAAACTGCTCCAAGAGATAGGTAGGTTAGGGTTATTTTTTTATGACCCTAAAAACGAAACTGCTCCAAGAGATAGGTAGGTTAGGGTTATTTTTTTTTATAACCCTAAAAACGAAACTGCTCCCAGAGATAGGTAGGTTAGGGTTTTTTTATGGCCCTTAAAAGGTAACTGCTCCTCATTTGGCTCGGCAATGGGGAAGAATGAAAAAGAAAAAAATATTATATTTTTTGGATGTATTTATTTAGGCAACATTTATGCTTTAGTTATTAAGAAAAAAGTATGATATGACAATGGTATATACAAAGTGACTATTATGCTATTAGTCTATTATGCAATTAAACTATTATAATTTTCGAAATTATGCAATTCGTTTGTATGCATTTTGTTTTTATGCTATATGATCACTTATGCAGGTTGAAATTATGCAATTCGTTTTATGCAAAATGAAAATTCGCAAATTGTTGTTATGCAAAACATTACACACCCAAATATATGACGTATGTACATTATTGTCATATGAAAGCTTTTTGTAGCGCCACTATCCCTGGGCCGGACCGACACTTGTTAGGATAAGTTATACATTATTAACAAGAGTGTTGGTGTACTGTAGGTAGATATATCTACCTGTCGCTAGGTGCTAATCCACGTAACGTTCAAAATCCCAGGGATCATGTTAACACATCCAATCTGCAGCGACCGGCCGTTACTAATGCAGTGTAAAGCATGCATAAAGCCTGTTTAATGGCGTCATGAATAAAGGACGCCACAGACAAATGCCCGATATCCGGACAGCCCGCAATCCGTCGTCCGACGTCGCTGCATTATAACCGGATCGGATGTGTATTGCGATTATTTCTTGCAAGAGTTTTCGCCGGCATTGTCCAAGTTTTCAGTTCATTCTTGAGTTCTGAATACAGTCATCGGATACAATTTGGCATATGTCATTAATAACGCGTGCACAATTACAGATTCACTATTTTTAATATTTTGTTCCGTCTATTGTCCCTTCGGCAAAGGCCTCCTCCAGCCTCCTCCACTCCTTGCGATCCTGTGCAACTCTGCTCCATAGTAAATAATTGTATGTAAATCATCATAGCGGCTTGTGGTTCTATTGCTCTATTAAACACCATAGAAGGAATAATCAAAAACCATCCATTTATGCCAGAAAAGAGTATTTATAATAAAATAAAAATAATGTCACGTGTACATAAATTCATGTCCATGGGTGCTAATAATCAAATCACAGGTGTTATCATACACAATCCCAGGGATGATGGTAACACATTTGAAATGCAGTGCAAAGCATGCTTAAAACCTATTTAATCGGCGTCATGAATAAAGGACGCCGCAGACAAATGTCCGATATCCGGACGCCGCAATCCGACGTCGGACGCCGGTGTAACACAGCGATTACCGTTACCGATTACGATTCACGCATACGGTATTGTGGTTTGAAATAAGCAGTGTCAAATACGCAGTAACATACATAGTGTTAAGAGGCCTTATTCCTTTTGAATTTTATTTAAAGGAGGTATTTCGTAGGGTTAAGTTTAAAATTACTTTAAATATATTCCTCCTTGCCACATTATCGATTTGTAAACCCATCTTCCTTCCTGTAGTAATAGAAAACCAAGCAGATATTGAAAATGTTAAAAACCCGACGCGCAAAGGTGTTTCATAAACAGTGAGAATGTTTGCGTCGACAACAACTACGCTCATGTAGTCTCAAACAATATTGCATCGTGTTTGCGCCCGAGATTTTTGCCTAGACATATTAAATTTTCATGGCAACGCTGATTTTCTTAGGCCCCGGCTAGCGGTTGAAAATTGAGTTGATTTAGCGAGGATGCTTTTTATGTTGCTGTTACAAATGGCCTATTATGCTGAGTGGTTTATAAAATTGTTTCGTTTTTGGGGTTCCGTATTCAAATGGTACCAGCTAGAGCTTCCAATCCTGATGGATTGGAAGGAGGATGGTCTATGCAAAGAATCCAAGGATTGGAAGCCCTATTACGAGGGGTAAAAGTTAAACCTTCGCTGATAGGCGTGAACACAATTTTTTTTTGCGGATTTCAATCGATTTTATTTTTTTATCGGATCTAATGTCAGATATGGGACTAACTAAATACACTTCTTCTTCTTCTTCTTCGTTACACTCTTTACAGAGTGGTCGTGGCCATTATGCATTTGTGGAGTTCTGAGTGACCCGTTTGACGACACGTCGCCATTCATCCCGTAGGGCCGCTTTCCGTGAGCATTCATTGACGGTAGCCGACACACTGGCTTTGATCTGGTTGGTCCATCTCATCGGCGATCTTCCTCTGGCTCTGACACCTTCCACTCTCCCTTGAACAACGAGGCGTTCTATGGACGTTCCGTCTCGCCGAGACACGTGTCCAAAGAAGTTGAGGATGCGGGATCTGACGACAGAGAGCAGACGCTCTTTAATTCCAAGCTCCTCAAGAATTGAGACGTTGGTCCGGAACTCAGTCCACGATACACCAAGCATCCGTCTCCAGCACCACATCTCCAGTGCATTGACTTTCTGCTCTTCTGCCGCCCTTAATGTCCATGTCTCAGCAGCATACAGGAATATGGGAAATATGAGGGTTCTAACAAGCCTGGTTTTAGTGGTCCTTGTGATATTACGGCTCCTCCAAACCCTTTTCATCTTGTCCATAGCAGACCTCGCAATCGCCATACGTCGTTTGATCTCATCTACGCAGCCTCCGTTGTTTGTGATCAATGCCCCCAAGTAGATATATGACTGTACTACTTCACAATTCGCAATTTCTGTAACTTCGGGCGAATTGTAGTTTGCACGATCGACAATCAACATTTTGGTCTTGCTGCGGTTAATCCTCAGGCCAAACTCTAAACTGACGTTCTCCATTCTATAAAGCAATGCCGCCATATTGTCAGCACTACTTGCGAACAGGGTGGTGTCGTCTGCATAACGCAGGTTCGAGATCCTCAGCCCACCAATTGGGATACCGTCCGTCCAGTCTTCCAAAGCGATCCTCATGATGAGTTCAGTGTATATATTGAACAAAAGGGGCGAGATTATACAACCCTGTCGGACTCCTGCGCTGGGGTGGAAACTGCCTGAAACGACTTCGTCAGTTCTAACCGAAGCCGTTCCGTCGTCGTACAGCCGTCGCAGTATGTGTATGAGATGTTTTGGCGCTCCCATGTCCAGGAGAGTTTTCCAAAGTTGTGGCCACTTCACCGAGTCGAATGCCTTCGAAAAGTCAACAAAACAGATATATGTAGGTTTGTTGAACTCCCTCGCTTTTTCGACTATTTGGCGCACTATGAGGATTTGCTCTCGAGTGCCTTTTCCTTTTACGAAACCAGCTTGTTCCGGGGCGATTTCCTTTGAAAGGAAGGTCTTCAGTCTCTCATTTAGGATATGTAATAAGATTTTACTTGCGTGCGAAATTAGGGCTATGAGTCGATAATTGCCACATTTCTTTGTTGAACCTTTTTTATGTAAAGGTACAAAGATTGTATGTGCCCAGTCTTTGGGCCATTCTCCAGTTAGCCAAATCTTACATAGAAAACTATCGTGAGTCTCAGACATATTAATATACTTAAACGGGTTTACTCACGTCGTAGAAGTCGAATAACGCTCGACATGTTTCGAATCGGTACGCGATTCATCATCAGGAGAGACGACCAGTCGCGGCGGCGGCCAATCGAACACTGCGGGCATGCGCCCTGTCCGCGCGGCTGCTCGACGCGGGTGTCACCGGCGGAGGCGCAAAACTACCCTCATCATCACGCACAATGCCAATTGTCGGGTTGCACACAACACTCACTACGTCATTCTACGTCATCAAGACGATTTTCCGCCCTCATATACAGCTCAGACAGTTGGTGCGTTCCCCCAAAGATAAGGAACCCTTAGGTAATCCTGGCGTATATATGATTCCGTGCTCCTGTGGGAAGAACTATATAGGAGAGACTGGCCGGAACATTTCCACAAGAGTGACTGAACACATACGTAGTATGAAAAATCAGGATACCCGTGGTTCTGCAGTGACGGAACATTCACTGAATTCGGATACGTCTCACTATATTCGGTTCGATAAGGTAACTGTGCTGGCGAGAGAAAAGTTTTCCATTCCGCGGAAAGTACGGGAGGCTATCGAAATTAGTCGTCATCCGAATTTTAACCGAGATTGTGGATGGTCAGTGCCCCCTAGTTGGAGGACGGTTTTGGATACTACATCGGTGGTTAGTGTGGACGAGACCTTAGCAAATGACGTAGTGAGTGTTGTGTGCAACCCGACAATTGGCATTGTGCGTGATGATGAGGGTAGTTTTGCGCCTCCGCCGGTGACACCCGCGTCGAGCAGCCGCGCGGACAGGGCGCATGCCCGCAGTGTTCGATTGGCCGCCGCCGCGACTGGTCGTCTCTCCTGATGATGAATCGCGTACCGATTCGAAACATGTCGAGCGTTATTCGACTTCTACGACGTGAGTAAACCCGTTTAAGTATATTAATAGCCAAATCTTATTACATATACAGTGAAAAATAGTTACGCCTTGTTCTCCCATAGCCTTGATCGTTTCTATCGGGATAGAATCTCCTCCTACGGCTTTGCCACATTTCAGATGATGAATAGCAGCTCTGATTTCCGATTTAAGTATATCAGGTTCCATCTCCTTTTTTACTTTTTTAAATACACTTAGACTGCTGTAAAAGTCAGAAATTACCGTCAAAAACCTCCATACAAATGGCCACCTAATCGTGACGTCATATATGTTATGGGTACCAATATTTGTAATATTAGTAATATTTGTATGGAGACAATAAGTAATTTGCCATTTTCACCGTGAAAAAGTGCGTTTAAGTTCATGGTTGTCACACAATTATTGTTTGTTGAATTGTGAGGACTCTGAAAACAATTTCAAAATTTCTTTTGGATTTATAAAATAAACCATAAAATTTGCATACAAAATAAAATATGGTCCCATATTTAAAAAAAAATAAATATTGGATTTATTTTCTTTGTTTCATGACACATTGAGCAAATTTTACAGTCATATAACAACAGTATGTAGTATAATTCAACATCAGCTTCACCCCTATTTCGCCATCGTTTCCATATATAGGTACCTATTTCTCGTATATATCTACATTACATTTAATTAAATAAAAGCGGATTTTGTTACTTGATCTTACACGAAAATAATAAAAATAATAATGTCTTCCTTGTCCGATTTAGTGACAAAGATAACAGATGTGGCAACGCAATAACTAGAATTATTAACCGAAGTCAACCGGGTCTCAGCGAGCATTAGTTATTTAGGGTAATCTATGAGTTATATCCCAATATAGATTGGGCATATACAATTCATGAGCTGAAGCTAACTGGCGACATCCTTGTCATTTCAGAGGAAATTTGCTTTTTCACTGGATGTGACTTACCGTCCATTATAATTGAGAATTGCGGAAATAAATGACTGATTTCGATGTACGGCCGATTATACAGCCATTATAACTCTAATTTAAGCTGTATACAGGCTGCTTAAGTGCTTATGTTAGCTTGTGTGCTACTTAGGGTTGTCACTGGTCTTTAACAGCTGGACTTCTGAGGGGGGTTTACTTAATTAATAATTGCTTATACAAGTAATTTAAACTACGAGTAGGTATAGTTGCTGGCAAACTTTTAGAACAAAAATGGCGGATCTGCGCATGTACATTTGTACGTAAATCGGCTACTGCGCAGTCAAGGTTATGCTCGAGAAATTTGCCGGCTACTGATAAGGGAAGAGAGATGTTATAAAGTCAATTTGCCTTTATTTATTGAAAAAGAGAAGTTATTTTAACTTTTTATTAGAGAAAAAAACAACATAAAATTAAAAAATAAATAAAGCTAAATCAACCAGTATTACTTTCTCTTGTTCGATTCGTAGCAACTGTCTTTTTCCGTGGGAGGGTCGTTAGTAATTGGTGAAAATCCCAGATCACAGTATTTGTGGCCCTCGTGGTTCGGGCAATAGACATGCGATGTGGGACATACGAATGGTTTGTCTAAAGTTTTACGCCCTTGGCCTGCAAGTCAGACTTTCCCCACATAGCGGGCAGAAAATCACACTTTTACGGCCTAGGGTGACGTGATTGTCTTCCTTAATATATAAAATATTGCTTAGGCACTAAACCATCCAGTAAGTTATTCAGTATGAGTCGTAAATGAACCGTTGTAGTCCCTCGAGGCCAGTAAGGGCCAGGGTTCAACCAGATGATCGGGTGTGCTCCTCTAATATGCACGCCCTCCGTCAGCCTATTTAGTGTAGGCGTTAGTTCCAAGTTATTGCCTTTTCGATACCTCGATCTATTATTAATCGAGGGGCCAGACGTTTTTTGAATCGACGGGGACGGGCTGTGATTTGTTTGTGATAGAATACTTTAGCGTTATAGGGTGAAGCCAAATACGATACTCTTTGCTTTCGAAACACTAGATTTTACCGGGCGATGAAGAAAGGTAACTTAAGGAGGTGCAGGTGGGGTCGCAACGAAAACCTTTAGGTTGCCAAGGGAATCCATAATTATGAATGTTTTATCATTCATCTGCGACCCTTCATCTTGCATGATATGTAATCTTGTACATTCTTCTCTTGCCTCATTATGTGTATATGCCTATTCCTTACTCTTCTGGCATAATGACTAAGACTTCTTCACACTTGATAGGTCTCAGGTACGGTCACACAATCTATATTTTAACTGACAATCCATACTAATAATAAATGTGAATGTGTGTCTGTCTGTTTGGTACCTCATCACGCTTAAACCGATGAACCGATTTAGATGAAATTTGGTATGGACCTAGTTTGAGTCCCAGGGAAGGATATAGGATACTTTACGTTTCGAATAAATTTAGGGTCCCCGTGGGGTTGGCGAAAGCAAATTCGCTGGTCGGTCAAGTCGAAAAAATGGAAGAGGATCGTGCGGCCAAGAGAGTTTACCTTGGACGTCCTTAATGGACGTCGACCGGTCGAGCGACCGAGGTGTCGCTGGAGCGACGAAGTCCGGAAAGACGTATGCCAGCTTCAGGGAGCCGACTTTCATTGGCGACAGGCTGCGTAGTTTGGTGTCGGAGGCCAAGATCCACTTCGGGTCGCTGAGTCAGCGTAGTAAGTGGGATGAGCGGGTAACAACACGGGGCACAGCTAGTTGTTTATAATTTCCTAACGTCAGTTATCAATTTGGAAATTCGATTTTTATACTTTAAAGTCGGTGACTTTGAGCGTTTCGGAAACAAGGCTTAACATACGTGACAAATTAAATTGAAAATGTCGACATGATTCTGACATCGATACTTTTTAATCACAGTTGACATAAAGCCTAAAAATCATCGGGGTTCGTCAGCCAAAAATATTTGCATAACTAAAGCAAAAAGGTATTTAGTGTGCTTGGTGCTTGTGTCATACAATTCCGTTTTTGTATAAGTCAAACATCAAAAAAGTCTTAACTGCCTCCGAGGATAAGGTTTGCTCGTTGACGCTCATATATTATGCATTTCATATCATTGGTGGCACTCGAACGATATCGACATTCATATTCAAAAACAAATAAACGTTACATTTCGTTCCAGTGATTACATAAAAATTGTATGCGTTGGAAGACCAAAAAAGGGAAATAAAAAATTTAAATAAATTGCATACATCTCCATCGAATGAATAAACATGATTAAATTTTGATTGATGCGCTGTACTTAATGTAGATTTTGATGGACCAGTTCAAATCAACGAAACCGGTTTACACGATCATACGACCACACACGTACGTGAAAATGTACAGCAAAGCTCTGTCCTATAACTTTTTTTTTTTTTTTATTTATTTATTTAAAACAAGGAACTTAATATCTATTACATAATATACGGTGGGCGAAAACCGCGCACGGTTTATCTGCCACCGCGTTATCTCTCGCTTACAGCCTATCTCAATATTTTATACTTAAACTATTTATCATTATCATGCAAACCGTACACCCGACTTTATCGCCTTACAAATAAGGTTGATTTGAACAAAATGGACCAAGATATACTCTTAGGATTAATGTAAAATTTTATATCTGGTATTAGGTCTTGTTCCATATTGGTCAAGTCAAGCCTAGGTTTGATTATACTTATTTAAAAATGAGGAGGAGAAACGGAATATTCAATGGAGTACGTCCGGGCTGGCCGCCACCAGCAACGGCGCGGCAAGGCGGTGGTGGGGCCGGAGACGTCATGTTACCGCCCCCTCCCCCGCCCCACGACGTCCCGGTGACAAGCAACCCGGGCGCTCCTTACAAGATGGCATGAGCATATGTTTTAATGTTTCTTTACATTCATCCATATTGTTAAATAAATCTTGACACACTTCTTTTGGCCAATCATTTAGTATATAAGGCAAAAGATATTCCCACTTTCGTTTACCATAAGAATTGTTATACGGTGGTAGTACATATTTCGTTGAGCGCAGTTCACTCCTTAGTCTTAATGAAGTACATCTGTTTTTTAGATTAGGTAAATTTAAGATTTCGTCACAAAGTAGCATCATTTTAAATTTATCGTAAACATTAATAATTTGACAGTATTTAAATAACTCGTTTTCGTCATATTTATGTTTACGTCTTATGGAGTTAGGTACAATTGTTTTTATAATAGACAGTTGTAGCTTATATATGTTATCTAAGTATGTTTTATAAGTACGGCCGTAGCTGCTTAGGCTATAGGATATAATTGATTCGGCTAATGACATGTATATCATTCTACGAGTACTGAAAGGTAATTTATGTTTTAGTATCGATAATTTAGACAACACAGATCGTAGTTTATTGCATACGTAGTTTATATGGGGTGCCCAGTTAAATTTATTGTCTATGATTAGGCCGAGGTACGTGTGATTGTCTACCTGTTGCAGATGCCCACACTCACACATACTTCGTGTGTTGTGGTGTAGGCACTGGTGGCTGTGAGCCTCAATGTTGGGTTTAGTATTACACTTTTTATGAGATGAGTGAGCTTTTTGTGAATGTGCATACATTTCGTTTTATCGTAATTAATTACCAAGCCCACATCGTGGGCCCACGCACACAGCAAGTTGAAGTTAGTTTGTATTATTTTTTCGGCAACAGTAATGTCAGCATCGGCAGCCAAAAGACAGGTATCGTCTGCGAACTGGTATACGGAACCACTGGAGAATATATTGCACATGTCATTTACGTATAAAAGATATTCAGTCGGTCCGAAGATTGACCCCTGTGCCGTTCCTCGGTCAGTAGGTATCATGTCGCTATATGTATTATTGATTTTTACCGTTGTGGATCGGTTCGTGTGATAGTTTTTTATGAATTCTAACAGTGGACCCTGTATACCACCTCGCAGAAGCTTAGAATACAGCACATTATATTGGAGGGTATCGAATGCCTTGCTGAAGTCAATAAATATAACAAGTACATGTTTTTTGTCATTTAGGTATGCATTAACTTCATTTGTGAACTTACAAAGTAATTGAGAAGTATTTTTACCCCTCTGGAAACCATACTGTTTGTCATTAATTATGTTATTTTTAGCCAGAAAATTATGTATATGATGTCCAAAAAATTTTTCTATTATTTTATCTATGCACGACAATATCGTGATGGGCCGGTAGTTATTTGTATCGGAGTGTTTACCTTTTTTATATATGGGTCTGATGGTGCCAACTTTTAATTTATCGGGGAATAATGAGGTTTTGATACATGAATTTATTAAATGCGTCATCACGGGAGTTATTTCTTTGTTTACGGATTGGATATCGGCGACACGGATTCCATCAATGCCGGGACTTTTCTTTATGTTTAAGTGCTTGATTATTGAGAACACTTTGTCTTCCGTTGCTTTATTAATATATAATGATACTGTAGGGTTCCGTACGTACGAATCTTGTGATAAGATTAACTCATCACAGGAGGCACGTAGGGAATTTACGTTATCTTTAAAATCAAGGGCAAAATTATTTACTAGTAGGTCGATATTAATATTTTTAAAACTTTTAATTATTATGTCATCTATTGATTTTGATATTTTTCCGCATAACCTGTTTACGATTTCCCAAACCTTTTTCTGATTTTTAAAGTTGTCGTTAATATCTTTTTTTATAGCGTTATTTTTTAAATTATTTATATATTTATTAGTTTTGTTTCTATATTTATTGTAAATAAGTCTATTTTGCGCGTTATTTTGGTCCTTATGCCATATTTTGAACAGTTCGTCTCGTTTATGACACATTTTTATTACATTACTATTTACCCAATTTACACACTTTCTTTTGCTGGGATTTGTTTTGGTTTTAAATTTGCATGCACTATATATTGATGAGAATTTGTTAGTGATAAACCCAAGTATGTCATTTGGGTTTTCGTAGTTTAGACCCTGGCTCCAGTCAACGGCGCGCAGTTCTGAAAACACCCGTTTGTTGTCTATCTTAAGATCGTAATTAGTCTGCGCCGCGGCGGGCGAACTATCTACGATTGCGAATCCAGTTATGTAGTGGTCGGCAAGAGCATTGTTTACCACCACGGTTTTTACCTGTCGATCGCTCCCATAGCCGTTCGTCGTCGGAGCACAACGAATAAACACATGATCAATGCACGACTTAGTTATACTGTTTCCTCTGGACTCAATGCGCGTGTATTGACTGATGCCAGGTTCTAACCCTTTTTCACTTAGTTTGTTTAGGTAATGATTTAATGTTGGATTTGGTTTTTTAAGATCAATATTGATATCTCCAATGATGACGTAATTAGATCTAGTATTTGAGGGCGTTATAATTTTTGATAGTTCAGATACAAACAATGTTTTGTTTAGGTTTGGCGGTCTATATATTGCACAGATATTAATTTTTAGGTTAAATTTAGTCGTTATTTCACCCAAAATACATTCAAAGTTGTAAGTTGATAACGGAGACCTGTCGAAACTAACACTTTTATGTACATACATCATGTACATACCTTTCCTATCAGTTCGTAATTCTGTAAAAAGTTCATAATCGTCTAGCTCGAACAGTCCTACACAGTCGTGCGCAATGTTAGCCTCGGTGACTACTATTACGTGTACAGTTCGTTTGCTGCTTGTGACGATGAG
The DNA here is from genome assembly GCA_905147355.2 of Apotomis turbidana. Taxonomy (NCBI): domain Eukaryota; kingdom Metazoa; phylum Arthropoda; class Insecta; order Lepidoptera; family Tortricidae; genus Apotomis; species Apotomis turbidana. The sequence continues at coordinate 37,169,438 of LR990281.1, forward strand.
CTCCAATTGCGAGAAGTTTTTAATTATGGATCTGATGTTAACGTGAAGCGTGATAATTGAGTTTTGTACACATGAGATGCTCTCAATGAATTCATTCCAAGTCTTGCAATTTAGTTCGATAATAGAGGAAGATATATCATCCATTTTTATTTACGTATGTAGGTAGGTTAGCTTATGTATACCGCTTTGTTCACGCATCGGCATCGTTGGCAAGGCGGTTTATGTCGTTCGTTGATCGAATGATATGGGCTTTTCCTTTATCCATTCTGCGGATGATTGATATCTCCAATGATGACGTAATTAGATCTAGTATTTGAGGGCGTTATAATTTTTGATAGTTCAGATACAAACAATGTTTTGTTTAGGTTTGGCGGTCTATATATTGCACAGATATTAATTTTTAGGTTAAATTTAGTCGTTATTTCACCCAAAATACATTCAAAGTTGTAAGTTGATAACGGAGACCTGTCGAAACTAACACTTTTATGTACATACATCATGTACATACCTTTCCTATCAGTTCGTAATTCTGTAAAAAGTTCATAATCGTCTAGCTCGAACAGTCCTACACAGTCGTGCGCAATGTTAGCCTCGGTGACTACTATTACGTGTACAGTTCGTTTGCTGCTTGTGACGATGAGCTCCAATTGCGAGAAGTTTTTAATTATGGATCTGATGTTAACGTGAAGCGTGATAATTGAGTTTTGTACACATGAGATGCTCTCAATGAATTCATTCCAAGTCTTGCAATTTAGTTCGATAATAGAGGAAGATATATCATCCATTTTTATTTACGTATGTAGGTAGGTTAGCTTATGTATACCGCTTTGTTCACGCATCGGCATCGTTGGCAAGGCGGTTTATGTCGTTCGTTGATCGAATGATATGGGCTTTTCCTTTATCCATTCTGCGGGCGCGAACCACACCGTTTTTGCACCACACGTACTTGTAGAGACCAGTGTCCTTGAGGGTTGTTTTGGCAGTCCACCTCAGGAAAGCCGTAAAAGACGTTAAGGCCTCACGCAGGATGATTTTTGTCTCGCTTAACGGTGTATATAGGGCGCCTTAGACCTGATGAAGAAAGGAAAGGAAGTGACTACACTACGAGTAGTTAAAAACAATGATTGGTAACATGTTCGCTTCATCATATCAGGTGAAAAACTTAACCTGCAGAAAAAAGCAAGTACTCAAATGTGGAGATCCTTCCAAGCTACATGGTAGGGACCGATGATCATCATATCAACTGATAACGAACACTGATGGACAAAGGCCTCCCCCAAAGTTCTCTACAATGATCAGTCTTGCACCGCCCTCATCAAATTTCTGGCCGTAATCCCAACCATGGGCCTTTTTGGGGGCCTTACTATGCTGCGTCTTTCGGTCCGCGGTCACTATTCAAGAACCTTGCTTCCCTTACGGCCTTCGGTTCTACGAGGGACCAATGATAGACCATACAAATGGAAGGAAGTTATATTGGTACCCGGTATAGGGGAGATTGATGAATAAATAACTTTTCAAATTTCAGTGATTTGGGGAACAGTACTTACAAAGGCGCAATAAACAGAAACAGCTTTAATATTATTTCGGAAATTATAAATGTGAAAGGTGATATTTGTTGACATTACAGATTGTTATCAATACAGCCCCGCGGAAATTGGAAGTGTTGTCGGATAGCTAAATTATTCACGTGCCACGCGTCGCCGACTGCCAGGTCTCTCTGTTTATTTCTCTTTTGCGATTTTCACGTAATCATCAAAACAACGGGACTTTAATGCCAGCTGCCAGGGAGACTGTTTCATCTTGTGAGATTTAGTACTACGTTTTGATTACTTGGTTTCGAGTATCTACAGAAATATTTGTTGTCCAATTAAATTATTAAATTACTCTTCTTCAATGCCTGTCTGCCTCCACTCTGGATTGTGCATTTTGCATTTTAGATAAACACTCAAATCACTTACCATCCTAGACAAAATATCAAATAACTACCGGACCGTTTGTGAGGTAAAACCCCTTTATCTACGCACATATCATTAGTGCTCTAAAATGCGTTCAGAAATCGTAGGAAATGACCAGCATTATTACAACCAATTTTACTATGAGATTTTTTTGTCTGTGGTAGTAGGTAAAATCTGTACTGTAATGTTATTACAGTACCGATTTTTGTAAGGTTACAAGTTTAAATTAGGAACAGCTGTCAAAACACAAGTTGGTCTCTATTCTAGTATCCATAGATATTAATATTGTTATCGATACGAAACGTCAATTCAGACAGAGAGAATTCAGAGAGAGATATTTTTTATAAAAACCGCACGACATTTGATCTCGAGTGACATGAGAATATGGAAACATTCGTTTGTATATGATTTAGAAAAAAAAACATTCGTCTTGACGGAGGTTCGGATTGCCGCCATTATTTAATTGTTGTCATTTGTTTGTTGGTTCTTTGCTGTTACGAAAGTAGAATTATGAAAAGTTTATTGTTATTCACATTTTAGTTGAAAATATTGTTTCAATGTAAATTACAACTATTACAATAAATAATCTGTTTATGTATTTGTTCAGATTTATTTCTTACTGCATTAGTATATGTGTTAGATATTTTACAGGTAGCACTAGTGGTGCCGGTCATTTCCTTATGGCTTCTGAACCCACGTTAGAGTACTTATGATATGTGTGTAGATAAAGTTGTGTATACAACTGTACATAATTAGGCCTTAAAACACTCGTGTGATCCTATTATGAAACTCGCTAACGCTCGTTTCATAAAACCACACTCGTGATTTAAGGCCTCTCATTATGTATCAGTTGCATAAACTACTATTATTCACCGGTTTATATAAATAACTTAAATAAGCGACTGGAATCGTACGAAAATATTGGTGGTTTATAATCTTTTATCTACACCCATATTGTTAAATTACTATAACAAGTTCAGATACTATATATAGGTAAAGACCTACTTAGCTGCGACCAAAATCAGGACGTAATTTCATAACAGTACTCATCCGCGTGACGGTCACCTTAACAGTATTGTTACGAGCGTGAGGTTCGTATTTGATAGAAAAGCACAAATTAATCCACTAAATAAGACACTCGCTTTATTACTCAAATTACGTACTTACAATTCACACGAACTGTACTTAAAATCCACTAATTAAAACACACACACTATTTCACAAATTATGCACTCACTATTCACACGAACTGTACTTAAGCGCACTAATCACTCAAGAGTCTTTCTCTCCGATTATCCTTGTACTAGCACTGGATCGCAGTTAAAATGAAACTAAACTCGCGCCGGCCGTCGGCGCCTTATATATCCCGCGGAACCGCTTTCTCGATGCGTTGTCCACACATATCGCGAATATTCTAGTAAGGTCCAGCGTAAGGGCCGAGAACATTCGAGGCCATATATGTCTCTCTCTAATGGTGCACTCTCTGTCACTCCCTTCTCGAATGTTCCGAGTATAGCTATCTCTTTCTAGTAGTCCTATCTCTGTCCCACACTTCTCGAATGTTCCGAGTATAGCTATCTCATTCTACTAGTGCTATCTCTGTCAATCCTACGGGATATTTCGCCATATAACGATTTGTGCTTCAGAGGCCCATAAGGGGTCCTGAAAACGCCTGAAAACGGGTTTTCAGGTTATGGCGTCATCTGATACGGACGCCGTGCCCTGAAACGGACTGAAAACATGTTTCAGGCGCCTGAAAACGACGGCAACTTGGGTGAAATTTCAATCTTTAGATATGTGATAGAGCAACTTCTGAAACGGCCTGAAATGACTTTTCAGACTGCTGAAAACGCCTCTAAAGCACTGAAATTGACGTTCAAAGTTTTTGACCTAACCTACCGGCGTAACACTACCCCCTCCTAAGACATGCTCGTCCCGACCATCATTATTTCTAAAAGGGACCGAGCACGCGTCAAAGCTCGGCAAAACAGTGACTACCAACAGGCATATATCTCTTTACGAAACCGCTGTAATAAGATCTGTAGAGATGCCAGACGCCGCCATATCCACAACTGCATCGAGGATTGTCCCCCGACTAAGCTGTGGAAATTTCTCAGGTCATTGGGTGTGGGCAAAGCTCAACAAAGTTCCTCTTGCGTTCTTGATCTTGCCGCCATCAATATTCACTTTAGTTCTTCTCCGGTTACTCTCCACCCTTCTATTAAACAATCTACATTATCACTTCTTGCTAATACGCCACACCCCGATTCACCTCCCTTTGAGCTTGGTAGCATTTCTCCGCAAGAGACACTTGCCTATCTGAAATCTATTAAGACGAAGGCCATTGGTGAAGATAGCCTTAGTATAGACATGCTTATGCTCGTCGCGGAATCCATTGCTCCGATCCTTTCTAGTATATTAAATTTCTCATTTTCCTCGGGCACATTTCCTTCATGTTGGAAACTTGCCCATGTAATTCCCCTTCCCAAAAAACCTAATCCTACTGATTTTTCACAATATCGCCCCATTTCCATACTCCCAGTTTTGTCTAAAATTATTGAACATTTTGTAAATCGCCGACTCCTTTCACATCTCAATAGGTATTCATTGTTTAACCCATTTCAATCCGGATTCCGCCCCGGGCATAGCACAGTTACTGCTCTGGTTAAGGTCACTGATGACATCCGTCTTAATATAGAACACAAAAAACTCACCGTACTTGTCCTTCTCGATTTTAGTAGTGCTTTCAATACCGTAGATTTTGACATCCTCCTCGGTATCCTTCGTACACTTAATGTGTCTCACTCATCCCTATCTTGGTTTCACGACTACCTCTTTGGTCGACGCCAGCGGGTTAGGGTCGACGACAAACTGTCGGAATGGCGTGAAATTTCCGCTGGTGTCCCTCAGGGGGGCGTCCTCTCTCCACTTCTCTTCTCAATATTTATTGGTGGGATCACCGAGTGTTTAAGATCCTCGTTCCATCTTTATGCAGATGACCTGCAGATCTATGCAGCGGCTAGTATCGAGGATATGCCGTCGCTTATTAATATGATCAATGCGGATTTGGAGTCTATTTACAGCTGGGCAAATAACTTCGGGTTAAACATAAACGCAAAAAAGTCGCAAGCAATTGTTATTGGTAGTCCTCACTTTGTAAATAAAGTATCTGAAATGGTGGTACCTGATATTCTTTTTGGTGGGATTCCTATCCCCCTTTCCTCTACAGTTAGAAATTTGGGTATCACCATGGACCAGACGCTTTCGTGGGCACCGCACATAGCGCAAGTTAGCAAGAAGCTCTTTGCATCTCTCCACTCTTTAAGGCGCCTGCAGAACTTTCTGCCAATTTCCACCAAGATCACTCTTGCCAGATCTCTCTTGCTCCCACTACTAGACTATGGTGATATTGCTCTACTGGATCTTAAGGAGGAATTGCTTGACAAGCTTGAACGCCTACAAAATGTGTGTATCAGGTATATATTTGGATTGCGAAAATATGACCACATCTCTTCCTTTCGAGCGCAGCTGGGTTGGCTACCGATTCGTCGGCGTAGAGACGTGCATGTCCTTTCATTGCTCTTTAATGTCCTGTTTAATCCTACTTCTCCTCCTTACCTTAGTGAGAGATTTTCGTATATGGCTGATGGCAGTGGTCACCGCTTGCGGTCTAGCGCCAATCTCACTCTGGCTGTACCGTCTAATAAGACGCGTACCTATAGCAAGTCTTTCACGGTAAGCGCAGTGAAGTTGTGGAATGAGTTGCCTTTGTCCCTTAGGAAGTCTCCATCTGTTGCATCACTTAAGATTAACTTGAAGAAATTGTGGCTGTCCGATGACGTGTGAATTCATTGAATACTATATTTATTTACGCATTTATATGTATTATATGTAGATATATATATATATGTATATATAATATATATCTTATAAATACTACAAATATATGTGTATTATTACTTACTTAGTTTATGTACTTATTATAGTATTATTAAGTATAATATAGATATCTTGGTTGTACGCAGTGTAGTTTGCCTATTTTCTTCGTATACCCATTCCTTCAATTGCTCAAAGGTTAACTGGAAGAGATCCCTAATAGGGATAAGTTCGCCTTTGTACATATTTCATTTGTTATCAATGTATTTATAACCAGTTGTTGTGTACAATAAAGCGTTTACATACATACATACATATTTCCGTGGTATCTAGCCAGACGGTCAACATGAACAATCTTGCTCGGACTACGAGGATTCCGCTGGATTCGATACGTGACGTCGTTTATTTTGGTGACTACCTTGTAAGGCCCTTCCCAATTTCGGGGACTTTCCTACTCGTCGCATAGGGTTATGTAGCCACACCAACGAACCTTCCTCAAAACCCACTTGATAAGACTTCCGGTCATATCGGGTTTTCATCTTTATGCTAGCGTGGAGCCCGTGTTCACGTACCAAGCTGTGAACATCATTGTACTTGTTTTCGGAGTCAGACTTTGGAAACGACCCTGCGTCGCCTCGTTTCCATGCCGTCCCTTTCCATGGTGCTCCAACGTTGCTCAACTTGAGTGTTTCTCTGCTACGGGTATGCGGTCCCTTGTCTGATGCACACCTAGTGCATCTTCTGCACCAGTTTTCAACATCTTCGCGATAGTTCATCCAATAAAAACGTTCTCGAATTTTCATTAGGGTACTTTTCACTCCAAGATGTCCACCAGACGCTCCGCTGTGAAAGCATCTCAAAACATCTCTCACCCTTTTCTTTGGGACAACAACTTGCAGGTGAGCATCCTTCCCATTCGCTGATTCCCACAACCTGCACAGCACACCATTATGCATAACCAAACTATCCCATTGTGCCCAGTAACGTTTTGTTACCACACTCATCGGAGCTACGTCACACCATCTTGGCCTAGGCGCACCCGTACTAATCCAATTGAAAATGGGTCTCACGTCAGGATCCTCTTGTTGCGCTTGCTGCATTATTTCATCACTCCACTCATCGCTGCCGGTAACAGTTCTTAACATTCGAATTCGAACACATTCCTTGTCATCTCGTCTTAAGCAATGTTTATCGTTATCCACACAAGGTCTTCGTGATACAGCGTCAGCATTTACCCGTTGTGGTACTGACCCAAAGGGGCCCATTGCCCTTACTATTGAAGCTGGATCCCTGTCCCTCCTATTCCTATCCGGACAACTTGACTGTATGTGTCCACGTTCTCCACATTGGTAACAACGTGGTCCGGATTCGCCGCGAGGAGCTACCGGCTTCCTAGCCAACACGCCTCGTCTATTCCTTCTCGGACAGCTCAACTGTATATGTCCACGTTCTCCACATTGATAACAACGTGGTCCAAATTCGCGCTGGGGAGATACCGACTTCCCAGTCGACATTCCTCGCCTATTCCTTTTCGGACAACCTGACTGTATGTGTCCACTTTCTCCACATTGATAACAACGTGGCCCGAATTGACGGCGGGGATCTACTGGTTTCCCCGCCGACACCTCTCGCACCCTGTGTAGCCTAAGTGAGTCGTGCCGTACCGCCTCTACTTCGAGAGCGTGGGCTACTGCATCTTTCAGGCTCCCATGGTGACCCAATCTCACGGCTGCCCTCACTTCGAGATCCCGGATCCCATCGATAAAGGCCTGCACCAGCACGATGTCCACGAACGATGCTGACGTACGTTGATAGGCCTTCCTAACCAACTTCTCGATTTCCAGGGCCCACTGTTGTAAGGACTCGTTACGTCCTTGCGTCCTATCCTTTAACTGGGCTCGGTATACGTGCTCCAGGTGACTGTCGCCGTAACGTGCCTCCAAGGCTTCCAGAAGGCGGTCGTACGTCCGGTCGTTTCCCAGAGCTTCGAGTATGGTGAGGGCCTCGTCACGGAGCGCCAAGGTTAATGCTGTCCTGGCTTGCTCCTTATTCCAGCCATTAGCCCGGGAAACAGACACAAACTGCAGCTTATAGGCTGCCCACGATGAGGTACCATCAAAAGGCGGTACCTCGAACCTGCCGCCTCCAGCCACCGATGCGTCGGGTACACAGGTGCTCGTACCATTAGTGACTTTAATTTCTAATTTTTGGAGGCGGTTTTTATAGGTCTCCACATCCTCCTTGACAGTTCGCACCTATTCCTTGAAGCCCTCCATTTCCTTGTTGACCTCATGGATTCGAGTCTCCAATTTTATGTCCATATCGGCCAGTTTTTCTTGCACCTCAAGCATTTCTTTCTTCCATTCGGTCGTGTACTCATGTACCTCATGGAGGATTCGAGACTGTTCTTCCTGTTTTCTCGCCTGTTCTTCTTGGAGTTCCTTTTGCTCCCGAAGGATTCGGGACTGTTCCTCCTGTTTTCTGGCCTGTTCGTCCTGTTTTCTCGATTGTTCCTTTAGGAGGACAAAGATGGCGTTAAGGTCCACTCCTTGTGCACCTGGAGCAGGTGATTCTGACGTACCAGGCGTCGAGTCTCCCGATCCAGATGTTTGGCTTCGCGTCGTCACTCCTTTCGGCTCGGTTTCTCGTGGCATTAACGGCATTTTCTATCCGCACTTCTGACACCAAATGTTACGAGCGTGAGGTTCGTTCGTATTTGATAGAAAAGCACAAATTAATCCACTAAATAAGACACTCGCTTTATTACTCAAATTACGTACTTACAATTCACACGAACTGTACTTAAAATCCACTAATTAAAACACACACACTATTTCACAAATTATGCACTCACTATTCACACGAACTGTACGTAAGCGCACTAATCACTCAAGAGTCTTTCTCTCCGATTATCCTTGTACTAGCACTGGATCGCAGTTAAAATGAAACTAAACTCACGCCGGCCGTCGGCGCCTTATATATCCCGCGGAACCGCTTTCTCGATGCGTTGTCCACACATATCGCGAATATTCTAGTAAGGTCCAGCGTAAGGGCCGAGAACATTCGAGGCCATATATGTCTCTCTCTAATGGTGCACTCTCTGTCACTCCCTTCTCGAATGTTCCGATCTCTGTCACTCCCTTCTCGAATGTTCCGAGTATAGCTATCTCTTTCTAGTAGCCCTATCTCTGTCCCACACTTCTCGAATGTTCCGAGTATAGCTATCTCATTCTACTAGTGCTATCTCTGTCACTCCTACGGGATATTTCGCCATATAACGATTTGTGCTTCAGAGGCCCATAAGGGGTCCTGAAAACGCCTGAAAACGGGTTTTCAGGTTATGGCGTCATCTGATAGAGGGTGCCCTGAAACGGACTGAAAACATGTTTCAGGCGCCTGAAAACGACGGCAACTTGGGTGAAATTTCGATCTTTAGATATGTGATAGAGCAACTTCTGAAACGGCCTGAAATGACTTTTCAGCCTGCTGAAAACGCCTCTAAAGCACTGAAATTGACGTTCAAAGTTTTTGACCTAACCTACCGGCGTAACAGTATCAAATTTGATACTGTTATGGTGACCTCGCCCCCCGTGGCACGAGGTCACCTCATTTTATTCCTCTGCTCCGCGGACTGAGTGGCAAGACTGAGTGTTTCATATTTTCATAAAAGAAAATGTATGATAATGATAATTATGTGTGGATAAAGTAGTGTATGCAACCGTACATAATTAGGTCTCTTAAAACACTCGTGTGATCCTGTTTGTCGTGTGAAACCACACACGTATTTTAAGACCCCTCATTATGTAGCAGTTGCATAAACTACTGTTTCTACACGACCCCTTGGTGAATTAGGAGGTTGAAGTCGTTGGATAGTGTGCCAAATCTATATGAAGATTACATCCGCAAAATCCGCGAAATTGCATTACCTATTCCGAAATTTACTGACACTATGAACATGTCGCAGAAAAGTTAAATAAGTAGTCGAAGATATTTATGTTTATTGAAAATGTAAAACCATGTACAGAATCAATAATTAATAGGAACTTCGAGGGTATACATTTACTTACTTTTTCGTTAGTTTATTGAAGTTTAAAGAATTAACTTCAAATACATATAAATTTATGAAACATGTAATGTCTCATTTTTTATGTGGGTAGGTACACCACAATTTTAATTTAAACCATGAATACAAAGATCAAAGCTTAAAGAAAAATTTAAAAAGGGGCTACCTGGTGGAAGGGACCGGGAATCGAACCCGGTACCTCTGGACCGGTAATCCAGATTCATGGTTTTAATTCAAATACATATCCAAAATTTATCGAATGTGTTTTGGAGACCCTTCCATAGAATGCGTCCTTTGTGATGAAAGAGGTTGAAAATCTTAGTTACCGTTCGACATAACTAATATGGCATTTTTTACAAGAATAAGAACTGATAATCGTCTCTAGTATTAGCAAACTTCAATTATTAATAAATTAAATGAAAATATAATATTTCCCTAAAGTTTTTAAAACGTATTTTCGACGAAAATGATGAATAAACATGCAAAACTCTTAATAAAGTCGGAACATTTTAGATAGTTATTAATTTTATAAATCTGGTATCACACACGCGCGTTGGTTCGTATTGTAATTGTCATCCAATCGTATTTTCTTAAGCGAAATGTCTCTTACTTGATATTCGACTGACAGTAAGTTCATAGCAAGATAATATCAATATAAGAAAAATTTAATACGATAGCGAGATCGGTGTCCTATCGTTTGACCAAAAAACGTTTGACGATCACTTGACCAAACAACGTTACACCAAAAAAACGTTTCGCCAATTGATCATTTTACAAAAAGTCATTTTACAAATGATTCACTTCACGAAATGATCATGAAGTTAAATTTTCATTTTACAAATAATCATTTGACAAATGGATAGATACATTAATGGGTTAGGTTATGTTAGAACTGCGACTACAACAGCGCGCGAGCCGAGCGAGCGAAGCGAGCGTACCTCAGTAGCGGTCGGCGAAGCGCCAGAACCAAAAAAAAATTGCTCCATCCGTTAAACTCGTAGAGCAAACTTGACGAAAATGTACAATTTGCTCTATTAGTAGATACAGATTAAAGATAAGATAAAGACAAAGACAGAGACAGAGACAGAGACAGAGACAGAGACAGAGACAGAGACAGAGACAGAGACAGAGACAGAGACAGAGACAGAGACAGAGACAGAGACAGAGACAGAGACAGAGACAGAGACAGAGACAGAGACAGAGACAGAGACAGAGACAGAGACAGAGACAGAGACAGAGACAGAGACAGAGACAGAGACAGAGACAGAGACAGAGACAGAGACAGAGACAGAGACAGAGACAGAGACAGAGACAGAGACAGAGACAGAGACAGAGACAGAGACAGAGACAGAGACAGAGACAGAGACAGAGACAGAGACAGAGACAGAGACAGAGACAGAGACAGAGACAGAGACAGAGACAGAGACAGAGACAGAGACAGAGACAGAGACAGAGACAGAGACAGAGACAGAGACAGAGACAGAGACAGAGACAGAGACAGAGACAGAGACAGAGACAGAGACAGAGACAGAGACAGAGACAGAGACAGAGACAGAGACAGAGACAGAGACAGAGACAGAGACAGAGACAGAGACAGAGACAGAGACAGAGACAGAGACAGAGACAGAGACAGAGACAGAGACAGAGACAGAGACAGAGACAGAGACAGAGACAGAGACAGAGACAGAGACAGAGACAGAGACAGAGACAGAGACAGAGACAGAGACAGAGACAGAGACAGAGACAGAGACAGAGACAGAGACAGAGACAGAGACAGAGACAGAGACAGAGACAGAGACAGAGACAGAGACAGAGACAGAGACAGAGACAGAGACAGAGACAGAGACAGAGACAGAGACAGAGACAGAGACAGAGACAGAGACAGAGACAGAGACAGAGACAGAGACAGAGACAGAGACAGAGACAGAGACAGAGACAGAGACAGAGACAGAGACAGAGACAGAGACAGAGACAGAGACAGAGACAGAGACAGAGACAGAGACAGAGACAGAGACAGAGACAGAGACAGAGACAGAGACAGAGACAGAGACAGAGACAGAGACAGAGACAGAGACAGAGACAGAGACAGAGACAGAGACAGAGACAGAGACAGAGACAGAGACAGAGACAGAGACAGAGACAGAGACAGAGACAGAGACAGAGACAGAGACAGAGACAGAGACAGAGACAGAGACAGAGACAGAGACAGAGACAGAGACAGAGACAGAGACAGAGACAGAGACAGAGACAGAGACAGAGACAGAGACAGAGACAGAGACAGAGACAGAGACAGAGACAGAGACAGAGACAGAGACAGAGACAGAGACAGAGACAGAGACAGAGACAGAGACAGAGACAGAGACAGAGACAGAGACAGAGACAGAGACAGAGACAGAGACAGAGACAGAGACAGAGACAGAGACAGAGACAGAGACAGAGACAGAGACAGAGACAGAGACAGAGACAGAGACAGAGACAGAGACAGAGATAAAGATAAAGAAGTTAAATAGAAGTACTTTTTATGAAATAACATTTTGTTAAATGATATTTTGTCAAGTGTAGTGTTTGTAAAATAATCATTTGTAAAGTGATTTTTGTAATATGATACTTTTGTCAAATGTCTCGTTTGCCTAATGAATATTTGGTGAAGCGTTGTTTGGTCAAGCGATCATTTGTCAAACGTTTTTTGGTCAAACATTAGTGAACCAGCGAGATCACTCAAAATCAGAGTCGAATACATGCCCTTTATTAATATGCCTAATGCATAAAACAAGTCTTATATCCACTTAAATTGTAGGTGAATTTAAAATTCTCGTAAAATCACTCTCCATATTTGTTCAGTACGTCAATAGTTTCCACCTTTTCAATTCGGGTGACGTTTTCATTCGTTCGGCTTGAAGTGGTCTCCAAACAGGAGGGGCCGCAGATTTTCAATATACGATTGCAATATGTCTGGAGAGTTCTAAGTCAAGTTTTATGAGGTGTCGGTAAATAATCGGGAAATGTTCGGATAGTTGGGTTTAAAACTTTTTGAGCCGTATTGAAGTGGTCCAACGTACAGTTTGCTTACAGTTTTAGAGTCAAACCATCAACTCTTCCTAACAAATGAACTGTCAAACCAAACAAACTGACACTTTGTATGGTTTGACAGTTCATTAGCTTGGAAGACTTAGCGGGGTTTGACTTTATGTTTGTTCTTAAATTTTTGTTAAATTGATTTTTTTGTACCTGGAAAAAAATTAAGGGCTTAGGGAAAGAACTGGCTAAGTCACATTTGCAAAATTGAACAGTATTTATAGACAGTTGAAGTTTTATCTCAGTTTTAAATAACCATATGAATGATGAACTTGGTAATTTTGTAATCTTAGACTAAAAAAAATCATGGGTTAGGAAATGTTTCGTGACGTGGTTGCCTTGCCTACTACTAAAAGTAAAGCAACAAATCTGATAATTTATCGACACAAAATATCTATGGTTGGACAATATTAATTTTTTCTTGCTCCTGTAATGTTTATTTTATTAAGGATTACTTAAATTTCGTCTAGACTTCGATATATTTAGACCACAAATTGTATGCCGTTGCGTTGTATCTCTGAATGCTTCGGTTGTTTAGAGTTGTTATCTTATATTTAATGTTAGTCAAAATTGCCAAAATTGATCTACCGTCAGCATAACCAAAATAATTTAGTCTCCAAGAAAATGCACTTTCCGTTTCGATTTGCTTTCCTCTATAATAAATTTCTTTTTTTTTATTATATATTAATTAATATTAGCACGTGAACCAGTTTACACTGTGAAATCGTTTGTTGGCGTCGCGTTCTGACTTCTGAAAATAGAATTATTGTGCAAAGTGATGCTTACTAAACTACATAATTAAAAATAAACATAATATACATCGTTAAAATTCCATTGTGAATCGTATTAGGCCTCTGGCAGCTACATTACTAAAGTAAAGTTTTATACATACGTTTTTCTTCTATATATAACGAAATAATAATGTTTCTTGACACAAAAAAGTTTAAATAGTATACCTTCCGTTACTAAATAAATAACTAAGAAAATAAGCATAATTTGATATGGTAAACTATAGATGGAACGAGGCTTTTGATGTTTTCCGAATTCCCCGAAACAATCAAGCGCCTCCTATCAGCTTAAAAGCCTCGATTTTTTACCTTTAAATTATAAATATTATTAATTTGCAATAATTGCTGGAGCTCAGTTAACATCACTCCGCAATTACTCACAATTATTTTATACAATAACGTAATTATACGGCGTGCCGAATTCATAACCTCTGCGGTTGTAGAACTGAAACACGCACAACTCCAAAACGAATGCCTCTCAATTTCGGGCTTTCGTTGTGTAAAATTAGTTTGAAACGCCATAGTCACCGTATAGCCTTTGTGTCTATTTTCGACTGAGCTAAGGAATGTTATGTCAGTTTTCCACGGACGCATTCGCGCTGCAGTTACACTGGTAACGCGGGTGACCAACCGAATATAATTTATTCACGTTAACGACTGTTGCCAATATGTCGGCGGTTTACTAAAATGTTATTCGATATTGGAATAATTCGTCAAATATTAATGGTGACGTCAAAGCTACGATAATGAGCATAAGTATCGTACGAAAGGTTGCATTTGGTTTTCGTGCCGTGATTAATTGACCGCTTGACAGTTTTACAATTAAATAGGTTTCATCTCATTACTCAGAATCAACGCATTCAACAGAAATTAATTATATTAAAACTTTCGTGAGACATATTTAATTATTGTATTAAGCGGTTTACACTCACGTGAAATTGTCAGGAACGGCCCGACATGTTTCGAACTCGTATGGAGCCCTTCATCAGGGACGGCTGCCCGTACACCGCCGCGGCAAATCGGGCCGTTCCTGACAATTTCACGTGAGTGTAAACCGCTTAATACAATAATTAGAAATTAATTAGTTATAGCGACAAGTGATACAATGATTATGACGACGAAATAATAAAACATATATATTGTATGTAGCTTCTATATAACTGTCTCAGTATTCTGGATTATTCCGACACCGAGGCTCTCCTTGTCAAGAGAGTCTAGAATATAAAATTTTAGTTTACGATCCCTCTTACATTGCACGTCATGTCACTTCTGTCTTAAAATCTGCTGAGACTGAAAAACAAAGAAAATACTGTGCTGCCTGCGAAGTGAAACATGCTACTTTCACCCCCCTCGTGACCTCTGTCGATGGCATATTCGCACCACAAATGACCTCCTTCGTCAAACACTTAGGCGAAGCCCTCTCGGACCGTTGGAACAAATCGCTGAGTACGATACTGGGTTGGCTTAGAACTGGGTTGGATATGCACTGCTATAATTCGAGCCACCAGTATGTGCATACGAGGCACACGTCACAAATTCAAACCTGCAGCGAAACTGTTGGGGTTTGACGACGGAGCAGCCATTCCCAGTTCCCAGCACTAACTAAACTGCAACTGCATTGCAGAGATGTGTTTTATTACTTTTTGCTACACATTATTATTTTAATTACTATTTATTTGTTATAAGTTCAGTTTTTCTTGCAATAAATTTATTATTAGTCAAGTATAATTTTAGTTTTTAGTATGGTATTATTGAATGATTTATTTGGTAAAAGATTTAACTTGTCTTGTTACATTGTAGGTAACTCAATGGAACAATGTGTAGGGCAAAGCGTGAAATTGGGCTGCCCATGGTCAGGATAAGCAACTTTACCAACTCACCAAATTTGATTGAAATCTGAGGAAAAAAAATCGACAGCAAAATAAAAATTGGCCCACCAATTAACTACTGAACTTGATGCTAGAGCCATTGAATTCTTCAACCAGTTGCTTCTTGCATGCCTTAGGGTGGCAACTTAGGGTGGAGTCACGTTGAAGTCAGTGTAAATTAATTAATTTGTCAAGCCAAGAGGCTCAAAAGGATTATTCGGGCTTCGTAATTAACCGTCATGGCAGCGACACTGATATTATGACGAATCGCGGTCGCTTCGTGATTCCGTGTGGTTTGCTTTGCTGAAAATGATGCTCCTTAGTTTCGCTTAATTGTTTTTCAAGTGCGCCTTGACTTGACTGTGACACGCGTCTCTTGGTCGCGCGACAGTTCGTCACTTTCCTTTCAATACAGTGCGAGCAAGACGGGTGTAGCGGAGTCGCGCGACAAGCGATGTCGCGGCAAGATGTTCTAGGCCTGCAGGTTTTCTCTAAAAATATTTTTTTATATCGTGTAATGTAACATAATAAATTCATCGCTTGCGTCTAACTCATACAAAACATAAAAGTGCATTCATATAACCAAGGATCGGAAATTTGGATAGATACTCACCTAAAGTAGACAAAAATCTGTTACTATTTCAATCATAGTGCGACGCGTTTGGCTCGGTTTGTAGACACCTGCCTACTGAGTCGGCGGTCCCGGGTTCGTATCCCGGCCGGGGCAAATATTTGTGCAAATATTTGTTCTTGGGTCATGGAGGTTATCTATATATGTATTTATATATTATGTATATCGTCGTCTAGTACCCATAGTACCTACAAGCTTTGCTTAGTTTGGGACTACTAGGTCGATTTGTGTATGATTGTCCCTTAATATTTATGTATTTATAGTTAAAGGAAAGCAGCCAATAACTACCTTCTAACAACTGAACAACAAAGCCCCGGTCAGTTCCTGCAGATGCTATCTCAAATGCAAAAAAATGCAGATAGAAATCCCGTTGCCCTAATGACTAAGATGTAATTGCCTGCAATTAAACTGAGGCTCTCTTGAAACCGGAACATAAGAATGCACTGCTGCTTTGAGGAAATAACCTACCCAGGTTGGCACAAAGACCTTCCTACTGTCCCCAACTACCTCTGGTACCTACTTCCTTGTCTTGTATATTGAACCACTTTCTACTAGAAAGTTCCTAGACTTTCTAGACACGAGAAACAGTATTGTTTGTCGTGATCATTGCAATACTTATTGCAATTAAAACATATTGTGTTACACAAAAGTAGTTAGTCATAAAATCAATCGTACCAATAAAATACAAAATGACGTTCGTTCTCTTAGGTTACAGATTAAGATTTTTGAGGTTCTTGAGTTGTTTCCGAAAGTCTCAATGCACTGCGTTTGAATAACCTTTATGAAGTGGGTCAAGAAAAAAACGGGGGAATAGATGTTTTTTTTTTTTTAGTCTTGGATTTTGTTTCTACGAATAATCCCTCTCATTAGTACAAAAAAACCTTAATCCTCCCAACTGAAAATTACTAAATGTATGTACCTACATTACTAAATGTATCTCTCTCTTCACTCCATCTTCTAGTCAAACTTGGAATTGATCCAGTTCCACACGTATCTTACATTGATCCCCCGATGTAGCTACTTGTTCACATAATGAGCCGCGTGACTCCTCCCACCCGAAAACAATGAAAATACATTACTAAATGTATATCTCTTCACCCCATCTTCTAGTCAAACATGGATTTGATCCAGTTTCCCAAGTATCTGCATTGATCTCCCATTGTAGCCACTTTGCACGCATAATGAGTCGCGTGACTCGCGCGAGTTTAAACCTGCCATCCGAAAACAATTTGTGTCAAAGATTTCCCCACAGGCCCCGTCTCATGGAAATGGCTCATACGGCGTGAAAATTGAATCCAAATACACACTGCCTACTCGGGGCGGAGGGGATTTAAAACAGTTTAACATTGACCTGGTTGTATTCAATTTGTTTCAAAATTTCCCTATAATACAATAAAGAACACATTTTACGATGTACACTGAACACAATATTTTTTTTTTTTTTTAATTTATTTACTCATGCATAGCTTACATTTGGTACATATATCTTACTATCGCCAAACATACGTTTATTGGCGAATGCTGCGCTCACTTTTATAACTACGTTTGTCTACAAATGTACCTAACTAAGTATATAATAATTAGAGTATTCTCTCATATATAGTTTGACCTTAGTAATATTACAAAGGTCAAACTATATACAGATTTTAAAATAACTATATAGTTATGGGGTATTTATTATTAACTGATCTAGTAGAAACTTTTTAACTTAACTTTAAAAACATTTTGACTGCTACATTCATTTTCTAGAATAATCTTATTAAATATTCGAGGTACCAAATAACTGCGTGTCCGCCGTCCGTAGTAGTTATTGGCTTCGGGTTCCACGTACTGCCGTCGCGTCGAGGCCCTCAGCTCGCGGCTGTATGTTCTGGGAGTTTTAAATTCAGGATTTTTAAATTGTTCAGTTGCCACTAGATACTTAACTTTTTCATGCACTGCTAGAATATTCAGGATTTTAAACAAGACCATGTAGTCGCCGTTACAAGTTTCTTTTGTTTTACTGTCTACAACATTTTTTAATATTCTAATTTGAAGTTCTAATATCTTATCTAAGTATGTTTTAAAAGTGCGCCCGTAAGCTACCATTCCATACCCAATCACGGCTTCTGCCAGTGCATGATACACCATACACAGTATTCTATTGTTAACGATATGTCTTAAACTTATAACTTTATAAAGTATCGATCTTAATTTATTACACAGTGTGTCTATATGCAAATTCCAGGTTATATTTTTGTCTATAATTAGCCCAAGGTATTTATATTTACCTACCAATTCTAACGTTTTACATTTACAATTCATTTTATTACTATGCAAACATTCATATGTATGTCCAGTTATACTAACTGATTTATTTTGACATCTTTTCAAATAAGGGGAATTTATGACCATGAATTTAGTTTTTTCTATATTTAGTATTATTCCATTATCATGCGACCATTTAATTATGTTTTCAAAATCTTCTTGTATATTTTTTTCTATATTATCAATATCTTTATCGGCATATAGTAGGCAAGTGTCATCAGCATACATATAGGTGGAACAGTTCCGCACTACATTGGTCACGCTGTTTACATGCATTATGTACCCGACCGGACCGTACACGGAGCCGGTGGGGATACCGCTCAGCACCTCCGCCTCGCCGCCGCCGACTCCGTCGACCACGGCGCGCAGTGTACGTCTCGACAAGTAGCTGCGGAACCATTCCAGCATTGGACCACGAACACCACATTCGTCCATAGCCTGAAGTAGTTGTTCGTGGTCCAATGTGTCAAATGCTTTTTTAAAATCAATAAATAATACCCCCACATATCTCTTCTGATCTAAATTAGCGTAGACTTCGTCTGTACATTGTGCCAGAGCAGTGGAAGTACTCCTACCTCGTCTGAAACCATATTGTGCGTCCGATATAACATTATTTTTTTCTAAAAAGTCACTTATTTGGTTAACGATTACTTTTTCAACAATTTTATTTACTACAGACAAGATTGCTATCGGTCTATAGTTAGTATAATCCAAATGGTTTCCTTGTTTATATATCGGCCGTATAAGTGATTTTTTCAGTTCGTCTGGGTACTTCCCCGCTCCTACACACATATTTACAAAATTCGCCAAAACGTGACTGATTTCTTTTTGACTATACTTTAATTCATGTATTCTTATTCCGTCAAAACCCGGCGATTTATTGCTACTCATTTGGTTTATAATTTTTTCGATTTGGACATTACTTACTTTTTGATATCTGAAACTTACATTACATTGCTTGACATAGGTTTGACGGTCCAAGAACTTCACGTCACAGTTATGTTTAAGTTTGGATATTTCTTCAGTAAACGTTTTGGCAAATTTTGTACATACATTTTGTACAGAGTCCGTTTTTCCTATGTATTTTAATATAACCGAGTCCACAGTGGGCTTAGCCGCCCCCAACCAGCTGTTTAAAGTGGCCCATATTTTTCTTACATTATTTTCACATTTTATTAATTCATTTTTCTTATATTTTTGCTTTGACATGTATATGTATTTATTCGTAATATTTCTAAACTTTGTATAACTTAATCTGTTGGTAACATTGCTCGGATTACTTTTCCATAGTCTAAATAGTTCATCCCTCCTCTCAATCATATTTGTGACAGTTTTATTCATCCACGGTTCTGTCTTTCTTTTTTGTTTACAGTAGACAGGTGTTTTCGCTTTTTCGTATATAAAGTTCAGCTCATTAAGTAGTTTTTTATATAACAATATAGGACAACTAACACTATGGTATTCGCTCCAGTTCACTTTATCTAACATCTCTTGTATTAGTTTTGTGTTCAATACACAAACCGGTTCCCGTTGTTTTAGTTCACTGCCAAGGCTGATAGGGACCGCTACGTTCGCACCGATCATGTAGTGATCCGACAGTTTACAAGTGAGCATGTGTGCGGCGCAGCGCAGCGCAGGCGCACGCACCCACACGTGGTCGATGCACGACGTCACCAGCGTCTCGCTTATCACCTCCTCTCGAGTGCACTCGTTGATCATGCATTGTAGGCCGCGTCCACACAAGGTGCTTTTATAAGTTTCAGTTACGTTGTTCGCCATCATGATATTGATGTTAGTGTCTCCGGCCAGAATGATGTGATCACTTTCCGGTATATTTTTTAACATATAGTCAATTTCTTTTATGAAAAGATGTTTATTCGTGTTTGGTGGTCTATAAACTCCTATGACATGAGTATGATTGCTTTGATTTTTTATTTCAACGTGTAGGCTCTCTGCAGAGTGTCCTTGCGTGTCTTTTAGTTTTATATCTAGGCCGTTTCTGGTATACATTAAAAGTCCGCCACCTCGACGTTTTTCCCTGGTCACGGAATGCATGTCGTATCCTTTTATATTATATATCGGTAGTTCTTCTTTTTTAACATTAATTTCACTCAGTATGACGATATCTATGCAATCCTTAGCTTTATTCAGCATACATAATACTTCATTATGATTTTTCCGTAATGATCTAATATTTAAATGGATTATTTGTAATTCTGTAGCAGTTTTAACCATATAATTACTCCAATCAGTTACACTATCAAACTTTATAAACTCGATGTTGTCGCTTAAATCCCGTAGTGGGTCATCGAAAATACAACATAAAGACAATCGCCTTGTGTGTAAATAGCTCAACTAGTTTAACTACTTGAGGAACAGCCAAATTGCTTAAGTCACAGGTTTAAAGTAGCAACACCTACCTTACGTGATTTTTAACTTTGTCGGTTTGACATACGCCATTGCTTGCTGTCAATTTAATAGCTCCGGTTTGTTTTCATTTTTTTTAAATAGGTACCTAGAAGTCTGTACTTCTAGGTACCTATAGTTAGTCCCATATAGTATAGACATTTGATCCGAATAAAAATAAAATTGATTCACATCTTTAAAAAAAATCGTCATGTCTATGGTATATGCCTACTTCTAGATCAGCTCTCACGCATAACAACCGAACTTGTTAAACCCACGGATTAAATGTAAGCATATCCGCGACAACAGTAGTAAAACCATAAGAGCTAAATGGTATCTGTCATTCCCGTTAGTAACTTGTGTAATTTGTGGTTTTACACGAACGGAAATTGAAACGCGAATGTTTGAAACATGTGAAATTAGTTCACAATCATTCTCCGAGTGCACCGTTTCAATAAAGTATTACATAAACTGAGATCGTTTGTGAAACTCATGGAACTAAAATTTAATTGAATTCCAGCACTAAGCGATATTGGTGCAGTTTGTTAGCTTCAGCTGCTATTTCATCTCGCGATGCGCTTATATGAAAAATTATGAAATTCCTTTTGTACGATTGCTATCAATACCTACATGGTTGTTTGGGTCTCAACATTTTAATAAAATCATCGTTTAATGATATGATGAGACATAGAACTGTTCGTGGCAATAACGTCAATTAACTAGGGATATCCTTCCTATAGTAAATTTATCGATAGCTGAATACTTATTCCGAAATAATATAGCAGCTATTAAGTTCACCGGATAAATAGAAATTAGCTGAAATATGCTGATTTCTACTTATGTACTTTTAAGGAATATTAAAATTCAAATTAAGTACAACTTTAACGACCTTATTTTTTTTATATTCAATCGATTTCCAAGCAAATGAAACTAAAACCAAGAGTGCCTTGCAACAAAGGCCAACTTAGGTAAATTTTATGACATGTAACGAAGATGACTTAAGTTTATAACTTTAAATACTATACAAAAATTGATATGCATAACATAACTACTGATACATAAGAAAGTACAACTTATCGATATAATAATATCGTGTAGCTCACCCTAGCAAAATTTTATTCGTGCCACCAACACTTCTATGTCTGGACATGACACTTAAAACCTGTTTTTTAATTCCGTACTGAAATCATATTAAACCCATACGAAACGGTTTTACTCACGTCGTTTAATTCGAATATTGCTTAACATGTTTCGAATCGGTACGCGATTCGTCATCAGGAGATCCGATCAGAGAGTGTTAGCTCGCAGTGTTCGGTTGGCCATCGCCACCATCGCCGCGACTGATCGGAGCCCCTGATGATGAATCGCGTACCGATTCGAAACATGTCGAGTAGTATTCGACTTAGGTAAACGACATGAGTAAACCCATTTCATGAGGATTTTAATATGCCTGAGACTCACGGCAGTTTTCAATGAAAAACAAACTGAAATCATCCCAAGTAGTGCTTATACAATGTCTACTGAGTCGACGGTCCCGGGTTCGAATCCCGGCCGGGGCAAATATTTGTGCAAAATATTTGTTCTTGGGTCATGGATGTTATCTATATATGTATTTATATATTATGTATATCGTCGTCTAGTACCCATAGTACAAGCTTTGCTTAGTTTGGGACTAGGTCGATTTGTGTATGATTGTCCCTTAATATTTATTTATTTATTAAAATATATATATATATATAATACCGTAGGTACAAATAAATTTAGCTTTCTATTCCCTTTTCCATAGAAATACTACGAGTACTATAGTTACTAGTGGTGAATGCCGCGCTGATATTTATTCATTATTATTCTCAACAAAACATCTTTGTCACGAAAAGTTTTTCAATAAAATGAATAAGCACCCCGATTACAACTTCACTGGCGACCGGCGATGTTTATGGCTACAATTAAGTTGGAATAATGGCTCCCGACTCAGTAGATTTATCCTGGACATCACCGTTTCATATTAACTGATCTACTCTTCAATTTATGTTCCAGTGTGTTTTTTACCAACGAACGTAACTCGGAGTTTCAAACTCAATCGACTCGACTTGGAGTTGACGACGCGATTGGCGCAGTGGTTGAGTAACTGCCTATTGAGCCGACGGTCCTGGGTTCGAATCCCGGCCAGGGCAAATATTTGTGTGATGAACTCGAATATTTCTGCTTGGGTCATAGGACAACCGTCCTATGTGTTTAAGTAGATTTATCTATATAAGTATGTATATCGTTTGTCTAGTACCCATATTAATTTGGGATTAGATCGATTTGTGAGAGGGTGTCCGATATTTCATTAAAAAAAAAAAGTTTGAAACTGCGAGTTACGTCGAAATAGATTCAACACAGGGATAGGGACACACGCCATGAAAGTAAAGGGGAAACTTAGAATAAATACGCCTTGAAACCTAGTCAGCGCTTGAAAGTGAAGCCTGTTGTGGCACGTGCTAAGTTTGGTCCGTGTGGACATCTGTCACAACGTTAATGTCACAAGCAGAGCGTCTCTGTGATTGGTTCGTAGACACGCACGCATAAAACCAAAACCGGTTTCATCTTTCGCAAATCTGTTACACCTATGAAGACTATCGTTCTGAGCTTAGGCCTCAGAATAAATACTTTACGGGTAGAAACAAAAGAACAATAGTGATCTCTCTTCAGGATTCTGGCTTCCTTAAAACTGCTATGTTTCTTAATAACGCAGATTTAGACGAAATATTCTTAGTTCAAGAAAATTAATAAAATCAGGGGAAATAATTCGTGCAGTTTTGAATATTGGAACACTTATACCTTCTGGTGTCTAGATGAACATACTAAAAGTCCTCGAGGGTGGGGGTGTGCTCAGGGTGTAGGTGTATTAGGGTGTAGGGTTTGAAGGTACCTTTTTTCAGATGTTTGCTCATAACTCGAATATTTGTAGAAATAGCATTATGATTACGGACAAAAGTTTGTTCATAAAATTTCGTACAAATTTGTTTATATTCGCATTTTTACTCTACGATCACTTTGGGAGCTACAAGCTGTGTACGATCCATTACGGGCTTCCAGGGTACATCATCAGGTCAATTTCATGATACTCACTCTAAGTGGTGATTCAGGATGAGTCAAAAAGCGAAAACGGTTTGCTTGTATTCAATTAATTAGCTGAAAACTAAGTAACAAAGGAATGGATCCACCAAGCTCGTATATTCCCGGAAACAATGGGAATTTGCTTGGAATATTCCCAAATGTCAATTTGCCGGTAACGGGAATTTCTCAACTGCACAACACAAGTGCTCTTTTTTTTTATACTACAACGATGGCAAACAAGCATGCGGCCCGCCTGATGTTAAGCAATTACCGCCGCCTAATGAACGCTTGCAACGCCAGGAGCATCACACGCGCGCTGCCGACCCTTTAAGAACCTATTTACTCCCCTCTTCAAGAACCGCATACTGTAGCCCCCGGGGAAAACCTCGGCAGGGAGCTCATTCCGCATGCGAAGCGTTCGCGGTAGGAAGTTCCTCTGGAACCGGACAGTTCTCGACGATTTAGGCTCTAGCATGTGAGGATGAACACATTGCCGATTGGCGAGCAGTGCGGTGGTAGAAGGTAGCCGTGGGCATCATGTCAAACAAGTCCTCAGAACACATCCCATTATAAAGACGGTAGAACACACACAAGGAGGCAAAGTCTCTCCTCAGACTTAAAGGCTCGATTCCGTCTGTGAGTTTGGGATTGTCAACAATTCGCACAGCACGTCTTTGTAGTAGTGTTATGATGAACAACTACGAAAAAATTACGTTTTCTTGAACAACTATTTTTTTATATTTTTGTTCACTTACAAGTTACACACCATGTAGCTCCCAAAGTATTGATCGAATAAAAATGAATATGACCAAATTTGTCGGAAATTTTATGTAAAAACTTTTGTCCGAAGTAATCATAATGCTATTTCTACAAATATTCGAGTTATGAGCAAACATCTGAAAAAAGGTATTTTGGAATGTTTATATATAGATAGGATTTTCTATATCAATCATTAAAATTATGGTCTCGTGAAGACCAGCTACTTGCGTCGCAGTTGCTTTAAAATTTTCATTTAGGTTATCTACACTAGAAAAAATAAATAGCTCAACCTAGTTTAACCGCTTGAGAAATAGCCACATTGTGATTGAGAAATAGCCAAATTGCGCTTACAATACCATACAACAATACTTTATTGCACACCAACAAAAAAAATATTACATGAGAAATCATAAATTAAATAATGGTAGACAATTCAACAACAACAACAAGCGCTTAGTAGTAACCAAAATTATGCTAATTTTACACAACTTATTTTGGTTACTATTACCCCTCTGTTTGTCAGGCCTCCGATTTATGTAACCAACATTGGGCTATGGGCAATTTTTTTTATAGATTCAATGTCGATTGTCGATTCGATAGACAATTGTGCAGAGAGACTGGTGTAAATACATTGTATTACTAAATATAATTATGTTAGCATGCGTTAGGCATTGTGGTAGACTTTTACGTCAGTTAGCACTGAAACGTCACAGACTCCCACTGTGTAATACACCAGACCGTCATCACAAAATGCCGAGCCACAGTCACTACGGATATATATACGTACCGGCCTCTTTGTGTTGCACTGTTCAGGCCGGAAACCCGGACATTCCGGGCGCGTGGGCAATTATATCCGGACGCAGTGTGCATGGGAGCCCGAAACATTGGGGCGTCTTGTGTGATTTCATGCAGTTATTCAGGATGTATTTAATTTCATACCGCTTTCGAGGATTTGGTCTACAGTTTGCCTGTACCTACTCGTATTAGAAGTGTGAGGTGGGTTTTTAAACAAAATAATGCACGATTTTGATCTTACTTATTTTAATAGACAAAGTGTTTTCCCCGCTGCAACGTGTATTATGACGGCTGTCTCTAAATTGAAATTGGAAGGCATTCGAAAAGTTGGTATACCTACATAAAATCTAGTAAACCAAACTGCGTGCCAATATTCGCGTCAGTAGCTTAAGACCTACAGCCCACATTGCCTATACTATACCTAAGCAAATTGTGCATGCACCGATCCGCGCATTGTATTGACAACGTTAGAATGAATAGTGAGCTCTCTAAGAACTCAATTTAAAGTGAAAATAGAGTGGTTCAATCGTAAGCTGTAAACACTCTTGGTAGTATTTTTTTGGCATTGATCATCGCGCATCATAATTTTGTGTTAGCAGCATCGTACCGGCGGATCACAGGTGTAAATGACAATGCGCGATACCCTCGTCTGTAGTCATGCTGTACATACACACAAGGACCACATGGCACGTTAATATGCGTTCGTTCGTGAAGAGTAGGGAAGCGCAACGCAAAACCATGAAAAGGTATACCATTCGCGAAGGATTGAAAGGACAAAGGGAAAGCACAAGTAGTGCAGAGGTGCGTTGAAGCGTTCTGCACCTGTTTACAACGCAACTAAGTCGCGAGTCATACTGACTGACATTAAAGTGAACCCGAGTAGACACAGAGATGGTCTGTACCAATCACCGACGGGCAGTGCGAGTTACAAAGCGGCACCTTTGCGTGGCGTGAGCGACAGTTTCACTAATTTTGTTTGTTAGTTGACTTTGCGACGGCAATTCGCTAATGATCTGTGCCCTGCTAGCGTTGAAAGGATGAAAGAAAAGGGAAAAGTTAAAAACACAACCTATGAGACGTCTGGCTTTGCGAGTATTCTAAAATAACCATCGAAAATGATCGTGCAACCTGGGGGCGTCAAGGAGTGTTGGTAAAAATTTACTTGTAAAAAAAAAAGACGATGCATAACTTGGACATTTAATTAGCCCAACTCTAGAAATGTAACGTTAACGTATTCACATAGAGGTCGCTAAGGTGTAAAAACCTTTCAAATAAACAATGCAAAGATCGACACCCAAAGCATAAGGAAAAATTCGTCAGGTCTACCTGGAGCTAGGGTAGCGTAGTGGTTAACGCGCTGGACCGGTATTCCAGAGGTACCGGGTTCGATTCCCGGTCTCTTCCACCAGGTAGGTCCTTTTTCAATTTTTCTTTAAGCCTTCATCTTTGTATTAATGGTCTAGAAATGTACTTAGCGATATATGGTATCTAATAGATTGATTACTCACCTCTCAGACACGGGCCCATGATGGTTGCGTTTGTCACGTGATAAATAAGTGACAAAAAGCATCCGTCATGTTTTGTCAACTGCGAGTGTGAGTGACTGATGCTTTATCCTTCACTTATCACTTCATAAACGCAACCATCCTAGGCCCAAAGGATACACTCATGATCATAACTTTTGAAAATTTATTGCGTAAACAATCCGATTATAGGCCAAATTATAGGCCAATTAGTTTAATATCCCATATCTACAAATTATTTATCAAAGTAATAGAAAATAGAATTGCTCCACTGCTGGATAAACACCAACCGCCTGAACAGGCTGGATTTCAACCCGGATTCGCCACTACCGATCACCTCCACACCCTCAACCAAATTATGGAAAAATCCAGCGAGTTCAACCAACGACTGTATCTTGCTTTTGTCGACTACAGCAAGGCATTTGATAGTGTGAAGCACTCTGCTATACTTTCCGCCATGCAAAAGCAAGATATAGATAGCGCGTATATAGGACTCGTTGAAAAGATATACAAAAACAGCACAGCTAGCATTAAACTGCATGCTCCTGGCCCCGTATTCCAAATCGGGAAAGGTGTCAAACAGGGCGACCCGCTGTCTCCAAAATTGTTCACCAGCTGCCTACAGGAAATTTTCAAAAACTTGGCGGTCTCGTGGGAGAAGATGGGCATTGACGTCAGCGGCAAAAGGTTAACAAACCTACGTTTCGCTGACGACATTGTTCTATTTTCCCACACGGCATCTCAACTACAGCAAATGCTTCAAGACCTTAGCACGGCGAGCTTGGAGTTTGGTCTCACAATGAATAGAGCAAAAACACAGTTGATGACCAATAGTGCAAAACGTAGGGTCGAGGTAGATGGGCAAGAAATACAATATGTCGACGAGTACGTCTACTTGGGCCAGATAGCTTCCTTCGAAAACAGGCAGTGCAAGGAAATCGATAGGCGTATCGACCACGCCTGGAAGAGCTTTTGGTCCATGAAAGCACTAATGAAGGGCAACCTTCCTCTTTCGCTAAAACGAAAACTCGTCGATATGTGTATTCTTCCCGTTCTAACCTACGGAGCACAAGTTTGGTCATTGACTGAAGCTCAAAAGACCAGGCTCAAGGTTTGCCAAAGAGCGATGGAACGTAGCATATTAGGTGTTCGTAGACAAGACCGTATAAGAAACACCGAACTGCGTTCCAAAACACGCGTTGTAGACGTAGGTGCCAAGACCGCAAAGTTGAAGTGGGACTGGGCTGGACATGTGTGCCGCATGCACCCGGAACGATGGGCCAGAATAATCACCGACTGGACACCACAAGGTTACCGGAGCAGAGGCAGACCGAAAAGAAGATGGCGGGATGACCTGGATGCATTTAGTTACGAGTGGAGGGAGCATGCAGCCAATAGAGACGAGTGGCGCAAGAGAGGGGAGGCCTTTGCCCAGCAGTGGGACACAAATATAGGCTAGGAAAAAAAAAAAAAAAAAACAATCCGATTATTTTGACACACACAAGGAAGTGCGTAAAATTTCTAAACATTATTATTTACTGAATAATTGAATATCCAACACTTCAGCCTGTAGGGACCAAATCAAACAAATACTAAACCTTTTGGACCACAGCATTCATAGGCCTGTTGGCGCGACATTATAAAAACTAACATTCTTCTAAATAGTTTCGCTTATATAAAATGGAAAAGAGTGAATCCCCGAACTGCGCGGAATGCAATGTAAAAAGGGGACATATCCCATATCATGGTAGAATGTGCTCAGGATGAGGCTGAAAGAAGAACCTTAATTTTAAAATGCAATTGTAATTTGTTCGAAGTAGGCGTAATTAAATAATTCTAGGAAAGCAAAATAATTAATTGAAATTGTAAATATAGGTCTTAATCGTAGGTGATATTTTAAGTTTGGTTGACTTGTAACAATGGTGACATGATCAACAGTGATCTAACCCTTTTTAGGGTTCCGTACCTCAAAAGGAAAAAACGGAACCCTTATAGGATCACTTTGTTGTCCGTCTGTTCGTCCGTCCGTCCGTCTGTCAAGACCCTTTTTCTCAGGAACGCGTGGAGGTATGAAGCTGAAATTTATATCAATTACTCAGGTCTACTGTCCCTTGAAGCTGTGAAAAAATCAAACTTCTAAGCCAACGCAATCAAAAGATACAGCCGTTTATGCCGCAAATTTTCGACACTTGCAAGGGAATCAAAACCTACAGGGTGCTTCCCGTGAACTCAGAATCTTGAAATTTGGTACGAAGCAACGTCTTATAGCATAGATAAAGGAAAAATTACGAAAACCATATTTTTTTTTTTTAATACCTAACTTTGCACCTAATTTATATGGGGCGCTATACATACCAGGTGCAAACTTAACTTAACCACTTAGGGATGGAAAGTGTTTGTACGGAACCCTCGGTGCGCGAGTCCGACTCGCACTTGGCCGGTTTTTATGGTTGATTTTTAATCCGTGATCAGGTACCAACTTTTCTAACTCAGTAATTGATGGCGGTCACGTCGAAGTCGTAATTACATGAAAACAAACTTTTATTTTTCTATGATAATTTTTATTCTGAAACTTATTTTGTCTTTAATTTCTTGTCACCGTACTAATCTGTATCGGAGAGCTTACAACCTTATTAATGGGCAGGGTCGTAAAATTGGCCTTATGCCACATAATAGTAACATAAAAGTGTATGTAACAGTTACGTATAAGTATCAGAAAAGTTATGAAAAGGCAAATCTACAATGAAACGAAATTGTTCATTTCGAAATTGTTTATTTTATATATTATTAAGTTTAACTCTTGTTGTTTAATGTCAATTTATAATACAATAGTGAACTGGCCTTTAAACTACTTTTATGTAACGTTACATACATAGAAAACCGATTCGACTAAAAAATATTGTTGTAATTAAATAAATTTGGATTCTTCTATATAATTGCCAAGTTTCAATTATAATTATGGTTACATAAAAAG
Organism: Apotomis turbidana; assembly: GCA_905147355.2. NCBI lineage: Eukaryota > Metazoa > Arthropoda > Insecta > Lepidoptera > Tortricidae > Apotomis > Apotomis turbidana. The sequence continues at coordinate 37,199,560 of LR990281.1, forward strand.
TGTTACATAATAGCGTGCAATACGATTACATTATGTTTTTTAATGAAATAAGCATTATTTTAACTTGCAATTTCGTTGCTAAGGTAGTCAAACTCTTCCATGATTAAGTGACATACGGAAAGCTTATTGAAATGCCCGATGAATAATACAAAACACAAAAAAAAAACATTGTAAATAGGCAGGAGATAATTTTGCACACTTTTTTTTGTATGGGGACGTTGTGATCACACATTATTAAAATACAAAAAAAATATTGACAGGCGATTTAACGTATTCCTCTATATTGAAACAAATAAAACAGATGTTGCTTTTCCCAAAAGAAACATGGGAAATAAATAATTTGAAATAGATTTTTTTTTAAACTAACAGCACATTTTGTTACTGGCGAAATATTCCTTTTTTGGGGGCCTTACCCTAATAATTTAATGGGAATGACAATTTATGAGTAATATTTAACCTTGTTATTGTCATTACATAAACAAAGTCGTAGAAAATTTCGTAAAATTTCCCGCCAAAGCGATAACACTTGACGTGGGTATCGTACTTCAATAATTTATGTAGGATGACCATGTACCTAGTGGTTACTAGTTCTAATTATGTTTTAACTTTTAATTAATTAAACAGTGAGGTACCTAATTGCGCGAGACCTCGCCTATTAAGTTTAATTTTACCTGGATATTCATATTTTTCTACTCCTGATCACCGATTAACACACAAGTGACCACAGAGCCGGCTCATTCCTCGGCCCAAGGATTAGTTTGGCTATTCAGCGGGGGAATGTAGCCGGCATCATGGGTATCCTGCCGCAGGGCTATGATCTGGGGGACATCGGTTTTAGTTAGTTACTTTTATTTAGGTTAGGTTGATTACTGTTATTTTTTTACTTGTTTTTTCGTTACGTAAATATATTATACATGTTATTTACTATAAAAACACGACCTTGAAACATGCACTGGCAGTGTAGTTTAAATAATGTCTATCTGCGGAATACTAACCTTCAAGAAAAGCTAGCTAGTGTTTACTCACCTTGTTTAACCAAGGTGGTAGATTCTGAAGGCTCTTGGAAACGCGATCCTGTTTACGAGGTGCTCTATAAACTCTCAGATATAACTAGACAGAATATAATTCAGAACAAACAACTTCATAGATACAGTCGAGTTGAATATGGATGCAAAAATGACCATTCAGCGTTAAAAGTGGAAATTGTGATTGGGGAAATATAATGGAGGTCTTTTCGTGACGTACTCTGGTGATGGTGACCAAGCATGTCGCATTTGGATAGTTGTAATCGTGATATAATGATATCCCTATGGATACAGCTATCAGTGGTGTACTGGTGGCTTGCCTAACTACTTTAAGGTATTCGGTACTGCTTTTAAATAAAACAAAGGCCAGAATGTACGCTAACTTTACCAAGAATGTGTTTCAAAGCTATGCCACTGGAAACTATAATCCCTTAAGACAATGAAAGCAATTGGGATAAACTTCACCGAGAGACAGAAGTGTTTTTGTTTTAGCTTGGCAAAAAATCTTTCATTAGTCCGTTTTCCGGATTTCCCGATATTCTCGCCTACAGGCCGCATTTTGTCAACCGATTCTTGTAAGCAGCATCAATAATTGTATAGAATGTTTTCGTCGAGTAACTTGGTCAAAAAATTTCTTAATGAAAGGGCGGTTATAAACATAAAAAATACTCAGTCGAAAAATCTCTATCAAAGCCACTAAATTTAGTTGTATGATACTAATTTAATATAAATACCCACATATACTGACAACATGCATGACCCAGGATCAAATCGACGGTGGAAAGAAGAAACCCCTTAAGCGACATTTTCAATGAATTTGAGTTATATATATCGTTGGAATCAGCTTTTTTTCTGCGTCTTTTAAGCCGGGTAACGTCGGTTAAGGTAGCTTATAAATAGTGAACCGATTTAAAAAACACCCAGTTATGCGACACATAATTTGATTTAAATTTGAACTACGTCACTTAAACGACTCACAATTTTATACGTGATCCCTTAAAGTGTTTTTAAAAATGGCTTGAATTTGTAGCAATAAGTAAATAAGTATCAGACAACCTCACACAAATCAATCTAGTCCCAAATTAAGCTCAAGAAGGCTTGTGTTATGGGTACTAGGCGACGATATACATAATTATATAGATAAATAAATACTTAAATACATAGAACATCCATGACCCAGGCACAAATATTCGTGTTCATCACACAAATATTTGCCCTTGCCGGGATTCGAACCCGGGACCGTCGGCTCAGTAGGCAGTTGCTTAACAACTGCGCCAACCGCGTCGTCAATGGCGCAATGGCGTTAAAGTTTTTATTACAAACACAAATTATATAAGGTTAGGTGCTTAATCGTGTCTTCTGGAATTATGAACAACAAATGCTGTCGGTTAATTGATTGTCACAAAATTTACGACACTATTTGCTCCTTCAAGCGACACGTCGAATTTTGAGCATTTATGTCGCTTAATGTAAACTTGCTTTAGTCGTTTAAGTGAAAGATCTAAAAGGTATCCTGGGGCTTGAATTATCGGTTTTACCTGCCAATTGTCGCTTCAGTGAACCATTTTTAGTGTAATATACCTGTGAATGGCGTTTTTATAAACTCGAAGTAACCAGTCGGTCGCTTCAGTCGGCAGCGAACATTGTGGGGGGGCGGTTGTCTCACTGTTTGCCGTCGCAGACTACTTTAAAAAAAAGTTCTACGATTCCGTTAGTGTCTATTTTTAATGTAAACTTTACTACTATAATTTAACGATTACACATATCACTTAGATTACAAAGTTGTCTAATTCAAGACTGATTTTATAGGTAATTGATCTCTTTAAGCCTGATAAGAAGTAATAACACATTAGCTATGATAAGAGAACTTATTTATTAAGTTATGTTGATTTGTAACCCTGCCTTTAAAGTTTAATATTAATAATTATGTATCCCATTACTAGTATTAGTGTTATTATAATAAATTACTAAGATTGATAGTAAATTAGGAAAAACACAAGAATAATTAAAGAAAGTGGAAACTTGAAATTTAACTAAACATTATCGGTTTTTTTTTTACTTATTCATGTTTGCCCTGTACATTCCTGTTTTTTCCCAGTCTTGGGTTACTAGGTACCGTGAGTGTAACCCGCTTAACACAATAATTAAATATGTCTCACTGGTCTCACGAAAGTTTTAATAAAATTACTAGGTACCCATTTAAGATGACTTAACAATAATTCAAATTCAAATTCAAATAATTGGGTTTATATTGTATTTAAAATATATAATTGATTATTGCGCATATTATGCATTACACATTTCCGGACCACAAAATCTCTTTAATAATCATGAGGAAATGTTTTCCTTACTATAGTTGCTTAAAGTAATATTCTAGTAATAAGTATGATATAAAAGGTCGTTTAATTGTTTTTTTTATAGTATCTGCCTAAAAATTGTAATGTCGCTTAGAGGGTTTCTCTGGTTTTTTTTTTCAGGTCAATTTAAATTAAGCGACATTTATATCAGAGGACTCTAAGTTTTTTTCAGTAACGTTACTATTGGTGGATAGGTATTACAATTTAATAAAATACGTCCATAGAACTGAAGTCTCTAAAACGACTAGAAAAAACCGTCGGTTCAGTAGGAAGGTTCACTATTACAGACTACGCCAACCGCGCCGTCAATATATACAATAAGTCAACAATACACATAAATATTACCTAATTTATCTGTGACAGGACTGTTACTATTCAAAACTTTGTATGGGTAGTCGGCACATTTAATCTAGTTGATGCACCAGTTTGGCAAAGGCCATGAAGTATACGTTTAATGTCCATATTTATTCAGTACCACCGATTAATCAGTGGAGCCTGAATATCGCAACAGATATCTGCGATTAAATCGTAGTTATTGATGAGTGTTCGTCGACACACGTGTGTTCGTGTTAAATTCAGCTAATATAACCCAGAGACACACGAAGATGCATTGCATCTGTAATGAGTTGTTTTACATAGAGAACTACTGTGAACGTATGTCAGAGACAATATGTCAATCAGTCCGACCAAAAAGAGTAGAAATTAAAAAGTGGCACTACTGTATTGTCGTCCCCGTTTTCTATTGATTAGAAAGGGAGGACACGTACAGTATTGCCACTTTTTAATTTCTACACTTTTTGGTCGGACTGTACACGGGAGCCCTTTGCGTCCTTGGAACTTATTTCGACGAAAAATCGTTTCGAAGAATTTGTATTTCACGTAATCACAAATTTTTCAGTAGGTTTTTTTTTTATAACTATTGAAATAGTTTACGGTTGTAAAGAAAATGATTTTTCGGCGATATGAATCCTTTTACGAAAAATAATTCAAGTAGTCAAATATAGACCCACATTACACACATAGCCGATCAGTCGCGGACTGACCGGCTCTCCTGATGATGAATCGCGAACCGATTCGAAACATGTTCTGCGATATTCGAATTCTACGACGTGAGTAAACTCGTTTCGTATGTATTTTAATATGTCATGATCATGAGTTACTTGCCGCCATTATCTATAATTATTGGTACCATGTCTATAATATTAAATAGGTAGGTATTATGTTACACAAAATACGTGGAATATTCGGGATTTCGATTTTTCGACATACAATTTTAATATTTTGACGGAATTTTTGATCAACGAAAATAAAAAAATAAAAATAAAAAATACGCCATACGTGCCGTATTTGTTGTGACAATGTGCGAAAACTGTGTACGTTTCAGTCAATACATATGTGTGAAATTAAATTAAAGCTACATAACCACACGTATTAATCGCTATATAATTTCATGGCGACTACAATTAATCAATCACTCATAATGAACATTCAAATGCGGAATCGCAACATTAGAGGCGTACGATTAAATGGCAATTAGGCATTTATTGCCGATTGCTCGCCATACGTGACAACTGTGTTAAACTGTCTGATTAGTGATTGCTTATATCATCGACCAAGTCTGTGAACATGAGTGATTCACGATCCACTTCTTTTATAATTATATAGAAAAACACTTCAGTTCATAGAATTTTCATTTCATAGATTTTTCCTCGGAATCCATTCATTTTTCAGAAATCTCGAATATATCAACCTATAGATTAGGTTATTAGGTTAGGTTTGTGTGGTTGTGTTGACATTCCAAAGTATTTTATGGTTTCTGAAAAATAACGCTTTATTGATGAAATGAAATTTGTATGAAATTAAAATTTGATGAAACGTCTATCTCTAAAACAAGGGTAAACCATATATTACTTTAGGTGTGTGTTATCGCATTCTAAAATATTTTATGGTTTCAGAAAAAAATGCCTTCGTAGAAATGATATTTCTATGAAGCGTTTGTCTATGAAACAAGGGTAAACCGATGCCGACGCCAGTGTTATAAATTATACTGGAAGGTGCCTGCAATTTTTTGCAACCGCGTTTTTTTTTTTCTTTACTATAGCCGGGTAAAAAGTATCCTAAATCCATCATTGGATAGCCATTTGACTCCTAGAAACTTATTTCGTCGATAATTCATTTCGCCGAAAAATTATTCCGCAGAATCTTATATTCTTCTGTAGTCATAAATTTCTCATCATTCTTCTCAATATCATCCTACTGATCAGGTTCTAGGTTTTTTTTACAACAATCTCAAATTGTCTACGGCTGCAAAGAAAAATGTTTTATACGAAATGATTTTTCAGCCGACCGAAGAAATGAAACAGTCGACCAAAAATAATTCTGGGAGTCAATAAACCTAGACCCACATTGGAGCAATCCTTGTCTGTACTAAATTGGTTAAAATCCGTCCAACCGTTTCGGATGAGAGGACAAAGAAAATTTTATCAACAGATGGCGCGCTACAGCTCGCGCCAAGCCGCTGCATCGCGGGGTAAGTTATTTTATCGTAAGAAATTATTATTAATCTATAAAAAAAAAAACAGGTTCTCTAATTTTAAAACCTGAAGTAAATTCGATCAGTCCCATTTTGGAACAGTATTACAGAACAGTCCCCCCTTTCGTATGAGATTAGGACTTTCTAGGAACAATCCTCATACAAAATAGCGGACATCTTATACACACAGTTTAGTCCCCGCAATATACACATATTAAGTAAGTTCAAACATTCAAAGAATTTGCACGAACTGAATTCGTTTTTCCTAAGCTTACCGTCCTAACAAAGCGTAGCAAATAAATACTATGTGCACTTCTTTTCGCTTTGTGTCTGATGACAAAAGCATCGCATGTGTTCGGGCCTTTAATTTTCTTTACGGAGATTGTAGGCACTGGGCGGTGTTGTGTCGCCGCGGTGCGCTTAGACCAGGAGACCGTAGCGAGACACCCACCCCGTCACGTAGTCGCCCCGTAGCTCTAGCATAACTGTGACACGCGACTCTTTCTCGCGCGAGAAATATTACCTATCTCTTTCTTCGTAGCACTGTGAGAGTATGTCGTGCGACAAGAGTCGCGAAGCATAGTTGTGCTAGACGGAGGCTGCAAAGGCGGAGTTTTCGTACATAATGCTAAAAATCACGGGAATTCGCTGTGTATTGTGGAACATGGAATAAAAATTAAACCATTACATGTCCATTGTGCATTGTGGTGCGGAATAACTGTTAAAAATCGTTTTTTTTTACTATACAAAATTATATCAATATCATTTTTTTATAATAGCTGTAACGTCTGCTTAGGTACGTAAACCAAATGTTTACAATAAAACGTTTTTTTTTTTTTAATGTAATGGTTCAGGCAGGGTTTGAACCCTCATTTCGAAGGGCTTTCCGGGCCAACACGGACGTCTTTCCTACCTATTGGACCACAGTTTTTCAAGCTGTTGCTTCTGCATTTTATTCATTAAATTTTTCGGTTCATTTTAAACATTTGTATCCATATTCATCAGAAGCATTTTTTTGTGACTAACACTTGGATCAATCAGAGAGTACCTACTTGAGAAATCTCGTGCTAGTAAAGTGTAACATCAAAAATGTTTTTACTCCTACACAAATGAAATTTGTTTATTTATTTATCCTGTGACAATGTCAATGTCACTTAATGCAACTCAAATCGTAAAAATAATATATATCGTCTGTTGATGAGCGATGGACTGTATAATGTTAAGATGGAAGAATATGATGGAAACACTGTACTTTAGTTTAGATATTAGTTTAATAAATTAAAAGATAGGAAAACAACGATTATTAGGCAAACGACACTGACACACTGAATACAAAACAAATTGATGTCAAATAATTTAAAAACTGTCAAAGATAAAATATGTATAAAAAGAGGTGGCATCTCTGCCAGTCGCCAACATACCGGACCCCCAGTGGAACACTAACAACTGGTGGTCACTGGCTGAGATGCGGTTTCCAATAAAACGAGCTTGCGGGCCGGTCGGCGTAGTATGCCGCCTCTAGTTCGGACGTCTACCACGCGAACCGCTCCGTCGGGCCCTGGGTAGACTGAGACTACCCTTCCTAGCGGCCATAAGCCACGAGGAAGAGTAGGATCAGCGATCACCACCACATCTCCCTCACTGAAATTATAAGCATTGGTGGAGGGTCCCCTTGGTCTAAGCGTAGGCAGGTACTCACGGAGCCACCGTGCCCAGAACTGGTCTGCAAGCCGTAAACTTCGTCGCCAGTCACATCTTCTGGACAAATCTGCGTCTGTTAGCGAGCTGGTCCATGGTACAACAGAAGAGGAACCCAGGATGAAATGGAATGGTGTTAATGCTTCTAGTGAGTCCGGGGAAGATGGTACGTAAGTGAGAGGTCTGGAGTTGATTATGGCCTCTGCCTCAAGGAGTAGTGTGGTCAGCACATCTTCTTTAATTATTCTGTCGGTGAGGCAGGCTCTCAAAGCGGTCTTCACAGTTCTCACCAATCTCTCCCATGCTCCACCCATGAATGGGGATGCTGGTGGAATAAAGTTCCATTTGATTTTGTGGTTAGTAGCGTATTCCTGGACTGAATCGTCATGTAATAAACGCAGTTCACGAGAAGCTCCAACAAAATTGGTGCCATTGTCTGAATATATTGTTGACGGTGATCCTCGACGAGCAATAAAACGTCTCAGACTCATAATCGCGGCATCAGATGAAAGTGAGGTCACTAATTCCAAGTGAATGGCTCTCGTTACTAGGCAGGTGTACAGCGCAACGTAGCGCTTCTCATGGCGTCGAAATATTGTAATGGTAATCGGACCGAAATAATCTAGACCCACGTGCGTGAATGGCCTTTTGTGATGGTCGAGTCGCTCTTCCGGTAGGTCGCCAATTTGAGGATGAACAGGTTGGCATTTCCACCTTTTACATTGCAAACAGGCGTTGGCTACACTGCGAATGCTGTCTCTTGCTTTAATTATCCAAAACTTTTGCCTGAGCTCATTAAGGACCAGTTCGTTGAAACAATGCTTGGCGTGCATATGCTCGTGAAGTATCAAGAGTCGCGTAACATGATGGCGACCGTCAAGAATTATAGGCGATTTCACTACCTCGCTTACTCCTGGCGCATACTTTATCCGTGAGTTCAGTCGCAACAAGCCATCCTGGCTGAGGGTCGGTGCGAGTTTTGCAATTCGACTATTCTTGGACACGGGCTGTGAAAATTCGACTGCTTTCAGCTCGTCGGGGAAGCTTTCTCTCTGAGCTTGTTGGAGTATCATCTTCTCAGCTGCTATGATGTCCAGCGCGTGAAGTTGTGAGAGGGATGTGGTGCTGTCGATATACAATTTCGAATTTATTGTTATTGGCCGAGACAGTTTAAGCCGGAACAATCGCGCGCCCTGGAGAACACGGGCGGTGGCGCGTAAAAGGCGCAACCAAGAACTAAAACGCGTCGCGTCAGGTACCAGACTCGAGAACGGGACGTCGAGGAGCAACCCCACAAGCTCCGATTTCAACTCGAGGTCTGGTAAAGTCTCCTCGACGTCAGCAACTCGCTCGGTTGGCCAAGCGTATGGCGGCAGTAAAAGAAATGGTGGACCGGTAAACCATCGATGAGATTGTGTAAGATTTAATTTTTTAGGCTTTGTGGCATCGTCGGCGACGTTGAGAGAGGTAGGGATCCACCTCCAGTTGGACGGGTTGGTGGTTTCCAGTATCTCTCCCAATCTGTGCGCCACGAATGGTTTAAACGGCCGAGCATCACTCCGAATCCACTTAAGAACAGTGGTTGAGTCTGTCCAAAAAGTGATCTCGGAGGGCTTGATACGATGAGCTTGCAAGATAGTATGTGCAAAACGAGTGGCTATAAGAGCAGCTTGTAATTCAATGCGTGGGATTGAAACCGGTCTTAAGGGCGTAACACGTGCCTTGCTACCAATTAGAGTCGTAGACACGCAGCCGTCGCCGTAACTAAAACGCCAGTAGGCAACACAAGCGTATGCTTGTTCACCACCGTCGGCTACAACATGCAGTTGAACATCAACCATATCTGCCCTACTCATATACCAACGAGGTATTTTTATGTTAGATGCGACTTGTAGTTGGGAAAACCAGTCTTCGCATTCGCCCACGTACGTATCGGGGAGCGGTGAGTCCCAGCCGACCCCTGCCCGCCAAAGTCTCTGTATCAAAATGCGACCCCAAATAATGACAGGCATTAATAAGCCGAGCGGGTCATAGACCTTCATGACGTTTGATAAGAGACTCCGCTTGGTTAAGGTGTCGGCCGGTAATTGGGAGAATGCGCGGAAACCCAATGAATCCTGGCGTGGGTTCCACTTAACACCCAATACGCCAACCTCGCTACTAGGCGGTAAATAGACATCGGAGGTCGCGTCGCTTCGAAGTTCTTTTGGGATAAGAGAAAGCGCCTCCGGGTCGTTTGACGTCCATGCGCGCATCTCGAAGCCACAAGCTTTGTGAACGGTGACTACGTCGGCGGCTAGTTGCGCTGCGTCGGCGACGCTGGAGTGGCTGCCTAAGTAGTCGTCCATATAGTGGTCTTCGATTATTGCGTTACAGGCGGCGGGGTAGTCGGCTTGAAAAGCCCTTGCGTTTTTATTTTTAATGTAGAGTGCCATGAACGGACTTGACACCGCACCGAAAATCATAGAGGACATGCGATACTCTTTTAGCTTGCCGTCTTTGTTACGCCATAGGAAGCGCTGGGCGTCTCTGTCTCTTGGGGTAATTTTAATCTGTGGAAACATCTCTTTGATGTCGGCGTTTAGGGCTACAGGGCCTTCTCTAAAACGGAACAAGATGTCCAACAGAGAAGAAAGTAAGTCCGGACCTTGTAGGAGTAGGCTGTTCAAACTTACACCCTTTGTTGCTGCGGCAGCATCGTGGACTGCTCTAAGCTTCTTTTTCTGTGGATGAAAAACACCGAAAATAGGCAGATACCAACGAATGCGTCCGTCAGCATTGACGCAGGACTCATTTGGCAGTTTTCGTTGGTGATAAGTTATCGGCTCGCACTCTTCAGCGTAGCCTTTACTGATAACATCGTCTATAAATTTGTGAAAGGCTGTGGCAAACGCTTCATCTTTTGACATCTGACGTTCAAGGGCGTTGAACCGCGATAGCGCCTGCGGGTAACTGTCAGGAATAATTTTCGGCAGCTCTTTCTTCCAGGGTAGGCCAACTTCAAAATGTCCATCGTCGAATTGACGAGCTGATGATTTGATGATGTCTACGGCTCGCTTATCGTCGTCGTTTGGGCGAGGGGCGCTTTTCGTTATGCCTAAGGCATCGATGTCATATTGACTTTTAATAAGAATATCTAAATCATCTGATACGTGATTCACGAATTCGAGTGGCTTAGACGAAACAGAAAACGCGCCATGGATTACCCAACCTAACAAAGTCCGCGAAGCAACAGGATCGCTCTTCTTTCCACACCGCACTTCACGGCTTAAAGACAGGTGCCAATCAGGCGCACCGATGAGGACAGTAGGGGGGACGTCAGTGTACGAAAGTTCGTTGGATAAGTCTATCAAGTGATCATAATCTGAGAAATTAATTTTTCCTGGGTGTTGCGCGCGCAACCCCAGAGGTTTAATTGCACGCGCGTTTTGTACTAAATAACGATCAGATAGATTTCGTCCGCGAATGTAAAAGTCTACGTAACTTACGTCAACTTCTTTTGTCATACCACTGACGCCTTCGATGCGCAGCCGCTCCTGACAGGTGGGTTTCGCACCGATGCGCGCAGCAACCTCGCCGTCAATGAGCGTCGCAGTACTGCCCTCATCGAGTAACGCAGTCGTGTGGAACTCGCCGTCGGGACCCTCGAGCACGATCGGGACTACCTTCAGCAGGCCGCGAGGACGGTCAGTTGGCCCCAAAGTTCCTGTGACATTAATAAAAGTATCAGACGTATTTCCAACTTTGACGGATGATTCAAATTCGTTGCCTATATTTTCTACGTTGACAGGAGTAGCCGGTCTTGCAAACAACGTTTGAGTGTTATTGCATTCGCTGCTGGGTGCTACACTGGGTTTGGCATTCGCTGTCGCTGTGCCGTGGAGGAGTGCGTTGTGACGTCTCGGACATCCATCTACTCCACAACGTTTGGCGCGACAATTATTCCACGTATGTGGATTGGACTTCAAACACCGGTAGCATACTTTTGACTGTCGGACCCAACGCCATCTGTCGTCTATTGAGAGACCTAAAAAAACTTTACAGCTTTTTATGTTATGTGGCCCTTGTTTACAATAGGTACAACGCTCGGACACTTTGTCATTAGATACGGTGGCGTGAATTGTTTCCTTTTTCAATTGAAATCTAGTAGGATGCGTTGTGTTCTGTACCTTAAACGTACTGTCAACGACAAAGTTGTACTTTAATTGTTTATCAGCCTCTACTAGAAGAAAGCGTGACAAGATTTCCAATTTTGTTAAATGTGGTTGATCGGGTACATAAACAGAAGCAAAGTCTGTGAAGCGAGCCCGCGTGTGCTCGCTCAACTTAATCAAAATGCACCGAAACAGCTCTGGTGACGATAAATACTCGTTCTGGTTAAGTAGCTTCAGTGTTGTCACGAAGTTGCGTAATTTATTCGCTAAAGAATTTAATTCTTCGGGAGAACTTAGCTTAGGGCTGTTGCGCAGCTCGGCGACCTCGCGGGCGACGAGAAGTTCCGGGCGCGCGTATGTCTGCTCCAAGGCCTTCACGATGTCGTCGGGCTCGCCAGAAGTCCACAGGAGAGACGCCACGGATTGGTACGCCGGACCGCGCACCGCGTTGTTTAAGCGATCTAAATTATCTGACGGAGAAAAGTTAGATTTAGTTCTTTCGTAACTACTTTTGAATGCCATCCATTGACCAACTTCACCCGAGAACGTGACGAGATCGGGTCTCTTTGGTCGGTTAGACAGAGCATTGATGGCTTGGGTGAGCTGCGTTACAGGGTCTGACATAGGGCGTTCAGACATTTTAGATTGTTGGGCTGCAGTGTCATAGCAATTGTTTCCGGTGACACGTGTACCTTTCGACGGGGCTGCATGGTTGACATTCGGTACGTAGAACGATACCGTGTTGGTAGGAGCGGCCGGCTGTGAATGTTGTCCTTGGGGGTCGCCCAAGGTGACAGTCGGTGCTTCACCAGGCATGTTCGCGGTAGTTACCGTGGTCATATTCTGCCCAAAAACCCACGTCGCGGTGCGTTTTGCAGAGTCGCAATTAGATAAACGTGAACTACGGGATTTGGATGACTTATCTGTTGCTTCCAAAGCGGCTAGTCTAGCCTGGAGTTCCGTCTCTTCCGCCTCAGCCTCGAGACGGGAAAGCTCGCGCTCGCGCTCCGCCTGCTGGCGTTCGCGTTCGCGCTCGCGCTCCGCCTGCTGGCGTTCGCGTTCGCGCTCGCGCTCTGCTTGTTGTCGCGCAAGCTCACGTTCACGTTCCACTCGGCGCCGCATTGCGTCAGCTTCAATGGCCAACTTCTGAGCGCGCACAGTCGCCGAAGACCGCGAGGGGTGGGTGCGTTCACTGCACGACTGTTTACTGTGAACACTATGTGCGCTGCGTGAAGGTGCTTTGGCATTTGCACCTAATTCCGAACTAGATCGACCGCTTGGGTGATTTGCGTGACTAGGTTGAGCCATGTCGCAAGAGTCGGTACCCATGGGCTGTGCGGTCGAGCTAATTGGCAATGCCGAAACACCCTCCGTTGCCGTGGCCGAAGCCGGTCGGACGCCGCCCGGTGAACGTTCGCGACGTTCGAGCTGCGTCCGCTCGACTTCCGTGGCCGTTGTGTCCGTGTTTGCCTTGCGTTGTTTACTACGTGTTTCCACCATGATGACAAAATGACGAAATGAATCACTAAGCGAAATGAAAAACTTACGTCAAAATGAAAATTTTGAAAATGGTTTGTTTTTAAGGCGAGAATGGACCAAAAATGTTGATGAGCGATGGACTGTATAATGTTAAGATGGAAGAATATGATGGAAACACTGTACTTTAGTTTAGATATTAGTTTAATAAATTAAAAGATAGGAAAACAACGATTATTAGGCAAACGACACTGACACACTGAATACAAAACAAATTGATGTCAAATAATTTAAAAACTGTCAAAGATAAAATATGTATAAAAAGAGGTGGCATCTCTGCCAGTCGCCAACATCGTCCATATCACAGCCGTTAGATCACTCAAATATGGCTATATGTCAAAGTAGTAGTAAGCTGGAGTGTTATTGCAGGGATTAAAGCTCTAACGCTTACTGCTTAAAAAATACATAATAACGTGAAACTCTCGCAGCGGGCTGTCAGCCTACCTGTCGCCACTCTCCAGCCAGCCATTCCAGAGCTCCTAATTAAATTATTTGTAAACAGGATCCCGTATTTCCCTCATTCTTGCGTATTCAAACAATTACCGTTCATTAGGATGCACAGAGCGCTTTTGTAATGCAAATCCATTGTTTTTGCGAAGTGCAGTGCATTCACACACAATTACATATACATATGTAATGTACCTACCTACGGCCCGTCGAAAAATAATACCGCGCGCGGTTCGTTAGTTGTTTCGTTTATGCTTCCACGTAGTTCATGTGGCAATGCAAAACATACCTATACTATAGGTTGAATGCCGTTAGTTTATCGTGTAATGCCCGAGATCATATACTGTCGATAAATTATGAAACGCACCATACCGTTTATAATTTAAGGCGACGGGTAATGCGAAACTAGCGCCACTTTCGATTTTTTTCTTATACCTTCATAATCTGATATTTTATTAGAAAATAGAAGATAGTCTAGACGGACGGGCTAACACTGGTCCCATGGGTGAGAGGTCGCAGCCTTATATGGGACGCAACCTGCGTCAGCACCTTTGCTCCCTCTCACCTCGCCGATACGACACGTGCCGCCGGTGGGGCTGCCGAAACCGCCCCTAAACTAAAGCACGTGAAGTACAGTAACCTGGAACCAGTGTATGAGTTCGTCCCGGTTGCCGTAGAGACTGGTGGGCCATGGTGCGCTGAGGCTAAGGAGTTTGTCGCGGCTTGGGCGCGAAGGCTGAAAGACCGAGGCGTGGACCCCCGTTCCGGCGAGTACTTGGCTCAAAGGATCTCCCTGGCTATACGGGCAACTCCGCTAGTATTCTAGGGACTTTCGAGCCAGGCACCTTCCGGAACTGTTCATAGTTCCCTTCTAGCTTAATAACTAGTTTTACTTATTATTTATTTTAGTTTTACAGTAATTTAGTTTTGGAATTTAATAAGATATATAAGTATGATTGTATTAATTGTAAAAAATGTACTGTTTTCTGCGTGAATATTGGTTATTAAACTCTACTAATAATTTGTTCACTGTAGTTCACCTTACAAAACTTGTTCACGTCAAGAGCGGCCACAATAGTTTTGGGCAAGTTTTTAGAGACAACTAAAGAACAAGAAATTGTGTATAATGATTTAATAAACACTAAAGGTGTTTTTCCAGCTCCTAATATCTTGCAATTACTGAAAATTGATCTGGTTTGGAAGATATAATAAAAAATCGTAAGTGGCGCTAGTTTCGCATTACCCGTCCCTTGTAACAATAGTATATACACACTCATATATATATATATATATTTATTGCGTAATAAGTTCCTTATTCAAAAATAATACAAAATGTCACTTAACCTAACATAACCCACATATTTTTATGTATTTAAATCAATTTTTGCAAATTTTCGGCTACTAAATTAACATTAATTTAATGTTAAAATAATCGTTTTCACCTACCAGTATTATCCTTAAAAATTTCGTGGAAGTTAACTGTATTTCTCACTTCACTCAAAATGTCACAAGTTGAATCTATCAAAGATTCTATGTCGGAACCCGCTGAGTTATTTCACTCCCGAATGTGTGAGATGGAGAAGAGCCTCGACAAGGCAAGTCCGAGCAATCCTTCTGCTGCATCGATTGCATCAGAATTCACTGCATTTAGAGCCTTCATACTGAAGACTCTCGAAACTCTTCAAAAGCAAGTGGAGCTGATTGCCTGCCAAATGGACCATGTGGAGATGCGCTCGCGCCGCAAGATGCTGCTGGTGCATGGTGTGGCAGAGTCAGAGGGAGAAAACACAGCTAATGTTGTGTCTGTTAAGCTGCAAGCCGCCCGGAGTGCTCTCTCTTTTATTTATTTATTTTTTATTGTAAAAAAGAAAAGCTATCGTATAAAAAGCGGACTTGCCATGAGGCATTCTTTACCAGTTTGGGCAAAGCAGATCAATTGTGGCCGGTGCAACTAACTTAAGCAAGTCTTAATATATATGTCGGCGGCCGATCGTAAAATCCGGCAGATCACGAAATTCCTAGGCATATCGTGAAACGCCGCCATTTCATGATTTGGCTAAATGACATCCGCCATATCGTTCAAGACATAACGTTTAACGATATGTCCAGTGACATTTAGGCAAATCATGAAATTCCTAGACATATCATGAAAGACCGCCATTTCATGATCTGCCTAAGTAACACCCACCAGTGATGCTTAGGCAGATCGTGAAATTCCTAGGCATACTCTGGGAATAGTTTCAGTACTCTGGAAGCAGTTTTGTTTTACGGGTCACAAAAAAAAATAACCCTAACCTAACCTATTTCTGGGAGCAGTTTAGATTTTAGGCTCATAAAAAAAATAACTTTCTAGGTTAGGGTTATTTTTTTATGACCCAAAAAACGAAACTGCTCCCAGAAATAGGTAGGTTAGGGTTTTTTCTTGCGCCAACTACATTTTAGGTACCCGGCGGCGGCGCACCGGCTCATATTGACTCGGCAGCGGCGTGAAAAAATCTGTATATCTTAGTGAATATAATTTTTGTTTTATTTCGTTCAACGAACGAAACCCTGAAGGGTTTCCAGTCTTGTGTCTTGCTTGATCTTTAATAAGATGTACAACAGGATCCCAAGCTGGTGGTAATGACAAAACGTCTTCTCTATTGAAATTAGGATATTTTTAGCAAAATCATAAAATGGCGGCGTTTCACGATATGCCTAGGAATTTCGTGATCTGCCGGATTTTCACGATATGCCTGGTATAAAGCTAGGAGTATCGACAAATGCGTTGCTCTAATCGATCTGCCGTATTTTTTATCAGGCATATCATGATATACCTGGTCAACATTTAGGCAAATCATGAAATGGCGGCGTTTCACGATATGCCTAGGAATTTCGTGATCTGGCGGATTTTACGATCGGCCGCCGACATATATACTTAGATAAATAAATATATTCATATAATATAAATAAATACAGATGAAACATCCTAATCAGATAAGCTAAGAGTTCACAACTCTGCTAGCGTAGAGGTCCCGCAAACATTTTTTGAAAGCACACTTGTTCGGAGCTTGCTTGATCTTAGGGAGGGGGGATATTGAGTTTTTTTTTTTTTTTTTCATAAACTGATAGTGACTACGGGGTATAAGATGTAGCTCCCTGGTTCAGTAACAGCCTATCCACTCTTGTCTTGAGGAGACCCAAACCCAAACTATAATTTTCTTTTATTATATATTTCTGTGTACTCGGTCTTTGTACCGAAATACAAAAATAAAACATGAAGTCCACTGCGTTGCATCAACATAAAATACTTAACGCTGTCGGAGCCCAAATCCAGAAGTTTTAACTTTATATAAAATTCAATATCGAACTCGACTCGAACATGAATAGAGTCTCGACTTTAAAGGAATCCGGTATAAAAATAGTAAACACAATTTTCGGTACGTGAAAAGATGAATCTCGGGCGCAAACATGGTCCCGCCAGAGGGCGCCGCGCGAGTTTGATTCGATTTCACGAATTTGGCAGTGAATTGAAAGTATTCCAGAATCCGGGCTCTTTATTTTTCATAGGTACGCGGAAGCCGTATTGCATAATATTTGCGGAATCCTAACTCTGACACAAAAAAGCAAACACAAACTATGCAGTTTTTGATATTTCCTTGATAGAATACAGGTGATGTTGAATTATAGGTAGGTATACACTATACATACATACTATAATTATATTTAAAAAAATTGTAGGTCTTTTTTTAAGACATGACTTGAACGTATCATGGCTGGTTAGCCCTCACTATCAGTAGTCGGACTTTGTGTAGCAGTATAACCCGCTAATGGGATTATCTCCGCGCCACAGGTAGGTCTTTAAAATATGTAACCTCAAAAGTAGGTACATTTTAAGTCTAAAAGCGAGTTTGTTACCAGAGTCTCCATAATTCATTATAAGGTCACATACCTTTCAGGGGTGATGACGTCGCGGCCCGTTCGCCATTTGTTGGGAGCGCTTTGTAGGAATGCCGATCTTTAACTCTAAACGTATTTAGTACCATATATACATGTGATCCTAATAAAAATTTAAAATAGTATATCTTCAAGAGTGTGCGTGTGTGTGTGCGTAGTCCCTGCACGGGCGAGATCATGATTTAGATTTGACGTTTTGTCAAAAAGGTAAAAACCGGTTCAGTGGTTTGAAGACCATTGGCTTTTTCCAGATGTGTCAGGTTTATTTTAATCGATCCAGCGTTCATTTTGGTTTAAGTTGATTTAAAAAATCAACTGGTAATTTAATTAGGTTTTGGAATACGGTATTTGATGGCAGCTCAAATTAGGTAAGTACTCTTTACTCTTTATGAAATATAAAAAACGATTTGTTAGTAGTATGAAGTTTCTATCTAGATACTGGCTTGTGACGTCATAAACATCAGTAGTAGAATCAAAACACAAACGTGCTTTATACTTTTTAGCTTTCATCCAAAAATAAATAGTAAACTGTCCAAAATTTAGTGGAAGCTTATTTGGTTCCGTGCAATTTTGAATGTGTCTTTACAGTTTAGTGGTTTCAATGACACAATAAAATTTCACTATAATCACGTATTTTTTTATGGTCCATTTATTTCTATTGTCTGTTCAAGAAAAGCGTGGCATTGTACACAATGTTCGTCGCCATGTAATGCCCGTGAGAGCCAGCTGGTGCGATCGTATCGTGCAATACACTTTTGTGCAAATGCAATACGATTACTTGAAGTTTACCACTTAAAACATAGTTACATGAAATACATTTAATCATATAAAAAACAGTGACAAAGTTACCACGCCGTTGTACGAGAGATGGCGGTGATGAAGAGCTCCATGCGAGTTCGAATTTTCCGCCGCTTTCGCCGTTCCTGACAATTTCACTTGAGTGTAAACCGCTTGATACAATAATTCAATATATCTCATGAATATTTTTATCAGATTATGAAATACTCTGCTGCATATTTATAATAATAGTACCTACCTATCAGTGGTGAGGCGCCAATAAAACGCGATTTCCAGAAGCTTGACTGTTTTGAACATTTCAATATTCTACTCACTTTCTCTTAGAGAAACTGTAAGTCAATTCTCCGCCTCGTCCATGGATTTCTATGACGCCACGCCAATGGTACCCGCCCGAGTAAAATTATTTACGTCACCCTAGGCTAAGTGGCTGCAGAGCTACACAGTAACCTTAGGGCTCATACACGAATGTCACTCAATATCAATGTGATCCAAGGACACAGCAACTCGCGCGGGAACGACGCAGCTGACGAACTGGCGAGAGGAGGTTCGGAGATGGAAGCAGAGGGACCCGAACCAATCCTACCTCTACCATTCGCCTGGCTGCGCAACACAGTGCGTAAGAGCACGAAGGTAGGTAGAACAGCAACTATACTGGTCTAACTTAGGTACCTGCAGGCAGAGCAAAGAGGCCCTTCCGACAATCTACCCCGGGTTGTCACGCAAGCTAAGGCAGCTGAAGAGGCCTCAGCTCCGGCTTATAACTGGAGCGATAACTAGACATGTTCTACTAAACAAGCACTTATTCGCTCTAGGTCTAGGTGTTACTGATAATCATTTTTGCAGAGCCTGCATGGAGGCCAAGGAAACAGCCGTCCACGTCATTCTCGAATGTCCTGGTGTGGCCAAATACCGGGCACAACACCTTGAATGTCTGAGGTCACTCCCAGAAGCCGTCGGCAATATCAAGGGACTGCTAGGTTTTCTGGTAGAGTTGGGTTGGCGCATTGCAAGACGCCGAGTTGCGGAACACCAGCTCGTGAACCTATTCATTGAGCTACCCGAAAATTGCCAAAACATCTACGCCATACGTTGGAATAATCGAAGTCTTATGGTGAAATAAACAATAGAAAATTGACCAAACGGTAGGCAGTCAACTGAAGGACAGACACATTCGGCCGTCTATTTATGCGGTCTGCGATACAAATACGTGGACAATCGACTCCTCCGCCACATCTCTTACATTATTCGTCTTATCGTGCATCACTAGGCAGATCCATTGTAACAAAAAAGCTTAAGTTCTTAATAACAACAAGTAAGTTACGACGTTCTATAAAATAAGCGGCCTAGACATCTCGTCGCCAACCTTGCTCATACCACAAAACTTCACATTCAACCAACGAAACATTTTTGTTCATTCAAATGTTGACTTTTTCTACAGTGTTTTAGGTTGCTTACTTTGTGGGTTGGTCTAACGTGATACGAGGGTTAAAAGGTTATATATGGTTATCTATAACACCGTTTCAATACCATAAACTGAGTGAGTGATTCTGGTACTAAATACGGTTGTTACTTAGTTGTGTGGAATTAGGTCGTAGTTGAGATGGTAGATGGGAATACTCGTATCTTGAATATAATGGGCCTTTTGTAACGACTATTTAGAAAACCATTGATATAAAGATCAAAGCATAAAGAAAATTTTAAATGCGTAACCTGGCGAACGAGACCAGGAATCGAACCCGGTACCTCTAGATTACCTCTCTCGCTTGCTCGATCTTATAACTAAAGAGTAAAGAGCATATACTTATCATTGCTCCTTTCCCCTACTATAAGTTTACGTTAAGTTGCACCTGGTAACTATGGCGTCGCATACAAATGAGGTCCAAACTTAACGTATCCGGGTTATACCAATCGAGGTTTTGTTCTCGTCTGTTTACTCCTTTAAAACTTAATATTTTTTTACTACTCTTTAGGAAAGGAATGGGAAAGAATTTTTCACCTCACTCGCTCGGAAAACCTCCGTTTATAGGGCGAAATCTGCGTGCAAAAGTCTATTTTATCCGCTAGCGTGCAAAAGTCATTTGAATTTCGAACACGACGATTTTGATTCTCTGTGGTGCATGTAACTTTTTTATATTTAAGACTCCTTCAACGCGTGACTGATTTCATCAGTCGATAAATCTTCGAATAACCAATCAACGCACGCTAATAAAGGGCGATCTGGTCTGGCAGGCAAAAATCATATGTACGTTTAAACACTTCTTTAAAAAAAAAAAATACACCTACAATATTACGTCCAGAAACCTGGTTTGTGGTTACAGATTTTTAAGTTTTAATTTTTTCTACACTTTATTTTATGTTGAATATGTTTACATACATATATTAATAGTAAGTATTTCAGTTTCATTTACATATTTTGACTAGTAAATATATGAAATACATCACAAATTTTAATATTTATTTGTTATAAAAGTTAGAACATAAGAGTGTAATTTCTGAACGCACCCGAGAAAAAAAATAATAATTAAAAAGTTGGAAGTGTTCACAATTCACGTAAACAACGTAAATTGGTTCTGTGGAGAATACATACTGTTGTCTTACTTTATAGAAATATGGAAAACAAGAAAGTTAAGCCCAATTTGGAGTATTTATTCAATGCTTAAAGATTGCATTAAAACGAAAAAGGATTTGTTATAAATATTTGGAGACGATAAGTAATTTACCGAAACTATTGGCGTTTTTAAATAAGATAAAGCCGAAATAATCTTGTGCGGATTCCATCGTCCAATAACTTCCAAAGCAAGTGTTATGGAAAATACTTCCGAATGGCCAACTAATCCTTCCCAGAATGCTATTCTCCCACATTCACAACGAATATGTCAAGTAGTTTCAAATACAAATATAATATAACAGTGCTTAAGAAAAACTCAACGATAAAATATATATACAAAATATATAAATAAAATTACGGGCATATTTTTAATATGTGTGCTTCTCCTATTTATTTGGTTTGGATTTGAGTGTGTTAATGTTTTAAATTTGATGTGTTAAATAGAAGGCAAAATTAAATATGATTATTTTTATGTTTTAATGGTTTTTCTTGAACTTCCATTTTCCTCGCTGTAGTGAGGTGAAAAGTTGTGTGTTCCGCATGGCTGCAAAATTATTTAGCTTCTCGTGTCTTGAAAGCTTCGCTACGCTCAGCTTTCAATTTCAACACTCGCGCCAAATAACAACTTTGCAGCCTTGCATAACAAATAACTATTGTATGTCCGACATTTTCATTATTGCGTAAATTATTATAGAATTTGTGTATTGGCGGCCGTTTGCGGTGGAAATTTGGCCTAAAACAGAAACCTACTACACAAATTCTATAATACGTAATAAGCGCTAAAACTGAAACAGAGCATTTTCTTCCTATTCGGTTCCTAAAATTTAGTAACGAGTGGTTAATGCAGCTATTACACTTTCCTAAATTAGTCTCTAACGAAAGAGATGCAGCAATATGTGAGACAAGTATGCAGATAACTCCATCTCACTCCTTCGTATTGCTGCATCCCTCTCGTCAGTGCCTTATTTAGGAAAGTGTAATAGCTGAAGTTTTGGAGTAGGATACAGAAAATTGAGTAGTTCCTCTAATACTAGGAATGGTAAATATTCTCATTAAACCATTGATACAAAGATCAAAGCACAAAGATTTTTTTTAATGGGATACCTGGAGGAAAACCTGACCTGACTCGAATGGCAATCCAGAGGTACCGGGTTCGATTCCCAGTCTCTTCCACCAGGTAACACATTTAAAATTTTCTTTGATCTTTGTATCAATGGTTTAATATAAAAATTGTGATGTGTACCCACATTAAAAAAAAAATAGACATTACATGTGTCATACATTTATAAAATATTCTCATTTTTGCCGAATACACACACGTTACTGCTACGAGCCCGCTACACGACTACGCTGCTACGATGCTACGACGCCAAGTCAATGATGGCGTAGCACGTTTGAGCTCTTTCAATATTCAGAAGGCCAATATGCTACCGTCCCGAACTATAACGTTACTTATACTATTGCTACTACACGCACTTAAGTCCTTTTAAATTAACTAATAAGCTGCCTTACCGAACAAAAAAGTCACATGAGACATTGCGGACAAAGTAAGATAAGCCTTTTTAGAATAAGCTACTACTAGGATCATCTGACCGTGCTGTTCAGTTGTTATTCTAAGAATATTCCTGTACCAAGTTAGTTTGAAAGTCTTTGCATACGTAACAACCACTCCTGGATGTAACAAAGTAAATTCTTGCGCTGCATAACTCTGTTTGATTTGGAAACTGTTTGCACAAATATTTGGATTAAGTGAACTATTTTGTTAAGTCTGCTGTAACTTTGTAGGATTATAGTTGTTGTAATTAAGAAGCTCTCGTAAAAGAAGAAAATACTTTGAAAACGATGGTGCAATCTTATGTCGCATTTTTAAAATATGTGGGAATATTACCGTGTATCGGAAGTATCGGAACGCACCGAAACAGAGAGAGGTAGCGTGTGTGGGAAAGGGACGGGAGAGGAATGGCGGTTAGCCACGAACCGGTGCTGTGTGCTGTAACGTGTTATAAGTGAAATAAAATACTTAAAGTGCCAATCTGTTTCCTTCCTTCGCCAAAATCCCGCAAACATATGACGCAGAGGGTGCTCTAGTAGCGTAGAATTATGGAATCAATCATGTGATAGCTCAGTTGGGAGAGCACTGCGCCGAAAACGTAGGGTCGCTGGTTAGAGTCCTGCTTACATTGAAGTGGATCATATTACGTTTTTCTTTCATACTGTAACTTTGTGTCAATGTCAATATTTATCTTATGTTTTCGTCGAAAACAATATTACAATATTTACAATTTACGTAAGTATACATCCGCTTCCAGTGATATGCATTCTATCATTCACACCCCTACAGTTCTGTTTATAGTAAATTTACCATTTCCTTGAGGCCCAAAGACAATGGACACACCAAGGACGAGGAAACGATTAACTTTCGACTATTTTCTCGCTCAAGAAACGAACAAAAGATATAGCCCCCGTGTCCGTTGATCGCTGGCTGTTCACTCTGCCGTCGACTACTGTCTCTTCACTAGTTGATGCCAGCGATAAACGCGCTGAGCGGTCAGAACTCACGCTGAAAGACCAACTAGCGGCCATTTTACTGTAGTTGTCATCCATAGTTACTTGAAACAGACTTCTAATACCGTTGAATAGGTACGTGCGTCGCGAGTACGGGTCTACTCGCTCGGCCGCTCCGCCCGAGCTAGTCGTGTGAGTTATCGCCCGTCGTACTCCAACACTCGCTCATAGCCGAGTGGCAAAACTATCGGAACAATAGATTAAACACTATATCCCTTACTCTATTCTCGCTGCTCGCCAACTCGTTTCTAGTAATAGTAATCGCTTCTCGCTCATCGTCGGCGGTGGTACCAGTG
Organism: Apotomis turbidana; assembly: GCA_905147355.2. Taxonomy (NCBI): domain Eukaryota; kingdom Metazoa; phylum Arthropoda; class Insecta; order Lepidoptera; family Tortricidae; genus Apotomis; species Apotomis turbidana. Next base: position 37,223,513 of record LR990281.1, read on the forward strand.
CCATACTATCCTAAGACATAAGCAAATAATGTAAATAACCGTCCAAGTGTTTTTTTCTGCGGGAAGCTATTTATTTTGCGAATGAGCATTAAAATCTAAGCCGCGACCACTCGGGGGAAATCAGATCGGTGGAAGCCTGCGGCGGCCCAAAGAAGGAATGAATTTTTAAGACGGAGGCTTGTCATACATTTACCGTATGGCTTTATGAAACACTAGACTACCTATAGAAGGTGTCCGCTAACTTCGTCCGCATGGAAGAAAAAGTCATAACCCTCTTTTTTCTTCTCCGTAGTCGAGTATCCTAAAGCCATTTGGAGAAGCGCAGCTATCCATTTACCAAAAATTGCAAAAGTGGGTCTAGCCGCTTAGCCGTGATGAAAGGACTAGTTTAATTATAATAATATTATAGATATTTTACGTACAACCATAAGGCCCACAACTTAGCCCACGCAGGTGAAAAATCATATTCCTGTTTTTGCCTCTCCGTCGCCGGGTAAAAAGTCTATTATTAGCCATCCGTGGCTCATTTGACACATTGGCTTTTTGATTGATGTCATTACAATCCCTAATTTGCCAATTAGCTTGCTATTTTGTCCCTGAGTTTGTAGGTTGGTTCCATATTGTCTATTCATGATACATATTAAGCGTTCGACTCCATCCATAGCATCACTTGCAAATGGCGAGGCTTCAATAAAACTCTTATGACATTACGCTAGTCTAGGTTTATGACCCTCTTTAGTGCCTGGACCCAGTGTATCCAGTCTTCCATTCACATCTGTAGGTAATTGATCAAACAAGTTACTATCCTATTCCTGCCAATGACATAACGTTAGTTATATATCGGCACTAGAAGTCCGCGCCCGCGGAGTTCGCGTATAACTTTTCTCTATATTGCACCTCTACTGTCATACGCGACTATTTCTCGCGCGAGATAATTACCCGTCTCTTTCTGTGCTGCTATGTGAGAGAGTGACGGGTAGAGCTATATCGCGCGACAAGTGTCACTAAGCATAGTTGTGCTAGACGACCTGTAGTTGGGTAAAGAGTAAACTATAAGTGACCATCTTTGGATGTCCGGCTGTCCCTCTACAAATTGGTGAAAATCCTTGCAGGGCAAGCATATCTTGCCAATACTTAGCTTATCACGCGACTCCGCATCACCTGTCTTGCTCGCACTGAAAGGAATTTGTCGCGCGACAATATTCGCGTAAAGTATCGCTTTGAATGTGATCGCGGTCCTTGCACTTGCTGTAAAGCAATGGCGACTAAAGCGCATAAGTAGGGCGCTCCAGAAGATCAAAGATTTGGTGTGATTGACGTTACGATGGGTTATGTGATAGCTCAGTTGGGAGAGCACTACGCCGGAAACGTAGGGTTACAGGTTCGAGTCCTGCTTACATTACAGTAGATCATTACATTTTTCTTTCATAATTTACCTTTATGTTAATACCTATTTATAAAAATAAAAATGTAGTATGTCCACATTAAAAACAGAATCGATAAAATGATTCCAATTAAAACGTTATCTATCTCGGTTTTATTATTTCGTATTTAAAATGCATGTTAGTTTGAGTTTCTATTGGCCACAGTCGCCTGAAATAAATACTTTCATTCGTCCATAATGTGTATACATAAATCACAGAAGAACGTTACTTAGATAAAGATAAAGATAAAGATATTTATTGCAAGAACTAAGTAGTAAGTAGCTACAATGGATGTTGATAACACACAGGAAGTTCATGTTCGACCTAAAATAGGCATGCAATATAATTAATTTTTGTTCACTGTTTACAATATTATGAAGAACATAACTTAGAAAGTAGGCACTATAATTCTTTTAAATGCTACCCAACGTTTAAAAATGATTTGATGCGTATAATTGTACTTTAAATTTCATCGGCGCATATAAAACACGAGCGTAGTGTGGTATATGCGGATTGCGGTGCTCAACATCGAAAGACCTGCGCGGAGCCGCGGGTTCGAGTCCGGGCACAAAAAGGAAGAAAAGAAGAAGCCTATGTAGTGTTTTAAGTATTTTATAGTATATATGTATTGAAGTTTTTATAATCATTATTATTTACACTGTTCTTAGTTTTATTTGAAATTGTAATTTTGATGTTATTTTATTAGTGTTAATGTATTTTTTTTTTGTGATCAACTTTTGGTATGTTTTATTTAATTCTTTGTTTTGACTAATTTACTAATGTCATCAATTTGCATGTTTTTGTTTCTTTGTTTCTCTTGCCCGTACTGTCCCGGGTCGCCAAAGCTTTACTCGGCATCACGAGGACTTAACGTTCATATTGCCCGGGTTCACAAGGACATTATTTCAAGTGGTTCGGATGGGTTGACGGTGCCGGGCCCAAGTGCGGTGACGTCGGGGCTCCGGGGTCCGGGTTCTCAGGTCACGGCTCAGGCAGCAGTCAATCCTGATCGTTGCCTGGAACAACTGTCTGAACTCAAGGCTAAAGTTAAAGTCCTAAAGCATATACCCAAAGGGGCCAGGAGTCTGGCAGCGGAAAAGCTTTGCTCTGTGGTAGATAATTGTGTACAGTCTAACAGTGTTAAGGATTGGTTTGCTTTGTTATCTTTTTCCGCTCTTAGAGTGCCGGACAGCAGTAAGCAGAAATCCTTAACTTCTAAGGTTAAGGAAAATTTGGAGAGCTCGACGTTGTACTTCCCAGAGGATTCCTCAAGGAAGTCTGGACCTTTATATAAGACCATAGAAGGCAAGGTACATGAAGGTGATTTGAGAGGTGCGGTCCGTCTTCTGCTCTCGAACTCATCCTTAGCTCCGAAAAACGATGAGACTATTCGTTCATTGCAGGAGAAACATCCTTCTCCGTCCAGGACGCTCGTTTTTCCGCCAGAGCCTGACAGTTCATGTCCTTACTTAACGGTTTCGCCCATCGAAGTGAGGGAGGCTATAGGATCCTTTTACAATGGGTCCGCATCTGGTCTGGACGGATTGCGCCCCCAGCACCTCAAGGAGTTAACGTCTCCTTCAGCTGGTAGTAATGGACCTAAATTGTTGGAATCCATCACAAAGCTATGCAACTTCCTGTTGCGGGGGTTACTGAATCCTGATGTATGCCCTTACTTGTACGCGGCTTCTCTTTGTGCTCTCTTGAAGAAGGATGGTGGTATCAGACCTGTAGCAATAGGGAATACAGTACGTCGTCTGGTGGCCAAGTTATGTTGCCGGATGGTTACGAGCCAATGGCAGATTATTTGCAGCCTGTTCAAATTGGTTTTGGCACTACCCAGGGGTGTGAGGCAGCCATACATGCTACCCGGGCTTTTGCGCTCGCGAGTGAGGGAACAGACAGTATTATTCTCAAGATAGACGTGAAGAATGCTTTCAATAGTGTTGAAAGGGACACTATTCTGGGCGAGGTCTTAGACCAAGTACCGTCAGCTTACCCGTTCCTTCATCAATGCTATTCTAAGGCTAGTAATCTATTCTTCGGCGACGTTTCTGTTCCCTCACAAGTGGGCGCTCAGCAGGGTGATCCTTTAGGTCCGTTGATCTTTTGTTTGGCCATACAAAAAGTAATTTCGTCTTTGGAATCTCCCCTTAATGTGTGGTATCTGGATGATGGCACTATTGGCGGGGGGATCCACGATTAGTGCTGGAGGACCTCAAGAGGCTCGTGCCAGGTTTCAAGGCGGTCGGTTTGGAAATAAACCCTAGTAAATGCGAGTTATTTTATTGTAGCGATGGGGACTTGAGTTTATTGTCAGATTTTGAATTGCTGTTGCCTGGGGTACGTCGCCTTTATAAACCATCGTTAGGTTTATTGGGCGCTCCTATTTTCCCAGATGGAGTTAGTTCGGCACTTGAGGAGAAAAGGTTGGCATTGGTCAGTGCCCAAGAACACCTGGGTTATTTATCAGCACACGTCTCACTGACTTTGCTTCGAAGTTGTTTTGCGATGCCGCGGATGACATATATTTTAAGAACGTCTCCGACATGGTTATTTGAAAGTGATGTGGCGAAACTAGATGACACGCTTAAGTTGGCGCTAGAATCTATACTTAATGTGCACCTGAATGAGTCACAGTGGTGTCAGGCTGCACTTCCGGTTCGTCACGGCGGGCTAGGAATACGTCGCTGTCGAGAGCTCAGTGGGGTAGCGTTCCTTGCCTCTGCTTATGGTACTTCGGGACTCGTCACTCGCATTTGGTCTAATAATGGTGGGAGTACCGAAGTACCATATCTTACAGAGGCGCAGGCCAAATGGGCTGCCTTGTGTCAAAGCGACGAGCGACCGGACAACCTTACCGCTCAGAGAGGTTGGGATGACCTATTGTGCAAAGATATATATGCATCTTTATTGGGCGCTGCACAAGGTTCCAATCAAGCACGCATTAGGGCCGCAGCCAAGGTGGAAGCAGGAGCGTGGCATCAGGCATTGCCCTCACCTCAGTTGGGCACACTGCTGGATAATGATTCTTTGAGAATCGCGGTGGCTTTGCGGCTAGGGTCCAAGGTCTGTGAGCCGCATCGGTGCATCTGTGGGGTCATGGTCGAAGAAAACGGACACCATGGCCTGAGTTGTCAGAGGTGCGCCGGGCGGTTCTCAAGGCATTATGCCATTAACGTTGTCATTCGGCGGGCTTTGGTTTCAGCCAACGTTCCCTGCGTGTTGGAGCCCCCAGGGTTATGCCGTACCGATGGTAAAAGGCCGGATGGCCTAACATTGGTTCCATGGCAGAAGGGACGGTATCTCTTATGGGACGCTACGTGTGTTAGCACGTTTGCACACTCACACTTGAGCCACACTACTAGATCTGCCGGGGCCGCCGCAGAATGTGCGGCAAAACTCAAGCACACCAAGTACTCTGCCCTGGAACCAATGTATGATTTTGTGCCTGTGGCAGTGAAGACTGCGGGACCGTGGGGTACTGAGGCCAGGGACTTTATAAGGGAGGTGGGTCGCAGGCTCAGAGACAGAGGGTGTGATCCTCGCTCAGGGTCGTATCTGGTTCAACAGATTTCACTGGCCATACAACGTGGGAACGCTGCCAGTGTAATGGGAACGTTTGGGCCAGGTGCGACTCGGGGCGAGCCTTTTTAAGTCCTTCTTCACCTTCCAAGATATTTGCTATCGATCCACAACGTTGACGAAGCCTGTTGCAGATGTCACGTTATTGGTGTGTTGTTTGACGAAGCCTGTCGCTGATTAGATTTTGGTATTCTCTCTGACGATGCCTGCGTTGCGGATTTCACTTTTACACTTTGTCTTATGCATTATTTACTGTTGAATAAATGTGATAAATTCTATATTAAATGTCGACTTATTATTAATATGATTACAATAGATTACAATATGTCAAAATTGGGGAATATATTTGTTTTAAATGTTATTATCATTATTATTATATTGTTCATTCAGAAAGTCTTGGATGGAATAATAACATTTTTCAAGAAGCCATCTTGTTATGACTTTGTTAAACTGATTAAGGGGGCATTCCTGTACATACGTCGGTAAATAATTGAAAATTTTAATTGCCATATAATAAGAATTGTTGTCAAAAACATGCGTTTTGGATCGAGGCAAGTATAGTTTATCCTTATGTCTAGTTGATCTAGTGTAAATTTGATCATGTTTTATTAAATATTCAGGATGTCGTTTTACAAATAATGCAATCTGTTTAATATACATGCATGGTAAAGGTAAGACCACCGTAGCTTGGAATAAAGGTTTACAATGTGCGGAGAGTAGTAGAGAATGGAACGGGGTGCATTAAACATATTTTCCTGCAGTCATTTGGAATATCGCGGCAGATTAAATTGTGTGCGAACACAGTTCAACTTCCAGTTATGACAGTAATCAGAACACATGCCAATTGAACAAATATGTGCCTCACCTAAATATTGATCTATAGACCGACCAATACCATAACTCGTCCACTCAACATTCAATCCATGCATACTCACGCGTCCCATAAACCTCGACCCGTCTTCCAGCCACCTGCGTTCCTGCGCCCATTTGCATATAGAGCTGTTGCTAAATTGACTTACAAAAACCAGTGTCAGTCGGCGTCAATCTGCCGGGGCATCTGACCGGCGAATGAGAACAGCTGCCATCAGTTTTCAATCGAGCTCGTGTTGCACTTGTTACCATTCCTCATTCCTATTATATTGGCCGATTCGAACTTAAACATTTTGTAAGTGAAATGTGAATAGATGAAGAATTTTAATACGCTCGTTGCTAAATTGACTTACAAAAACCAGTGTCAGTCGGCGTCAATCTGCCGGGGCATCTGTATCAATTTTAATTCTGTAATAACTTATATAACATATAGATATGCCTATCCATGTCAATAATAATAAATTTCAAGGACAACATATAGATATCTATATGTTGTCCTTGAAATTTAGAAAAACGTTTCATCGAATTTTCATTTCATCGAAAGCATTTTTTTTCTGAAACCATAAAATGTTTTTGAATGTTACAAACTTAACCTAATCTAAAGGTTATAATTTACAAAATGTCTGGCAAATGTATGACTTCCGAGTAAAAATTTTTCGACGAAATGAAGCATCGAGATTTCAAGATTTCGAGATTTCAAGGGGATACCGCCTGTAGGTCTAGCATAACTGTGACAGACGGGGCTTATTATCGCGCGATAAATTCTACGTGTCACTTTCCTTTCAATACAGTGCAAGCAAGACAGGTGATACTGAATCACATGTCGAAGCATCTGGCGTGCCGTATTGCGGATTTTTAGTCGTACTAATTTATTTACTGGCAACTACAAATTTTTGGTAACTGACGATGAAAGTCAATGAATGTTACTGATGTATCAGACAACTTACTTGATAAACAAAGAGCAATCAGACTAAATATTCCGCAAATTTCTCGCATAATAAAGCCAAAACTATCTACGGTAATGAAAATCAAGTATTTTTCAATAGGATTCAGTATTTATTTCACAAGAAGAATGAAGGATTGAGTAGCATTCCGGTAAACAACGTTTTAAATTTGGTTGATGACTAATCCTTGACAAAGCGCTACTGACGTTTAATAATGCAAATTATGATGTATGCACATTGCCATACGAAAGCTGTTTGTAGCGCCAAAATCCCTGGGCAGGACCGACCCTTGGAAGTCAAAGCAAGCAAGTCGGAACCACGTCGGAACACATACAACAGCATCGTCGGTAAAGCAGGGGATGCAGCAAATGTTTGGGTCCTCTGCGTGTGGCAGGTGCTGTTGTATATGTATTTTACGTTAAGATTTAGACTAGACTAAGTAGCTAAATGAAGCGTTGTGTTGACTATTTAACCTGCTCACTTTTTCCAACACAAACAGCCGGACAGCCGATCAGTCTTGGGCCTAACGACGGACAAACACCGTCTGATTGTGTGTTTGTCTTTCGGCCCCGGCCGCACAATTTGTTCGCTAATGTTTTCCGCCAACAGGCCGGGACCTTCGTTGATAAGTAATTATTATTGAGTTGTTGTTTTGCGAGTTTAATTATTAGATGAGCTAAATAAAATACTGAAAACCAATAATACTTACTACATTTCCCAAATATATACTTGAAACCAAAAACTCATGCTGTTAAAGGTCGATTTGACCAAACCTTTATTCCAAGAAAAACGCTTAATCTCGGATAATAATGAAATGTCAAAACCCTTTATTATTTCGACATCTGAGGATACACCGATACTTTCTGAGTTATCCAGCCTAAGAGAAGCAAAAGGGAAATGACTTGTCTATTGACATTCTACAGTATTATTTTCCAATTAGCTTACCAGCACGTCGACCATAACCTTGACACGCGACTCATTGTCGCGCGACAAATACTACCTGTCACTTTTCTTTTAATACCGTGCGAGCAAGACAGAACAAGTTAAGTCGCGGCAAGATTCCAGAAATGCTAACCCCACAGTTTTTTCACTTATGCCAGTCTGACATGATTTGATACATAATGTATATAGCTCCAGCCTTATCGTATAGAAGACCCGAAACTTCAAGTGCAAATCATGTCAGACTGACATAAGTGAAAAACAATCTCACACAATGGCAGTTTTCTATGTATTTATAAATATGTCGTCGTCGAGAATTGCTTAGTTTGTTTGTGTAAGGTTATCCCTCAATTACGTGATAAATAATAGTCTGTCTTACTTATTTGTTTTTTAGCTACTTATTATCGTAGTACATCTGATAATGTTATGCTAAACGTGCTGCATTCAAACAAGACTCGGTCTCGGATCTTTTGGATTCATAAACATTTAACATCGTAAAATCGCCGAATATTCATCCACATATGAAATGGTAAGATTGAAGGGATTTAACTGCTAATAAGTGGAGGGTAACGTCTTAACAGAGGCACGCACGACTATCATTTGTTATTGTTAATTAATCCCCAAATGAATAATAGTCCAAACGTGCCATTTGTAATTGCTAAATAATCTAATGATTTATGAAACGGCCGGCCGGTCTAAATCTGTTATATTACGCTGTCTAATAAATAATCAATCCACTTCCGTGCATTATGAGGCATTAATTATTGCTGATAACGATATCACTTGCATGTGAAATGCGTGACTTAATGAGAAGGGGATTAGTCGATGTTACTATGTCCAAAATATAACTATCTATGTAAATTCAGCAATATGGACATGTAATAATCAGATTATTACTTGTCTTTGATAGATTCTCTGTTCTAATAGGGGGGAACGTTAAAATCACGTCTGATCACGTTGGGGAGGGACTAAGACCAGGGGGGAGGGGGGGTCAAAAAGTTGGCCAAAAAACCTTGCGTGATTTGTGCATAAGCCCATAGTGGGCGGTGTTCACGACTTAAAGCGTGTAGGTACGGCATTTGATGATCAGAAGGTATCCTTTATCAGGATGACCCTTCTGTACCCTAAGAACATTTTAAGAAGGAGAGCCATCTTGAATTTTAGTACTGGAACTAGAACTGGAACTTTATAACGTCATCAATTTTTTGTATGGGATTTTGAAATTTCATGTTCCGTAAAACCAGTAAATCGAGATAATTTTAAAATGCAAGGCTACTTTGGAAAAGAGACTTACGCCATGTCCTTATTTTCTTTGACCATCTGCGGCAATGACATAACTGAAATCTGAAACCTACCTTCATAAATGACCTAACCTTTTACTTCATTTGCTCAATCGAGCTATGAATATTTGTGTTTTTATAACCATTTGAAATCAATCAAAGTAGTCCCAAATTTTCCTAGTAGCCCCGGTTTATTACGATTCGGAATTCTATCATGTGGGGTAACTAATGAAAGGGCGTCATGACCTGATTTCAAATATATACAGCATTATTACATTACTGCTACATGTTTGAAAAAAAAACGCACTAAATTTGGGCTCTCAATCATTTAAAAGTGCAAGAGCTCCTCTCATGGCATGGCGGGCAAATAGTATTAGTCAAGTATGCCCGGCAGCTTGAGCATGTCATGCTCGCTTAAAGGTCTTTGCTTACGGTGGCGTCGTTGATCGGGTCGCAGCCTTCCCTATAATATGGTTGAGGGAGGCGATGGCTGAGATATGCGTCATACTCGTGAACGGGTGCCGTTTGTGGGGTCCGGTCTGTTCATGCTAGCAAGGGCCAAATTAAATATGTAGGAACCGCATACTAGTGTTAAATTAAGCAAACGTGAGAAACTTCATCCTGTACTCGATTGAAGTTATTCAATGTTGATTTTAACTTTTTGAACTCTTAGAGACTGTATACATCTCTAAGAAACAGCTTAGTATAGTATGACACTCAGAGAATTTATAGGTACATCTCTGAGGAAATTAAATAATTTTAAAATATTTTATTGCATGTTATGACGCCTAGAGACCATATACATCTCAAAGAAATTTAGGTTTAATAATTATTTTCTATTGTAAATTATTCACGTTGACGCCTAGAGACCTTATACATCTCTATGGAATTCAATTAATTAAGTAAATATATTTTATTGCATGTTGTGACACCTAGAGACTTTGTACATCTCTGGGTATATTTAATATTTTTAATTTATCGTTAAATTTTCATTTTAATGTTCCTAATTAACATTGATTTGGAGTATCTATACATCTCCTTTACGTGTACCAGTGTAATTAGTTATAACACAAATGTATTATGTAATTGTTTTAAGTATTATTTAAGAATAAATGACTTACTGTTGAGTTTCTTTCGGCTTTCTTCTCAACAGCGGTCTCCTCTTGCGAAATGCCGGTAGATTCACAATCTGACTTGTAAAAGTGCCCCTGTGGCCTACTTACTGAATACATTATTTCATTTCATTTCATTTCATTTCATTTCATGGTTACAACAAGGTATAGCCCTGCAAGGAATTTTACAAACCACGCCATATTGCGAATTTTCAGTGGGACTAAAATATTTTACTGGCAACGATAAATTTGTGGTAGATAAAGCCTGACCAGAAATATATGAGGATTGTCAAGAGGGCGCTATTTATAAGTGTCAGTGCATCTGGAAAGGTACCTAGTCACGACATTTAGTTACCGAGTTACATGAGTTTTTGTGGAAGCTGGTGAAAAAGTCCCAAAATGGGTTTGTGTTATAATTGGGTTATTTACATCCTAAGGAACACGTGTGTACAAGAATATCAGTAAAATTATGTTTTTTTAGTATATTTCTCCGACTATAAAGTTTAGTAGTCAGGGTACCTTGTCACGCCATGTCTTAAAAGCCTTTAAATTTTGAATAATTTTGTCAATATTTCCATCGCGGGTAGTCAACTACCTCTTTCTAAGATAAGGTATAGGATCGGTCTATAGCAAAATAATTTTTTGAACAAAAAAAAATACTTCATGTTTTTTATAAAAAAAAAACATTCAGCTTGCATGACTTGTATGAAATAACTATTTATTTTAATTTAAAGACTGATTAATCATAAATTAGGTGCAGTTATGTACACAATTGAGTTATTTTTTCTAGTTACTCCATTTATGTAAGATAATGACTTAGCGTGACAAGGTACCCAGTTTAGTAAAATGCTAAACTTGTCTTACACGACTAAAACAGAAGTTTTTATAAATAAGAATTACATTGATTTCCGCTATAATTATCCTAAATAACATTTTGTTACAGATATTTCTTGCATTATAGGTACTAAAATAGTGATCTTCGAGTTTAAGTTACTAAAGTTCAGTAAATGTCGTGACAAGGTACCCTAGTTACGTTTCCATACAAAAGTTTCGACCGAGTCACTAAACTTTATTGTTGGAAAAAACTGCTTTAACACCATTTCTATTATACCATTGTGGTACACCACGCTAAATACCATTTGATCTTGTGATATAGCATGAATATACAAATTATTTTGTTGGTTTTTAATATTATAAGTGAACTTTTTTGTAACTGTTAAAAATGCGGTAATTATTAAATTTCTTTATGATTATGGAGTTTTCTTTCATTCAATTGTCCCAAAATGCCATAGAATATGTAACTATGATGAGAAAATAACAGTTTTAATCTCTTTATTTTATGAATTGGGTATAATTAACACTTTCGTGTTTTTTCCACCCTGGCATGTTCTACCTAAGAAATCAAAATAATTAACATGTATTTTTAGACAATTCACCTTTATTATAATTCTTTAGCATTCAAAGATTATGATTATACCCTTCACTATGTAACTTCGAAGTAGAAGTGTGTTTTTTGCCACTATAAACTTTAAATGCAATTTTCTCAACTTGTGCATTTCGGAAGTCGAAAATTCAAAAATTTATATAAAAATAGTGGTTCCACCTACAGTCATTATTCTTTTTTGTATTGATAGCAAATTTAATCTACTTTTTGGAACTATGCATAACTCAATACCTGAGACAAGGTACCTTTCCAGATGCACTGACACATAAGATTTATTTGGCAACAATTTTGCAACCAATCGCAACCCACTATTATTATGACATTAGTTTAAGTACCTGTCAGTTCCACTATGTTAACCTCGTAATATCATTTAATGGAATGCACTCTTTTCCTAACTGTTTTTCGTATAGTAAACATGTGTAAACTTTATTTATAATCTTACGTTCACGGCTATGAATGGTTTTCGGCATTTTCTTTGGATAATTTTAAATATTTGTCTTTTAAAGAAACCACCATGAATGACATTGACATTGTTGACAAATCATCATAAAATCATTGCCAGTGTAAGAAATTAGTTCCAGTGAAATTCCGCAATATGGCGCATCCTCATATATTTCTGGTCAGGCTTTAACTAACGTTGAAACTCGGTGAATATCACTGATGTAAACAAAGAGGGAACAAGACTAAATATTCTGCAAATTTCCAGTATTTTTTGCATAATAAAGCCAAAACTATCCACAGCGATGAAAGTCAAGTTTTTTCAATAGGATTCATTATTACATCACATATTTATTTCGCAAGAAGAACAAAGGATTGAGCAGCATTCCGGTAAACAATGTTTTGAATTTTGATACTGACAAATCTTTGACTGACATTTAATAATGCAAATATGACGTATGCACATTATTGCCATTATGAATGCTGTTTGTAGCGCCACTGTCCCTGGGCCGGACCGACGCTTGCTAGGCTATAAACATACACATTTAAATAAAAGGATGTAAGTCGAAGGGACTCATTAATAATAAAATTGCAGAATATAAAATCTGCAGGACAATGGTTAGTGTTTTGTTCGGGTTACAAACAAAAGAACAGCGTACGAGGAAGTTGTACAAAAATGTTACGCTGTGAATTTATATGAGCTCCGGACAAAACGTTCAAAATACAAGTAAGGAAAATTTAACAAGAACGAGCGAAGGGTTCCGTACTGAGAGTATTATAAGTTGGAATATGTAGCTGCCAGTCTAGCACAACTATGTTTCGCGACTCTTGTCAAGTGTCATAGCGCCACCCGTCACTCTCTCACATTACTGCATAGAAAGAGATGGGTAAATTCTCGCGCGGGAAATAGTCGCGCATGAGAGTTATGCTAGAGGTGCTGATGACCGTTAGAACGGAAAGATTTAAAGGGTTATTATTTTTCGGGCCGCTGAAATAATAATTTGACATCAAATTACCTGGCATCTAAGATAATTTAGTTGTCAGCTATAACAATAAGCCCAGGGAATAGATGCCAACTTATTAATTAAGCTGCCGAGTTATAATTTTTGTAGGTTAGGTTATACGTTTTTTGCCTGGCAAAATGCAGCGTGAAATATAGTTAGTAAGCCAAAGTAAGATGGTAAGGTAGTACAAAAGCAACATTTACTTTTCATATTTCGATTTGTTGCTGTACTTACCCGAATGACCAAATTATTAAAATTACTGTAACTAAAGCGCAATAAACATTATAAAATGTAAAAAAAAACATCATAAGCGAAGGTTTACGGAACTCCAAAGCGAGGGTTTAGTAGAAAAGGATTGTTTTTTTCCGGAATTTTAATTACTACTTTTGTATCGTCACGTACTCGGTAGTCGCGCGAAACATTTCCAAACACACGTTCCGATGAGAAATTATTGCGGAAATTTGTCGAAGCATTTCGGTGACCACTTTTTCACAATTGAATCGGCGGATAAAATTTAATTTTTAAAGGTGAAGTCACTTGGTTTCGGACAAAACAATGAATGGAACACGCGTATTGGCGCAATGTGGGTTAAAACTTTTTAAATTGAGTTTAGCGATGAATATAGTTGGGTTGGGTCCTAAATCGATGAAATAGAAATTGTGCCATTATTTATATTCGAAATGCATTAAGTTAAATTAACTAGTTCCAATTTAAAGACAAATAGAACATATATAGATATTGACACATTATAACAAAAGGGGACTCAAGGAGGCCTTATTCTTAATGAAATGCTGATTGTTTTAGACATTTTTCTCTATGATCAAACATGTTTCTTAACATATTATTGATGTTACGACCTAGAACAAGGCTATTGGGATTTATTGGTATATATTTGAAACCTATAGTTTGAATTGTGCATTGATAATTTTTGAACAAAGAAAAAAAATGCTGAAAAATATTAGAACTGTCAAGATAGACTTCTGCGCGTCCTATAATTGACGAGCGCCTTTTAAAAAGGGCTTATTTTTGTATGAGTTTCCTAGAGAAGGTTTATTTGTGTAAGAGTGTCCCTTAATATTTATTTATTACCTGTTATGACCTACGGAGCCGAGACGTGGCCACTCACCATACGACTAGTCCACCAATTCAAAGTCGCTCAGCGAGCCATGGAAAGAGCTATGCTTGGTGTGTCTCTTAGGGATCAGATCCGAAACGAAGTAATTCGACAGAGAACCAAAGTTACCGACATAGCACAGCGGATAAGCAAGCTGAAGTGGCAGTGGGCTGGTCATATCTGCCGTAGAGCCGATGACCACTGGGGCAAACGAGTTCTGGAGTGGAGGCCACGAATCGGTAAACGTACCTAGTGTAGGGCGCCCTGTAACAAGGTGGAGCGACGACATTCGTAGGACAGCGGGTAGTAACTGGAGGACGAGAGCTGAAAATCGAGCTCAGTGGCGTGCCATGGGAGAGGCCTATGTCCAGCAGTGGACTGAAACAGGCTGATGATGATGATGATTTATTTATTTATTTATTTTAAATATCCTTTTTGAAAAACCAGTCCTCTATTGTTTGTAAAAGCCGTTTATTGTAATGAATAATGTATTTTCTCAAAAATTGCATGTAATGTTGCCTTACCATCGCTAGATAGACTACAGTAAGTGGAACATACCGAAGACTTTTTAGAAGTGTCCAGTAAACAGCGAGATTTTAAATTTGGAATCAATATTTGTCCAGTAAGTAAGTATGTAATTCCTATTACGTATCAAGATATTTGAATATCGAAACACGATTTACATCGTCACCGACCTATAAAAAACTAAGGATGTGAAGGCGATGAGGTCGTATATAAATGTAAAAAGGATGCATTCCACAAATTGTTTTAATTATAAGTACAGTGCGACAGCAAATTGTAGAAATTAAAAAGTGGCGTCCCTTTTTCATAGATTAAATAGAAAGAGACGACATTGCAGTTTACACTTGCAATTTACACTAAGAGCAAATGTAAAATAAAAAGAGGTTAGCACTATTGGCAGTATAAACGTAACTCAAGATGCATATTTAAAAAAAAAAAAAGTAGCGACAAGGTTTAGTGCGGAAGTTTGTATGCAGCGTTTAGTTCATAATTGTGCTGTGACAATGATATTTCGGAATTCCTTCCTTTTTTGTGTCGTTTAGAAAAAACCTCGGAGTTAAAATTGAAGGTAAGCTTTATGATATGAAAATTAGTTAGAAAATACAACAATGTATAACAATAATTAAATTTTATCTTTAAGACTTAGATTTGTAAGACAGTGCAAATAATTAAACGCAGTATTTATAAAAAAATAAATTAAGGCGGGATTTAAATTAAAAGACAAAAATTTCAAATTTGTTTGTATTGATCTATTACAATACGTAATTCAGCAAAAACGAGTTCAGATGAGTCTGATTCCGAATAGACGGCACTCCTCCGGAAGTTAATTATTTTAGCTAACTCTTCCTCCGCTTTTAAGTACCTATAGCGGAGGAAGAGTTAGCTAAAATAATTAACTTCCGACTAAATCCAAGGAGATATAAAAAAATACAAGAGATTCATTAAATGGAAGGAAGAAAATCAAGTTAATAGTTGGTCAGATGATGTGTGATAAGGTCTGAATATTTCAACTTCTTTTTTCTGAGACAATCGGATGGCTACAAAGGAAAGAAATCACAAATATTCAGCAGCAAAATATAGAAAAGTTCTTAAATCAAGCTCTAAATGATAAACATTTTGGCGATAAAGGTAAATAAATGCTGCCACTATTTGATAACGATATAACTATATTTTTTATCCAAGTATAAAGTCATAATTATTTTTGTTATAGGTTGTTATCATGGGAGTTAATGGTGCCTGCGACGACGAATACCACAATGTTTAATAATAAAAATGGGATAAAACAAAAATATTCATTGGAAAATGGCCGAATATGAATGTCACCTATAAAATATAATTTTAATCTATTTTCTTGTTTAATTTTTGAGAAAAGCACTGTACTTGCTTCGACCGTAAGAGCCATCCTGGCCTCGTATTATATCCGGACCTCGCCTACGGCTCGGTCCGTCTAATTCCTACTCGGCCAGTATGGCTTACTTACTGGTCTCTGCCGTAATGTACTATTACTGATACTTGGTGTTTTCTGTCTAGGAATATATAGTGGCTATATGGGACCTGTATTATTATTTTCATCACACTTTGCTCGTAAACAAGGGCTTACATGCTGGAAAAGCGGGCGGTAAGTCGTAAATTACGCCCTAGGGCGGTAAGTAATTTTTATCACACTTTGAGAGTTTACATGCTAGAAAACCGGGCGGTAAATCGTATATTACGCCCTAGGGCGGTAAGTAATTTTATCACAATTTAAGAGTTTACATGCTAGAAACCCGGGTGGTAAATCGTATATTACGCCCTAGGGCGGTAAGTCGTATATTACGCCCTAGGGCGGTAAGTAATTTTGGTATTGACTACTACTTTTGTTTTATTTCCTTCAAAGTGTGATCAAAAACGTCGTACGTGACTCTGGTGGTAAAGGAATTCCAAACTCGTGTCATTAAATTCTAATAGACACTCGTTTGTAATTCCTCGTTTACCACCCTTGTTACGTAATGTACCTACTAATATTTACACAACGACAAAAAAGGCAGAAAAGAAACAACACTTGAATAATGCGCCTAACTCTTCAATGGAAAGTTAAGCCAAAGTATGAAATTATGTTTTGACCCTTAAAAACTTTTAGCATAACTAAGCCAGCATTAATAATTCGGCACTGCATCATGCCAGCACGTACACTGGTATGTACAACATCCATCAGAACAGCATTAGTTGTGGAATATTCCGTCTTACATGTTGACTTCAACTTGTGCCGGGCGCCAAATTTCCGGCTGCAGTATGTGATGTGTTACAATACGCGCTCAAGCTGTACTAGGGTTGCCAAAAAAATAGTTTTAGGTTTAAAGATCATTTATTCTCATAAGAATTTATACAATTCACTTAATGAGAAACTTAAATATTACTTACATTTTTAGTTTTAGCCACGTTTTAGTATAAATTTATCTGATTTTTTAAATAAATTACCTTTATAAGGGTTGCCAGTGAACAGTTTTATGGTAAAAATTTAATTGTACAAATAAAGGGGGTGTTATATGTTACACATATGTACACATATTGTGTGTATGTATGTGTGTGTGTTTTTGCTCGTGTTATCATAAATGTTAAATTAGTGTAGCCATTTGAGTATTTTTTTTAAACGAAACCTCTCACAAGACAGATAACGGTTCTTAGTTATGTTTGGTGGAAATTAAACCAGCTATTAAATAGTCAGGATCTGAAATTCAGAACCAACTTTCAAGCTAAGAATTCCAAATTTTGTAAAAAGTTGTGTTTAGATTTAGTAGCTTTTTCTACATCACTTATTAAATGTGACCTCTTAATGATCAGCTACTTGTATCGGGGTGTTATTAGTTATTAATTTAGGTTATCTACGGTTTATTTTGGTCTAGATGAACTAAAATACAGATACAGATATATAAGATTTATTATTAAAATTGTATTAATTTCCACTACCTACTTCATAATTTCAATATGATTATAATCCATTATGAATGGCTTTTGTTAAAACCATTTGTAGCACATGCTGAAGTAAGGCTCGCAGGTCTTAAATAGTATTAGTCAAAGGAGGATATCCGGCAGATAAGGGTGGACACGAAGACATATAAAAGAAAGGATACCATCTGTCAACCCTAACTAAAAAGGCCCCCCCCCAAACTGGCGCTTACGTTCTAAAGACCGGTCTTAATACTAGAGTAGAGCAAATACAGACGTAAACGCCTGCAATGTAAAGGTTTCTTGTATGTTTTGGTACACAACACGACAGTTTATACTTAGCCTGCCACGCTCATCTGCATCTGCAACAAGAAATTGCAATGATATGATTTATTATAGGACATATTCGGGGCATAGGTATTTTTAGTATTTGTAGTTGTAGTGGTCATAGTAAATACATATTTTATTTCTATTGAACCGTCACAAAAACAAAACGTACAAAACCCTAAAAATAGTATTTTATGTAATCGTTGCACAATGAAGGTTCTTACTTTAAGACGCTTACCGCGTTTAGATTACGGGGCTTGCCGAGTGGCCTAACTGAGGTATGAGATTTTAAGACCTAATTGTGTTACTATAGCATAGAATACTTTTTATACGAGCAAAACACAGAACTATAATCGTCATTCTCCAATGAATTTTTATTTTTGATGTAACCTATTTGTTCTACTAAAGCGAACCTATTAAAAAAAAACATGATCGCGATGGTAATGGTGGGTGCCCCGTGATTGGTTAAATTTTTTGACAAGTAATTTCAACCATTCACTGGACGGTAGCGTGCTTTTTTTCAATCAAATATGCTGATGTTCTCTTTTTGAAATTATTAGAGTTGAGTAGAGAGATGTCTTATGAATATTAAAGTTCTGTAGCGGGTACCATAGAGTAAATACTTTACAGGATTATAAAGTTCGTTATTGTGATTTTGTCTGTGAAATTATAATAGGTAGATTAAACTACGCGAGTATAAAAACACGTTTTTTATGGGAACCCCTTTTATTTTTAACTTTTTTGCAGTAAGTGTATAATACATGTTGTTATACAATATGCCAAAATTACAAGTCTACTATACAGTTGGAAAGATAGAACCCTATAACAAACGGACGGACAGACAGACAGCGGAGGCCTAGTAATAGGGTCCCGCCGTTAGCACCAACAGGGAACGGTGCTAACGGTAGCCTAATAAAAACCAAATAGCCCTTTAAAATTAATCATTTTCAGCCATTTGATAATATTACAAGTATGGAAAATATCCGTTGAACTGCATTCGAATTTGCGGTCCTCAAAATAAACAACTGCGTTTTAATAATGTCTTGTCATTGTTTTAACGAGTGCGGTCACCACTAATTAATATCATTAATTGCACATTCACAGGCATTTACAAGCCCAAATTGTTTATTTATGCCATTACGATCGCTTTAATCCAAACTGCGCGTTCATTAAGTTACCCCTTTATTACTTCAATTCACACGTTCTTTACGATTGTCATTTCCTTTTGCGCTTTTTGTATCAATTTGGGAAATTTAATCACTTGGATTTCCATTAGAAAATTATTGGAATGTCACCAGAGGACCAATTTAAAAATCAAATTATGATCATAAATCTGAGCCAGGAATACCCAAAGAGCTGTGTCTGGCTAAAATATTGGTGAAAGACACTAAAGAGTCTGACCAGCACCTGTGATACGCGAGATGTTTATCTATCTCTTTCAGTGCAGTACTGTGAGAGAGTGACAGGTGACGCTATACCGTGCGACATAGTTGTGCTAGACAGGCTGTAGAATAGTGCAGCGAGGCGATAAACGCATGTTCCTAAAGACTAAATTCGCAACTACACCGTAAGTCGGAGATCACGGTAAGCCGATCTACGCGTTGTCAATACAAATAAAAAAAAATAAAAAAACTCCCGAACTCCTAAGCCGTAAGACAAAAGGAATTGAAGAATACTTGACGTTTTATTATTTCACTTCATTAGTTTTTTTAGAAAATCTGAAATTTCATAGGATTACGATAAGCTTTAGAATGAGGATGGCACATGACCGATCGTTGTGGAGGACTTTGGAGAAGGCCTTTATCCAGTAGTGATTGGGTCATTATGTAATTTAAAAATGAAAATGGTGAAAACTGATTATCCAATAAGTATTCAATAACAAAACGTCTGACCAATAATAGAAACAGTAGGCGGTAAAAACGCACATTCCAAAGACTTAAACTCCCAAAGACCGCGACTACACCGTAAGTCGGAGATTACAGTAAGCCAATCCCGCGGCATCTACGCGTCGTCAATAAAATTAAAACTTTCCAACTCCTAAGCCGTAACACAAAAGAAATGAAGAATACTTAACGTTTTATTATTTCACTTAATTTCTTTGTTTGTGTAATCTGAAATGGCAAAGTTATTTAACACTGACTAAACTGAAGGCAAGCAAGACTCTTGGGCTTCCACTCCAATGAGTGACGAGAACACTGACCGACTCGTCGAGGTTGTGACTCCCCAACAGTTGGTCATAAGATGCCCTTCGGCTCTATTATGACAATTCCGTAAGTTTTAAAGTGGACGTCGGGTGCTCCAACACTATGCTCGATATGCTCCAACGCTGCCCGCTTGCCACAGCCACCACCTTGATTTCCCTATACGATATGACGTTTACCTTCTCTTTTAATCGTTTTATGTAGCTTAGTCTTGGCCCTCCCCTGTGCCTCGCTTTCCTTCTACTTTTCCTTCGATGATGTTGCTTATAATAGCGTCATGTCGCATAAGGTGACCAAAAATCTTCCCTCTCCTCTTCTCTATGGTGTTCAACAAATTCCTTTTTTCTGTCACTCTTTTAAGTACTCCCTTTAGTTTTTAACTTCTTTGTTTCAATAAAATTATTTATTTTACTTTAAAATTTGGATCAATTTAATTTGCTCACTAACAACTTTTGCAAATTATTGCGTTGCATTGCAAATCGACCACTCGGATAAAGTCATATCAAAAGTCAAATTAATTTGATTGAGGGTACAATTCGCCCAAAACCTGAGATAAGTTTTCCGATGAAATTAAAAGTTCAGACCAGTTCAGACCCATCCTGTTTGATGAAATTTTGAGATTCTAAATATATTCTTTGTGGATATTTTGTATACCGGGGCTTCGAGCTCGCGTCGATTTGATCCGGAGATTGCATTTCTTTCAGGGCATTTCGATTTAGTTGTTACATGTAGTGGGTTTGCATTTGACACGATTTAATTTGAGATGAGTTCCGTGTGGTGATTATGTTGGATACTTGCACCTCGCTCTTGCTTATTCGGTCACACATGTAAACGGGGGGATTGAATTTTTTTAGACCAACGGTTTTACTCTGTTGACGTCCTTAGTATTTTTCTTTCTTTCCTTTTTTACAACCTCACACAAATTGATCAAGTCCCACACTAAGTTCTAGTAAGTAGGCTTGTGTTATGAGCACTAGGTCACGATTAATATACTTACACCGATAAATATATACACATAGAAATTTTCCATGAACCAGAAACAAATATTCGAGTTCATCATACAAATATTTGCCCTTGCCGGAATTCAAACCCCGGGCTGCAGTTGCGCCACTTGTCACTGCGCCAACCGCCTCGAATAATAATAATTAGTCGCCACGCACTTTGTGAGACGAATGGCAAGATTCGACGTTTCCAGTGAGCACCTGTCCGATATAATCGCCGTTGCGCTAGCTCTCTCTAATGACGTTTGCTGAAGTGCTTATCACAAAATATCATTGCCCCATGATGCATGATTCGGCTCGTGGTCGTCGGCCAAGAGCCGCGAGCAATATGCACCGCCTATTGCCATTCAGTGCTCTTAGCTATGTCAGCGATTGGGGCTGATCTGTTTGGACTAATCACGTCGTCTATAACTATTTGTTCCAACAGGCATGTAGGTTTTTTTTGAGGATTTTTATCGGTTCTATGTTTCATTCGAATCAAATGTCTGTATGGGACAAACTACACTTAGACTGCTCTAAAAGTCAAAATTTAAGGTCAAAGTTCAACATACCTACGGAGCGCTAAAAACGCTCCATACAAGTAGCCTACCACATGTGACCCACTCACCCACATGTGTCCTTTGAGGGTTGAGTACCTACCAATATTTGTAGGAAGACAATAAGTAAGTAATTTACCATTTTTACCGTGAAAGAGTTCGTTTTAAATTCATGATTGTCATACAATTATTTTTTTCTTAAATTATGAGGATTCTGAAAACAATTTCCAAATATCTTTTGGATAAAAAAAAAGTATTTTTGGAGTCACAGATTTCAAAAAATATTGCACTGGTCCTCGAATTATTATTAATCCGTGAGAAAAACAAGCACATACAGCCATCACCGGGATCAAAAACAGTTGAAACTCATTGATAAACGCCGCCACAACGGTACTGAATGCGGACCCGAGTAAATGATAACCGTATAAATGAACTTTAAAAATACAGGCTCTCTAGCGATCGGCTGTGTTTAATCACAACCACGTAACTGACTTGAAGCAACTTCGTTTGTACTGAAAATTAGGAATTCACAATACTATTTTTGTATTACCGGAAAAAGTATCAGTCGAATGACCTAGCCAAAAATTTACAAAATCCCTTGAAAAAGGTACACAACCATTCCGAAATAAAAAAAATTGTACCCAAAAAATAGTACCCATAGTACAAGCATTGCTTAGTTTGGGATGAGACTGATTTGTGTAATATTGTAAGAAAAGAACACGCATTACAAAATTTCAAGATGTGGAACATTTGACATCATTTTCAGGGTTCAGGGTGAAGTATTGAGGAGTGCCATAGGAAAGTTTAGTTTGATACAGGATTAAGTTGTTTTAAGACTTTAATTTTTTAAGTACACACACAGACGCACACCGTACCTTCGCCATGGCAACTTAGCCTTAAAACGTGGTCAGATGAGATAATGAAATAACCAAAGTGGTCGGAAGGAATTGGCTGAAAATGTGTATTAATGAGTTCTACACTGACTACACTCAGTACAGCGTGGTTAAAGTAAAGAAAGAAGGGTGGCTTGAAGAAGAATACCATGTACGTAGTTTTAGCGTTGGGCAGCCACGCAGCGCTGCGTTTAATATTCAGTGGGCTCATTGCTGCACCGCACGGTTGTTTACAATCATCACAGCGTTTTATTTCAATTCTCTACCGTTTACAATTTATTGCTGGTATGATTCTATGGGAATTACTGATCCGAAAACCGGCAACGGCTTTGTTAGAAAATAAACGGTATTCATGTTTGTGGGTTCGTACACACTCATTGTTAAACAGGACTAGCGAAACTCTAGAATGTTCAATAAAATCTGCCTGTTTAAAGTTTATTTTTGTAAACGGTAATATTTAATTTCTCCCCCATACGAGCCGTTTTACTTAAATGACTAGAAAATGTCCAAATGCTATGATTTCACCCTAACGGCTTTAGGAAGTAGAACATTTAGTTTTAATGTTATGCTCTAATTCTGACCCTCGGCGGGAGAGGGTGTGAAGAACCTTTTCATAGAGCATTTACCACATAATGTATAACGCTACGGTTTCCGTAATGTTTAAAACAAACTAGCTGGAATCGTCAGATTGCGGTGCTGATCATAAGTAAGTATTATTTATTCGAATGGGACTTACAATACACAATGTACAACACAATAAAAAAAGCTTAAACTAAGTTATAAATCAAATAAAATTTACATAACTAAAATATTTTTTTAAAAGTGTGAGTAACTGTGCCCCCGAGGCACGGTCCCGAAGACGCTGGCAGCATTTCCTCGCTGAATCGCAATACTAATGCGTTGTACGAGGAAGCTGCCAGCTCTTCAGTCCCCAGTAGTCTCTATCAATCTTTTACTGAGGTCTTTATAAAGTTGTGGGCGCTGGAAGCCCACGGACCTAAGGTCTCGACCCCGAAAGGAATAAGTTGATGTTGATGTTAGAGATGTATCGTTCGCGAGTGAGTGATTCAAATGAACTGTATCTTTCCATTCATGTCAGTAACTCACTCACTGAAGGATAAACCAACTTACTATATCAGTATATCTTTCGTTCATAATCACTCACTACTCAATATGAACTGAACTGAATGATGTTATTTGACAGTATGAAGTTATACTTTTAAAAGAAATTAACGACGTCAAATTATTTAATTTGTCGATTATTTTGAGATGAGTTACATTTTTTCAATAGCTGCGTCATTAACTATTAATTTCTATGATACTTCTTACGAAGCATCATTTAAATGAACCACTGAACGGAAAGAAAGACATGTTCGAAATTAGTATGAATGATGTGATAAGGCAGTTTGAGTATATAGATCCACTGAACGAAATGAACGAAATTAGTGATATATATTGCGAGAGCTGATGACATGAATCGTTATCGGTTGTTTGAGTGACATGATTTGGCATTTCTAGTTGATGTGAATGTGCATCAATATCAACTTTAGTACATCTCCATAGAACATCTCATAAGCCAGGCGCGGCGGCTGAAGTGGCCGAGAAATTAAAGCACATACGAGTAAGTACAGGTCTCTGAATACGATTTTGTTCCTTTCGGGGTTGAGACCCTTGGTCCCTGGGGGCCCAGTGCTCGACAACTATTTAGGCAGATTTCGAAAAGACTGGTCGACATCACGGGGGACCGAAGAGCTGGCAGCTTCCTCGCTCAACGTATTCAGCGAGGAAATGCTGCCAGCATCTTCGGGACCATGCCAAAGGTGTCCGATTTTTTAAGTCTTTTTTAATATTTAATTTAATCGTTTTAGCCGTTTATTTTAGTTAGTTAAGTTCTTAGTTTATAGTTGTAATTTTTATGCAATTGCTATGATTTATAGTCAATTCCTTTAAAATCAATTACAGTAGGACTGATCAACCATAAATAAATATTGACTTGAGAATAAATAGCCTGGTTGCGTTAGAGCAAGACAAACCAACAAAAATACTTTCTGATATAAATAAAGTTAGACGGATAAATGAGTAGAGAAGATCACGGTCGCCCGCTCGATGCAGGCGGTGGAGCTCCAACAATGGTCGGCTTCCGGGATTATTGTTGTTGTTGTCCTAAGGCACCCCGCGGATGCTGAGGGCCTCCATCAGTTCATTTTTTGGCCTCGCTCCAGCTCAGCCCGACGGCTCGCAGCTCGCGCTCAACAAGGGCCTATGATGGTTGTGTTTATCACGTGATAAATAAGTGGTAAAGCATCTGTCACTCACACTCGCATTTTGTCAAAACGTGACGGATGCTTTGTCACTTATTTATCGCGTGATGAAAGCAACCATCACAGGCCAGCAGGACGTCACAGGGTACAAAAGCACTGATACAGCATTTATTCAGCTGTATAAGCGTTATATGCTGCTTGTGTGATATTTGTGTAGTGGGTAAATAAATTAATATTAAAGGCTTTCGCGAATTGTCTAAAAAAATGGCAGGTCACTTTGTCCAACTATACTTGGCTTGAATTTTAAGCAGAATACAATTTGTAATAACTGTATATAAGTCATGAATATTTAATAAACAGTGAATTTCCTCCATATCAGAAAAACGTCGCATGTCTCTGAAGGTCGCAATTTTCTTAAGTCGTTCTTCCTCTAGAAAGTCTAGTCTCCGTACAAAATGGTTCAAGTAAAATAAGCCCGAATATTTGATGAGGGTCAGTTAAATTATTTAATCTAATTATTCGCGACTCCGTGCCCCGCATTAGGAAGGTCACGCATGCTCCATTTGCTTTAAATCAATTTTTAAGGATCTAACACAATGGTTATACAAACCGGTGGTCCGTAGGAGTCGAAATATCGTGCGAGAATGATTTTCAGTAGCCGGAGTAGGAAAATTCGTGGATATTTGTTCCCCGGGTACAACAAATAAAAATAAAAGAGGTCCCTAGTCAAGAGAAGGTTGGCAACATCTGATATAGCTACATGTTGGAGAGTGCGGGGAGTCAGTTTGAACTGATTGCACCTTCTCTTCTTTTTCATTATGGAAACCGGCATAGGTTTGAGTTTCATCCTTAAGTCGTTAATTACTACTGACTGGCAATAAGACATTCACTTTCACGTCTCGTTACGGCTAAAGCTGAAGTGTAAGTAATAATATCGCATAAAATACTAATATTTTCTGGTGGAAAGCATCAGCCTATATAGTCATGAAGAGCCAGTGGTTTCAAACCATTATTACAAGTACCTAAGTCATGTTTGTTAAAATCAGAAGGTACAGTCGCCATCAGATATATGGTAGCGGTGGAGGTCCTCAAATATTTCGGAGCAGCATTAAATTTCAAAATATTCGTTACGCTAGATGGGGGCTATAATATCGGACCATATAGTTTGTCTTAAATTTAAGAGCAGCGACTTTTCAATAAATTCGTAACATGCAATCAGGCAAAGATATCGGAACGGACAGATCGACAAAGGTATCGAAGCAGACAGGATGATCATAAATATCGGAACATTTATGGAAAATATACCTTAAGTCTGTGACATAATATAGTTTAAATTTCAGGTTCAAATTTAAGTTGTCAAAAAATATTTTGACAACTTTATTGTGGATGATATAGTAAGTAATAAAGTGAGTTTTTAGATACCTACACGAGAAGTTTTCAAGCAGCATAATACTCGAAAACTGCATAAATTCAACCTGCCAGACTTTGATAGGTATTCATATGACTAATTTTATGAACAGGCAGACCTTCTGGACTGGGTATTCTTTTTATAGTAAATATTTTATTTTTAACCGATTTCAAAAAAAGGAGGGGGGTTTCAATTCGGTTATATATATTTTTTATTAATGTTTGTTACCTCAGAACTCCGTAATTTATGAGTCGATTTGGAAAATTATTTTTAGGTTCATGAATAGACATCTCAAGGTTGGTCCCAAAAAATTTTGGTGAAGATCTGAATAAGAGATCCATGAGGAATCGAAGGAATTCCTAAAATGTTATTGGCACTCATAACGTTTTTCATATATTTTCTAAAACTATTTAAGTATTTGCATATAGTAGTCATCATCTTCCAATGCTGAGCTGATGATGGAAGGTACAACTCCTTAACGGTGAGGAGTTAGGAGATAATTCAAACGAGATGCATGCCTTCAAGACGCCATAAGTACTTATTTTATATGAATCACTAAAAAGAAAAAAAAATAACCGACTTCATTAAAACTAAAAAGCCAAAAATAACCCGTTCAAGTAGGTACAGATTACATTTGACTCATCCTTTGAAGTCGGTGTCAAACCTCACGTTAACTAATACATAAATATAATAATTGAGTGGTTTGGGACCGACGTCAAAGGTTGAGTCAAATGTAATCTGTACCTACTTGAACGGGTTATTTTTGGCTTTTTAGTTTTAATGAAGTCGGTTCTTTTTTTGATACATTTTTTATATTTTTTAAAATTAGCTTTAAGCCATTGTACATATATAATTGTCTTTTCTTTTTTAAATTCATCTATTGTTTTTCCTATTGTAATATATATTTTATGTGTTCATTTCAAAATAAACTATTGTCACATTTTATAAACTAGCTGTTCCCGCGGCTCCGCACGTGTGTAATCGGTCTGTCAGTTTTGCTTTATCACAGTTTCTTGATACCCTGGAGACAGGACTTTCCGTGTAGCACATGTTTAAAAAAGTTTGCACCTCATTCCTAAGTAGCGCCATAAGATTCAGGTGCAAACTTAACTGACTCGAGTGTAGTGGCTGGCGAACCCCCTTTTATTGGTAAATTGTTTATAGCCTATGGATAATATGGATTTTTACGACAGATTAATGAAGTTTTCATCAGAATCTCGCAATCAAGGATACCTTTCTTTGCAAGAAATATTTTATGTATGACTGGTATGACGATAAAAATATTTAATAATTTACCCGTAGAAGTAAAAAACTCTGACATGCCTCAATTTAGATACAAATTACACAAAATTTTGTGTGGACAAGTGTTACTATAGTATATATGATTATTTATTGGAATAATGAAACTATAAAAATGATTTTATAAATTAGTTATCTGTTTGTCTGTTTATCTGTCTGACGTACAAAAATCATAAAAACGGTTGGAACGTGTTCTGTTATCTATTCTAAGTAGGTATCCCCCACCAACTTTTTTCGAATATCTTCCATGTACAGACTTTCGACCCTCTTCAACTTTATCTATCTATACATATAAACGGACAAGTCCTGACTGACTGACTGACTAACTCACTCATCAACGTAGAGCCGAAACTACTGAACCTAGGAACTTCAAATTTCTAGAATAGATCAAGTATACGAGGAAAGCAAGCACTAAGAAGGGATTGTTCAAAACTCATCCTTTAAAGGTGTCAAATCGGGGTTGAAAGTTTGTATGGAACTTACGTAATTTTTGGGTTAGAGTAATAAAATTTTGTGTATAGATTCTCGATCTAAAAACAAGAAAACTAATTTCAGGATTTTTGAAAACTCATTATTTAAAGGGGTTAAATAGGGGGTGAAAGTTTTTATGAGGAACTTGGAATTCATTGAGTAAGAGTAGTAATATTTCGTGTACAGCTCTTTCTATACAAAGTAGGAAAACAAGTTTCAGCATTTTTTGGAAATTCATCCCCGAAAGGGGTTAAATGCACAGTGAAACTTTGTAAGAAAAACGTGGTCTGTTTGAGTAAGGGGTGCATTCTTTTGCGTGTAGACTGATCATCAAAAACTGAAAACCTGTATTTCAGCGTTTTTGAAAGTTCAACCCCTAATGGGGTAAAGTGGGAGGTGAAAATTTGTATGAAGAGCCTGGGATTCTTTGAGTAGGAGTGGTAATATTTCGTGTATAGGTTCTTCTATTCAGCATTTTTGGAAATTCATCCCCGAAAGGGGTTAAGTGGACAGTGAAACTTTATTTAAAAATCGAGCCTTTTTGACGAAGAGGTGCAACATCTTGTGTGTACACTGATCATCAAAAACTAAGAACATGTATTTCAGCGTTTTTGAAAATTCAACCCCTCATGGGGTAAAGAGGGAGGTTAGTTTCAATGAAGACCTTGAGGTTCTTTGAGTTACATTTCGTGTATAGATTATTCTATACAAAGTAAGAAAACAAGTTTCATCATTTTTGGAAGGGGTTAAATGGAAATGGAACTTTGTATGAGAATCGGGCCTTTTTTGAGTAAGCTATTTTTCGGGTAGACTTTTCTTCAAAAAAAGAGAATATTGATTTCAGCGTTTTTGAAAATTCAACCCCTAATGGAGGTGACAGTTTGTATAAAGAGCTTGGAATGTTTTGAGTAAGAGTGATAATATTTAGGGCATTACAAACAACTTTTCACCATAAATGAAGTTATGAGGAACTTGGAATTCATTGAGTAAGAGTAGTAATATTTCGTGTACAGCTTTCTAAACAAAGTAGGAAAACAAGTTTCAGCATTTTTGGAAATTCATCCCCGAAAGGGGTTAAATGCACAGTGAAACTTTGTAAGAAAAACGTGGTCTGTTTGAGTAAGGGGTGCATTCTTTTGCGTGTAGACTGATCATCAAAAACTGAAAACATGTATTTCAGCGTTTTTGAAAGTTCAACCCCTAATGGGGTAAAGTGGGAGGTGAAAATTTGTATGAAGAGCTTGGGATTCTTTGAGTAGGAGTGGTAATATTTCGTGTATAGGTTCTTCTATGCAAATTAAGAAGATGAGTTTCAGCATTTTTGGAAATTCATCCCCGAAAGGGGTAAAGAGGGAGGTTAGTTTCAATGAAGACCTTGAGGTTCTTTGAGTTACATTACGTGTATAGATTCTTCTATACAAAGTATAGAATTATACTATATATATATATAGAATATATATAAGTATAGAATTATATTTATAGTATATATTACATTCATAGTTTTAGTTCAACTGAAAAGGGATATATTTAAATGCACATCTGTATAATTTTTCAGTACACTGGGTAACTCCACTAATTAACTGAATGCATACCAGAAAAACTAATGCTGTGTAAAAAAACAATTGATTAACTGAACATATCCTACAAAAAAAACTTAAACAACATACAAAACGAGATGACCTTTTTAACCGAATTCACACCAAAAATATGGTTCGTACATCGGATATATTTGAAATTTTCACCAAAAATACTGACTTGCACACTAATTATCCCCGCACTGCACACTAAGATCCGACTCGGCCGGGTTAGGTTAGGTTAGTTTTTTTTTATATCCAGTAAAACAGTTTTGCAAATACCTTTAAATAGTATATTGAACTCGCATTATTTAGGGTGCATAATTAGTGTGCAAGTCAGTATTTTTGGTGAAACTTTCAAATATTTTGATCGAAAAAGGGGAATATACAGATATCAATTTAAATACATGCCAACTGAAAATACCTAAGTACCTTATACAATTTTATTCCCTTGAGAGTATCGACGTTTGTAGTGGCATAGGTAAACAGCCGGATCTTTTTTACGTATAACTTAGAAGTTTGGTTTTTTAACAACTTGAAAGGATTATAGTCCTGAGTATTTACATGGTTTTAATTTCCATTTTATTCAATAGACGGACAGACAACTAAGTGATCCTTTGAGGGTTGAGGTACGGAACCCTAACAATTTTTTTGTACGAAGTTTTGTGACTAAATCCTATGTTTTGCATAAAGTTTTAAACCTCTTCAGGAGATAACTTGTAGTGTTCTTTTACCTTGGTAATTCCTTTAAGCGATGAAATTCGGGGCTCCCTTATATC
Organism: Apotomis turbidana; assembly: GCA_905147355.2. Taxonomy (NCBI): domain Eukaryota; kingdom Metazoa; phylum Arthropoda; class Insecta; order Lepidoptera; family Tortricidae; genus Apotomis; species Apotomis turbidana. The sequence continues at coordinate 37,253,864 of LR990281.1, forward strand.
ATTAAATGCTCTGTTTATCTCTCTAGCACGTTGTTCGTTCGGTATATTCGCTTGCTTCGATGTATTGACTGAAACGATAAACAATATTAACTCTAACTCACTGAAAATCGATTTGACGCAGGCTGCTACTTACATTATTTTTCTCTCCTCCTTTTTCTTATTATTATAGTGGCGTTTTGTTGTAAAAAACACTAATTTACAATTTAGCTTTGTTATGACATTTCTGTTAGAAAAAATGTCATAGCAACGTCTTGTCATATAAAATTGTCCATTTCACGTAATTTTACTTCCAAAGCGGTGAGGTTGGATATATTTGAGATAGGTCGTATTAACTTTATCGTTTGGCTGGTGCCTTAGTACTTCTTAAAATTCAAAATTCATATTTTTATCTATTCTGGAACATTTTGTCAGCGAGCCTAATATAAAAGCGCTGCCATCAGCTCAAAATTCAGTCTTCTCGTGCCTCTCAACTAAGGAGGAACTCGAAATTGGTCTGTGCAGGGCCAAAGCTTGGCCCTGCACTCAAGAGAGACCCTTTTCCCCTTTGGCTATCCCCAAACAAGACTACTGACTCACTCGGACGCTGAAAGGCCTTGCCTGCTGCAACTACGAATACGTCCACCTGCTGCCACTGCGTATCTGCTACCACTGTGTATGCGACCGAGTATACGCCCTCCTGCTGCTGTTACGTATACGCCCTCCTGCTGCTGTTACGTATACGCCCTTCTGCTGCTGTTGCGTATACGCCCTCCAGTGCTGCCACTGCGTGAACGCCCTCCTGCTGTTACTGCACATACGCCTTCCTGCGACCACCTATGTGATCACCTGTTACGGACTGATACCAGGCTACACGGTCATCGCCTCATCTGCAACCCACCTGCTACGGACTGATATCAGGCTACACGGACATCGCCTCATCTGCAACCGCCCGGACCTAGGACTTCCAACCTCCCCTGTACTCCGTTATCCCACTGCCTTGGTGACTTGAGTGAAAATAAAGAACCCTAACCCTGAATTTACTGTTTTTCTCTTTCTACTTCTTTTCTCCTCTTATCTTTCTCTCTTTCACGTCTGTTATCCTGTCCTTCGACTCCTCGGAGGACCGGGTAACACGACAGTTTGGCGCCCAACGTGGGGCGCCAAACTGTCGTGTTACCCGGTCCTCCGAGGAGTCGAAGGACAGGATAACAGACGTGAAAGAGACAGAAAGATAAGGTAGAAAAGAAGAAGAAAGAGAAAAACAGTAAATTCAGGGTTAGGGTTCTTTATTTTCACTCAAGTCACCAAGGCAGTGTGATAACGGAGTAAAGGGGAGGTTGTTAGTCCTAGGTCCAAGCGGTTGCTGATGAGGCGATGTCCGTGCAGCCTGATATCAGTCCGTAGCAGGTGGGTTGCAGATGAGGCGATGTCCGTATAGCCTGGTATCAGTCCGTAGCAGGTGGTCACACAGGTGGTCGTAGGAAGGCGTATGTGCAGTGACAGCAGGGGGGCGTTTACGCAGTGGCAGCACTGGAGGGCGTATACGCAACAGCAGCAGGAGGGCGTATACGTAACAGCAGCAGGAGGGCGTATACGTAACAGCAGCAGGAGGGCGTATACTCGGTCGCATACACAGTGGTAGCAGATACGCAGTGGCAGCAGGTGGACGTATTCGTAGTTGCAGCAGGCAAGGCCTTTCAGCGTCCGAATGAGTCAGTAGTCTTGTTTGGGGATAGCCAAAGGGGAAAAGGGTCTCTCTTGAGTGCAGGGCCAAGCTTTGGCCCTGCACAGACCAATTTCGAGTTCCTCCTTAGTTGAGAGGCACGAGAAGACTGAATTTTGAGCTGATGGCAGCGGTTTTATATCAGGCTCGCTGACAAAAGGTTCCAGAATAGATAAAAATATGAATTTTGAATTTTATGAAGTACTAGGGAACCAGCCAAACGATAAAGTTAATACGACCTAGCTCAAATATATCCAACCTCACCGCTTTGGAAGTAAAATTACGTGAAATGGACAATTTTTGGGGTAATGTAGTGTTCTCTTACCTTGGTAATTCCTTTAAGCGATGAAATTCGGGGCTCCCTTATATCATTAAATGCTCTGTTTATCTCTCTAGCACGTTGTTAGTTCGGTATAATTCGCTTGCTTCGATATATTGCCTGAAACATTTATTTATTAATTTCTAGATTACGGAAAAATAAATTTGACGCAGGCTGCTACTTACATCATTTTTCTCTCCTCCTTTTTCTTTTATAATAACGATATATTGTATAAAAATCACTATTTTACAATTTAGCTTTGTTATGACATTTCTGTTAGAAAAAATGTCATAGCAACGTCTTGTCATATAAAATTGTCCATTTCACGTAATTTTACTTCCAAAGCGGTGAGGTTGGATATATTTGAGCTAGGTCGTATTAACTTTATCGTTTGGCTGGTTCCCTAGTACTTCATAAAATTCAAAATTCATATTTTTATCTATTCTGGAACCTTTTGTCAGCGAGCCTGATATAAAAGCGCTGCCATCAGCTCAAAATTCAGTCTTCTCGTGCCTCTCAACTAAGGAGGAACTCGAAATTGGTCTGTGCAGGGCCAAAGCTTGGCCCTGCACTCAAGAGAGACCCTTTTCCCCTTTGGCTATCCCCAAACAAGACTACTGACTCATTCGGACGCTGAAAGGCCTTGCCTGCTGCAACTACGAATACGTCCACCTGCTGCCACTGCGTATCTGCTACCACTGTGTATGCGACCGAGTATACGCCCTCCTGCTGCTGTTACGTATACGCCCTCCTGCTGCTGTTACGTATACGCCCTCCTGCTGCTGTTGCGTATACGCCCTCCAGTGCTGCCACTGCGTAAACGCCCCCCTGCTGTCACTGCACATACGCCTTCCTACGACCACCTGTGTGACCACCTGCTACGGACTGATACCAGGCTATACGGACATCGCCTCATCTGCAACCCACCTGCTACGGACTGATATCAGGCTGCACGGACATCGCCTCATCAGCAACCGCTTGGACCTAGGACTAACAACCTCCCCTTTACTCCGTTATCACACTGCCTTGGTGACTTGAGTGAAAATAAAGAACCCTAACCCTGAATTTACTGTTTTTCTCTTTCTTCTTCTTTTCTACCTTATCTTTCTGTCTCTTTCACGTCTGTTATCCTGTCCTTCGACTCCTCGGAGGACCGGGTAACACGACAAACTTTCCAAAAATCAATGCAGTTTATACACGAATGTATTCCTCACATGAATTTTCTTCTTCCCCCTATACTCAGACAATACTCGTACATTTAAAAAAATCTGAAAGTAGTATTTTGACACACGGAATATGACCAGACTTACGAAAACAATCTCATCTTTTCTCATCCAAACTTTCGCCTCCCATTTTGGAGATGAATTTCCAAAAAAACTTAAGGTTATTTACTCAATTTTTAGTGAATATTCTACAAAAAAACCCGCATACTATACGCGTACCCGTATACTCAACCCCTCTTATTCATAACATTAAAATGTTGTCACCTTAAATTTCACATGCTTAGGGGATGAATATTAAAAAAATGAATCTTGCTTTTTAACTTCATTTATGGTGAAAAGTTGTTTGTAATGCCCTAAATATTATCACTCTTACTCAAAACATTCCAAGCTCTTTATACAAACTGTCACCTCCATTAGGGGTTGAATTTTCAAAAACGCTGAAATCAATATTCTCTTTTTTTGAAGAAAAGTCTACCCGAAAAATAGCTTACTCAAAAAAGGCCCGATTCTCATACAAAGTTCCATTTCCATTTAACCCCTTCCAAAAATGATGAAACTTGTTTTCTTACTTTGTATAGAATAATCTATACACGAAATGTAACTCAAAGAACCTCAAGGTTTTCATTGAAACTAACCTCCCTCTTTACCCCATGAGGGGTTGAATTTTCAAAAACGCTGAAATACATGTTCTTAGTTTTTGATGATCAGTGTACACACAAGATGTTGCACCTCTTCGTCAAAAAGGCTCGATTTTTAAATAAAGTTTCACTGTCCACTTAACCCCTTTCGGGGATGAATTTCCAAAAATGCTGAATAGAAGAACCTATACACGAAATATTACCACTCCTACTCAAAGAATCCCAGGCTCTTCATACAAATTTTCACCTCCCACTTTACCCCATTAGGGGTTGAACTTTCAAAAACGCTGAAATACAGGTTTTCAGTTTTTGATGATCAGTCTACACGCAAAAGAATGCACCCCTTACTCAAACAGACCACGTTTTTCTTACAAAGTTTCACTGTGCATTTAACCCCTTTCGGGGATGAATTTCCAAAAAATGCTGAAACTTGTTTTCCTACTTTGTATAGAAAGAGCTGTACACGAAATATTACTACTCTTACTCAATGAATTCCAAGTTCCTCATAAAAACTTTCACCCCCTATTTAACCCCTTTAAATAATGAGTTTTCAAAAATCCTGAAATTAGTTTTCTTGTTTTTAGATCGAGAATCTATACACAAAATATTATTACTCTAACCCAAAAATTACGTAAGTTCCATACAAACTTTCAACCCCGATTTGACACCTTTAAAGGATGAGTTTTGAAAAATCCCTGAGTGCTTGCTTTCCTCGTATATCTACTTGATTTATTCTAGAAATTTGAAGTTCCTAGATTCAGTAGTTAGTATACATTTATTCGGCAACAATCGGAAATACGAATGCTCCCGAAATTACTCAATAGTGACACATTTCTGAAGTACTACGAGCATGACTGCCTACTAAGGTAATCAGGACGCGTCAACATGTCAAACATATTTTTTTTCTGTTTCTATGAAGTGAATTATGAAAGTGACGAGCGATCATTTCTTTATGCAACCTACATTTTCGTCGACAGCATGCTAGCCATTCTGTAAACAGATCGGGCGAAAAGCGATCCTGTGAACGCGTTTTTGTTGATATTCAAATGAAAATATTGTTTCATAGAATAGTTTTCGACTATATTTGTGATATATTATAGAAATTTCCGTTTAAAGCTCTTTAATTTAGTATATAACTAAATGCAATTCGATGCAATTAATTTTTTGATCCTTGACTTATTCCAGGATCACGGAACCTGGGTTGGATTTTGATTTCTATTAACTTGCCTATAATCCGCGGAAAACCGAGACGAAACTAACGATAGGTATTCCACATCTTCGAATAACTTAAGTAGTTTCTGGGTTATAAGGGCTTGAAGTTGTTGACGCATATGTATACCTAGGACAGGCAGTCCAACTAGGTAGGTCCAATTTCGAGACGGAGGTCAATCGTCGGATCCAACTCCGCAACGTCTTTTCGTCCAAAATAGCCAGTGTGTGTTGCCAGTGATGACTGATGGCATATGGATCCGAGACGTGGTGCTCCACTTTAGGCCTTATGAATAAGCTCAGAGTCTCTCAACGGGCTTGGAGAGGGCTATGCTCGTGATTTCTCCACGGGACCGAATCACAAATGAGGTGATACGTAGAAGAACTATGATAATGGGAGATACGTAGAAGAAATATGGTGGTATGGATAAGCTTCTTGAAGTGGCAATGTGCAGGCCATATAGCACGTAGAACAGATGGCCGTTGAGGCGGAAAGGGACTCCAGCCACCAAATAGATGGACGGACGATTTTATTAAGGCTGCTGGTTGGTGGTGGATGCAGGTGGCTTCCAACTGGACTGATTGGAAATCTATGAGCGAGGACTATGTCCAGCAGTGGTCATCCTGTGGCTGAAATGATGATGAGTCGGTTAAAAAAACATCTTATGTAAATGCATCAGGTTTGAAGTTTAAACCTTGCACTTCAATAGTGAAGCAACTGTCAATGACGCTGCTGAGTATCCGACGTCATCACAAGAAATTAAGCTACTTATTCTAAGTTCGCCAATTTTGACATTGAGTGGAAACAACGTTTTTATAGTTTAGTTAAGAATATCTGTCCAATTTGCGAAAGAGACAGAAATATATTTGTACTCTTTTCAAATAATATCACAACAAACCCTTCTGCTATAAATTCAAATTATAATCATGTGTGTTTGACAGCTTGAAGTTAATAAAGTGACTTTAAATTTAAACTATGTGACACAGACTTAAGGTATATTTTTCTTAGATGTTCCGATCTTTATGATCAGCCTGCCTGCTTCGATACCTTTGTTGATCTGTCCGTTCCGATATCTTTGCCTGATTGTATGTTACGAATTTATTGAAAAGTAGCTGCTCTTAAATTTAAGACAAACTATATGGTCCGATATTATAGCCCCTATCTAGCGTAACGAATATTTTGAAATTTAATGCTGCTCCGAAATATTTGAGGACCTCCACCGCTACCATATATCTGATGGCGACTGTAATAGTGTAGAGTATTTCTCATTTATCTGGGCGACAACAGTTATCACCGCAATTTTTTGCGATAGTTTGTGAAATTTTACTAAATAACAACATCTTCGGTTGTTGTCACTCGTCAATTGAAAAGTACTCGAGTCAACCTTTTTGTTTTATTATTGGCTAGTAAAATAGAAAACAAAAATGCCTGTCCCAACCAAAAAGTGTTTTTTGGGTTCTATTTCTACTACAGATGCGCAAATAATGTCACTTAAATTAAGGAGAACCATTCATGTATTTGGCTCCTGCGATATATATGTCACTAATTTCGTTAATTACCTTTATTTCGTTCAGTGAATCTATACACTCAAACTGCTCCATCATATCTTCATACTCATTTCATTCGTGTTTCATTTCGTTCAGTGGTTCATTTGAATGATGTGTTGTAAGAAGTAAGTATTAAGAAAGTATATAAAATTAATACTAATGACGTATAGTCGTCAAATTAAATTATTTACTGCTGTAAGTAATTTCATAATGTCAAATAGCATCATTCAGTTCTACAGTTCAGTTCATATTGAGTGGTAAGTGGTTGCGATCGAAAGATATACTGATATAGTGAGTTGGTTTACCCTTCAGTGAGTGAGTGAATGAAAAAAGATTGAACTGACATGAATGAAAAAACATATACATTTGATTCATTCACTCGCGAACGACACACCTCTAATTACTACTAGATTTATATTTGGGACAGTGTATGCATGTCAACTACACGTATGAAGTACAAGCACATGAGCATTCGTTTTGGTTAGCTTTAAAAATAAACAATAAACCGTCACGGCAATCAGAAAAAATATATGCAAAGTTGAAAACTGACAATATTTATACGAAATCCTTGCGCAATGTCAATCAGGTCCGCGTTGGCGCGCCAGGGGAAATATGCTGAGTGCTTTCCCTGTTACCTGGCGGGATCTACCTTACCTATCTGCAGGCGAACGAGTAATTCCTGTGTTAAGTGTGGCTGATGGCGAGATGTCTAGACGACGTATTTTATTCGATGCATGTGATGTCGCTGTTACAGTGAAATGTTGGAGTAAAACATGAGCATATTTTAGACTTTTAAATTGATTGTGTTTTGAGAAAAAAAACTGAAATTATAGGTTATCACTCTTTACTAACACCTCTTGAATATTCATTATTAGTAGACTGTTCGAATAGGCATTTATTTTGTTTGTGTTACATAAACATGTTTCTTTTCGAACAGTCACCATTGCGTATAAAAGGTGCTTTACTAAATTATTTTAGCTATAAGTTTGTATCAATAACTCGTGTTCCGTTAACTATGTGGCATTCAGCATCATATTATAAACGCCCCTTTTTCAAGTTCACAAATTATACTTAACCCGAGATGTCGAGATAAACAATTTGAACCGAGAATAGTTTGCAAAAGATCCTTCGATCTTTTTATCTTCTAAAATAAAATATATCCTTCAATTTTGAATCTATGAATGTATTTTTTTATAATATGCAACGTTACACGTTGTAACGTTTATCGTCACGACGACGTGGATTATGTTTTGACCCCTACCCGCTGCTTTGCTAAACTTAATAACATTGGTTAAGTTGTGTTTACGTTTGTTCCTCTTCTCGAGCCGTCAGCCAAGACGTCGGCAAGTTTGAATCGAAACTAAAGTTCATGTTTATATTTACGATGCAGCTTGGGGAGGTGTCTAATCAATATCCAATATCTAGCCAGGCCGTGAATAGCTTTAGAATAGGAACGGTCCACCGCCGCGGCTGAGGATAATAAGATTATAAGATATTTGTTTGCTCTGAGCTAGTGCCTGCTTGATTATTGCGCACTTAGAATATTTGGCGGAAATTGTGTCACGAGGTTTCTATATGGGCTTGGAAACTTAGAGGAGATACCGATACCGTAGGTACACACACAGTCCATGGTTGCATGCTAGCTTACTTGAAGTGTTTTACCTACTATTCTGTATGATAACATACTTGACTGTATTGTATACCAATTATAGCGTATGGTATGATAACATATAGGTATTTGGGGATATCTCAAAGTATACAAAGAGTTATACGAAATATTAGAACATAGCATAATTCTTGACTGTATTGTGTACCAAACAAGTTGGGTGCTAATTCGAGTGTACTTTGAGACAATACAGTCAATAATTATACAAAATATGTTTTAATGTTTTGTATAATTCGTGACAGTATTGTGTACCAAACAAATTGGGCGCTAATTCGAATGTACTTTGAGATATCCTACTAAGTATAATAGTGCTTACCACATGCATGATTTTAATGAAGAATAATCCTATTTTAAGCTTACAATTAGTTCAGGTTCACTGGTACACTGATTGATTCGCTGCTGGTCATAGGCCGCAGTCCCCTTACGGCGGCCTGGTTTGGGATCGAGTAGATGTTTTTAGGGTTCCGTACCCAAAGGGTAAAAACGGGACCCTATTACTGAGAGTTCGCTGTCCGTCCGTCCGTCCGTCCGTCTGTCACCAGACTGTATCTCAAGAACGGTGATACTAGCTATCAGTTGAAATTTTCACAGATAATGTATTTCTGTTGCCGCTATAGCAACAAATACTATTCATGATAAAACAATAATAATTACGGCTCCCATACAAAATAGGGCTTTTTGCATGATATTTCGTTCAACGGGCGTTCTCATGAACCGTTATAGGTAGACAGTTGAAATTTCCACAGAATGTATATTTTTTTACCGCTATAACAACAAATAATAAAAATAAAAAATTAGTAAAAATTAAAGGAGGACCCCATACAAAGAACGTGTTTTTTGTTCAATATTGGTACGGAACTCTTCGTGCGCGAGTTCGACTCGCACTTGTCGGTTTTTTATCACTCGTGAGTTGCTGACCCATTAAAAAAAATTATATGCTCCGTTATCTCCCTGAATTAAACGCAACAATATTTATGCTTCGCTAATCCGCGAATAATAATATCCCAGTCAATTAGTGCTATCCGTTATATCCCTCTAAAACTGCGTGTCAAGTACTAGATTTTTGCCACCATATATCCATCTAATTCCCCCACGTTTATTCACAAATGAATAATAAATGTGATATTACAATTCTCACGTAGAATCAGTTCGGGGCTAATTCCGGCAGCCGTGTCGCCGCATGCCCCCGGCAAATTAGATTATCTTGTCTAAGTGTTAATTTGCCTGGTAATCTCGGGTGTTACTCTATAATGAAGCCCGCAAGTGGCACTGTTTGTATGTAGGTAGGTATCCGAGTAATTTAATCAAGGATTCTGATCTCTATAATGAGGCATGTTTGTGTGTGTAATGGCAATCCCACCAAAACATTTCATGTAAAATTGGCGGCCAAGACTCACATGCTCATAACGCTTTACGACGAAACGGTTCGAGAAAAGGTAGGTAGTGCCCCGCCTCTTTTTTGTTCGTCTTGGCGGGGGCACTACCGTGCCCCCAGATTTGAGAGTTTTTTCAGGTAAATTTGCTGCTTAGCTCTATGGTATCCAATTCACACTTGCATTATTTGGCTATGGGTACGGAGGCAGCGCAGCCTGGAGTTCGTAACTGGTGGGAAGTATTAAATAATGAAATCATGAAATATTTAATAAATTACAGCTACTTCTTTTCTCCTAAATTACATTTAACCATGCGCTGTGATGGGGATTAGAAATTACTGACAAGATTTTGACGAGATTAAGACAGTGTCAAACGTCGAGTAGGTATAGGTCGAAGTAGCCGATTCTTAAATTATGACTTAGTTTCTCATTAGTATCATTGACTTATCTCTTGTTGGTGTAGTATCAATATAGCCGTTTATCGGGCTATACGGATAATCGCGATATAACATTGTTTTTCTTGGCGTAAATGGCTTATGAATCCTTTGTTCTCCGCCTCTCATTAGATCAGCCCATCTTGATTATTTCAACTGAAATGAATATGATCATATTTCCGCTTGCTTTTAATCGTGTCAAGAATTACTTTCTATTATTATTAAATATCTTATTTTACGACTTAACTCGTTAAAACACGTTTACCCGCAAACGAGCAAAATGTAAAACCGCTAACTGAAATAAGTTGCCGCAAAAATATTAGATCGTAAATCGCGGGACGTTGCAAGTTACACGAGTCCTGAATAGCACTCCGATACATTATAAGCTCGGTGATTTACCGTCGCTATAAATATCGCTCTTTCCTTACTATTCTGTACAAACTTCATAATAATTCACGTCGACAAAGACATTGGCAGTGGTAAACGCTGTATAATTTGCGGCGGCCGCGTTCTTCTCGGTTTCTATTTATGGCGTCGCGTCTTTATTATTTATCGGTGATATTAGAGGAAAAAGGCTCTCATCCCTATCACCAACTGCAACGCCTTTTCTGATGATGCAAATATATAATGCTTAATTTTACGCGATGTGTGTAACGACGCGGTAGCTCAAAGCTCAGAGCACTACTCCGGATAAGGTAGAGGTCGTAGGTTTAAACCCTATCACCTGCAAAGTAGTGAATCGCGTATTAAAATATTCATTTTTAACCTGCTGTATCAGAAATTCATAAAAAGTATAAAAATATTGAGAAGATTCTGTAAAACGATATACTTACGATGTCATGGGGTGTTCGACTGGATACCATTTGCAGGACCATTATTGCGCAAAAGAAAACTTTTATCGTACAAACAACGGATTTAATGACATTGTCTACTAACCCCAGAGCAAAGCAGAAAAAATATAGGCGATTCAACCAAGTTCCGCCTACGCTACACATGTTACTACGAGTATTTACCACAGTAAGTATTAAGATTCTCTGTCTGTTCTCGTTTCTTTTTCTGTTGGCTATATGTGACGACTGTACTTAATTATACTCCCTTAGTTGACCAGTTAGTAGAAAAATCAAAGTATGATCCATTCATTCTCATGCCCAGGCCCTATTTCCATATTCTAGGAGATATTTCCAAATTGAAGATGTACCAAGTCTAGTATATAAAAGCAAATTTAACTTGACCGGGTAGTAACGTGAAATGGTAAAGACGATATACCTGAGACATCATTTGGCGATATCTCAAAATACACTCGAATTAGCGCCCAACTGGTTATATAATACAGTCAAGAATTATAACAGAATAGTAAAACACTTTAAGTAAGCTAGCATGCAACCATGGACTGTATATGCATGTGTACGGTATCTACTCTTAGTTTCCAAGCCCGTATAGACTCGTGACACAATTTCCGCCAAATATTCCAAGTGCCTAATAATCAAGTAGGCACTACCTCAGAGCGAACAAAGATCTTATCCTCAGTCGCGGCGAACCGTTATTCTAGAGCTCTTCATGGCAGTTGGGTTAGATCCTGCGTGATATTATAATGAAAATACTAAGAACTAAGTACCTACCCTATGAATCTCTTATAATGTACATGGGTGGAGAGTGGACGGGTAGACGCATGTTTACTTAGTAATGTAAGGTCCTTTAAATATGGATAGCTAAACCTTATTCATTGTTGTATTTGCTTTAATAATTCGGATTATAAAAACCATAGACTTTTAGGCTGTATGACGAAGTCTAGGCTGTATGCCGTGCACTGCTCTATGGACTTATGGCGGGAACGATGACAGACGTCAACGTCAGAGTGTACGGGGGTGAGGGAATGGTTCATGTATTATGCTGGTATTGCTGGTATTTGTGAAAGCTGTAATTGATTGCAGTCAATGCAAATGGAATTGTTATATGTGCATCATCTAGTTTCCACATCGTGATGTAGGTTATATAATGATCATCAGTATTCTCAAGTCTAGGCAATATTAAAGTTCAAAGCGAAACACTCCTAGAATAATAATAGGTAGGCAAGGATATGATTTCAAAATCTAAACAATGTTAAACACGGTGTCAAGTTTGGCATACAACTAGCCTCGTCCAGATATCAATCACACCGATCGATCGAAAACCTTCGAAACACTTCAAATTCCGGAGCTTGCGTTATCAAATCAGAGGGTCGATCGAAAACGAGTGAAATACACTCCAAATTCTGAACTTGCGTTATCAAAAAGTTTCACAAGATAATCTGTAACCTCAAGTCATTGCCCAACTCAGGGCAATCGGTTTCATTTGCAAGTTAAAACGTTCCTGGGGGATTTATCATCCATCTTCCCTCCCATTAGGCATCGATCGCGCGTCATTTCCATTGCAACATAGTGGATTAGTTTCGAGTTTAATGAATCTTTATTAGAGAATAATGAGTTTTTGGAAAGTTCGATACATTAATCACGGGGCGACGAATGCAACCTGACGGTGATTATTCAATGCTTTGCATTCATTGGAGAAGAATCTTTCCTTAATGCCGGTAAGAGTATTTTTTATTCAACGTGACACTTTATTATTTTTATCTGTGTCGATATGACTGAATGAAATTTATTCAAATATTTTAATCGAATTTATATGAAGGAATTGATTAAATTAGTTCACGTACCGCTATACATTTAAATTAATAACCAAAGCTTTTTTTTAAAACCACATACAAAGTGAGCATAAAGGACGTCCAGTAAAAGGTAATTTGATTATCTTCATTAACATCTACACTTACATTTATAGTACCTAATAATGTGAACTACATAGTTGTTAAGTATATTATAATTTACCTATTTAATATGTACGCTACATTTTCAGCTCTATTTTAATTTATTTGGTGCCTAAACTAAATAAATTGCGTATGTTATCTTTGTTTAAATCTAGAAACAAGAGCAAAAAATACAATGGCTGCCATTTAAACTGTTTAACAGCCTCGTAGTCCTCGTTCAGCTGAGGTTGGCTACTCCGAGCGCTTTAGCGGCGTCGGCGGCCACACTTATACGACAATACGCGCTGTAAAGCCCACATGTGACCTAGCAGCAGCGCAAAAGTAATATTAGTAATAATATGCATATGTTACGCGGCTTGCAAGAAATATGAATGTGAATTTTCGCATCTTATTGTACTTGTACAAGCGTGTTTTCTCTATATATTTTTGTCGGCAGTGTGATTGTATTTTCACAATAAAACGGGTTATGTTCGAGTATAAATTGATCTAAACGTACCTTCCAATTCATGGACGTAGAGCCACATCCGAAGAGTCAAGGTAAGTAATTAAATAAATTATATTTTTACGCGATTACGTTACTAACTTACGATACGTAAGGAGACTTATATTTCTGTCAGTGTGTTTTATTTTATTTGACATCGCACTTTGAATAGTTTATTCGAAACTCTATAACAAAATGATTTCAACTCAAGGAGTTCTTATAAACCTGTGCCAATTTGAAATAACATGTACAAAATGTAATGTAATATAAACATCTAGCGATCACGCTAAATATATTTAATATTAAGGAAATCTAATTTGTAAGCTCATTTAAAGTGAGCTGTATTGTTCTTATGAAGAAATAAAGATTCTCTAAACCTAAACCTAAATAATTTTGGTTAGTACTAAACATAATTGAGCTATTTATTTTTTCAGTGTAGCAAAACATTTTGAATTTGACATATAGCTGTCAAAAGGTTAAAATATTTTTACATCACCGAACAACGGCATGCTCTACGAGCAAACTCGAAATTGGCGAAATCATCAATAATTTTGATGGAAGCCATATTTTAAAATTAGAATAGAATACAAATGTTTAAATTTACGAGTGGCCGTGCCCTGGGATCGCGCGGGCATTTTGGGAATGGCAGCAATAATATTTAGCCCTAAACAGTGATAAAGCGATCCGATTGCGGCCTGAAAAATGCGGGCCGTGCGCCTAACGACGCCCATCTGTCTGCGGCCCGCCACTTGTGACGTTTCCACACACACATACATAATACGATGCGTGGTCCAATTGGACTTACCCCACCTGACCAGCTACCTTCTCTAAATTTAAACCATGACAATGCCATGTACTGTTTGAAACGATGCCGGGCTCATCATCGGGTACGTAATGATTTACATAATTTCAGAAAAAAACATAATATATTGACATAAAGTTATTAACATAATGTAACTATTCATATAACGTTTTTTTTGGTATAATTTTCTGCACTCTAATTATGAATTCATATACTTTTATAATGTTAAATGACGGGAGCAAGTCGACGAAGTTCCGCTGTGTGCTGGAGGATGCAATGTACCAAACGATTTGAAGGGTTTCTAGCTCTGTAGCACCTAAGTCATTATATCTCTCGTTACATTATATCATTCGTAAATTATCTAGAACGACATTATATCATTCGTTACATCAGACAGAGCAACGGTACATAATACCAAAATAGATTCACCACTATAAGTGTATCAACTATCAACTGTACTACCTGTATCAAATGTTCGTAATCATAGATCTCGCGTATATAATACGTGTTATTGATGTACGGGCCAGATTTTAGTACGAAAGTTTTCATAAATCGCGTACAAATTTTAACTCTTAGTTCAAACAGTGTAGGGGACAGGAAAAATATTTTCGTTGATTGGTGTACTCCGGCAAAGCATCGGGGACGCGGCATGAAACCGGGGTTAGTCCAATGCACAATTACGGGAGATACCTCTGTTTGCGGGTGCGACACGCGGCAAAACGCGTTGATTTTCCACCGAGCGCAGCCGGTTCCTGGAACATCTAGAATGCCGTAAAGCGGGCTTATTTCTGTAGTCGTAAGTGTATCTATTGCCTACATATATGCGAAGTGCATTGAAGGGGTCACAAAAACAATCGCGCGACGTGGTAGATCAAAAGCTTAGGTGGGATATAAAAGTATTGTAATTGTATAAATTAATTAATCCCTTTTTAGATAGCAAATTCCTAAACAGTACAAAAGCGTTCCCGGAATTGCAAACTTGGATCGGAGACTATTAGATCTTGGGATCCCACTGATCAAAGTACCTAAGTACAAAAATACTAACCAGTATAACAGTGTCACTTTTGTGATGATCATGAGCATCATTTATGTAGTTGATGATTTAAAGAACAGGCATGCGGACAATTTTTTTTTGAAGATGTCAACCGATCCTATTATTTATTGGTGTCTAATAAATGTCTATATGAGACTACCTACACTTAGAGTGCTCTAAAAGTCAGAAATGACCGTCAAAGTTCAACATTCCTACAGAGCACTAAAAACGCTTCATACAGATGGCCTACCTACATAATATGAGTCATCTGTGGATTGGGTACCAGTATTTGTATGGAGAAAATAAGTAATTTGCCATTCTCACCATGAAAAAGTGCGTTTAAGTTCATGGTTGTCATAAATTATTGTGTTGTTAAATTATAAGAATTCTAAAAACAATTTCAAAATTTATTTTCGGTTAAAAAAAGAAATCATAAAATTGTCGTACCTTTGAAGCCACATATTTCAAAAATTCTTTTTTTGTTTTAATTTTTTTTTCTTCGTTTCATGACATATTGAGCTAATTTTATTCATATAACTACACTATATTGTATACTTAATTCTACATCAGTCACATCCCCTATTGACAAATGAAGTATTCAAACACATTTGTAAAAAGAATTGCCCTTCGGCTACAGCGGAGTTGAAAGTAGGATAAGTTCAATCGTTTTGGAGCCGTAAGGTGGGGTAAAGCCGGGAGAAGACTGCCAAAGTTCAATAACTAACAAATCGTTAGTCTTACCCCATTAGACAATAAACTATGTTAGCCTTACTTTACCTTAACTTTCTAGTGTTCAATAAGTAAACGATACATTGCTAGCGTGTTCGTCTACATGTAAAATGAGGAAGATTTAGGATTCAGACACATGTCGACCTCTGAGCAAGGGTGAGGTTACCCACACACCGCAGGCAGACAAAGTGCGGTCTATTAGCGATAGCGCCGAGACAAATGGCACTGGATTGACATTCGCTTTAAACGTGCCGAAGAATGTATCGGACTAATCCCATCAGTATAAAAGTCGTTCGGAAATGATTATACCGAATGATGCGGGTGCGAAGTGTGGCAACGATTTTATGTGATTTACGGGATTCACACGGATTTCCATTGTGATTGCTTAGTCGCACCACTTAGGCTGGTAATTGTGAATGTAAACACACAATTTTTCATCAGGGAATGATCCCCCTGTTTGAACATACTCGCCTATTTAAACCATGAATACAAAGATCAAAGCTTAAAGAAAAATTTAAAAAGGAGCTACCTGGTGGAAGATCTTTGTATTCATGGTTTAAATAAAAATTGTGGTAATGGGGTACACCCACATGAAAAAAATTAGACATTACATGTTTCATAAATTTATAATCGCCTATCTTTTGAAACCGTGACATCGAATTTTCGTTCATTAAAGCTAAAACCCGTTCCAGACCTTCCGATCCTACCCGATCCGATCCTACTTATCGGATAATGTGTAGCGTAATTGTTAGGAAATCGGATAATGTGTAGTGCAATATAGTTAGGACCTAAAACACTACACCGATTTCTTCCTATAAATCGGATCGGATCGGAAGGTCTAGAGCGGGTTTAAGTATGCAAGTGTAGGCATACACTTCCGGCCACTTTTAAATAATGGAATGACAGAAAACATGTGTTACAAATTTTTAAAATTTGTTTACGTTTTCTTTTTGCTTTGGTACTGAAGTGAACTGTATCAGAATATAAGTAATGCTATCAGATCTATAATTTATAGTGCAAAACATATAGTGACAAGACCTCGGTGTTTTTATCCCACCCACAATTATAAATGAGAAAGTTTATGAAGGTGCCTAGAAGTTTTGATCGTTAAATGTCTGTTACTCAATTACTTATGCACGGTTTGTTTGATTAATTATCGAACAGATTTAGATGAAACTTGGTAGACCGATAGATCAGGTCATGAATTAAAACACTCAACAATACGCGCAGTCGGCATGCGGATAAAGATGTTAGTTAATTATAAATATAAACGCCGAAAACCTATCTCACATGCACCGTCTTAAACCATGCGATTAATATAATTAAGCAAAATTAGGCTGGCTTATTGCGGAGGCAATGGGCTTAGATTTATAATGCATAAGTAACCTCTTTGTTTGTACCTACAATGGGGAACAAAGGCCCGCTTTGCGCTGGCGCCACGTTGCTAATGGCAGTGTTACAGAGACACAGATTATATGCAGGTTAAACAACAGATATAACAGTTATAAAGAGAATACTGCGCACATAAAAAAAAGGATTTGTTAACAGTAGCCCAAATGTTAACTGCTAGTTAATAAATCGGAGGACTGACAGAGGGCTACTGGTAACCAAAATAAGTTGTGTAAAATTAGCTTAATTTTATTTTGGTTACTACTAAGCGCAATTTGGCTATTTCTCAAGTAGTCAAACTAATTGAGATATGCTTTTTTGTCAGTGCAAGTTTTAACGGTATTTAATTCTTTATCATTAATCATAATTATACAGGCACTGCTGGACAAAGATCTATGCAAAGACTCTGCACCACCGCCGGTCGTTCGTCGCCCTCGTACTACGGTTGCCTACGATCTTGCCTCTACCAGTACGTGTTTGCCACTCTAAACTTTCTGCCTCTAAAGCCGTTTATTCCCCAGCTACTGCTACTTAAGACTGACAATTCTGTGAGCTACCGCACTACGACCAACATTGGTTATTTAAATCAGCACTACCACGAGTAGTTAGCGAAGAAAACGTCAGCAGCATCGTGTGTATGCGTCAACGTGTGGCCGCCAATTGTAATTTGTGTCGGCTGTACACATTACATACCGATAAATTAAAAAAGATCAAATCAGAAGTGAGCAGATTCGTAGACGTGCCAGTCATCGACATAGAAAACTGAAGTAGCATTGGACTGTACACATAGCTCGAAAGAACCGATTCACGTTGGGGCAGAAAGATTCTTGAGTGGAGACCACGAAACGCCAAACGAAGCGTAGAACGGCCACCCGCTAGATGGTCGGACGACCTGGTTATTATGGTTGCAGGAATTCGTTAGACGAGAGTCGCTTCTATCCAGCCTATGTGGAAGTCTATTGAGGAGGCCTAAGTCAGCAGTGTACTTTCTAGGGATATGATGATGACTATGATGAACTTCATAAGATAGGTGCATAACAATTAGGTATATGTAGGTATTAGGCATAAATATTAAACTATTGTTTTACATCGTATTAGTTATTTCTTTAAATCTGAGCGTATATACTACATGTTTTGCTACGGCTTGGTCTTCTCTGTTACAAGTCATACTCTT
This sequence comes from Apotomis turbidana, assembly GCA_905147355.2. Classification (NCBI taxonomy): domain Eukaryota; kingdom Metazoa; phylum Arthropoda; class Insecta; order Lepidoptera; family Tortricidae; genus Apotomis; species Apotomis turbidana. Next base: position 37,272,384 of record LR990281.1, read on the forward strand.
TGGCATACTATATATTTAGGGACCCCTGGAAAGGTGGTTAAGCTCCTTAGTTAACCGACAAAAGTGATAAACTCGTGTGCCTGAGTGCTTTGTAATATTCCGTGGAAATATTGCGGGTCTAATTGTTGTAGGGACCGGAAAATGCGGTAGATAATGTTATTAACGTGGGTAACATTGACCGCTGGATTGACCTGGCGGTTGCATTGTTTAACTATGAAGCCGTAATAGTACACGTTGAACAAAAATGAATCAAGCTGTTCAGTCCCGAGTGGTTTAATAGTTTATTTTTTTGCCTAGTTTATAATTGTGTCCCACTGCTGGGCAAAGGCCTCCCCTCTCTCGCGCCACTCGTCTCTATTGGCTGCATGTTCCCTCCACTCGTTACTAAATGCATCTAAGTCGTCCCGCCATCTTCTTTTCGGTCTGCCTCTGCTCCGGTAATTCTGGCCCATCGTTCCGGATGCATGCGCCAGACATGTCCAGCCCAGTCCCACTTCAGCTTTGCGGTCTTGGCACCTACGTCTTCACGTCTTCAACGCGTGTTTTGGAACGCAGTTCGGTGTTTCTTATACGGTCTTGTCTGCGAACACCTAATATGCTGTGTTCCATCGCTCTCCGGCAAACTTTGAGCTTGATATTTTGAGCTTCAATCAATAACCAAACTTGTGCTCCGTGGGTTAGAATGGGAAGAATACACATATCGACGAGAATAGTTCAATGAAAATGTATTCCAAATGTCTTAAGGCAAGCAGGAAAAATTTCGTTCGCGTGATTCAGCATTTCACTTTGACAGGACAACGACATCAGCAGGGCTAGCATATCTTGACGCGTCTTAGCATCAGCTGTCATGTTCACATAGTATTGAAAAGAAAGTGACAGGTTGTATATGTCGCGCGACTAAGAGTCGCGAGTCACAGCTATGCTTGAGATGCTGCTATGAAATTGGATAACTACATTTTTATACAAAGTCACGTTCTCTCATGCCTAACATCGGTACATGTCACGACATTTATTAAACCATATACAAACCAAAGTACCTTACGGTTGTACACACGTGCAGTCGGCGTAATATAGTTAGTAGCAGTCAAAGTGGCCAGTATCGTAACACATGCTTACTGCTATGTAAATAAAGATCTAAATAAAAGAACTGAAAGGGATTATAGATTATACCAAGTGCAAATTTAACCCGGTCAGTTAAGATGGGATATGTATTTGTACGGAACCCTCAGTGCGTGAGTCTAAACGACACTAGTTTAGAAAATTTAACTATAATATTGTTTAGTATTAACCTTTATACTGACTCATTTATAAATGGCGGGGACACTGGCCGCTTTGCTCCTCTCTGTATGAAAAATGTAACTAGACTTTAGTGTCAAAACTAGTGTCTGCGAATATAGCAAGAATTACAGCAAAAACATTATTTATTAAAACCGTGTGATCAAAAGGAAGCTGACGGAGGCCTCCGAAACAGAACGGGCGACAGCAACGGTAAGTCCTTGATATTTATTCTTGGATCAGTATAATGTTCACATATTTCTGACTCCACCCCACGATCCTTCCTTCGTTACTTACAGTCCGCTAACGGCTTTACGCCACATTTTCTGGTCTTCGAACCGCATTTTCAAAATTTTGAACCTACCTATTTTTTGTTTAATTCCCCAAATTATAATCTATAATATAACCGTTGCTTCCGTCGCGAATCGTATTCGCTATAAAGCTATTCCCTGTTCTCACAGATTTTCAAAAATATAATTCAACCAATTCGTCATATTTTTGTCCGTGACAAAAATGGCGGAAGGCGAGGTGCAATCTTTATTACAAATTAGCACTTTGACAATTAAAAAAGAATATTTATTCAAAAAATTACAAAAGGCGTATGATGTATCCAAAACTGTTAAATTGGATAGTCTAGACTCGGTACAGAATTACATGGTACAGTTTTCAGAACTTGATGACGCTCGTAGCGATTTCGAAAAAATTGTCATGGAAATTATCATGCTTGAAATGCAGTCAAACCCCAAGGCTAAACCTTCAACAAGCGCGTTAGAAAGCTTCGACGAATTATATTATGTTTGCAAAAAGGTAGCTTTGAACTGCACGCGTATAGTTCAGGAGCCAACCGAAAAATATTCAACTACAACCAAGGATGATTGTCTAGCTAGGCCGGTCTTACCGAAGCTAACGTTATTTGAATTTGACGGGCAGGTAGAGAACTGGGCTACATTCCATGATACCTTCGTGTCTTTGGTTCACAATCGCAAGTTCGAGAACATAGATAAATTTCATTATCTCCTATCTTGCGTCAAAGGTCCAGCACTGAGCATTGTCAGAAGTCTTCCGATCACGTCATTCAATTACCCACTTGTTTGGCAAAGCTTACTTGATAAATACCAAGACGTTAGGGCGTTGACCGGCAGATATCTGGACAAAATGCTGAACTTTTCGCCTTTGACAAAAGACAGCGTAGCGAATTTAACCTCGTTCGTGGAGACTTTTGATCATTCGTTGAAAGCGATTCACGCCTTGCAGATTGAGAACTTGGACGACTATCTATTTTGTCATTTGGCATTACGTGGGTTAGACAGTCATACTCGGAAATTGTTTGAAGAAAGCCGCGATCAAAATAAATTACCGATATTCGCGGATTTAATAAATTTCGTCAACAAACAAATTAAAGTTTTGGAACATACATTTCCTAGTGCCGGCTCCCGGACTATAAACAATCAACAAGTCAAAGTGAAGTCATCTGTCAACTTCGCACAACCGAGTCATAAACCGGCCAATTTCAAATATTCGAACGCAACTTCGTCTTCACAAAAGGTTGGATCAGCTGTTTCGCGTTTTGATACTCAAAATAATTCGAACCAAAACAAACTGACTTGCGTGCATTGCAACTCAAATCATCTGATTTATCGTTGCGAACAGTTTCGTAAACTGTTAGTTCAAGACAGGATTGACCGTGTCAATGCCTTGAAACTATGCACCAACTGTTTAAAAAGTGGTCATGAAACGTCAAGTTGTAAGAGCAACATGACTTGTGGAGTTTGCTCTCGGCCTCACCACTATTTACTACATCGGGATGCAAGTGTTCTGCAGGCAACGGCCGTGCCGACGCCGCAGACGCCCCGTGCTGCCGTGCATGCAGCGGGGCCTTTACTACCGCGCTCCGTGAGTGTGGCTGTGACACCCGATCCAACCGTTACTGAGAATCTTCATTCCGTGACTGAAAATTCCAGTTCTTACGGTATAGTACTGGGGACTGCGAGGACTCTAGTCGTTGACATCACTGGTCAATATCAGAACTGCCGTGCCGTTCTTGATTCTGGAGCTCAAAGTTCATTCATTACTTTGAACTGTGCTCAACGTTTGGGCTTACCTCGCAACAAATGCCCTTACACGGTATCAGGGCTAGGAGGTGAACTAGTCAATAACTTTGGCATGGTGACATGCGACTTAAAGCCGTGTAAATCGGACGTTCCGAGTTTCCGGCTAGAACTGGTCGTAGTAGAGAAAGTGTCATCCGAAATGCCAAATGTTTCGTTTCCACCGGAAGTCGTGGAAGAATACAAGAATTTCGATTTGGCTGACCCATTGTTCTACGAAAAGTCATCGGTAGATATTCTGTTGGACAACGGTGTCGTGTCTGATTTGATGTTGGACAAGCCGACTAATGTCAAGCCGAACATACCCAAGGTGATAGAGACGGTTTTCGGTTATGTCGTAAGTGGAAGATTATACAACGAAAGTAATCAACTGTCATTAAATTTACATCTGTCGATTTCTGAAGAGAAGACTTTAGACAAAACGCTGCGTGACTTCTGGGAAGTAGAGGAATTGCCGTGCAAACCTGTACTCAGCCCTCAAGATCAGCTGGCTGAAGATATATTCGTGCGTGATCACTCCCGTGATGAGGGGGGGAGATACATCGTGCCGCTGCCTTTTGTGACTGATACGCCGACACTTGGAGACTCTCGAGTTGCCGCCGAACGACGATTGCTGGCAACAGAGCGCAAACTTGCGCGTTCACCAGTGCTGCAGCAAGCATACAACGACTTCATGCTCGAGTATGAGAAACTTGACCACATGGAATTGTACACTGGTAGCGAGTCAAGCAAGTATCTGATTCCACATCACAGCATTTTAAGGCCGAGCAGTACGTCAACACCCTTGCGCGTCGTATTCGATGCTAGTGCGAAAACGTCTACAAACATCTCTCTCAACGATACTCAGTTGATAGGACCAAACCTCTACCGTGATATAGGTTCCATTATAACCAATTTTCGATTATTCGAATACTGTTTCGCAAGTGATATTTGCAAAATGTATCGTGCAATCCTTGTGCGTGAATGTGATAGAAAATATCAACACATATTATATCGGTCGTCCGTAGACGAGCCGATTAAAGTCTATGAATTAAAAACGATTACATACGGCGTAAGTTCGAGTCCATTTCTGGCCATTCGTACTTTGCTACAATTAGCCAATGATGAAGGTGAACGTTTCCCTTCAGCTGCTAATGTCGTGCGACAAGGTATATATATGGATGACATTCTATGGTCATGCGCAACCTTCTCCCAAGCCTGTGCATTGCAGGACGAGTTAATTAATATGCTACAGTGCGGAGGACTTGTGCTAAAGAAGTGGTCTAGCAACTGTGAAGAATTATTCGAGCGCGTTCCAGTTGAACATCGTGAAACTACTGTCACTTTTCAAAAGGATCGGGATGACGTTTCGATTAAGCTTCTAGGCTTGAAATGGTCTCCGGTGTTTGACGCGTTCAGCTTCTCTTTGAACAAGCAAGATACCGTCAATACCAAGAGATCTGTGCTAAAGACTCTAGCATCTATTTACGATCCCGTTGGATATATTGCTCCTTGCACATTTGTTGCAAAGTGCATCCTTCAGGATCTTTGGAAGGTGGGTCTCGGTTGGGATGATCCTCTGCCTCAAGAAGTGTGTGAGCAGTGGTTGACATTCATCACCGAACTACCTCGCCTACCTGAGTTGCAAATCCAACGGCACATATTGCTTCCAGATGTAACAGAATGCGAGCTGGTTGGATTTAGTGATGCATCATCTCGTGGGTACGCTGCCTGCATTTACGTCATATCACGGAGTCAGTCGGATGTGAAGTGCAGATTGCTAATGGCGAAATCGAAGGTCGCACCTGTCAAGGCTCAGACGATCCCTAGAATGGAACTTATGGCCGCGGCTCTTCTTGGAAAACTTATGAAGTACGCATGCGAATGCATAACTCGAGTTGATGTGACTAGAATCACAGCGCTAACAGATTCGTCAATAGTTTTAGCGTGGCTGCAAACTGACGCTTATAAACTGAAGACATTTGTGTGTAACCGTGTTACACAGATAATAGAGTCAATACCACCCCATGCGTGGCGTCATGTTAAAAGCGAGTACAACATGGCAGACGTTGCTTCCCGAGGTGTATCTCCGTCGCAATTCATGCTTGATAGCTCTCAGTGGTTTGAGGGACCTGACTGGATGTACGAGGATCGTGAAACTTTTCCTGTATCAACGTACACAAATAAAAGTGAAACTCAAATTCTTGAGATGAAATCAAACTCGAATACGTTCAGTTTGATATCTCGAAAGACGGAAGAAGAAGATAAACTAGAGTTTGTTGAGCGAGTCTGTAACCGGTTCTCTTTTTTTTCAAGAATGCAAAGAAGCATCGCCTGGATTTTACGTTTACTACGACGATCCCGCGATAACGTTTCAATTCGCCACCAAGTCTTAACGACTGAAGACTTGAACGCAGCCCACGATAGTCTTATAAAGCTAGTGCAAGCTGCATATTTTAAAGAGCAAATTGAAACACTGAAAAGGGGCGAGACGTACATTCCTTCGTTAAGGAAACTTGCACCCTTTCTTGATGCTCGTGGCTTCCTCAGGGTGGGGAGTCGTATCCCGCACTCTGATTTGCCATACAATGCAAAGCATCCCTTATTGTTGCCGAAGCAGAGTAGGTTTACAAAGCTCTTGGTCGAATATTTTCATAAGAAATATTTGCACACAGGTCCGCAAACCTTGCAAAATATTATCAACCAAAGATATTGGATCTTGTCGGCTCGTAGCCTCATTCGATCAATTCACGGGAAATGTAAGAACTGCTTCAAATGTAAACCGACGCTGCTTCAGCCTAAAATGGGTGATCTTCCCTCAACTCGGCTGATGCCTAATAAAGTGTTTGAGAATGTAGGTGTAGACCTAGCCGGACCTTTCTACATAAAGGAAAGTTTAAGGCGTAATGCAAAGATAAGAGAAGGCTTATTTAGCGGTGTTCGTGTGTTTTTCCACAAAAGCCGTGCATTTGGAAACGCTTTCCTCTCTATCTGCGGATTGCTTTCTGGCTACCCTTGATAGATTCGTATCCCGTCGTGGTCTCTCGGCATGTTTTTATTCGGACTGTGGAACGAATTTCATAGCAGCCAGTAAACATCTTGCTGATGTTCAGAAATTCATGTTTGACAACAGCACCTGGCAGGATATTTTGAACGGCTGCGCTCAGCGCTTAATTAACTGGCAGTTCAACCCTCCTAGTGCTCCTCATATGGGCAGTTTATGGGAGAGCTGCGTTCGAATTGCGAAATATCATCCTGTGCGTACTGTCGGTGACAAAGCTTTGACTTTTGAGGAACTGTCAACAGTTTTCTGTAAAATAGAAGCCATAATGAATTCAAGGCCATTATGCGCTCTACCGGCTAGTGATAATCCTCATGAGTTTAATGTGTTAACACCAGGACACTTCTTAGTAGGCAAGAGTCTGACAACTGTACCAGAGTATGATTTACAGTTTGTACCCGTAAACCATTTAACACGTTGGCAATATTTACAAAATTGCTCCCAACTGTTTTGGAAGAAATGGAGCCAAGATTATTTAAACACCTTACAGCAAAGGTCAAAATGGTTCACCTCGCCTCCCAATATCAAAGTAGGAGACTTAGTATTGGTGAAGGATGATCGGGTTTCTCCATGCAGTTGGCCACTTGCAATTGTCGAACAGACACATCCCGGTTTGGACGGCATTGTGCGCAAGGTTACCCTGCGTACAAGAGCTAATAATTCTTTATCAAGACCAGTTAACAAACTGTGTCCTCTTCCTTACACTTACTAAATTCCCTTCCTCTTTCTTCAATTATGAAGATTTTATTTTCTAGCGCCTCAGTGAGCGCATTTTTCGTTTTATTCCCTTTCCCTATATTTTATGAAAGCCACATAGTGCTTTCGGTGGGGGGTGTTTAGTATTAACCTTTATACTGACTCATTTATAAATGGCGGGGACACTGGCCGCTTTGCTCCTCTCTGTATGAAAAATGTAACTAGACTTTAGTGTCAAAACTAGTGTCTGCGAATATAGCAAGAATTACAGCAAAAACATTATTTATTAAAACCGTGTGATCAAAAGGAAGCTGACGGAGGCCTCCGAAACAGAACGGGCGACAGCAACGGTAAGTCCTTGATATTTATTCTTGGATCAGTATAATGTTCACATATTTCTGACTCCACCCCACGATCCTTCCTTCGTTACTTACAGTCCGCTAACGGCTTTACGCCACAAATATGTATATGCTTCCTGTCCTCGAATTATTTTTCTTATTTTCTGAACCATATTTCCTCCAGGCGAAACTATATTGCACAATTAAATTATTAACTACTTCGTATTATATCAAATCTTTTAAACCGTTATTTGAAGCCACAAATAAACGTAATAAATTATATATTTCATAAATTAAGCACTAGATTCAATTCAATAGAGTAGATTACATTTGACAATTAGTTAATTCAATTGTAATCCTTTTGAATATCATCGTTTAACAGAATTGACTATTAAACTAGAGAAATTCATGCAAAAGCAATTATTTAGATTAGAATTAATCTCACAGAATCCAACAATGCTCTATCAAATTCTGAAATTCAGTACAGACGCGTTAATCCCGGTTCTATGCCCCGCTTTATGCCTAATTTGTAATTAAGCGTTCATAATTCAAGTGCAGAATAACCCTGCAACCGTATGTGCGCCTAAATCTCGCTATTAACATAGACAACATGTCGGTGTTTACCTCGAGCTAACGTTTATCATCGTGCGGGATATTGGGCGATTCTCAGAATCATTGCAATCATGGTTTGGTCGCCATTGTGTCGGTAATTACAAGTAAACGTGAATTTACAGTACAATTTAACAATACATAGAATTTATGAAACATGTTATGTCTCATTTTTGAATGTAGGTCCAACACAATTTTTTATATTGTAAGGTGGAAGACTTTCAAATATAGAATGCAAAGATCGACTCTCAAAGCATAACGTCGGTTAAGAGTGTAAACCTGCTAACGCTAAATTGAGGAAGTTTACAGGAGAGGCAAAAAACATGATGTAAATTAAAGTAAAATACCTAGAAAAAAGGGAAAAATACTATCAGGTAATTTAATTTTTTCTTCAAATTTCTAAATAAAAGTCGAGTAAAGCAATTCTACACATATTTATTTATTATCACTTTTATAACATAACTGTATTTTGCAGGTTTTTATGAAAATTAAAGTGTTTGTCATAACAAAAATTGCGATTACTAATTAATTACTAAGCGAATTATGTTCGCATGTCTTCAGGAAGCAAGGTAATGTAAAAAATAACCACTTCTAAAAATTTTTATGGAAAAAAACGAAATACATACTTGAACCCTTCTGAAATTATGAGAAGTATTATCCTAAAAACAAATCACGATTATAACATTTTCTTGATGTATTTATAACATCAAGTTTTTAATCTTATTGGAATTTATTTTATCAGTCTCAATATTTTAGTCACACTTAGCCATTAAGTTTTATAAGTACCTACGGGTAAATTACCTAATCATGAGGCAAGCTATCATAATAATCTCGATAATCGTCAGGTAACGTGTTTTTCAAATACTGCAAGTCCTCAAACTTCCTTTTTGTTATTTTTATTCTTGTTTGGTACTGATTTCGTAGGTTTTCGAACGGTATGGCAATTGCTGCCGGTGACTTTCGCTGTGGCAATATTTTCCACTCATGAGTGAACCGGAATTTAAAATATATATCACCGTTCGGTGTATACCGCAAAGCTCGTATATCTGTGACTTTAGGGTCACCTTTAACCCGTCCAGGACGTATGCTTTTATAAAATTGTACCTTATCAAAGTTTTTGAAGAAAGTGTGGTTTAAATATGTTACATCATATGGTTTGGGCTTCCTTCTTGCTGATCTGCAGATAGAGATGTACTCAGCAGGTACATGGATATCTTTATTTTTCAGAGCCCTCTCAATTGTAGAATGCATGCTATCTGCTTCCATCTGCGTATGTCCAACTTCGAGATACTTTTGCTCTATAATTATATTGTGGTTTATTGCCATCAAAGCATTAGAGAGCACACAGTTTCTGTTTTGGTAAGTACAACCATCGCTATAAATAATGAGTTTATTTGTTTCTCCTGATTCAATTTGCGGTAAAAAAACCTTTTCAATGAGATTGACCCATATAGACGCGAATTCTTCAGATTCCAAGCCCCCTTCGGTTTCGTTCCATAAATAGCAAAACCCATCTTTATTCTTTAAGTTCAAAAAGGTGAGATTGTGGACTTGAAGTTTTGTTCTGTAGTATAAGGAACTAATTTTAGATTTAGGTGCCAAAAGAACAGCCTGCATATCAACCGTAAAAACAAAAGGTTCTTCTGCTTTGTCTCTTTCTTTTTCAGCCCGAGCTTCCTCTTTCTTACTTTGATGTTCTAAATATTCTAGTTCCGAAATTTTGCCAACTTTATACCATGAACATTTTTCACATTGGTCCTTTTTGGGAGCGTATAACCCGATATCGTTAATATCGTACTCTTCATTAAACGTTGTGATTGACAGAGCATGCACGTTTCGTGATTTGCACCAATCATGTACGTAAAATTCGTAAAGAGATTGTTTTGATCTCCATTCTGGTAATAAATACTTCTTTTTTGAATCAGCACGACAGTAGTGCGATGCCATCTTTGGCAGTGATTCGAAAAACTTTACAAGTTCCTGGCGTTCTAATCCAAAAGGTCTAGGAGTAGATACTGTAGCATTTGATGGACGAGTGTCTTTGTTACTATTATTGACAGTCACTTGTTTATTTTTCCAATTAAGTACGGTCCATCTTCCGATTCCAAGAGTATTCAGAAACATTGTTCTGCAAACTTTCATAGTCTGATCGTCTTTTTTCAAAAATTAAAACAAAGATTGAGCTCTTTTAGATTCTGTGGCTGTTTTTCTTCCTCTTGGTCTCTTAACGGGTAAAGATGTGACTAGATTAGAAACGTATATTTTTTTTTCTGGCCATGATATATTCCAAAATTCTTTAAAAATACTGAGTCTATCAGTTTCTGTAAAAGTCCAACACTTTAGTGCTCCTTTTTGAGTTTCTTTACATTGGCATCTCTTCTTAAGTTCTCTAGGATTCCTTGGAACTTCATAATCCCATTTTTCGGTTTTCTTTCTTCCAAAATACTTTTTCCCAGTTTCCCGTAATTTCCTGTTACGTTCAGCAAACCAATTAGATTTTTGAACTTGAACCCTTTTCTTTCTTTTTTTACTTTTTTCTGGGTAGCTTTCGTAATCAGATTCTGAGTCAGAATTAATTTTGTATGGCACCAAACCTTCTTGGTAACTTTCATCCGATATTAGATCACCTATTTGATTAACTAGGTTTGATGAACAAGGAGTATCCACATCAGTAAAGCTTATCATGGCATTTTGTTGACAGTCTTCAGCTTCTTGTATTTTACTAATTTCTGTTAAATCTTGGGAAACGATGTCAGTACAATTTTTATCCATTCTCGATGAGTTGATCAGGTGTAAATCAACAAAACTTGAATTTAAGAGAGACATCGTATTGGTATCTGCAAATGAAGCTTGATCTTCTGAGTTATTATTATCAGCTTCACAAACAATTAAGTTTGTTTCCAGCGTAACGTTAGAAAATGACAATGTAGGGGGCATTAACTCATTTTGCTTGGGCGGTGAGAGCTGGTCGCGATCGCGATTAATGTGATCGAAGTTTTCGACACCACTAATATTTGCACGAATATTATCAGATTTCAATGTTGGTGACAGGTTAATGAATTCAAATTCAACATTTTGCACAACAGACCATTCTTGGGAACTTGAGGTATTTACTGGCCCTTTTATACTTTTATTACATAAGTCCAACATTTTTTGGCCTCGCCTATGCCGCCTTGAAGACATCTGAAAAATAGATTTAAAAAAACTAAATACCTGAGACCTGACCTTCATATTACACAAAGTTACTTATTTTTCATGACTGGAATAATATGACATGACATATCATATATTGCACGCAAGCTCTTCATTGCTCAACTTCTTCACTTATATTTTTGTATATTTATGACAAAATTCACTAAACATAATAAAACAATTTCACATAAACACAAAAAAATACCTGCTAAGTACAACAAATTTGTGATGATACAAAGACTAAAAACTGCTAACTCCCATTTCTTGTGATGCCACGTTATTTTGACTTTAAAATAGCAAAAACGCTTCTTTTACAGACCAATTTTAATAAAAAAACAATAATAGTACATACCTTTGTGATATTATACAGCTATTATCCTTCATTTACACCAAAAACACCAGAAAAAGTTTTTTTTACGAGAGCACTCGTGCAGGCAACTAAAATTCTTACGAATGTGTCGGGTATGTTGGAGTTAGCCGGTAGTTTTTAAACCAAGTGGACTTGACTGTTATACTCATCATTCGATTTAGACAATTTGCAATATTATCTGGTTCTAGCTGTTTTTCTTAGGCGGTGTATATATTTTTTTACTTCATGTTGGTGGGTAAAACGAAAAATGGTAAGAAATGGATTTAGCAGCATTACACTTAGCCGACGATAAGAAAAAGTTTGGAAGGTTATTTGGCGTTAGGGTGGTGGAAAGGTTAACACGTTGGACCGGTAATCCAGAGGTACCGGGTTCGATTCCCGGTCTCATCCGCCAGGTTACGCATTTGATTTTTTCTTTGTGCTTTGATCTTTGTATCAATGGTACAATACAGTGGTAATAGTAAAGCCTGACCAGAAATATATGAGCATGCGCCATATTGCGGAAATTCACTGGAACTAATTTCTTACACTGGCACTGATTTTATGATGATTTGTCAACAATGTCAATGTAATTCGTGGTGGTTTCTTTAAAAGCCAAATATTTAAAAATATCCAAAAATTATGCCGAAAACCATTCACAGTCGTAAACGTAATATTATAAATAGTGTACACGTGTTTACTAGATTTACTACACGAAAAAAAGTCAGGAAAAGAGTGCATTCCATTAAATGGTATTACGAGATTATGGGGAGGAACTGACAGGTATTTAAACTAATGTCACTATACTGCGGTTGCGATTGGTTACAAAATTGTTGCAATATAAATCTTATAAATAGCGCCCTCTTGTCAATCCTCATATATTTCTGGTCAGGCTTTATGTATTTATTTACTTTTACTTTATTGCACAATAAGGGTACAAATGGCGAATATAATGCCATAAGGCGTTGTCTACCAGTCAACCATTAGAAGTAGGTATATGCACCGGGGTAATGTATATTTTTGTTACCGCTATAACAAAAACTAATAAAAATAAAAAATAAGTAAAAATTAAAGGGCCCATACAAAGAATGTGTTTTTTGTTCGATATTGGTACGGAACACTTCGCCTGACTTGCACTTGGCCGGTTTTTTCAAATCATGATTGTGTATTCAACCGTTTCCATTCTTAATTAAAGTCTCAATACCCTTCATACATACTGTGCACTAAGTTATACCCTGTGACCGAGTCCTTTGAGCGGGTCGCTGTTTATAAAGTTCCTTCTTACCGCAATCCGATTCTGTTGGTTCACAAGCAATTTTGCGGTTAGTTAGCTGATGATTACGGTTAGTGGACCGGGTAGCCGGTGTCTACGGCTGCCTCACGCGTGTAACCGGTTTAATGGTTTAAAAGCCGGCTTTTGGTTAAATTGCGAACCCCTCTGGAATAAATGTTTTCAGAAGTAGAAAAAAGTGTGAAAGTGGATTAACTTTTCATGATTCCTCCCTATAGTCATTGCCTTTATATTCCAAATAGATGTTAGAGTGTTAAAAAACGGTCGTAAAAATTTACAGGATCTGCACAACATGTTTCGAACTCATATGGAGCTCTTCATCAGGGACAGCTGGGTCAATATCAACAAGACGCATTTTTTGTATCATTTCGGTGTGATTCTTTATTTTGGATTATTTTTGAGTTTTTTAAATGTGAAGAGATACTTTAGACTATATTATTAAACATATGTAAAAGGGACCCTGAAATCTGAAATAGTTTTCGAGATATTTGAGATCGAACATGAAACACACAACGGAATGATAAATGTACACCAGGATGATAAAATAAGTGCACCGCAATGAGATTTCATACACCGGAATGAAAGAAAAGTGGCAAATTATGAAAGTAATTTTACGTTTTATATTCGTAATATATATTATATTGGCATTACATAATAATATAAACATATATCTTAGTCTGGTATTAAAAACAAAATAATAAAAAAATATTATTTCGACAATATCTATGAGAAGTGAAGCTACTTTTGATGTCATTCCGGTGTTTTCCTCATTTTGGTGGGGTTTTATAGTCATTTTACTACACCGGAAACACCGGAATGAGAATGGTGGAATGAGAAACACGACATATTTTTATTTCTTAAAAAAAGAGTAAGCCCTATATTCTAAAACTAATTCAACTCTTGAAATCACGAGTATACTTTACCTGATATATATGAATTTCAAACCACACACTTAAAAAATAAAGAAGCTATAACAAACTCCGGAATGACATTTTTTTTGTCCCCGGTCCACCGCGATGATATATTCACGTTTATACAAGCCAACGTATTGCCACTAAGTATACACAACCGGCTTCGTCGAGCGCCGCAGCTTGACTAATTCTTTGAAGTGCGCGGGAGACGGGGGGCGCAATTGATCAAGTTTGGGAAATAAATCGGTTCCAAACATTGTCGGCGGTAATGAGAAGTTTTCTCGGGACAAATTTATATGCACTTATTCAAGGGTATACAAAGGAGATATAAAACGGGTAATGTGCTTTTTTCGTTACCTATTTAAATGGTAATAAAATAAAGGTAACAGATTTTCTTTGTCATGCGTAGTATTTGACTTACCCGGCATTTTACAAACAAAACCGGCTTGGGAACAACCCACCTTGATGAGAAATTTGGTCTAAATATATTTTTTTAAATTATTATACAGGGTGTAACCGACGGTGTACCGAAAACTGAAACCATGGCTTCAGACCATTATTCTGGGCTGGAAAATCGTGGAAATTTCTTTGAGAAAATTCACAAATTTTCCTCGCTAGTTTACATTTTTTCTTTATTTTTCCGTTAATCGAACTCTACCGGTAACAATTTTTCATGAAAAATCGCATGAAAATAGCATTTTCCGCAAAACACGCAATGTATCACAAACAGTATTATGTAAGCTTTACGGTACAAAACAGAGCGCATGGAGTGGGAAAGATAACGGTACTGGCCGGTCATTGAGCCGCCAGGCCAGTGCGCTCGCACTGTTTTAATTACCTACCCGCATGAATGTTTACCTACCCACACATTTTATTTGCTTTACTTGCTTGAATGAAAATAATCTTGTTAGACTGTTTTAATTTATCGGTCAGTTGTTATTGGTGTTAGGTAATACACTAGTTGTGATCTGTGGTTGCGTTATTTTTGTGGTTCATTCATTCAAGTCATTCGATGCGCATTGGCGTAACGGTATGTTTTGCGCTGACGCGTGAGTGGAGTGGGGAGCGCCACTTGCCGCGTGCTCCCCTCCCCGCGCGTCTGCATCCGAGAGAATTGGACGCAATACATTGCGCGCCGAATTTTATAATTTATTTTGAAAAATCTTATCCTTGAGTTTTCCGAGAAAATGAGCACTCGTTTTCAGTTCGTGGTTATGGTCTAAAACTACGGTTTCCGTTTTCGGTACGCTGTCGGTTACACCCTGTATATATTAATATTTTAATTTTAGCTGTTGCCCGAGGTAGACAATGGCGGGCTGTTTCCGAAAAAAAATGGTACTTTATTATTAAACCTTTCTGCACCTGCGTTTTCAGTCTTGCCATCAAAAAATACTGCTTGGGAACTTGACCCAGCTATCCTTGCTGCTACGCGACTCACCCCACTCACCGGTTGGCCGTGAGTCGCGTACCTAGTCGTAAACCGGTTTTATAATTATGAAAGATGTCTCACGATAGTTTTAATAATATTAGATGTTTGAGTGTTTGTGTTGAATTATGTTAAGGTGCAGGATAAATTGAAGCGAAACTAGCGCCATTCTTATTCTTTATCATTATAATTACCTACCTATCCCTATCTTTAAAATCAGGTCAATTTTCAATACTGAATTGTAAGACCAAGGTAACTAGAAAAACACTTTAATATTTATTGAATCACTCTCCTACAATTTTTACGGGCCGCCCTACAAGACGGGCTAACGTCTAAAGTGATGGCCACTTTAGTTTTGGGCCGTTTTTGGAGACACACAGAACAAAAAAAAAATACAATGATTCAATCAATATTCAAGGTATTTATCTAGTTACAACTACTGAGATTTAATCAGATTTCGAAAATTAAAGAATAGTTCCGAAGTGGCCCTTGTATCGCCTTACCCTGGACCTTAACAGACTTAAACATTTACAAAACAAGATGGCTTTTTCTATCTATCTATTATTTAAGATACAAACACCGTAAATACCAAAGCAGAGGTATAAAATATGCATCATACATAATCACATCACAAGCATGGCATGATCTCAATACCACAAGGGTGCAACTGTTCAAAAACTCTAACTTTTTGCCTCCCACCGTCGAGTCGCTATCAGTTGACTACGCAAACACTTACGTTAGTTGACATGTTTCTAGAAACTTCCGAGTTCCAGAAACTTCGTGTTTTCAGCAATTTCAAAATTGTGCTGACGTGCTTCTCGGAGTTTGTAACGAGTTGGGGAAAATGCAGCTCATCAAATTTGTAGAATCGTTTAACTATCTGCGGTAACTAATAATGATTGAGCCGTGAGTCAGTTTTTGTTAGTAGACATCGAAGATCCTCCATCAATAGTCCAGTTTGATTCTCTTGCAACTAGCGGGTCTTGTTTCTATTTGCGGCATGGGTCGCAGTATGGACTCTAACAAGCACTCCATCCATTCGGTCATATGTACAGTTCATTAAATTGTGGAAAGGCTCTCTACGTGTTGACTTCAGCTCCGCGCACGCCTTACAGAGGTTCGGGACAACATTGTCGCCTAAGCGGGTGCAACATAATATTATTAGTATATTTAATTGAGCACATTGGACACGCGTTGATTTTTAGGGTTCCGTACCCAAAGGGTAAAAACGGGACCCTATTACTGAGACTTCGCTGTCCGTCCGTCCGTCCGTCTGTCACCAGGCTGTAGGTATCTCAAGAACGGTGATAGCTAGACAGTAGAATTTTTTACAGACGATGTATTTCTATTGCCGCTATAACAACAAATACTAAAAATAAAATAAAATAAATATTTAAGGGGGGCTCCCATACAACAAACTTGTTAATGATTATGGTACGGAACCCTTCATGCGCAAGTTGGACTCGCACTTGCCCAATTTTTTAATAAATTCATCTCTATACTGTTGTCAGATAGCAGATAAATAGCGCAGGTGAAACCGAAAATCCACACACGCCACGACCGCCTTTCCAAAGCCCAGTGAGGTTTTACGCTTTTACGTATGTTTGTGTATTCGTCCGTTCGTTGTATTGGACACTACAGTGGAGTGTCCACAAACGATATTTCACTCTGAAGCAGCGCGTCAGCGGCAAAACCTATACAGGCTGTCGAGTGCCGCCTGTTTGCTGCGAAAATATAAGATCCGAATGGACTAAGAAAATATAAGTGTAAACGACTTGGTGAAAAAAGCAGTTGAGGTTAGAACCTACTAATAATATTAAAGATTAGAAAGTTTGCGAATACGTTTGGATGTTTGTTGCTTAATCAAGCAATAACGGCTGAACAAGCAGATAAAATGGGAGCCCTCCTTAGAAACTTATTTCATCAACTGTTTCGCCGAAATATAATTTTCCGGAATTTTTATTCCTCTGTACTTAGTCATAAATTTTTCATAATTCTTGCAAATATTTGTTAGGTTAGGTCTGTTTTATATCAATCTCAAATAGTTTACGGTTACAAAGAAGATTATTTTTCGATAAAATGATTTATCGGCGAAATTAAAAATTCGACGATAATAACTCTAGGGGTTAATAGAGACCCAGATAAAATTGCTTTAAAGAGAATTTGGTTCTGGGAAAGACACGGTAGCAGGTAGTAATAGTAGTAATACCTACTAATATTCCATATAGTGCACCACATGAAAAAGAATATAACAAATAAATAATATAACAAAAAGTAGGGTACCTAACAATTGGTCTTTTGGTAGCAGAAAAAGTCAAAGGATGCATGTTGAAATGGCAGTGCAAGAATTATTTCAAAAATACATTTGACATAGGACAGTTTTTATCACAGAAATTATTCCTGCGACGAAATTGCGTCTTTTTGGATTCACTGCTTCGCGTTTTTATTATTGATTTTGTTGAAAACGTAAAGAAAATTACAATTGGAACCCTATTCGCGAGGTCTATATTATTCAAAGAGCCACTCTAGTAATATTGAAAAAAAGCGCATGGCACAAAAATTACACCAAGTTTATCTGTTTATCTTGCTACTTAACATTAGAAATCCTATGTTTTCCTCCCTAGTAATGAAAGTGCTTAGTAAAAATATCCAAGTGCAATATTCCTCGTAGCAATTTCAGTACAACAAGCGGGTTAAAGGAAATAAGAAATGCCTTGTTCTCAAGCCCAGGCACAAAGTTAATTAAGTTTGAACCACTTTGTTTTATAAAAACCTGTTGAGCTAGTTTTTATACAGCAGCTAAAGTTAAGTGAAGTCATACTTATATAATCTCGTAATGGTAATTATATTACAGAATGTACCTACTCTGACGTAGACATAAACAATGAAACGGAGTAAAATAGAATTTTATGATTATTTATGATATTCAAAATAGAGAGCTAGACAACGCTGTCTGATCTCATTTTGTATTGATGTTATGTTATAAGAATGACCCTGGCACCTTAGATGGCGAATCAACAAATGAGTATATTTTTTTTCATAATATAGATTTTAATCTTTGAAATAAAAATACAAATTGAATGTGCGCGCAATTCACGCAATTGTGCTGGAGTTATCAGCTACGGTGGCGATAGCGCAATTAAATAAATTGTCAATCACTATTGTCTTTAATTTCATTTAAAATTATTACCTACCCTTAGTTTTAATTTTTGATTTACTAGTATACCTAATACAGCGTAACACGACAATTACATATGTATTTTTGCTATTACAAGGCTGGATAGGTAGCAACAACGTTTTCGTAAAATGTAAAAGCAAATAACCTTCTATTTGTAAGTTTCAATAACGCATGATTTTGATATTTACTACATATTCGTATCTGGTAGTGCTGTGCTTCATTCTGTTTGTGAAAATTGCTTGTTCAACATTATGTAGCAAGGCAATCAAGAAAAGGGACATGCAACTTTTTCCCAGATTTACGTAAAAGTATATTTTTTTAGAATGTTACAACATTTAAATAATGCACATTTTAATATTTTAGGGATATTCTAATGTAACCATATGGTTAATAATATTTACGCAATGATAATTATTGGAAACTTGAAAAAATAAACATCATTTTAGCCACGGGTATCCATGAAGAGGCACGCGTAATAGCGCAATTAATCCACGCACCACACAGTACTCACAGTAGCGTAATTGTCGAGCAGGCTGCCATCGGAGCTTAATTATCTCCTGCCTAATTATCGATATGTTCTAGCGCCCGAATTATCGATACGTTGTGGGGGCGAAATTATCGATATGTTTCAATGCCGCATCTACACGGCCCATTGCTGCAGCTAGGCTTCGCATAATTACAAAGTTGATTTGTAAATTAATAGGTGTTTTCCAGCGGCTTCGCCCGCATTGTTTGCTATTTTGTTTATTTCGCGGAAACCGTGTGATTTCCAAGATAAAGAACGCCTATCTATGGCACCTCCCAGGCTTTATTAGACAGATACACATAAATAATCTATATAATTCAGCGCAAAGTTTTCACATAACATACACCATTATACATGATACAATGAGCTGCAGAATTGCATTTGTCCATAGTACAGTGATATAAGCACTATGAAAAAAAAATGTGATTAAATTTTACTCTTAAGCCGTACCTACCAGTGGCGTGGCGTCGAAAGTATTCTTGGTCATGTCGGAGCAGATTACTAGTTTTTTTAAGAGCAATAAGCACAAACTGCTCAATCACCTTATAGCGGGCAAGCCGGCGGCACTCGGGTTCTTGGACGCCACGCCATTGTTACCTTCCTACTACCTAGGCCAGTACGAACATGTGTGTCATTGACAAGTTTTGATAATTCTATATACTTTATTTTTGTTAGGTGGATAAATAAGGTCAACTCAGATGTATTTTCAAACAGATATAACGATACTAAGGAATTTAGAGTAAATGATCAAAAAGGTTGGAAAACTAAAATGATCGGATGTATTTGTGTGTTTTGTCATCACTTTTCGAAAACCAGTCCCTAATACTCCTAATAGTGTGTGAAATGTGAACCCCGGCGTTTCATGAGTGAACCCGGTGTGCGGGAATCTAGCCGAGTTAGGGTGCGTCTCGACCGCGGGAATCGACTAATCACGCGAGTTGAAATCTGTGTCTCAGCTCCCCTTCACTTCTGTGATTGGTCGACTCCGCACATCTCCGCTCCGCACCCTTAGAAGTATGATTCCACACCGCGGCAAATCCGGTGCATAACAGAGTTATCGCACTTAGCGCAGTTATGGAAGTTAGCGTTACTAAGGCAGCCGATAGAAGACTGGTTTTTGTATGGGCTAATTGTAGTATTTTTAAGGGTAAGTCAAAAGTCCGGCGAATAAACGTAAAATACACTTAACACGTTTGATCCGTAGCAAAATTTAATTCGGAACTTCGAAGGCGGTGTTACATCAGTGGTTGAAACACAAATGCCCGGCTGCATAGTTTAGGTTCTAGCCGTCACAGTGCAGTCAAGTACAGCAGGTTGAATCCTTACTGCAACCATTAAGTAAATATTATTAATATATTTTTTCTCCTCTATCGAACGTTTATATATCAATTATGCGATCTACTGCCACGCTTGCCTATGCCCTAGCTGGCCTATGAAACAATTTACTATGACAGCATTACGAGCCAGTTTTTAATATAATTATAGTACTGATAGGAGTAATGGAAGAAAGCCCATCTCATTAGAACTTTGAATATGTTAAAAATTCAACAAAACTACTGATTTCCTTTTTACCTGTATGAATCTCATAAAATCTTGAGTGTTTTAAATTGATTATTACGACAAAATAAAATTTAGTCAATGTATAAATTTAGTCAAATGCATTTTTTTTATGACTGGTGCAAACATTTTATTCCTTATACTTATTTTGTTACCATAAAACGGCAACTAATCAGTGACGTAGAAAATCTCACTAGCCGATGTGTCATACCCTATTTTCTTATGCTTACTCTTATCTTTCTTAGATAGTTTTTCGACGACGATTTTGGCTCGGTTTGTAGACACCTGCCTACTGAGCGGCGGTCCCGGGTTCGAATCCCGGCCGGGGCAAATATTTGTGCAAAATATTTGTTCTTGGGTCATGGATGTTATCTATATATGTATTTATATATTATGTACAAAAGACCTAAAAGATAATAATATAGACGCTGAAACTGCTCAATGCAGATTAAGATGGAGACATCAGACAAGGAGAGCCGACCCCAGATGATGGGAAAAGGTTAAGGAAAAGAAGAAGAAGAAGATATATTATGTATATCGTCACCTAGTACCCATAGTACAAGCTTTGCTTAGTTTGGGACTAGGTCGATTTGTGTATGATTGTCCCTTAATATTTATTTATTTATTTATTTATAGTACCATTCTATTAAAATCCAGACTCGCCGATACAACTAAGGGAGTCCTGCTGTACCTGTCTCTATTGGCTGTGTATATGTTAATAATTAAACAAAGCTACTGACCAGTCAGCTCGTAGTTCTCTGTTCCCCGTAATTTATTGGCTCGGGGCAGCATTATGAGCCAGCTTTTAATAAATACCTGCGGGGTTCTACTTTATAACGTTTCGTTCCAGCTTGGAATAGACACCTTTATACAACGTGTTTTTATTGAACGTTAACTTCGACTTATGTTTAAGTACTGTCGTAGCCTATTAGCTGACATACTTGTGACAGACTATTGCACCAATTGAAGGCTCTCTGACAGGCAAATAAAAATAAATAAATATTCTGTAAGTACAAAAAGTAACTAATAAAAGCTGAGGAGATCCACAGGAGAAACAATTTGGACAGCGAAACTTGCAGAGCTGCCAATGTTAAAGACTCAAGTCTCAATGCTACGGCAATGTAAAAGTGTCCTTGAGGTCTACTTGCAGAATAAAATTCATTATTATTTAATTTTTTATATACTACACGATATTCTCGGCCACTACTCTGCGTTTTGGTACCGAAATGATTCGACCTGGTCAGGCTCGCGTGGCACCATTGAATTATTAATTTATTATACAGGAGGGTTACGCCGATGATCGAAATTCAATCTTCGTATCCCGTTCCCGTGTCCCGTTCATTTAAATACTGTTTGACATGAGATCGGGAGGGATGGCACGGTACAAACCTCGGATTCCAATCTTCAGAGTAGTCCTTCAAATCTTACGACGACTTTTGGCCGATAATAAGTCCATGACTTACTATAGTGGAGCAAATACTCGCACATAGGTACGAGCATTGGCGTATCTAAGATTATTTTTCAGACGAGGCCTGGCCATGGCCCATGAGATGACGCCATGAATTTCTATCGGTACCCAACATCCTGGGGTGGGCACGGCCCACGCGGCCACCCCCTAAATACGCCTATGGGTATGAGAGGAAACTATAGCTCTGACTGCTAGTATAGTATGAATGAAGCACTCCATCCGTATCCATTGATTTATGTGCCATTAGGTTTATCCAATTTGGCGTGTGATACGCATCTCCATAATGCCTGCATTGTTAATAAGCGGTGCTATAAATGTACAAGATACTTGGTACGAAAACGGTCGCACAATTCATCTCATAAAGATTAAATAATTATGAATATAATAAATGGTGCCTGCGATTTCGTTTGAGAAGGAGGAAAGCAAAGATACTTTTTCCAATACTATGGAAAAAGTATATTTTCAACAACTACCTACCTATGTTACCAAAAAGGGGTACACTTTTTCTAGCGAAATAGTCTATCCTATATTATTTCATATTATACAGCTTTAAAAATAATTGTAGCTAATCGTACGTACATTAAGTACTCGTAAATATAAGTATGTTTTTTTTTACTTTTATGTGCTTTTATATACTTGGGTTTGAAGCACATAAAATAGCTTTAGACTATGTCGGTAAGGAAGTTTCATACAATTTCACCCAACTATTAGTGAAGATATAAATTATTCATGCTTATTGTTTATCCCCTAGCACAGTCACTTCTATATAAAATTATTCCGCGTATTAAGTAACCCCTTGCAGTGAATATTCTGTTAACTGACAGTTCCCTATTAGACGTTTCCAAGCATGGTTTACCGTCAAGTTGTTAAACCGCCGTGTTTTGTTACAAAACGAGTTTTGTTTATGTTTTCAAACTGTTTATTAAGACGCGATACTCTCGCGCTGATCGCTCCGCGCGTCGGTTCAACTCTTAAACTTTTAATGGTATTGGAAAACTTTTATCGGCCTGATATTTTTGTCGCTCAACTTTTATTCGATACATAAAGTTCAATTTTTATCGAGTTATCTATCGTTTTCGAACGATCCTTTATGATGTGAAACTGGGGTTAAAACTTGATAGCAGGTTACTAGGGCTTCATCGGAAAATAGGACAAGGGATAATGTCTTGTTTACTAGGTCGAGATATTTATAGCTTACCCATCAATCAGCATAATTCTTGACAGGTGCTGCGTAGAGAGATATTTGAAAGAGCGTCAGACTAGACCGTCAATTATCAACAGCTACTCTAGAGGAGAGAGAGAGAGCAAACATACTCGTAAAAGGGGAAGAGGTATACTGCGTCGTGTTCGTTTTATCTATCTACTTCTATATTTCTTTGTAAAAAGAGATCGCATGGAAATATACATAAGTAAGAATTTATTATCATAAGCGTTATGCTTCTATGGTCAGTTATTGACCAAGACTCCTTTTCGGGCATGACAAAACAACCATCATCCAGTAATCCATAAAAAAGGCGTTTCATGAATAGATACCGCTCGAATGACACTAAATGACTTAAGACTCCTTTTCGGGCATGGCAAAAGAACCATCAAACAGTTATCCACAAAAAGTAGGTGTTTTATGAATAGATACCGCTCGAATGACACTAGCTGACTTTATTAATACAATTCGTTATTTACGCGCAAATATTTTTACGAAGCTATCGTCGCCACAAAAACAATAAAGAATTTGAAAGTCTGTCTAGACCAAAGCCATATCTCACAGCCGTTGTTTACGGGAGAAAAATACGACTCGTGTCAGGGCCTTCCACAGACAATAACCACGGGAAAGTACTGCTCGTAGAGTACTACTAGTACATATATTATAGTTACAGACTTCTTCTTCAACTTAAGTTTTTTTTTTATATATGTTTGTCTGCGGGTCCATGGGGGCCCTTTGCCTGTCTTGAAGCTGGCACGCCTCGTCCTTCCGGACAAGGCGCCGAGAAATTTCAACTTAGGAGTTGCGCTCTTGTCGGTGTACCAATCACCAGCCGTCTCTTTCTTGAGCTTTTTTCTGCACTTCTTGGTAAGACATTATGTATTAGTAATCCGAAATTCGACTTAGGAAATTCCGAGGTTGTCCGATATCTATTATTATTATTTGCGAAAGATTAAGCCGCTTTTGGTTTTATGTGTGTGTGTCTACGAACCAATCATTGAGAAGTTTTGCTTGTGACATTGACGTTGACAGATGCGCACACGGACCAAACTTAGCCCGTGGCTAACCAATATTGGTTTCACTTTCAAGCGCCGACTTAGTTTTCTAGGCGTATTTTAAGGTAATCTACAGTTTCCCTCACTCAAATATTGCTTAATTGCGCAGACAGCAGCAGATGACGTGTCGCAGTAACACTGCTGGTTCCTA
Organism: Apotomis turbidana; assembly: GCA_905147355.2. Lineage (NCBI taxonomy): Eukaryota > Metazoa > Arthropoda > Insecta > Lepidoptera > Tortricidae > Apotomis > Apotomis turbidana. Next base: position 37,296,755 of record LR990281.1, read on the forward strand.
TGTATTTCCATGAAATACCATTCGTAGTTAGCGACACGAAGCTAGCGACGCTGCGACACGTCGTCTGTCGTCTACTGCTACTGTCTGTAGTCGGCTACGAACCGACACATTTAGTATGATATGATGTGAAGTTAGTGCGAATAAATCGTTGAAAATGAAGAAGTCTCGCATCGCAACAGGACTAGCTTGTTCCTAATACTTAGTCCTGCACTTCTCTCATGCATTATTTAAACAGATGTAAATAAATCTAACAGTAAATAACCCATTTCATTTGCATCGGTACATTCGTCTATTTCATTTATTCCTAACCAACTGACCGCGACCGCAATAATTCTCATTTGCATCAAACAAATGAATGATTCGTTCGTCCCTACAAGTGTTAGTAGGACGTAACACAACCCACCTACAAAACTAAAGGGTAACATTAACTGACTTAGACGAGTTTGACAATCGTTTCCAAGATATCAAAGCTAGGGTTTTGATTGCAATGCACTTGTTCAGAGACATAGTCCTTTACCGTTCTGAATGCGCGATATATTTGTTCTAATTTGCGAAGCTCCCATGGCATTTGGGGGCGATATAGCGCGCGGTTAGTTGTTATTTATTACTAAATAGTGCCAGGGCTGGACCACTCCGCGATGTCGCGAATTATGTGCATATGTTAATGATGTGCCTTTACGCCGCGTATGAGGTGCAATGAAATTTGAATAGCCAAGGTGATGCAAATTGGCAATCTTGAGACGCGCTGACCTGACTGACTTTGACTTTTAAATCTGCTTTGAACTGATTTCCGCGAAAAATTCAATATTTACATATGAGTAGGTGTATTTGTGAGTGTCAGATTTATGAATGTGTCTTCATCAACTGGTCATGTAGGATTTTTTTTCCGCCCAAGCACCTTTTTGGCAGAAAGCGCGCTATGCACTACGTCATTCGTAGAGAACTTTTGTCATAAACCTTGAAACAAACTTAGGTGTATCTAGCCAGGTAGTTTGTTATATAATAAATTCAATAACCGGCCCACAGACAATATAACACAAAACAGTCCCAGGCTCCTTTACGACTGAAATTAAAAGCTTGTAACAATAACTACCAACGATTACCTGTATAGGAAAAATCGGCTCAATATATCCTTTAAAAGGAAACATTCTCTTTATCCTGAGTCCTTTTCCTCGAGTTGTTTGCTTTATTTGAGCACATCGTTCTCAATACGGCGCATTAGAGGCGCTGAAAGCAAACGATCTCATTGTGCACATAAATAGCGCTCGCATCAGTAAAAATAACAAAACCCTCTGTCCTCGTCATAAGAATTGAAATTTTTTCAACCATTTTTTTAGGGTTCCCTTTTTAGCAAGATGGTGACGGCCAGCCTGATGATAAGCGTGTTCGGGGGTTTTCGGTGCTCGAATGATTTGACTCTAGGCTGACAGTAGACGTCAAAGGAATGCACCGAAAACCACGAGGTATGATGATAAGCAGTTAGCGCAGCATTACACACGAGTGATCGAAATATTTATTATTTTAACTGCACTCCATCACTCAAACAACTCAAGTACAAAGGCAATGGTTGCAAACTGCGGAGATATGATTGCCACATGTATATTGATGTTAAGCAGTTGCCACAGCCTATGGACGCTTGCGATGCAAAGCCAGCAGTATCACACGCGCTTCGCCGACCCTTTACGAACCTAATATATTTACTCCGCTCTTAAAGAACCCCATGCTGTAAGAAAACCTCGGTAGTAGACTCAAATCATGGATTAAAATATAGGTTAGGTTAAGACTTTCAAGATAACTCGGCCAGCAGATCTGTCCCAACGATGGACGGGCGTTTTATTTCCCAGCGGACATTGGGAAAAAATTAGTCCATAAAAAAATGTAACGCGGAACCCTCTGCGAGCCGGCCTTTCTCCACAATGGCCGGGCGCTTTATTTTCAGCTGTCCCCTCCACAAAGCCCGCATACACTAGACTACTACAAAGCTAATATTGTCAAGCATTTCATACTCCATTATTCATAAGAAAGTACAATCTGAATTTCAGAAAGTCGGCCCGGGGAGCGCTCGCTAGCTGTAGTCGCCAGAGTTCGTTTTTGAATTTAATTATGTGCGATGTTCAATTCGGCGTCTTTTGTCAACGGATCTTTGAGAGGTACTTGGCCTATTTAATTTTTATTACAAGCTTATATTGCTAAATGGCAATGTACCTACAAAATTAAGTACGTATGCATGTAACTATCGCCCTGTAAGGTGGAGCGACGACATTCGTAGGACAGCGGGTAGCAACTGGAGGACGAGAGCTGAAAATCGAGCTCAGTGGCGTGCCATGGGAGAGGCCTATGTCCAGCAGTGGACTGAAACAGGCTGATGATGAAGTAGGTAACTATGTTAGTTCGGGTGGAATCTTGCAACTCAATTCTGAAGCAGATATGTTCAATCGATTTAGCTGACATGTTGTATACACGTTTAATTTGGATGACAGTGCATGGTTAGCCGTATGACGTCATTCTAAATCCAACATAGCGGAACACGAAAGATGATGGACTACTTATTTTTTATGCACTTGTACAATATGGGTATCAAATGTAAGGGCTTGCTGAGAATATTTCTAAAAAATATAGTGACGTCACTCTAAATTGAATATAGCGGACTTCTAAAGATGGACCCTATTATATCGGTTACCTAGCCTGTGGATTTACGATGGTTAGTTTTATCACGCGATATATAAATGACAAAGCATCCGTAAGGTTTCAAGAGAGCGAGTGTTAGTGGCAGATGCTTTATCATTTATTTATCAGGTGATAAACAGCTAAGCATCAATTTTCCAGAATTACCTAAATCAATTCAGCAAAGGCGCAGCGCTGCAAGCTGATATAGAAGATTAATAACCAAGCTTGTGAGAAATACGTATCGTCCATTGATATCCCCGCCGTTTCACCCTTTCGGCGCCACATGTCATCTAGACAAATGCTGGTGCTTCAGCTCAGACCCGGCGTATTATTGCATTCCTATATCTTCCTGTATTGTACTATAATTCGTTCGCTTGTTAGATCAAAAGTAAAATAATCTAATCGAATTTGCCTGTCACGTCATTCAAACACGTAAAATACATAATACCTATACATATTATTATTATATTATATGCCGTTTGGGGTTGAGACTGGGGTGAAAGCGCCCACAGGGTATTTAATTAAAGAGTATAGCCGCAGGTTAGTCGAGTTGTTGCACAGCACAACTATGGTTCGCGAATCAAGTCGCGCGATAAAGCATCACCCGTCACTCTCTCGCGATACTGTACAGAAAGGGATAGGTAGCATATCTCGCGCGAGAAAGAGTCACGTGTCAAAGTTGAGCTAGATGTGCAGAGGGGTGATTCATATCTCGCACAGCGGATCAGCATTGCCATACGTGGCAATGCCAATAGACGGCGATTTGGGCCAAATTTTCTATTTTATAGTTTATTTTTAAGTCTACTTATTAATTTTACTTTAACTTGCCATTCCATTTATTTGGGGTCGGCGCAGCACGTTTTCTTCCTACATTCTTCCCTATTACTCTTCATCTCGTCGTTTACTCCCCGCTTATTCATTTCATCTTTCACAAAATCCATCCATCTTTTCTTTGGTCTTCCTCTTCATCTCTTTTAGACTTAAATTCATGCTGATAAGTGATTTGGCTATATTTTACGACCTACGGTCCAAGGGTTGACCAAGTTCCTAGTTTACTTTAGATGGTTGAAATAATGAACTTCATTCTGCAAGAAGGCCACAAGGGCACTTTTACATGTCTGAGTCTACCGTCATTTCACAAGAGGCGAGCACTTTTGAGAAGAAACGCCGACAGAAACAGTCATAATGTTTTTAGAAAATATACTTTACAGTAATATTAACTTAAGAGGCGTTATTAGTATATTCCTTTTAAAATTATTTTTTTTCATATTATGACAAATATATTGACAATTTCAAACAACTTTTTGAAGTGAATAATACTTTTACGTGCAGTCGAAAATAAGTTGAAAAAACTAATTTTCCGCGTGAATTTTGTCAATTTCGAGTAGTTTTTACAAAAAAAATTAATTATCAATGAAAAATTCAAACTATAGGTTTCCAATATATACCAATAAATCCCAATAGCCCTGTTCTAGGTAGTAATATCAATGATATGTTAAGAAACATGTTTGATCATAGAGAAAATGTTTAAAACAATTAGCATTTTAAAAGGAATAAGGGCTCTTAACCTAATTTGTATACCTACCTCTATCATATCATAAGCCCCTTAGTCGCCTTATACGACATCCACGAGTAGAGATGGAGTGGGCAATCAAAACCGGCTTCCACAAGACATCATACATACAAACAACGATCATAAATCATTTTTTTTAAATCAATTTATTTTATTATATTTTTATCCGACATAATCCAGACAGCACATGTACCTCCCGTCATATCTGTTCAAAGTAAACACGAATTGCAGCGGGTCAATTCTGTATGGTAACTTGGCATCGGTTTCGCTTTTTTGCTGTCTTTGACCGCAGCAACCGTACCGATACGATCTGAAAACCTTCAAGAAAAGAGCGTAGGTACTTCTATCTGTAAGTCCTTGTAACTCCTCTGCACCTCTAGCTCAACTGTGACACGCGACTCTTTCTCGTGCGAGAAATATTACCTCAAAAATAAGCTGTCAATAATGTCAAGCTCAACCTCATTAGTTTTTTTTTTTTTTTTAATTAGACACCAGACTAAAGTAACCATACATTGTGGCATAGTTTTGGAGTTACAGCTTTTTACAATTAGTAAATTTTAATAAAGCAATCATAAAATAGTTTGTAATCTCAGGAAAACAATAAAAACTTTTTTTTAAAGGGAATATTTTAAAAATATCAAATGTTGTCAATTGCGATACTAAAGTCATTACGTAGTGAGCCGGGTTGCACAAATACATAAATCACCCAGATTACGGGCCGTGGCGTGACGTGACTGTACGTCCTGACGTCACTTTGCGACCAGATATGGCGCGTGGCGTGCGAGGCGAAGGCTGATGGTCTGATTTGGCGTGCATCGACAGGTTGATTAAACAGCTGTTTAGCTAGTTTATAAATATAGGTTTAACTTTTTTATGTCACCCTGGGCCGTTAGTGGGATTTCTTGTTTGAAATCTCACTTCCTGGCAAAGGCAAGACGTAAAACTTTACACCATCCACGGGCGGTAATTCATAAAGCCCCAGATCGCATATTAATGGCCCTCACCTTCGGTTCCGGCCACAAAAACCTGCGATCTGGGACACTCACACATATTCATCGCCCTCGGTATGTAACATGTAGGTACTATCACCGTACAAGTGCAAAAATATTACCTACGGCAAGTTGATTAAATCTGTAAAGGGTTTCGTAGGTGTCTTGTAACAAAACTAGTGGCAGCTTCTCGTATAATTATGGTCCTTATAGATAAACAAACGAAACCTACAAAAGTAATAGTGGAATCATCCTCCTAGCCTTTGTCCCATATCTTTGCAGAGAATGAATTCTCAATCGGGGTCGGCTACCTAGACAACAACACTACAAAAATACAAAACGGCTACAAAAATAATAGTGGAATAGAAATGATAAAAGCGATATAAAACTGTTTGCACATTTGGTGCCTAATACGATGGATATTGTTGTCGCCTATGTTTGAGTTATAATTTCACGCTCCGTTAAACACTTTAATTTATAATTTAGGTATATCACAAGCTTTCACTAACAATAGTTCGCGCTTACCTATAGATTATAAAATACTGCACCAAAAAAGGGGTAAAAAAGCCTCAAAAACTATCCAACACCCAAATGTTCGCTCGACGTTGATTGTTCAAAGAACTGAAACGGAACAAAAAACGGAAACTTGGGATCCAAACTTAAAATAGATACGGCTAACTCAGTCCTCGCTCCGTTCCATCCGTCGCCAAAAGAGGACTCGTCAATTACAGTGTCCACCGTGACTACGAGTGATGCCCTGTACGTAAACAATGAGACTTTTCTTTGTTTATAGCTTCGTAACGTAAAGCTGCGTTTCCACCAGTGGTGCGAGGATGCGAAGCGAGAGCGAGGGATGTGTTTTTGTTAACCAATATAATCAGTTGCGCTGAGCGAGAATGACTAAGTGAAGTTATTCCATTGGTTAACAAAAACCTCGCTACACATCCTCGCATATCTCTGGTGGAAACGCAGCCTTAGGATTCCGTACCTCAATTAGTAAAAACTAGTGTCCGACCGAAGTTTCGGTTTCGGTTTCGGCCAGTTTCGGCCTAAAAATCATGTTTCGGCCAAAAAACAGCCGAACCTTTCGGCCGCGCCGAATCTTATTATATCGTGCTTTCAAGTCGCGACGGCTGACGGCGGGTGCACTCGCTGCCTCAGTATTACAGTTAACGTAACATTTTTACTATTTAGAGTAGTTTAGTTTAGGCCCAGTGTCACTATTAGGGCTAATAACGTCACTATTTGGGAAAATTGCTCTTATAGACACAAAGATCAACACACAAAAAAAAAATTGCTCTCATAAGTGGTCCAAATCGTTATATTTGGATTGCCGGCCCAACGTCTTAGGACGACCGACGTACATATATGGCAATTTGATTAAGTGCGGTGTTATTTTACCCACATTAAAAACGGTACTTTTACTTATACTTTCAACTTAACTCAATGCTTGCTAAGCACGAATTAACTCGTTATTTCTATAATTAATGTTTACCTAGCTTTTAAAGTTCTCATGTAAGCGGAACCATGTTTCTTATGAGAAATAAATATTAAAAAATAAATTGTGACTTTTCCAATGCGCTTGCGGTCAAGTCACTAAAATAAAATATATTTTTGTTCCAAATTTAAAGAAATTTTGAGGACGTTTAGAAGTTGCGCAACTTAACAACTTTTTCAAAAAATCATAAAATTCGTAATATTTCTCAAGTACTGATCTGATTGTATCTTTTTTACGCTGTTGCTGTTAATCATAAAAACCTCTTCCTGGACAAAAAAGTTTTAGCCGTAGAAAAGTTTAGCTATAAGTAATTTATTTATTTTACTGTTACATATCTTCCTTACTTCATGCTCTTAGCAGATGTTGACATATAATCGCAAGTATTTTTTTGTTATAGTGTGTGTATATAAGTTTCTAGAAATTTAGTAGTAAAAGTTTTACTTAAGGCTAAATTTCTTGTGAGTTATTTCTTTAGTTTTTGATTTAATATTTAATATACCACGAAGGGTGAAATCCGTATTTGAATAATGCTCAAGAATTAACGCATTTCTTTTAAATTCAACACTGTTACGCAACCTCAATCAGGCTCTCATACATGTAAAAGTGCCCTTGTTTCATTATTTCAATTCATTATTTCAATATAATGTTCAATTAAGCTGAAATTTGGCACAGAGCGGCCTTTTGGGTAAGTGCGTTCTTTGTGCGTGCGGTTACATAAAAATCAAAATTTTGGAAATATGAAACACCTTAGTCACTATATAAGAAAAGCGAAACCTAGAACCCTGTAATATTAGGCCAGTGAGATGTTTCATTATGCATATATCTGGAATAAAACGGCTCACTGATATTTTATCCAACGTTTTAATCGCCTTTATAAAAGGTTCGGTTTCGGTTTCGGCCGAAACTATAATCAAAGCCGAACCTTCGGTTACGGCAAAAAATCATGTTTCGGTCGGTCACTAGTAAAAACTATTTGTGGCATACACAGGCCTATGTAAGTCGTCTACTACTTTTCAAGAAAGATTTGAAATATTACCTTGACATTTATTCTATAATAGTTGTGCCTGTGGCTTTATCTGCGCGGAATTTTTATCCACAAAAATTGACCTTTTACTATACACTTGTCACATATCTCGTCCAATGGCTTCGATTTTTAAGTCTTTGTCAACTTGAATGACCGACTGATCTCATTGTTGATATCAGTATACAACCATTATTCTGCGGAAACATAATCGCACAGGATGTTTGTTTTAACTACTTCCAATACTAAATGAGTTCCACGCAAACGTTCAGCAAATGGCACATTCAATATTATTTCGAAAGATAAAATGTTAGCAAAATTAGATATCATGTAACGCGGAAGTTTGCACATATGAGCGGTGATCAAAAGCTTGATCTGAAATTCAAAGTCCTGCCAGCGGATAATTGCGTAATTTGCTTTGCGTAATCCCTGCGTTGAGCTTTTAAGCCCCGGCTAATGGGACGCGAACCGAGAACCGAATTCGTTCGCGGATTTCGTGGCAGCGTGTATTACGTCAGTGTTGTCACATATAGATACTAACTTTTCGGTAGATCGACCTATTTTGCGTTCTTCCTGTCTACAACCCTCAGCATCAAATCTACCTATTTTTCAAACTTTTATGATCGTTAGCAATTCTCAACGTGTGGAACGAAACGTTAACGTAAAACGTAACGAAACGTTGCCGTCGATAGAGCCATTGCCTATTTTGTAATTTTATCACTTAAAACCCCCTGGGGACATGAATGAGTAGAAGTCTAATTGTACTTGGGTTAATACGCTCCAACGTCACATTATAATTGGGTGCACCTATTACAATACCATCTATTACAATTTCTACTAATTTCTGCATCCTGTTCTACCATCTAATTCTGGAGGTAGATCTGCCTATTTTTCATTTCTAATTCTACCAATTTCTACTAATTTCTACATCCTGTTCTACCATTTTGCAACACATGAATTACGTATCAACATCATACATCCTTAATTTCGTACTATATCAATAGGTCCTCTTCCGCTGGCGCTATAACCCTTTGTGGGTCTTGGCTGCCTGCACAATCATCCTCGAGTTGTCACGATGCCATCTTCCAGCTGGTAAACTTCCCCATCTTCCTGAGATCTTCCTCCACACAGTCACTCCAACGTTACGTTTTGTTGAGGCGTCCAACTTCTCATTATCTTACCGGCTCTTGTGTCCACCTCAGTCGCTGTGACTTACAGAACCTGACGATGTTCTCGTGCCCAATGAGTGCGGCTAGCTCATGGTTCATGCGTTGACAATATGTGCCGTCAGGCTCTTTCACGGGACCATAGATTTTTCAAAAAAGTCTATATCAATAGGTAAATTAAGTGTGAGGAAATTTTATTGTGATTCGACCTTAAGAGACTCCTAATTCGCTCTCACTATCCTGCTCGTGCGCACTTCACTTGCATAGACGAATACACACTCACACACACACATATATATATATATGCACATATACTTATTATATTATCTTCAAAAGCCGCACTATTTTAGGTAATAAGTATTTTGTGTTATCGTAATCCAAATTTTATTCATATTACTACAGTATGTTGTATAATTCAACATAAGTCACCCCTATTCGACGAAATTGCGGGCATATAGCACTGATATTTCCACCGAGATGAAACATTTCCCGCTCCGACGTAAAGCCTTCTCGGGATGCTCCTGGACAGACTAAGCCTGGCGACAGAATCTGGACGCTTGTGGATAGCACAGAAACAAGGTATAATTTGTTTTTTTTTCTCTGGACATACATTTCAAAATCTTTTAAAATTGTATACAGGAGTGGAAAAAAATCATATCGGTGTATTTGGGTCAACAACAAAATTCGTCCCTCCGGTGGTCAAAAGTTAAGAGCTTGTATCATGTATGAATCTAGGTTATGTTAATGCTATTACATCGGATTATTGAAGAGGGAACGTTAATTATTTTCACAGGCAATTTATCAGAAAATTAGGCCCTGGAATACTTAATTTCGCAAATGTCCACCGGAAAGACCTAAATCCGACAATGACCCATTTAGTAAGAAAGTTGCCACACTTTTACCGTCACAAAATATTTAAGAACAATGTACCTGCCATTTCACTTTAAGCAAATAAAACGTCTGTTTTTCTATTCACATAATTATTTGAATCAGCATAAGTAGTCGACATTGTGTGGATTATCCCGCCCAAAGCATAACGTTTTTCACTTAACATATTCTCGTCGACAATTTTTGACGCTTTGTGCATGGGACGCAACGGCGCCGCTTAGTGAAGTTACGTCCTAGTGGGCATAGCTCCATACTTTTCAGTACAAATAATATTTTGTGCCTGACACGTTACTATGACGATAATGATCTGGTGCGATGTAGTGGTCAGAGAACTTAAAACAAAGGCCATGGCAACAATCTAAATAGTGATTAGTGATGAAGTTACCGCGCCGCCGTATGGGTAGCAGTCCCTAATGAAGAGCTCCATACGAGTTCGAAACATGTCTGGCCATTCCTGACAATTTTTACATGGTTGTAAACCGCTTAATACAATAATTAATCTAAATAGTCACAAAGGTCTGTATTTGCAATTTCACTATCAAAAACACTAAATTTTACTGCCAGCACTAAACTTAAATGGTGAGCGAAATGATAAGCACTTGAAATGACTACCCTCTTAGTAAATCATCCTAATCCGCTCGAAAGCATAGCAATCAGTAGTGCACTGAATAGCTCAATAGTCATTTGCAGTCAAGGGTCGGCGGAGAGACCTAATCCTTCTAAACGTGCACGAAAACACGGGCCAAGTTCCTATCCCGTTCATAATGAATAAAAAATATTTAAATTTATTTTATAATAAATAAATACAGATATAGTTAATATTATATAACATACATAAGGCGATGAATTAGTGTATTCCCCAGATCACAGGTGTTTGTGCGACCTGGGGCTTTACAAATTACCGCCCGTGACGTCAGCCTAGACCGTAAGTGGGGTTTTACGTCCGCTATGCGGGGAGAGAGTGCTACTTTCTGGCCAAGACAAGACGTACTTTCTTGTAGTTTCCATTTTATTATTATATGTTTCCTTATTTATTACTTAACATACAAAATTACTATTTTATAGGTACACTTTTAATACGTTTTCCTCGAAGTCTATTTACATTATGTATAAGCCTAAATTCTTTTGAAAGGTACATATTATGTTAAGTTCATACTGCAATAGATAAGTATCAATTACGGAAAATAAAATGTTGAGTTTCTTTCAGCGTTCCTTCTCAACATTGAAATGCCGGTAGACTCAGACATGTATTAGAGCCCTTCTGAGCCTACTTACAAAATAAAGTTCTATATTTCATTATTAAAACTCGGTAAACATTCGTTCATGGAAACAGGATTTCATTCAAATTTTTATGTTAGCAGTCATTAACTTGTATAGAAAGTTCATTATTCGCTGTTTTGCCAAGAATTTCCGAACATTATTGTTTCCGGGGAACGTAGGCACCCGGTAAATGTTTTAGTAAAAGCTACGGTCGCTATGAATATGCAAACGCATCAATATCGAGTATTCGGTGGAAAATGTACGTATCAGTCTAGTATAGCCCAACAGGATGTTTTTTAAGCCCACGTCATATTGCGGATTTTTAGTGGAACTAATTTATTTTACTGGCAACATAACATTTTTGGTAACTGGTGTTAGAAGTCATTGAATGTCACCGATGTAAAAAAAGAGGTTTTTTCATAATAAAGCCATAACTATCCATAGTGATGAAAGCCAAGTTTTTTTATAAGGATTCAGTATTTATTTCTCAAGAAGAACGATGGATTGAGTAGCGTTCCGGTAAACACTGTTTTGGATTTGGTTCATGAAAAAATCAAGAGTGGTAAACAACAACAGACGTTCTTATCCCTTAATAGCAATCTCTTCCTGACAACCTTTGGGTAGCGCATTTTTAATAGAAGCTTCAGAAATTAATAGGCGATGCATAAGTTAATACGGAATCTACCGGAGAACGTAGATTATTTGTATTTCGCCCAAATGCGTATGGACCACGATAATTATCACTCAACTCGTGAGATTTGAAAAAAATGCATTCAATACAGACATCATCCATTATTTCAAGAAAAATCTATAAGTGTGATGCGGGATTAGTGTTGGTAATAATTTGAAGACGCAGTTGGCGCAGTTGGTAGTGCAACTGCCTACTGAGCCGGCGGTATTGGGTTCGAATCCCGGCCAGGAAAAATATTTGTGTGATGAACTCGAATATTTGTTTTTGGGTCATGGATGTCGTCTTTATATAATATTATGTATATCTTCGTCTAGTACCCATTGTACCAGCATTGCTTAGTTTGGAACTAGATCGATTTGTGTAAGATTGTCCCTTAATATTTATTTATTTATAATTATAATTTCTTTGTAGTCTAGTTTTCGGTTTGAAGAGTCAGAGGGTCTGACTCTTCAAACCGAAACGACTGGGCAAATTTTAACCAATGGTGGTCCAGATTCATTTCGGCTGTTCTCGCCTATAGAGTGGCCGTATTTGTCAACCGACTCTCATGAAATTTTGTAAGTTCGATAAGTATATAGATTTTTTGTCTATTCCGTTTTTCGATAAATTTCAAAATGGCGGGGAAAAGGGGTTGAAAACATAAAAAATTCAAAATTCAGCAATTTGGAAAGAAACTCACTAGTTCTAAATTATAGAACCACCAGTTTTATTTTTTTATTTGATAAATAAGTACTTACGTTATCTATTGTTCTAACTTGGCGCTCGCTCCGCCGCGCTTAGCCGGCAGCCATTATGCGGTTGACACAGAGCCGCGACACGCGTCACGAGTGTCATAACACGGCGTGACGTCACAGGGGATTTGTGCCCAATATACAAATTGCGCATTGCACTAAGTGCAACATAGCGGGGAGATTGAATTTCCAATTATGTACTAAGGTAGGTTGGACGTGTGTTTACATTAGGTACTCGTTTGTGATGTGGCTATGGTTAGTGTCTGAGATGTGACTGACTGACTGACATACTGTACGGTATAAGCTCCTATTTTAAATAACAAATTTTACGTGTTTTATATTCACATTTTCTACTTCTTCCTCTTTAAACCTACATTGTTTTCACACATTATTATAATTATAACATAACAAGACTTGATCGCGTTTAACCTAAAAGTGTTTATTTCATTACTTCGACGTTTCGAACGTTTGGTCTCGAAGGGTCTCTAAGGGTCAGGCGGGCTTCAGCAGGGCTAGCACATTTTGACGCGGCTTGGCATGTCGCGCAACTTAGGTTCGCCAGCCCGCCACATACATTTAGAATTTTTGTTCGATTTACATTTGCTGATCACTGAATTCCACGAAGACGGTAGCTTATTAAAACCGTCTTCCCGGTTGAAATTATTGCGTTTTCTTATTTCAATTACTTCATGTACAGTTCACTCTTAGGACCGCCGGCTAAGTACGCAGCTGCTAACCACTGCGCCAACCGAGTCGTCAAACAATACAACAATAAAAAATACATGAGAAATCTTTTAATAAAGGACGGTACGCAATAGGCGGTCTTATCGCTAAAAAGCGACCTCTTCCAGACAACAGAATAGTTAAGTTAATGTACCTATATACGGGAATGTTCTCTTGCCATACGTCAGACGTTTTCACCGCGAGTAGGTATAGATTTCAAGTGTACTGCCGGTAATGGCTCGCCCGCACTTCCGGGAATTATCATCATTTGGGCTAAAAACGCGCAATAACGACGCGGCCGCCCGCAGTAGATCCTAGTAAACAGTACGATTCCTGCAGCTAGCCGGTAGCAGCCTCGCTGCAGGCCACCTAGCGCAATGGTTCGCGAATCATGTCGCGCGACATAGCATACCCATCACTCTCTGACAGTGCTGTACGGAAAGAGATAGGTAGTATATCTCGCGCAAGAAAGAGTCGCGTGTCACAGTTGTGCTCGTTGCCATATGACGACGTGGTTGGCGCAGTTTGCAGACTCCTGCATGCTGAGCCGGCGGCCCCGGGTTCGAATCCCGGCCGGGGCAAATATTTGTGTGATGAACTCGAATATTTGTTCTTGGGTCATGGATGTTATCTATATAGGTATGTATTTGTATATCGTCGTCTAGTACCCATAGTGCTTAGTTTGGGACTAGATCGATTTGTGTATGATTGTCCCATAATATTTATTATTATTTATGTTAAGACACTTCAGGACAATTTATTTTACAATAGTCTAATAAGGGGATTAAGGTTGTTTAGAGTATATATATATATATATATTTAGAGAAATACCTACTCATTTTTTAGTCGGAATCACGACGCTGATTCGATCGACACGCAGACTGAGAATAGGTGCCTATGCTTACTGAATTCTTGTATCCACTGCGGCGCCCTCCCCAGTTAGCATCATTACGGGCTGGAAAAAATGCCTTTTTAGAGAAAATTGGGTAATCGACGCTCGACAGGCGGTGTATTATTCCTGTCGAGTGTGACACCTCCATGCACCGCTCGAGGGCCCGGGGGGCGCTTTGTGACCATACTGCCTTGTTATTAATATGGACCTTTTAATGCGGTGGCAGCGCAAGACCGGTCATCGTGGAGATCCTTGGGAGAGGCCTGCGTCCAGTGGACGTCTTTCGGCTGAAATGCTAACATCAATATGTTAGTCAAAATCGACATCATTATGAGCAATAAAAACACATTTCTCACCTCCCGCAAAGAATGCCTTTGCGAATCCTGCGCTTCATCTAACAGATACTGAAATGGACGGTTATATAAACATTAACATGGCCGCAACATGGCCGCAACGGCTTTGCCAAGAGCATAACGAGGGCGAACTGGGCGAAGAAAGGTATCTTTTCTTCCTCACCTTAGTCTTCAGCAGCAGATTTTTGTGACACGACTTAAAAATAATAAGCAAGTCAGTGAAAGGCAATCCGTAACATTCACAGTAGGTACCTATAATGGGCGGAAAACAAACCGACCACGTCCGGAAAAACACACTGCGCTGAAAACTACTCATTGCTGGCGTACGTAAATGCAAAAACGTCAGGTTAAAGAAGGACCATGTTAAAATAAATACGTCTAAACTAGGAGTTGAGCGGGTATTTCAAGATATCTGGGGACACGACATAGCAAGTCGACGTCGAGACACAAGTAGTGGAATTTGTGTGCAGAAGTGTTTCTTGCTTTTGTCTGTTGAAGTTGTTTCTTAACAGATGTTATGTCCATACCAACCATAAATATTAAATGAAAAGACGCTTTACCCAAACCCAGTTGGTCGACACTCCGGGTACAAAAACGGCAAAACTTAATGAAAATAAAAACAGAATTAAAACACGCGTTGAATGTGATTAGGTAAAAGACAAAAGAGGTAAAAGACGCTAAGGTTAAGGGAGAATAGCTTTAAGCTGCGAGTTGTGGTTCAGCAGATGCGCACGACCACTGAAATATCGAGATGATGTTCAAAAATATAATTCAGGCTTTTCAAATATTGACATTTATCAACAGTGATTTAGTTGTATTGCATATTGAAATAAAAAATAAATAATTGATTATGCCAGGCCGCAATCCACAGCAGTACACAATATCAATAACTCAATTCCGACCGCGAAAACCATCGCATAGGATGTCAAACAATAATTAACAGAAAAATATGGAGGGCAAAATGCAAACGCGGTTGACAGCTCGATTAGCGGTCTCAATTTCGGCAACGCGTGACGTGACGCGTGCGTGACGAGCGTGACGATCACGTGACGCTGTGACGTCGCGTGTCGCTCGACGAGACAGCGTCACGATCGCGAGCATTCCAAATGGCGTTAGATGTTCATTTTTTGTTGACGTGCCTTTGACAATTTCCGATACGGCTTTTGTTTTTCGACGGTTTGCTTTTGTTTACATAGTTTTGGGATAAATGTGATAGCAAACGTGCTGAGTGTCACAACAAATCCAGACTTTAATTTTATTTGTTTATCTCGACATGTACTAGAGAATATACATATGAAATATTGCTTACAGGCTGTCATATTAGGTATAGATAATCTTTAGAATTAAGACATCTGTACACTATATGAGGCAATAAAGATTTATCTTATCTTATCTTGATTGAAATGTGAGAAAAAAAAGAAATGAACAACAAAATAAAAATTTATCCATACTCATTATCCATAAGACAAAATAGGGATGTTCAAATCACGCTGTTGAAGTTTTATGCCTATCTTAAAACTATTTTTTTTTTAACTAGCCCGTTGGAGTGTCCCTCCTCTGTCAGTCTGCTGGGCAAAGGCCTCTCTGTTAGATCTCCACAACTCCCTATTGGCTGCTGCTTCCGGCCAGTTGCCTAGGAATGTATCTAAATCGTCCCGCCATCTCCGTCTCGGTCTTCCTTGGCGTCGCCGCCCATCTTGCGGCACCCACTTGGTGACTATGTAAGCCCACCTGTCCGGGTGCATGCGGCTAACGTGGCCAGCCCAGTCCCACTTGAGTTTGGCGGTTTTTGCTCCAACATCAGCTATGCGTGTCTTGGAGCGCAGCGTAGTGTTCCGGACGCGATCTGTCCTTTTCACACCTAAGATACTGCGCTCCATTGCGCGTTGGCAAACCTTCACCTTGGACTATTTACCAGAAAAAATAACAATTCGTGACGTATGGTAATGAGCATTACTGTGCTAACTCGGGGCACTGATAGTAAAGTAATGTAGCTAAATATTTTATCGACAAATAAATATATCGATGTTATATACTGTCAATATCTAAATGTTAATCAACATAAATTTATATTTTTTTCTGTTATTTTCAGTATGAGAACAACAAAAAAACAAATGAAAACGTATATTTATTTGTTTATTATAATAATTTTCATACTAAGTATACAATCCATATTTTTTCCACATTCGTCGGTATTAAAGATTGCCGTCTAGATGAAAATATCCACTTCATCAGACATGATATCGCACCGTTTTATAGTAATCGAGAACTTTAAATGAGACATGTATTTATTATATATACCAAGAGGTTACTTACACCCTTTTATTGGAAAAAATCCAAAAAGCGTTTTTGTGTTTTTTATATAAAAAGACCTATGGATGTTATCCTTTTCTTTACCCGATAAAATTCATGCTCGGCTCCCTGGGTTTTAACTCATTAGAAGTAAAGCGTAATTATGCATTCGTGACTGAGGCATGCCGAATATTGCGTGGGGATTCAGACTGTCCTCAACTGGTCTCGCAACTGGTTCGCATCTTCGTGCCTTCTCTGTCGAAGTCAAAATTTAATTTTAGACCACGTGATCGCGACCTAATGGCAGTTCCCAAAACGCGCTCTGTAGCGTACCGGAAATCGCCGTTAGTGCCATTACAGTATCTAAACGCGCTTCTCAGATCAGCACCTGACTGCGATGTTTTTGCAAGCAGTTGGAAGATGATTTGTGATGAATGTAAGAGGTTATGTGAGGCGATGGATGATCGTATGTCTTCTGTTACCTATTAATATTGTTATTGTTGTATAGTATAAAACAATTTAATGTTAGTATTTAAGATTAACATTGTATGCATTTCACAGCGCCTTGGTGTCTCACTGTTAAGCTGTGTAATCTGTTTGAAATAAATAAATAAATCGACATATTTTTTATCGATATCAAATCCCTAGAGCGTGCCCCGACTTAGCACAGGTATGAATGAGTATGTGCTGACGTAAGTGCACAACACGCGTTGTTTTTAATTAACCGCCCGGCTGAAGTTCGGAAGTACACCGTAACTCTGTAATTTTCGACAATGTGTTGTTGATTTTATTCAAAATCAAAGAGCCTTTAATTTACGTTGGATTCATTAAAATTAGTAACCTACATAAAAAAAAGCAAGTACGTCATCATCAAGTGACCGTCATTTAATGAGTTGTAAAAACAGAATATTATCGCAAAATTTTTAGACTTCGAAGCTTCACTTATGTTTCAATGGAAGATTAATATATCTTGAAGACGACTGCTTCTTTTTTCATCAGACTTAATAATAATCTCAACAGACAAGAGTTTCGAGCGAGAGAAATGATTGTGTGTGATTATTTTGCTTCTACGAAATAACGATATATGAAAGAAATATTCCAAGAAACGTAATACAATTTGAAAATTCTACCACACGTATGTTCGGTCATATGAAAATATGAAAATTGTTATTCTAAGGTATGAATATGAGACGCACCCAAAAGTTAATATCCTATCTGCTCTATTCTAGTTTCTAGTCGACCTAAAACTTGGCAGTTGGTGAAAATGAAAA
This sequence comes from Apotomis turbidana, assembly GCA_905147355.2. NCBI lineage: Eukaryota > Metazoa > Arthropoda > Insecta > Lepidoptera > Tortricidae > Apotomis > Apotomis turbidana. The sequence continues at coordinate 37,314,770 of LR990281.1, forward strand.
CGTTACCTGGCCCGACCTTAGACATGAATATTATAACGCCCGTCACTCCTATTCACCCAAAAAGGTCGTAAGTGATTGTGTGTATCGCGTCTTTTAAGTCTCTCTTGCAAGTGAGAGAAACCGTAAATCAACCGGACGGATCCGCCCTCGGCAATAACCCATAAACATAATTACCATACGCTGATATTGGCACGATACATACACTGCGCTCAGTGCAGTTCGGATAACGTTCACGTATAGAAGTTAAATCTTAAGTTGCAGGGTTGATTTTATGATAGTATTGCACAAGTCAAGCCAACATCCGTCGTAAGCGCGTCGCTGGCTACTTAGATGGCATAGGTTCGTATTTGTAAGCACATAAAAGAAGCTACAATGTGACTATCTTCATAGAGGACACTACTAACACTAATAAAAAAAAATTAAGAGGAAATATAATAGGGAATCTGCTAAGACATGAGATTTTCCTCAAAAATATCATAGAAGGAAAATTGAAGGTGGGCAGAGGAACGCCAAGACGAAATTACTTTGAGCAAATAAAAAAACAAAGGTTAAAGTCATGTTTTACCAAGAAGTGAAGGAGAAAGCACAAGAAAGCAACGGCTGGTGATTGATACACCGACAAGAGCGTAGCTCTTAAGTTGAAGAAGAAGAACAGAAGCTGTAATATATACAACTCGGTGGAAATGCAAAAGAGATACTACTTAATAATGATTTCGTAAAATATACCTAATTTTCCAAATACAGTTCCATTGTACATACGTAGTCTTACATTTTCAAACGCGCATTTCATCATGTAAGTAGGTCTTCCACATTCAGCTAGGCTAGTGTCTTTATTCTGTGGCTAGGCAAAATATTAGCAATTGCAAGTTATTCACGAAAATATTAGCTAAAGAATATTTGTTTGAATCAGATAACAGACGAGAGGAGGTTATTCTTATATCGTATTTAAGACTATCAGTCTACTTTGTGGCGTTACGGCAAAAAAGTAAAAGGCCTTTCCAATTCATTGATGCTGAAAATTGACGCTTGAAAGCCAACATTTTCTTAATTATCTATTACATGAGTCAAATTCAGCAAATACCCACCCCTTATTAGAATGCTTATTCAGCTGAAAATACTCGGGACAATAGAAGCTAAAACGTCACGTCCCAAACAGAAAAGACAATTGCATTTTTTACTGCAACGAGCAAATAAAATTAAACACTTGTCCGAGCGAAAGAGAGAATAATGGACACCGCTGTAGCTGCAGGCACGTACATCCCACAGTATTGTAGGCTGACATCTAGACTGCACTCTGGGGCAGTTAGCATAGTTCGGAGTTTTGAGACGTGCGGCCGACTAAGTTTGTGTGCTGAGGAAATTGGCTTCATACGTCATATGCGGTTTCATAGGCTTCCAACAAGAGCTTCTTAAGGTACCTATAGTCAATATTAGTCGCTAGATTATTCCGCAACCTGCTAAACACAGTGAAAATGAAGTTTTGACATTTAGAAATAACGAAAAAGTGTGTGTGTGTATTTTGAGTTGTCCCCCTATGATTTATTTTTATAGAGGTAAAATATGAGGCAAAGACAGAGACAGGTTAATATTTGTCCTGCATAACATACACAGTTTCGAAATAATGGACACCTCCGTAACTGCAGTCACGTCCTACCCTACTGTATAGTGGGCTGACATCGTGACTGTACGCTTCGGAACAGCTCGGCATCGTTCGGAGTTTCAGACGTGCGAGTTTGCGGCCGACTAAGTTTGTGTGCTGAGGAAATTGGGTTCCCATACGTGGTTTCATTAGTTCCCAATGACAACGGGTTCTTAGGTTGCACATAGCCGATGTTAATAGGGTAAAGTACATACTCAAAAATAAACTAATAGTAGATTCTGAATCCAAATAACGTATACTATCGGGAAAAAATATAATACGAATACCTTCGTAGAATTTAAGTAACGTTCCCAATACTTTCGGGAAATTGCTGGAGCTTCGATAATAAGATGGTTCAATAAAATGAAACGCCTATTTCGAATATACCTTGAACATCTATCATATTTTCAATTGTGCCTTCATTGTTCGACGCCCTGTGATTATTTTTTATTAAACGGTTTTATTTAGCTTGCAGTTTATTTATTTATTTGGGTCAAATCTAGTAATTGAAATTTGACCCCCTTCCTGTTGACGTATTGATCTGACATTTGATACAGATATTTAGCTTTGATGAAAATATAATTTAATACAATCGGTATCATTGTAAATCCAAAATGGCCGCCGCTACAAAATGGCGGATTACATATTTTATCGTTACTTCCTTAATATAGGTATCAAATGAAAGGGCTTGATTAGTAGAATAGAGTTCTTTATGAAAATAAAATGAAAATCCAATATGCCGCCAACAAAATGGCAGGTTCATTTTTCTTTTTATAACCCCTATATCAAAAGGAAGGGCTTGATTAATAATACGGTGAATAGAGACTAAAGTACTATGTGTGACCTTACAAACGGTCCGGTAGTTTTGAATTTTTGATGTGTTGTCTAGGATGGTTAGTCAGTGTTTAAAATGCAGAATGCACAATGCCCCCCCCCCCCCCCCCTCCGCGACCGCCGCCATATTGAAAAAACCGGCACTTTCTTGCATTTAAAATCCTAGACAACATATCAAAAATTCAAAACTACCGGACCGTTTGTAAGGTCAAAATCCTTTATTCACTGAATTATAATAGAATACTGCAATATGCTTTGACCAAGGAGCTTATATTGTAAAACAACAGGAGTGCGAACTCAGAATAAGTGTGCACACAAAATTAAATCTTAGTGTAAACACATACGGTATATTTTACCGGTGAAGGGGTCACGGTCAGACAGAGACAGCTCGCATATAGGTAGTGTGTCCCTTTCTAATATTGCCAGTCACAAAAAATAGTAATGATTAGTAGTTTTCAAATAAAATGGTAGTTATTAGTAGTTTACATTTTTCTTTAAATTAACATTATTCACTTCAAATAATTAAATATTTTATTCTCTAAACGTTCTTACGCGTCACCAAAGAAACTATCGGAAAATTTTATGAACGCTATACAATCCGATAGTATATAAATAAAATAATTTTATGTTAGTGCCATGTCAGGATAAAACCTTTATATTTAAATATATATGAAAACTGTCAGCATTTTTAACAGTGCTTAGTGGTATCTTCTGATTATTTAAAAAACTACATACTTATAATTGCATCATGGTAACTGGAATTAAAGGTTGCAAAAGGAAATCTTTTGGTGCCTGTAGTATATTTTTTCAGGTAATATATGGTATTGTATATTAATATGAAAGCATGTGAAACTTTGATAAAGTACTAATAGAGTGACAATGAATTTTCAATATTACCGGATAATTCCGATCTATGTTTTACTTCGAGAAAAAAATATTCGTACTAAAACAATCTGAGCATTGCACTATTGCAGTAATGTCGTTTTTACTTTACTACGATAATCCTTCGCTATCTAAGGGTGGTTAATAGGCGTCAAAATTCCAAAATGGTCGTAGCGAGCTAAATTTGGTATGTAGGGCGTTTTAGGGCCCCCTGATTCCAAAACACTTTTTTTTCTAGCAAAAAAAAAATGTATGGCGAATTTTTTAAGAGTTCCATATCTCGTAAACGGTTGGGACCACCCACTCCCACCTGAGTGGGAGGTGCTCGACCAAATGTCATAGGGGGCCTCCACCCGAGTACAGACGTGAAAAAAAAAACGAAATGGCGACTTTTTTTTCTTAATTTCAAGTTGGTGCTAGGGAGCTGAAACTCAGTATCGGGGGGCGTTTGGGGCTCAAAAATATGAATCTGAAATCGGTGTCCGAAAATTCGGTCAAATTCAGAAAATATCGGGAAAACAAGATTTGTATGGAGAAAATTTCAAATTGGTCCGAGGGGGCTGAAATTCGGTATCAGGCGGTTTTTGGGGCCCCCAAGTCGAAATCCGCAATTGAATTTAAAAAAATCGGTCAAATTCAGAAAATATCGGACAACAAACTTTAGTATTTTAGTTCGACCGAGGGCCGCAGGCCCAAGGTCGAGCGTCCCCCCACGAGGCCGCAGGCCGAGCTCCGTGTAGCACCAAAGGTGCGGAGCGTCCCAGAGACGGCGTAGCGTGCGAGCCCAAGGGCCCGCAGGGCGAGCCCACCTAGAACATTGCTACCCGCCTGAGTAATCGTAGCACCCAAGTTAGGAGATAACTCAAACGAGATGTATGCCTTTAAGACCTCCCAGATCACCCCGCCATAAGTATTTTATATGAATCACTAAAAACAAAAAAATATACTTTTATAATATAAAAATATAATAAATGAGTGGTTTGGCATCGTCTTCAAAACGTGTTTCAAACGTTAAATGGGTTATTTTTAGCTTTTTAGTTTTTTTTTGTCGGTTTCGTTAATTTTTTTGCTTTTTATTTCGCCATATACTTAGTAACCGTTAGTACAATAATAAAAAGTAGTGCGTAGTCTTGCATTAGTAAAACAGAGTTATATATATAATAACATAGTTATATAGTTTTACCTCCCTAATTAATTTATGGTACCCTACAAATAACCACTTTTTTATATCCTTATAAATGTGTTCATGTCCACGTAAAGCCTGACCAGAAATATATGAGCATGCGCCATATTGCGGAATTTCACTGGAACTAATTTCTTACACTGTCAATGATTTTATGATGGTTTGTGAACAATGTCAATGTCATTCGTGGTGCTTTCTTTAAAAGACAAATATTTAAAATTATGCAAAGAAAATGCCGATAACCATTTACAGTGGTGAACGTAAGATTATAAATAAAGTGTACCCGTATTTACTACACGAAAAACAGTCTGAAAAAGAGTGAATTCCGTTAAATGATATTTCGAGGTTAACATAGTGGAACTGACAGGTATTTAAACTAATGTAATTGTTTCACAATGTACTATTGGTTGCAAAATTGTTGCCATATAAATGTTATAAATAGCGCCCTCTTGACAATCCTCATATATTTCTGGTCAGGCTTTACATCAGAATATGTTTTTTGTTTGTTTTGTTTTTAAGTATGACTTAACGAAGTTTGTCATTTATCAAATCAAATTAACAATTACGGGATTGCTGCGTTCTGTTAAAATAACGGGAGCCAAAAGTGTGTTATTGTTGGCATAGTAGCTAACATTCACTATATTTTATTTATGAGTTTCCATAGGTATCCATACTTAATATTATAAATGCGAAAGTGTGTCTGTCTGTTTGTTACCTCTTCACGCTTATACCGCTGAATCGATTTTGATGAAATTTGGCATGGAGATAGTTTAAGAGGAAGGACATAGGATAGTTTTCATCCTGGAAATTATCCCTAAAAGATTGAAAAGTGGGTAAGTAATTCATGATGACATTGATGACCGTGTAGAAAATGTAATTATTAGACCAAAAGCACAATTGCTCTTATATTTGCTTAGGCGCTTTTAATAATCCTTTTTATTAATTAAGGTAATTAGGTGGCTATGGATATCTATCGTGTTGTACGAGGTTGTTTCCATACTTCGCTATAGTCTTACTTGTTATGGACGGTTTTGGCCCGGAAGCTGCACTTTGTGATGGAAGCAAGCCGTTTTGCACAGTGATAATATAGACCAAAATAAACGATTTCACTCGAGGCGAAATTAGTTTCACCCCTTAGGATAAGAGATGGCGCCACTTATTAAAAAAAAGTTAAAAAAATTGTAAGTCCTGAACGGATACTCCGATTTTGACGAAAGAGGTGCCAAACGGCAGATAGTTACCCAATTTAACATAAAAAAAATTGAAAACAGGTAAAAATTTATTTTGGATACCCAAAAAAATATAATTTCTGAAAAAACTATTTAAAATTTGTGATTTTTTGGAATTTTACTCGTAAAAATGTATGTACATGGTACTTTATTTATTTATTTATATTAATATACAACTAATTTTACATTTACGAAAAAAAACCGCATATCATTAGCCCGTATAGTTTCAAAGTTATTGAAGAATACAGACATGGCGCCGCTGGGTCAAAAAATCTTACAAAAATCTTAAACCTCAACGGATATTCCGATTTTGATAATTAAGGTGCTAATCGACAGATAATTACTTAAATTAGTTTCAAAAAATAAAATTAAAATTAAAATAGGCAACGAGTAAAAATAAATACAAAAAAACATACATTTTGAAAAAAAAAATGCAGTTTTTTGGGGGTTTTATGTAATTTAATACAAAAAAATGTATGAATTTATGGCTTTATTTTACTTATGTATATTATAACACTATTAATTGATCGATTAATAAAAAACCGCATATCAAGAACTTGTACAGTTCCAAAGTATTGAAGATTTTACTATAGGGTGCCGGTGCGATGTTGCCGCCGCACGTGCTACTTATGTACATGTATTTATAAAAGTATTCTCCCGCTTCGAAGGTACTGATTACCCTGAAAATATAACCACAATTGAAAGTACAAATAATAATCATCACAAGTAGCACACAACTCCACTTATATATTAAAGTTTTATTGCAAGAAAAACTTAACTTATAACAAAGAAATAGTAATAAAAATAATAATGTGTAGCAAAAAGTTATAAAACACATCTCTGCAAGTTGCAGTTTAGCTAGTGCTGCAAACTGGGAATGGCTGCTCCGTCGTCAAACCCCAACAGTTTCGCTGCAGGTTTGAATTTGTGACGTGTGCCTCGTATGCACATACTGGAGGCTCGAATTATAGCAGTGCATATCCTTGTTCTAAGCCAACCCAGTATCTTACTCAGCGATTTGTTCCAACGGTCCGAGAGGGCTTCGCCTAAGTGTTTGACGAAGGAGGCCATCTGTGGTGCGAATATGCCATCGACAGAGGTCACGAGGGGGGTGAAAGTAGCATGTTTCACTTCGCAGGCAGCAGAGTATTTTCTTTGTTTTTCAGTCTCAGCAGATTTTAGGACAGAAGTGACATGACGTGCAATGTAAGAGGGAGCGTCGGTGTCTACGACACGGATATCGAATAACGCCTCTCTCTGTGCATTCCATACGCCACGGCAGGATAAGTCACCGCGTAATCCAAGGTCACCTTCTGTGATTATAGGTTCTATTGTGATGTTGCCCCATGCTTGGTGACATAGTTCAGCAAATAGGTCTCGTATTTCGTTGTGCCGTCTTGAAATTAGCCCGCCAGTCTTGCAACAGAGAGCATGGTCGATATTAAAATGGCTGTTGCCGCATCCGTCACAAGAGGGTGGCATTGAGTTTGGGGTTCTGTAATAGCGTATTGCCAGGGCATCTCTGAATTCATGAGGAGACAAGTCGAAGTTATCTTTCTTTGTTGGTATAGCAGATAGCCAGGTGGAAGACTTTGTTTTCATTTTCGATGCGATTGATCTTTCTATAGCTCGTCGTTTGTTAGGGGATAGTTTGGCCAATATAGTGTCTAAAAGTTCGTTGTCACGAGCATCTTTTATTGTTCGGCTCTCTTTGCGTGCGTCAATCAGGGATTTATTGTGTTGGGCTAGGTCTACATGTTGTGTCCTGATCAAAGCCGATGAGAGGATTAAACAGCCTTTTTTGGAAGAATTGTAGCTCAAATTATTCTCGGTAGACGGATTAGATATTGCCAAACCACCTTTATGCACAGGAAGGGAAAACAGATCGGCTTCGTCGGGTGTGATTTCACTGCCCATCAGAGTTGGCATGAAATTGGTCCGTAATGCATGTGTCAGTGGTTCAAAGAGTACGTTGGAATCGGCGATTACACGTTGTAGGAATGACCATTTGAATTGGGCAGCTTTAGTGAGTGCTGTGTAAGCTGCTTGGGGAGAGTCTTTACAGATATGTGTCAGTTTCTCGACTTATATCCCTTATACAGCTTAAATTAGAGTTTTAACGGCAACCTATTTGCAAATATCACAAGTATATTTTACTTACTTTACGTTTTATTTTCACTAAACTTTCATTGTAACGTGCAAGTTAGCCCGGTGCATCGGCTGCAACAACGCATTTTGCCACAGCCCGATTTGCACCCATAATGACTGTTCTGTTGTGGATCGCACCTGCAACCTGCTTCCAACGCCATTCCACTCCCAAAAAGAAAGGACTTGGGACAGGATATATATCCAAATTAAGACGTTTTTTGCACATTTGGCTCGCTTAAAACGCTACACGCAGAACATGTTGTTCAAAGGCAGCTGAAGTAGTCGGCGAATGGCTTGTCGCCAGCTCTGTGAAAGCATTGAAGCATTCAAATTGTACTCAGTCGTCAGTGCGACGGCCGTACTAGTAGCAGATTACAAAACAGTTATTACTTAATGAAATGATGACTGCACTTCAAGGCTTTCTCAGAGTATGACAAGATACAATAAGATAAGACAAGACAATACAATAAGAAAAGAGACCTGTTTTAAAACATGCATGTTATACCCTGAAATAACTACTGCTTTTGCAAGTACATCGCTATCGATAGAAATTCTCTCTGGATACGTGTATTGCTCATGTGAAACGGCTACTTAGGGCCATTTTTGTTTCTTTTTTTTTGGGGTGTGTTAACATAATTAATGTCATTCATTATTATAACAAAAATGTTTAATTACCGCAATTAAGTCCCGTTTTATTATTTTGATGTAATGTGTGAAAATCGTGTAAGATTCAATCACTATATTAATGTCATTCATTGGTTTTCAATTAATCGTAACGTTGTGTTGTTGTGTGTCCCAGATTCACATGCAGGCTATACGATGCTACAACAGAGCATATATTATTACTGTTAATGCGATTCGAAAAGATCTGTTTAAACTAAAAAACACTAAACTAAACAAGCTTTTGAGATACCGTCCATGTATTTCAGCTGCAAATTGAATACCGTTTCATGCTAACCAAGTGTGGGTTCACGTTTTAATTTGGAAATATCGAGTCCCAAGTCCTTCTTTTTGGGAATGAAACGGCATCAAAGGTAGGTGGAATCCACAATAGTTGAAGGTTAGTTCAATTTGAAAACTCCTTGAACATTATGGATACAAATTGGGCTGTGGCACAATGCGTTGTTGTTGCTGATGCGACGGTCTAACTTGCACGTTACAATGCAGAACCTGCAAAGACTAAAGTGAAAATAAAACTTTAAGTAAGTAAAATATTGATTCAGAAATGCTATTTAGCATCTAATATACTTGCGATATTAGCAAACAGGTTGTAAAAGAGCCTATTCACTCGTTAAAACTCTAATTTAAGCTGTATAAGGGATATAAATGTGTTGTGTGCTACTTGGGATGATTATTATTTGTACTTTCAATTGTGGTTATATTTTCAGGGTAATCAGTACCTTCGAAGCGGGAGAATACTTTTATAAATACATGTACTATCGGCTGCAAAATTGCATGGACCCCCTTGAGGCGATAATGGCTTGGACGGCTGTAGGCAAGGTTTGCAGTTAACAAACTAGATGGCGTCTTTGTGTCCAAAGCTGTCGATTTTAATGGCATAATTGAATATAATAGGCTTATAGTCAATAAAAATCTTCTACTATTTAATAATCTAACCGGACAAATTAAAATATACATTTATCATCAAATTGAAAATAGCTTACACCGAAACCGTCCGTCCACCCGTCTTTTTAACTGGCAACCCAGTTCGTTTAACTATGTTGCCCTTCTAAAACCGCTCGCGTTATTTCAAAGAAACCCATCGTTACAGATTCTTTTGACGCCATTTTATACAAAGTAAGTTCGTAATTATAAAATTACGAATGTTTTTATCCACGGTTTCACGGTTTTATAAACATATGCCAAAAAATTATCAGGAATGAATATGAAGTTTACGTAGTTTATACACAAGAGGTGTGATTTAATAAAACTTCAATTAAATCACAGAAAATTAAATGTAAAGGAAATTTAATTATTTAGGCAATATGCGGGGTTATCGTAAGAGTAAGTCATGTTTATCATTACTCTTGTCTTAAAAAAAGACACGACATGAGTAATAGACACTAATTCGTGTCATTTATTTGTATAAAGCTTTCAAACCAAATAATACCTACCAATTTCATGGTTATGAGGTTTTTATCAAAAAGAAAACATAGGCTCTCAAATTAAACATATACCTAGGTAATTTATGTTTGTGCTTAAGATGTTTGGAACACTACAATTGGAATAATACAAATGTGGAAATCAAAATGTTATGTTACATCATCATTTTTAATATAAAAACATAACACGATATTTATGCAGATATTCGTATGAAAATATTGAGTGTTAAATCAGTTAGGATTCTACAATCAACAATTTAAAACATGACCTGAATTCATAGGTATAGGGATCAATCTAATTGTATAATATAGCCTTAAACTCATGTCAAACTCTAAACAGTTAAACAAACTTTTTAATCACTGGGGTTTATAGTCGCAAAGTCAAAATAATTTATTTCAGACAGTGGTCCATAATATGTTAGTTACATTTACAGAAAACCCCACCAGAACGGGCGCGATTTTTGTTACTATAAAATTAACTAAACAGGACTAATAGATCTACAATAATAAAACAACTAAAAATCATAGTTTCTTTATTACTTACACAGCATGTTTTTTGTTTCATGTAATTCAAGGGAAAAACAATACCACTACTTAACGTTTTGTTGAAGGTAAAAAGCTTAATTATTCGTTTCTGAAATCAGAAAGAGGATTGAAGCTTCACCTTAATCAAAACAACATTTGTTTATTTTATTAGTGAATCAATTTTAAAGACAAAACTGAGACCGGGTTATATAAATAGTTATATTTCGATTTTAGTGTTTTAAACGCTTTTGCTTGTCATTTATCAATTAGCTATAGAAAATTCTCGTGATGTAAAAATATTGTAATAAACTCAATACCTATCACAAAATGGTGTAAAAATATTAAACATGGTTTTTCACTCTTTTTGTTATATTAGAAGCAATTATCATGTTCATGTTCATAATAAATACTAAAAATATATATATATATATATGTATTTTTCGATTTCAAACAATAATGAATAATGTAGCATGTTGCAGAATTAAAAAAATATTGTTTTATTTACTAATGTAACCCGGTCTCCGCTAATTGCCATCTTTTGCATTAATAACTAGTATAGCCACCATTTTTGTCTATAACGGCTTGCAAGCGGGAAGGCATCGATTCTATTAAATGTTCACACAGTCCCGAACCACGAATACTATCCCATATTGTAGCACAGTGCGTCTCCAATATTTCTGAGGTTCGCTCATTTCGGTTATCCCAACGTTGAACGATAACACCCCATAAATTTTCTATGGGATTTAAATCAGGTGATCTAGCGGGCCACGACACGACATTTATATCTTTGTGCTGGCGAAACCACTCACGCACATTTTGCGAACGATGTATAGGACAGTTATCTTGAACAAACGTAATTAGTGGTAATTCTCCTTCTGGATAGACATTCCTAACAGTTGGTAACATGATTTCTTCCAGCACATTTAAATAGTCACCACTTTTCGCCCTACTCGGCACTCGGACCAATTCTCCCGGATCAGCCGCACTCATCCAACCCCACATGTTCACAGTTATACGACCTGATTCCATATTAGGCACTACGTGGTCAGCGTCATACCGAGTGTTGTCGCGACGCCATAAGCTTAGACGTCCATGTTGACTCGATTTAAATGTTTTTTCATCGGTAAAGATGACATTGCTCCAATCATCATTTAAGTGCTCCCGGGCGAACTTTAATCTCTCTTCTTTGTGATGTGGGGTTAGCAAAGGTTTGACTGCATGCCTACGATGATGCAATCCTTCACTATGAAGGACACGACGAATAGTATCCACACTTGAGTCACATAAACGGGCGTAATGTCTTATTGGTTGAAAGCCGTTTGCTTCATACTCCCGTACTAACATTTCACGCTGCTGTGCATCAATCAGCCGTGGTCGACCACTTCTTTGGCGGTGCAATAATGACCCTTCTTCTCCGAATCTCCGCACCCATAAAGCTACCGTTTTTTTCTGCAACAAAATTTAGGAATATATTATAATAATTGATAAAATATAAAACAGATATCGTTCAAATATAATTATTATGTTTGTATTATATATAAAAATATACTTCGAACCTTAAAACAACTACTTACATTTACACCGGTTTCTCTGGCAATTTCTGCCATATTTTTGCCTTCATTATGCAAGGCAATGATCTGTGACCTTTTCACTAAATCGATATTGCAATGAGAACTCATTTTAATATTCGATAAGTAATAAAAAGCAATAATAAAAGACAATCAAATCAACGGAACTAGCTACTGTTAGCGGACGAACTGTTTTGTAATAAAAACTGGAACGGTATATATTTGATGTTCTAAATCTACCCTCTAAGTAACTATGAGTGTAAGTATGCCAATAGATAATAGTTGCCCATTTCAACAAGAATACCAAATGAATTTACTTACTATTCATTTAATTTGTATTTGTTTAAAATTGCAATTATTTTTTGATAACACTAAAAAATAGATAAGATTTCTTTATCTATTGTTTATTTTAAGTCTTAGTTTTTAATTTTTACTTTAAGGCTTTATTTAAGCTTTTCCTTTGCTATTACAAATTGTTATTTACATTAAAAAAGTATTAGTACTAAACAAAATTCTTGTTTTTCTTGTAAACTAAAGTTATTCTGAGTATGGTAATGAATTTCGTCAGCTTTCATTAAGTCTCGCTGGCTTGGAGGTTGAATACATCTGTCTCGATGTCGGAGGGTCCATGTTCAAATCTTCGCAATAATTATGAAGAAATACAATGTTTTTGGATGTTGTGTGAATCTTCGTTGGTAGATTAAAATATGATTTGTATTTATTCATCCTTACAAAATAACATAAATGGCCGAAGTATAGCATTCTATAATTTCTGGATGTTGGACAAGAAAGAACGACCATAATAATAATATCATGTCAGTTAAATATTGGATTTGCGGGAGAAAACATATTTTATTTTATATTTGGTTTTTATCAGTGCCATCTAGTGGGATCTTATTAAACTAATGAAGTACGTGACATAGCTCAACCGTCTTGACTGGCTTCAAAGCATTCGCGTTTAAAAAGGGGTATGCACTTTTGCTGCCGATAGTACATAAGTAACACGTGCGGCGGCAACATCGCACCGGCACCCTATAGTAAAATCTTCAATAACTTTAGAACTGTACAAGTTCTTGATATGCGGTTTTTTATTAATCGATCAATTAATAGTATTATAATATACATAAGTAAAATAAAGCCATAAATTCATACATTTTTTTGTATGAAATTACATAAAACCCCCAAAAAACTGCATTTTTTTTTTCAAAATGTGTTTTTTTGTATTTATTTTTACTTTTTGCCTATTTTAATTTTAATTTTATTTTTTGAAACTAATGTAAGTAATTATCTGTCGATTAGCACCTTAATTATCAAAATCGGAATATCCGTTGAGGTTTAAGATTTTTTGTAAGATTTTTTGACCCAGCGGCGCCATGTCTGTATTCTTCAATAACTTTGAAACTAAACGGGCTAATGATATGCGGTTTTTTTTCGTAAATGTAAAATTAGTTGTATATTAATATAAATAAATAAAAAAGTACCATGTAAATACATTTTTACGAGTAAAATTCCAAAAAATCACAAATTTTAAATAGTTTTTTCAGAAATTATATTTTTTTGGGTATCCAAAATAAATTTTTACCTGTTTTCAATTTTTTTTATGTTAAATTGGGTAACTATCTGCCGTTTGGCACCTCTTTCGTCAAAATCGGAGTATCCGTTCAGGACTTACAATTTTTTTAACTTTTTTTTAATAAGTGGCGCCATCTCTTATCCTAAGGGGTGAAACTAATTTCGCCTCGAGTGAAATCGTTTATTTTGGTCTATATTATCACTGTGCAAAACGGCTTGCTTCCATCACAAAGTGCAGCTTTTTTTCATAACAAATAGAACTACTAGCTAGCTAGCTAGCTAGCTAGTATAAAATAAATTCTAGCTACAGTGCCAGCCAATATACATTTTTACACTTGTAATAAAATGGAGTAAGGAATGAGTCCCTCTTTATTCCTAAATATTTGGTTACCCCAGCAGAGTGGGACAAGCTGCCCCCTTGGCGGCTTTCTCACTTGGCTCGTTCGAACGAAGCAATGAGCAGTCCAGGTATACGCTAGTATATGCTAGGTCCATGGCTTTGACAAATTTAAAATCTAAGATGGCCGCCGGACATGCCAGATTTCCATATGGGTATCAAACTAAACTCTTCTTCTGGACAAAATATATTATAACGGAATCCGAGGAAACTTGTGGCGATGGTTCCGGTCATACATTATTAACCGCACTCAAAAAGTTGTGGTGAATGGATATGAGTCTAGATGCGTACACGTAACATCAGGTGTGCCTCAGGGCTCTATACTGGGTCCTTTATTATTCATCCTATTCATAAATGATATTGATAGTTGTTTTAAATTTAGTAATTTTCTACTTTACGCTGATGATCTTAAAGTTTACCACACTATTGAAAATAATGAGGACCGCATCAAATTTCAAGAGGACCTGGATAGGCTCAGCGACTATTGCAGCCGAAATAAACTGAGTTTTAGTCTACCCAAATGTAAATCAATAACATTCACCAAGAAACACAATATCCTTCCCACTGCTTATACTCTTAGCGGAGCCGCTCTTGATAAAGTTACACTAATAAGAGACCTTGGTGTACATCTTGATTCCAAACTTCATCTCGATGCTCATATAAACAACATAATTAGCAAAGCTTACAGTATGTACGGTTTTATCATGCGTCTCAGTGAGGATTTCAAAAAACCGTCCACTTACTTGCATCTATATAAGTCACTAGTCAGGTCACAAGTCGAATATGCCGTGTCCATATGGAATCCCTTGTATGAAAAGTATAACAACTCGATTGAACATGTCCAGAAGAAATTCTTACGTACCATGCAGTTCAGATGTTACCATTCACGCCTCAGTTACCAACAGCTTCTCAACATGTACAATTTACTCAATTTGCAGGACAGGCGCGTCCTGCTGGACGCAATGGTCCTCTATAACCTGTGCCGCGGCAAGTTTGACTGCCCCAGCCTCAGCGGAGCGCTGTGCTACCGCGTGCCGACGCGGGCGCAGCAGCGCGCGGTGCGCGAGCACCAGCTGTTCGCGACCGCGCGCTGCCGCACCCGCGCAGGCCAACGAGATCCTTTACATAGGCTAGTCAAGTCATATAACACACACTTTAATGAAATCGACATCTTCATGATGTCAGACACTGTTTACAAAAATAACGTTCTAATGAAGTTGCAGCGAGGTTATGTTTGAGCTTGCCGCGGTACTGGAATGAATCATTCTATTTTTACGCCTAGTTGGCTCTGTCTTTAAGTTCTGATATTGTAAGGTAATTGTTATTCCCAGACTGTTATACAATTTCTGCGTACCTATTGTTGCTTGCGCTGTAGTTATATTATTGTAATTCGTGGATAACGTGATTGGTCTCACATGTTTCAAATTCTTTTAAGTATTGTGTTTTTAATCTATGTGTGTTACTGTTTGTTGTCCCAAATAAATTGAAAAAAAAAAAAAAAAAAACTAAAGGTCTTGACTAGTAGAATAGATTACACTGAAAAATAAATGAAAATCCAATATGGCCGCCAACAAGATGGCAGTTTTTTTTTTTCACGACTCCTTCAATATAGGTATTAAAAGGAACGGCTTGAGTAAAAGAATACTGTAATATGCTTTGACTTTAAAATCTAAGGTGGCCGCCGGAAATGTCAGATTAATTTATTGTTTCAATATGGGTGATGGATATTAAATGAAAGGGCAAGTCGAAAGCTGCATAGTGGATCGTAGAGTTTAGAGCAGTCAATGGGATGGCAAACAAAAATAAAACAGAAATAGCAACCCAACGAAAAAAAAATGCTTAAAAAGCGAAAGAATAGTATAGAGCAAAACGTGCAAAAGAGAGTGAAATTTAAAATAGGCGACTACAAAAACGAAGAGAAAGGTTAGCGTCAGAGACACCTGAGCAACATGAGGCCAAGTTACTAGGCCAACGTGAGAGACAAAAAGAACTGGTAGCGTCAAAACACCAGAGCAATATGAGGCCAGGATAACAGGCCAACGTGAGAGACAAAGAGAAGTGCCCTACATTGATGAGGAGAGTGGTGTGATGTCTGGTACCTAGGACCTACCGAATTATTTTTTACTCTTTAGTACAATTTCAATAAAAAACCGTTTAACTTAAAAAAAATACTATTTTTTTAAGATCTCAATTAGTACTATGTATTAGGATTTATATATTTTAATTAATTCGCTAAATACAGGTATATTTATTTTGTTTCAATGAAAATATAGCAATGTTTGGTTGAGATAAAACAGTGTATTTATATATCTCTCAATCGCCGATGAAACTAAATAAGTTAACCCTAGTTTGGGCGTTCTCATAACCTCGTTACCGGCGACGCCCCGCCATCGCCACCCATAATTATTGTCAGGCTTGGGATATTTACTTAAATCAGCTCCTATACGATGCCACAGGTCCACAAGCAGGGTGTTAGCTGATTCACTTACAAGATATGATATTTATCTTTTATCTTCTTGTATCTATATCTATACCTACTAATTTATTAAAAAAACAGTTTTCTATGGAGAAGGGTCATGATTTCAGGAAAAATTCTAATAGCGTGATGCAGGATCGTCATTTGTTTTGAATGGGCGCGCGGCGCCATGCCAGCCTGGTTCCATACGTTGGTCATAATTTCCATTGTCTTCTCATCAAGCCGAAACGGCTGGACAAATTTGTAACCAATTTTTGTGCAGGGATAGCTGGACAACCATAGATACTTTTATATCCGTCTAGGGCATGTCTAGGGTAAAGAAAAAAATACGCGGGCGAAGTTGCGGGTAGCTGCTACTCGTACTATAAAATCTTCGTCCCAGTGGCGTATTGGTGAATTGGTGGCATATTATCGATATTTATTTTACCGCCTCGTGTATTAACAATTCATCGGCTCGTAAATCGTGTAGAATTCTCTTTACGTCCCTGCTGAGTCGAAATCAATTGATAAAGTTTAAAATATGTGTTACAGTGAAAGAACATATTTTCTCGTTTATTTCATGGATATTTTCTTATCCTACGGGAATTAAGCATTTATCCAGGATTAAGAATGTCCTATTGTCTCTGCCAATATTATGTGACGACGCGGTTGGCGCAGTTTGTAGTCCTAATAAATAAATACATAATGTATAAATAAATAGGGATGTTCATATTTAGATAACATCCGCGACCCAGGAACAAATATTCGAGTTCATCACACAAATATTTGCCCCGGCCGGGATTCGAACCCAGGACCGCCGGCTCAGTAGGCAGGTGCGCTACAAACTACGCCAACATGCAACACAGAAACAAACTTTTCTCAACCGCGTCAGCAATAAAGGATACAACCAACACAAGAGCCACTGGACTCTAAAACAAAATGGACGAATTTGCATAGCTCTCCGAAAAATAAATTTACACTGGCCGCTGCAGTTATATCATACCTTTATGACGAACCTTTGACGCCGCGGAAATGAAATGCCGTGGCGATGGCCGTCAGCTTTATTTGACAGCGCACGGTAAAAATTGAGTTTAAATCACATTTCCGGGTGCTGAAGAGTCAAATTTACATTCAGTACAGTCGATGAGCTCACAGAATGCGATTCGGTAAAATTAGAAAAAAACAATAACAATAGGCGTAGAATTTCAGTTAAGATTTTTCTTGAAATTACTCCCCCCTACCGATGGAAGACTAACTTTTAATGCAATTTAAAAAAATAATATAAGCTTTCACAAATACGAGCATAAAACATTATATTAAATATATCCAATCCTCTATTTCTCTCACACCCCGCGCATTTTCTCGATGACGTCTGCCATCGTTCCCGCCAGGCCGCCATAAGTACTTAGACACCTGCCGATTCATCGGCCATCTTTGTTCATGTTCATTTCATCTCATGTTTTATTTTTTATTTTTTGATAAGTTTTATTTACATTTAACACGGAAGTCATGCATTGGTTATAAACCAAAAAAACTGATACTGGCTGAAGCTTCGAGCCGCCATAAACGGATTAATAATAATATACACCTGCCTGGACTTTTCAAGTCTATGGTCTTTATAAATCATTTTTTATGAAATTATAATGGTCCGAATTATTAAAACAAATACAATAATGAATAAGGTTTGGCTACCCATATTTAACGGGCCTTACAGTAACCGATTACATGACAGCACTACATTAAATAATTACAGCTGCAGCTCCGGTTCATATGAACTTGTAGCCTCTCAGCAGCCGATAATTCTCAGTCAACACACCTATCAATTATCGCTACTGGGTCGCATCAGGTTGCTATCGATTCCTATCGATAGCTCTCATAACCTGTGGAGTAGACACTAGTAATCGGATACGTAAATAATGATCCGACTCCGCACTTGGACGAGTTGGACGATGACACGCCATTGATGCTGATTAGGTATTATTATTACGTAAAGAAACATCACTTCGCAAATTGTCATGTAGATACAAAGATACATAAAAAAAAGATCAAATTGCGCTTATAGCTGGATTACCGGTCCAATGTCTCAACGTCGGTAATCCAAAGGCACACACAAATTAAAAACGTCGAAATAAATATGATTTCGTAAAGTTTAGACATAAGCATTCACTGCTGAAACAGGCTACTTTTTGAATAAGAGTTTTTTTAGGCATCTATCAGTCCCGGATTATTTGAACATCGGCATAAATTCAGATCTAGCAATAGATATTGTCCGCGACTTTGTGGACAAATTGCCCCAGAGAATTGCTTTAGTTGCGCGGATTTTTCTTATGTGCACGATTATAAGAAAAATCCGCGCGACTATCAATTACTAGATTGTTTGCATGGGGCTGAAATGATAATATCATATTATATTAGATTATATTAAGTATACTGACATATAACAATAAATTAAATTAAACAAGAAAATTAATAACTAAACCTAAATATTATCTAAACAAAAAGCCCGCCCCGTATCGTTCCCGGTGCAAAAGTGCCCAACACGCTCGCCGCGTTACCGCGCTGGACCGCGTTGATCAGCCTCTGCACCAAGAACGACTCAGATCGGAACAGGTGTCATGGCCTCTCTCTCGTAACCGACGCCCCACTTCCCTCAGGAATTTTAGTGCGTCGGAGCTCCAAACACCGGTAGTTTCCACCGCGAGTGGGACAATCAGGTAATTGGTGAGAGCGGAGTATTTCTCACGCTTCCTATTTGCCGCCACTTCCGCTGCTGCGCCAGCTGACCTGGTGGTATGACCAAGGTGTGAAGCTGCAAAAGTGCTGACGCATGTGGCGTCCCACAGTAGGCACTTACCTTTCTGCCAAGGCACCAAGGTCATACCATCTGGCCTTTTCCCATCCGTCCGGCTAAGGCCTGAGGGCTCCAACACGCATGGGACAGTTGCCGAAATTAGGGCTCTCCGGACAATGTCATTTAGGGCGTAGTGGCGAGTGAATCTCCCAGCACACCGACAACAACTCAAGGCGTGGTGACCGTTGCTCTCCACCATGGTGCCGCATACATGAGGTTCACAAACATCGCAGCCCAAACGGAAAGCCACGGCCACCCGCAACGAGTCGTTGTCGAGCAAGGTACCCAGATGAGGTGAAGGAAGTGCGTGAAGCCATGCTCCCGATTCCGGCCTCGACACGGCGTTGAGTCTCGTTCTATCTACACCCACGGCTTCATCTCTGAGAGCGTCAAACACCCGCTTTACCCCTACGTCGTCCCAAAATGATAATTGACAATTATATTTAAGTGTTATTAATGGCTTTTATCCACGTGTTTAACAATCCGCTTTTCACTTCGACTGCGAAAAAACAAGATAAATATTTGAAAAATTAAATCAGTAAGTAATCCATTAATTTTTAAACTATGACAAACATCGTATGGCATAGACAATTGTAGGCGTTTTTTTCCGTTTTATGGCTGTCAGACGATCTAAAATTTTGTCCGATCTGATCAAGTTGGTTTGTTTCCTATCCGTATCTAGTATGTAGCTGGCCGCTAAGCGATTTTTTTTAAATTTTAATAGAATTTATTATATGGTATCCATTTAAAACCTAGGGTTTCGGTCCCGCTTCTAAAATGATGTACCTACTTTTTGAGCAGGTGAAGTGAATAAGCCTTGTACAGAAAACAGAAACGTCTTATTAGGCAGAAGCCAGTTTAAAGTACCTTTAAATATTAAACCTTGTTTAGGCAATAACGAGCTCTTTGGCAATAAACTCGCTATCCAGGTGGATAAACGCGCGACAAAGCCCAATCTCGACAAAACGATTACGGCGACAAGGCAACTTTTAACGCAGCACTAAACCGCCGCTTTACGCAGTGTGAGCTAGGGAGTGCTATGAATATCTCGACTTGAGATTATCCATTCGAAACTTGGAAAACTGTCTTTTTTAAATAAGCCACAATATTTAATCAATGCAATGATCACTCATTTTCAAAATAAAAACCGGTAGCGAGGGATTTGACTTATTCAAGATCTTTCATTGATATTTATCTTGATACCTCCTGAGAAAAGGAACTCGACTAACGGACAGAAAGACAACAAAGTACTTAAACCTAGAAGATCACCGTTTTTACAGTCTGAATTACGTAACCCTAAGAATGTTGGGTAAGAGTTAGTGAATTTGAACTGCCTTTTTCGTTTGTAAACAATAAATCAAACCAAAAAGCTTACAAAGCTTCCACTTGAAATCAAACACGCACAATGCGTTATGGGTTGCCGAAATATCTGTTCTGCACACATTCTGCACGTCTAGCGAAACTGCAACTATGTCGCGCGACGAATACTACCGGTCACATTCATGTCAATACTGTGCGAAAAGACAGGTGACGCTAGCGCCACTGACTTTTTGGAAATAACGACTCGAGTAGCTTAGGATATATTTTAGCACTGGACTGCCAAAGGGGGTGGTGAGTCTTTAGTATTCGTTAGGTACCTACACCTTTCTGATTGAATCGTAAATATTTTATTTTCTAAAACTGTTTATACAGTTTTGAATCTGTTTTCATGTCTTAAATTTTGTCCAATTGATGTTATCGTAACGTAACCAACATAGCCACTTAGGCAAAAGTTTACCTCGAGTTTTAAACTCGAAATTGAATCCCAAACAAGCTCGAGATCTCGCGAGATCGAGATTGTGCTCTGTTCGCGGCACTTTGTATTCCGCCGTAGATGGATATCATACAACATTTAAAGGTTTTTACGGCCACAGTAAACTTGTGAAGAAAACGCTATCTCACTTAGTTCACGCACTCGTTTGCAGGATCGTAAAATATGAAGGAAGCAGCCGAAATAAAGGTGTAACATAAAACGCCCGATGATAACAATATACCCAGCACGTAAAGAATTTAAGACGTTCGCGTAAACTTTTATTTTGTTTGTGCAGATCCGGGGACTCTTCCTGGCAGTTACGTGCACTTTGTGTATCTGTGCTGTCGACATTTGACGACGCGGTTGGCGCAGTTTGCAGCCTGCCTACTGAGCCGGCGGTCCCGGGTTCGAATCCCGGCCGGGGCAAATATTTGTGTGATGAACTCGAATATTTGTTCTTGGGTCATGGATGTTATCTATATAATGTATTTATGTAATTTTTATGTATATCGTCGTCTAGTACCCATAGTACTAGTTAAGTTTTGCTTAGTTTGGGACTAGATCGATTTGTGTATGATTGTCCCATAATATTTATTTATTTATTTCTGGAATATCAAAATACAAAATTACAATAGTACCTACTAAAGCTATTAATGGGATTTGTTTATAATGGAGAATTCTGGGTTTGGAAGCCTAGTACAAGAAGCAATATTAGCATTAAAATAAATGTAAACTTTTGTTTTGCTTGTGCGCAGCCCGAGACTATTTGGCAGTTCAGTAATTCGATAGAGTTTTTGTCTTGTACATAAAACACGAAAATAAAAAATATTTCCATTTATACTATTGGTTTTATTTTATTATTGTATTACGTGGTTTACACTCACGTGAAATTGTAAGGAACGGCCCGACATGTCTCAAACTCATATGGATTTATATTTGTTTATCCTTATATTTATTGTATTGTATTAGATTATATTATATTGGTTTTCCACTTATATTACTGGCGTCGACTGGTCGCATATCCATAGACCTATCATATCGCTGGTGACGAAGACCAGAGGATCTCAGGTCAGGGACCTAGACATCCGTAACTAATGGCTCAGGATTGCGGTGCGGGTATCGGAGGTCGAAATCCACTTTTGCCCTTGCGCTCAAGTAGTTTTCCGACCACTGTCCATTATTATAACACAACTATTATGACAAAAAATATAAGAAAACACACGTCAGATTCAAATTACGACACATAACCAACGCCAGTAAAAACCATTGTTAATCCGACACAATTTAATTTCATGTTGGCTCCAGATAGTTAGGAACTTTTTAACATTTTATTCAGTTTCAGTGCAATTACACTGTAGTGTTGGCGGAAGTTGTTTTAGACTTTCTTTTGCCACCGAGTGTAATAACAGAGTGGCGTTAACGAAGTTAGCTCGGGGCTCCTGTCGCCCGCGCGTGTGTAATATTGGTAAGTAATTCTGTTGTTGGGTGCTGGTGTTGCTTTACGTGTGTGAGTATGTCGCTAAAAGGTTACCTTTTGCTAACATTATAATGTCAAGTTTATTCGTTTGTTTACTTTGCAAGCGTAGCGGGCAGAAAATCCCGCTAACGGCCTAGGGTGACAAAATAGTACATTACATACCTAGGGCGGTGAATTTGTAAATGTTCCAGATCGCAGGTGATTGTGGCCCGAACCGAAGGTGACGGTCATAAATATGCGACCAGGGGCTTTACGAAATACCGTCCGTAGTTTGTCTAAAGTTGTACGTCTCGCCTTGGGCAGGAGTAAGGTTTTCTCCCAAAAAATCCCACATACGGCCTAGGGTGACGTAAAATAAAATAAAATACGGAAATTTTAAATTATAAGCAACTTTCTAAATTTTCAATTAATTTTAGAACAGTATAAACCGTACCGTTCCTGGCATCTGGCATTGTAATACCGGAATGGAGGACTTTAGTTCATAAAATACGTCTATGAAAATGATTTGTGGGATCGGAACAACAGACGGCGGATGGCCCGCAGGATGGAGCTCTCTATTCACAGCATTTTAAAGTTATTGCATCGCTTACAAATCACTGGGCTCTACGGCTTTCTGGAATGGCTGCATTATTAACTAGATCCCCCCGGCGACTGCGTCGACGTGAATTTTGCAGACAAATACCTTTTACATCTCCTTAGATGTGGATGTTTGAAAAAGATTTACTTAGTACACAGATGTACACAATTGGAGATGGGACTTGGCAAGATGGAATGACAGCAGATGGTTTTTTTAAGACGTGACATGAACTGTGTCAGGTCTGGTTAGCCCCCACTACCAGTAGTCGGACTTTATGTGGGAGTATAACCCGCTAATGGGATTATCTCCGCGCCACAGGAGTCATTTGGGGAGAGTAACGCGGGCGCACTGGGCGCATGGACTGCGTCGTGAATAGACTGAACCGAATCAGTCTGACTTAGGGCGGGAGGAGAGGGGAAAGAGAGTCAAGCTATGACAGAGAAAAAACGCGAACTAAGTAGCGGTAGTAACCCGCCGGCGGGGATTACGCTGAGGCGCCGTTCGAAGAGTTCGCGGTGATCATCGCTTGGATGGTTTCCGTGATCGCAGATGGGCAAAGGCGGAGACAAAGTGGTGACCGAGACTGGGCCAGATCAGGAGCTGAGTGATGTGAATGTGAAGAGCCCTTTGGGGCTTCCTCCAAAATGTACGAAAAATCCTAGCACGCGTCTGCACCAGTTAGAGCTATATAGTTATAGCTACAGAGTCCCTTACTCAACAGTGGAGGGATGTGGGCTAAAATAATGATAATGATTACTCGCTTTTTACTGTCTATTCGTTCTTACTTGTCCTCTTTATAGCCTAACAAGCGTAGGTCCAGCCCCGGGATAGTAGCTCTACAAACAGCTTTCATATGACAATAATGTGCGTCATAAATTTGAATTAATAAACGTCAGTAGCGATTTGTCAAATCATGAACCAAACTCAAAACATGGTTTACCAGAATGCTGCTCAATCCTTCGTTCTTCTTGCGAAATAAATACAGAATGCGATAGAAAGTTTTGGCTTTATTATGCAAAAAAATACTTGTAATTTGCGGAATATTGGGTCCTGTTTTCTCTTTGTTTACAATCAGTGACATTCACTGACTTTCAAAGTCAGTTACCAAAAATTTGTCGTTGCCAGTATAACGTAGTGGTTATATTTTCTTTGGCTATTATAATAAATTAGTAGTTACTACTAAAAATCCGCAATATGGCGTGGATTGAAAACCACCCTGTTGGGCATAAAAGATAATAATAGTAGTTTTTGATGCAAGTGTGGAAAGTATGTCATTTTGAACGAGTCCCGAGGAGTCTTGGCCTGAGCCGCAAGGCGAGGGTCAAGACTCGGGATGAGTTAAAATGACACTTCCACACGTGTACCAAACCATTTTTTTTAATACATTTGCGAAAAATTGCAATAATACAAATTTAAAACAGTAATTGAAAGATCCAATTATTTCTGTCTGATAAAAATTAAAAGTACTTAGGTACCTACAATTTTTAGAGCAATTGTGAAGGGTCGCATTTAAGGCCTTTGCTGGTAAGTTTAAAGTTTTATTCAAGTTGTTAATTATTCTCTTTTTCTCGTTTCCAGCCAATAAAATGTTCATAGACGGCAATGTAATTTTTCTTTCGATTTTGCGGGTAAAATACTCTCACTTGCAATTTTTGCCATGGCTCCTATAAAGGGCGGTGTTAAATCTATTCTGGTAACATCAGAATCCATAATTTTCTATCAAAAGCTCTTATTTTATAAATCTTACGTATTTACACATAATTAAAACAATCTTGAATGAAAAAGAAAGTTTTACTTTTAATTGTAATATTTTTTTCAAGATGGCGTCGGCTGTCATCATTCAGCCAAATCAAAAGAAATAGTTTTAATATTTCAGAAGAGGTATGATAATGTTACACAGTAATTTAATTGATTCCAAACAATAAACATCGTGAATCTGTTTTTAGTTATTTACGTTTCATACAATTGTAAATAAATATAATATTATTTAATACACATTAATAGCGATCGTTCATAATTATTATGAATTTATAAAGCAGCGCGTGGGTCACGCTTAATACTGTATTTTATAATCTGTGACAATACTTTTCTTTTTAATTTTTTTAGGTCACGCATAATACTCATTTACTCATTAAATAATAGTCAATCAGACAAATTATTAAAACCGTTTTTGAATATTTTTAATATTTTAAATATTTTAAGCATAATTATAAGATATACACTTGCAATGCTGTATGATGTAATAAATAAAGTCGGAAAGTGATTGACCTTTGTTTGGATGTATGAGACATGACGTGTTAGTACAACAGAAAATAAAAAAAAAATTGAAAAGTAAAAAGCACTAGTTCGAAATATCCAACTTTTCGCACGATTTGCAGCTACGAAAAGTACCACTTTTTGTGCAACTGTATTAAAAAAATATTTTTCTACTCCAGTACTTTTTTCTGTCATTTATATAGTTACTAACTCTAATATATATAAAGACATAAAATTTATACGGACTTTTGCAAAGCTTTTGATAGAGTGGATCACAAAATTCTTCTGGACAAAATATATTATAACGGAATCCGAGGAAACTTGTGGCGATGGTTCCGGTCATACATTATTAACCGCACTCAAAAAGTCGTGGTGAATGGATATGAGTCTAGATGCGTACACGTAACATCAGGTGTGCCTCAGGGCTCTATACTGGGTCCTTTATTATTCATCCTATTCATAAATGACATTGATAGTTGTTTTAAATTTAGTAATTTTCTACTTTACGCTGATGATCTTAAAGTTTACCATACTATTGAAAATAATGAGGACCGCATCAAAATTCAAGAGGACTTGGATAGGCTCAGCGACTATTGCAGCCGAAATAAACTGAGTTTTAGTCTACCCAAATGTAAATCAATAACATTCACCAAGAAACACAATATCCTTCCCACTGCTTATACTCTTAGCGGAGCCGCTCTTGATAAAGTTACACTAATAAGAGACCTTGGTGTACATCTTGATTCCAAACTTCATCTCGATGCTCATATAAACAACATAATTAGCAAAGCTTACAGTATGTACGGTTTTATCATGCGTCTCAGTGAGGATTTCAAAAAACCGTCCACTTACTTGCATCTATATAAGTCACTAGTCAGGTCACAAGTCGAATATGCCGTGTCCATATGGAATCCCTTGTATGAAAAGTATAACAACTCGATTGAACATGTCCAGAAAAAATTCTTACGTACCATGCAGTTCAGATGTTACCGTTCACGCCTCAGTTACCAACAGCTTCTCAACAAGTACAATTTACTCAATTTGCAGGACAGGCGCGTCCTGCTTGACGCAATGGTCCTCTATAACCTATGCCGCGGCAAGTTTGACTGCCCCAGCCTCAGCGGAGCGCTGTGCTACCGCGTGCCGACGCGGGCGCTGCAGCGCGCGGTGCGCCAGCACCAGCTGTTCGCGACCGCGCGCTGCCGCACCCGCGCAGGCCAACGAGATCCTTTACATAGGCTAGTCAAGTCATATAACACACACTTTAATGAAATTGACATCTTCATGATGTCAGACACTGTTTACAAAAATAACGTTCTAATGAAGTTGCAGCGAGGTTATGTTTGAGCTTGCCGCGGTACTGGAATGAATCATTCTATTTTTACGCCTAGTTTGCTCTGTCTTTAAGTTCTGATATTGTAAGTAGGTAATTGTTATTCCCAGACTGTTATACAATTTCTGTGTACCTATTGTTGCTTGCGCTCTAGTTATATTATTGTAATTCGTGGATAACGTGATTGGTCTCACATGTTTCAAATTCTTTTAAGTATTGTGTTTTTAATCTATGTGTGTTACTGTTTGTTGTCCCAAATAAATTGAAAAAAAAAAAAAAAAAAAAAAAAATTATGAAAGTCTGTAAAAGTCTATACTCTACTGCCCAAAAACACACTGCTAACCGATGTTATAATGTCGCCAAAAAAGCATCACTTAGTACCACAGATTACAAGATGAACAGCTGCATTCACACAATTTGCAATTTAAAAAAAAATACTTATTGTACTAAGGCATTGCTGCCAACTTAAAAAAAAGTTTTATCTTCAGTGCATGGATGTTTAGTATAGTGAACGTATACCTTTATGTATAAGTTTAATTTTTTTGACAGATGTTTAGTATAGTGAACGTATACCTTTATGTATAAGTTAATATTTTATTGACAGATGGACGTCGATAAAAAAAAGTTTATCAGAGACAATTTTTCTTTTTAACTTTGTTGATTCCGAGCGGGTACATGTAATTATTTTCTTTGTTGTTTATTTGAATTTTATTTATGAAATGTCGAGTCGTAGAAAAAGTATTGTACCTATGCAACGTTGTATAAGTAGGTCAAAAAACGCTCGTGGCATCTTTCTTACGATGTTCGCTACGCTCACATAACCCATGCCACTCGCGTTTTTTGCCCCCTCTTATACAACGGTTGCATAAAATACTATTCTAAAATTGGCATTATAAATAATATTTATTTTCTTTCGAGAGAACGGCTACGTTTGCCATTACCTAAATGTGAATTTTGAGGTTAGAATCTTGTTTACTATATAGGACAAGGAAAAAGGAATATACTGTACTGTAACGAAACAGAACTGTGTCTGTGTTGTTTGTCTGCGTCCCCTGTATTAATTAAAGAACTTATACCTATCCAGATTAAACAGTTTCCTACAGCAAGAATGCAACTTGAAGTTCAAGACTCGTGAGCTCGGTTAAACGCCAAACACCGCCGTACTCCGAAATGTGTATGTGTCATCCAACTACCAAATATCGGAACACACGAAATTACAGCAAAGCGCGCAAACTTGCCGAATTCGAAATTCGAACACCGCGGGACAAGTCCCGGCTTTCGCGGGATTAACTAACTTCGCCCGGAACTACTCCCTAAGTAGTGCAAATCTAGAATCGATACCTGATTTTAGTATCGGCGGTGTACTCACTCAGTCAATACTGTATCCAATTATACCTAATATAAAAACGTTAATTCAAATTGATTACACATGCTATTACCGTCTGGCCTGGTGGTCAAACATAAAGAGAGATCTCAACCAAGCCCAGTTGCTAGAAGAGACAACCCAAGACAGGACAGCTTGGCGCGAAGGAGTGAGGAAACCCGACCTTGAATAACGGGAGCAGGTACGGACAAAGAAGAGACATATTGTTACCGTCTGTTATTTAGTGAGTTTATGGATGATCTAGCAGTAAGATGCCTTCCAGTAACCAGATGGGTTCATAACCAATATTAAGAATTTAAAAAACCTCCAACACTGCTGAGCTCACCATTATAAGTTTCTCAATCCTACCCTAACTAATGAGTGGTAGAAAGAAGGGAGTAAAATAGGTTCTTAAAAAGTCGGCAACGCGCGTGTCATGCTCCTTGCAGTCCTTGCGTCGCGGCGGTAACTGCTTAACATCTGGTGGGCCGCATGCTTGTTTGCTACCATCGTAGTATATATGAAAAAAGTGCTACTAAAACTCATCTCACGAATCTTTAGTTTCAATATGTGCTGAGATCCCGTCACTAGTTTAAATTAAAGTTAAATATCTTGGACTTGGACACGGCAGCTTTTATTTCCACCAAACATAGCTAAGAACCATCACGACAGTTAAGAATTTCGATTAAAAGAGCCAAAATAAACTTGGGCCGACCGATTACTGTACTAAAAGGAAGTACATTAGTGGATCTCTATGAAAACTTGTATGATCGTGATTACACTTAATTTTCTGTCTCTAGAATAGCGATTGTCCCGTCTAGTGAAACAGTGAAAGAAAACAAGGATTCTTGACTAGATATATCTATTAACTATACCTATCCTTTTTTATTGAAAGTGTTAAATGCAAGTATAGTCCATGATAAGTAATTGACTGTAATTTCGTATCTACCGTCTTTTCAATCTACTTAACCATTCGACCCACAAACCTGAACTAATTTAGGTATGTTTAGAGTATTTTAGTGTGCTAGAGAACATGAAAACCACATGATAAATAAAGAAGTTCCAACTTGAAATATCTCATTTGGTACACAAACTTTTGCCCTAAAAATTGTTGGCTAAAACAACAAAGCAATCCGCGATGAAAACTTGGCAAAGGGATGTCCAAATGTTTTCTAGAGCCGCTTTATTTACGAGAAACTGGACTAAATAGAATACTATTACTACATAAGATTTATACGCTTCATCTAATCGAAAACCTAAACTTACTTTTACCCATACTTAAAGCATTAGTTAGGCCTTCGCTTATCATTAGTGTTGAAATATATCATCCTAAATCTGTTATTTAAATAAATAATCTTCTTCTTTCCAGATATGAGAATAGAAAAATCTTTCCGACGTACTATTTGTCAGCTAATAAGCCCACTATTTATCCAGGGCCGCCAGGCGACTAACGAGACCTCCGGGCGAAAAACTCCGATAATCCAGCCACTAAATGCCTAATGGCAAAAATGGTCCCATTCATTGGTCTACGTCATTGAATTATGATTAATAGTCCCGAAGCAAGCGAGCATCACCGGACTGGCAGGCTGCCAGAGAAATATCCGAATCACAATAATGTGCCTTAATCGTGTCCGCGGACAAACGGGCCGGAAACATGAAAAGTGTGCTCGGTTTGTAAACGATATTCGGACAAGATGAGAATAGATGATGCTTTGAAAGATCATAAACGATTATTGTGTGGCATAATGTATTGGCACCGAAGACCGCAGAGTTGTTTGTATTGAGTTTGCTGAAGCGGTAGGTAATTCACTGTTATTGCTGGCATGTTTTTGTAACCTCTATGACGCAAATTGGCTATTAGCTGTGATAGTTACAAGTGTTCAACGACTAAAACGAGAAAAATTGTAGCAAAATTTATAAATTTCATGTTTGCGAGTAGAGTAAATTTAAATTTCGAACGCATATGCATTTTATTCCTACACGGTTCAGAAGAACCAGTCACAAAAACTGCCAGCACTAATAACCGTCGATTCAGGTCCCAGCAATTTGGCGGACAATTTGAATATTTGTGATTCGCCAGTAAAGACCTACGTGCCTCCACTACCGATCGTCCACGCTGTTATTCTCTTTTACGGTCCTCGCTTCCGAACTCCCTAAAATATTACAGCAAAATGTATATCGGGAATATTATAAATGCAAAAGTGTACTTTCGGTCGGCAAACGCTATACTTGGCCCCACAGCCACACCAAATGTTAACCGTTTAGGTTTTGGCCACTTTACATTTATCTTTTACAATATCTGATGAGTGCTCTTATGGTGTTACTAAATATTTAGGTTGATGATATAAAAATCAATGTAAACATTGCCCGACTTTGGAAATATGGTCACCTAGACAAGTTTGATGTGCCTAGAATGAAAAACTATTACGGAGATAGGACCCTAAAAAAACGCCTTCCATACATTTTTAACAGCTTACCAGAGGACATCCGTCTCGAACAAAATAAACGGATATTTAAAAGTAAATCGAAAAATTTACTAGATACACTGCCATAGTCTTTAAAATTGATACAGATGTTTATAAATTATACTTTTAGTTAGATATTGAAAAGTCTTCCTGTAGACAAACTGTCATAACAGTTTCGCAGGGCTTTAGATTATACGTAATCTTTGTTGTAAAATTAATAAATAAATAATAATAATAAAATAGCCTGCCTTAACGGGTCTATTACTAGTATCCACAACCTATATCTATTATATCTATCGTTTTTATTATGTTTTATCCCCGACCAGCAAATTTTTGTCCCTGTAAATTTCAGCCTTCTATTGAAAAGTTACATAGCATATAACTTCAGTCTTTGTGACAGACAACTTTCCCGCTCAGTAGCAAACAGGGGTAATGAAACCAAACACGCCAAATCCTAGAAAACACTAAATAATTCAAACAACATTACGTACAAACCAGAAACAAGGGATAAACTCCGTAATACTTAGAACAAAAACACATATTTGCTTTCTCCGCTGTTTGTTCCCAAACTTGCCTTCCAACTGCCGAACTTAATGGACCGGCGAATTCGACGAAATGTGAATTAAATATGCGACCACACTTTAGCTCAGGATAAAACTGTTTGTTATATGGTCACTGTTTAGAATATTCATTTCAAAAAAATCTTCAAATTAACAAGCAAGCAGAAAAACAACTTGAACAGCATTTGTTATCTGGCTATGAAAACAAGTGTTAAAAAGTAAAGACTACGATTATGGAGGGTATACAAGGAGAAAACTATGCTTAGGGCACTTGTCAGTGCCTTGATTTTGGCCGGTCCCGCGTATGAGTGAACGAACACCCTTTGTGATCTGGAAATATTATCTCTGTCCGGCACAACCAGTCTCTCCGCAGAATCTGATTACGCAGAGGCAACGTTATTCTAAATTAGTATTTTATTCCAGCTACTACATTTAACCCGGGCTAAACCGTTCTCAAAACTTTCATTGTTCATTCTCTATCTAAACTACAATAAAGGAACTATAACTTCTTGAGACAGACAGACGACACGTTTCGCGGCAATTTAAGTCAGAAGTGTATAAAATCGTGTTAGAATAAGAACTTTTAGCTTATTGCTCCTCGGTGTTGCCATACAATCGAATCAGCATCTGTCTTAAACTAGCGGCTGCTTCTCACACGGTTAGTTTACGGTTGCCAGCTACAGTTTTCTGAAATTCTACTATATTAATTATGTAAACGTGACCGTAAAAACAAAACCTAGTTAGTCCTGCCTCCTCCATCGATATCTAAAATGATAACCTTTTCAGTAGTAAATTAAGTATGTACTTTTCCAAGATTTCCTGTGAAGTCGCGTTTAGCACCGGTAATCGCTGGTAACCCCGACCTGACCAGATTAGCGGGTGTCAGCGCGTCAGGTCCCATCGTGGACCGGATTAGCGCACAAAGACTGGAGTCATAATTAACTACTAACATTGCAAATATGACAGTCCAGCGAAACCTTCAGCAGGTCACTTTGGTAAGAACATACTTTTCTAAGATTTCCTGTCTTATCCGCATTTAGCAGTGGTTTAAGGGCTGGCAACCCCGGCCTGATCAGATTGGCGGGTGTCACGCGCGTCAGGTCACGTCGTGGGCCGGATTAGTTCGCAAACACTGGAGTGGTTTTATAACTACTAACGTTGTTAATATATGACAGTCTAGGGAAACCTTCAGCAGTCACACTTTGTACACAATTTTCCAAGAATTCCTGTCTTATTTGCTTTAAGCAGCTGTAGGAAGTAGAAAGCATCGGTAAATAAGTAAACTTTTCCAAAATTCCCTGTGGAACTTTTAGCCGCAGTAAAAGCTAGCAACCCCGGCCCGCAGGCCGTAGCAGGTATCACGCGCATCAGGCCACGTCTTAGGCCGGATTAGTGCGCAATCACTGAAGTGGTTATATAACTATAATTGTAAATATGACAGTCTAGGGAAACCTTCAGCAATCAAACTTTGTACATACTTTCCAAATTTTACTGTCTTATCCGCGTTAAGCAGCGACAAATAAATACTTTTCGAAGATTTCCAATGAAACCACGTTTAGCAGCGGTAAAAGCTGGTAACCCTGGCCTGACCAGATTAGCGGGTGTCACGCGCGTCAGGCCACGTCTTGGGCGGCATTAGTGCGCAATCACTGGAGTGGTTAACTATAACATTAGATTTGCCCGACCGTGGCGGGAACAACGACACTAATTAAATAATAACCTTAACCTGTGCTTTAACTAATAAAGCTTTTAAAGATCACACAGAGTAAATGAGAAAATTTTAAATAAATCACTGGAAGAATGAGCGAATTGCAAGTAGCACAAATCTGATAATAACTCCATTGCGAGATGAATCTGAATCAATTGACATTTTCTAATTCAAAACTTAACTCAAAGTTGTCTGGATGAGATCACTTTTTACTTTAGCGTTCTAGCTAGCGTTCTAGTTTTAGCTTTAGGTGTTCTTATAACACCTATTGTCTATACCGAACTTATTGAACCGGGTATCACTATACCCGACGAAATCTATCTATATATATAAAACTCAAAGGTGACTGACTGACTGACATAGTGATCTATCAACGCACAGCCCAAACCACTGGACGGATCGAGCTGAAATTTGGCAGGCAGATAGATGTTATGACGTAGGCATCCGCTAAGAAAGGATTTTTCAAAACTCATCCCCTAAAGGGGTGAAATGGGGTTCCAAAGTTTGTATGGGGAAACAAGATTAGTTAGACTATTTTATTCGAAACTTCACAGGAGTATTCCTAACGATAAATGAGTAAACACGTGTTTCAGGTTTTTTGAAAATTCAACCCCTAAAAGGGAGAAATGTGGTGACAAAGTCTGAAAATCAGCATGGGTATTGTTTTTATGGTTTATCGGGTCGCTGATTACGAAAACCGCAACGATTTTAAAATCCAACGTGGCGGACGTGAGTTACCATCTCCCCTGTTGGGGTGAAATGGGGTTGAAATGTCTAAATACTAAACCGCTGGTTCTAGAGAGTTCAAATTTGGCACGTAGGTTCCTTATAAGGTGTAGGGGTGCACTAAGAAAGGATTTTTCAAAACTCACCCCCTAAAGGGGTGAAATGGGGTTCCAGAGTTTGTATGGGGAAACAAGATTAGTTAGGCTATTTTATTCGAAACTTCACAGGAGTATTTCTAACAATAAATGAGTAAACACGTGTTTCAGGTTTTTTTAATTCAACCCCTAAAAGGGAGAAATGTGGTGACAAAGTCTGAAAATCCATTAGTAATGCTTTTATGGTTTATCGGGTCGCTAATTACGAAATCCGCAACGATCTTTAAATCCAACGTGGCGGACGTGAATTAACATCTTCCCTGTTGGGGTGAAATGGGGTTGAAATGTCTAAATATGAGTAGGGGTGTATTTTTTATGGTTTGTTGGGACGTTAATTACGAAAATGCCACCAATTTTGAAATTTTATTTGTGGTCATGAAAATTCTTGAAAGCATTTGCGCCAAATTGCAGTAGTTTTGCAGAAAATCGGTTGTAACAGACGGACTGACAGACAGCTACACGTGATCCTATAAGGGGGTTCTGTTTTTGCTTTTGAGGTATGGATAGAGACCCGCGTTATCCTAATTGATTAAAAAAATTGTATTTGGTGGCATCTCGATCGTCGTCAATCGGTACCTATAGGCGGGCGGCGCGTTGGGACGGGAGGAGTAATGATCGGGAAACTCCCTGCATCCGTAATAAATACATTCAAGCTTTTCAACAATTATGTTAAGTCATTTCAGAATTCTGAATTACGTTTATCTGGCTCAGAATAATACATTTTTCATTCATCAACGAAGAGAACCTCAATATCTTACAATAGAACATGACGTAACTTAGAACATGGCTTAGAATCATTAAATCAATCTCGAATATCACAAGTCAATAAGCGGAGGCTCGGGACATTATAAAAGCTTTATAGGTACAAATAAAATGCACACATATCCCGGTGTCTTAGCTTCACTTCGAGTTATGGATTTTGAAGTGAACTTTATTTGGTACAGTAAAAGCTGAGATCGTTTGATTTGAGTGCTTGAGTTTTCGGTTTGATTTGATAAAGTGGAGTTATGATAAAATAAAAAGTATTTCCCAGTAATATTAGAAAAGCGAAAGTCTGTGTATGTTTTGTTACTTATTCACGCTAAAACGGCTGGACGGATATGCATCAGGGAAATGCAGATTGCAGATTATAGCCTACTTTTAATCCTGAAAAAAAGAGCATTGTTCCCGTAGGATGATGTATATTGTATAGGCACGCGAGCGAAGCCGCGGGTTAATGCTAGTATATATATAAAACTCAAAGGTGACTGACTGACTGACATAGTGATCTATCAACGCACAGCCCAAACCACTGGACGGATTGAGCTGAAATTTGGCATGCAGGTAGATGTTATGACGTAGGCATCCGCTAAGAAAGGATTTTTCAAAACTCATCCCCTAAAGGGGTGAAATGGGGTTCCAAAGTTTGTATGGGGAAACACGATTAGTTAGACTATTTTATTCGAAACTTCACAGGAGTATTCCTAACGATAAATGAGTAAACACGTGTTTCAGGTTTTTTGAAAATTTAACCCCTAAAAGGGAGAAATGTGGTGACAAAGTCTGAAAATCAGCATGGGTATTGTTTTTATGGTTTATCGGGTCGCTGATTACGAAAACCGCAGCGATTTTAAAATCCAACGTGGCGGACGTGAGTTACTATCTCCCCTGTTGGGGTGAAATGGGGTTGAAATGTCTAAATACTAAACCGCTGGTTCTAGAGAGTTCAAATTTGGCACGTAGGTTCCTTATAAGGTGTAGGGGTGCACTAAGAAAGGATTTTTCAAAATTTACCCCCTAAAGGGGTGAAATGGGGGTCCAAAGTTTGTATAGGGAAACAAGATTAGTTACACTATTTTATCTGAAACTTTACAGGATTATTTCTAACGATAAATAAGTAAACACGTGTTTAAATTTTTTTTGAAAATTCAACCCCTATAAGGTAAAAATGTGGTGAGAAAGTCTGAAAATCAGCATGGGTATTGTTTTTATGGTTTATCGGGTCGCTGATTACGAAAACCACAACGATTTTAAAATCCAACGTGGCGGATGTGATTTACCATCTCCCCTGTTGGGGTGAAATGGGATTGAAATGTCTAAATACTAAACCGCTGGTTCTAGAGAATTATAATTTGGCACGTAGTTTCCTTAAAAAGGTGTAGGGGTGCACTAAGAAAGGATTTTTCAAAACTCACCCCCTAAAGGGGTGAAATGGGGTTCCAGAGTTTGTATGGGGAAACAAGATTAGTTAGGCTATTTTATTCGAAACTTCACAGGAGTATTTCTAACAATAAATGAGTAAACACGTGTTTCAGGTTTTTTTTTAATTCAACCCCTAAAAGGGAGAAATGTGGTGACAAAGTCCGAAAATCCATTGGTATTACTTTTATGGTTCATCGGGTCGCTAATTACGAAAACCGCAACGATTTTTAAATCCAACGTGGCGGACGTGAATTAACATCTTCCCTGTTGGGGTGAAATGGGGTTGAAATGTCTAAATATGAGTATGGGTGTAATTTTTATGGTTTGTTGGGACGTTAATTACGAAAATGCCACCAATTTTGAAATTTTATTTGTGGTCATGAAAATTCTTGAAAGCATTTGTGCCAAATTGCAGTAGTTTTGCAGAAAATCGGTTGTAACTGACGGACTGACAGACAGCTACACGTGATCCTATAAGGGGGTTCTGTTTTTGCTTTTGAGGTATGGATAGAGACCCGCGTTATCCTAATTGATTAAAAAAAATGTATTTGGTGGCATCTCGATCGTCGTCAATCGGTACCTATAGGCGGGCGGCGCGTTGGGACGGGAGGAGTAATGATCGGGAAACTCCCTGCATCCGTAATAAATACATTCAAGCTTTTCAATAATTATGTTAAGTCATTTCAGAATTCTGAATTACGTTTATCTGGCTCAGAATAATACATTTTTCATTCATCAACGAAGAGAACCTCAATATCTTACAATAGAACATGACGTAACTTAGAACATGGCTTAGAATCATTAAATCAATCTCGAATATCACAAGTCAATAAGCGGAGGCTCGGGACATTATAAAAGCTTTATAGGTACAAATAAAATGCACACATATCCCGGTGTCTTAGCTTCACTTCGAGTTATGGATTTTGAAGTGAACTTTATTTGGTACAGTAAAAGCTGAGATCGTTTGATTTGAGTGCTTGAGTTTTCGGTTTGATTTGATAAAGTGGAGTTATGATAAAATAAAAAGTATTTCCCAGTAATATTAGAAAAGCGAAAGTCTGTGTATGTTTTGTTACTTATTCACGCTAAAACGGCTGGACGGATATGCATCAGGGAAATGCAGATTGCAGATTATAGCCTACTTTTAATCCTGAAAAAAAGAGCATTGTTCCCGTAGGATGATGTATATTGTATAGGCACGCGAGCGAAGCCGCGGGTTAATGCTAGTGTGTAATAAAAACATTAGGCCGAAATCTCCAGTAAGATGGCTGGCTTATTGACAATTGTTTTATAGCGTAAAATATTTTCTCGAGACATGTAGAATCAGGTAATTATTATTGACATTATATTTTGATTTTATTATTATTTATTGGAAATGTTAGTTTTTAGATTATTATGATTCAATACTTATTTATTTTATTAAATTGTACTCTAAAAATTGCATGCCTACATATAGGCTGAATGAATACATGATACAAAAGTTTTGTAACATTTAAAACACTGTATTCTGGCAAATAAAATCTTTGAATCTTTAAAAAAAAGTATTTTTACTTTTCCCTCCAATCCCTCTATTTTTTTTTCTTGAATAAGGGCTCATTCAGACGAACGGCACTTTCCTTACAGACGAACGGCACTAGTACAACTGCAGCCGTCGCCACCTGTTGACGGCTGCCGTCGACGCGTTGCCGGCTAACGTCGAGAAGTGGCGACTGCCGTCGACGGCAGCCGTCGAGAGGTGGCGACCGCCGTCGACGCGTCGACGGCAGCCGGCAACGCGTCGACGGCAGCCGTCGACAAGTGGCGACGGCTGCAGTTGTACTAGTGCCGTTCGTCTGTAAGGAAAGTGCCGTTCGTCTGAATGAGCCCTAAGTCATCCACGTGTGTAGTGTCCGAATATTAGGGCCATTATACACAACCTGATAATAATAATCTTGATTTCTATAATAAGTAAAATAAAGGCAGAGGATTTTTAATATTGTCTATGGTCTCTGGTGACTTACGTATAGACAGTATTTTAAATTTATTCAACAAACACATTGAATCATACAGATTTGTATTCTTAATATCAGTTCGTGTGTACTATAGGCATTAACACGGATATTGTTGGTCCGATGGCTAAATGGGTATTAGACACTAGAAAAAAATAATAATATCAGCTGTTCATAAACACAGACGCCATGTTTACAATAAAATTAAAAACAAATTACTTCCCGGCCTAGGCCTTCAATTTTGTATGAAATTCATTTACAGTTCTCTAGAATTGTTCCGCCCGAAACTTGACACTTCGAAGCCTGTTTTAACGCACGTTATGACGATATTTCATTGCATGTTTGAGAAAAGATCATTATTTAATTTTATTAAATTGTACTCTCAAAATTTGCACGCCTATACATATAGGCTGAATACATGATACAAAAGTTTTGTAACATCTAAAACACTGTATTCTGGCAAATAAAATCTTTGAATCTAACAACTAGCTGTTTCATCAGTACCTACGCCTGAGACCACGGCACGTGAAACCGTGTTGAAACGTCAGGCAATGAAGGTAAATCAAAATATCGCGATAGACCCGGTTCAATAAGTTTTAATTATGTGTTCAAACCGCGAGAGTATTAAAGTGTTAGGTCTCTACTTCATTATTTTTTCGTTAGGTTGCAATGAATAATTGTTGTAATACATAGGTAATTATATCGTAGTATGCCCCTCATTAAAATTAACAAAACCTTAAAACTACGTTTCTTCACTAACAGCCTAATATTTAACTCATGAATCTCAAGATAGTCTTGGGAAGACGTGAAAAAGAGAAGGCTTTTTTTCCTTTTGAGGTATCTACGGAACCCTTAAAACTAAACTAGTTCATATTTTTAACAACTGTTTCATTCGCGTTCGAGTTCACAGTTTCAGGTAGCCGACCGCAAAAACGCCGGAACATGACACCCCTCCCCGGAGTGAGTGGATCACTCAGGTGATTAAAAATGACACTAAGGTAGGGACAATTTTTGGCGATTTACTTGTAAATATTAAATAATGAAATTATCAAAATACAGAACTTCAGTCGTGATTTTATCGTGACAGTTTCAAGTAACTTAATTGAGGGACAGTCTTTGGCCTTCGGCCAACGGCCTCCACCAAAAATATCTAGGTAGAAGGTATAATAAGGTGTTTGTCTAATAATGTGTAAATTATTGATTACTTAGAGTTTCACGTCAATATAATTCCTATTCAAGCCATATATAACTTATTAACTTACTTATACATAATTATATAATTACCATTAATATTTGAGCCTGTCTGGACATTAATATCTGAGCATATAGGTATAAGTATGCTCATATGACCGGTGCGGACTACAAACTTAATTTGGTAAAATAAAATAACGAACAAACTATTGTTAAAAGTCTCTCGAAATAAATGTGTAATTTTAAAAAGCTTTGTGTTGCCAGCGGAATAATTAAATTTAGCAAATAAAGAACCGTTGGGATGAATAGAGGAAATTATTTTCGAGCTCTGTGCTATTGTTTTAAGCGCAACATAGCCGCTATTCTAAGCACCTATCTCAGTTGCTATTCAGTTTACTGAGCGGCAGCCTTTGAGATTGCCTATTTGATTCAGTTTGATTAAATATTTAGGTTGTGTAAATAATAATAAACGAGTCTGTTGCGAAACATGATATTTTTATGTTTTCTACCCATGTTGGGTAGGTACATATCTCCGCTATATAGAAAAATAGTTATTTGTGCAACAAGAGAGCAAAGTTGTTTATTTGTTATGAGTGCTGATTTTGAGTCCCGAGCATGCGAAGGATTCTACGTTTGAATCACGAGCGTAGCGAGTGATTCTATGTTAGAATCCTGAGTGTAGCGAGGGACTCAACAGCACGAGATGCAAAAAACTTTGCTCTCGTGTAGCACACACAACTTTTCACCTCATCAGCGAGAACATATTCGACATTTTGTGTTTTTTCTTCCAACGTATGTTTATAGTCTTTGTTGCTGATTTCAATAATATTATTAATCAGAAAATAGATAAGTGCTGCTTAAAAAGAAATAACAATATAATTTCATTGAAATTATAATCAACCAACCAACACGGTTATTGTCATTATTTGATCAAATTGGAAGATTTAGCAGATACATGACGTGTTTATTTATAAATACATTATTATATTACGAGATTTTGTTTATACATTGATTAATATTGTTACTCCTAAAACACCAAACAAAATATATGCAAAAGAAAATAACAATTACAATATGAACTCGATATTTTTTAAGGTACGTTTCGAATATGCATCTATGATAAATGGCGAAATTATAAATTATATTTTACAATAAGTAAATATAATTTACAATAAGTAATAAGGTGATTTTTTTTTATTATATTTGAGCAATGATCAATTGTTTTATCATTTTAATATTCGGTCGTTAAAAAAAATATAATAAAGAAAAAAGAATACGTTGCAATTAAAACTTTTTCGGATGTTTTTAATGAATTTTTTGGTATAACGCGTATCCGAACTGTTGTCAATCGAGGTCGGATTCGAAAATCGAATTTCAAATTGATAAGTTTCTATCCCTCTCTTTTATATACATATGAAAGAAACAGAGTGCATCGAGATTCAAATGATTAGAATTTTATAATTAACCTTTGGCTGAAGAATGACAATTCGTGGTCAGATATTGAAAAAATTAAAAAGCTACTTTCTACTCACGCTCGAAACAAAATCACATTTTGTTCACTGTTATCTAACAGCAAAATCGCCATGTTTGAGCTGGTGAGGTGAAAATATATATTGAAAAACTGAATCGACACAATAACTACATAGTACATAATTATCGAACATACCTACCAGTACCTAGGTACGAGTACTTATACATTTTCACGACAATCGGTTGAGTAATGCCACCAGTAGGCGAGAACATCCGGAACCGGACATGCGAAATTAAATAATTTTGGCTTTACATAATGTAAATCCCAAAGTTCGCTTGCTCGGTTAATAATTGGGGTGCCTTTTCACCAGAGTTCTGCTACGCTACGTGGTTATGGATGTTTGATATCCACTAATCATATTCATTGGTCCACATAGCATAGCATTGGTGGAAAGGTGGAAACGGGTAGCTTTCGCATCCTCAAAGCATATTAGCTGCTGTAGTGTTTGTGGTAGTATCTATACATAAATAGATATACGCTGTCTCGGGCGCACGTCACATGGGATGCTGCGTTAGTGACACGCGAGCCGTTGGCGAGAGTGAATGCTAGACATCGCTGTGTGTGCGTGCGGCGAGTGAGCCAGTGTTACGAACATATGCCTTCTACAGGCAGATCCTACATTTGGCGACGAGTAAAAAGGTAATCAACGTTTATTTTGTTACAAGAAAGGAAAACAAATAAAAAGAGAGAGAGGAAACCCGTAAAAAATAGTGAAATAAAGTTATTTACGGATCTAACCACTTTTGTGCGAAAGGAAAGTAATAAATTACAAAAACTATGTCATTATGTTAGTATTTGGCTTAGTATTATTTGAGTATCATGAAATTACTTTAAGAAGAATAAAGATTCTGATTTGTGTTTGCAAGTTGTATGGCAAATTTTGAGGTTATGTTCGTACAATCTCGACAAAGCAAAAACGCGTCGGAAATTGTTGATATTTACATTTTATAATCACGGTGCCATTATAAAAAAAATATAATCAATGCTGCTTTGTGTTTGCAAGTTGAAATTAGTTTGATATTTTACATAAGTATACTTACATGTTTTAATACGGCTAATTTTGAGGTTGTGTTTGTAGTTTGTACAATTTTGACAAAACAAAAATATGCGTCGGAAATTGTAGCAAATAAGTCTTAAAAGTGTAAATTGTAGTATCACGATGCCATTGTATAATTTAATTTATTTTGAACGAAATAAAGGATTGGATTTTGATTACAATTTGTAATGCACATTTTGAACCGTGAAATACGCCAACTTTGCCTCCACAGGGAACTTTGCCCCAAACGCTACTTAAAAAAAGAAACGTTACTGTAGACAATTTCAAGATGATTATGGCAACACTACTATTTTTAGTGGAAAATAGATTATATCTGTGGTATCACTGGCTATCACATTTGCGCGCAACTTCATTCCGTAACGTGTTGGAACTAGTCGAATAAGGTGGGTGATTTGGCGGGCCAATTCTAGGTGAAGTTCTGGTGTATTTTTTACAGAATGGGGAAGCCTCAGGTGAATGTATCTTATTACTTGTTATAAAATAAGAACTGTAGATCATTTTTACTGTAGTTTGTACTAAAAATACTTATTAAAACCAGAGTTATGATGGTGGGCAATGTTATCCAGTAACTTGCTAACCTATGAATGCTAACATTGCCCAGCCTAAAAAAAGGGTTAGGGTTGTCACCTTGCCGTAATTTTACCTGACTGCGTAAATAAAGGAAGGTTATGTATTTAAGTTAAGATAAATTGTATTTCTATTAAGCCGTTGTACTTTTAGCAGTAGCTGCATGTCATGTCATGTCAGGTCCATAAAACACAAAAACAATGAATATTGAATTATGACAATTTTTATTTAGATTATTCTAACGTGGAGTAAAAAAATAACCGCCTTACTATTAGTACCCAATATTAAGCATACATTTTTCATTTTGATAATGGTATTGGTAAAGATGGTTTACTCAACCAAAAGTGACAACCCTGACAATTTCAAACTGCTTGATTCGGCTTTTATGGAGTAAAACAAAATACCTATGTAACATTGCCCACCCATATTGCACACGTGTTTGTATAGTTAAGACCAAGATATTTACGTGGAACGCCATTATTACCCCAGATTTTATACTGATCCTTATCTTAACGTTGTAGGGGCTATAGTTACGAAAATAATCGATTTGGGCAATGTTGGCAAAAGTTTAGATAACTTTACCCGAGGTGAAAATTGATAAAAAAGTAGTTTAAATGTAGATTTAAAAATTGTTTCTCGTAATAAACGCATGCACATGAATACGATGGATGCGATAGACAAAAAAAAACTTTATCCCGTCATAGAAAAAAGAGAGAAATTCGGGTTTTTACGAAAAAAGCGGGCAAAGTTGGCATGTTTCACGGAATCTATTTAAGTCAAGATCATTAAAGAATAAATAATCCAACGTAGCAATTACAGCCTGATTAATATTATAAAGTAGAATGTCTGACTAGGTATATAATTACATACAGCAAGATTATTTAGTATAATACATCACTACAAGTTTCTAATGATAATTGTTATGGTACGAAATTTAATATTTTTTCATTATAATGCTATCCATCTTACCGATTTATAGATGATATGCCTAGGATAGGATACTGTAATCATATTACAGTTTTCATTTAATATTACATAATATATAATACATCTTGCATGTTATGCATTGCATGCAGGCTTTATAATAAATATGTTAATCTTACTATTGATGATTGATGATATT
The DNA here is from genome assembly GCA_905147355.2 of Apotomis turbidana. Classification (NCBI taxonomy): domain Eukaryota; kingdom Metazoa; phylum Arthropoda; class Insecta; order Lepidoptera; family Tortricidae; genus Apotomis; species Apotomis turbidana. Next base: position 37,358,205 of record LR990281.1, read on the forward strand.
TTGCTATGTGAGAGACGAATAGCCTATAGTAACGTGAGACTTATTAGCCGACGTAAATATTAGATACGTTTATAGTAAATAGAGTCCAAAGTTAAGTACGTGAAGAGATCTCCATATAAGAATATTGATTAGTTAGATAAAAGTAAATGTTATATAACAAATATATAGTCAAATTTGTTTTCCTTTTTGTGGCAAGTAGGCGTTGAGGACATTTTTATAAGATTATCGTGTCCCATTAAATTGGAAATGCAAGGCTCCATTAAATTGGAATATCAGGCTCCATTAAATTGGAAATGCACGGCTCCATTAAATTGGAATATCAGGCTCCATTAAATTGGAAATGCAAGGCTCCATTAAATTGGAAATGCAAGGCTCCATTAAATTGGAATATCAGGCTCCATTAAATTGGAAATGCACGGCTCCATTAAATTGGAATATCAGGCTCCATTAAATTGGAAATGCAAGGCTCCATTAAATTGGAAATGCAAGGCTCCATTAAATTGGAAATGCAAGGCTCCATTAAATTGGAAATGCAAGGCTCCATTAAATTGGAATGACAGGCTCCATTAAATTGGAATGACAGGCTCCATTAAATTGGAATGACAGGCTCCATTAAATTGGAAATGCAAGGCTCCATTAAATTGGAAATGCAAGGCTCCATTAGATTGGAATAACAGGCTCCATTAAATTGGAATGACGGGCTCCATTAAATTGGAATGACGGGCTCCATTAAATTGGAATGACAGGCTCCATTAGATTGGAATGACAGGCTCCATTAAATTGGAAATGCAAGGCTCCATTAAATTGGAATGACAGGCTCCATTCAATTGGAATAACAGACGACATTAAGTTGGCATGACGGACTCCATTCAATTGGAATGACGGACTCCATTCAATTGAAATGACAAACTACATTACATTAGAACACCCGACTGCATTAAATTGGAACACTAGACTTCATTAAATTAGATAACAAAAGACTCCATTATATTGGATAATTAACTTCCATTACATTGAAACCCTTGTTTGGCAAATAGTTTCAAGATCTCCCTTCAGTTATGTAATCTGTGGTTTTAGCTTCATGTTTCTTCAAATACCATTTATTCAATAGATATATTTGTTAAGATAGTAAAGCCTGGTAGCAAATGTTGATGTACCTAACCCGTATTGCGAGAAGAAAGAGATATGAAAGGAGTAGTAGAAAAAAGCTGTATTTGAAAAAAATATACTCCTAATTATCAATCTTAATCATGGTTATGTAAGTAACTTCATGAAATAGTTAGGAACAGAAACCATACCTTAATAAGATACAAACCTGATATGAGTAAGCAATGCATATACATTTGTATTTATAAAGTAGGATATCGGTTCAAGTAAATTTTGAAAGTGATAGATGATATTCGTACAATCCTACACTCGCATTAATAATTCCCTCAGTCGATAAAATTTAGTCTTAAATTACCACTTTATCAATGATGTGGCCGCCCGAAGAACCTCTGATTTGATCGGTGGTCGACTATGGTAAAGAAATGATACCTGACCTGACCAGATCAGCAATAATAATAAAATCTGATTGGGTGCTGGCCTTTATATAATAACGCTGACAAATAATATAAAACGTGTAATAGACAAAGTACCTAGTAGATAATTGAAATGTTAGAAATAGATCTACTGTTTTATTAGTGATTTGGCATCACTCCTGAGCCTCCGCAACAGGTCAGTTTCGATGTAATATCTCAACAGATTAGTCGTTTTAAAGTGCTCGAAATCGCTTATATTCCACTTTGATTGGTAATGGTAACCAACAGCATTTATTCAGCTGTTATATATTAGTGGCAAGTGTGGCAACGAAGTAACCATATTAATTATTAATGCGTGTGATGGGAGTCAAGAAAACTAAACATGCTGTTTCGTTGCTTCAACGAATGTGATTTTATATTGTCGAAAGCTACATAAGCCATATTTTGATACTTTTACTTACCTAATTCTAAAATTATGGTTGCATTTTTACAGCATGATATCAATTTTTGAGTGATTTGATAACATTTATTCGACTTGAAAAATGGACACTGAATCTAAATTGCGGTTTCTAATATTTCATAAGTTTGAGTCATATGTAATCAAATAAACTTACTACTTACCTTGTTGTCTACCTTTTGTTTTGTAAACAACAAGAGAAAATCGAGTTGATATCTATATTGGATAATAATGTTTCAAATAATAATAATAAATTCCAAAGGAATCAGATACATTTACGTACTTATATGTTACTCAAATTCTGATACTTAAATAGGACTCCCGTATCCGGATATTGTCGAATTTGGCGAGATACAGGTTTTTATAGAGCTAGTAAGAGAAAATCTAAATAAAACATCTTACAACCAATTCTTATTGTTACCTTATAAAAATGATAAGTAACAGCAATGTTATAATAGTAGAAACAAAGGAAAGGAAATATATAATATTACGCGAAGAGTGTTCATTTTGTTTATTACATCTGATAATTATTTTGATAATTAATTAGTATATAATATATTTAGTGTAGATATTTCTCAGTCAGTGACACTAGGTCTACGTCATTTAGATGAGGTGCGATTTCTTGCTTATGTAAAATTTGGTAAATATACATAGGTATTCTGTGGTAGTCATAGAAATAGAGATCTCAATTGATTTATGTGACGAAATCGTCGATACGTGACTTCGAATTGTATTTGTCTGGTATAAAATATTGAAATGTTACGTTGTGGCGTTATGACGGAGTTCAAAGGTCGTTTATTTAACTTTTTGTGGTTTTAAAAGAGCATTTTTAATGGTATTAGTTCTGTAACTGCTGAATCGAGAGCTTTGGGAAATGTAAACTTCAACATATCAACAAATTTTATACTATATTCCGTGTTTTAAAGATGCTACTTACTCACATGGGTGATGTTTACCATCAGTGATTTTAAAGGAGCATGGTCAAAAAAGTGCATAAGTTCAAACTTCGAGAATACTGATTTGTATGCATTCCATTCCATTTATTTATACTCGACTCGTACTTACGACTATTTCTCGGTCATATAGTCTTAACGTGTCATGACTATTTTGCGAATTGATTTATTGGGTTATTGGTGATATAACATATTTCCCAAATTGAAAGACTATAGAATATGGATGAAAAGGCTAGAAAACTATCATTTCAAGAACAACAGGACCTCTATCACAATATTTATCTTAGACTTAGAGTTAAAGCAGTAACAAGGAGAAAAAGGAGAAGGGAAAGGAATATACTTATAAGAGATAGCAAACAAAGAAGGATGATTTAGAGAAGTAGATGTATCTTATATTTGTTGAATAGTGTGTATCTGCCTTAAGCAACCATAGTATATAGTTATCATCTGTTGTATCTGTGTACCATAGACCTTAAGACTATTAAGACGCTTGTCTATGTTACTTCCTTCTCTGATTTGCAACTGACCAAACTGGACACGAAATGTGAGTTCCTATTTATATTCATTGTGAATAAACTAGATATCATCATAATGTGATTGTGGTTATCATTCCATAAGCCCGGCATACACTCCGCTCCTCAAACTAAAGTTATCTTTACATATGTCATACCACTGACACCAAATTCTGAACAAGAGGTTATGGACCCAGCTATAAAGAAAGATTAAAATATAAGATAACTATCGGAATGCTGTCGTCATAATATTGTCGTCATAATAAAGTATATGGCTATTATCCCTTGTTATACCCAACTTTATTTGTGTTGGGCATGGTCAATTACCAAAGCCTTGAAACGCGGAGGCAGCTTGCTGTGGTAAAATACTTTTTTAGACTGATACGGGGGCAGCTCACAAATCCGTCACTTCTGCAATATGTTTCATTTAGGATACCACCCCCTAGTAGAAGTACACTGCGTCCACGCCCTCGTCCGCTATTTTTGGTCCCCAGTACCAGCACAGTGACCCTCGTCACTAGCCCCTTGTACGTGGCACTAACCCACATTAACAATATACTGCTCTACGACACCACGCTGGACTTGTTTTCGCAATCGGAACCGAGGTTCTTGGCCACAGCGACAAGATATCTAGAGTCCATCGTTGCTCCCACCACTGTGCGATAACGGCGCGATGCGAAATATCTATGTGTAAAATATATTGAGATGTTGATGATGTGATTGCAATAATTAGAGTTTAGATTTAGGATAATTTAGGTAAGTTTTTAAATTGTAAACATAACCTATAACTTACATGTTTGGTTTATCTGTTAGTGTAAGTTGGTTAATAAATAAATAAATAAATAAATAAATAAATAATTTTGAGTGAGCTCGTGCCGGGCTAATAAAATTAAATATCACGTTATGGATACGGAACAATCTTCGTCATCACATGTATCGCAACCTAACCTTCAAGTCGGCGGACACATGTCGTCCATTGAGAAACTTACCGGTGCCGCTAACTTCCATACATGGAAATTCACCATAAAGAACGTTCTCATATTGGAAGGGCTTTGGGACGCCGTTGAGGAACGGGATAGCGATGATGGTAAACGGAAACGTGCCTTGGCACGCATATGTCTTTCAGTCTCTAAAGAGTTATATCAATATGTGAGAGATGCAGAAACCCCCGCTTCTGCATGGAAGAAACTGTCGGATGTTTTGGAGGATTGTCGGAGGATAAGGGTCTATTTCGTCGGGTACTCTTGCTGCGTCAACTACATCGGATTCAATTTGCTGAATACTGTTCTATGTCTACCTACATTGAAAGTGTAACAACATTGGTTGAACAACTCCAGGACATTGGGAGGAGTGTCGAGGACGCGGAGGTGGGAGAAATCTTACTAAGCGGACTGCCAGCGGAGTATGATACTATTGTTTCCAACTTGTCAACGGTTTCAGCAAATGGTCAGTTATCCAGTGAAGTAATAAAAACTAGGCTACTTCAGGAATATAGTAGGAAAACTACAGCAAATAGTACGACCGCGTATATAAGTAAGAAGACCACTCGCATCATCTGTGACTTCTGCAAGAAGCAAGGCCATGTAAAGTCGAAATGTTTAAGCTGAAGCGTGAGAAGAAGATGAAGGCAAGCGCTGACAGAACCAACATTGTCGCTGCATTCATGGCTGGATCACCTTCACAGGATTTTTACTTAGATAGTGGTGCGACAAACCACATGATTAACAATAAATCATTTCTACATGATATTGTATCGCGCCAGTCGCCTGTTGTTGTTGCTAACAACAATACTATTAATTGTGAGGCCGTAGGGAAAATGCAACTCTCATTGAAAGACAAGGTGAGTCCGTTAACACTTAGTAATGTTTTATATGTGCCAAAACTTTCATGCAACTTGATTTCGATATCAAAGTTGGTCGAGTCTGGCCATATTGTCCAGTTTAATAAAAATGGTTGTTGTATTTATGAGAGCAAAGCCACTGATGTTGACAAGCCCATTGCATGTGCTGTGTGTTGTAATGGTCTGTATAAATTAAATGTCTCTGTGTGTGTAACTAACAAGACCTCACTCGTGGAACACTCTTTGTTCCTGGATGGTAGCCAGGAATCACCGAGGGCCATATTAGCAGCCGATCATCCAGCGGAATTGTGGCACAGACGCTTAGGCCATCTAAATATTAAAGGTATGAAATGTTTGCGGGATGGTGCATGTGGTATAATGTTTCAGGATGAAGACATCAAGAACTGCACTGCTTGTCTTGAGGGGAAGATGTCTGCAGCATCCTATCCCAAAGGAAAAGCAAGGCGCGCTGATGAAATACTGCAGCTCATCCACAGCGACGTTCTGGGACCTGTGCAAGAGCCTAGCTGGGGCGGCAAGAGGTTCCTTGTGTGCTTCACAGATGACTTCTCGAGAAAAACCTTCGGATATCTCATGAAGGAAAAATCAGAGGTAATGTCACATTTCATTATTTTTAAAACACATGTCGAAAAGCAAACAGGGCAGTCAATTAAGATTCTTAGATCCGATTTTGGTGGTGAATACATTAATAATAAATTCTCTAATTATTTAAAACAGCAAGGCATCGTTCATCAAAACTCGGTACCGTACTGTCCACAACAGAATGGTGTGAGTGAACGCCTTAATCGCACGATTATGGACAAAGTTAGGTGTATGCTTACTGAATCTGGTCTCTGCAACCGTTTTTGGGGCGAGGCAGTAATGACTGCCATATATCTGAAAAACAGATGCCCGACGGTCTCTTTAGCAGGAAAGTCACCTGAAGAGGTTTTCTCTGGATCCAAGGTGGATCTGAGCCACCTCCGTGTGTTTGGATGTACAGCATACTATCTTAATCCGTCACAGAAACGCCAGAAGTTAGATGCCAAGGGTAAATTAGCAATTTTTATTGGCTATAGTGAGACTACAAAGGGTTATCGTTTGTGCGAGCCGTCTAGTCCCAATACTGTGATATTGTCCCGTAGTGTAGCGTTTTTAGAGAATAAGTTTTATTATAAAAATGGATCTATTAATTTAAATGATAATTATTATTTGTTTTACAATGACAATTTGTACAATAATAATTTTAATAATGAGTTGCAGGATAATCATGTCGAAATTTCTAGTCAAGATAGTGAAACTAATAATGTTTTTTCTGAAATTTCAGTTACACCTGATGGAGATGACGAGGAGTACCAGTCATTGAGCGAGCCCGACTCCGACGAATCTGCTGACGATGAGCGCGAGCAGCGCCCTACATTGTCTAAGCAGGGGTCATCTGGAGGGGAAGGCGAGCAGGCCGAGCCCGACTCCAACGACTATCGTGCCGATGATGAGCGCGTTCAGCGCCTTACATCTTCGGAACCGACGTCATCTGGAGGGGAAGCGGTTGTGAGCAACGATGCTGCAGGTACATCCGATCGTTCTGTCCGTGTCAGGCGACCCCCACAAAGGTATGGTGATTATGATTATTCCATGTTAACTCGACCTACTTCATTTGATGAGCCGCAGTCATATGATGAAGCTATTGCGTCACCATATCATGATGATTGGATTGATGCAATGCAATCTGAGTATGATTCATTGGTTTCAAATAAGGTATGGAAACTAGTCGATAGACCTACTAACAGAAATGTCGTTAAATGTAAGTGGGTGTATAAGTTAAAGCATGATGCGGATGGAAAGTTTGATAAGTATCGGGCAAGGCTTGTTGCCAGAGGCTTTTCTCAAAAACAGGGCATAGATTACACCGATGTGTACGCTCCAGTAATCCGTCATTCATCTATGAGAATTTTATTTTCCTTGGCCAATGAAATGAGCTTGGAAATAGATCACCTTGATGTAGCCACAGCATTCTTAAATGGAGACCTAAATGAGGTAATATACATGGAACAGCCTGAAGGTTTTTGTAATGGAAATAAAGATAAAGTCTGTTTATTGCAAAAGAGTATTTATGGTTTAAAGCAAGCTAGTAAAATGTGGAACGAAAAAGTTAACCAAGTACTATTAAATAATAACTTTAAACAAACTATTTGTGAACCATGTATATACACTCAGAAGTCTGGTCACGATTTTGTCATTGTAGCACTTTACGTTGATGACTTTTATGTATTTTACTCTAAGAATAGCTCAATCAAAATTAAATTGTTAAATATTTTAGAGAAAGAATTTAATGTGAAAGACTTAGGACCATTAAGAAATTGCTTAGGCATGCGAGTTACAAGAAATAGGTCAAAAGGTACTTTGTGTTTAGATCAGACAGAATATATTAAAAAACTGTTAGTACGATTTAATATGCAAAATTGCAAACCTGTTGCAACGCCTATGGCTTTAAATTGTAAATTGACTGTACCTAGTAACGATAGTGTTAATATACAGAATGAGACCTATGACTATAGGCAACTTGTTGGTAGTCTCAATTACCTTTCAGTGTGTACGAGACCTGATATCACGTTTGCTTGTAGTCAATTGAGCCAGTTTAATAACAGCTTTGATACGTCACACTGGATAGCAGCGAAACGTGTACTTAGGTATTTAGCTGGTACAATTAATCATTGTTTATATTATATAAAGAGTGTTAATTGTAATTTACAGGCATTTACTGATGCTGACTATGGCAATGACATTAATGACAGGAAATCTTATACTGGTTTTGTCATAAAGCTAGGCAATAACACCATTAACTGGGAATCTCGTAAACAGAGATGTATAGCTCTATCGACAACAGAAGCTGAATTTTTGGCTATAGGTGACGTTTGCAAAGATATTTGTTTCATTAAAAATCTACTTAATGAGATATTAAATAAGCAAATAATTTGTACAGTATTTAATGACAATCAGAGTGCTCAAAGACTCTTAGAATGTAAAGAATTCTGTCACAAACGAACGAAGCATATCGATATAAGATATCATTTTGTTAAAGATTTAATTAAGAATGACCGTATTTCTGTAAAATATTTATCAACTGACAAGATGATAGCCGATGTATTGACCAAGCCATTGTGTGTGCAAAAGCATTGTAGTTTCATTACTGACATGAATATAATTTCGAAAAATGATTTATTATAATTTGTTACTTGTGATGACGACCAATAGATATTAATGTATCTTATAATTTATTGTAATGACTATGATGAGTCTCTAATTTTAATAGACATCAATATTATATTGAATACAATATGGACATATAATTCATTTATAAAAGTTACATCTCTATATGGTAGAGAAACTTAACATTGTAAAATTATGTATATTGATCTTTTAATCTTTATTGTGACAAATGACTCTATGTACCTGATGCTACATAGACTTAAAACTTTTGTACAATTGTGAAATATGTTTTTTTTACTACATATTTATGAATGTAGTTGCTTGAAGGCATAAGGGGAAGTGTTGAATAGTGTGTATCTGCCTTAAGCAACCATAGTATATAGTTATCATCTGTTGTATCTGTGTACCATAGACCTTAAGACTATTAAGACGCTTGTCTATGTTACTTCCTTCTCTGATTTGCAACTGACCAAACTGGACACGAAATGTGAGTTCCTATTTATATTCATTGTGAATAAACTAGATATCATCATAATGTGATTGTGGTTATCATTCCATAAGCCCGGCATACACTCCGCTCCTCAAACTAAAGTTATCTTTACATATGTCATACCACTGACACCAAATTCTGAACAAGAATATTAAGGAAATGGAGACAAACCAACGTAAGTTTAAATTGTATAATCCACAGGGTCTAGTGACACGCACCGGTGGGGATGTCACGGTTAGGAATGAACAGTTAGGACAAACACTAAGGCTACATCTGAAGAAGGTAGAAGAATAGAAAGCAATCGTAGAAAATGAGACTGAGTACACATTTATATGTATATATTCCTTATTTGTTGCACCAAGGTTGTATTACGACAAAGCTTGTATTACGGGTACACTGTCTGTCAACTTTAGGGCAAGGCAGAGGAATTGTAGACTAACTTAAACATAATTACAATACTTACCTACTCACACATAACTGGGATTCTATAGATTCCCTGTAATTCAAACACATTATTGATATGCAGTTAGGCATAAAGTGAATTCAGTGAATTTGAGTTCAAATAATTAAAAGCTTTTTAACATGGAAGGGATGTAGTGTTTGTGGTAGTATCTATACATAAATAGATATACGCTGTCTCGGGCGCACGTCACATGGGATGCTGCGTTAGTGACACGCGAGCCGTTGGCGAGAGTGAATGCTAGACATCGCTGTGTATGCGTGCGGCGAGTGAGCCAGTGTTACGAACATATGCCTTCTACAGGCAGATCCTACAGCTGCATAAAGGCTTAATACAAACTAAATCACGATCGCAACCTTTGTGTGACGAAAATTAGTTATTCAAAGTCATTTATAAATAAATAAATTAATTAATAATAAATAAATATCGGACAACCTCACACAAATCGATCTAGTTCCAAATTAAGCTCAAGAAGGCTTGTGTTATGGGTACTAGACGACGATATACATACTTATATAGATAAATATATACTTAAATACATAGAACAACCATGACCCAAGCACAAATATTCGAGTTCATCACACAAATATTTGTCCTGGCCAGGATTCGAACCCGGAACCGCCGGCTCAGTAGGCAAGTGTTTACAAACTGAGCCAACCGCGTCGTCATTAAGGTTATGCGTTAGACTTATAGATGGACAGTAAGGTATTGTCGTCATAAATACGGATTTATCTGTATTCATTCCATTCAGATTGTCAGAATCACAGTCATGCACATCTACATACCTACGGACAATGCATGAAGCGGAGTTTTATACGACCTACTTTACTAATTTCTTGCCGCCCCATTAATTCCTGCGCTCCGCGGGAATTGCAGGTAGTACTGAGTACGTCATATCTGTATAAAAGAAAATGTTATAATGAATGTATGTGCAAAGATAAAGTAGTGTAAGTATAGTAATGTAAATGCCACATCGGGCCTTAAAACACTCGTGTGGTCCTATTATGAAACTCTACCTTTTTTTTTTTTTTTTTTTTTTTTTATTCAAAATAGCCATGCATTTAACCTCGATTGCACCTGATGTTAAATGACAATAAGGCCTAAGATGGAGCATGCTTGGCTAGAAGATGCCTATTCACTCTCGACTTGAAGAGATCCAAGTTATATTTTTCAGGAAACAGGTGCGCAGGAAGAGAGTTCCATTCCTTAGCTGTCCTCATAAGGAAAGTAGACGCAAAGCGTTTCGTACGAATCAGTGGTATATCGACAACATAAGGGTGGAATCCAAGTCCGCGCCGAGTACTGTATTGTCTGAACGGAGACGGTGGAATTAATTCATGCAGTCCTAGTGCACACTCACCAAAGTGTATCCGGTAGAAAACCGATAAACAGGCGACTTTCCTGCGGTGTTCGAGGTTTTGCAGCTTTTCCTGAACTAAGGCAGGGTCGCCAATGAGCTTCTTCGCACGTTTGTCAATTGAATCCAAGGCGGCCAGTTGGTATTTGGCGGACCCATCCCAAAGATGGCAGCAGTACTCCATGCATGATCGGACTTGCGCCTGATATAATTGAAGCAGCTGTCTCGGCGTGAAGTACCGCCTCACCTTAGATAGGATCCCAAGTTTTTTTGCTGCAGTTGTAGCCAAGGATTCAATGTATTGGCCGAAGTTCAGGTTGGATGATAAGGTCATCCCAAGAAGCTCTAGGTGGTCTGAAATCGGAACGGATACACCTTGGAAAGTGGGAGTCAGGTCAAAGGGACTCCGTTTAGCGGAAAACAGACACGCCTGAGTCTTGGTGGCATTGAATCCAACTAAATTGGCATCTCCCCATTCGGACACTGCCACGAGAGTTTGGTTCAATCGATCCACCATCGCCTCTCGACAAGACTGGATTTCGTCCCTCTTGGAATTTGCGCTGGATGTGTATCTGTCAACAACTGTGCTGTCATCAGCATACCCATAGGTACCGGGCATAAGCATGTCGTTAATATGCAGCAGAAAGAGAGTTGCAGACAGAACAGACCCCTGAGGAACACCGGCGTCAATAGCCCTGGGATCCGAAGTGTAGCCATCAAGGACTACTCGGATCGAACGCTCACTCAGGAAATCAGCAATCCATTTGCAGAGACCTTCAGGGACCCCATACGCTGGAAGCTTTCCCACCAGGCTTGCGTGCCAGACCCTGTCAAAGGCTTTTGAAATATCGAGAGACACGGCGAGAGCCTCCCCGTGTCTCTCGATCGCCTCGCTCCATAGATGAGTGACATACACAAGAAGATCCCCAGTTGATCGCCCCGGACGGAATCCAAACTGGCAATCACTGAGCAAGTCGTTCACTTCCAGGTATGCAAGGAGGCGTTTGTTCAGTACACGCTCCATAGTCTTACAGAGTATGGAGGTTACGGAAATTGGTCGGTAATTGACAGGGTCAGCCCGGCTTCCTTTCTTGGGGACAGGCTGCACATGTGCAAGCTTCCAAGACGTCGGGACAACTCCAGTCTCAAGTGAGAGACGGTACAGGCGTGTTAAGACCGGAGACAACTCAGCCGCACAGTTCCGCAAAACAACAGCAGGAATTCCGTCGGGACCACTAGCTTTATTCACATCAAGACTCCGCATGATTGCAAGAACCTCCTTCTGGCGTATGTGGATTGGCTCCATGGTGGTTCCTACATGCGGCAGTATAGGTGGGCAACTACCTGCGGCGTCCAGATGCGAATTTTCCGCAAATAGAGAAGCAAATAGATTTGCTTTCTCCTCCGCTGTATGTGCTAGAGATCCGTCAGGCTTTAGCAGGGGTGGCAACGAAGAGCGACAGAAGTTGGCTTCGACCGCTTTAGCCAGGGACCAGAATGCCTTACTCCCAGGTGGATATGAGGCAAGTTTGGTCCCAATGCGGCGTATATGATCGAAGCGTGCCTTGCGTAGCTGTTTTTTGCAGGATTTGGCGGCTTTATTAAATGCTTTTTTCAGCTGGGAAGTATTCGAAGCTTTACGCCTTCGAGCATCAGCCCATGCACGGTAAGCTGACTCTTTAAGTGCCTCCGCACGATCACAGTCAGCATTATACCATGGGCGTGCTGCATAACCAGTCGAAACGTCTGAATATGGAATGAAATACTCCATACCCTGCCGAATGACGTCGGTTACATTGTTAGCGCAGCTTGACGAATCCCCCGAAGAGAAGCAGACCTCGCGCCAAGGGTAGGATGCAAAAAAGTGACGCATCTCGTCCCAATCTGCTGACTTGTATCGCCACACCCGTCTTTTACCACTAGGGCCCTGATCAGGTGGGACCTCTCCTTAAGTAACAGTTACATAAACTACTATAACCATGGACGAAGTATCTCTGGACATGACAAGGGAATAATAATACCAGGAGGGAACGGGACAGCTATTTACAGAAACCGTTAAGAGCGACAGAGACATAGACAAGATGTTTTGTCCTTATCAGAGTTCCACTTTTTTTCGATTAGCGGATGATTGTCAAATTGATAGAGCTCCGCTGCCGCCGACCCCTTCAAATTCAGTAGTCGCTTTACATGTCAGTGTCAGTAGTCTTTACTACTTTTTAATTTGGCTGCTTTATACGATTGTAAGGGATACCAGTACAATAATTAATAAATTCCCTTAACTCAGGGAGTTATGGTAATAATAGATTTTTTGTTTTAGAGTTCCAAAACAAGATTCGGCAATGTTACGTCAATTATGGATACGTGCAACAGTACTAGTGAGCAGTAGAGTAGTGAGCCAAGAATGAAGTAAAATTAATAATAAATTCTTTTTTTAATGGCATTATTGTTTAGCGATTTTGTTTAATTTTATGAATATTGGTAATATTGCTATTTACTATGTGTTCGTATCAATAGAGCTGAATCGTACCTAATTATGTAAAGTAAAGACAAGTGTGTACATATTTGTTACCGTAAATAAGTAAATATACTTTTTCATAACATTTTGTCAGTTTTTTTTCGTATAGTTGTATTGTAGTTATTTTATTTTATTATTTGTCCCATTAAAGTTTTACTGAAGTTATTTTATTATTGGTCCCATACAATATAACATTCATTTAAAACGAATGCCTCACCGTCAGCAACTAGCACTGGAAAAACGGGAGAATTATTTAGAACCTGGCAGCCCAGTGTTATTTGCTCCTGTCCCTTTCGGGTATACGCGAATGCCAAATCCATAGGTACTTACTTCATCTAAGACTAACGAAATGAGTAAGCAGGTATAATTAAATTAAAAAATCTCTACCGCCAAAGAAAACAGCTAGAATACCAATGAAATATGAGCTACTATCACCGTGCATACGCTCTAAATTACTTTGTCAACTGAGTAGTCGTTTTTATTTATTTATACTAATCCTTAATTTGGGTACATTAAATAGGCTTGTGTTTAAACGCCTACCAAATATGATTAAAAGCCTACCAAATATGTTGATAAATTACTACCAATAAATTCTTAATGCTCACCAAAACGGATGAATGCTCACCAAATAGTGTATCCCAAACTATTCTATAAATAAAGCAAATAATTCTTTTTCTTACATCCTATAAAAATATATGAACACCATTAAAGTTAATTTCAGACCAAATAATCTAAATTACTGTTAAATGGATGTCACCAATATTTTATATTATTACTTCCATTTTCGTCATTTTTGCTGAGGCAAAAAACTAAATGCTCACCAAAATGGCTTTTTTCACCAAAATTTCAAATTGGTGCTAGGCGGCTAAAACTCGGTATCGGGGGGCTCTCGGGGCTCAAAAATATGAATCTGAAATCTTGTCCGAAAATTCGGTCAAATTCGGAAAATATAAAAAAAAAACGATTCAAAATTTCAAATTGGTGCTAGGCGGCTAAAACTCGGTATCGGGGGGCTCTCGGGGCTCAAAAATATGAATCTGAAATCTTGTCCGAAAATTCGGTCAAATTCGGAAAATATCGAAAAATAACGATTCAAATTTTCAAATTGGTGCTAGGCGGCTAAAACTCGGTATCGGGGGGCTCTCGGGGCTCAAAAATATGAATCTGAAATCTTGTCCGAAAATTCGGTCAAATTCGGAAAATATCGAAAAAATAACGATTTGTAAGGAGAAAATTTCAAATTGATATACAGGGACCTTCTTAATGTCGAAACTTAAAATTCCAAGTCAGTTTCAATTTTTTTTTTTTCCTGCTCAACTGCCTAAGAATTTGATCACTTAAAACGCCTGAGATATGGTTTTGTGCAGATCCTTTTTTCTCCAAAATATTCAAAGGATATACCTATTACACTTTTGTTGGCTTATTTTGCCGTATACGGATTTTCACTAACTTGGGGCAGATCGAGGTTGAATTTCGTTAGTTTTACCTCCAGATAACGGTGTAAGAGCAAGTTTTGCCTACTTCATAAATTTGTGAAAAATTGGCGGTCATGATTGTTAAAAACGAACGATAACTTCAGAGTACCTATAGTTTGCGTGATAGCCATAATTGGTTGTTATAATGAGCGAACAGTTAACGATTAATTATGGATTTTCCTATGACGTCTGATACATATGTCACGAGTAACTAAATAAAAATACATATTTTTACTTAGAGTAAAAATTTATCGTTCATGGTGTCATCGCCGATGTTTCATACCATAAGGAAAATGGGAATGTATAAATTGGAGTTCCTAAAAAAAGTATTTCAGTTAGTTTTGGTGCGTGCTCGAATCCACCCATATTATACCAGGACCTTCCACTTCGTATTATACATACAATGGGTGGCCGTTATTCAAAAGCTCTGACCCATGAGGGTTTCGTTAAATTTTTTGAAAATCCGGATTCTTGCAAATTTGTTTGCAAAGAACACGACAAAATAGTTAAAGCCAAAACCGAAGGAGCATTCAGCGCATTTGTGTTAGCCGCTGATAACCCTAAAGAAAACCAATCCCAAGAGAGGGAACTATACTTTGACCACAGCCGCGTACTCCTTCCAAAAGAAGACACATCTACCAATTACAACAACGCGAGCTACATCGATGGTTTTAATCAACCGAGGGCCTATGTTGTTGGAGAGTCGCCAACTTCAGAGACAAGCTCAAGCTTCTGGCGTAAAATTTGGGACCTTAAAACCGAAATGATTATCATGTTAAATAAACCCGAAGAAAATGGAGGCTATTTTTATTGGAGTCGAGAAAAAGGATCATCGCTCCAATTCGGGAACCTGACGATCCAGACATTGAAAGTTCTAACTTATTCTAGTTTTAAAATCACGATACTGTTCGTAATTCATGAAGACGGCAGCATGCTGGCTGCAAGTATCGGGGCTGGCCGAAGCACGAGAATTCGCCCTCAGAAAGTGACTTCTTTGACCTTATAACAATGGTGCAATGGTACAATCAATTTATCGTTACTCCAGAGTGTCTTAAAGGCTATACGAGTCCAATAGTAATCCATTGCAGCGATGGACTCGGTCGAGCAATGGTGTTTTGTGCCATCGATACGAGTATCTCTATCTCAAGATTTTTGCAAACTGGTCGCGTTAAGTTATTTTCTACTGTGTCAAAACTCCGAAGGCAAAGGTATGGTTGCTTCAATGATGCTACTCACTATTGTTTTTGTTACGTGGCATTGTATTACTATTTTACTAATATTTTATACAAGTAAGGATATTAATTAATTACTTTTGTTTAATAATGGATCTCATATGTATCATTTTGGTTGATGTTTAATACATAATATATAAATACATATATAGATAACATCCATGACCCAAGAACAAATATTTGCCCTGGCCGGGATACGAACCCACAAGTAGGCAATTGTTTTTTTTTAGTTACGTTACCTACAAATAAGTTTTTGTTTTACCGCTTTATATAGTAAATGGTTGAACACCATAAGTCCGGTCCGGACTATCACTGGTAGTGGCGCTACAAACAGCTTTCATATGGCAATAATGTGCACACGTTATATTATTAACCTTTTGAGCGCCACAGTCGGCTGTGGCCGTCAACAAAAAATCGTGCCCCTGACGCCACGTCGGCCACAGCCGTCCAAATTTCAATGATCAAAAACTTTGTAATTCTAACCGCTACAAGTATTTTTCAATCCCTGTTGATTTTGGGGCACATCTTTTTTTTTTTACTCTGGCGTCAGTGGCACGGTAAATTGCTAGACCGCTTGGCGGTCAATAGGTTAAACGTCAGTAGCGATTAAGATAACGCTGCCCGTGAAGCTATGGATGGCACCAATGCCGCCCCCCCCCCCCCCTCCCCTCCCTCTCCGGGGGTAGCCGCGAATATGTTAGGAGAATGTGAAGCTGTGGACAGCGATTACGCTCATTCTATTAACAGTTAACATTGACACATGATTTAAATAGCAAACTATCATACACAGTCTCGTACTTTTGCTATAAGTTATTTCGTAGGCGCTCAACATCTATCTTCAATTGTGAATAATTTCGCCTCTCCAAGCATATCATAACTGATTTTTAAATTAGCGGTAGATCATAAGGTGGACAATAACTTAAAAATAAAATTTCGCACGCTATCGACGGATATAAAAAAATAATGAATAAAAACTAAAACTTAAGTTTATGTCAATATCTTGGTTTCCAATTACAATTCAGATATGGAGTAAAGCTTGAATAACTCATAATTGTACGTGTTAAAATACAGCTACTAATAGTTGCTTTCAATTTTGGATTATAGTGAAAAAAATGTTCTTATCCTATTTCCAACACACTCCAAAATATCAACTTTGATATTTTTTCTCGAAAACGGACTATAATGGACATAGGTCTTCTATTGCAATTTGTGTTATTACAGCTAACTGTATCGACATCCGCTATCAGCTAAAAATGTCTCACACCAAGGAATTCTATAAAAGACTGTGCTATCATACAAATTACACTTTTAGTTACTTCAACCAAAGCAACATTTGTGCCATCAACTAATAGTTTCGTAGTTTTTATTAAATTCACAATGTTTGTTTCGTAGAATCAACCATACAGTTTTGTAAAAGCAATTAAAAGATTTAGTAGCTTTAACGAAAGCAACATTTGTAAAATCAACTAATAGAAATTTGTAGTTTTAAAAAAATCACAATGTTTGTTTCGTAGAATCAACCATACAGTTTTGTAAAATCAATTAAAAGATTTAGTAGCTTCAACGAAAGTAAAATTTGTAACATCAACTAATAGAGTTTTGTAGTTTTAAAAAAAATCACAATGTTTGTTTCGTAGAATCAACCATACAGTTTTGTAAAATCAATTAAAAGATTTAGTTGCTTCAACGAAAGCAACATTTGTAACATCAACTAATAGAGTTTTGTAGTTTTTATTAAATTCACAATGTTTGTTTAAGTGTGTTGCTCAGTGCAAGAGTGTGGAATAACCACCATTTGACAACCAGGACCAAAATTTTAGTGTACCAAACTTGTGTTCTGAGTACACTTTTGTATGGAGCTGAAACCTGGACGTCGTATGCAAAGCAAGAAAAAAGACTCAATAATTTCCACATGCGCTGCCTCCGGAATATTTTAGACATCAGTTGGCGAGACAGGGTCACTAATGAGAGAGTGCTTCAAGTTGCACAGCTTCCCAGCATTACCGCAATGCTTAAATAGCGTAGACTGCGATGGCTGGGGCATGTGCACCGTATGGATGCAACTCGCTTGCCAAGACGCACCCTGTTAAGCGAAGTTGCTTTTGCTAAGAGAAGAGTGGGGAGGCCCATGTTACGTTTTAAGGACTGCACAAAGCGCGACATGCTTACGTTTGGCATCAGCCCTGCTAATTGGGAAACTTTGGCTAACGAGCGTAGCAAATGGAGAGCGTCTCTTGCCGAAGGCTGCAAGGCTCATGACGGAAGTTGGTTTCGGGCTCTGGCTGCGAAACGTGAGAAGAGACATCAACATGAGAGGAGGGTCACTTCACCAACTCAATCATCAAACGACCCCCTAATGAGATGTCAATCTTGCGGACGTCACTGTCGCTCCCGCATCGGACTGTATAGTCATTTCAAACACTGCCACAAAAACGCTGCATAAAATCATCTGATAAAGATGTAAAGGCCTATGATGAATGTTTGTTTCGTAGAATCAACCATACAGTTTTGTAAAATCAATTAAAAGATTTAGTTGCTTCAACGAAAGCAACATTTGTAACATCAACTAATAGAGTTTAGTAGTTTTTAATAAATTCACAATGTTTGTTTCGTAGAATCAACCATACAGTTTTGTAAAATCAATTAAAAGATTTAGTTGCTTCAACGAAAGCAACATTTGTAACATAAACTAATAGTTTTGTAGTTTGAAAAAAAAATCACAATGTTTGTTTCGTAGAATCAACCATACAGTTTCGTAAAATCAATCAAAAGGTTTAGTAATACTTACTAAAGTGACGGGTTTCGTAAATTTTACCATCTACTTTCGTAAATGTAACTGTGTACTTTCGTAAAATCTATTAAATAAAATAATTGAATTTACTAAACTAAAATTGTATTAATTTTACTACTGCACTTTGGTAACCCTAACTAAACAGTTTCGTAAAATCTACGAAAGTCTTTTGTAATTGCTGATTTGAATGTCAACATAAACAAGTTTCGTAATATTAATCTTTTAGATTTCGTAATATTAACTACAAAAAGGGTAAATATTACTAAATCAAATTCAACTAAAGTGACTTTCGTAAAATCAACCCTCACCGTTTTTTCAGTGCAAGCAGATCTCAAAGCGTATGAATACCGAATAATTTATAACAGCGACCTATAACTAATTTCAATGGTTTTTCCTAGTGATTTCAGTCATGTGCTAAGTATTTATCAGCATCTGATATCCCTAAGGAAAAAACTACAATATGTGGTTAAATAGGTAAACTGTGGTCGAATATAATATCAGTTATAGGTATGCTCGCGAGTAATTAAAAGATAAAGGCAAGTCTGTAATAATTTTTACGGTCAAATGTTACGACGATAAGTAAATTTGAATGAAAATGGCTCGTTTAGTATTTTTCACAGAATTTTGTACGACCAAAAAAGTGTGTCGGTATGTAAATTGATAAGGCTACTCTCCTGACAACGCATCAATATGAATGATATGATTATTCAATATATAGTAAGAGATTACCGGCTATAAAATAAGATCAAGATAAGCTAACGTCCTAAAATAGACCCTTTTATGAGAATATTAATAAGCACTTTTGTTTTTTGACGTTATTACTCGTAATCAATATGGTATTAATTGATGACGCACAGACCTGAAATTGCGTGAATTTACATGAATTAGATTATATTTGTGTCGTTTCATGGCTCAAAAACATAATTTTACCATGTAGATAATTCCCACTCAGTCTTTTATGGTGGTCGTAAATAACAAACATATATCGCAATAATAGTAAGAAATTATGCCTACTGCTTACTATCCACTACCTATTTTTGAAACCATAATAATATAGCTTAGCTGTTATACTGGATATGCTATGAGTTCTTTTTGTTATGGGTTCGCAGAATTATGCCATCTTCGCAAGATCCATTATTCTCAGATGTTTTTGAACTTGTAAATGTTTGCCGGTTGAGTTCCATGGTGTTGTACTCTTGGACGATGTGATGAGATGATTCTGGTTGGTCCATGAAGATTAAAAAGTCTACTGCACATAGATCTTCGTACGGGATAGCCATTTTTTCACACAGACTAAGTTACTGGGTATTTCTTAATTGAAATCACAGCTATGACAGTTTGTCTTTCTCCAACGTCGGTGTTTTTTCGACTGCCTTTTTCATAACGGCGTTAATCCATTAAAATCACGCTGTGAGAGCACATGTAAATATTTTTATGCACAGATGTAATGTAATTATAAAGTTATAAAAATTGTATAGCTTCGACGAAACAATCCACTATTATGTTTACGACTAAGCGTAAAATAAAAACATGTTTCACAATGATATAAAACAGAAAATCTAGGCGTGGCTTTAGTACCTACCTGAAATTCCCCTGATAAAATTTTCCAGGATAATGTTGTTATCTACAATCTTTCCAGTCTAGTAATCCAAGCCTTGAATAATAAAAAGTGTATAAATAATATGAGTTCCGTTGAGTTGACAATATTTCAGCTATCTTTTTCGCATACATAAATGAAACATTGACGTATTTTATATGTAAAAAAACAAAAAATAAAATTTCAACTATAATATGTTATGTCGTTGAGTTGCTCTTTGGACTTGGATGTTTTCTAAATTAGAAGAACAATTTTAAAGTTGTGAATCTGAATAATGAACGTTTTTGAAAATCCAAAAATTTATTAAAAACTGAATAATACAATAGCAAGCTTAAGTCTACAAATCACAACCAAAAGACACAAATAGTATATGACACCTTCTCCATCAATCTTATATTAAAAAATATCTAAGACATCACTATAAGAAGCTCTACACTTTGGAAAGTTCACAATGCACTTAAAAACTAAGTACGCAACTATCAATATCAATAAAAAAAAATTCAAAACTAACATTCTCAATTAAAAAAGGTCCATCATTTCGTGGTCATCTTTTTGTTCCGCCAATCGATATGGGGTTAATCCAATTTTATTTTTTATGTTTGTTTCGACAGACATAGAGAGCAGCCATTCCACCAGCTGGTAATTCTGGCATTCAACCGCCGTATGTAGAACAGTGTTTCCCGTATCATCCTCTTGGGCGTTCAGATCTGCTCCCACGTCGAACATCTGTGCTATCATTCTCTCACCTTCATCGCCTTGTAGAGACTTCACGGCAGTATGCAAGCAAGTTTCCCCGCTGTCATTTTTGAGTTTCAAAATATGCGCCAGCGCGTTGCCCCTGGTACCGTTCCATATGCGGTCTATAATATCGTTATAGCCTGACATGGCAACAACATGGAATATCGTATTATTGTTTTGAGACCTATCTTGGCCGAAAATGTCGTTCAACATGTCCGAACTCATTTTTACTGAAAGTGATATGTTAACCGTTGACAGTCCCATGGACTATATGATGGCACGTCCTACTGGAAGACCCTTATATACTCCCAGGGAATCTATACATATATCTTTCATAAACAACTGCTGTCATTGGTTTTTCCCGAGGGTTAAATGTCACTCCTTATCACATTGGGAATTCTGTAATTTACATATGTGGACCGTTGCCAGGTCAAATTAGTTGAAATTGTTGATAATAAAATGAAGTAGTGCATAGTAACAAAAAAAATAGTTTTCTGGCTGGAGTTAAGAATTTCCATTCATTTGTCTTATTAATATTAAGGCTTTTGATACAGACACAGATTTACGTTTCTCAAACTGTGTATAAAGCTCGGGTTTCTCATGAATTCAATAAGGTTTTTTATGAGCAAAAACTGCATGATAACTAAATACCTAGAGATTTATAATTAGAGCGTTTGTGACTTTAAAGCTTTAACTTCTTTGTGCCCTGTCCTCCAAAATTATCAAACGTTCGCAGAGTTGGCTTATCTTCTTGTTATTGGAACCTGGTTTTCCGAAATTTACTTGACATATAGATAACATCAATTATTGTCTTTCTTTACCTCCTTGTAGGCAATAATAAGTTAATAATAAACGTGCTTGCATTGTTAGAACGGTAACTTTTATTTATAGATATTTTATTTCTCTTCCATTCTACGGGAAAAGTTTCATAGGAATGACAAATACACGTATAAGATCTCATAAAATCTATGAGTTTCTTTAGGTGCATTTGTCACTATTTTCATATATTCTATAAGATTTTATGAGTTTTTTTCAATAGGGCAGTAGGTGTTGAATGTCCGTGAGAGTTATTATATTTTCCTGCCTACAAAAATTTCTCAGGTTTTCCCAACTAAGCATTGTATATTTTCATTGCAAAGAAGTCTGATTCCCGAAGGACAGCTGTAGCAATATAGCACAGTCAGGATTTATTTATTGCCTATGAAACTATAATATTTTAATGAGTATTATGTTTACCTATTCTCAATTCGGAGTCTGGACGTTATCACGTCTAAAGTGCTGATGTTTTTATGAATCGTGGAATTCCCGTTCTCGATAATAAGTGTGATTATAAAATCGAGATCGCTTCCTATATATCAGTCACTATCTGGGCGCCGTTGTCAAAACAGCTTCAGTGTAGAATTAGTTATTGCTATACATTAATAAAAATGAGTGATTACCAAGCATTAAATTCCGAAATCCGTGTTCCTCAAGAGTGGCCGGTAGAAATAGCGCGAAGTGCATTTATAGACGTCGCTCAATTTGCAATCAGTCATTATTTACCGGAAAAAAATATTATTCTAAGAGTAGGAAGAATTCCGACGGTAGTCATTCGTTCTGAAACTGGATGGAAGTATCTTTTCAAGAAGATAGAAGGAACGTAAGTGTTACCTCTATTTTTATTCACATAAAATTGAGTCTTCATTTCCATAATCTGTAAAGTATAAGAATGCATTTAAAAGGTTTTATTGTTCACGTTTTAGCGGTGACGAAAATGCTTTCGTCCTCATAAATTTTATTCTACCAGAAGAAGTAACGCTGCTTCGGTCCAACCATAATGGCGAAAACCGTTCAGGGAAAAAAAGTATGTGAAAAAAATATACTTGTGTGATTAATAATATTTCCTATATTTTCAATAGCGGTTCAACATTACAATCTAAATTTACTCATTTTCACCCATTTTTTTAGTAACAAATTACTATATTTTTTTCTCCGTGTACAATTCGTAATCTTATACGATCGCTCGGGATTCTTCTAGAAGAAATTCACCAGATGAACCCGTTCCGCAGTGATGGCGACGATGCAGGGCTTCTTGTCGACCTCCAGAACCGTGAGGTCAAGAATCGGGACGTTATCGAGCTGGATCTTCCTGGCGTTTCGAATCGTCTCTTCCAGGTCCATGACGTCGCCGTAGTTTACGATGTGGAGCAAGTGGATGGAACCGTCTTCCAGGCCGAACATCAGGATTTGGGCGTGGAGCGCGATCGACTTAACCTCGCACCCGAAGTGGGGCTTCAAGTTGTACTCGTGCCATTCGTCCTCGTAGTAGTTCGTCGAGCCGATGCTGGTCTCGCCGATTGCGAAGAAGAACCCGATCGTCGGCATTACTAATCGCTGCAAGGACGCGTTCAAGGCATCTGGTAGACGAATGCGGTCCTTCTCTTGGTCCATTGCGAACCTGGTCAGCTTTCCTTCGTTTATTTTCCCGTTGTATAGGTACATTATCGTGCAGTTTCTGATGTAAGACAGTGCTGTCATGTTTTTTCCGTCAATAGCATGGGCTATAACTTGCTCGCCCTCGACTATCTCGAAATCCACCGACGGGCCGGGTTTAATCACGCTGCCATCTCTCTCGTAGGAGGTTATAACTCCGTCCAATTCGCCGATGCAAAAATGCCGGCACTCTCCTGAGCTGATACTATTGGCGTAGATACCGGCAGTAACGATTTCTTCTTTACTGTCGAGGTTCCAAAATCTCAGAGCGTTCGCCTCGTCCAAGGTCACCACGAGAACTTCGCCATTGGAATACCAAAATTCGACCTGGATAATTTTGGTGTCCTGGTGGGCCAAAAAAAATGGCTGACTCAAGTGACTCAAGTCCTCGGTGGTGAAATTCGCTATCGAGCCGTTGTCAAAGGCAATTGTTATATACTTGTCGAAGGTGCAGGCACACGCGATCTCGCCGAAAGAGGGCACTGGGATGATAGTTTTCGTCTTAGGCTCGTATTCGAGAACCTTCTGCCACTTTCTGAAGGACAAGTAGCTCCCCCGCCATATTTCCGGGTCGTGAACTTCGTGGATGTGGGTGATGATCTCGTAGGGGTAAGCCCGCTGCATCGTCAGCGTCAAACACTCGAACAACATGGCGGCGTCCAGCAAATCCTTCCACTCCGGGCTCTTGTTCAGCATGTCCTCGATCACGTCGTAGAAGTACCGGCACACTAACCTCAACTCCATCAGCTTCGGGCGGTCCACTCTCTTCAGTATCTCCAGCCATATCTCCGGCGGGAACAAAAACTCCATTTTTAGACGCTAAGTAGCTTCGAACAAGACAAAGTGACTAATGAAAAGAATGTGAGTAATCCGTAAACAAATTAATAAAAATATAAGACTCAGGTCAACATTTGCAAGATATAATATTTTTTTTTCTTTTATTTCCAGAGAATGTCTCCCAATGATCCTAAAATCCGATATTTTTGATCCTAAAATAATTTCCCCGAGCTCAAAATTTTGTAAGGTCTTAGTGCCAGACACAAAAAAGTAAGCATTGGATTCACTATCTTCCAATAAATTATTATGTCTTTTGATTTCTAGAAGAAATTTGTTCATCCCTTTCAAATGATCATTCCAGGATTTTTGAAATAGAAGGCATAACAGGCCCAGATGCTTATGAAGTCTCTTTAAGGGTGGCATACAAATTATGGCTACCAAAGAAAATCGAAAATAACACGTTAGTACCTACTATCGATACTTTTATAAGTCATAAATATGACTATTTTCTAAATGTGTTAGTTTAGTCCGTGACTTAGGCTAAGCTATAACAATCGATATCTCTCCTTTAAGGTTTTTATAACTTCCAGAGATCAAGCTGAAGGAGTTCGATCAACATCGGCTGCCTCTAATAGAACATCAGAGATGGATTCCTTTGAAGACTGGGATGTGATCGTTTTAAACAGTCTTCCGAAGTCTCCGTAAGTCGCTGTTTCATTTTTCCTTTTAAAAAGCCCTTACGGTGTGTTTATAGCTCAAGTCTTTCTAGTAGAAAAAGCTGACAGTACCTTGATATTTTAGGAAATTGATATTTTATATTAAAAATACAAGCAGATATCTTATTAGCTCTGTCAGCATGGAGGACTGTGTAGGGAAATGTGAGTAGACGCTCCCATGCTTGGGTTGAATTCTCAGCGACGACTTAATAATAACTAACTAATAACTAACTAACTAATTAATAAGAACTCTCTCACTACTCAAATAAAAAATAATACCATAGGCTTTACGGAACCACATATTAACCCCCAAAACGTTAAAAGAAAGCAGATATTAAAGATATTTTCCCAGATTGAACCCGGCTCCAAGAAATAGTACATTTCGATGCTAGTGCGGAAAGTATGTCATTATTTCACGAGTACCGAGTAGGGCTTGCATCCCGGAATTCCGGAATTTCGAAATTCCGGAATCTCGGATGGTTTTTCCAATATTACAATTCCGGAATTGAGGACGCTCAATATCGAAAATTCCGGAATTGAAACGACATTATTTAATGTAGTTCCTAGACAGTAATATGAGATGTTTTACGGATGGTAAGTTTGGTTAAGCTTAAATACATATTATATATGTATTCACTTGTATCTTTAACGCTCTCAGAACGGTTAAAATTCTACTCTACAAGTGGGTACTTGAAGTATCTCTGTTTTGACTTTTGGCCCTATGGTGGACGGGTAGAGAATTTAATTAGGCATGAAGTTCACTATTTGTAAATATAGCATTAGCATTTGTTACAGTTAGCAGTGAGAACCATTTATAGTCGAAATGTTTTACTGGTTATTTTGGTAAAACACTAAATTACAGATTATTCACCAGGAATGAGCCAAATTCAACGGTTTTAATTCACATCTGTCTAAGATCTTGCCACTATTTATCTACCCACTACATAGACATTTCAAAATCTCTCATAATTAAGGCTCCACTAAGCATTTTAGAGATATGTCTTTATTCATGGTTGCGGCCTCGTGATGGAAATCCAAGGGCAATGTCAGTGCTCCCCATGTGTACCGTGGGAACCGAGAAAGATACCTACACATCGCGCATCGCGGTCGACGCGCTCAGCCAGTCGGTTGCCACACGCGCTCACGGCCGGACGCCGCCGGTCGCGCTATAAAATCACCAAAAAAATGGCTTCGTCGCGAATGAGACCGACGCGCTGCAGTGTTGCGGGGTGTAAAAACATAAAAGCAACAGACGTTTATCCTTTTTTTCTTTGCCGACAGACGATGAAATGTTACTAAAAATTCTTAGAACTTAATAAGCACCTATACCTAAACGCATTGCATACACTGTTATAATAGATACATGTAATGTTGAATAAATAAACCTACCTACTTAATATACTTACCACCTACTATTTTCTGTTTAATTTTGTTTTCTACCCAAAGGTTGTCTGGAAGAGATCGCTCTTTAGCGATAAGACCGCCTATTGTCTACCATTGTTTAATTTAAGATTTCTCATGTAATATTTTGTTTGTTGGTGTGCAATAAAGTGTTGTTGTATTGTATTGTATTGTTGTATTGTATACTTAAATTCATAGAAAATATCCACTACATATATCAACAAGTGACAATAATTTACTCACTAAGATTTACCAAATCAGTTTAGTGCGTGTGGCGGGAGAGTGCATTGCACGGCCTTAAAAGGGCGTAAAAGTCGGCGTTGTTCTTGACACTTAAGACCAAGGAATGCATTCGCAAAGATGAAACGCGTGATCAGATCATTATAAAACAACTTGTACCTAGTGACTGTTTCGAAGCCTGTAATGCTAGTATTATACAATATGTAATACATTATATATAGGCACCTACCAAACTTTATTTAGTAAGTACCTACTGTCATCGGGATATATTTAGGTTACTTAGGTACCTACACAGAGAGTTGTTTTTGTTTCAGGTTTCTGGTATGTTCAGTTAGAATAGGTAGGTAAGATTCCGATATACCTACTCGGAAATTTAAACGATTTTGATGGTGTGCCGCAGTGCATGTGAATACCTATTTCTAGTAGGTACCTAATGATTATTAAATTTGACTAATAAATTTAAATAAATCTATCGTATTTTCATTTATATTGACTTTTTATAAAATCATTTCTAAGCGGTGTCAACCCTAGCCTCGTTTTGCCGGCACGTGCGGCCAACGACCCACGCGTTCAAGGTCGCTCCATTGTTAAATTGAGTAGGCATGAAAAGCGGTAGGTATTCACCATTTTATTCAGACATGGGTATCTGTTCGAAGAACTATTATATTAATCTGTGGCAATGTTGTTAATGATAGGAATGTAAGGAATCGGGAGTCACAACATTTTCAAGATAGTTATGTGCTCGGTAAAAACTTACGATAGTGATCAGCGGGGTATGAAATATCAAGGTATAATAAAAAAGTCATACATGACACAATGTCATAGGGTATCTCAAGTAATTATACAATCAGGTCAATAAATCTTTCAACCAAAGACAGAATAAGAAAGCTGAAAAACTGAATCAAAACAACTGAAGGAAAAACTTTGATCTAAGAATCCATTGAATGAGGAGGTCCTTTTTAGATTCCCGTTGACTCCACGGAAGCTCAAAATACGTATTTTTGAGAGTGGGATGACTGATAACAAGCGACTTGTGTGGTACTTTGCAGATCAACAAGAGATGGACTAAGACATTGCAAAGCAAGCTTTAGATTACGACACTTTTGATGTGTACACTAAGTAAGATACTGGGGCGTTTGTGCGAACATCACTGTAGGAATGAGAACAAAGAAACGGACATAAATATGAGGCATTTGTGTATTAAATGAATTGTACCTTAACCCCGACACCGATGGAGAATGACGCAATAGGTACAACCGTCTAAATATATTATTGGTCCTGCCGTCCTGTGAATACTTTGAAAAATGCTTATCATGTAAGATAAAATATCCAGACATTTCATAGACTATTTAGGGTGAAAATCTCTTGACATATAGAAAACCTCTAATCATCAATAGTACATCGATTTCCGCCTTCAATAGTAAAAAAAAATACTCGTTTTTTGTATTTTTGTATGTTTAGTCAATTCCGGAACCAGTTCCGGAATTCCGGAATTGAGTGCCAATCTCGAAGTCCATTCCGGAATTGGAAAACCATCCGATATTGCAAGCCCTAGTACCGAGATATCTTGCCACGAGCCGTAGGCGAGTGGCAAGACTCGGGACGAGTGAAGAATGACATTTCGCACGTGTATCGAACGACGTTTTTTAATACAGTTGCGAAAAAATAAGAAAAACAACAAGTAAGGAATTCGAATCTTTTATATTATAGTAATTTTTACCACTATGTACAGTTCAGTGAACGACAAACACATATGTTTAGACTTTCTAACTATATACAAAGCGAAAAATTCAATGTAGTGTAAATATAAGACCTACCCCAATAATACCATGTATTAATCCATCACAAAACAAAACATAAGTACTATGCCAAATTTCAACTCAATCGGAATGTTGGAAGTTAGAACTAGTATAAAAAGTAACAAAATTATTTATAGAGGACCTACCTAAGAAATTGTTTAAATCATAGACAATTAGTGATACCACAAGGAACTATCTGTCTGTCAACATTATGTGGCTAGCCAGACTCTATTAATTCTGTAAGATCATTATATTATAAGAGTTTAAATACAGTAGCGGAAAAAATCTATCATATTGTTGTATTGGGTACGAAAGTTGTCTAACGTTTACAATTGCTAACGGTGATATAACAAAGTACTGACCTGAGATTTCTCTTTTAACCAATAAAACATCTATTTTTCTATACAAATTGTTATTTAGAAAACATTGTCGACATTCTTAATCTTATAAAAAAAAAGCGTTTTTACACTAATTTGCCGTTCAGTTAATATTTGCAACTGTGCTAATAAAAAAAATATGTTTTTATTCGTTAGAAACTTACTGTACTACAAGTTACTTATGACAGCAATATTCATTCGGATCATATCCTTGGATCCAATTCGACTTAAAGTAAAAATATTTCAATATGATAGATTTCTGCCGCTACTGTATAATGAAGTTGTTATTTATTTTTTATTGAAGTAATAGTTTATGGTACAGTTTGTGCAATTATTCAGTGTGATGTTGCAAGTTTTAGCTGGTAAGTTAAGTGTCTGGCTAAGTGAATTGTTAATTTCACATGTTTGTGGGTCCTTATGGTCCTTATTAAGCTGTGATACAGGTTCTTTTCCAGATTTTAAGGCACTTGGTCCAGTCCAGTTTGCACATGAGTCAGTATTAGATGGGCCCTGTTGTGGTTCGAAATTTACATACGGTTTTGATTGTTTAGAGGTGCCCGGCTGGGGTTCAAAATTGGAATTCAATATACAGGGATCTGGTTGAAAGTCAAAATTTATCTCCGGTTCAGAGAAGGGTTGAGGTTCAATCTCATACTGTTTAGAGGGGCCTGGTTGGGGTTCAAAACTAACAGGGTTGTCCTGTTGAAATGTGGATACTTGCTTTGTTGGAATCTCTGCTGGGCTCGGCTTTATATTAATTTCATTTCCTAGCTTACCGAGCTCTCTAACTGGGATGCCTCTGAAATAGAGCTGCTACAAGCTTCCTGGAGAAAATCCACCTTAAAGACGTACCGCCCAGCATGGCTCAGATGGTGCAGGTGGGCATCTGCAAACAATATTAAAGTGAATGATCCTGGACCGGCTGATTTAGCAAGATTTCTTTGCTATCTGTTCGACGTAGTAAAACTGGCACCAAGCACTATTTTGGTCCACAAATCGGTAGTAGCCACGTTTGCCAACCCTTATAGAAGTTTCAAAATAGCTTCACATCCAATAGTCTCTCACGTAATTAAAGGAATACTTTCAAAGAAACCAAAATGCAGAGCTCCTTTTTTATGGAAATTGGATGATTTGCTAAAATTCATGGAGTCTTACAACTTTGATAGCAACAGTTTATTCGCAGTCTCTCGTCACACCGGAATTTTATTGCTACTTGCATCAGGCAGAAGGGTTCACGATCTGACATTGTTAAGCATACTTCCCGGAAACTTTGAGCAGAAAGATGATGAGATAATTTTTTGGCCAAAATACGGATCAAAAACAGATAGTTCGTCATACCGACAATCAGGATGGTCCATCAAACGTATGCCAGAAATGAGATTCGATATAATCTATTGGGTTAAGCAAGTAATCTCCTTGTCGCAAGAACGTCGTGCAACAAGGCAATTAGGAAACCTTTTTATTACTACTCGAGGAACGGTTAAGGACGCTTCACGTGCAGTCATAGCGGGCTGGATAAAAACCCTGTTCAAAGAAGCGCATATATCGGCGTCAGCAGGGAGCATCAGAGCAGGAGTAGCGACAGATAATTGGACGCATAGAAATATGGATTTAGACGAGGTTCTCAATAGAGGAAATTGGAGGTCGAAGAACACGTTCTTTAATCACTATTTTAGAGAAGTTAAGCCGATTACCGTGAGAAATAATAGCACTCACCTTAGCAGCTATTTTGAACCTGTTAATTAAGTTATAATTATAATTGCAACACTTATCAAAGACTGATTACTTAATAAGTCGAATTATGATTATTTTTTCTAAAATCATTCATTATTTTTCTTGGTATTCTATACTTAGTATTAATTTAAATATTTCTTGTGAAGAAAATTTTGACTGTGATTGATTAACAAAGTAACCATTTGTTATATATTATTGCTAAAGACTGATTACCTACTTAACAAGTTGAATTATTTGCTATAAAAAGGATTAGTTTTGAAAGGAAGGCTCTCCTTTGGTTTGTTTTATAGCCCATTATATAACATTACAACTTACACAGTTTTTCATTCTTATATTAAGTTATTACATGGTATCTTATATTAAGTTACCTCTATGAAATTGACAATAGTCTTATCACAGTACGCCCGGCACGGCGCCGGCAGAGTTTAAACACGTCTCAATTGTGGTTCAAGCGAAGGCACGAACACCTAAATAGAACCGTTTTTCCCCCGAAGGGTAAAAAACGGATATTTAGGTTTCTGCCGTAGCTTGAACCACGCCTAAGGGCCTTGCCGGCACCAGGTACTGATGAGCGAGCAGCCGGGCGCTCGTGCCGGGCATAATGTAGTTCCTTGGAAAGACGATAGATGGCGTTACGCAACAACGGAATCTAGTGATATAAAGCTGAGTTACAAGGGTGTTATCTCAATTGTGGTTCAAGCTACGGTAGAAACCTAAATATCCGTTTTTTACCCTTCGGGGGAAAAACGGTTCTATTAACAAAATCCATTCTAGTCGAATAAAAGCGAAAGAAAAAACACCTCTTCATTACGTCAAAAATTTTCACCGCGAGAGATATAGAACTTTACGACTTTGTTTTCCAATCTTAAAATAAAATCTTAAGATTTCAAAAAATTGCATACCTATAAAATGAGTGAATCAGAGTTGGAAATTGATTTAACACCGCCAGATATTTGTAAAAAGGCGGCAATTGCAAACGAGAGTGCTTTGCCAGAAAAATCAAAAAATAAGTATATTGCTGTTTATGAACAGTTTGTCGACTGGAAAACGGAACGCAATGCAAAGTCGTTCTCAGAAAACGTTGTCATGGCCTATTTTCTAGAACTGTCGAAAAAATATCCACCTTGTGGTCTAAGTACTCAATGCTGAAAACTGTGATAAAGACAAAGAATGATATTGATATCAAAAGTTACAATAAATTGACTGCATTTTTAAAAAGACTATCTACAGGTTATCAAAGTAAAAAATCAAAAGTATTGACAGCAGAAAACGTGGAGAAATTTATTAATGATGCTCCAGATCATCTATATCTAGCTACAAAGGTATGATTCACTCAAATTTATGATTTTAGTTCATCATATAGTAAGTAATTAATTTGATTTTATAAGTAAAGTCTGATTTTGTTTGAAGGTTGCACTCATATTTGGGGTTTGTGGAGCCTGCAGGCGTGAGGAACTGGCGAACATTACACTTAAAGATGTTGAATCTCACGGAAATATACTACTAATACAAATACCTAACACCAAAAATAAATTGCCAAGATCATTTACTGTTGATGTCCCATTTGCTGAAATTGTCAAAAAGTATCAACATCAACGATCATCAAAGGGCAAAAGTGACAGATTTTTCCAAAACTACCAAAAAGGTAAATGCACAGCACAGGTCATAGGCTTAAATAAATTTGGTAATATGCCCAAGGAAATTGCCAACTTTTTGAATTTGCCTGATGCTGATCAGTATACAGGACATACATTTAGAAGGACGTCAGCCACCTTACTCGCTGACTCTGGTGGTGATATTACAACTCTGAAGAGACATGGTGGATGGCGTTCAAATAATGTTGCACAGGGATACATTGAAAATTCGGTACAAAACAAACTAAAAATTGGACAAAAAATTGCATCATCAATTAATATAAAGCCGAGCCCAGCAGAGATTCCAACAAAGCAAGTATCCACATTTCAACAGGACAACCCTGTTAGTTTTGAACCCCAACCAGGCCCCTCTAAACAGTATGAGATTGAACCTCAACCGGAAGATGAACCGGAGATAAATTTTGACTTTCAACCAGATCCCTGTATATTGAATTCCAATTTTGAACCCCAGCCGGGCACCTCTAAACAATCAAAACCGTATGTAAATTTCGAACCACAACAGGGCCCATCTAATACTGACTCATGTGCAAACTGGACTGGACCAAGTGCCTTAAAATCTGGAAAAGAACCTTTATCACAGCTTAATAAGGACCATAAGGACCCACAAACATGTGAAATTAACAATTCACTTAGCCAGACACTTAACTTACCAGCTAAAACTTGCAACATCACACTGAATAATTGCACAAACTGTACCATAAACTATTACTTCAATAAAAAATAAATAACAACTTCATTATACAGTAGCGGCAGAAATCTATCATATTGAAATATTTTTACTTTAAGTCGAATTGGATCCAAGGATATGATCCGAATGAATATTGTTGTCATAAGTAACTTGTAGTACAGTAAGTTTCTAACGAATAAAAACATTTTTTTTTATTAGCACAGTTGCAAATATTAACTGAACGGCAAATTAGTGTAAAAACGCTTTTTTTTATAAGATTAAGAATGTCGACAATGTTTTCTAAATAACAATTTGTATAGAAAAATAGATGTTTTATTGGTTAAAAAGAAATCTCAGGTCAGTACTTTGTTATATCACCGTTAGCAATTGTAAACGTTAGACAACTTTCGTACCCAATACAACAATATGATAGATTTTTTCCGCTACTGTATTTAAACTCTTATAATATAATGATCTTACAGAATTAATAGAGTCTGGCTAGCCACATAATGTTGACAGATAGTTCCTCAGTGTTGCCAGAGCCAGATGACATTTATGAAAATCCGTAGGGTGAGACAAAAAAGTCTGTAGAATTCCGTAGATTGTCGCTTGAAAAATCCGTAGTTCTACGGACTTTTTTTCCAATGCTTCATTTGACTATACTGAAGCTTAAAATATTATTAAAAGTTAGTAACTTGCAAAAACGTAGGTGGAAAAACAAAAATCTAATATTTATA
This sequence comes from Apotomis turbidana, assembly GCA_905147355.2. Lineage (NCBI taxonomy): Eukaryota > Metazoa > Arthropoda > Insecta > Lepidoptera > Tortricidae > Apotomis > Apotomis turbidana. The sequence goes on from LR990281.1 coordinate 37,391,927, forward strand.
ATATATTTTTAGAAAATGAAATTTAATAAACGGACCACCGAGTGAAAGTGCATGATTAGTCCGCGGGTATTTCAGCCGGGATTACAATTAATTCTCGCAGAAAAAGTACATTCCGTTTCGTTTATGTCATGTTTCTGTGATAAAGAAAAGTAGTCTGAAATTCCGTAGATTCACCAATCGTTTCCGTAGGTCTGGGCACACAGCCTAAATTCCGTAGATCTACGGATTTTTCCGTAGCTCTGGCAACGCTGTAGTTCCTTGTGGTATCACTAATTGTCTATGATTTAAACAATTTCTTAGGTAGGTCCTCTATAAATAATTTTGATACTTTTTATACTAGTTCTAACTTCCAACATTCCGATTGAGTTGAAATTTGGCATAGTACTTATATTTTGTTTTGTGATGGATTAATACATGGTATTATTGGGGTAGGTCTTATATTTACACTACATTGAATTTTTCGCTTTGTATATAGTTAGAAAGTGTAAACATATGTGTTTGTCGTTCACTGAACTGTACATAGTGGTAAAAATTACTATAATATAAAAGTTTCGAATTCCTTACTTGTTGTTTTTCTTATTTTTCCGCAACTGTATTAAAAAACGTCGTTCGATACACGTGCGAAATGTCATATTTCACTCGTCCCGAGTCTTGCCACTCGCCTACGGCTCGTGGCAACATATCTCGGTACTCGTGAAATAATGACATACTTTCCGCACTAGCATCGAAATGTACTATTTCTTGGAGCCGGGTTCAATCTGGGAAAATATCTTTCCTTTTCAATCTTTTCGCATAGTCTCTAGCTGTTAACTTCACTGCTAGTTCATTCGGATGTTGTTTCAGTCTTTCGTTATATTTTTTAGTTACAATGATAATTTCATCGTTCACTGTACTTATTTTAAGGTATCTGTGGATTTCCGTGTTGGTTGTAAACCATGGGGCATTGCTTATGGATCGCAACAAGTTGTTTTGCATTCTTTGTAATATTGAGATGTTGGAGTTACAGGCAGTACCCCATAGTTGTATTCCGTACATCCACACTGGTTTTAGGATGGACTTGTATATTAATAGTTTATTGTCTACTAGCTGTGCCCCGCGGTGTTACCCCGCTCATCCCACGGGAACACTATATTTATTCGGGATGAAAAGTATCCTATGTCCTTCCCCGGGACTGAAACTATCTATATACCAAATTTCATCTAAATCGGTTCAGCGGTTTAAGCGTGAAGAGGTAACAGACAGACAGACAGACAGACAGACAGACACACTTTCGCATTTATAATATTATAGTATATAGTATATAGTATATAGTATAGTATATAGTATATAGTATATAGTATATAGTATATAGTATATAGTATAATAGTATAATAGTATATAGTATATATAGTATATAGTATAATAGTATATAGTATATATAGTATATAGTATAGTATAGTATATAGTATATTATAGTATATAGTATATAGTATATAGTATATAGTATATAGTATATATAGTATAATAGTATATAGTATATATAGTATATAGTATGGATGGACAATTTGCTGTTTCTTCCCAACAACCAGTACAGGTCCTTGAACCGAAACCGCAATTCTTCTCTTTTTGTTTTTATGTGATGATTCCACGTGAGTCGTCGGTCTAGATGTAATCCAAGGTGTCGTACATTATCGACATGAGGAAGTGTGCCATTTTCAAGTGTTACTGGCGGGCAGTTGCCTTTCCGCAAAGTGAATGTAATTTGTGCAGATTTGGATGCACTTGCTTTTATCCTCCATTTCTGAAGCCACTTCGTTACTTTGTCTAGTCCATTTTGCAGCATTGCGGTTGCATTTCGTGGATCCTTATTACTTGCCAGTATAGCAGTATCATCCGCAAAAGTAGCAGTCGTAATACTGTCCAATTGAGGTAAGTCAGCTGTGTAGATTGTATAAAGCACAGGTCCTAATACTGAGCCTTGGGGTACGCCAGCGTTTATCTCTAGGAGCTTCGAGGTAGTATCACTCTCCCTTACTTGGAACAGGCGCCCTGACAGGTACGACTCGAATAAAGGAAAGTAGCTGTGAGGCAAATAATTGTGAATCTTGCAGAGCAGTCCTTTGTGCCATACTTTATCGAATGCCTGTTGGATATCCAAGAATGCTGCCGAGCAGTACTCTCTTTCTTCCAGTGATTTCCTTATTCTTTCCACCACCCTATGGACTTGTTCAACTGTAGAATGCTGTTGTCGGAAGCCAAACTGGTGGGCAGGAACAACTTTTGACTCCTCCAGGATGGGATGAATTCTTCGCAGGAGCAGTTTTTCGAAGACTTTTGATAAGATCGGTAGTAAACTAATGGGCCTGTATGAAGTAACTTCGTGAGCGGGTTTCCCTGGTTTGTGGATCATTAGTATGCGTGAGACCTTGCATAAATACGGATAATATTGTACTCTCAGGATTCCATTATATAAAGTTGTCAGGAACACGACGGCTTTTCTTGGTAGATTTTTTTAGTACTTCCTTTGTTATGAGATCGAAGCCAGGTACTTTTTTTATCTTTCAGATCCTTGATTACTTTCCACGTTTCTCGAACAGAGAACAGAGGCGGAGGAGACATTTGTAGAGTCTGACATAGTATGGCATCTACTTCTCCTTCTGATTCTAAGTCACAAGCGGCGTTTGGGCAGAACACGTTTTGCAAGTGTTTGGCAAATGCATCTGCCTTCTGCTGTGGGGTTCGTGCCCAGCCATTAGAATCTCGAATAGGGAACATTAAGTTTTCCAAAGGTAGTCATATTATATATTTTCCCGATAGTATACGTTATTTGGACCCTGAATTTACGAATGATTTATGTTTGAGTCGTATAGTTTTTTAGATATCATTTTTTAAATCCCCTAAATGACAGTTGTTAAAAATCCGAAACTAAACATTAACGTTCAAGTCAAACAATATTAAAAAAATAATAATAAAAAAAATACCAACTATTTTTTGTCATTGTCAAACTGTCAAACGAATTAACGGTTTTGCTTGTTATTTACCATTGCTTTTGTGTCTGCTGTTTTCTCGAGGTTTTAAAGACGACTTATGCCTGATTTCTGGGTTCAGACTTACCTGCACTTGACGACGACCCCGCCCTACGTATTGGACTACGACGACGTTCTTTTCTGACGACTCACGCACGTATTTTGGAAAACGATGTAAACAAACCTCGGCCAGCCTTAGCTTATTATTTACAATGAGTGCATCAGTTGGTTTTGTGCAGATTCTACATGCCAGATGTGGATACGGCAGTTATTATAGAATATTTAAAGACCAGTGACAAACACAAAATTACTGAGATAAGGGGTGTAAAAACGTTGATGTAGGTTACTAAATAACTTCTTTTACAAATTAAAGTCTTCTTCTTGTTCGTCGTTCCCTCACTGATGAGGATCGCGACCACATATCTGTTTCCACTCAGTGCGGTTATATGCTGCGTGGACCGCCCGGTGCATGCTATCGCCCACTGCCTTCTTTAGTGTGTGTCGGGTCATCTAGTGGGTGCCCTAATGCCGTTCCCTGCGCCTATGATAATCTGCTTCTCCAGACAATGCTTTGAGGACCTCATAATATGACTGAAGAAGTTCAGGGCTCGTTTCCGACAGGTCGCGGAGAGTCGCGTCGACATGTTATGTTGAATTAAAGTGTTACTACAGTATAATAAGTAATTTTTTGTTTTCATTTTAGGGCATCAAGAAACGGTTATGTCCAACATGCAGTAGGTTATATGAAAAAAAAACCGAGACAACAATAATTGCATTATTCGAGCCAAAGTTGTATCAGAACACAAAATCACAAAAATATATTAGGTATATTGCGACTGTTTCCTTGAATGAAAATGATAGAATGATACTTGACATAAGTAGCGAAGGCTGTCCCGCATCAGAAGGTAAATTGTTAAATACAAGTTTAGCTGGGCGAGTAGGGGCGCACAGATCCCGGGTCTTGAAATTACGGGAACATTTTTTAGCGCGATCGATTTCGATCCCAACGCCATAAATGGGTGCCGCGTGGAAACTCCCGCAGCACTAGCGCCATCCGATGATGAGTAACGCTTGAGTAGTACTAGTAGTAATAGTAGTAATTTGTAAACAATTAACAACAACTTTATTGTTAATGATAATGAAATAAAACAGTATAAATACTCACTGCATTTTTATTATTTCGTTTTGTAAATTTATCAGACCACAGGCAATTATCACACTTTCGTCTGTATATCTTTAAAAAAGTGGCTGTGGTTTATAACCGAGTGAGGCTTCACATCACATTTCTGTCCTTCAAAAGTGTGTCGATCCCCTTGAAGCCTCGATCGGCTAAGACCACAGCCCTGGAGAAAGAATATCAACAAAACCACTATTTTCTGTAATAGCCTTGTCTGATATTCTTCCTCCATAAACTTTTGATAAAAAACAAATAAACCCATTTGGGCAAAACGCGATGAGATATTTGATCGTGTTGCAGGATTTCTATCGCGACCATGTCGTAGCCTGCATCACGGCGTCTAAGGCTTCTCGATTTATATTTCAAAGCAATCGATATTGTATTGCACATTGGCATATCTGGCTTTGAATGAGAGAGGCAATGTTTTTTAATTCGGATTGGCTCCGGCAGGTAAATGAAGTCTCGTGCGTTATTCGTAAGAAAAAAGCCAGTCGTAGTCCAATATGTAGCGCGGGGTCGTCGTGGAATGCAGGTAAGTCGGAATCCAGAAATCAGGCACAAGTCGTCTTTAAAACCTCGAGAAAACAGCAAACACGAAAGCAAACGTAAATAACAATTCAATTCAATTTTTATATAAAAAAAAATGGCTACTGCCCATTGGGTCAATTCTGCCAGTGTCAAAGTTGACGAACGTTGTACGGTGAGTTGAGCTTTTTGTAAAGTGATAGCGATTTGCAAAAAACCACGCGGTCTACCGGGCCTTGACCCAAGAAGGGCTATGTACGCTTCAAGTTGAATTCTTCATTAACCATTCACTCATACGTTAGTTCACTGCACAATAGGCTATCAATACTACACATTGAACAACCAAAATGAATAAATAACGAATAACTAAACTTAAAGGCATGCGGCCATCTTAAGTCACAAACCGGAACCATCAAACAACAAGCATAAATAACAAGCAAACCCGTTAATTCATTTGACAATGTCAACTTGTCAACAAATAGTTGTTTATTTTTTTAATAACTTTTTTTAATATTGTTTGACTTGAACGGTAATGTTTACTTTCGGGCTTTTACCAACTGTCATTTAGGGGTTTTAAAAAATTATATCTAAAAAACTACACGACTCAAACATAAATTATTCGTAGATTCAGGGTCCAAATAACTTATACTATCGGGAAAATATATAATATGACTACCTTTGGAAAACTTAATGTTCCCTTGGCTAGCTGAGGTCGATCTATGTTTTTCGTTTTCCATAAGGAGTAGTTGGTTGCCTTAGTTGCCGTTAGGGATTCTAACTGTGTCTCTAGAGTTTCATTGTGCCAGTTTTGAAGTTTTTCCCTAAGCTTTCTGGCTTCATTTTCAAATGAAATTCTATCACTAGTTAGTCTTGTTTGATGCCAGACTCGCCTTAAGCGCCTTTTCTCGAGTAGTGCTCTTTTGATGTCTAAGGGGTAGTTCATAGTTTGTTTTGTGCGGTCGATTTCCGGCGTGTTTAACCAACAAGCTTGCTGGATTAAAGTAGTGATATATTTAGCTGCGTCTTCGATATCATCAGGTGTCTTGAGATCAACCTTTAAAGAATTTTTTTCATCTAAATATTCCCCAAAAGCTGCCCAATCTGTGTTTTTATTGTAGAGAACTTCCGGGCTTTCCTTTTCTATGATCATAGAACTTATTGTAAGTAACACGGGAGTGTGGTCTGAGGAACTGTCATGACATGGTTCTTGTTTGAGATAGTGTTTTGACAATCCATTCGTGATAAAGAAGTCTAATAGATCAGGATTTTTTTTGGGATCAGTTGGCCAGTAGGTTGGTTCGCTGGTGGAGATAGTAAGAAGTTTTGCAGCATGTACACTTTTCATTAGTTGTCTGCCCCTGGTGTTTGTTAGTCTGGAACCCCAATGGGTGTGTTTAGCGTTCCAGTCCCCGCCAGCAATAAATTTATTTCCAAGTGTTCTGAAAAAGTCTGTATACATTCCATGAGTTATTTTGTGCTTAGGTGGACAGTAGACCGCTGACACATTTATGTGACCTGATGCATCTTCTATCGATATGGTCGTGGCTTGTAGATGTTCTTTTTTGTACTCAGGCAGAACATGGTGCTTAACAGATTTCCTTACAATCACTGCCGTACCTGCATGACCTGTTCCATCTGGGTGATTGGTCAGATAGCAATTAAACTCTTTAAATTTTATATTTGAAGTCGAGGTACAGTGCGCTTCAGATATCAACATGATATCAAAGTTATGTTCCGTCATTAATAGTTCTATCTCATGTTTGTGTGGAGTTCGTCCGTTTATGTTCCAGGCAGCTAATCTGAATGCAGTCATTTTGAAATTTTATCTGCCAGTTTAGTTATGAGGGACATAAAGGCACTCATTTGTTGTAGTATGAGGTCAAATTTCTCATTTTGTTTTAAAAGCATTTCCTCAAGGGTAGATCCTAGAGTAGTATGGGTTGGTGTTGCTGAAGTGAGTTCCTCTCCAGTGGATTGAACAGTTTGCGCATATGACTTTTTTACTGTTTCATTAGTCGAGCTGTGGTTGATATTACGATTAAATTCCTTATTTGAATTATGATTGATATTTATATTTATTTCTTTATGTTTTTGGTTGTTAGTTCTTCTAGCTAGCAATTCCTTGTAGACTTCGCAGCCTTTGTGATTGGCAGGGTGAGGCCCACCACATAAAGCACATTGGGCAGGTGTATTTCGATCTTTTTTCTTACATGCCGAAGTTAAGTGAGGCTGTCCACACTTGACACAGCGAGGGGGGCGCATGCAATAGTTCTTAGAGTGACCATATTCCTGGCACCTATGACATTGTATAATTGTTTTTTTCTTTTTAGGTTCTTCTATGACCACAGACTGGTGATAAATATATCTCATATCAAAAATATTTTTATTGTTTGCTCCTGGTAGTACATTAACGAAAAAGGTTGAGGTAGGTTTTTTTTTTCCGGTCCATATCTTGCATTTATACAGCCCGACACAAAAGAGTAGAAAACGGATGAAAAAGGAACTAAAATTTTTCATACAAAATTGTTACCATATTCAAGCCCTTTACGTCAAAAATGTGACAGTTGCGAAGGAAGTGGCGCCCTCATTTATTTTCTATTCTTTTGTGTCGGGCTGTAATTTCTCCTGTAACAGTGTTACCTGTAGATTCAATTTCTTCCTTAATTATATTTAATGGAGTAGAGGGATGAAGATTTTTTATTACCACTCTGTAGTTTCTTTCGCTTTTTATGGGGAGCACTATATAGCGAGAGTTTAATTTAAATGGAAGCAATTCATTTTATTTGGAACTTAGTTTTGTGTTGTGTTGTGTTTAAATTGTTCCCCATTAAATACAACCCAAATAATTTCCATTTAAAGTAAAAGAAAAAATGGTATTGTCTATGGTTGTTATGACACTGACAGCAACATTTGACGTTTCTCCCGTGGGTTAAGTTTGCAGTTCTGAGCTTGTGAAGGAGCCTTAATAGTTAATTTATTTTATAAACACAATAATAACTCTCCACATTATGAATAAACAGTTTCTTATTTAAGTTTAAAATTAAATAATAACATGACGCTTAACTTAAAACCCTTCCGACTGTGTCGGTCCTTTATTATAACCTCTCGAAACTATTGTGAAGAGAAGTCTATTTACCAGCGTAACGAAGAGGGACCGCAGCCAAGAATCGTTCACGGCAAACTATATCCTGACTGGAGAAAGCCGTGGATACAACGCGATGGAGAATGGAGCAGCAAGTTATCAGTTTTCGTCGAGAAAAATCCGAATCCTCACATAGTAAATGCGCTATCGAAACTCCCCAATTTATCCGTTGAAGATGTAAAAGAATGGTGGACCAGTATGAAGGAATTGCAAGAAATAAAAAACCAGGATTACTTACCGAAAAGAGTTGCTACTCTGGGGGCCAATCTAGCAGCATTGCATTTCTTTACTTACAGAGGTTGTGCTGTTAGGTAATACTTGTTCACTTATTTATTATTACTTTCCAACTTATTTCGCAAGTTTAGATAATAAAGTTATCTGCACAAGAGGTCGAAAGTGTGGCATATTAATGTGGATATGTCTAAATATTTGATTGCTTAATGTTACTTTGGACCATATCCATATTTCTTCCTTAATTCCTTCCTTAATTGACAAAAGAATGATGTAATATTGTCATCACTCTAGTCTGAATATACACCTAATACATATAGGTCACTCCACAGGCGTTTCAAACATTGTCAGTCTGCTGTCATGAATATTGAAATAATGAGCTACACCAAGCAGTAAACTTTCATAGAATTATTGATTGTAATTGTACTTCTTATCACAATTAATAGAATTTAAAGCATATTATGTCCCATTATTTAAATATTAAGACAGAGGACTGGCAGTGGTTGAAACACCCATACAGTACAAGCCATTTCAAATTTCATGCAAGTAATCATTTTTATTAAGCAACTCATGCTAAATTCAAAAGATAACCATTTTAATTTGTTTCAGATTGAGAGGATCAAAGGATTGGATAACTGGAGATGCAACAAACTTAAACCTTCCCACTCAGTATGAAGAAGGGTATTACATAGAAGCTGTGGATTGCACGAAGTTTCTCCGCAACGGCATTAGATATGAAGGCATTCAGAACCTTTCTGGCCTTAACTTTCTTAAGTGGTTATGTTTGAGGAATAATAACCATGTTGACGTGTGGTGCTTAGATCGGCTGGCTGGCCAAAACGGCAAGAGCTTAGAATACTTGGACATCCGAGGTTGCAAGCTTTGTGTGGGGTCTATTTCAGCTTTAACTAGAATGCCAGCACTCAAGACTCTGTATATTACTGATCCTGGGGACAATGTGGAGCTGCAAGCTGCGTTATCAGTGTTAGAAGAGGAAAACCCTAAGCTTTTAATTAATGCAGAAATAGAATAAAACTTGTCAATATCAAAATTGAATTTAAATCTTAGTTTTGTGGAGACAAGTTCCTCCAATCGCATAGTTAGTATTGTAAAGTGTTCTTACTGATATATTTATTATATTTTATGTTATAACAATTGTTTTATTATCAACATATTTTTATTTGAAACCGGAAGTCAATAGAGGGATATATTGTTATGAGATATACGAGGGTGGGATGATAAGTAACTAGCCTAAGTAGAAAATACTTGAGTTTTGGTGTTAAAACTAATTTTATTTTTCGACTTAGTCTCCGCGTAGCTCTATGCACTTATTCTATCTTCGCTCTAAAGCTGCGATGCCCTCCATAAAAGGATTCCTTTCGAGGCCTCCAAAATACTCCTCTACAGCGGCTATGACGGCATCATCAGTGGCAAATTTCTGTCCACCCCAAAAAGTTTTAAGCTTCGGGAACAGGTGGAAGTCGGGTGGTGCCAGATCAGGCAAATAAGGTGGATGGAGCAGCAAATCATACTTTAATTCACCGATTTTTGCCATAGCTTTAACACATGTGTGAACCCTAGCGTTGTCTTGATGGAAGATGTTGTTTTTTTGCTAAACCTGGTCATTTTTGCTGAATGCATTGACGAAGCTTATCTTAAAGACTAGCAAATTATTTCCCATTAATAGTTTCACCTTTCGGAAGGTAGTGTATCATCAAAATTCCATTTGTATCCCAAAAGAAGGAAGCCCATAACTTTACAGCCATAGCTTTTTTTGGAGCCGAACATCCAGATTCAGTCTGTTTTGATTGAATTTTTGATTCTGGCGTGTAGTGGTGAACCCATGTTTTATCTGTTGTTACAAATAGACCCAAAAAATCAGCCTCATTATTCTGAAAACGATCCAAACATTCCTTCGAATTTTGTATGTGGATTATTTTTTGATCGTGCGTAAGCAATCGCGGCAGCCAACGAGCGGATAACTTTTTCATATTTTATTCTTCAATTAGAATATGATGTACCCGTTGCTTCGAGATCCCTGTAGTGTCAGCTATTTCTGATGACTTCAATCGTCGATCTGCCAAAACCATATCATGCACTTTGGAGACCATTTCCGGAGTCGTGACACTTTTTGGACGTCCGGAGGGGGCTTCATCTTGGACACCTGTACGGCCTCGTTTAAATTCAGCCACCCAGTTTTTTACTGTGGCGTAAGAAAAAGCACATTCACCCAAAATATTCTGTAACTCTTCATAAACAGCTATCCCCTTCATACCCTTAATATAAAGAAAATCTATCACCGCTCTTTATTCAATGTTATCCATTTTGAAAACAATCGTCACAATTTATTTTACAATGGCAGAAAAACAATAAAATATTTAAGCCATCAAATTCAAATTTCGAACACAGATAGACAGATACGTGAATTTTAAACTAGGTCGATGCAGAGTTAGGGTGCGTCCACACTTGTATCATTTCGCCGATCCGATCCCCGTCGCGTATCTTCACCGCGTATCATGAACGGTAAGTGTGGACGTCGCGCCGTCGCGATCATGCAACGCTCGGCGGCACGGCGCGACGTCCACACTTACCGTTCATGATACGCGGTGAAGATACGCGACGGGGATCGGATCGGCGAAATGATACAAGTGTGGACGCACCCTTAGCCACCGGCTAAGCTTGCACCATAGATTGGAGCGGTTTTTTTTTTTTTCGAAATTTTCTTTTCGTCACGACCTAGTGAAATTTAATTTTTTCATTTTAAAACAAAAAAATCTAAAATCGGTTGAGAACTCGCTGAGATCTGCGCATTGTTACAAAGTCCATTCGAGTCGATCTGTAAAGGTTGGAGCTTGGTAGTAAATAATACTATGATTGTCGGATGTAGACTGAACCTTTATTAGGTAAAATACAGGCTTTTTATAGTGTTATCCGGGCGTCACGTAACCTTTAATAGGTCCGTAATTGAAGAAAGAAAATTTGCCTGGCGCCGACGATGCTGCGGGGGTATTGCCCTCTTCTGCTGACTGCTGGTGCGGGGCTGGTTTCTGCCCCATCTTCTGTTGCTCGCTGTGCTCGCTGTGGGGGCGCCGCAATGGAGGAGGTCTCATTTGCTGCTTTTGCGGTTTTCCCGTGATAATAATGGTTTGGTAGTGGTACTGCAATGGTTTATGCCTTCGTCTCTCTCTGACTATCATTACTGTGTCCTCACTTCTGACCGCTCTGTGGTCTGATCCTTGTTGCACCGTCACGTGTATGTTTCTAAAGTTTTTGCTGATGCTGATGATTTCAGATCGCCTTTCTTTTTCTTCCGTTGTGGACATGATGCTAGTACTGGGTTTTCTGTTCTGCATCTTCAGGAACTGGCGACGTCGGAGCACTGATACGCGGTAGAAGTGTTTGGACTGCCTATAGCAGTCCGACTGGCAGGGTCGCCATGTAAAGGTTGGAGCTTGGTAGTAAATAATACTATGATTGTCGGATGTAGACTGAACCTTTATTAGGTAAAATACAGGCTTTTTATAGTGTTATCCGGGCGTCACGTAACCTTTAATAGGTCCGTGACATTTACAGTAGAACAAAGGGTTGACGTAGGTTGACATTAGGTTTGCTAGGTAATTATGTATATTCTATTAACTGTCGTATGATATCCAAGGGCATGTGACGTTGCTATCCCGTCACACACCACAGATCCATGGGAGCTTTTTGTTTTTTTATCATAACTTTTTAATTAAGAACAATTTCAAAATTTTCTCTTCGTCACGACCTAGCGAAATTTAATTTGTGCATTTTAAAACAAAAAATTCCAAAATCGGTTGAGAACTCGCTGAGATCTGCGCATTGTTACAAAGTCCATTCGAGTCGATCCATGGGAGCTTCGCTCGCTTCGCTCGCTCCGCTCCAATTACGCCAGTTTATATTTAAATTCAAACTTTTTAAATAGCAAAGGCTAGTTACTTATCATCCCGCCCTCGTAGAATCCCATATGTAAGCTACAGAATTAAAAGAAAGATTCTTGAGTGGCGACCACAGACCGGAATACGCAGTGTGAAAGGCCCCCAGCAAGGCGGCCTGACGACCTGACTGGACCTGGCTGACTGTTAGGATCGTGGGTAGAATTGGACGAGCATGTCTATAAGCTGATATGATGAAGCTACAATATTGCTACTAATCACTTGAAATCAACTTCTAACGCGACGGGAAAAAATTTGCTATAAAGATACAAAGATCAACATGCAAAAAAAAAAATGCGTGGGACGGTGTTCAGTAAAGTCCCATAATCCCATTGTTCAGAATTCTATCCAGACAAAATATATAATATTTGCATCTTTTTACTAAATAGAATAACTTATGGAAACCCAAACAATGAGACCTTTACTAACACGTCTTCTTACTGTGCTAAACGCTCTCTCATATAGGATAAGATATTACTAAATCGTGCAGCAGAAAAGGTGGTTATACATTTCCTTCCCTGTCACTAAATTGCGGGCACCTTCAGTATGTCATTATTTGGTTTATAAAAGCTTTTTTAAGGTCACAGTCTCCTTCTCAAACGCTCCCTCACTGCTGAGGATCTTGACTGTTAATCTTGTCAACCAGTTGCCGCCATCGGCTACGTACAGTCGCTTGATGCAGGGCGACGCCGACAGTTAAGTCAACCTATAAATGTATGAAACATGTAATGTGTATTTTTTTTATGTGGGTACACACCACTATTTTTATATTAAACCATTGTACAAAGTCCAAAACTCAAAAAAAAATTAAATGCGCAATCTGGTGAAGAGACTGGGAATCGAACCCGATACCTCTCGATTGACGCGCTGGACCGGTTACGCATTTCAATTTTTCTTTGATCTTTGTATCAATGGTTTAGTTAAGTCACGCTATTCGGCTATTGGTCTAACCATCACAAAACAAAAAAGGTCACAGTAAAGGAGTGAAATAAAATACAGTAATGTTTTCGTGGTTTTTATGTTTTAACATAAGTTCGTACAATGATCCAATATGCCTGAACAAACTGTCCACAGCGGCCGCCTCGGTCTGCGCTGAGTTTGTCTGATTACTGCGTACATTAGAGTCTAAGTTGTCATTGGTCCATTAGTCGGATTGAAAACTTGCACACAAAAGATTACTGCATCTGATTAGCTATTATGATTTGTTTGTCTAATTCAATCTAATATACATTAAATTGAACACTTAAATCTAAATAAAACTTCTAAACAAGATATTTACAGTTACATTTTGACTAAACAATTAGACTAATGCCTTATGTAGAAGAAATAAATAACGAATATGAAATGCTTTCATTCAAAATGTCGTTTCGCAATTGCTAATATTTCTTAAAATATAACACAAAAAAATGTTTTATGCAACATATATAATTCAGTCTAACAAAAATCTGCCTATTATACATCGTTTATTGACTGACAAAACCTAGACGAGAGAAATTAAACGAAACAACCAGTTCCCCGAATAACATCAGCGTTGAACAGTTTACACCAAGTTTTGAAAGTCAATAAGGCACTTAAATAATATGCAGAGTACTTTAATATTTGTTTCTCATTCATTATTACATCTACACACGGAAAGTCACAAACTCAAAGTAACCGAAACAAGTATCATTAGACGCAAACTTAAACTCATGGACAGTTAAAACAAATTGAAACATTTAGTACAAACATCACAAGCATACATTAAACAAAACTGTTAATTGTATGTTACATACATAAGATATTGCAACACAATCTAAAAGTATAAATATAATTATAATTGCATATTCAAAGTCAACGTATCCTCGTTGGACAATTTGAATGTATAAATATATAATTTAGGCACTGGAGTATGTTTCTAATCTCATTAAATGTATGAGTTGGCATTCGGCTGATTCTGGCAGTCGCGGAAGTCTGCCCTCTGATTGGGGCTGCCGATATCTGGCATGTTACGAAGAAAAGACAACGTTATAGATTTGGTCTCTATAATTTTCGATCATCGAGTTTAAATTCATATCACAACAGTGAAAATTAATTATTACCGGATACTATTGATTCCCATTTGACTTTACAACTTTTACTTCTTTTCAACGTAGCTTGTCAGTAACCTACGAAGCAACGATCACTTACTCCAGCTGCGTTTAATTAAAATCTTATTAGTTACGAAACTGCAAATTATGGTACTATGACATTTAATGTGTAATCGAATGATATTTGTGATTGAAGGTAATTTCTATGTAGATATATTGAGATATACTCAGGTGTTCGAGCACTTGTCACCTGTACCTTTACCAAGTTAAAGTGACCGTACTCGCTAGCGACAGCGTAAACGATTTGTATGGAGAATAGGACAGCGCCCCTAGCGATTACTTTGTAGAACTATAATCGTTTACAGTTGCCGAGAAACTTCTTGACCCAAAATGGCGGATCTGCGCATGCATATTTGTACGTAAATCGGCTACTGCGCAGTCAAGGTTAGGCTCAAGAAGTTTCTCGGCAACTGTACGCAGTTGCTAGCGAGTGCGGTCACTGTAAACTCATGTTAAAGCTACCGCACACACTTACCGAGCGCGGAGTAGACAAACGTGCCGTACTTTTCGCACGATAGAAGTTAGACAGGGACGACAAGCGAGTGTCGCCGCGTCTCGGCAAGTGTGTACGACCGGTGAGATTATGCTATTAGATTAAACCTACTTGAGGGACAGCTATCTCGGATTGGGGGTGTGTTCTGAACTACTTGGAGTAAGCGAAACCTCGCTTGGGAATTTAACTTCACTAATATTTCTAATATAAAATGGAGAGTGGGTTGCAACCAGCACGGATTGCTGGTCGCTAAATAGACATCTGTTTTGACTGTAGTCTGACCAAAAAGAGTAGAAATTAAAAGTGGCAATACTGTAGTGTCGTCCCTTTCTAATCAATCTAAGAAAAAGGGGATGACACTACAGTATTGCCACTTTTTAAATTCTACTCTTTTTGGTCAGACTGTAGGTGAGGTTGAAGACATATACATATTACTATGTGGGTATAAAAGTATGTGTGTTATGTTATTCTAACTGGTAACAACGGTACTACGTCTGCATCTGTATGGTATGATTATGACAACAATTATTATTTAAGATCAATTGACTACGCGACTATTAAGATTTAACAGTGCGAAAATATTTCTTACGTTTATACTTTTAATAAATTCATTTCACATCCGGACTCCTAAAGCAATTACCTAACACTATAACGCCGAAGAGATCATTTAAAAAATACAATTTTGATATACATAACATTTGTATTGGCCGAAAAATTTTCATGTATAAATTTTATATTTCTTTTTGTCTATATCATTAGCATTCTAAATAAAACCTTAATTACTTTGAGAGCCGGGAACACTTAGCACTAGTTTAACATAAATCTAATATTTACAATGAGATTATAATATAAATATTGATTTATCTAGTGTCGTTATCGTTTGAGCTGTTTTTGTAAACCATATCGGTCGTTTAAAAATGACAGAATCCTACACGCTGTCCTATTAGTGATAGAAAACGTATTAGATGTAAGTTAACACTAGCTACGCGCCGCGGCGCGCTCGATCAAACATGGCATCGAAAAATAATTCAAAATCACTCCACTTATATCTTAAAGTAAGTCACTGTACATAAAGAAATAATTAAATAGATAATCATCTAAATAAACGAAAAAGAAATTCAAACGCGTGGAAGACCAAGATCACAACATAAATATAAAACGATAAAAATAAACGTGTACCTAAATAATAATTAATCGGTACGCACCAGTTTCGTTAAAATTCACATTCACTTCATATATCCGTACGGCCAGCTCAAACCGTATTCGCTAAAGAACCGTTAAGCTGGCGCTACCGTATCAACAACAACTCCAACACAACGTGGTCTATCAACGTTATAAATGCAACAACGAAATAGATGAATGCCATAGATCCTTTTAATCCTTCGTCTAGATATAAAATATTATTCATTTTAAGGTAGGCCGACACGTGAGGCAGCACGGGCCTCATCGGCTTTCACAAGCATCGAGAACCCTTTCAAATAGATGCCGTTGTAAGAACATTTCCCGGTGTTCCAGTTTCCAAGCACTTCTTTGGCAAGATATCTTATTGATAGCTGCGATACAAGCAAATGGCGAGCTAAACATCGGGAGACTTTCTCAAGAAGTTATAATGAGCAATGACAAACAAACACAACTTGACGAACGAACACATATGACTTATATACAGATAAAAATGTATTGAGATCGCCCCACACTGAGTAATGTGCTAGCTATATTATGAAGATGGAAAAAATGTGCATTTCGGACAGCTCTGATCGACCCAATGTAAAGTCTCTCGTTCGCTCTTTGTTGGAGTGGTTATAATTTTGAGGTGACAAGTACACTTGCACAAGAGAGTTAGCGGTAAGACCAAATTGACAGCCAAATAATTTGAATCACTATTTGGCTGATTTTTGCAACAAGATTGCACATAAGGTGAGGTGGACTATCACCGAGAGAAGACTGTCACAGTCCATAACTAGAGACTGTTAGCCTTACCCCACCTTCAATTAATGCTATTTCAAAGTGAGCGAATGTATGTGGCATAATCAGAGCCGACCGGATGAGAATGGCTAATGATACACGGGCATTCCTCACGCACTCAAGGGATACCCAACGCGCACACGTATCACCAAATATTTTTGATATATTTTTTTGTAGTTTTATATTGGTTTATTAATATGAAGAGTGAAGTTAGTTCGTAATATAGAAAAGTCCTTTAAATGCAACCTAGGGTGCAAACAAGTCGCAACCGTCACTACAACCTTAAGTACCCGTCTCCATGTCGAGCGGCAGCACTGAATGTCCACTGTAACCGGTAGGGGTGTGTCTCGCACGGTAGTATACTGCCGGCGCTACTCCTGCACCACGATGGAGACGGTGAAGCCGCATCGCTAACTGGCCGTCGACGTCGGCTGCAGCGCCGCGGACATCGGGGAGTTCACGTCTGTACAGACACGGAGATATAAATAAAATAAATAAATATTTGTCAACCACACACAAATCGATCTAATCCCACAGCAAGCTTTAGTATAGTCATTCGGTGGGCGTTGTATACGATTTCACTACAGAAAACAGTACTATTGTGTGGTTTGTCCCTCATTATCGTTCATCATAAAAGAGAAGCGAGTTTCATATATGTCATTTTGGTGGATTATAAACACTACACTTTATGGTAACAAAATAATTATAAGGAAAACAATTGATTTAAAACACTCACGATTTTATGAGATTCATCCCATCAAAAACATAAATGTTAAATTAGAGCCAAGTTCTCGCATGCCACGTTGTCGACTTCGCCGACAAAAGAATTGAGATCTATATGGGCGCCAAGTTCTTTGGGGGGACTTCGTTGTTCGCGTCCGTGGGAGTTACCTATCCACTACCCCACACGTGTCCCCTGGGTGGTGCTAAAAGAACAACAACGCCGAGTCTTGGGCGGCGGTTAAATAACCTGACCAGATGGGTCTAACCAGCTCGTCTAGTCAGAAGGAGGAAATGCCTTTTGACACCCGTTTCCCTGCGGTCTTGTGCCGTGAGGCCGGGGTCCTTGGCTTCACTGTCCGGGACCAGAGGAAGAAAGCCTCAATAAAAAATCACCCCTAATCCTAAGGTGTGGACCGTGCCGAAGGGATGGATGGCTGGGGGGCTCCCAGCCAGTAGCGCCAACTATGATGGACATGGCAAACATCATAAGTATCGCCTTCAGGTGAGAATGGGCGTCACCTCACCTGCGACCTTATAAATCGACCCTTCTCGTGGGAACAAAATGA
This sequence comes from Apotomis turbidana, assembly GCA_905147355.2. Classification (NCBI taxonomy): domain Eukaryota; kingdom Metazoa; phylum Arthropoda; class Insecta; order Lepidoptera; family Tortricidae; genus Apotomis; species Apotomis turbidana. Next base: position 37,409,830 of record LR990281.1, read on the forward strand.
ATGAAAAACCAAATGAAACAAGTAATAAATCGTTAACTTCTTCGAAGGAACAGTCCACTGGAGTGGGAAACCAAGCACCCGCGTTGGATAATTCTACTGGCCGAAAAGTTTTTGTCCAACAAGCATTACATCCTGGCCTATTTCTACAAAGACCAAGATCTGCATCAATTGGAAGTTATCCTACGCAACCGCCTACTACTATTGAAGGCATGAATTCCGAGGATGTGTCCTTGGCACCCGCAGATTCACCGCGGCCCCCTTCCTGGCAGAGAGTGCCATGTAATAGGAATAAAAAAAGAAAGTTATCTACCAGCCCTCCTGTAGATACGATTAAAATATCAAATCGCTATGCTGCACTACCTGATGATATAGCCGATGAATTGGGTAAACAAGCAAAACAAGCAAAACCTCCACCAATCATTCTCTATGGAATTGAAGACCTAAAAGAATTAACAAATCTTCTAGAAACGGCCGTCAACAAAGAACTTTTTACATATAAAGTTGTCAACAAAACGAATCTTAGGATAAGCACTGCAGATATAGACGTTTACAAAAAACTTATCACACTGGTTAGAGAAAAAGGCTTGATAGGTCACACGTTTAATAGGAAAGACAATAGATGTTTCCGAATTGTAATAAAAAACCTACATCCGTCTACACCAGTAAATATCATCAAAGAAGACATAGAGGCAACAGGAAACATAGTAACAGGAGAGATAATAAATGCGAGATATGGACCAAACAAGAACCCGACATCCACATTCTTTGTTAACCTGATTAGTGGTCCCCACAATAAGGCAATTAAAGATCTTAAATATATCTACCATCAAAGTGTCACCATAGAAGAACCAAAGAAAAAGAAGACAATAGTTCAGTGCCAGAGATGTCAACAATATGGTCATACCAAGAATTATTGTATGAGACCATACAGGTGTGTGAAATGTGGGGAGTCACACAAGACATCCGCATGTGAAAAACGAGACCGAAGCACTCCAGCACGGTGTGCCTTGTGTGGTGGACCGCATCCAGCTAACCACAAGGGATGTGAAGTTTATAAGGAAATCCTGGCTAGAAGGCAAAAAAAGAGTATCACTTCAATAGTAAACAAAACATCGACTAAAACACCTATTAATAATGAACCGAGTACTAGTACAGAACCAAGGAATCGAGAACCGAGAATATCCTACGCAGAAATCACTAAACCAGCTCAAATAAACACTACTTCCGAGATACCCCAAAACACTTTTGATAATACTCACGCCCCAGGTCAATTAAATGCGACCTTAGAACAAATTCTTATAAAACAGACTGAAAAGTTTGACATAATCCTCCAACAAATGAGCACTCTCATGAGCCTCATAGCTAAACTCGTCGACAAACTAGCAAAATGACTTCACTACGGATTGCGACCTGGAACATCAACGGTCTTGCTACTAATAACCTTGAAGTTACACTGTTAATGACTCAACATAAACTAGATATTCTCCTTATCTCCGAGGCCCACTGTAAAGCTAATTCCATAGTAAAGTTTCCAGACTTCCACTGCTACATTACAAACCACCCAGACGGTACGAGTCATGCGGGCTCGGCCATCATCATAAAAAAGTCAATTAAACATCACCAAATGCCTAACTATGAAACTGAGCACATCCAAGCAACCACGATAACTGTTCAAGACAAAACAGGAGACATTAATGTGTCAGCAGTATACTGCCCACCTAAACACAACGTGACCGAAACAATGTACTCTGATTTCTTTGGCACTCTAGGTCACCGCTATATTGTAGGGGGAGATTGGAATGCCAAACATACGTCTTGGGGCTCCAGATTAACGAATACCAGAGGCAAAAAGCTGAAACTGAGCGTAGATAAAAACAAATCAAGCACCATCTCCACAGGAGAACCTACTAATTGGCCAGCTGATACCAAGAAAGTGCCTGACCTTATAGACTTCTTTATTACCAAGGGTCTAACGAAATTGTATATGAAACCCGAGTCTTGCTATGATGGTTCCTCAGATCACACTCCGGTTCTATTGACAGTCAGTAGTAACCTTATAGAGGTGTCAAGACCAATAAGGCTATGTAATAAACTTACAGACTGGAACACCTTCCAAGAACACATTGAGGGATCAATAAACATGAAAATGGCCCTTAAAACACCTGAAGATATAGACGAAGCTGCTGAATATGTAACGAAGCTCATACAGGAAGCATGCTGGCTAAGTACCCCTGAAATCCAAACCCGCAACAGCACTGGAGTAAATAATTATCCTCTGGAAATAAAAAAGGCAGTGCTAGAAAAGAGACGACTTCGAAGGGTTTGGCACTTAAGTAGGCTTTCGGAAGATAAAACCAATTTTAACAGGGCTGCAGAAGATCTAAAGTCACTATTACAAAACTGGCATGACAACTCATTCCAAGAAAAGTTGGAAAACCTAACTGCTACAGAGTCTACAAACTATTCGCTCTGGAAAATAACAAAGGATTATAGTAGACCACAAGCTGCCAAACCACCCTTGAGGTGCGCTGAAGGATGGATGAGAAAACCGCAGCAGAAAGCAGATCTATTTGCCGAACACCTAGCAAAAGTATTCCTTCCTAATGATTCTGTGGATAAGGACTTCGATGACCAAGTGGATACAACTCTAAATCAAGACTTCCAAATGGACTTACCACCAAAGCCTGTGTCAGTACGGGAAGTGTGGAGAGTAATGAGAGAACTAAAGGATAAAAAAGCGCCGGGCTTTGACTTAATAACCAAAGAAATTATTAGGCAACTACCCCGAAAAGCTGTTACTTATATCACTACAGTGTATAATGGGATTTTAAGAGTCCAGCACTTTCCTGCAATCTGGAAAGTATCCCAAATAATGATGATTCATAAAGATGGAAAACCACCAAGTGACGTCACATCCTACAGGCCTATAAGTTTGCTCCCTATATTATCCAAAGTCTTTGAAAAGCTCCTTCTCCGGCGAATACTCCCTATACTAACAGTAAAAGGCGTCATACCCAGCCACCAATTTGGTTTCAGACAACAACACTCCACCGTGGAACAGGTGCATAGAGTCTGTGACAAGATAAGAAAGACACTGGAAGAAAAAGAGTACTGCTCTGCAGTTTTCTTGGATATACAACAGGCCTTTGATAGAGTATGGCACAAAGGTCTACTATGCAAAATTAAAAGCTGTCTCCCACATAGCTACTTCTTAATATTTAATTCTTATCTCTCTGGAAGACTGTTCCAGGTTAAAGAAGGAGAAACAACATCAAAAATCCTTGATATACAAGCTGGTGTACCTCAGGGGTCGGTGTTGGGTCCGGTACTCTACACTATATTCACAGCCGATCTCCCTTGCTCGAATACTGTAACTACTGCTACATTCGCCGATGATACCGCAATCCTAGCGAGTCACAAGGACCCAGCCATAGCCTCAAAAATCCTACAGGAAGGCCTAGATGAGACAACTAAATGGCTTCGTAACTGGCGTATTAAAGTTAGTACCTCAAAATCAGTGCAGGTTACTTATACCCTCCGCAAAGGCAACTGTCCTTCGGTAAAGCTAGAAAACGCCACCCTTCCTACACAGACATCTGTCAGATACCTTGGCCTTCACCTTGACAGGCGTATGACATGGAATGAGCACATCAAGAAAAAACGAGATGAATTGAATATTAAATACAAAAGCTTCCTATGGTTGCTAGGCCGAAACAGCAAACTGTCAGTAGACAACAAATTACTAGTGTACAAGTCGATCCTAAAACCTGTATGGATGTACGGCCTCCAGCTGTGGGGTAGTGCTTGTAATTCTTCCATCATACGAATCCAACGAATGCAGAACATAATTCTTCGAACAATCAGCGATGTCCCGTGGTATGTGACTAATGCTGAGATCCACGAACATCTGGGCATGCCCACAGTGAGAGAAGAAATTACGAAAGTCAAGACTAGGTACAGGGACCGGCTTGAAGCGCATCCAAATACCCTCGCACGACAGCTAACAGTTCTTAGCTATGTTAAACGTCTTAAAAGAAAAGACATCCTATAGGATACAATTATGATTATGAGTAGATGTCCTCGATGGAGGACACACTGAATGAGAGAAGCATGCAACACATCCGCTAAAAGTGAATACACTGATCGCAGATTTAAAATTGATAAAAAAAAAAAAAAAAAAGTTCTTTGCCCTACATTTTTTTGATACAAGGACATGCGACATACTCAATGCATTTATTTTATTTGGGGTGTAATTCAATATCAAGACTGGACTTGGCTAGTTTTTACATATAAAGGAGGATGGGCAAAACGTCCCCACCCACCAACAGAGATGGGACATATCTCATCTTGTAGATCTCAACAATGTGATTGTTTTTCAGTATGGGAACAATCCCCGGAAATATGGGGTTTTCCTGGAAAATCGTGTTTTGTTAAGAGGAATGTGGACAAAATTGGTACTATTTAACACATACAAAACGACTACTTATGCATAGACGGTGGCGCCAATATTAATTTACACTTTCTATTCAACGGTGGGGGCCAAAGTTTCCGATAACCAACAGAAATGAAATATATCTCTATTTATAGGCCTTAAGAACATGATGTTTTTTCACTAAGACAGCATTCGGCTTAAGCGTGGTGTTTTCTTGGAAAATCGTATTTCGTGTTTGTATATATATTTTGTCTATTTACTAACGAGCACCCTGTTTTGGAGGTTGGCCTATGAACGTCCCGTGATAGTTTTCATTTGAAATGTTGTAGCAACTAGCTTTATCGTATTATTACACTATTATATTACTTAAAACTAGATTCACGTGCAGATTTTTTATTTCAGTAAACTTGCATATGCTTAGTATTTAAGTTGTATTGCATGAAACACCAATGTATTATGGTAGTAACTGTTTCTAATTACGTACTTATAATCGTATATATGCTTATATCAGTATAGTTATAACCATTTTACACTTTTGATTTAGCAAAATTGCAATTCTTCTACTGCTCACTAGAGTTCGCTAATGCTAACAACTAGATCTATTAGACTACCGACCTCTGGTGGTGAGTAGATTTTTTTTTAAACATCAGTCTAGCCTTAGCATTAAAAATATTTAAAAGCATTGTCTATGGGCTAAAAATTATAAAGAAATTATACCAAACAAAAGTCACCTGTCACTTTAAAAATATGTCAAGTCTTCAAAATGTTGCAAAATTGAATTCTCATCGAGAAAACAACAAATGATAATGATTACCATAATACAGGTACGTAGATATTTCAAATAACATTTCTTTATAAGGCATCAACGATTTATGTATTTGCCTATGGGTCTTGTAAGATTTCCATTTCAACCGTATTTCTATTCTCGGAGAAAGTATACCGAACCCAAAACCAAACAGAACCGTTTGTTGTGCAAATCGCCAGGGAGATATACTTATAAATATGTATAAAACAGTGAACGTCTTGGGGTCGAAATGATGATGAACTGCATTTTATTAGTTGTTTGTAGAAAATGCAAGGCGATTGTTCATATTACGTCGCCATACAAGTGATACAAGTGATCGACGCTATGAATGGAGCCGAACATCCAAGTGTACGCTGATGCGCAGGCTAATAGCGCGATTTGCGGCGCGCAGTCAGCCCATCATCGTCTCAGTTTCCTGTTCAACTAACGCTTTAAACGTCTCGACGAAAAAAAGGGGTATTATAAGTTTAATATGTGTATGTGTGTAAGTATCTGTTTATCTACACATCTGTGTGTTTGTCTGTGGCATCGTAGCTCTCAAATGGATGGACCCATTTGAATGCAGTTTTTAAACCGAATGTCTTGTCTGTCCAGGCTGTTTTTAGATTTGTTTGTTGAAAATAACCGCAGCCATTTCCAAGATACTCAACTTTGAAAGAAGTCATAGGCAACTTTTTTTACCACTCATTAAAATGAGGGAGGCAACCAGCATCTTGTGACGGGAGTTTTAAAATTTTGAATTTAGGTTATTGCTACTTACTAAAGATGATCTGATATCGAGAACTCCAGTTATGAATCAAGAAAATCTGTATAGCTGTTTCGAGATCATCAGGATGTTTTCGGGAGATGTTTATCGTTTACCGGTGAAAGACTTAAAGAACAGCCGCCTTGCATAGATAGCAGCAAGATGAATTTAGAGTTCGTACTGGACGAGTTAACTACAACTGATAGTATAGTTGATTTGATTGGTCAGATGTTTCAGTCCTCATTAAAATGATAATCCCTAATATTATAGATGCGAAATAAATCTCTGTTCCCATTTTATGCTTAAACTGCTGAACCGATTTAGATGTATCACGGAACTAATACTTAAGCTTTACCTTTTTGCGTTAAATCTAACTTATTTCATACTCGTAGCTACCTAGCTACCGCTAGCGTAAGTACCTACTTATAAAGTTTTTTTTTTCTTGTTAACAGAATGTTTTTTTTTTCAGCACAGAGTCATATTATAAAATATGAAAATAAGACAAATCAGGTAAGTATTTAAGGTATTATTAAAAGTTATTTTAATATAACACGGAGGTGGCAAACATGGGTATGGCCCGCCTGACGGTAAGCGGTTACTGCAGTCAACTCCACTGAATGATCTCGAGAGAAAATTCTTTTGGAACCGAACTGTATATGCGACCATTTAGGCTCTAAGGTAAGGACGAATGCCCTGCCGTGGACGAGAACGGCGCGGTGAAGGAGGATACAAGTCTGAATTTGCTAGTCTAGCTGGCGAGACAACTGTTAAGCTTCTCCTATTCTCAAGCTTCTGCCTATCTATTTATGAGCCACGGACGTCCATTGTTAAACACAGGCAGGAGCTATAGGGGAGCTCGCTATAGAAAAAGACTCTGCTTGTAGTGCATCCACCGCCTCCCCGCGACCTACACGAGGTCATCTGTCCACCTAGGTGGAAGCCTGCTCCTACGCTGAGTTTTTCTATAACTACGTAGTCGCTACTCCAGGACTTTTCTGCCTCAGTAGCCATTCGCTCACTCCAGGATGTCATAATAATTAAAGTATGTATTGTATGCGTGTCTGTGTATCTGTGGCGTCACAATAAACATTCTTTAGGTACAGCAGTTTGGATTTTGGAGCAAAAAAGGTATACAGAAAAGAGCTGCTTTACCCCTGCATAAATGGATTAGTCTTTCTGTCTGTCTGTCTATTTTTCATGTTTGTATGTCTGTCTAACGTTTAATAACGTTTCTGTAATACACACTGATGCTTATATCGTAGCCTATTTTATTGTTATTATCTGAAATTCCGCTCCATATAACATGGACATATTCACACGTATCTGGTGTTCTGTTGTTGAGGGAAGAATGTTACCTACATAATAGTATTTTTCATTATTTTTAACCTCGATTATGTGTCATCATGTTTACGTATGTAAGTATGTATGACTGTATGTATTACTAAGTTTGTCTGTGCGTCGTAGCTCCTGAACAGATGCTTTGATATTCATTAAACATAGAATTGTGTTTTAATCTAGAGATTCTAGAGCATCGAGTTCTGAACCAAGAAAATCTGTACAGCTGTGTGGAGACGATCAGGTTCTTTCTATACCGCAAAATATTAGCAGTAAAAGCTTGACTCTGCAATAAATCTAACTTTTGTCATACTTTAAGATCAGTTTATAGTCGTTTTTTTTTTTTCATTTTAACAGAATGTTTTTTTTTTTCAGCTCAGTCATATTATAAAATACCTATGAAAATCAAAACAAATCAGGTAAGTATTTAAGGTAGTATTAAAATCCTGCATAAGTAGTTAAGTTATTGTTATAATATATACATATTACGGAGGTGGCAAACAAACTTATGACCCGCCTGATGGTAAGCGGTTACTACAGCCTATGGACGCTTGCATCTCCAGTGGATTCACATAGGTACGTTTTGCCGACCCAGTACACTCTTTTTTTTGAAATGTTCATTTATAGGGTTCCGTAGTCATCTAGGAACCCTTATAATTTCGCCATGTCCGTCTATCCACCTGTCCGTCTCTCCGTCTGTCCGTCTGTCCGTCTCTCCGTCTGTCCGTCTGTCCGTCTGTCCGTCTGTCGGTCTGTCCGTCTGTCCGTCTGTCCGTCTGTCCGTCTGTCCGTCTGTCCGTCTGTCCATCTGTCCATCTGTCCATCTGTCCGTGATCATTACTACTAGAAAGCAAAATTTTTGTATGAGTATGTGTATTAATTACGCTGACAAAACGGTAAAATTAAAACTGACAATATTTATTTTTTCAGGTACCTCTCGCACACCTAAACGGTGAAGGGGGTGATTTTTTTTTTCGTTTCAGCATTAGTGTGTGGGGTGGCGTTGAATAGGTCTTTTAAAAATAATATAGGTCTTCTAACATTCTTTTTTGGTTATGTCAGCAGTTTTATTCGCTCCGAAAAAAAAGAATAGCGTCCTCACCCGTCTAACTTGTCAACCACTGGTCAAAAAAATACGAAAAAATTCATGAGTATGAGGCATTATAAGTACTTTCAATGAAAACTAATATTGAGTAAAATCGGTTGAGCCAGTTTTGAGTTATCGCAAAATTACATAATTTTCTTTAAAATGACGTTAGTGCTCGTAAAACCGACGGCCGCTGGGGCCATCGAGTTCTTGAGTGGCGGCCACGCACCGGACGACGCAGCGTGGGTAGGCCCCCCACAGGGTGGACTGATGACCCTGGTGAAGGTCGCTGGAGTCCGCTGGATGCGGGAGGCGCAGGACCGGTCATGGTGGCGCTCTCTGGGGGAGGCCTATGTCCAGCAGTGGACGTCTTTTGGCTGATGATGATGATGATGATGACGTAAGTGCCGTGCGGTGTCCTTATACTTCGAACGTTACACACACACTGTAATGTGTCGCGTATAATCGATAACGTCCAGAAGGTAATAAGTAATTACGGTTGTATGTATTGTAATGTATTGTATGCGTGTCTGTGTATTGTGAGTCTGTCTGTGGCATCACAATAAACATTCTTGTTCATAAAATAGTTTGAATTTTGGACTGCTTTACCCCTGCATAAATGAGTTGAAATCTGTCTGTCTATCTATTTTTCATGTTTGTTTGTCTGTTTAACGTTTAGTAACGTTTCTGTATTACACATCAAAGTTACATTATTATTCCACTTAAACCTTATTTGTAGTATCAGAGCAGAGCCGTGTAAACACGACGATGTTATTAGCTCGCTGCAAGGTATGATGATTAGAAAAAATCTTTTATATTAAGCTGGGCTCCTGGGTTCAATTCCCAGTGAGAGCGCGGTTTTCCCGCGGTTCCGTTCACGAGGTACCTAGGTGATAATATTTCATTTCCTTTGACCTCATTTCTTTAGAGAACTGAACAGTTGGACTGTTTTTGTATAGTCCACTAAAATTATAATATATATATATATGAAACCAAACTGAACCGTACCAAAACGAACCGTTTTGTTATGGAAGTCTATAATAAATAATGATGAACTGTATTTTATTGGTTGTTTGTGTAAAATTCAAGGCGAACGCTTCTTGGGACGTGGTGATACGAGCTACCGACGCGTGTCCACCGCTACGTCTTGCCATTGTATCTTCGACGGATACTCTGTCATATACCGCAGCGTTACCTGATTTCATACTTTTCAACCCTTTCACAATCTTTTCCAATACTGTGCATTTAATTTCCCTTTTATTTGTCTAGTTCACATCGGCAAAGAGCTCAAGAGCTCCTAACATATTTATACGGTATATCCTGACATTATACGGTTTCGCTACGCTTGGTACGGTCACCATATGTAAACACATGTGAACGTTATCGTTATAATCCTGCTTGCATGATTTGACCAAAACATACATACCTATGTATATTACGGATAGCAAGTAAAATAAAAGCTTGTAAAAATAATTGCTAAACTCTGTTTCAGAATAAAACAAGAGATAACAACTCAGCGTGGACTGACAATCGAGTGAGACGAGTAAATGAAAATGTTCTTAGTTGGCATACAAAATGTAACTGGCGCTGAAAACGACCGGTTTTTGGCCCTCAGAGGCAAAAAGGGAGGTGAAGGGTTTTTTTTGGGAATTGTGCATCGGCTACGCGAGAGGACTCATGAGACCCGTTCAGGGTCAATATTGGGGCAAAGGCTGTCCATCGTGATTCAACGTGATTTAGGGGCCTTTGCGCCTGTATAGATTAGGGGCGGGTTATTTGATTAGATAGTCTATTTTGTACAGTTTTTTGTTATATTTTGTATTTTTTTTTTTTTTTTATCAAATAAACTTTTTTTTCTTAGCAACATAACGTGCGAAGGTTTAGTCTGCAGTTAAATTGTGTCATTAGTATTGAAAATGTTCGCTATCTTTGTATTTTACTCAAATATACTAGCTTCGCTCCCCACTTGCACTAACTCCATGTGAGATCTATTTACTGAAAAATAAGTTCTACATAGATTTCTTAAAAGTGGATACAATAATGGATTAAGTGAAGTTACCAACGGGCGTAGCGTAGCTGTCTGGTGCGACTGCTTAAGAAGGAATGGGAAGGAATTTGGGAAAGCGTAAAAGACGTTTTAAACATTACGGTGGGTACCCGCCGAAAAGCCGAGGCCAGAGCGTAGTGGAGAGTAAGTTATACTGCGTTTTGAATTTGTGTTGGAGGAAAGACCGGAGACTGGTGCACGGTTGTAATGAGTGTCGGTTCAATATCCAACGGTAATAGACATGGATGTACGTGTAACGATAGCTGTTCTATTATTTATTTATGAAGTAACTAACTCTCTGACAGAATTAAAAGAGAATGATTGTGGATTGATTATGGAGTAATTACGTGTTCAATTCTTCTTTTACAATGCTGTCAGTTCAGTCAAGTATCGCTTTCGTCGACAGATTGAATTTTGCAGGAGATTGTGATAATCATAATAAAGTTTCGTAAACGAAAGGAATTAAAGTGAATGCGAAAAAGGCGAAAGGCATGGTATTTGATAAAGAAAATAGTATGAACATGAGATATTAGAACAAGTGAATTAGGCTGTTCACAAGAGACGGTCGACCCGTTTGCCGAGCTGCCCAGCCATGAAATCTCTAAGATAAGGCGTCTCTGGATGTGCATACAGTTGCCGAGAATCTTCTTGACCCAAAATGGCGGATCTGCGCATGCATATTTGTACGTAAATCGGCTACTGCGCAGTCAAGGTTAGGCTCAAGAAGTTTCTCGGCAACTATAGAAGTGTATTGGTTCCAACATTTTTGTGTACGGAAAGTTGGATGTAGCAGACGAAGCAAGAAATTAAAATAAATGCAGTTCGTAAACTTTAAGGTGTGAAAAAAGATATAGTAATTCAAATTGAGAAAGGGATGCTAAGATAGTTTGGGTATGTTGGAGAGGATGCATTGAAGTAGATTGAGCAGACAAATCTACAACGTAAATGGATATGTTTGACGAAGAAGACATAGACGAACGTTTCTCGATTACACGTTCTATAAAAGGGCAGGTCAAAAGTACTCTAAACCAACGATCATGCAGGCGAGATAAATTACTGTTGAAGTGCAACCACAGAATAGATAATAGTACGTGCACGCCAGGACCGTAGCAAGAGTATGAACTTAGCTATGGCTACGCCGTTGGGAAAAAGGCGTGATTATAAATATCAAGTCGCAAAATCTTTTACTAGATTCTTACTTCAGAACAATGGATCTGGGTGGAAAATAAACGCTGATGCTGAAAGTAGAATGGATCTTAAGAGAATAATGCAAACGGTATGCTAGGATATAAGGTAGAGAGAGATTTGCTGCTGAAAGAGAGTAAATTCAGTAAATTCAAATATCAGCATCGTCATGTATTGTATGTATATTATATAATATTTAATTTTTAAAACCTTTATAAATAAAATATAAGAAAGAAAATATGCATATTAAGGTAACTAATTGGGTAACTTTGAACCCGTTGCAGCCTAATTTCCATATTGTCATAACGGTTATGGCGATTAGATGGCAGTCACTTAAGGGTGAGCGTCAGGAGGGCTAGACCACTCGATGTTGTGTGGTTCGCAGATTTAGTACCTACGTCTTTGGTACTGTTTAGGACCTATAACTATATATAATAATAAAATAATTTAAATATTTGGGCCACTGGGTCACCTGAAGGATAACCTTGACATCGATAAGTAACGTAGGTCGCTGGCTGTCCGTTGTAATATGCTGGCTAGATTGGCACGCTGTACTACACAAGTTAAATTAACGCTATTCAAAGCATATTGTCAGTCTATGTACACGTGCTATCTATGGGTCTCATATTCGCAGCGGCCATATAGCGACGTACATGTCTAGTACAATAATGCAATCAGGGTGCTGATGGGGCTGCCGTGGCGGTGTAGCGCGACGGCTGCCCATACAGACGGTTTCCCGGCCATCATGAGGAAGCGGTGTGCATCTGCATTAAAGCGCTTACGCGAGAGCTCCAACAGTCGTATGTTCTCAGACCGGTGCGGTGGAACTCTCCACTCCTACGGATATGAATCCAAGTCCACACTGTGTTATTCGTTTTATTTTATTTTGTCCAATAATGCTAACACTATGTATTAAGTTATTGTTAACTGACAAATAATATGGATTTTTAATCTTAAATAAAGTATGATTTGAAATGAATCAAATTGAATAGAATAGAATAGAATAGAATAGAATAGAATAGAATAGAATAGAATAGAATAGAATAGAATAGAATAGAATAGAATACTCTTTATTGCACACCTCAAGAAGAAACAAATACAAATACAAATGACACTTAACATTACAATAGAGGCAAACAATAGGCGATCTTATCGCTAAAAACCGATCTCTTCCAGACAACCTTTGGGTAGCGGATTAATATAAATGAAATAAGATGAGTAGGCGATGCAAAAAGTAATCAAGAAAACTACTGAAAAATTATTAAAATCTACTAAAACCTATAATAATATATATTGATACTTAAACATACATAAAAATATACATAAATGAACATAAGACTAAATATATACTCATATATAAACTTACTTAAACCTTATATTTAAAATAATATTTTGTGTAACGAACCACAGATTATGTCAGTCACAGTGATAGAGTATTAAAGGAGAGACAAGTAATGTTCTTTGAGGTGTGTTTTGAAAGTAGCGACGGATTGACTACGTTTCAATTCAACAGGGAGAGAGTTCCACAATAGAGTAGCCTGAAAGGTAAATGAGCTGTTATAGAATTTGGAAGAAGAAGAAGGGACAGCCAGAAGCAAATTTTGAGAGGACCTAATAGAAATTGTACCTTGTTTAACAGTGATAAACCGGCCAAGTGCCAGTTTAACTCACGCACCGAGGGTTTCGTGCTTGTCCCATCTTAACTGGCCGGATTAAGTTTGCACCTGGTGTGTATGGCGCCGGATACAAACACCCTTTGAAGTCGGTGCCAAACCTCACGTAAACTATAATATATAAATATAATAATTGAGTGGTTGGGACCTACTTCAAAGAGTGAGTCAAATGTAATCTGTATACTTGAACGGGTTATTTTTGGCTTATTAGTTTTATTGGTCGGTTCTTTTTTTGCTATTTTTTTTTTTAAGTTTCTGGATAGTTCCAAATAGGTCCTAAATCGGAAACTACTCCACATCGAAAATCTCACGATCCTGAGGATCACACTGAAAAGGTATACAAAAGTAATTAAGCTTGTGAAAACTGCCGTCAAAATCAAAGTGAAGAACAATAAAACATTAGGGAATAATCCTCATTTTTCTTCGATTGGGGAAGTGGTGGTATGGATAAACTGAGGGGGTATGATGATGATTAATTTTCTGTTAAGTCTAGCCACATGTTACATATGAAATGATACTTTATACTAAGGTGATGGATGCTGGTCTCAATCGTAACATCCAACTTCTCATTTCTACTGATAAGCGCTAATAAAGTACGGAAATATTGACACAGGTAAGGCGTTTGTGTTTAATTCAGAGGAGTTTTTATACACATCACAACCAGACATGGTATAATACTTAACACGTTCACTGTCCCATTTTGACATGTAAACCTCCCGTCCGACCCACCTTCACACTGAGCCTTCACACCAATGTTAAGGTAGGGAAATTACTTACTCTACTAATTCTACGTTAAGTGGATTCTACGTTTTTGTTCGGTTTTGCAATAGAAGATGCTTATTATATTTTAGTTTATGTTTGTTATGTTAATTACCTGCTCAAATACCTAATAACCTGGTCTTCTTGATTACGAGTCTCATATCTCAAATGTTTGTTAGTAGCGAGATGCAAACTATTGGCCTTCGTAGACTTTTATACGTTTTAATACAATTTGTAGCATAACGCCTATTTTGTAAAACCTCCAAACACGTAATCCCTACATTTTACAAGTAAAAATTATAAAGTCTACTAAGAGCGACAGTAGGCATCATCTCGCTACTAAATCGATTTCCCTTTGCCTGGTTAGCCAACGGTCACACTGTACCTACTCATTTGTATGATCCACCGTCACACTGATTATTTTTAAATAGGTCAGTATGAAAGCTGGGAAAGTAATTTCCCTACCTTAACACTGGTGTGAAGGTGGGTCGGACGGGGTGAACCTTATGTATCTGTAATATAGAGGCTCTGAGACACAGACAGTGAACGTGTTATTCTTTCCATAATAATACGAAGCGGCCTGGTAGACATCTGATAGAGCAGTCCCAGAGTGCTTCATTTTTTGAAGTGTAGGAAGATAGGGATAACTTGCATATTATTACAGTGAAAGTGCGCAAGCGAAAGTATTCTGGAAACGACAAGTATATAAGGCTAGGCGCGCACTGGTGATTTTTTACCACTGTGACAGTACATTTTTGTCTCTTTTTCACATTCAAAGTGAGAAAAAAGAGGATATACTGTCAAGGTGACAATAATCATTCTTTAACGTTTAGGGCAAAATAGTATCTCTGAAACTCTGGACACTCACTACCTGCTGTAGTAGATGTATGTTAGGTACCTTCTTGGCCAGGTATACTTTCGGTACCAGCTAATCTTGTACAGTACGTGAGCTGACGATATGATTTTAGTTTAATACCTATCTCACTCGCACATATGTGTTCGAGATAAGAACTTCTTCCATTTCATCCAAAGCCGTATCCCAATCTTAAAGCTTACGACCTGTATGTGAGACGGGCTAAATACTGACGGAATGCTCGAAATGTCTTAAAAACGAGTAGTAGTAATAAATAATCAAGATGCATATCAAATTGCAGGAATGTAGATATATATCGCATCGAGATTATTGTATCATCGTCCCGCTCTAATCCATATAGCATGAGTAAGATAGATAATGTACATTTATGCTCTGAATTTTCGTTCCGTACTATACATACTTTTATGTATTGCTTACTGTCTTTGGCGCGCGGCGTTTATAAACGATTATATGGATCTAGCATTATTGACGTATATCATTAGTTCGGCTACTCAACACGTTTAGTAATTACTGTCAAGAATAATGTCAGTGTCAGTTCTCCTATTCCACACTAGATGGCCAGTGTAGTTTCAATAAAATTGCATTTTATTGCAATATAAACATTTTATGACTGCAAGTTAAGCATATTTATTTAATAATATAATTATATCATTCATTTCCGACCATTTCTAAAGATGTCAAGCTATTTATTTATATACTGGCGCTACCATCTATGTAAAAGCTCTAAAAATATATGAGTTAATTAGTACCAACTTTCGCCACATGCAGTTAATTACCGAACTTTAAACTCTAATTACGGGAGAACCCCATTGATTTTTAAGTTAATAATTATCTAACCACCTTTTTTGGGTCATTATAAAACTATCTGCACCGGTCTTATCTCTGTTGGTGGGTGGGGACACCCCCCATACAAAGGAGGATGGGCAAAACGTCCCCACCCACCAACAGAGATGGGACATATCTCATCTTGTAGATCTCAACAATGTGATTGTTTTTCAGTATGGGAACAATCCCCGGAAATATGGGGTTTTCCTGGAAAATCGTGTTTTGTTAAGAGGAATGTGGACAAAATTGGTACTATTTAACACATACAAAACGACTACTTATGCATAGACGGTGGCGCCAATATTAATTTACACTTTCTATTCAACGGTGGGGGCCAAAGTTTCCGATAACCAACAGAAATGAAATATATCTCTATTTATAGGCCTTAAGAACATGATGTTTTTTCACTAAGACAGCATTCGGCTTAAGCGTGGTGTTTTCTTGGAAAATCGTATTTCGTGTTTGTATATATATTTTGTCTATTTACTAACGAGCACCCTGTTTTGGAGGTTGGCCTATGAACGTCCCGTGATAGTTTTCATTTGAAATGTTGTAGCAACTAGCTTTATCGTATTATTACACTATTATATTACTTAAAACTAGATTCACGTGCAGATTTTTTATTTCAGTAAACTTGCATATGCTTAGTATTTAAGTTGTATTGCATGAAACACCAATGTATTATGGTAGTAACTGTTTCTAATTACGTACTTATAATCGTATATATGCTTATATCAGTATAGTTATAACCATTTTACACTTTTGATTTAGCAAAATTGCAATTCTTCTACTGCTCACTAGAGTTCGCTAATGCTAACAACTAGATCTATTAGACTACCGACCTCTGGTGGTGAGTAGATTTTTTTTTAAACATCAGTCTAGCCTTAGCATTAAAAATATTTAAAAGCATTGTCTATGGGCTAAAAATTATAAAGAAATTATACCAAACAAAAGTCACCTGTCACTTTAAAAATATGTCAAGTCTTCAAAATGTTGCAAAATTGAATTCTCATCGAGAAAACAACAAATGATAATGATTACCATAATACAGGTACGTAGATATTTCAAATAACATTTCTTTATAAGGCATCAACGATTTATGTATTTGCCTATGGGTCTTGTAAGATTTCCATTTCAACCGTATTTCTATTCTCGGAGAAAGTATACCGAACCCAAAACCAAACAGAACCGTTTGTTGTGCAAATCGCCAGGGAGATATACTTATAAATATGTATAAAACAGTGAACGTCTTGGGGTCGAAATGATGATGAACTGCATTTTATTAGTTGTTTGTAGAAAATGCAAGGCGATTGTTCATATTACGTCGCCATACAAGTGATACAAGTGATCGACGCTATGAATGGAGCCGAACATCCAAGTGTACGCTGATGCGCAGGCTAATAGCGCGGTTTGCGGCGCGCAGTCAGCCCATCATCGTCTCAGTTTCCTGTTCAACTAACGCTTTAAACGTCTCGACGAAAAAAAGGGGTATTATAAGTTTAATACGTGTATGTGTGTAAGTATCTGTTTATCTACACATCTGTGTGTTTGTCTGTGGCATCGTAGCTCTCAAACGGATGGACCCATTTGAATGCAGTTTTTAAACCGAATGTCTTGTCTGTCCAGGCTGTTTTTAGATTTGTTTGTTGAAAATAACCGCAGCCATTTCCAAGATACTCAACTTTGAAAGAAGTCATAGGCAACTTTTTTTACCACTCATTAAAATGAGGGAGGCAACCAGCATCTTGTGACGGGAGTTTTAAAATTTTGAATTTAGGTTATTGCTACTTACTAAAGATGATCTGATATCGAGAACTCCAGTTATGAATCAAGAAAATCTGTAAGTATAGCTGTTTCGAGATCATCAGGATGTTTTCGGGAGATGTTTATCGTTTACCGGTGAAAGACTTAAAGAACAGCCGCCTTGCATAGATAGCAGCAAGATGAATTTAGAGTTCGTACTGGACGAGTTAACTACAACTGATAGTATAGTTGATTTGATTGGTCAGATGTTTCAGTCCTCATTAAAATGATAATCCCTAATATTATAGATGCGAAATAAATCTCTGTTCCCATTTTATGCTTAAACTGCTGAACCGATTTAGATGTATCACGGAACTAATACTTAAGCTTTACCTTTTTGCGTTAAATCTAACTTATTTCATACTCGTAGCTACCTAGCTACCGCTAGCGTAAGTACCTACTTATAAAGTTTTTTTTTTCTTGTTAACAGAATGTTTTTTTTTTCAGCACAGAGTCATATTATAAAATATGAAAATAAGACAAATCAGGTAAGTATTTAAGGTATTATTAAAAGTTATTTTAATATAACACGGAGGTGGCAAACATGGGTATGGCCCGCCTGACGGTAAGCGGTTACTGCAGTCAACTCCACTGAATGATCTCGAGAGAAAATTCTTTTGGAACCGAACTGTATATGCGACCATTTAGGCTCTAAGGTAAGGACGAATGCCCTGCCGTGGACGAGAACGGCGCGGTGAAGGAGGATACAAGTCTGAATTTGCTAGTCTAGCTGGCGAGACAACTGTTAAGCTTCTCCTATTCTCAAGCTTCTGCCTATCTATTTATGAGCCACGGACGTCCATTGTTAAACACAGGCAGGAGCTATAGGGGAGCTCGCTATAGAAAAAGACTCTGCTTGTAGTGCATCCACCGCCTCCCCGCGACCTACACGAGGTCATCTGTCCACCTAGGTGGAAGCCTGCTCCTACGCTGAGTTTTTCTATAACTACGTAGTCGCTACTCCAGGACTTTTCTGCCTCAGTAGCCATTCGCTCACTCCAGGATGTCATAATAATTAAAGTATGTATTGTATGCGTGTCTGTGTATCTGTGGCGTCACAATAAACATTCTTTAGGTACAGCAGTTTGGATTTTGGAGCAAAAAAGGTATACAGAAAAGAGCTGCTTTACCCCTGCATAAATGGATTAGTCTTTCTGTCTGTCTGTCTATTTTTCATGTTTGTATGTCTGTCTAACGTTTAATAACGTTTCTGTAATACACACTGATGCTTATATCGTAGCCTATTTTATTGTTATTATCTGAAATTCCGCTCCATATAACATGGACATATTCACACGTATCTGGTGTTCTGTTGTTGAGGGAAGAATGTTACCTACCTAATAGTATTTTTCATTATTTTTAACCTCGATTATGTGTCATCATGTTTACGTATGTAAGTATGTATGACTGTATGTATTACTAAGTTTGTCTGTGCGTCGTAGCTCCTGAACAGATGCTTTGATATTCATTAAACATAGAATTGTGTTTTAATCTAGAGATTCTAGAGCATCGAGTTCTGAACCAAGAAAATCTGTACAGCTGTGTGGAGACGATCAGGTTCTTTCTATACCGCAAAATATTAGCAGTAAAAGCTTGACTCTGCAATAAATCTAACTTTTGTCATACTTTAAGATCAGTTTATAGTCGTTTTTTTTTTTTCATTTTAACAGAATGTTTTTTTTTTTCAGCTCAGTCATATTATAAAATACCTATGAAAATCAAAACAAATCAGGTAAGTATTTAAGGTAGTATTAAAATCCTGCATAAGTAGTTAAGTTATTGTTATAATATATACATATTACGGAGGTGGCAAACAAACTTATGACCCGCCTGATGGTAAGCGGTTACTACAGCCTATGGACGCTTGCATCTCCAGTGGATTCACATAGGTACGTTTTGCCGACCCAGTACACTCTTTTTTTTGAAATGTTCATTTATAGGGTTCCGTAGTCATCTAGGAACCCTTATAATTTCGCCATGTCCGTCTATCCACCTGTCCGTCTCTCCGTCTGTCCGTCTGTCCGTCTCTCCGTCTGTCCGTCTGTCCGTCTGTCCGTCTGTCGGTCTGTCCGTCTGTCCGTCTGTCCGTCTGTCCGTCTGTCCGTCTGTCCGTCTGTCCATCTGTCCATCTGTCCATCTGTCCGTGATCATTACTACTAGAAAGCAAAATTTTTGTATGAGTATGTGTATTAATTACGCTGACAAAACGGTAAAATTAAAACTGACAATATTTATTTTTTCAGGTACCTCTCGCACACCTAAACGGTGAAGGGGGTGATTTTTTTTTTCGTTTCAGCATTAGTGTGTGGGGTGGCGTTGAATAGGTCTTTTAAAAATAATATAGGTCTTCTAACATTCTTTTTTGGTTATGTCAGCAGTTTTATTCGCTCCGAAAAAAAAGAATAGCGTCCTCACCCGTCTAACTTGTCAACCACTGGTCAAAAACATACGAAAAAATTCATGAGTATGAGGCATTATAAGTACTTTCAATGAAAACTAATATTGAGTAAAATCGGTTGAGCCAGTTTTGAGTTATCGCAAAATTACATAATTTTCTTTAAAATGACGTTAGTGCTCGTAAAACCGACGGCCGCTGGGGCCATCGAGTTCTTGAGTGGCGGCCACGCACCGGACGACGCAGCGTGGGTAGGCCCCCCACAGGGTGGACTGATGACCCTGGTGAAGGTCGCTGGAGTCCGCTGGATGCGGGAGGCGCAGGACCGGTCATGGTGGCGCTCTCTGGGGGAGGCCTATGTCCAGCAGTGGACGTCTTTTGGCTGATGATGATGATGATGATGACGTAAGTGCCGTGCGGTGTCCTTATACTTCGAACGTTACACACACACTGTAATGTGTCGCGTATAATCGATAACGTCCAGAAGGTAATAAGTAATTACGGTTGTATGTATTGTAATGTATTGTATGCGTGTCTGTGTATTGTGAGTCTGTCTGTGGCATCACAATAAACATTCTTGTTCATAAAATAGTTTGAATTTTGGACTGCTTTACCCCTGCATAAATGAGTTGAAATCTGTCTGTCTATCTATTTTTCATGTTTGTTTGTCTGTTTAACGTTTAGTAACGTTTCTGTATTACACATCAAAGTTACATTATTATTCCACTTAAACCTTATTTGTAGTATCAGAGCAGAGCCGTGTAAACACGACGATGTTATTAGCTCGCTGCAAGGTATGATGATTAGAAAAAATCTTTTATATTAAGCTGGGCTCCTGGGTTCAATTCCCAGTGAGAGCGCGGTTTTCCCGCGGTTCCGTTCACGAGGTACCTAGGTGATAATATTTCATTTCCTTTGACCTCATTTCTTTAGAGAACTGAACAGTTGGACTGTTTTTGTATAGTCCACTAAAATTATAATATATATATATATGAAACCAAACTGAACCGTACCAAAACGAACCGTTTTGTTATGGAAGTCTATAATAAATAATGATGAACTGTATTTTATTGGTTGTTTGTGTAAAATTCAAGGCGAACGCTTCTTGGGACGTGGTGATACGAGCTACCGACGCGTGTCCACCGCTACGTCTTGCCATTGTATCTTCGACGGATACTCTGTCATATACCGCAGCGTTACCTGATTTCATACTTTTCAACCCTTTCACAATCTTTTCCAATACTGTGCATTTAATTTCCCTTTTATTTGTCTAGTTCACATCGGCAAAGAGCTCAAGAGCTCCTAACATATTTATACGGTATATCCTGACATTATACGGTTTCGCTACGCTTGGTACGGTCACCATATGTAAACACATGTGAACGTTATCGTTATAATCCTGCTTGCATGATTTGACCAAAACATACATACCTATGTATATTACGGATAGCAAGTAAAATAAAAGCTTGTAAAAATAATTGCTAAACTCTGTTTCAGAATAAAACAAGAGATAACAACTCAGCGTGGACTGACAATCGAGTGAGACGAGTAAATGAAAATGTTCTTAGTTGGCATACAAAATGTAACTGGCGCTGAAAACGACCGGTTTTTGGCCCTCAGAGGCAAAAAGGGAGGTGAAGGGTTTTTTTTGGGAATTGTGCATCGGCTACGCGAGAGGACTCATGAGACCCGTTCAGGGTCAATATTGGGGCAAAGGCTGTCCATCGTGATTCAACGTGATTTAGGGGCCTTTGCGCCTGTATAGATTAGGGGCGGGTTATTTGATTAGATAGTCTATTTTGTACAGTTTTTTGTTATATTTTGTAATTTTTTTTTTTTTATCAAATAAACTTTTTTTTCTTAGCAACATAACGTGCGAAGGTTTAGTCTGCAGTTAAATTGTGTCATTAGTATTGAAAATGTTCGCTATCTTTGTATTTTACTCAAATATACTAGCTTCGCTCCCCACTTGCACTAACTCCATGTGAGATCTATTTACTGAAAAATAAGTTCTACATAGATTTCTTAAAAGTGGATACAATAATGGATTAAGTGAAGTTACCAACGGGCGTAGCGTAGCTGTCTGGTGCGACTGCTTAAGAAGGAATGGGAAGGAATTTGGGAAAGCGTAAAAGACGTTTTAAACATTACGGTGGGTACCCGCCGAAAAGCCGAGGCCAGAGCGTAGTGGAGAGTAAGTTATACTGCGTTTTGAATTTGTGTTGGAGGAAAGACCGGAGACTGGTGCACGGTTGTAATGAGTGTCGGTTCAATATCCAACGGTAATAGACATGGATGTACGTGTAACGATAGCTGTTCTATTATTTATTTATGAAGTAACTAACTCTCTGACAGAATTAAAAGAGAATGATTGTGGATTGATTATGGAGTAATTACGTGTTCAATTCTTCTTTTACAATGCTGTCAGTTCAGTCAAGTATCGCTTTCGTCGACAGATTGAATTTTGCAGGAGATTGTGATAATCATAATAAAGTTTCGTAAACGAAAGGAATTAAAGTGAATGCGAAAAAGGCGAAAGGCATGGTATTTGATAAAGAAAATAGTATGAACATGAGATATTAGAACAAGTGAATTAGGTTGTTCACAAGAGACGGTCGACCCGTTTGCCGAGCTGCCCAGCCATGAAATCTCTAAGATAAGGCGTCTCTGGATGTGCATACAGTTGCCGAGAATCTTCTTGACCCAAAATGGCGGATCTGCGCATGCATATTTGTACGTAAATCGGCTACTGCGCAGTCAAGGTTAGGCTCAAGAAGTTTCTCGGCAACTATAGAAGTGTATTGGTTCCAACATTTTTGTGTACGGAAAGTTGGATGTAGCAGACGAAGCAAGAAATTAAAATAAATGCAGTTCGTAAACTTTAAGGTGTGAAAAAAGATGTAGTAATTCAAATTGAGAAAGGGATGCTAAGATAGTTTGGGTATGTTGGAGAGGATGCATTGAAGTAGATTGAGCAGACAAATCTACAACGTAAATGGATATGTTTGACGAAGAAGACATAGACGAACGTTTCTCGATTACACGTTCTATAAAAGGGCAGGTCAAAAGTACTCTAAACCAACGATCATGCAGGCGAGATAAATTACTGTTGAAGTGCAACCACAGAATAGATAATAGTACGTGCACGCCAGGACCGTAGCAAGAGTATGAACTTAGCTATGGCTACGCCGTTGGGAAAAAGGCGTGATTATAAATATCAAGTCGCAAAATCTTTTACTAGATACTTACTTCAGAACAATGGATCTGGGTGGAAAATAAACGCTGATGCTGAAAGTAGAATGGATCTTAAGAGAATAATGCAAACGGTATGCTAGGATATAAGGTAGAGAGAGATTTGCTGCTGAAAGAGAGTAAATTCAGTAAATTCAAATATCAGCATCGTCATGTATTGTATGTATATTATATAATATTTAATTTTTAAAACCTTTATAAATAAAATATAAGAAAGAAAATATGCATATTAAGGTAACTAATTGGGTAACTTTGAACCCGTTGCAGCCTAATTTCCATATTGTCATAACGGTTATGGCGATTAGATGGCAGTCACTTAAGGGTGAGCGTCAGGAGGGCTAGACCACTCGATGTTGTGTGGTTCGCAGATTTAGTACCTACGTCTTTGGTACTGTTTAGGACCTATAACTATATATAATAATAAAATAATTTAAATATTTGGGCCACTGGGTCACCTGAAGGATAACCTTGACATCGATAAGTAACGTAGGTCGCTGGCTGTCCGTTGTAATATGCTGGCTAGATTGGCACGCTGTACTACACAAGTTAAATTAACGCTATTCAAAGCATATTGTCAGTCTATGTACACGTGCTATCTATGGGTCTCATATTCGCAGCGGCCATATAGCGACGTACATGTCTAGTACAATAATGCAATCAGGGTGCTGATGGGGCTGCCGTGGCGGTGTAGCGCGACGGCTGCCCATACAGACGGTTTCCCGGCCATCATGAGGAAGCGGTGTGCATCTGCATTAAAGCGCTTACGCGAGAGCTCCAACAGTCGTATGTTCTCAGACCGGTGCGGTGGAACTCTCCACTCCTACGGATATGGATCCAAGTCCACACTGTGTTATTCGTTTTATTTTATTTTGTCCAATAATGCTAACACTATGTATTAAGTTATTGTTAACTGACAAATAATATGGATTTTTAATCTTAAATAAAGTATGATTTGAAATGAATCAAATTGTATAGAATAGAATAGAATAGAATAGAATAGAATAGAATAGAATAGAATAGAATACTCTTTATTGCACACCTCAAGAAGAAACAAATACAAATGACACTTAACATTACAATAGAGGCAAACAATAGGCGATCTTATCGCTAAAAACCGATCTCTTCCAGACAACCTTTGGGTAGCGGATTAATATAAATGAAATAAGATGAGTAGGCGATGCAAAAAGTAATCAAGAAAACTACTGAAAAATTATTAAAATCTACTAAAACCTATAATAATATATATTGATACTTAAACATACATAAAAATATACATAAATGAACATAAGACTAAATATATACTCATATATAAACTTACTTAAACCTTATATTTAAAATAATATTTTGTGTAACGAACCACAGATTATGTCAGTCACAGTGATAGAGTATTAAAGGAGAGACAAGTAATGTTCTTTGAGGTGTGTTTTGAAAGTAGCGACGGATTGACTACGTTTCAATTCAACAGGGAGAGAGTTCCACAATAGAGTAGCCTGAAAGGTAAATGAGCTGTTATAGAATTTGGAAGAAGAAGAAGGGACAGCCAGAAGCAAATTTTGAGAGGACCTAATAGAAATTGTACCTTGTTTAACAGTGATAAACCGGCCAAGTGCCAGTTTAACTCACGCACCGAGGGTTTCGTGCTTGTCCCATCTTAACTGGCCGGATTAAGTTTGCACCTGGTGTGTATGGCGCCGGATACAAACACCCTTTGAAGTCGGTGCCAAACCTCACGTAAACTATAATATATAAATATAATAATTGAGTGGTTGGGACCTACTTCAAAGAGTGAGTCAAATGTAATCTGTATACTTGAACGGGTTATTTTTGGCTTATTAGTTTTATTGGTCGGTTCTTTTTTTGCTATTTTTTTTTTTAAGTTTCTGGATAGTTCCAAATAGGTCCTAAATCGGAAACTACTCCACATCGAAAATCTCACGATCCTGAGGATCACACTGAAAAGGTATACAAAAGTAATTAAGCTTGTGAAAACTGCCGTCAAAATCAAAGTGAAGAACAATAAAACATTAGGGAATAATCCTCATTTTTCTTCGATTGGGGAAGTGGTGGTATGGATAAACTGAGGGGGTATGATGATGATTAATTTTCTGTTAAGTCTAGCCACATGTTACATATGAAATGATACTTTATACTAAGGTGATGGATGCTGGTCTCAATCGTAACATCCAACTTCTCATTTCTACTGATAAGCGCTAATAAAGTACGGAAATATTGACACAGGTAAGGCGTTTGTGTTTAATTCAGAGGAGTTTTTATACACATCACAACCAGACATGGTATAATACTTAACACGTTCACTGTCCCATTTTGACATGTAAACCTCCCGTCCGACCCACCTTCACACTGAGCCTTCACACCAATGTTAAGGTAGGGAAATTACTTACTCTACTAATTCTACGTTAAGTGGATTCTACGTTTTTGTTCGGTTTTGCAATAGAAGATGCTTATTATATTTTAGTTTATGTTTGTTATGTTAATTACCTGCTCAAATACCTAATAACCTGGTCTTCTTGATTACGAGTCTCATATCTCAAATGTTTGTTAGTAGCGAGATGCAAACTATTGGCCTTCGTAGACTTTTATACGTTTTAATACAATTTGTAGCATAACGCCTATTTTGTAAAACCTCCAAACACGTAATCCCTACATTTTACAAGTAAAAATTATAAAGTCTACTAAGAGCGACAGTAGGCATCATCTCGCTACTAAATCGATTTCCCTTTGCCTGGTTAGCCAACGGTCACACTGTACCTACTCATTTGTATGATCCACCGTCACACTGATTATTTTAAAATAGGTCAGTATGAAAGCTGGGAAAGTAATTTCCCTACCTTAACACTGGTGTGAAGGTGGGTCGGACGGGGTGAACCTTATGTATCTGTAATATAGAGGCTCTGAGACACAGACAGTGAACGTGTTATTCTTTCCATAATAATACGAAGCGGCCTGGTAGACATCTGATAGAGCAGTCCCAGAGTGCTTCATTTTTTGAAGTGTAGGAAGATAGGGATAACTTGCATATTATTTCAGTGAAAGTGCGCAAGCGAAAGTATTCTGGAAACGACAAGTATATAAGGCTAGGCGCGCACTGGTGATTTTTTACCACTGTGACAGTACATTTTTGTCTCTTTTTCACATTCAAAGTGAGAAAAAAGAGGATATACTGTCAAGGTGACAATAATCATTCTTTAACGTTTAGGGCAAAATAGTATCTCTGAAACTCTGGACACTCACTACCTGCTGTAGTAGATTTATGTTAGGTACCTTCTTGGCCAGGTATACTTTCGGTACCAGCTAATCTTGTACAGTACGTGAGCTGACGATATGATTTTAGTTTAATACCTATCTCACTCGCACATATGTGTTCGAGATAAGAACTTCTTCCATTTCATCCAAAGCCGTATCCCAATCTTAAAGCTTACGACCTGTATGTGAGACGGGCTAAATACTGACGGAATGCTCGAAATGTCTTAAAAACGAGTAGTAGTAATAAATAATCAAGATGCATATCAAATTGCAGGAATGTAGATATATATCGCATCGAGATTATTGTATCATCGTCCCGCTCTAATCCATATAGCATGAGTAAGATAGATAATGTACATTTATGCTCTGAATTTTCGTTCCGTACTATACATACTTTTATGTATTGCTTACTGTCTTTGGCGCGCGGCGTTTATAAACGATTATATGGATCTAGCATTATTGACGTATATCATTAGTTCGGCTACTCAACACGTTTAGTAATTACTGTCAAGAATAATGTCAGTGTCAGTTCTCCTATTCCACACTAGATGGCCAGTGTAGTTTCAATAAAATTGCATTTTATTGCAATATAAACATTTTATGACTGCAAGTTAAGCATATTTATTTAATAATATAATTATATCATTCATTTCCGACCATTTCTAAAGATGTCAAGCTATTTATTTATATACTGGCGCTACCATCTATGTAAAAGCTCTAAAAATATATGAGTTAATTAGTACCAACTTTCGCCACATGCAGTTAATTACCGAACTTTAAACTCTAATTACGGGAGAACCCCATTGATTTTTAAGTTAATAATTATCTAACCACCTTTTTTGGGTCATTATAAAACTATCTGCACCGGTCTCATCTCTGTTGGTGGGTGGGGACACCCCCCATACAAATTTGCCCATCGTCCTTTGCCCATCGTCCTTTATATTATATTTGTCTAATCATTAACCTATTTTCGTAAAGGTATGTACGCAAGTTAGTGTACGTCCTGTTACTTATACTGTTAGCTTGATTAATAATACTATGTTACTTTGATAAAATGAAGTCAGTTTGTCAAAACTAGCCAAGTCAAATCTTGATATTGAATTACACCCCAAGTAAAATAAATGCATTGAGTATGTCGCATGTCCTTGTATCAAAAAAATGTAGGGCAAAGAACTTGGCGCCCATATAGATCTCAATTCTTTTGTCGGCGAAGTCGACAACGTGGCATGCGAGAACTTGGCTCTAATTTAACATTTATGTTTTTGATGGGATATCATTACTTTTTGTACATAAATTATTATGATGTGTTAATTATTTTATCATTACTTGTGTGTGTGCTATTCTAGTACATCTTTTAAACAAACAAAGAATTTTCCAAATCGGTTAGTGTTGGATTCTTGTGTGTGTGTGTGTGTGTGTGTGTGTGTGTGTGTGTGTGTGTGTGTGTGTGTGTGTGTGTGTGTGTGTGTGTGTGTGTGTGTGTGTGTGTGTGTGTGTGTGTATGATAATCGGTTCAAATCGGTTAATAAATGACGGAGTTCTGAGGCAACAAGCATAAATAATAATAATAATAAAACTAAAAAAATATCACTGTTTTTGATTTTTATATGTGTACACACACAATTACCAAGCTGAATGCCAAATTTCATCTTTCTAGGTCACCTGGAAGTGGGTTAGGTTTTTGATTACTAGTGAGTCAGTCAGTCAGTGATAAAAATGCCGTTTTTTGGACGTCAATATCTCAATAACTATTTCATCTACATTTATGAAATTTGTGGTTCTAGTTGTTCTCAGGGACCTAAATACATAAGCCAAATTTCATTTTTTTCTGTTGAATAGATTTGGAGTTAATGAGGGGTCAAAAGTGGCTCCAAACGGTTCGTGTAATATAACACACGGCTGCTGCTCGCCAGTTCCTGCGGTGAACTTGGCTGGACACGCTGCCGCGTGTCTAGATACGGGTAACAAGAAAATCGAGGAGTATTATGAATTGACAGAACCAACCAACCAATCAACCAC
Organism: Apotomis turbidana; assembly: GCA_905147355.2. Classification (NCBI taxonomy): domain Eukaryota; kingdom Metazoa; phylum Arthropoda; class Insecta; order Lepidoptera; family Tortricidae; genus Apotomis; species Apotomis turbidana. Next base: position 37,438,330 of record LR990281.1, read on the forward strand.
CTTATTTTCTTATATCATGCACTACGCCAACCGCGTCGTCAATATTAACGACAATCTTGTGACACTTGCTGACTCTTCGTAGTGAATGGGTCTGATGTCTGGTCTCAAATATGGTGGGAAATAAGTACGGTAAAGACAATAAATACTAACTGGTAGGCGTGTTGATGTCGGAGTGCGGCGTGAGGTTGGACTGCGCCATCAGCTTCTGCCGCACCTCGCGGATCTTCAGCTGCAGAGACATCTTGTTCGGGAATATGTCCATGTGCGTCGCCTGCGGAGCGATAATGAGTAAATAAATGTGTACAACTTATGCAAATCGTTAATTAAACTCAAATATGCAATATTGCTGGAGATTGGGTGGAAACTTTGCGAAATCCTTTTAAACGTTAATTAAATGGCGGCAACCCACTGTGAAGACGCAATTAAATGAGAAAAAAACTGTTACAATGAAGGGTCTCCTTCGCATTAGCGAGGAGTCGAGTTGTCGTTGTTAGTGTTAACAAAAGGTTTGGCTAATTCCTCCGAACCAAAAGTTCTGTTTGTTTTCGTCTATGTCTTCGGTGGTCAAGTCTTTGGTGCCTGGAAAACACCTGGTATTGGCTAATTTGATCCCAACCAAAAATCGTTTTAGGTGGTCAAAAGTTGGGTTACTGGTATGTGGAAACCACCTGTCCGTCTAGCATAACTGTGACACGTGACTCTTTGTCGCGCGAGACATACTATCTGCCACTTTCCTTTCAATACCGTAAGCGTGCGAGTGCGAGCATGACAGATGACGCTGAGTCACTGAGTGAGTGAGTGATGGCGACGAGCGAACTGGCGGCAAGATATGCCAGCCCTGGAGCAGTACCTGGAAGTGCGTGGTGGCCTGCGTGGTGGGGAACATGCCGTGCTCCTGGAACAGCTTGAGCACGAGGTGGCGGCGCTGCTCCAGCACGCGGCGGTGGCCCGCCTCGCCGCGACATGTCCTCCATGCTCTCCGACCTGCAGTATACCAGCTGGAGCAGTACCTGGAAGTGCGTGGTGGCCTGCGTGGTGGGGAACATGCCGTGCTCCTGGAACAGCTTGAGCACGAGGTGGCGGCGCTGCTCCAGCACGCGGCGGTGGCCCGCCTCGCCGCGTCATGTCCTCCATGCTCTCCGACCTGCAGTATACCAGCTGGAGCAGTACCTGGAAGTGCGTGGTGGCCTGCGTGGTGGGGAACATGCCGTGCTCCTCGAACAGCTTGAGCACGAGGTGGCGGCGCTGCTCCAGCACGCGGCGGTGGCCCGCCTCGCCGCGACATGTCCTCCATGCTCTCCGACCTGCAGTATACCAGCTGGAGCAGTACCTGGAAGTGCGTGGTGGCCTGCGTGGTGGGGAACATGCCGTGCTCCTGGAACAGCTTGAGCACGAGGTGGCGGCGCTGCTCCAGCACGCGGCGGTGGCCCGCCTCGCCGCGACATGTCCTCCATGCTCTCCGACCTGCAGTATACCAGCTGGAGCAGTACCTGGAAGTGCGTGGTGGCCTGCGTGGTGGGGAACATGCCGTGCTCCTGGAACAGCTTGAGCACGAGGTGGCGGCGCTGCTCCAGCACGCGGCGGTGGCCCGCCTCGCCGCGTCATGTCCTCCATGCTCTCCGACCTGCAGTATACCAGCTGGAGCAGTACCTGGAAGTGCGTGGTGGCCTGCGTGGTGGGGAACATGCCGTGCTCCTGGAACAGCTTGAGCACGAGGTGGCGGCGCTGCTCCAGCACGCGGCGGTGGCCCGCCTCGCCGCGTCATGTCCTCCATGCTCTCCGACCTGCAGTATACCAGCTGGAGCAGTACCTGGAAGTGCGTGGTGGCCTGCGTGGTGGGGAACATGCCGTGCTCCTGGAACAGCTTGAGCACGAGGTGGCGGCGCTGCTCCAGCACGCGGCGGTGGCCCGCCTCGCCGCGTCATGTCCTCCATGCTCTCCGACCTGCAGTATACCAGCTGGAGCAGTACCTGGAAGTGCGTGGTGGCCTGTGTGGTGGGGAACATGCCGTGCTCCTGGAACAGCTTGAGCACGAGGTGGCGGCGCTGCTCCAGCACGCGGCGGTGGCCCGCCTCGCCGCGTCATGTCCTCCATGCTCTCCGACCTGCAGTATACCAGCTGGAGCAGTACCTGGAAGTGCGTGGTGGCCTGCGTGGTGGGGAACATGCCGTGCTCCTGGAACAGCTTGAGCACGAGGTGGAAGCGCTGCTCCAGCACGCGGCGGTGGCCCGCCTCGCCGCGTCATGTCCTCCATGCTCTCCGACCTGCAGTATACCAGCTGGAGCAGTACCTGGAAGTGCGTGGTGGCCTGCGTGGTGGGGAACATGCCGTGCTCCTGGAACAGCTTGAGCACGAGGTGGCGGCGCTGCTCCAGCACGCGGCGGTGGCCCGCCTCGCCGCGTCATGTCCTCCATGCTCTCCGACCTGCAGTATACCAGCTGGAGCAGTACCTGGAAGTGCGTGGTGGCCTGCGTGGTGGGGAACATGCCGTGCTCCTGGAACAGCTTGAGCACGAGGTGGCGGCGCTGCTCCAGCACGCGGCGGTGGCCCGCCTCGCCGCGTCATGTCCTCCATGCTCTCCGACCTGCAGTATACCAGCTGGAGCAGTACCTGGAAGTGCGTGGTGGCCTGCGTGGTGGGGAACATGCCGTGCTCCTGGAACAGCTTGAGCACGAGGTGGCGGCGCTGCTCCAGCACGCGGCGGTGGCCCGCCTCGCCGCGTCATGTCCTCCATGCTCTCCGACCTGCAGTATACCAGCTGGAGCAGTACCTGGAAGTGCGTGGTGGCCTGCGTGGTGGGGAACATGCCGTGCTCCTGGAACAGCTTGAGCACGAGGTGGCGGCGCTGCTCCAGCACGCGGCGGTGGCCCGCCTCGCCGCGTCATGTCCTCCATGCTCTCCGACCTGCAGTATACCAGCTGGAGCAGTACCTGGAAGTGCGTGGTGGCCTGCGTGGTGGGGAACATGCCGTGCTCCTGGAACAGCTTGAGCACGAGGTGGCGGCGCTGCTCCAGCACGCGGCGGTGGCCCGCCTCGCCGCGTCATGTCCTCCATGCTCTCCGACCTGCAGTATACCAGCTGGAGCAGTACCTGGAAGTGCGTGGTGGCCTGCGTGGTGGGGAACATGCCGTGCTCCTGGAACAGCTTGAGCACGAGGTGGCGGCGCTGCTCCAGCACGCGGCGGTGGCCTGCCTCGCCGCGTCATGTCCTCCATGCTCTCCGACCTGCAGTATACCAGCTGGAGCAGTACCTGGAAGTGCGTGGTGGCCTGCGTGGTGGGGAACATGCCGTGCTCCTGGAACAGCTTGAGCACGAGGTGGCGGCGCTGCTCCAGCACGCGGCGGTGGCCCGCCTCGCCGCGTCATGTCCTCCATGCTCTCCGACCTGCAGTATACCAGCTGGAGCAGTACCTGGAAGTGCGTGGTGGCCTGCGTGGTGGGGAACATGCCGTGCTCCTGGAACAGCTTGAGCACGAGGTGGCGGCGCTGCTCCAGCACGCGGCGGTGGCCCGCCTCGCCGCGTCATGTCCTCCATGCTCTCCGACCTGCAGTATACCAGCTGGAGCAGTACCTGGAAGTGCGTGGTGGCCTGCGTGGTGGGGAACATGCCGTGCTCCTGGAACAGCTTGAGCACGAGGTGGCGGCGCTGCTCCAGCACGCGGCGGTGGCCCGCCTCGCCGCGTCATGTCCTCCATGCTCTCCGACCTGCAGTATACCAGCTGGAGCAGTACCTGGAAGTGCGTGGTGGCCTGCGTGGTGGGGAACATGCCGTGCTCCTGGAACAGCTTGAGCACGAGGTGGCGGCGCTGCTCCAGCACGCGGCGGTGGCCCGCCTCGCCGCGTCATGTCCTCCATGCTCTCCGACCTGCAGTATACCAGCTGGAGCAGTACCTGGAAGTGCGTGGTGGCCTGCGTGGTGGGGAACATGCCGTGCTCCTGGAACAGCTTGAGCACGAGGTGGCGGCGCTGCTCCAGCACGCGGCGGTGGCCCGCCTCGCCGCGTCATGTCCTCCATGCTCTCCGACCTGCAGTATACCAGCTGGAGCAGTACCTGGAAGTGCGTGGTGGCCTGCGTGGTGGGGAACATGCCGTGCTCCTGGAACAGCTTGAGCACGAGGTGGCGGCGCTGCTCCAGCACGCGGCGGTGGCCCGCCTCGCCGCGTCATGTCCTCCATGCTCTCCGACCTGCAGTATACCAGCTGGAGCAGTACCTGGAAGTGCGTGGTGGCCTGCGTGGTGGGGAACATGCCGTGCTCCTGGAACAGCTTGAGCACGAGGTGGCGGCGCTGCTCCAGCACGCGGCGGTGGCCCGCCTCGCCGCGTCATGTCCTCCATGCTCTCCGACCTGCAGTATACCAGCTGGAGCAGTACCTGGAAGTGCGTGGTGGCCTGCGTGGTGGGGAACATGCCGTGCTCCTGGAACAGCTTGAGCACGAGGTGGCGGCGCTGCTCCAGCACGCGGCGGTGGCCCGCCTCGCCGCGTCATGTCCTCCATGCTCTCCGACCTGCAGTATACCAGCTGGAGCAGTACCTGGAAGTGCGTGGTGGCCTGCGTGGTGGGGAACATGCCGTGCTCCTGGAACAGCTTGAGCACGAGGTGGCGGCGCTGCTCCAGCACGCGGCGGTGGCCCGCCTCGCCGCGTCATGTCCTCCATGCTCTCCGACCTGCAGTATACCAGCTGGAGCAGTACCTGGAAGTGCGTGGTGGCCTGCGTGGTGGGGAACATGCCGTGCTCCTGGAACAGCTTGAGCACGAGGTGGCGGCGCTGCTCCAGCACGCGGCGGTGGCCCGCCTCGCCGCGTCATGTCCTCCATGCTCTCCGACCTGCAGTATACCAGCTGGAGCAGTACCTGGAAGTGCGTGGTGGCCTGCGTGGTGGGGAACATGCCGTGCTCCTGGAACAGCTTGAGCACGAGGTGGCGGCGCTGCTCCAGCACGCGGCGGTGGCCCGCCTCGCCGCGACATGTCCTCCATGCTCTCCGACCTGCAGTATACCAGCTGGAGCAGTACCTGGAAGTGCGTGGTGGCCTGCGTGGTGGGGAACATGCCGTGCTCCTGGAACAGCTTGAGCACGAGGTGGCGGCGCTGCTCCAGCACGCGGCGGTGGCCCGCCTCGCCGCGACATGTCCTCCATGCTCTCCGACCTGCAGTATACCAGCTGGAGCAGTACCTGGAAGTGCGTGGTGGCCTGCGTGGTGGGGAACATGCCGTGCTCCTGGAACAGCTTGAGCACGAGGTGGCGGCGCTGCTCCAGCACGCGGCGGTGGCCCGCCTCGCCGCGACATGTCCTCCATGCTCTCCGACCTGCAGTATACCAGCTGGAGCAGTACCTGGAAGTGCGTGGTGGCCTGCGTGGTGGGGAACATGCCGTGCTCCTGGAACAGCTTGAGCACGAGGTGGCGGCGCTGCTCCAGCACGCGGCGGTGGCCCGCCTCGCCGCGACATGTCCTCCATGCTCTCCGACCTGCAGTATACCAGCTGGAGCAGTACCTGGAAGTGCGTGGTGGCCTGCGTGGTGGGGAACATGCCGTGCTCCTGGAACAGCTTGAGCACGAGGTGGCGGCGCTGCTCCAGCACGCGGCGGTGGCCCGCCTCGCCGCGACATGTCCTCCATGCTCTCCGACCTGCAGTATACCAGCTGGAGCAGTACCTGGAAGTGCGTGGTGGCCTGCGTGGTGGGGAACATGCCGTGCTCCTGGAACAGCTTGAGCACGAGGTGGCGGCGCTGCTCCAGCACGCGGCGGTGGCCCGCCTCGCCGCGACATGTCCTCCATGCTCTCCGACCTGCAGTATACCAGCTGGAGCAGTACCTGGAAGTGCGTGGTGGCCTGCGTGGTGGGGAACATGCCGTGCTCCTGGAACAGCTTGAGCACGAGGTGGCGGCGCTGCTCCAGCACGCGGCGGTGGCCCGCCTCGCCGCGACATGTCCTCCATGCTCTCCGACCTGCAGTATACCAGCTGGAGCAGTACCTGGAAGTGCGTGGTGGCCTGCGTGGTGGGGAACATGCCGTGCTCCTGGAACAGCTTGAGCACGAGGTGGCGGCGCTGCTCCAGCACGCGGCGGTGGCCCGCCTCGCCGCGACATGTCCTCCATGCTCTCCGACCTGCAGTATACCAGCTGGAGCAGTACCTGGAAGTGCGTGGTGGCCTGCGTGGTGGGGAACATGCCGTGCTCCTGGAACAGCTTGAGCACGAGGTGGCGGCGCTGCTCCAGCACGCGGCGGTGGCCCGCCTCGCCGCGACATGTCCTCCATGCTCTCCGACCTGCAGTATACCAGCTGGAGCAGTACCTGGAAGTGCGTGGTGGCCTGCGTGGTGGGGAACATGCCGTGCTCCTGGAACAGCTTGAGCACGAGGTGGCGGCGCTGCTCCAGCACGCGGCGGTGGCCCGCCTCGCCGCGACATGTCCTCCATGCTCTCCGACCTGCAGTATACCAGCTGGAGCAGTACCTGGAAGTGCGTGGTGGCCTGCGTGGTGGGGAACATGCCGTGCTCCTGGAACAGCTTGAGCACGAGGTGGCGGCGCTGCTCCAGCACGCGGCGGTGGCCCGCCTCGCCGCGACATGTCCTCCATGCTCTCCGACCTGCAGTATACCAGCTGGAGCAGTACCTGGAAGTGCGTGGTGGCCTGCGTGGTGGGGAACATGCCGTGCTCCTGGAACAGCTTGAGCACGAGGTGGCGGCGCTGCTCCAGCACGCGGCGGTGGCCCGCCTCGCCGCGACATGTCCTCCATGCTCTTCGACCTGCAGTATACCAGCTGGAGCAGTACCTGGAAGTGCGTGGTGGCCTGCGTGGTGGGGAACATGCCGTGCTCCTGGAACAGCTTGAGCACGAGGTGGCGGCGCTGCTCCAGCACGCGGCGGTGGCCCGCCTCGCCGCGACATGTCCTCCATGCTCTCCGACCTGCAGTATACCAGCTGGAGCAGTACCTGGAAGTGCGTGGTGGCCTGCGTGGTGGGGAACATGCCGTGCTCCTGGAACAGCTTGAGCACGAGGTGGCGGCGCTGCTCCAGCACGCGGCGGTGGCCCGCCTCGCCGCGACATGTCCTCCATGCTCTCCGACCTGCAGTATACCAGCTGGAGCAGTACCTGGAAGTGCGTGGTGGCCTGCGTGGTGGGGAACATGCCGTGCTCCTGGAACAGCTTGAGCACGAGGTGGCGGCGCTGCTCCAGCACGCGGCGGTGGCCCGCCTCGCCGCGTCATGTCCTCCATGCTCTCCGACCTGCAGTATACCAGCTGGAGCAGTACCTGGAAGTGCGTGGTGGCCTGCGTGGTGGGGAACATGCCGTGCTCCTGGAACAGCTTGAGCACGAGGTGGCGGCGCTGCTCCAGCACGCGGCGGTGGCCCGCCTCGCCGCGTCATGTCCTCCATGCTCTCCGACCTGCAGTATACCAGCTGGAGCAGTACCTGGAAGTGCGTGGTGGCCTGCGTGGTGGGGAACATGCCGTGCTCCTGGAACAGCTTGAGCACGAGGTGGCGGCGCTGCTCCAGCACGCGGCGGTGGCCCGCCTCGCCGCGTCATGTCCTCCATGCTCTCCGACCTGCAGTATACCAGCTGGAGCAGTACCTGGAAGTGCGTGGTGGCCTGCGTGGTGGGGAACATGCCGTGCTCCTGGAACAGCTTGAGCACGAGGTGGCGGCGCTGCTCCAGCACGCGGCGGTGGCCCGCCTCGCCGCGTCATGTCCTCCATGCTCTCCGACCTGCAGTATACCAGCTGGAGCAGTACCTGGAAGTGCGTGGTGGCCTGCGTGGTGGGGAACATGCCGTGCTCCTGGAACAGCTTGAGCACGAGGTGGCGGCGCTGCTCCAGCACGCGGCGGTGGCCCGCCTCGCCGCGTCATGTCCTCCATGCTCTCCGACCTGCAGTATACCAGCTGGAGCAGTACCTGGAAGTGCGTGGTGGCCTGCGTGGTGGGGAACATGCCGTGCTCCTGGAACAGCTTGAGCACGAGGTGGCGGCGCTGCTCCAGCACGCGGCGGTGGCCCGCCTCGCCGCGTCATGTCCTCCATGCTCTCCGACCTGCAGTATACCAGCTGGAGCAGTACCTGGAAGTGCGTGGTGGCCTGCGTGGTGGGGAACATGCCGTGCTCCTGGAACAGCTTGAGCACGAGGTGGCGGCGCTGCTCCAGCACGCGGCGGTGGCCCGCCTCGCCGCGCGCGCCGCTCGGCGTGCACGGAGTGCGCGGCGACATGTCCTCCATGCTCTCCGACACTGCAATCAATAAATAAATATCAGACAACCTCACACAAATAGATCGAGTCCCAAATTAAGCTCAAGAAGACGGCTGCCGCGACATCACGGCGGATGCTAGAGCATCAGCTGGTAGCCGACTGCGTCCGTCAGGTAGTCATCGGCGAACACAAAGCGCGGCGGAAACCGAACGAATCCGATCAGGCGCGATCAGACGTGACGGTACCCAACGGCACGCTACCGTGTCCGAACGCTCGGGTCGGATGCTATGTCAGCCCAACACCGCCATGCGAGTCCGCGAGGAACCGGTCGGTTGGTGGTGGTGTAAATCTCATTGAAACATGAAATTTCATTGACGTAGTAAAACGAGCTTGAGTACGCCCGAATGGGGATCCTACACGTGTCCTACCTCGGAAGGTGTCCAGGTTGAAGTCGGGTCCGAAGAAGGTGTTCCCCACGAGCTTGGTGGTGGTGTGCGGGGTGCCGTACGAGTGCGGCGTGGGCATGGCGCCGCCCGGCGGCACCTCGGGGTCCATGGCTTGCGTCATCACGGAGCTATCCTCTTCTATAAAATAACACACATTTTTAGTAACACTTCGTTCGAGCAATAATCTAATTGTTTTGATTGACAACATTAAATATTTTAAGACTACAATTTATTTATTTACTAAAAATTTACTCATTCTATAATGTAGCAATGGAAAGGTGTCTAATTAAATAATAAAAGCAAATGTCGTGGAACTGGACGTAATTGATAGTTTTTTTTTGCGGTAAGTTTGAAGACTCCAACTCTATAGTTGTCGTATTTCGGGATTATTTTCACGGAAAAATAAATACAATTATTTTTTTTAGGGTGTACACGACGCAACGCTCTCCCGATCTATATTAATTTCTATCTGTTACAAATATGAAATGTTGTCAATTATCATGGTAATCAAAAACCAATGAAAATGATATATCAATTAAGTGATGGAGTACTTACCGAGTCCGATTTTGTTGTGCTTCTTGCGCAGATAGAGCTGCGGGCTGCTCGGCACCACGACGCTGGGGCTGCAGGCCTCGGGCTTGAATTGCGGCAGCGTGCTGAACTTCTGCTCGAAGTTCACCGTCTCCAGGACCCTGAGCGGATATGCCGTGATTATTATGAGAATGTGGAATGTTAGGTGACCATAGGTATGCAGAAAACGACCAGTTTGTTTTTTAAATTTCATAATGAAAAAAGCAATCAAAGTCATGGATAAATACTTAACGTCACTTTGACAACAAACAGCTTTCAGCATAACTACGGCCAAGTAATCTCGTGTGAAACGTCAATGTTGTACCTTGAATATTTACGTTGATCATTAGTTATGCAGAAAACTAAATTTTTTTTCAGTTAAATGTAATTAAGTTTTTATTAGTTTCGTCGGTTGTTGCATTGTAGTAGAGTAGACTAAAGATTGTAATATCTTTGGTTACTTTCTGTAAAACTGCTGATAATTTTTAGCTGTTGTTCAGTGGAAATAGTCAATATCGAATAAGGCTTGTATGTCAATTTTAGATATTCCTTATTTTAGTGCAGTCGTATCGGTCTCTTCTAATAGAAAATATGAGTTTACCCTTCTTTTTTAGACAGACGCTTCATCGAATTTTCATTTCATCGAAAGCATTTTTTTCTGAAACCATTATATTTTTTGGAATTTTATTACACAAATCTAACCTAACCTAATCTATATGTTGACATTTTCAAGATTTCTGAAAGATATACATCCGAGAAAAAAATAGTGCCTATGAAACGAACATTCTGTGCAATAAAGCATTAGGTGAAGTGTTTTTCTATATATCGATACCTTAGAGCACACTCGTACTAACTTTTCGGGAAGAGTAAGTTGATAATTAGTATATTTAGTGCACAACTGTATAAGATGAAAATTTCACTGACAAAATAGCTGCAATAGTACGAGTGTGAACTTAGGTATCGATGACCCAAGAACAAATATTAGAGTTCATCACACAAATATTTGCCCCCGGGATCCGAACCCGGGACCGCCGGCTCAGTAGGCAGGTGTTTGCAAATTGCGCCAACCACGTCGTCAATTATTACTTATTTAGTGAGTTATTTGTTATTTAGTGTATTTAGTGAGTCAACAGACGAATCATATAGGGAGTTGTACGTACTTGTCGCGGCCGTCCTCGTTGCCCTTCTTGAAGAGGCTCTTCTTGCTGGGGTCGACGCCGGCGGAGGGCGGCGCCGACGCGGCGTGCTGCGGCAGCGCGCCGTGCGCCGGCGCGGAGTGCGGCGCCGGCGCCGGCGCGTCGCGCGGGGACGCGGGCGCCGAGCCCGCCGCGTCGCGGAGAGCCTCGTTGCTGCCCGTCGAGCCTGTCGACATGCCTGGACGGACGCGACAGGTCTTGTATTAGGGTCAATCAGACGAGTGTAATTAGAGTCGCGTAATTTCGGTCGCGCCATACATCATTTCACGGGATCACGGCACACTAAGTATGGCGCGACCGAAATAACGCTTGTCTGGCTTCACCCTTAGTGAAACGCAGCAGTGATATAAGTAAGAAACTGAAGGGAATAGTGCACACAATTGATACGGAACTCATGTATTTTTTTCTAATGCGAAACGTCCAATGGTCTATCCTAACATGTTACTAAGATGTAATAGTACGATTACATACAAGACGAGCTGCTATGATGGTATAGAAAGGGTGCAACCGAGGTCTTTATAGGTCACTATATCTCCTATTGCTCCTCACAACTTGTAATTATTAAATAAAAAAATATCGAATGGCGGTGAATTCGTGATTGTTCCCGATCGCAGGTGCGCGTGGTGGGTGGTAAATATGCGATCTGGGGCTCTACGAATTACCGCCTCCGATTTGTCTAAAGTTTTACGTCTTGCCTTGGGCAGGGAGTGAGATTTCTCCCCGCGTAGTGGGCAGAAAATCCCACTTACGGCCTAGGGTGACGAATAGTACATTACGTAACAAGAGTGGTAAAGGAGAAATTACAAACGAGTGTCTATCAGAATAGATTCCTTTACCACCAGAGTCACGTCCGACGTTTTTCATCACACTTTGGAGAAAATAAAACGAAAGTAATAAATAGTAGTCAATACCAAAATTACTTACCGCCCTAGGGCGTAATACACACCTTACCGCCCGTTTTTTAGCATGTAAACCCTTATAGTATGATAAAAATTACTTACCGCCCTAGGGCGTAATTTACGACTTACCGCCCGCTTTTCAGCATGTAAACCCTTGATTTACAAGCAAGTGAAATGAAAAATATGTTACCTCTGCTGAGCCGTTTCTGCAGCGGCGCGCGGCCGAGCTGCGCGGGCGTCGGCGCCAGCGGGAACGGCCGCGCCTCCTCCGCCGGGCTCTCCCATTGTCTGCGCACAACACACAACGTCACTACACAATCTTATCCATACAATTTAACCAATATAAACAGACGGCAGACGTGTTCTAGAGTGGAGACCACGAACGACACGCCCTGTAGGACGGCCTCCCGCCAGGTGGACCGACGACCTAAAAAGAGTGGCGGGAAGCGGTTGGATGCGGAAAGCTGAGGACCGGGTATCGTGGCGCGAACTGGGGAAGGCCTATGTCCAGCAGTGGACGACTCCGGGCTGATGATGATGATGATGATGATGAACCAATATAAACAAGCAAAAGGCTGTCTTTTCCAAAACAACACAAAACATAAACAACAATGTTCTGAAACATCTTGCAGGCTTTATAAATCCACCCATATCAATTAATTAGTATATGCAACTAACATCACTCGTACTACGGCTTATATAAAAACTCAAACTCGCACCGTTGCCGGCTCAGGACGACTTCGCCCACAGCCCCATTTCGTCACCTTCTTAAATCGGCCGCAATGCTATGTCGACAACAGACAATTCCTAGATCGTCACCATCCTAATTCATCCACATTCTTATACGTCAATATACCATTTTGTCTACATTCCTATATGGCCCACAGTGTTAGATTAGATTATGAGATCAAAATCACAACTCTCAATTAGGATTTCCAATATAAACAATAAAAACACAAGAAAAATTAAGATACCAATAAATAAAAAGTTAGTTTGCCCACATCCATATATCGACCACAGTGCTATTTTGGTCCACAGTTCCAACTTGTCCACATTTATCAAACGTGTCTCACGGATTCCGTCAAATAATTCTGTTTCGAAAAAGTAATCTCGACGAGTTGGCACGGTAGACCACATAGACATGTGGACAAGATCGGAATGTGACCATATAGGAATGTAGGCCATTTATTTCATTATATTAGAAAAAGGCCTGGTAAAAAAAAATATGTTGTCAATTATCAAATCGGCATATAAAGATACGATAAAACATCAATATACTTACGCATTAGGTGTCTGTTGAGGATGAGTGTTGTTCTGAGAAACTATCACAGACTGGCCACCCTGTACGGTTTGGTTCTGACTCATCGGCGGTTCAACTTCTGCGGCTGTAGAACAAACGATTAACACATTAGCCAGAGCTCACGTTTCCGAATTTAGATCTTAACAGTGACTGACAGACAATACAGTCTTCATTTGGTGGTTTCTTATACAGGTGACGTGATTTGGACGGTTATCAGTCAGACACGGGGAGATTTTTGGGATGATAGGGTATTTTGGCGTTAAACAACAATTTGTTGAGGAAACAAGACTGCTCCTTAATGTTGTGGCATATTTCGGCACACCACTTAAATTAATTTCCAATGTGTGTTATTATTTAATATGCTGTATATATTTATCCATTATTATAGTTATTATGACTTGTTAAATTAAGAAACAGTCTTTCTCACTTTTAAGTGATAAGACCGCCTGTTGTTAAACTACTTTTTGTTGTATTATTTCTTGTATTCGTTTCCATGTGGTGCACAATAACGCATTATTACACTTTGCTATTTGCGAACTCGCTGCGTGACCGCTTTCATACAAAATTCGCTCGCAACTCGCAAGTTTGATAAGGCCCTAACTAAAGGATATTACTACTCCCACTTAAGGTACACATTTACCAGTGTTGAAGGAGGGGACGTAGAGTCGCTGCAGCTGCACGTAGTGGAGCTGCTGGTCGGAGGCGGGGCCGTCGCTGGCCTGGCTGGCCTTCAGCAGCAGGTTGCCTGACGCGTCCACCGATAGTGTCAGCGGGCCTAGAAACGAAATGCGGTTTGAGATTGAGGAGATGCTTCAAATCGCGTTCAAGCTACGGCAAGTGATAAAGAAATATGGATGATACTACTTAGATGATGTTTCGTGAACATATATTTTTTTCGACGATCGAAGACTGTAAAATTATTTGTTTTCAACCCTTTCGACGCCAAGTATCTACGGTAAATACGTTAATGGCAAGCTGTTTGTTACAGATGCCATTTTAATTTGCGTCATTTTCCGCTACTGTGTCATCTTTTTCTTCCTTGTCCCTCACTTTCGGAATAGTGGTTCTAGTCGCTATTTAGAGTATGTTCAAATGACAAGTGCTTAACGTGCGCTTATAACTAACTCCATACAAAAACGCGCGTTGGCATGTGAACGGCCTGAATACAATGTACGTAGTTGTAAACGTGCGTAATCAAAACGCGCGTTAAGCGCTTGTCGTCTGAACATACCCTTATATTCGTTGGAGAAGCTAAGGATATAATAAGTTTGACTTCGATTTTTGGGATGAAAGAGGACTACGACTCCCCACCATTAGGCGGGTTTTAGTGTCACGCGGCCCGTCGCGCGGAGCAATATGTATGGCGCGTCCGCGCGGACCCGTCCGCATTACTCAAAACGCTCCCTTAAGCTTAATACATCGCACGTGATCCGCGCAGCCTTAGCCTCACCTGTGGCGTTGTCGCCGACGCTGCGCTTGACGAGCGTGACGCTCTTGAGCAGCGCGTTGCTGAGACTGGTCTGCGGCTGGCACACGGTCTGCACGCTGTTGGACACGCCGCTGGAGATGACCTGCACGCCGCTGGTGGCGGTGGGCGACATGAGCGAGGCGATGGCGCTGTCGAGCGCGGCCTGCGTGGCGAGGTTGGGCGCGGAGAGCGAGATGCCCTGCACGCTGCTGGCCAGGCTGTGCGTGGCGGCCGACACCGACGCCGACGCCGGCGGCTGCGGGGGTGCGACGTTGACGTGCGGCTTGTGGTTGTGCGCGTACGCGTTCCATTGCCGGTGCGATTCTGGATAACAGATAACATGTTTCGTAATAGGTACTTATGCAACTGTTACATAATGAGACACTCGAGTGTTCCTGCTATGAAACTCGCCTTCGGCTCGTTTCATAAAACCACGCTCGTGTTATGAGACATAATTATGTACAGTTGCGTATTAGTACATTACATACCTAGGGCGGTGAATTCATGAATGTCCCAGATCGCAGGTGTTTGTGGCCCGAACCGAAGTGAGGGCCATAAATACACGATCTGGGGCTTTACGAATTACCGCCCGTGTTTTATCTACAGTTTTACATCTTGCCTTGACCAGGAAGTGAGATTTTCTCCCCGCGTAGCGAGCAGTAAATCTCACTAACGGGCTATACGGTGACGAAAAACGTATTTCACGAATAGTGCATTCTTTTTTACACTCATTTAATTAAACAAGGAGCATTCAAAAATCAACATTAAAGGATTAAATAAATAAAAAAATCGATTTCCTGTTGTTGTTTTAAAAAAAATACGTAATGGAATACCTGAATCGGCATGTGTGGATTTAAAGGCACCGCCTGTCGGCTGGAACACTTTAGATCCCCCGGGACTCGACGCGGTGATGCCGCCGAGTAGATTGTCCGACGAGCCGGCTCTGAAAATGTTATTAATAATTAAGAGGACATATCATTGCTACTTTTCCCACACTATCAGTTTAAGTTAATTTGGACCTGGTAACCTGGTAACCTTATACAAATCGAGGTTTAGTTCCCTTCTGTTTGCTCCTCCAAAATTTAAGCAATCTTTACAAAACTTTAGGAACCGCGACTAGAGGCAGCTGCCCGTCTAGTACAACTATGCTTCACGACTCTTGTCGCGCGACATAGCGCTACCCGTCATCCTCTCACATTACTGGGCAGAAAGGGACAGGCAAATATCTCGCGCGAGAAAGAGTCGCGTGTCACAGTTGGTGCAGGTATGAGCGGCAGGTGTGAGTCTTTTTTTATTTAAACATGAACTGTATTATGGCAGCACGTCTAGCATAACTTTGTCACGCGACTCTTTCTCGCGCGAGATATACTACCTGTCTCTTTCTGTACAGTACTATGAGATAGTGACGGATGATGCTGTGTCGCGCGACATGAGTCGCGGGTTATAGTTATGCTAGAGGTACTGGTTAGCCCTCACTACCGTAGTCGGACTTTGTGTGGGAGTATAACCCGCTAATGGGATTATCTCCGCGCCACAGGAGTAATTTTGGGGGAGGGTGACGCGGGCGCAATGGATGTAGGGTTGCGTCGTGAAACGGGTCAGCCTGACTTACGGCGAGAGTCAACCTGAACAGCGCTGCGCGCCGCCGCCGCCTCCTCGCACAGCGCCCGCGCTATCTGTACAGTACGGGATACCGGGCACGCTGACGTCACGCACCTGGCCTTGATGGGCTTGGGGCGGCGCGTGCGGTCGCGCTGCGGCAGGAACTCGCGCTCGGGGCCCTCCGAGTCGCTGTCCGTCACCTTCTCGCCGCACTTCAGGTCCAGCTCCGCGCTGTCTGTACAGTACGGGATACCGGGCACGCTGACGTCACGCACCTGGCCTTGATGGGCTTGGGGCGGCGCGTGCGGTCGCGCTGCGGCAGGAACTCGCGCTCGGGGCCCTCCGAGTCGCTGTCCGTCACCTTCTCGCCGCACTTCAGGTCCAGCTCCGCGCTATCTGTACAGTACGGGATACCGGGCACGCTGACGTCACGCACCTGGCCTTGATGGGCTTGGGGCGGCGCGTGCGGTCGCGCTGCGGCAGGAACTCGCGCTCGGGGCCCTCCGAGTCGCTGTCCGTCACCTTCTCGCCGCACTTCAGGTCCAGCTCCGCGCTATCTGTACAGTACGGGATACCGGGCACGCTGACGTCACGCACCTGGCCTTGATGGGCTTGGGGCGGCGCGTGCGGTCGCGCTGCGGCAGGAACTCGCGCTCGGGGCCCTCCGAGTCGCTGTCCGTCACCTTCTCGCCGCACTTCAGGTCCAGCTCCGCGCTATCTGTACAGTACGGGATACCGGGCACGCTGACGTCACGCACCTGGCCTTGATGGGCTTGGGGCGGCGCGTGCGGTCGCGCTGCGGCAGGAACTCGCGCTCGGGGCCCTCCGAGTCGCTGTCCGTCACCTTCTCGCCGCACTTCAGGTCCAGCTCCGCGCTATCTGTACAGTACGGGATACCGGGCACGCTGACGTCACGCACCTGGCCTTGATGGGCTTGGGGCGGCGCGTGCGGTCGCGCTGCGGCAGGAACTCGCGCTCGGGGCCCTCCGAGTCGCTGTCCGTCACCTTCTCGCCGCACTTCAGGTCCAGCTCCGCGCTATCTGTACAGTACGGGATACCGGGCACGCTGACGTCACGCACCTGGCCTTGATGGGCTTGGGGCGGCGCGTGCGGTCGCGCTGCGGCAGGAACTCGCGCTCGGGGCCCTCCGAGTCGCTGTCCGTCACCTTCTCGCCGCACTTCAGGTCCAGCTCCGCGCTATCTGTACAGTACGGGATACCGGGCACGCTGACGTCACGCACCTGGCCTTGATGGGCTTGGGGCGGCGCGTGCGGTCGCGCTGCGGCAGGAACTCGCGCTCGGGGCCCTCCGAGTCGCTGTCCGTCACCTTCTCGCCGCACTTCAGGTCCAGCTCCGCGCTATCTGTACAGTACGGGATACCGGGCACGCTGACGTCACGCACCTGGCCTTGATGGGCTTGGGGCGGCGCGTGCGGTCGCGCTGCGGCAGGAACTCGCGCTCGGGGCCCTCCGAGTCGCTGTCCGTCACCTTCTCGCCGCACTTCAGGTCCAGCTCCGCGCTATCTGTACAGTACGGGATACCGGGCACGCTGACGTCACGCACCTGGCCTTGATGGGCTTGGGGCGGCGCGTGCGGTCGCGCTGCGGCAGGAACTCGCGCTCGGGGCCCTCCGAGTCGCTGTCCGTCACCTTCTCGCCGCACTTCAGGTCCAGCTCCGCGCTATCTGTACAGTACGGGATACCGGGCACGCTGACGTCACGCACCTGGCCTTGATGGGCTTGGGGCGGCGCGTGCGGTCGCGCTGCGGCAGGAACTCGCGCTCGGGGCCCTCCGAGTCGCTGTCCGTCACCTTCTCGCCGCACTTCAGGTCCAGCTCCGCGCTATCTGTACAGTACGGGATACCGGGCACGCTGACGTCACGCACCTGGCCTTGATGGGCTTGGGGCGGCGCGTGCGGTCGCGCTGCGGCAGGAACTCGCGCTCGGGGCCCTCCGAGTCGCTGTCCGTCACCTTCTCGCCGCACTTCAGGTCCAGCTCCGCGCTATCTGTACAGTACGGGATACCGGGCACGCTGACGTCACGCACCTGGCCTTGATGGGCTTGGGGCGGCGCGTGCGGTCGCGCTGCGGCAGGAACTCGCGCTCGGGGCCCTCCGAGTCGCTGTCCGTCACCTTCTCGCCGCACTTCAGGTCCAGCTCCGCGCTATCTGTACAGTACGGGATACCGGGCACGCTGACGTCACGCACCTGGCCTTGATGGGCTTGGGGCGGCGCGTGCGGTCGCGCTGCGGCAGGAACTCGCGCTCGGGGCCCTCCGAGTCGCTGTCCGTCACCTTCTCGCCGCACTTCAGGTCCAGCTCCGCGCTATCTGTACAGTACGGGATACCGGGCACGCTGACGTCACGCACCTGGCCTTGATGGGCTTGGGGCGGCGCGTGCGGTCGCGCTGCGGCAGGAACTCGCGCTCGGGGCCCTCCGAGTCGCTGTCCGTCACCTTCTCGCCGCACTTCAGGTCCAGCTCCGCGCTATCTGTACAGTACGGGATACCGGGCACGCTGACGTCACGCACCTGGCCTTGATGGGCTTGGGGCGGCGCGTGCGGTCGCGCTGCGGCAGGAACTCGCGCTCGGGGCCCTCCGAGTCGCTGTCCGTCACCTTCTCGCCGCACTTCAGGTCCAGCTCCGCGCTATCTGTACAGTACGGGATACCGGGCACGCTGACGTCACGCACCTGGCCTTGATGGGCTTGGGGCGGCGCGTGCGGTCGCGCTGCGGCAGGAACTCGCGCTCGGGGCCCTCCGAGTCGCTGTCCGTCACCTTCTCGCCGCACTTCAGGTCCAGCTCCGCGCTATCTGTACAGTACGGGATACCGGGCACGCTGACGTCACGCACCTGGCCTTGATGGGCTTGGGGCGGCGCGTGCGGTCGCGCTGCGGCAGGAACTCGCGCTCGGGGCCCTCCGAGTCGCTGTCCGTCACCTTCTCGCCGCACTTCAGGTCCAGCTCCGCGCTATCTGTACAGTACGGGATACCGGGCACGCTGACGTCACGCACCTGGCCTTGATGGGCTTGGGGCGGCGCGTGCGGTCGCGCTGCGGCAGGAACTCGCGCTCGGGGCCCTCCGAGTCGCTGTCCGTCACCTTCTCGCCGCACTTCAGGTCCAGCTCCGCGCTATCTGTACAGTACGGGATACCGGGCACGCTGACGTCACGCACCTGGCCTTGATGGGCTTGGGGCGGCGCGTGCGGTCGCGCTGCGGCAGGAACTCGCGCTCGGGGCCCTCCGAGTCGCTGTCCGTCACCTTCTCGCCGCACTTCAGGTCCAGCTCCGCGCTATCTGTACAGTACGGGATACCGGGCACGCTGACGTCACGCACCTGGCCTTGATGGGCTTGGGGCGGCGCGTGCGGTCGCGCTGCGGCAGGAACTCGCGCTCGGGGCCCTCCGAGTCGCTGTCCGTCACCTTCTCGCCGCACTTCAGGTCCAGCTCCGCGCTATCTGTACAGTACGGGATACCGGGCACGCTGACGTCACGCACCTGGCCTTGATGGGCTTGGGGCGGCGCGTGCGGTCGCGCTGCGGCAGGAACTCGCGCTCGGGGCCCTCCGAGTCGCTGTCCGTCACCTTCTCGCCGCACTTCAGGTCCAGCTCCGCGCTATCTGTACAGTACGGGATACCGGGCACGCTGACGTCACGCACCTGGCCTTGATGGGCTTGGGGCGGCGCGTGCGGTCGCGCTGCGGCAGGAACTCGCGCTCGGGGCCCTCCGAGTCGCTGTCCGTCACCTTCTCGCCGCACTTCAGGTCCAGCTCCGCGCTATCTGTACAGTACGGGATACCGGGCACGCTGACGTCACGCACCTGGCCTTGATGGGCTTGGGGCGGCGCGTGCGGTCGCGCTGCGGCAGGAACTCGCGCTCGGGGCCCTCCGAGTCGCTGTCCGTCACCTTCTCGCCGCACTTCAGGTCCAGCTCCGCGCTATCTGTACAGTACGGGATACCGGGCACGCTGACGTCACGCACCTGGCCTTGATGGGCTTGGGGCGGCGCGTGCGGTCGCGCTGCGGCAGGAACTCGCGCTCGGGGCCCTCCGAGTCGCTGTCCGTCACCTTCTCGCCGCACTTCAGGTCCAGCTCCGCGCTATCTGTACAGTACGGGATACCGGGCACGCTGACGTCACGCACCTGGCCTTGATGGGCTTGGGGCGGCGCGTGCGGTCGCGCTGCGGCAGGAACTCGCGCTCGGGGCCCTCCGAGTCGCTGTCCGTCACCTTCTCGCCGCACTTCAGGTCCAGCTCCGCGCTATCTGTACAGTACGGGATACCGGGCACGCTGACGTCACGCACCTGGCCTTGATGGGCTTGGGGCGGCGCGTGCGGTCGCGCTGCGGCAGGAACTCGCGCTCGGGGCCCTCCGAGTCGCTGTCCGTCACCTTCTCGCCGCACTTCAGGTCCAGCTCCGCGCTATCTGTACAGTACGGGATACCGGGCACGCTGACGTCACGCACCTGGCCTTGATGGGCTTGGGGCGGCGCGTGCGGTCGCGCTGCGGCAGGAACTCGCGCTCGGGGCCCTCCGAGTCGCTGTCCGTCACCTTCTCGCCGCACTTCAGGTCCAGCTCCGCGCTATCTGTACAGTACGGGATACCGGGCACGCTGACGTCACGCACCTGGCCTTGATGGGCTTGGGGCGGCGCGTGCGGTCGCGCTGCGGCAGGAACTCGCGCTCGGGGCCCTCCGAGTCGCTGTCCGTCACCTTCTCGCCGCACTTCAGGTCCAGCTCCGCGCTGTGCGCCGCCGCCGCCGCCTCCTCGCACAGCGCCTGCGTTATCTGTACACACAACACCAACCCAAGGTCACAATACAGAAGAGATACGACCACTCGCTGCCCATTGTCTGGGAGTTCCTGGACTCGACGGGTCTCAGCGGTGAACTTTAAGTAAGGGCTGCCACAATAGATCAATAATGGTCGGTACGGCACATAAAAAGCCCAAAGCAAATATAATAATAAAGAACAATGTAATACAGTACCTAATATTGATTTAAAACCTTTAAGAAAGGTGTCCCGGAGCTCTGGCAAGTACTACCAACCCAAATCGATTAAGATGCAAATCTTTGCATATCTTACAACAACAAACTAGCTGGACTGCGGTTGAGTGAGAGCTTCAGGGTTATCATACAAAAATATTCCCGGTACTGCATGCTGTCAGAGATTTATATGGTTCGCAAAAAGTGTCCACATAAATACAATGACAGTCCTCATAAAAGTAGCTCTGAGCTAAATCACGGAGTGGTTAAACCAACTAAAATCGATAGTAATAAGCTGCAAAACTATATCTGACTCGCAGAAAAAACCAGTATGCGAAACCCTGTCAGGCGATTACATGATCTATCTAACGGCCCGGCCACTACTGCGTGCGACCAGCGGCATAAAAAACATAGCGATATATGAAGAACCAAGAGCCGCCGCGCACGGTTGCCGCACTATTCTCACGCCACGCCACATGCCGCTATAAGCCAAATCATCAGGGCCGGCCTTAGCTATACTGGCGTCCTGGGCGAGTCATTCATTGTGTGGCATTGTGTTAGACTATTAAAGAAACGCCCATTGGGGGCCAGCCCGAGGCAACTGCCCGGGTCAACCCCTCTAAAGCCGCCACTGCAAATCGTGACCGGACCGTAAGCTATGGTTTTACGACACATACCATTTTCTCGTCATCGCTGAGTTGCGGCGAGCCGACGTGGTTGAAGGAGGCAACCGTCACGGGCAGCTCGCACGCCGCCGTGTTGTTCGCGCTCTCGGACGGCGTGCGGGGACTCTGCAAACCACACAACGTTCAAATATCTATATATATAAAAGAAAGTCGTGTTAGTTACACTATTTATAACTCAAGAACGGCTGATCTGATTTGGCTGAAAATTGATGGGGAGGTAGCTTAGAACCAGGAGAAGGACATAGGATACTTTTTATCACGTTCCCGTGGGACGTGACATAAAACGTCATAAACGTGACAAAACGCAACTGATATGGAATAACAAAACGCAACTGAAAGCAATTTATCAGTAAAAAAAACAGTCTACCCGTTCATTTGTTAAAAAAAAAGGGTATAACAAAACAAAACGCAACTGACAGCTAAACGTAATGTAGTCTATGGTTAATTATAGTAGAATTTTGTAGTTGACCGGTTGATGTGTTTGTTATATTTTGTTAAAAATGGTATAACAAAACAAAACGCTAATTACAGCTAAACGTAATGTAGTCTATAGTTAATTGCAGTTGACCGGTTGATGTGTTTGTTTCGAGTTTCTATTAGCTTATTGTGCCGAGATCTATATCAATAAAATAAAGTTGAGTTAGTTCCGGCACTTATAACTCGAGAACGGCTGAACCGATTTTCACGATTTCGGCTTTGTTGTGATCGTCTCGGCCAAAAATTTAATAATATGCCAAAAAAAAGGAAAAGATACACAAAAAAGACCCCACAATTGCAATTTTTTAATTACGAGTTAAATAGTCCGCCATGGTCCAATGCGGCCAACATTATGAAATTGAATGACAGGATTCGAACCTGCGATAAAGTCTAAATCTTTACGGTAGATGGCGCTACGATGCCACCCTAAGGCATGTCGAAGCAACTGGTTGAAAAATTCAATGACTCTGACATCTGATTCGGTGGTCCAATTGGGAGGACGCCAGTGTTGGCCCGGAAAGCCGTTGGAAACGCAGGTTCGAATCCTGTCCGAATCATTAAATTTTTCAATTTTCGCTTCATTTGTAAACATTTAGTTTACGTTAGCAGACGTTACCTACTGCTTTAATAAAATAAGTAATTTGGGTGTAGCACATCGTTACTATCGATTCTCAACAAATTTGAGACGATGGTGCCGACGATAAAGTCTAAATCTTTACGGTAGATGGCGCTACGATGCCACCCTAAGGCATGTCGAAGCAACTGGTTGAAAAATTCAATGACTGACATCTGATTCGGTGGTCCAATTGGGAGGACGCCAGTGTTGGCCCGGAAAGCCGTTGGAAACGCAGGTTCGAATCCTGTCCGAATCATTAAATTTTTCAATTTTCGCTTGATTTGTAAACATTTAGTTTACGTTAGCAGACGTTACTGCTTTAATAAAATAAGTATTATGAAATTGAATTGACGCATTCGTAACATTATTACATAACACGACGAGTCTGTTCAAGATCAATAAATAAACGCCGGTAGCCGAGTTTGTAAGTTACGATTTTCAAATAAACCCAAACGTTGTCTGGACTTTTTTATTTTGTGTTTGTTGTGATTGTGTCTATCATAATGGACAACATCATATTTCTAACAGGTGGAAATTAATATAGAAATCTTGGAATTTATTCTGCTGTATTATATAACAGGACTAAATATTCCGCGTATTTCAAGTATTTTTTGCATAATAAACCGAAAACAATCCACAGTGATGAAAGTCAAGTTTTTTCCATAGGATTCAGTATTTATTTCGCAAGAAGAACGAATGATTGAGCAGCATTCCGGTAAACAATGTTTTGAAATTTGATAATGATAAATCCTTGATTGACGTTTAATAATGAAAATATGACGTATGCAGATTATTGCCATAGGAAAGCTGTTTGTAGCGCCACTATCCCTGGGCGGGACTGACGCTTGCTAGGCTATAAAATTACCGCAATCTAAGACAATTTAGTGCTGAGAGATTTAGGGTTGTCGTTTTAGACCAAACAGCGAAAAAAAAATTTTTTTTTTAATTTAACGTCAGATGACAGATGCCGAATTTTATTAACGAGATCAAATGAAAATCTAACCGATTCGTGGTGGGATTCATCGGCCATCTTTGTTCATGTTCATTTCATCTCATGTTTTAATAATTTATTTTTTATTTTTTTGATAAGTTTTTTAACACGGATGTCATGCATTGGTTATAAACCAAAAAAACTGATACTGGCACAAGCTTCGAGCCGCCATTTTCGGATTAATAATAAAATCTAACCGTGTTACTTAATTAATTACGTATTTGCTGGGATTAATTTACAAAAATGGATAGATTCGCACGTGTGTGGGTTGATGAGGAATATACTCCTCCAAAATACACCAAGAATGTTTTTGTGCCCGATTGGAAGAACGATTCGACGAAAACCCCCGATAAACGTTTCTTTCATGTGCCACATAAGAATAAAGGAGATTGGTGTTTAGCAGTGGGGAAATTGGTTCTGCCAAAGATACCATTATTAATCTGCGAAGACCATCTTGATGTAAGTTCAATAGTTACTGTTTCCAGAATCAGTAATGGATCAGTAATATGAATCAAACCAAACCGACAATTTTGAATTTTGATAATGTCAACCTCAACGACATTCCGTTTATTTTATTACTAAATCGGACTAAAGTAACCGTTCCATGGAGTCAGAGTTTTGGCGCAGGGCGGACACTGCCTACTAAAAACTGAACTTGAATGTCAGTGTCAATGTGTGCGTGTAAGACGCACAGGGCTGCCTCAGACGCATTGCAACAACTTTAATTGCACATAAATATGACATAAGCTAGAAAATTATCACCACCACACGACAACGGTAGTGGTCTTGATGGTGATAGTGGTGATGATGATGGTGGTGACGGTGGTGATGGTGGTAGTCCGTGGTGGTCATGCTGGTGGTGATGGTGAATGTGGTGGTGGTGGTGGTGATAGTGGTGATGATGATGGTGGTGATAGTGGTGGTGGTGATGGTGAATGTGGTGGAAGTGGTGATGGTGATGGTGGTGGGGATGGTGTCGGTGGTAATAGTGGCGAGAATGATGATGTTGATGATGATTGTAGTGATGATGGTGATTTTGGGGTCATTTATATCATTAGCCATCACCATCGGCACCGTCATTACAATCATCATCGTCATCATCATCACCACCATGACCATCATCATCAGAACCAACATCGCCATCATCATACCTAATCATCATCATCATCATCACCAGTCACCACCATATTCATCATCATCACCAATCACCACCATATTCATCATCATCATCATCATCACCAGTCACCACCATATTCATCATCATCACCACCACCAGTCGCCACCTTCATCATCATCACCACCAGTCTCCACCATCATCATTATTACCATCACCAACACCATCACTATTTCACGAGTCAATGCCCACCTATAACCCATATACACAGTTAGATACACAACCCTTTCAAAATTTTCTACGCAGCAAACTCGATTCCTACTCGGTGCCCTTGCGGGGTGAGGTAACTCGAATTAGGGGCGGGGGTGTGCGGGTTCATTCTGTATGTAGTACTATAAAGTATACTGTGGTTTTGGTGTTGCCACATTTTATAATGAGTAAGTTTTTATAAATTAATAATAAAATAAGTATATAGTTATCTCAGAAAAAATATATAAACTTATAAACTTAATTTCATGCACTGAAATCGCTTATCTTAGCTATAAGAACAGACATTACATCTTTCGATGCAGAATTCAGAAAAATAATAAAATTATAGTCATAAAAATATGAAATGTTGTACATTATCAGTGGTGGTAGTCTGAATTTAGCTATCTCTACCCACATTTATCGACTTTCAGGCGGTACGAAGTTCGCCGGGTCAGCTAGTATTAAATAAATAAATAAAAACATTCAAATATAATTATGGAACTAATTGACAGGAGAGAGTAACACGATACAGCGCCTCTAACACAGAGAGAGTATCGTCTAATTGAGTAATTTGTCTGCCATTGACAAAGAAGTTATTTAGCTCAAAAGGTTTTTAGAAAAATGTCCAAATCTACTTTATTATATATAGGTGAAAAACTTAACTAAAGGACTAGATGTGTGTGGTGTAAAAAAATTGTATAGAAGTCAAGAGGCCCCGAGACGGTCAAACACGTTTGATTCAAACACGCAAAGCTAGATTCAAACCATTTTGATCGTTTACAAAGCTATTTTAATTGGGTTGTTTAATAACATTTCATATTTTTGTTGTGTTTGACGCGCCGTTTGATTGTGTTCCGACGCGTTTGAAGAATGCAAATAATTGCATCATCCAAATAATTTTTGTATCATGCTTGCATCGCATATGAGTTACTTTTAACTGTAGTATACTGTACAAATTGTACAATCTTAGCTATAGCGAAAACTATTCTGATAAGACCTTTTAGTCCATCTCTTTCACTCAGTATCAACCACTGGGAGGCGTGGCTTATTCAAGCCACTCCTACCCAAGAAACTCTTATTCGTGATATCGGGGCAGATAACCTCCTGGTCACTATAACTTTCTCTACGCGCCAAGATAACGTATGGTGTGAAGTTGTAAACACATTTCTGACAAACTTATCTGAATGGATAAAGATACATGACTGATATCGAAGTGTGTAAGTGAACTACTTATTTCACAATAATTGTCATCCCACCATACATAACAGGCATATTGAAGATCTAAAAAGGTACTTCCCATAAAACTCTTTAGAGGAGAAAATCTCACTTCCTGGTCAAGACAAGACGTAAAACTTTAAACAAACCACGAGCGGTAATTCGTAAAGCCGCGGATCGCATATTTATCGCCTTCGGTTATCCCTCTCCTTCGGTTCGGGCCACAAACCCCTGCGATATGGTACATTCACGAATTCACCGCCATTCCATATGTAATGTAACAAAAGCCAAATCTTTAATGGGGCACCAAAGGATTAACTTTATAATAATTTGATACCATTTTTTTATAAACCAATCAACAGATTTCCAGTCATTCCTAGAAGCTATATCAAAAATGGTTGATCCGATCAGTTTGCTAAATATCTAAATAAGGAATAGAACCTTTTAGGAAACAAATACTGAACTTCAATTTTTTTTTTACTTGTATTAAACAGTATGTTTTCTTACCTGTGGCATAGATCCCGTGGGGTCCCTACTGCTCGACGACTTTCTCCTGTCCTTATTGCACCACTTCCATTCGGGATGAGCCTTGAAATGCGCCTCCTTTACCTGTGCACGAGAAACAGAAGAAATTTACTTAAAATGCAATACAAACCCACCAAAAACATTTCATGTAAAATTGGCGGCTAAGACTCGCAAGCTCTTAACCCTGTCGCAGTAAAAAAGTTATCAGATCCCAGGAAAACCCAAGCCTTTAACACACCCTGCCTATTACCTTGGTTTAAAAAGTATGGCCTGGCCGTTTAATTCAGAACATTTTAAGAGCCATTGAAAAGGTCATCTTATGCAAACTTAGGTTCCGGCAGATACTCTAGGCTCATTTAGGATGTATTCATAGTTGTACATTACTTGACCTGGTATATATAAGTATGGCTATGCTTCTATAGTCCTTCGTTTGTCGTTGTGTACGATCTCATTGAAGAAAACAGTACTGTTGTGGGGTTTTGTACCTCATTATCGTCCATCGTAAAAGAGATGAGTGCTTCATAGATAAGGTGTCATTTAGGTGGATTTTCAACTCTAAGGCCTTTACCAAGAGTTAAAATTGCGTTAATAAAGTCTCTCTCTTCGTTCCCTCACTGCTGAGGATCGTGACTCCTTCTGATTCCGTCAACTAGTTGTCTCCATCGGTTACGTTCCGTTGCTTGGTGGAGTGCAGCACTGACAGATATGTCCAACTCCTCAGGTATCTGGTCTGCCCACCTTTTGGGACTTCTGCCTCTAGGTCTTTTACCTTCGATTTTACCAGTTACCATCAGGCGTTCTAAATTATTCGTCTCTCTGCGTGCAACATGGCCAAAATACATCACTATTCGTTGTAAGCAGGTAGTTGATAAGCGTTGTGTTTTCTCTATCTTTAGTTGCTTCAGAATAGAGACATTTGTGCGGAAAGCTGTCCATGGTATCTGCAGCATACGGCGCCAGCACCACATCTCAAAAGCATCGATTCTCTGTCTGTCGGCGGCTTTGAAGGTCCATGTTTCAGCACCGTATAAAGCGATGGAAAAGACAAGGGAACGGACCAGGTGTATTTTGGTACGGTAGGTTATGTTATGGTCCCTCCAAACTTTGCTAAGTTGGATCATTGCTGTCTTAGCCATGCCAATTCGCCTGCGTATTTCAGGTTCGCTACTTCCCTTATTTGTTATTAAAGAGCCAAGATATTGAAATTGGTTTACGGTCTCATAATCATTTAGGAGATCAGTGCGTTGGATAGCCGCGAACCTGTCAATGATCATCAGCTTAGTCTTGGCTTTGTTTATTGCTAAACCCATGCCCAAGCTAAACGTTTCCAGCCGATGTAGCAGCTCCGCCATTTCACTTTCTGATGATGCGAAAAGGGTGGTATCATCTGCGTATCTGAGGTTAGATATTTTGACTCCACCTATCTTTATACCACCCTCCCAGTCTTCTAGCGTTTGACGCATAATATGCTCTCCGTATATGTTAAATAGAATAGGAGAGATTACGCATCCCTGACGAACGCCCTTTTGAAATTTAATAAAGTAAACACGATTAATTTTAAAGCAATTTTAACTCTTGGCAAGGCCTTGACAAGGCAAAATGACACCATATCTAGAGACCGCTTCTCTTTTATGAAAGACGAACGATATTAAGGTACAAAACCACACAACAGTACTGTTTTCTTTAATGAGATCGTACACAACGCCAACCGAAGGACTATACCAGCGAATCGGACTTTATATTCCCACACGAACCCACAAGCTATCTTCTTCAAGTATATTCGAGTTACAGGAATGATTAGGAGCGAAACGCGATCGCACAAAAGTACAGACGTGTAAAAATCTGTTCAACGTTGAACTGTGTCATCCTGCCTTGGGGCGTGGCGGGAATGGAATCGGGCTAACGGACATGCCACAACTTTCGGTGGCGAGCGGTTGAGCGAGAGATCCGAGCGCGGCGGCCATACGAGTGAGCGAGACACGCTCCGGTTCCGCTCGCCGTAAGAGGTTGAATGACACAGATGTTGGCGAGTACTCACCTCACTAGCCAGCTCGTGGTACTTCTGCTTCTCCTCGGGCTTGAGCGCGTACCACCACTCGCCCAGGATCTTGCTGACGGTGCGGTTGTCCTGGTTGGGGTGCCGCTGGTGCACCATCTGGCGGTGCCGCTTCGAGAATATCATGAACGCGTTCATCGGCCGACGGATCCGGTTGTGCTCCTTCTGGAAACAAACATTCAGTTTTAAGGTTTTTTTATGTCGTAGTGGGCAAACGAGCTATCGGATCGCCCGATGGAAAGCGATTACCGTCGCCGAAACACCTGCAACACCATGTTCCGTACGCTTATGTACCGGCAGGAGCGGAACATTGCTCGTATAACTCACCGGCAGATGAGTTCTTGTATCGCCGTTATATTCCTCAATAGAAATCGTTAGCGTCTCACCACATAAGCAACGTTGAAACTATAACGTCAAGATCACGAACAACACATTACGAAAGTGAAGCGGGCTGGGATAACAGACCGTGCCCCTCGACATCCTTTTATCGAAGCCATTTAGAACATTATCGAATAGGCTAGTTGACCCAGTTTTGAAATATATTTGAAATGGTTAATAATGATCTTACTAGCTCTAAAAAAAGTCTTGTATTTTTCTGAAAGCTAATAAAGCTAAATTTTATCAATTGAAAATTAGAAATTTCATAAACAGTCAAAAACACCGTCCGCCATTTTTCCCTTTCGCTAATCTGTGGCGTGACGTAGAATTACCTGTAAATATTCAAAATTAGACCGTCGTATAATGCCATACCGCTCACTCCAATATACTTTGACAGGAGATCGAGAGGGACGGCACTATTCGAAGTCGTCAAAGTAGACTTTCAGTTTTGTTTACATGACCGATGACGTCGCTATCATAAGCGAAAATGGCGGACAGCGTTTTAAGCATATCAATATACAGATTAAAAACCATATTTTCAAATTCAATTTTTTCAGCCATCTTTCACTTTTATAAATTGAAATATATATATATTTAGGTTTCCTTTGGTAAATACTATACGGAATAAACATTAGTTTATTACAATTTGACATGAGTCAACTAGCCTATTCTCTGTATTTCGTTGTATGATATTTTTTTTAAATAATATCAGGTACCGATTGGTTGCGAGAGCTGATGACGATGATAGGTATCGAGACACCGACACCAACGTACCTTATCCTGTCCGCGGGCCGCCGTCACACCGTCCACTGAGAACGACACAAGAGTCGCGAAGCGTAGTTGTGCTAGACGGGCAAGGGCAGATACCGATTAGTTGCCAGGAGAGCTGATGATGATAGGTACCAGGCGACGTACCTTATCCTGTCCGGCGGAGGCCGGCAGCGAGGAGAGGCTGTGCGAGCGCCGCTTGCTGCCGTCGTCGCCTCCGCCGGCCTCGTCGGCCGGGTCGAACACGTCCTCGTCCTCCTCCGTGCACATTGCCGTCACACCGTCCACTGATAACAACACAAGGGAATGTCTGCCTAGGTCGTAAGTGGGATTTTCTGGAGAAAATCGCACTTCCTGATCAACGCAAAACTTTAGGAAAACCTCGTAAATTAAAAATTCGTAAAGCCCCACATTGCATATTTATGACCCTCGCCTTCGATTCGGGCCACAATCACCTGCGATCTGGGATTCACCACCCTAGGTATTTAATGTAATGTCAAGTCGGGTCGTAGACCAACAACATCAACTTCTGTTCTATCATTGAAAATGTTTACGTTTTCCTGATCGAGTATAGTGCCCCGATTCATGAAATTATGAAATTTGCCTGTAATTTCATAGTCTTCTTGCTGGAGGGCTTCAAAGTGAAATTCGAATTGCCAAAATCGGTCGGTAACTTTCTGAGATTGTCTAATGTTTGTTAAAAATTTCATTTTTTTTTTCGTTGACTTGGATCCTGAATTTCGCAATAATGATTTTTTGAGCTCTCTATTCAAGAAACTGAAAAATAAATCTCAGGATTGAATTCAGCTACAGTTTGAGCCATCTTATGAGGAGGCGGGCGGACAAAAAAATGTAGACGGTAGCGTGTGCTTTATTTCTAAATTACATTTTCAATGTCTTTGATAGTTGCGCATAGTTTGAGATACGTAATTTTTTGAACGAACATTGATATTATCTTGAATACCAAGCCCACGGATTGAAATCGATTTTACTGCTCTTACTCACCACCCTCAGTCTTGATCTCCTCGGTCTTGATGTGCGGCGTGTGCGGCGTGTGCGGGGTGTGCGGCGTGTGCGGCGTGTGCGGCGTGCGCGGCGTGCGCGGCGACGGCGGCGCGGCCGGCGGCGGCGACGCGGCCGTCAGCAGCGGCACGAGCGACTGCCACGGGAACACGCCGCCGCCGACACCGCTCGTCGACACTGGAGAACATAAACAACATAAAAAATAAAGTAAAGAAATCTATAGTTCATTAACTCGGTAACAATATTTCAGTAGGCCGATTGCACGAACACTTCAAGGTGAGAGAAAGTGTATGTCTCACACGTTATCATAGTTTCGTGAGATCGTTCAGAATTAATATTGAACGAATATATTGTAGCACATTAATGGACTTTTTTAAACTATCGTGTTAGTTAATGCTACTTATACATTTTTGGTAATATCGTGGTGGTGAATTGGTGAATGTCCCAGATCTCAGGAGTTCGCGCATTAATATATATGCGATCTAGGACTTTACGAATTACCACCCGTGGTTTATCTAAAGATTGGCCAGGTAGTGAGATTTCCTCCCAGAAAATACCAGTTACGGCCTAGGCTGACGTAAAAATAACATTGTAACATGTGTCTATATAATTTAAATTATATAAATGTAATAAATAAATGCATACCGCAATATGTAAATATGTATCTGGCAGGGGCACTCAGGTTTTCGACTTGTCCGGTGGTAAACATTTGAGTGTTCGGGTACGCACTCCCGCCCCCCCGAGCTACTACGTGTCACTTCCTCATCCTTCCGTGACAGTAGTATCCTTTACCTTTTTCCCATCCTAAGTCCCCTTAATATACTCCTTCTTTGTATTCCTCCTATCGTACTTTCGCTGCCCCTCGCTGCGTAAAGGAGCGGCTTCCCGGGGTGCTGGGAAGCACGGTTGGTAGTACAGCGTAGCTAAGCTACTAGCCAAGTCCGATGGACTCGCTAACAAATGACGGGTGCGGTCCTCCAGCATTTTGGGGGTTGTGCGGCGGGTTAACAGCCCACCCACGGAAAAAACAACACGTTAAGAAACCGACACAAGAGAAAAAACGATCTCCCAAAAACAACGACAACTGGCGTGGAATTAAGGATCTCCGATTAGCCTCGTGGAATGTACGTTCTCTATACAGACCGGGCGCCCTATACCAGGTAAACAATCAGCTGCGACGATATAGAGTTGGTGTCGCAGCTCTTCAAGAGGTTAGGTGGCCGGGCCAAGGAGAATGTGTTGTGGACAAGGATTCAATTTTATTCTATAGTGGTGGGGATGCTGCGCAACATACCTCGGGCACCGGATTCATGGTGGAAAAACAGCTAATAAATAACGTGATTCGTTTCGACGCAGTATCTGATAGAATTTGCGTCCTGCGTATAAGAAGCATATTTTCGAATATTTCTATAATAAATGCGTACGCCCCTACAGAGGTGGCAGATGACACTTTAAAAGATGCTTTCTATGAACACCTAGAATCTGTGTACGATCAACTACCAAGTTTCGACGTTAAAATACTTGTGGGCGATCTGAATGCCAAGGTTGGACGTGAGGAAGCATTTGTGCCAACGTTTTGCGTCATCCAAGGCTATGGTGATAAAAAGCACAATGTTTCCTCATAAGGATATTTACAAAGGGACCTGGAAGTCTCCTGATGGTCGCACTATCAACCAAATTGACCACGTTCGTATCGATGACAGGCATAAGAGTAACATAGAAAATGTAAGAAGCTTCAGAGGTGCAGATTGTGATAGCGACCACTATTTGGTTGGAATAAAATTGAAACTTAAGATAAATATAGTAAGACACCAGCAGACCGTTAAACAAAATAATTTTATAAAAACAGATAGCTTAAAGAATCCCAAAATTAAAGAAAAGTTTCAGTTAGAATTAAGCAATAGATTTAAAGATTTTCCGGATCAAGATGATATAGATAGTACCTGGGAAAATATCAGAAACACTGTGAAAGAGGTAGGACTTTCAATAGCTGGACGGAAACCTAAAAAGAAGAGGAAAAAGTGGTGGAGTGCGGAATGCGATCGAATTGTACAAGAAAGAAGGCATTATAAATTACTGTCGGAACAGGATAATCAGTGGGCTATTAAATATAAACAACTGCAATCAGAAACAAAAACAATAATTAAAAGAGCAAAGAGACAACACTTGAATAAAATTGTAAACGATATGGAAACACTAATTAAAGCCAATCAGTCCAGAAAGTTTTACCAAGAAGTAAGGTCATTCAAGAAAGGATACCAACCGTCGACACAGCTCCTTGTAGACGACAGCGGTAATTTAGTAACCTCGACTGATGACATTAAGACCATGTGGCAAAATTACTTCGAGCATTTGCTTAACTGTCCCCCGATTGATGAACAGTCCACCTTCGCTATACAGGATAACAATGATCTCGTTGTACCTCTAACGTTCGAGGAAGTACGCAGACCTATCCTGAGGCTTAAAAACAACAAGGCCGCAGGCGTTGACGGGTTACCATCGGAGGTGTGGAAGTATGGCGGAGGGGCAGTCCAGTCTAAGCTATTTGAATTGCTGTGCAAAATTTGGGATATTGAACAGCAACCTCAGGAATGGAATACAGGTGTCATCTGTCCGGTCCACAAGAAAGGCTGCAAAAAGGTGTGCTCAAATTACCGAGGGATTGCTCTGCTCCCAACGGCGTATAAGGTCTTGTCATATGTACTCCTTCATAGGCTGGAACCGTATGCGGAAAAAATCCTTAGTGATTATCAGTGTGGATCCCGCAAAAATCGCAGTATAATTGACCAGATCTTCCTTCTCAAGCAACTTATGGAGAAAAGATGGGAATACGCTCAGAGCATCCACGTATTGTTTGTAGATTTCACAAAAGCATATGACAGCATTGACCGAGCTGCCCTGTATTCTATATTAAGAAATTTCAACATACCTAAAAAACTTGTCGATATGATCCGAGTAGCCACCGGCGAAAGCCGAATGCAGGTGAAGGTGGGTAATGAGTTTACGGAACCCTTCACGGTGAGTACCGGCCTGAAGCAAGGTGACGCCCTTTCACCTATGCTTTTTAATTTGGTTCTGGAACACGTCCTTAAAAATGTGGTTGCACTTGATTCTGGAGTGGACCTAAATGGAAGGCATAGACTGATAGGGTATGCAGACGACTTGGCTTTATTAGGGGAAAACCGTGAAGAGGTAGAAATATCGACAAGAGTTTTGGAGCAAGACGCAGCAAAAGTAGGTCTCAGGATCAATCACGCTAAGTCGGAGTACCTCCATATGAAGCGTTTCAGGAATAACCGTGCCAAAAGAGAGGACCTACTTGTAGGAGAATCCTCCTACAAGGGTGTGGCGAAATTTAAATATCTCGGGTGCACGGTTACCGACTCGCATACAAGAGAGGACGAGATCAACATCCGTATCCAGAACACCTTACGCTGCAGCGCGGCACTTCATAGGGTGTTGGTGTCCAAGCTCCTCAGCAGATCTACAAAGCTGCGAATATACAAAACCGTCATTAGACCCATATTAATGTATGGCTGTGAGGCTTGGACGCTGACCCTTAGGGAGGAGAAAAGTTTGCTAGTTGCAGAAAGAAAGGTGTTCAGAAAGATTCTGGGACCTACACAAAGAGAAGATGGAAGCTGGAGGATCCGCAAAAACACGGAGATCGCCGAACTAGTGGCCGAACCTAACATCATTGGCGAAACCAAGGCACATCGTCTTCGCTGGATTGGCCACGTCGAGAGAATGGGGGATGATCGAAATGTCAAGAGAGCATACTTGGGCCGACCAATTGGACGACGTCCTGTTGGTCGCCCCAAGTATCGCTGGAAAGACATGGTGGAGGCGGATCTGCGTGAGCTGGGAGTTAGCGATAGCTGGCACGAAGTGGCGCAGGATCGGGCAAGATGGCGTGCTCTTGTGTTGGAGGCCAAAACTCATTTTGGGTTGCTGCGCCAAAGTAGTTAGTTAGTTAGTTAGTTATACCGCAATATGTAAAGTAAATGCGATAGCGTGGTTATTAAATCATCATCTTTACGATTACGCATTTGCGTACGGCAATGTTTTATCAATGATACTATGTTCTTTCAACCCGTTATTGAAGATAAGTTTAACTTTAGATTAGAGATACGGGTGAAATTCGGTCGTAAACACTTACATGTCATGCGTCATGACATGATATACGACCGGAAATGCATTTTTGTGCCACGTAATGGTAATAAACACATCCTTAATGTACAATATGATGCTACGATATCCATATATAATTATTAAGTAAACAAATAATGTATTGACGAGGAATTCAAAGGTTCGTACCTTTTCGACTTTATGTGATGTTATGAAAGTCCAAGAGTGACAAGCCTTTTGATTTCGCGACTGTAGGTACGATCCCAGCTTAAAGAATATCTAGGTATGCACTCACACTTGTAGTAGAGTTGCTAAGCCGCGAAATTGTGCGCATCGGGTTACAAGCATGAAATTTTTACCACACATAGAACGTTCCACGGTGATTATTTTCAGATGTGGAGGGAAGTCAAATTCGTCCCCTGTGTGGGAGAGCGGGGTGAAGAGGACCAAGTACTACTCTTTTTCTTTTTTTTATTACTGATCAGTAAAGGCTATTAGGGTTTGTGCTACATCGTTTTCGTGTAAAATAGATATCAGCTATTAATTTTTTATGTTATTTAAGAATAGTTTCATATTAAAATTTGGGTTTATTGCCGAAAAGGTAAAAATCACAACAAGTTTTTTTTATTCAGAACGATAAATTAGTTATCTATCCTGGATATTTACAATAAAAAAAAAATATTACTAAACAGAAAATTTAATCTTGTTTTTAAACATGTATACATATTGGGCACATCTCATACAAAAAGTACCTTGAAAAAAATGTTGATGCTAAGCTTAGCCTGCGTGTTCTAGTACATTTTGCTAAGTCGCGAAATTGTGTACATCGGGATACAACGACGAAATTTATACCACGGATAGAGTATTCTGCGGTGATCATTTTCAGATGTGGAGGGAAGTTAGATTCGTTCCCTGTGCGGCGGGAAAGCGGGGTGAATAGGACAAAGGAGTCCTCTTTTTCTTTTTATATTACTGATCAGATAACGCTACTAGGACTTGTGTGGTATCGTTTTCGTGTAAAACAGATATCAAAAATTCATTATTCATATGTTATTTATTGATACTATTGATGGTACCATATAAAAATATGGTTGTATTTCCGAAATTGTAAAAATCACAAAAAGTTTTTTTTATTCAGGGAGATAAATTAGTTATATTTCCTGAATATTTACAACTAACAAAAATATAACAAAATAGCAAATTTAATCTAGTTTCTAAAAACATAAACATATTGGGCACTCTCGATACAAACAGTAACCTAAATAAATTGTTGATGTTGAGATTAGCCCGTGTGCTCGTTATACATTAGCAAAAAAATATTTTGTTTTAATTGCATTAATTTGTTTTTCTAGGACGTATATAGTAAATATTATATGTAAAAGCCCGTTAATAATCATTATTTAATGTATTTAATGAAGCGAAATAGGATGCGTTCGGAGATTTACGTTGGTTACGCCGACTTAAACATATATTTTAACCTACTATTTGTATGAGAAGTTCCCAATATGCATATATTTTTAGAAACCAGATTAAATAAGCTTTTTAAAATAATAATAATATTTTGAAAATGTTAACGAAATTTAACTAATTTACCTCACTGAATAGAAAAAACTTGTTGTGATTTTTACCTTTTCGGCCATACACTCATATTTTTATATAGAACTATACAAAAATAACATAAAATATGAATTTCTGATATCTGTTTTACACGAAAATGATACCAGACAAGTCCTAGTAGACTTAACTGACCAGCAATAAAGAAAGAAAAGAGGTAAACTTGATCCTCTTCACTCCGCTCTGCCGCCTCACAGGGGACGAATCTGATTTCCCTCCACATCTGAAAATTATCACCGGAAAACACTCTATCTGTGGTAGAAATTTCATGCTTGTAACCCGATGCGCACAATTATGTTAGAAAACAGCGGACTAACAACTCTACTATTGGCTAGATTACTTCCGAAGTCTGTCTTAGAATTCTAAGACGAACTATTTTAATAAACTCACATTCTTCAAAAATTCTCTCACTGTGCTATATTTACATACATCATATTGTACTTATATGAAGTTTTAGAAAATAAACACATACACAAATCTGCGGTGCTACCATATCTTGACGCGACTTTGCTTGTCGCGCGACTTAGCGTCACCTGTCTTGCTCGTAAAGTTACATGTTGTAAGAAAACAAGGTAAGGCACTCAGGAATGACATGTGGACTTTCGACGTCATCACGCTATGATTGGTTGGTTGGTTCTGTCAATCCGTTTTTGTGTTGCCAGTAGTGTATTATAATACTCCCCGATTCCCTTGTTACCTGTATGAATCCCATTAAATTTTGAGTGTTTTAAATCAATTATTGCGCCGAAATAAAATTTAGTCAAAGAACATGACAACTGTAATGCATAATCGCATTATTATTTTTTGTACGACTGGCGGCAAACCTTTTTTTTTATTTTGTTACCATTAAGCGGCAACTAATCAGTTACGTAGAAAGTCTCATTAGCCGGAGTGTCATACCTCGTTTTCTTATACCATGGTATAGTATTGAAAGCGACAGGTAGTAGGAAATTGCCAATTATTAACATACATAATAACAACTGAATATATTTTAGCATAACGTAGCCAGTTATATTAATTGAATATCCATTTATGAATAGAAAATGCATGATATAGACAATGAATAGACTTACCTAAATCTAGGAGTTTGAAATATTGTAAAAAAAATATATATATATAATTTTAGTCATTTAATGATTGAGAATGTTAACCACAATAACCATAAAGGTGGTTTGGAATGCCATAGATGAATGAGTATGAGTATGATTAAACGTAGATATGTATTTGAATGTTAATATCCGCTCCATAGCTCTCTAAAGTCCTACCGTGCTCTCTAAAGTCCTATGCCTAATAATAATGATTTCATCACATTTGCTCGTAAAAGATGGTATTACATGCAGGTGTACTGAAGGACAAAGGAAAGGGAATAGTTCCCGTGGGAGTTATAAATTGTTATAACTCCCGAGGAAGTTATGGTTTTAGTTTTAAAAATATAGTACGCACTCGCAGACTACTCAGACTAAGGAGGTTTCAACCCAGCCAAGGTTTTTTGTTGTATCAACAAAACTTGCCTACCAGCAAATTTTATTGTGTATTGAATTAATATGGTATATGTAACTACATTAATATTTACGTTTTACAATTATTTAAGTGTATTTTGCAATTATTTTATTATATTTAATTTTAAATTATCATTACAATCCGGCAGTACAGCCTGTCAAGTTTCTAAACTAAACGCACTTCCTAGCATTATCTGTGGTAGACGACACAAAAAAAAGAATAAAAGTTAAATATTATTGGTTAGATACTATTTAGTTTTGTAACAAAAATACTGTTCGTATTTAAGTTTTATAATATTACCGTGTTAATTATTACTGCATAATATTGTTAATTGTTATTTGTTTAATGATAGATAGTAAGATTTTGTGTACATTTGTTTTCTGTTTTAAGCTGATGGCCGTTTTGCCAGTGCTTATAGTAAATTAAAAAAATATATACAGAAAAAAGTTAGTAGTCAATCGTTATCGTTTAATGTTTATTTTTTACTTATTTATTTGTTATATACTCCCAAATGTGATGAAAAATATTGTGTGTATGGCGGGTAGTAAGGGGATTACACACTCAGGACATTAAAAGCCCTCCGCCTTCGGCGTCGGGCTTCTAATAGTCCTTCGTTAGTAATCCCCTACTTACTACCCTTATGACACAATATACTATACCTATGATGGCGGTGTGCGACGTGGGCGGCGGCAGCACCGGCAGCAGGTGGCTCGGCCGCACGATCACCGCACTGTTGTTCACGTTATTCACCTGAAATGCCTTCATTACTTAATCGTTTTTCAATGTTCCGTACCTAAAAGGTCAAAACGGGACCCTATTACTGAGACTCCACTGTCTGTCTGTCTGTCACCAGGCTGTATATTCTCATGAAACGTGACAGCTGTTGAAACTGTCACAAATGATGTATTTCTAAACATATGTGTAAATGTAAATATTGTACGCCGTAATACGGTAGATTGTGACACTCTCCAACTGTTTTATTCCAATTGCTTTGTATCGCACAATCAAGCAATAAATAATTTCGATTTTCCGTTGCCGTTATAACAACAAAAACCAAAAAGCTCCCATACAACAGACGTGAATATTTAGCAGTTTTTTTTTTATTTAATGGTACGAAACCCTTCATGCGTGAGTCCCACTTGCTCACTCACACTTGGCCGGTTTTCAATATATAAAATGTTATACGTTGAGAACGATTTAAAGCAGGACTTGATTTGTACATTGAATCATTTTTCAACGAAACAAAAGAACAGGAGTCAAAAATGTAATGTCCATGGGAAAGGCACATAAGTAGTGAAATTGGATGCAATTTTTGTTTCACTATTCTTTTTTTTAAGTTCTCTCAGATACTACACCTAGCCCGTAGGAAACAAATTATTGTTCACATTCGATCAAAAATAATAACTCAAACGTACAGGCATAATGTGAAACATGAGTTACAATAATAAATCCAGCAACATTTAATATTCATAATTTTCCGCTTCACTCAAAAATCGAAAACTCTGAGCATATCATAACACATAAATGCCAATTCCTTTGTTTATGTTTTGGGACAATTGAAAATATACTAAGCCCTTTTTTGCGGTCGGTTAAAAAGACCACCCGCGTGCCAACTTAACTATAACGAAAAAAAAAATAACAGGGAAAACCCCATCCAAGGCTTTACAATACAAATACTGGGAAGCGATTAATTGCTACCTGACGTTTATCAAAGATAATTATCTGTGCGTGGAATTCGTACACATCTAAATATTAAAAAACTGAAGGAAAACATGACTTAAGAAACTATGAGATAGGGAATAAAATCGAATGGCGATTAGAGTCCCATTTCACTATTACTATGAGTACTATTAACGGTCGTAGGAATCCATTGATTGGCCAACTTCTTATTCATCGTTACCTGACCTACTTTGGTCCCGTTTTCTGAATGACGGTAATTATTGATAACTGCTATTCAGAACTTCGTTAGTAGGTTAAGACTTCATTATCAAAGATTATTCAATAAATTATCAAACTTTATCGATCACGCTGAAACGGCTGCCCGTCACTTCCTCAGAGTACAGCGAAGAAAGAGATGGGTAATTTTTACACTGTGGTTGCGCTAGAGCAAAGATACTTATAGGACATTTTTTACTTAAAAAAAAGTTAAAAAATAAACACGCTGATGAAAGGGGGCTTCTAGCGTTTTATATTCCCATCTAATCCAAGAAAATTAGATTGCAATATATGGAAAATTTGGCAAAATGAAAGGTCAACTTTTATCTATCAGGATATGTAGGTTATAGAGCCAAGTTTAATTTTATCTACTTTCCCCCCCTCTCAGGGGTGAGCGTCACCCCCCCGCGCCCTCGAATGTGTCCCGGAGCGCGGTATTTTCCACTTTAGAAGAAAACCGTGTACGATACATACAAAGTGTATAAGAACGAAGTAATCCTGAATAAATTTACTATAAACCTTTCGTACATACAAAAGCGATAGCACTTATACAATCAGCGCAATCTGTTACCAAATACTAACGTTTTTAATTATTGATCTTTTTTTTCTGCTAAAAGGTTAGTTATCTCAAAAACTGCACACTTCTCGGCCAAAATATGTATAACAAAAGTAAAGAATGGACAATGTTCTTTCTAAAAATGTATAATTTATTTCTGTTACTCTTTAATTTACCGTTGCAATGCTATTTTTAAAATTTAAGTCATTTGGCCATTATGCGAAATATAAATATTCGTACTAGTTAAACGGTGTTACTTGCAATACCATAGACTTCTTATATGTTTTTCTGTAATCTACAAGTATTGAACTATATTCTGTATTTTTTTTTTTTAGCCTCACTATTTTAGGAAATAAGGGGTGTGGGAATCGTCAAGTTTTGCTCATTTTCGTAAATCACTTCAAACCCGTTTAATTTAGAATTATATAATACATATATTTGAGATGTTCATAATGTACCCTTTCATTTGATATGTCACACGATATACTATGCCATTTTTTTTTCTATTTTGCCCCCTAAACTGGCCCTCATGTCAAAATTTATTTATTTGCGTTACGTTACGTTACACGTCCATGTTTGGGTCATCAATTTACATACGTGTACAAAATTTCAACTCAATCGGTCCAGTAGTTTCGGAGAAAATTCGCTATGATTATAGTAGGATCCCTCGTGTGTCTGTGTCAGTCCGTCCGTCGGTCATAGCCAATTTGCTCCGAAACTACTGGACCGATTGAGTTGAAATTTTGTACACGCATGTAAATTGATGACCCAAACATGGACGTGTAACGTAACGTAACGCAAATAAATAAATTTTGACATGAGGGCCAGTTTAGGGGGCAAAATAGAAAAAAAAATGGCATAGTATATCGTGTGACATATCAAATGAAAGGGTACATTATGAACATCTCAAATATATGTATTATATAATTCTAAATTAAACGGTTTTGAAGTTATTTACGAAAATGAGCAAAACTTGACGATTTCCCCACACACCCCTTATTTCCTAAAATAGTGAGGCTAAAAAAAAAAAAAAAAAACAGAATATAGTTCAATACTTGTAAATTACAGAAAAACATATAAGAAGTCTATGGCATTGCAAGTAACACCGTTTAACTAGTACGAATATTTATATTTCGCATAATGGCCAAATGCCTTAAATTTTAAAAATAGCATTGCCACGGTAAATTAAAGAGTAACAGAAATAAATTATACATTTTTAGAAAGAACATTGTCCATTCTTTACTTTTGTCATACATATTTTGGCCGAGAAGTGTGCAGTTTTTGAGATAACTAACCTTTTAGCAGAAAAAAAAGATCAATAATTAAAAACGTTAGTATTTGGTAACAGATTGCGCTGATTGTATAAGTGCTATCGCTTTTGTATGTATGAAAGGTTTATAGTAAATTTATTCAGGATTACTTCGTTCTTATACACTTTGTATGTATCGTACACGGTTTTCTTCTAAAGTGGAAAATACCGCGCTCCGGGACACATTCGAGGGCGCGGGGGGTGACGCTCACCCCTGAGAGGGGGGGAGAGTAGATAAAATTAAACTTGGCTCTATAACCTACATATCCTGATAGATAAAAGTTGTCCTTTCATTTTGCCAAATTTTCAGCTAATCTTACTGAATTAATCTTCAAAAACAGTCTACTAGTAAAATTTCCGACATTACCGTTACATGAACTCCAACATAGGATTACTTCCTAATTCTAAAACTCTTGCCGAGAATAACGGTTTATATCCACGTGGTGAAGTAAACTTTGTCAACGTATTATAATTTTCGCGATAGATTATTTTACTTGACAAATTATTGCTGCTGTAGGTATATAGATATAGATACCCATAGGATAGCCATAGGGCTAGTGTACAGTGTAGTGCTTCAGTGGTATTATGTGTAAGTGTGACTTACATGGTCACCGTTGTCCAGTGTCCTGTGGTACAGTGTAGTGCTTCAGTGGTATTATGTGTAAGTGTGACTTACATGGTCACCGTTGTCCAGTGTCCTGTGGTACAGTGTAGTGCTTCAGTGGTATTACGTGTAAGTGTGACTTACATGGTCACCGTTGTCCAGTGTCCTGTGGTACAGTGTAGTGCTTCAGTGGTATTATGTGTAAGTGTG
This sequence comes from Apotomis turbidana, assembly GCA_905147355.2. Classification (NCBI taxonomy): domain Eukaryota; kingdom Metazoa; phylum Arthropoda; class Insecta; order Lepidoptera; family Tortricidae; genus Apotomis; species Apotomis turbidana. Next base: position 37,480,922 of record LR990281.1, read on the forward strand.
ACTTACATGGTCACCGTTGTCCAGTGTCCTGTGGTACAGTGTAGTGCTTCAGTGGTATTATTTGTAAGTGTGACTTACATGGTCACCGTTGTCCAGCGTCCTGTGGTGGTCGTGCTCGGAGTCATTGTTGTTCATGTGTATGTTCATCTGCGGCGCCAACTGGTGTGTCTTTTGCTCGATCTGAGGACAACAAAGATGCTTTAAATATTTTTTTTTCAGACAGAGACCATATTGGATCGGATACAATAAATTCTATTAAATTTTTATTATTAAGTCAACTACGAAAGACAAAATCAATTTAAGAAATACAGTGCGTAAGCTGTCAGAATGCATTCGCTTTTCATACCTGTCTCGCTCGCTATTACGCGATCCAGATAAGAACCTCTCAGTTTTCATTTAAACCCGAATCGCAATCAGAGTTCTCACGGCTTTTAGCAGTCTATGCTTGCTATTATAAAGTACACGAATACACAAGTATACACATGTTTCATGAACTGTGTTGTTTACTAGTGTGAACTCGGTCCAAATCATTAAAACAGACTCAAACAATTAAAGATCGAATTGAATTGGATCCTATTCGACCATGTACATATTTCAATATGATAGATCTTTATCCGCTACTGTAATACTCACTTGTACAGTTTCAGCCGGTTCGTTCTTTATAAAGACGAACTTCTTCTCATTGGTGGCCTGCGGTATGACGTAGAGCCGCGCCTGCAGCGGCGCCGGCTTCAGCAGCCGCTGCTCTTCCTCTCGCAGCGGCTCTCTCTCCTCCTCCTCGTACTCCCTCCGGAGGTTGACGTGGTTGTTCATGGTCGGGGACTCCTCCCGTCTGTAGTCGTGGATCCCGTTCCGCATCGGTTGCGCGCGGTAGATGTGCTCTAGATCGATCCCGTTTGAAGTCGGGATGGTCCTGTGCATGACGAGGTTATGCGGGATCTCGTCTAGCTTCGCCGTTCGGATCGTGTTCGCGATGCTCGTTTGGAAGCTCTGGCCGTTGAGGCCGCTGAGGTTCAGCGATATGCTGGACGGGAGGCTGAGGCTGGTGTGCAGGGTGGTGGGCGGCAGGGAGTTCTGGATCGAGCTCTGTATGTTGAGGCCCGACGTTTGGACGCCGATGACGTTCGATTGGTTGATGCTACTCGACTGTAGGGTTGCCGTTCCATTGCGATTTTCAATCTGAAAAAAAAAAATAGTTTAAGGATCTATTCTGAGTTGCACAAAGATCATCGAATTGATTGGGGCGCGTCGTTTTTAGTGCAGCGGAAGGAACACATTTACGGGAACATATTACACTGTGCCATAGTCAGCAAGTACGACTATCCTTTGGACGTGCACTATTTCTACCATGATGACGTATATTTAAATTTTTGTTCGCTTACAGCAAGGCATGACACTCCAGCTAGTGAGACTTTCTACGACTGATTTGTTGCAAGTAACTAAATAATACTAAGGAAAAAAAAAGGTTTGCCGCCAGTCGTACAAAAAATAAGTATTATGTATTATACAGTTGTCATGTTTTTGGACTCAATTCAATTTTGTCGTAATAAATTGATTTAAAACACTCACGATTTTATGGGATTCATACAGGTAACAAGGGAATCGGGGAGTATTGTGACACACCACTAGTAACACAGAAATGGATTAACAGAACTAACCAACCATTCCTAGCATGTTGACGTTAAAAGTCCACCTGTCATTCCAGTGTCATACCTTGTTTTCTTATACCAAGGCGCAAGTGATTGCGAAAGGCATAAACCAAGAGAAACGGAAAATTACGCGAAGGCCATAGCATCCTCGTTCGTGAAAGAATTAAGGGGTGTTGAGAACGTAGACTTGCATATTCAATCAGTTTACATATCCCTTACCATGAGTGAACGATCTGTATGGAGAATTGTAGTTCTGCAAAGTAGCGCTGTACTATTCTCCATACAAATGGTTTATGCTGTCGCTGGCTAGTACGGTCACGTCAAGTCATGGGTCATGGTAAGGGTACTGGGTGGCCTCGTACCTGGTAGTGGTAAGTAGGTGCCGGCGAGACTCTAATAACGCTGGCGGCGACGCTGTTGACAGGAGGACTGACTCTCCCCGGCCGCACCAGCTCGGGCCTGGAAGTATTAAAAAAATCGGTCCAGATTTATTTGGTCACAATATTTCGATTAGGGTTTTTTCATTTCAAAATTGTGGATCTAAGTTTTTTTAACTATTCACAAGAGTGCATTAATAAATTGTCAAGTTTGACATAATGTTTGACTTTTCATGTTTCATGGCGGTTTCGAAAACGACGACGATCATAAAAATTCATAAAAAAATCGCCACGAAAAACGTTCACTAGATCATACTGACATCGAAAACTACGATGATTTTTACTGTCAATAGCTAGAGATGATGTTACGCAGACATCGTCCTGCATCACGAGCATATCTTGCACACGCGACTCTTTATCGCGCGACAAAACAAGTGATGCTGCGTCACGCGGCAAGGCATGCGGGCAAGGCTCTTTCTGAACAGAACTGCGAAGAGAGTGACGGGTGACGCTATGCCATAGTTGGGCTGTCCAGGCTGGTAAGGGTACTGGGCACACAGTTCTCGCTCACCTGATGAGGTGCGGATGGTAGACGGGCGGCGGCTGCGGGTGCGCGTGCGCGTGCGCGTGCTGGTGCGGCTGCGCGCGCGGCTGCGGCGAGGAGATGGGCACGAACACGTTGTTGCGCAGCGCCGGGCCCGCCGGCGAGCCCGCCGTCGGCGACGCGCCCGGGCTGCCCGACCGGGAGCTGCCCAGCGACACTGGCGACACACAACAGATAATAGTACATCATGCCGGCTCCACGTGCTTGGCAAACAACGGCAAACCTACGAGACGGAACTACGTCGTGCTCTCTAACATATAACTGCGTCCTGTAGGTTTGCCGTTGTTTGCCAAGCATGTGAACGCGGCATTACATATCTAGAGCGGTGAATTCGCGAACGTCCCACGTCGCAAATGTTTGTCGAAGGTGTAGGCCCTAAATATGCGACCTGGGGCTTTCCGACTTACCGTCCGTTTTTACATATTGCCTTGGCAAGAAAGTGAGATTTTCTCATTGAAATTCGCATCTAAATATGTTGGTATTTACGCAGTAACAGGCCTTCGGCGATAGTCGACGCTCCTGTAAAAGGCATCGCCCAAGGCCCTTCAAGTTTTCAACCTCCACACCACCACGCCTTTAGCACTACGCGGAAGCCTTTGACCTCGCAAAGTCAAAAGGCTAGAACCTTAATAAAATGAAGTCAAACAAAAGCTAGTTAGCTATACTTCAATTCACGTTCATTCGCGCGTTGAATATTCCTACGCAGTGTAACCGACTAATGCGTATTGAGATTGACAGCATTAATCAAATCCATCTAAGTGGCCAACAGACAATGGACAGTCGAGTAAGAACGTTACTCACCCAGCATGTTAGCCGCCTCGGTCTCGTCCGGGTCGAACCGGCCGGTGACGCGGTAGTGCGGCGGCGTCGTGTCGGACTCGCGCGACGTCTCGTCGCCCTCCACGCCCGTGCCGGACGACGACAACGACTTGCTGCTACTTCTGAAATAGCACCACAACTCAGCATTCAAAGGTATTCTCCTAAAGATAAGTTAATCAATTGAAATCATTAAAGTCGGTATGCCAATACCACTGAAGTCTGAACAGACTTTTCCGGATCTTGTATAGTCAAAATGGATAAGACGAGGCTAAACGCGTTTTAAAACATTTAGACATCAGGGTTTTCCGTTACATTAAGTAGATGCGGAAAATAAGAAAGAAAAAAGAAAAAAACATCTTTAAAAACTTGAAACCAGCGAACGAATAAAACATAGAATACGAGCTTCATACAAAGTTACAATCAAAAACCGGCCCAATAGTCGAAATGCGCATGCGCACCGGTCCACCAATCACAGCCAGTCAAATGTTTTCAGTTACGCTTTACAAATAAATGTGATTCGTCAATTTCCGAATAGCCAGCTGTGATTCGACTAAACGCATGACATTTGTCTATGGTAACACGGCGGTGACAGAGAAAACTCATAATTGGTGAAACGTTAATGCAATAGCAGTTAATGCAAGTCATTTATGTTTACTTCATTATAAATCTTGAATGTTAAGGTTATTGCTTACATACGAATTTCTAAAAAAAAATTAATCTTTCAAGGAATCCTTGTTTGTTCCTTGTTGTTACTAATACTTTGAATGATTATTATTATTAATGCGTGCTGTATATATTATTATTTCTCCTTTGTAATAATTTATATTTTACCTGTCGGTAAAGTCGATACAATTAACCTTTCTAGTGGAAAAATATCAAACATAATTAGGTACTTATACGTTTTCCTGCCGGACTAACGGAAAACGCATAGCCTTTTAGGAACGGTATTTGCAAACATTCTCAATCGTGAACGACAAACGTACACACTTTAAAGAAAATGGCGTGCCATGACGTGTTTCATAATTTCAAATTTTGTCGACGCCGCGTGGTTCAAAATTTATCCGCGCTCCGACCGCGCGCGCCACCGCTGCGCGCCGGCCGCTCGCTCGCCGACCGCTCGTCACCGATCGATGTCACCGCTAGTCATCTCTCTCTCGCACGCGTTGGCTTGCAATCGGGCTTCATACGGCCTACTCTAACACATAGAAATATCCTATGTATCAGGGCTTGAAGTTAGATACGGATCGGCCGTTGTTAAGAAATTTTTAGTTAGTTTAGTGTTTGTTTGAGAGAAAAGTAGGTAATAATAATAATAGAAACAGTGCCTGTGTTTTGATTTTGTTTGTTGTTGTGATTACTGTGGCTTTAAACAATGGAAGGAGTTATTCTGTGCGATTGTGATGAGTTAGAGTGTGCAGGTCTTATAAAAGGCAAAGGAAAGGTAGGCACTCTAACTTTCGCTCAGAAAAAGCTCATATTTTCCCCAAACCCCACGCCTATAGTTGTAAACCAGCGGCTTGTAAGCCGGTAGTAACCGAAAGCAGCGGCTAGAAACGAATAACCAGCCGCTTGATACCGGGTAGATACCCGACTTGAGCATCAAATAAAGAAATTATTTTAATTACATTTTTTTTTGTTAAACTCTTATTTTTGTTATACAGAAGCACTTATTATGTTCCGTTTTAAAAAAATAGACCCCGAAGACACCATTTGTACCTACTAATTTACTTCATTCAGATACGAAAAGTAAACTATGAAACAACGTTTGTGTTCAGGTGGCGGTGTATGAAAATTATAAGAATAAAGGTAGCTAAATCAGTTTATTTTGGATCTAATCATCATTGTAAACCAAACGCGGGAATCTCGCGCGGCAGGATAAATGCGTGTGGGGGGCTGAGGGGTGCGCGGGGCATGCGGGGATGAGTGCGCGAGGCTCGTTGCGTTGGTGCATTATAGAAATACAACTAAATGCTTACTATTACTAGGTAACTGATAAATACCTATTTCCAATTCATATCTCACAAATAAATTATAAAAATAGTCCTATTCCACTGCTCTTTCACATTTTGTAAGAGAATTTTGAGTTTTTAACACTTAATACAGATGCAAATGTCATTGTTTATGTCTATTTATGTTAAATAGATCCTATAGTAAATAAATGAAAAGAAAAATAACAAAAACAAACATTGAATCATGTGAATATGTCAATGAAATGTAAGCAGCCGTTTCCAGCCGCTTGTTATCGCTAGAAATGATAATAAGCCAAATAAGCCGTTTCTAGCCGCTGGGCTAGAAATGTTAGCAACCAGCTTCGCATCTATACCCACGCCCGACCTGTGTTTTTTTCCCGAAATTTCAATAATTGAAATTTTACATTGAACAGTAATGCGGCAATAAGGGCATATTTTTTTTTGTTGTAGTTTTTTTCTCAATTTCAACATTTTTTGTATTTCAACGGAAAAAATTCCATCGATTTACAAAAAAAACTCAATGGAAATTTTTGTAGGACATATCGTGAAATTGGGCTTACCTTGTTCAGAATAAGCAACTTTACCAACTCACCAAATTTTATTGAAATCTGAGAAAAAAAAAAACTACAACAAAATAAAAATATGCCCATAAAATGGATTTACCCACTAAAAAAATATCAAAACATATCCCTGGGCTTGCCCTCTCCTGTAAGCCTAGGCACGCCACTGATTGCATTACTTTTTTCAAACATCGTATATAAATTAGTCATATGGCATAACAACATCCCTATACAAAATCTGTTCCGTAAAATAAATTAAATTAATATGTGTAAGGCTTTACTTACGTATGAAAACTGATACCATCTTTTTTTTTGTGTTTTCCTGAGTGATTAATACACCATTTCACTCAACAGTACGATATATTTTCTTACTTTGAGACTTCACTTATTTCACGTAATGCAACTGTTCGGCGGCGTCGCCATTTGCAAACTAGACAGCCGTTTGACACAAAATTTACGCCCCGCCTTAACTGACACAAAATCCGTGGGGCCATTTTCCGACGCTAGTTAGGCTTCTATGTTTTATTCGTTCGCTACTTGAAACCGGCCGAATACGCGTTACTATGTTGAGACTGTTTTTTTCGGACCATAGTACGAGGCATGCCACCACTTCGCACTAGACGGTTACCTTTGCTGCGCCGACCCTTGAGCGAGAGGTGTGTTAGACGACCGCGCGACGCCGCGCAGCGACAGATGGCGCGAGCAGAACCCTCGCCGCTGGCTCTCCTTGGAGCAGCCATCTTTGGAGCACAGCCGCCGCCATTGCTTGCCGTTGAACTTCTTACGGATGCCGGTCGGCGTCGAGACCACGTCACCTTTCTTGTATTTGTGCGGGGTTGCCGCTTGAGATCTGGGAACAAACAAACAATGGAATGACGCAATCTCTCATTGACAAGGAGGTACGAGCTAGTCGAGCTATAACTACGACCCAAAGTGGACTTGAAATAGCAATACAACTTCACTATTTTGTGGTACCACACAATTTGTGTGACTGGGAAGAATTCGAGTATTCGTTCACCACTTTCTTTATTTTCACCAGTTCTCTTATCTTAGTCGTCAGCATATTGAGATTGTAGAAGACAACACGATTATTTTCAGTTGTACAAGTTTAGTTTAGTTTAATATTACTGAAAAACGTTTGTGTGTATATGGAATATGTCTGTCGATCACTAGCATACAGTTCTATTCATTCGTTAGTCACGTTAACCCAGTCACATACTCATACTCGTTTATTAATAAAATGTCAGGATTTAACAAGTCAATACATCGTACAATTCATTTCGATTACCACCATCCATCCATCCTCCTAGCCTTTGTCCCATTTTTTTGAGAATGAATTCTCAATCGGGGTCGCCTACCTAAAATCCCATTCATTTCGATTACCATTAAATTATTATTAAAATACAAATTGGAATAGTTACATTATTAAATTATTTCATTATTATATTTGTAGAATTCATCAATTTTGTAAAAAGCATTTTTTGGACTCATTGAATAACGTTATATTATTTTCGATATCTTTGATTTTGACGGGTACTTTACGGGGATTTTTGGTCCCACTATAGACATTGTTTTACCCGACTTTGCTAGCCAACCACGTGCTGTGGACAACATGTTTGCAACGCGTGTGCTTCTGTACGTTATTCAGTGGAAAGAGATGTATCGAACGTACTTAATTATGTATACAATTTATTATGAAGTGAGTGTCATTACGTTTTCATCTTTAAAAACTGGCCAAGAGCATGTCGGGCCACGCTCAGTGTAGGGTTCCGTATTTGCTCATCCTTCACAAGAGACGGTCAAAGACGGAAAGACGGGAAAAGTTCGTAAACGCCAAAGTAACTGTAATTACTTATTACCTTCTGGAAGTCAACTTACGTCCTTTTAAAGAAAATTATGAAATTTTGCGATAACTCAAAAACGGATGGACCGATTTTGTTCAGTATAGTTTTCGTTAAAAGTACTTATAAGGCCTCATTTCCACGAATTTTTCCATATTTTTTTGACCCGTGGTTGAAAAGTTAGAGGGGGGGGACACTATTTTTTTTATTTTCGGAGCGAATATTTACTAAACTACTGACTTTATCAAAAAGTAATGTTTAGAGACCCCTATTGTTTTTAGCAGACCTATTTAACGACACCCTACACACTAGGGTTGGAATGAAAAAAAATTCACCCCCACCTTAGGTGTACGAGAGGTACCCGAAAAAAACATATTTTTTTAGTTTTTATTTTACCGTTTTGTCGGCGTGATACATACACATACTCTTACCAAATTTCAGCTTTCTAGTGCTAATGATCACGGAGCTAAGCCGCGGACGGACAGACGGACAGACGGACATGGCGAAACTATAAGGGTTCCTAGTTGACTACGGAACCCTAAAAAAGTTGCTGGGCGGTGCCTGGCAATAGCATTGAGGTTGCCCTATACATAAAAAAATTGGGCAAGTGCGAGTCCGACTCGCGCATGAAGGGTTCCGTACAATAAACGTCCGTACAATGACTCCTCTGGTCTTGCAGGTGTCTATGGGCGACGGTAATCGCTTTCTATCAGGCGATCTGTTTATATACATAAAAAATACATAGAGTTCGTAAATGTTCGCATACCGTGGAGTGGGGGGTTGAGATCGTGGTGTGATGCTGCGCTCCAGCAAACTGGACGTGCTGCCCCGGCTCTGAAGGCTGCTGCGCTTGCTGTTGCTGCAGTCTGAAAACAATACGTGGATCAAAAATACTGCCAATGAGTTTGTCGGGTCTATAATTGTTAAGTAATTAGTTTAAACATTTATGAAACATGTAATGTCAACATTTTTATGTGGGTACACACCACAATTGTTATATTAAACCATTGATACAACGCAAAGATAGACCCACAAAGCATAAGGAAAAATTCGAAAGGTTATCTGGGCGTTAGGGTGGTGGAAAGGTTAACACGCTAGAGCGGTAATCCAGAGGTACCGGTTTCGATTCCCGGTATCTTCCACCAGGTTACGCATTTAAATTTTTCTTTGAGCCTTGATCTTTCTATCAAAGGTTTAATTAGTTTAAACTTACTTAAACGGGTTTACTCACGTCGTAGAAGTCAAATAACGTTCGACATGTTTCGAATCGGTACGCGATTCATCATCAGGAGAGACGATCAGTCGCGGCGGCGGCCAAACGAACACGGTGTTCGCGTACCGATTCGAAACAAGTCGAGCGTTATTCGACTTCTACGACGTGAGTAAACCCGTTTAAGTATTTTAATATGTCTGAGACTCACGATAGTTTTCTATGTAAAATAGTTTAAACTTCTTGTGATAAAAATCAACTTGGTGTTTTTTTTTTGTCACAGTTAAGTTTATTCCTTCTCACGAAAAAGCCCAGTCACGCTATCCTAATTTATGTTCGGGCACTCCTTAATCAGGTATTTGGTATTCGATACATCACACATATCATACTAATGTAATGTTTAAAAAAGATACCTACATAATGAGTTTGAGATAAGTTTTTTCAGAAGTTATTGCGACAACCAGGTATTCTCGTATTCACCTGTTATCTTCAATAATTAATATCATAACATAAGGTAATGGTAGCTGGTTGATTGAACGATTATTTACATCGATTTCGCGAAACTGAATTCAAATTGCTACGTGCACAAGTATTTTCGTGCGATCGATATGATAAGCATCTAGGTACCAAAGTCCAAGCTACTCATAATAATATTCTTATTCTAAAACTGTCCTCAACAGCTATAATAGTCAGATGTTTCACAACCAGCATAAGCCGATTCAAAGCTTAACTTTAGTTTGTCCAAAGTTAGTCGAGTCGCGACGTCGCCGGCAGAGCGCGGTGATGCGGCATCTAACTTTGTCAATGGCGGTGGCGGTGCCATATCAGTTCATCTTGAATAATTATTGCATTCGGTCTATCTAACAATGTGTAACCTTGTATATAACAAATGTTTTGTTATAATAGGGATGACGACTGATGGTCAATTCTACAGCATACTGTAATTATATGAGTAAATTTAGCTCAATATGTCATGAAACAAAGAGAAAAAAAAACTATTTTTTTTTAATATGCGATTCAAACCTACGCAAATTGTATGTTTTATTTTTAATCCAAAAGAAATTTCCAAGTTGTTATCATAATCCTCATAATAAACAATAATAATTGTGTGACAACCATTAACCTAAGCGCACTTTTTCAAAGAGAAAATGGGAAGTTACTCTTCATACAAATATTGGTACCCATTACATATAATGACGTCACAATTTGTATGGAGCGTTTTTAGCGCTCCATGGAATGCTGAACCTTGACGGTCATTTCTGACATTTAGAGCAGTCTAATTGTAGTATAGTCATAGTCCTATATAGACATTTGATCGCAATAAGAAATAGAATCGATTGACATCCTTAAAGAAACATCATGCCTATTATAATAGTCAGATGTGTCCAACATTAGCCTATTCAAACCCCAACTTATCTAAAACAATTAGTTTGTCCAGAGTTAGTCGCGACGTCTCCGGCTGAGCGACGCAGCGATGCGGCAGCTAACTTTGTCAATGGTTCTATATCAGTACATCTTGAATAATTATTATAATAGTGCTTAACCTTCTACTATAACAAATACTTTATTATGGAAAACTAGGTTGTGGTCTTTGTACATTTGAATAAGATTCATCGTCTGAACCAAAGGAATTTATTTATTAATTTACATGTTTTTATTATTTAGCCTGCTTGAGTGTCTCACTGCTGTGCAAAGGCCTTTCGGTTAGATTTCCACAACTCTCTATTGGCCCTTGCTTCCGAAAAGTTGACTAGGAATGCATTGCATATTCCCGCCATTTCGGTCTTATTATGTTAATAATGTATTTATATGATTAATAAATATTTTGTATTCAGTTATATGTATTCGTTTTATGTTTCTTTCATAACAATTGAAGGGTTAAGGGGCAAAATTGGCTAACTTTTTCTTTTCAAATTGCTTTCTTTTTTTCAGTCAATGCCTACAAAATTATCCAGTAGGTACATCATATGACTATTTAAAACTGGGGTTAAACTCGCTGGATCCCTTTTATTATATTATATATTTACGTACGCCATACATACAAAAGGCAATTTCACAACTCGATTGCCTATACTGTACAATTTTGCAAATCTGACTAAGCCAGTTCTTCCCTTTACCCCATCAATTAAAAACTTTATTAAGCACAGAAAATGGTTCCGTTTGCAATTACACACTCAAATGAACAACGATGTTAACAAAATAAGCACTAAGAAATATGTTGATGGTAAGATTAAATTGCCACAATATTTACAAGAAAGATCTTGGATAAACGCATGAAATAAAATAAACAGTTAATACATTTATATTGACTAAATATCAATGCGGTATGTGCAAGATTTCCTTTTATCTTCATAATTTATAGTACCACCTAACTAAATAGTTGGAGTAATTAATGATAACTAATAAGAGTCCATACTTATGAATGACACTAATAACATAAAGGCGAAAGTTTGAGACGGTGTTTATGTGTATGTTTTATTACTTCTTCACGTTCAAACGGCTGGGCCAATTTTGATAAATTTTGGTATGAAGATAGCTGACACCATGGATTAACACATAGGCTAGTTTTTATCCTGCAAAATTTAGTTTTCCCGTGGGATGAGCGCGGCGCAGCTAGTATTACAAATACGAAAGTGTGTTTGTCTGTCTGTTACCTCTTCACGCTTAAACCATTGAACCGATTTAGATGAAATTTGGTATGGAAACAGTTTGAGTCCCGGGGAAGGACATAGGATACTTTTCATCCCGGAAATTATCTTTTAAAGGGATGAAAGTTAAGGGATGAAAGTTAAGTTAACTATCAACAGTTGAACCAGTCAGTAATCTACCCAAATTACTCATTCCATGCAGACGAAGTCGCGGGCAAAAGCTAGTAAGCTATAAAATCTAATGTGATAGACACACGAGAGTGCACTCACATTGGAGACTCCACTTTGTTTATAGCGTCAGATCAGAAAATCTCGAAATAAAAAGTCAGAAGAAAAATAAGGAGCATAAAAAATCATAAGCCGTTTGTCGGTTTATCGACCTCAAAATTTAATTTTTACAATTTTACAAACATTATAAAAGTATACAAATACTTTTAGGTACATTATTATGTTTGCGCGTGGCCATTTTGGATACAATGAGTTAGTCAACCATCCAAAAGTAGTATTTATATTTATGACGTACTATTCGTACAAAACTCGCGAACGTACAGTCGTACGCTATTTATCTGGCAGTGTGTGTATAACGCTGTTATACGCTGAGCGTGCATTAGGCCTGAGTCAGATCCGCCGCTCTCGAGGAATAATATTAAAAACCTTGAGTGACGTCCATTTTTTATTGATAAACTAATCGGAGTGGGCTTCGAATGGCAGTTTTTATCACACACCATCTGTTCATCGTCATTTATCAATGAGTTCATTTAAATATTGATGCAATGCCGCAGTACGCGCGAATAATACCGTGAAATCGACACACTTTTATTTCCTGGATTTCTCTAATAAGATAAATAAATATTAAGGGACAATCTTACACAAATCGACCTATTCCTAAACTAAGCAAAGCTTGTACTATGGTTAATAGACGACGATATACATGATAATATAAATACATATATATTATTCCGTTCTCGTATTGGCTTGCATACCATAAATTATGGTGTTAATCATGAATGGCATACATCATATAGTATAAGTTATATTACATGTATCAATTATAATATAATAACATTTGAAATAATGACACAAAACTTACATGAGCCGTAAGACAAAAGGGAGGACGGGGGGCGAAGGCCCGGACATGGAGGACTCGCGGACCCACACAGACCTCTTGGCTGTAGGTTAGGTTACAAATACAAACGTAGGCCAGAAAAGTAGGTTAGGTTAGGTTTGAAAGAACTGCAACCCCCACAGAAACGACTGCTGAAAAGCAGGATGACATTGAAATAAAAAATATGGAGCTTTGCTATTTATGTTATTCAGTATTATGCGCCAATGCACGATATGCATATATAAAAACATAATGGCGATTAATGATTATGATTCAGGTTGATATGCCCCAAAATTATATGACATTCCTTGCTTATGCGTAAAAACATTATGGTCATAAAATGTATGCGGGTCAATTAATGACTACACACCTAATGCGTAAGGAGTATTATGACAAAAGTGGTTATGCACACCGACATTATGGCTTTAAATTTTTTGCAACTCAATATGGAACCAATCGTCCCACCGGCCTCGCTGTCCCACCGGCCTCGCTGTCCCACCGGCCCCGCTGTGTACATAGTACAAGATACTGTTGTCCACTCACCCATGTGCGCCTCGGCGGGGAACATGATGTCTTCGCGACGCAGCTCGTCGTCGCTCTCGCAGTAGTCGTCGAAGGGCCGCTTGCGCAGCTCGTCCATCGAGCCGTTGGACAGCGCGCCCACCGTCACCACCGGCCCCGCGCCGCCCAGCGGGGACGACGTGTAGAAGTTCTCGCTCATCTGGCAAAATACACATTTGTTATTTACACGCAATTGCATATCATAAGGGTCAAAGTCACTCAGTGAGCAATGGAGAGGGCTATGCTCGGAGTTTCTTTGCGAGATCGAATCAGATATGAAGAGATCCGTAGAAGAACCAGAGTAACCGACATAGCCCGAAGGATAGCAAAACTTAAGTGGCAATGGGCAGGGCACATCGCTCGTAAAACCGACGGCCGCTGGGGCCATCGAGTTCTTGAGTGGCGACCACGCACCGGACGACGCAGCGTGGGTATGCCCCCCACAAGGTGGACTGATGACCTGGTGAAGGTCGCTGGAGTCCGCTGGATGCGGGAGGCGCAGGACCGGTCATGGTGGCGTTCTCTGGGAAGGCCTATGTCCAGCAGTGGCCGTCTTTTGGCTCATATCATATCATAACATTCACAGGATAGATCAAGAAGACACCTTACTTTGGGCACAAGCAACAGGTACACAGACACGCACAATCGCGTTTTGTCCAATGCGCAAGCGGCGCAGCGGTTGAGCGAGAGATCCTAGCGGCGGTCATACGAGTGAGCGAGACACGTACCGCGCACCGCTGCCGCTCGCCGCTAAGACCGAAGTCGTTCCCAGGCCGAATTACGTTATATGAAGTCGCTCTTCACCTAACCTTACAGTCTTGGCCCACGCTAGTTTTGGGTTATTAATGGTTCAAAGCTAAAAGATACTACAAAAAAATAATAGTCAAATCGAATAAAATATTAAGTAAAAAATTCAATATGATGATATTTTCAATTTGATGTTAAACTGGACTTCGGACTGCGGTATTAATTTAATTATTATTAGCTTCAGATTAAGAGTTAGATATACAATAAGCAGTTTCTCATATTAATAAAATTTCAAATATGTCAGCTGTGTGTCACTTTTCCAAATAGCACTTACGCTACCTATGTAAAACCCCGTAACATTTTGGAAAACGAATCTTACGTGACATGCGAAACATTAATAGCACTCTAAAGGTATAAAACGCTGTAAATATTTATATATATTTCGACTGTAACACCACTAGAGCATAAAGAAACGTCGCCCGCCGTTTCACTAAACGGCTAAGCCGAAGGCACGCTGTTCTTTTCTCTACCATGACCTTGTGCAGGCACGTGTAATGCTCCGTATATTCTCACCGCTCGCTGTTGCCTAGGGCACAGCACAGTCACGCTCAGTACCAAGACTCCGTGTTGTTCGTAGAAACAGCTAGACGGATAACTCGCAAGTGCGAGCTGTATACTGTTATAACTAGTCTTACTTGTGTTGTGAGGCTTTAAATCAATATAGAGATTGAGATGCGTTTAAATTGCTATTCCCTTGGTTACTTACATCAGATGCGTACGGGCAGTTTTGTGCTAGAATTCCAATAAAAAATCGGTTCAGTGGTGATGTTAAAATTGACGATTACCATCAAAGATAGGTTTGGTCGCAATACGCTAATCATAAAAGATAGGTATTATGATGAATACAAATGCTCAGTTTTCCCATGATTGCATTTGTATCGTATAGATAATAATAGTAACGTATTATTAACAGTACGACATTATCGGCATTAAGCTCTTAAAACTCAAGATTGGTCAAATTCATTAAATAATTGATGCAACATGTACTTTTCGGCTCCGACCGTTCACCACTAAAACACCGCTCTCCTCTCTTTCTGCCAGCCTCCCTTGTCTCCCTCTCTTTTGTCATTAAAATAAGTAAATAACAAGTACACGCGTTTTCTTTAATGTATTAAAGAATTGATGACGCTGATGCAACCTGAACTATATATTTCATAATGACTGTTTACAATATTTTCGCTCCGACCGCTGGAATTAGGTTAGGTACTCACTAAAACACCACTCCTCTCTTTCTGCCAGCCTTTTCCTTTGTCTTCTCCTCTTTTGTTATTAAAATAAGTTAATGTTGTCTTCACTTGTGTCTTTCGTTAATTTTAGCTTGCAAAATGATCCCAAAGGCCATTCAGTGTTCATAATATCCTATTTTTTTTAGTTTCTTATACCGTTAATTACCTACATTACGCAATTAATTCTCAACCCTGGATTAATGCCCAACTGCTATAAGAGGATATATCATTGGTCCTTTTCCCTGGTAACAGATGGCTATAATTTGCACCTGGTAAATATGGCGTCGCATAAAAATGAGGTCCGAAAATGTAACCGGGTTATACAGGGTGATCTATCCAAATGGGTCAGTAGGGAGAAAACGAAAACTATTTGAGATAGGGAAATCTGTTCTTAGGAACCATGGCTTCGATTTTAGATTTATTAAAAACCGCATTCAATTTTTTTTCGTATATCTCATGCGTAACCGGGAATCGAACCCGGTTAAAATGGGAGGAGAAAAAAAAAGA
The DNA here is from genome assembly GCA_905147355.2 of Apotomis turbidana. Lineage (NCBI taxonomy): Eukaryota > Metazoa > Arthropoda > Insecta > Lepidoptera > Tortricidae > Apotomis > Apotomis turbidana. Next base: position 37,496,806 of record LR990281.1, read on the forward strand.
TGTCAATCGATCCTATTTTTTATTGGCAAAAAATGCGTGCGGACCGTTTCGGTTTCTGCGTAAATTATTATAGAATTTGTGTACGCGGACGGTTGTGGCGGAGATTTGGCCACAAATATACGCCTAGTACACAAATTTTATAATAATACGCGCAGGAAATGCAGAAATCGAAACGATCCGAGACAGACAGAACATTTCCGTCCCATTCAGTTTTTAAAATTTCGTAAAGATCGGTGAAGTTTTGGAGGAGAAAACGGACGAGAACGAAACCTCGGTTTGTACAGAAAATGAAGCAGCGGTACTCTTAAATGTACAGCAAAACTTAATTAATAATAAACGGGTGGAACCAGCGAAACGGACTTAAATTCGGCAGACACCGGACGCCCATGACTCACGGCAAGGAACGTCCGATGTCGCTTGCGTCACCGTTACGGCCTGCTGAGATCTGGCTATGGAAATGTTTATCACTGGATTTGTACAACTATTGTGAGAGCTGTGGTGTGCAATAACGCTTGCCGAGAATTAAAATCTGCTGGTTCACAATGAAGTATTAATACGGGCAGGTAGCGTTTTATAAAGAAAACGAGACGACGTTTAACTCAAAAATGAAAACAAGAAGTGTACTATATGTTTTTCATTTATAGGTAGCATAAATACATGGCTAGTTTATATGAATTATAGTTGTACCTCGCGAGGGAAGCGGGGAGTCAATGGATGAGGTCTGCACGGGATCGCACTTTTTGGCGAGCTATGGCGCAGGCCTATGTTCATCAGTAGACGTCTGTGACTGATAGATATATAGGGATACCATATTGGCTGTTAAAATTACTATTTCATCACTTATTTGGAATGTTACATAAACTTAGGCGTAATAAACTCAGTCACGGCATGACGCTGCAAAGAGTTCAAAGTAAATATAAAGCGATCAGAGAATGTTGTAAACATTAGAGAAATAAAATAATTAAATTAGTCACAGTTGATATCACCACACATGTGTAAGGTAAGGAATAAGTAAATCAAACATTTGGACTAAACAAATTTAACCACAGGTAAATGAAAAGGACAAGTCCGAAATAGGTACTGCTTTAATTATTCGGAAATCAGAATCAGAATATCATTTATTTGCCTACTTTGCGTATTACATAACATAAATGTCCCTATGGCCGGTGGGCCCTGTAGGGGTGAGTCAGCTAACTTATGTCCTACTGGATCTGTGTTGGCTGTGTTCTACTGATTCGCAATTCGGAAAGGGATTCCTAAAAGCTTAAATTTGTTCCAATCAGATTCAGATATTTATTGATAAAATAATACATTTTACACGTCATACAAAGTCATATTTATCATAGCTTGTACAGGTAGTTATTAAAATATCCGTTTTGCTATGTCAAAAATTGCTCTACATTTTTTACACAATGCTATGATGATACATATGTTGATTATTGTTAATAAATAGGTTTGATAACCAATAGTGGTTGAATGAACTTCGCTTTGCATTGTTTTGTACACAGGCACGTATCCACCATAGTAAGCAATGTGGCATCAGGCATAGCCTTAAATATGGATAGCATTTACCGTAATTTGATGAATATTATTAAAACTATCGTAAGACATCTTTAATAAGTATAAACACGGTTTAAACTCACGGAAATATTGCCAGGAACGGCGCGACATGTTTCAAATCATATGGAGCTCATCAGGGACCGCACGCCGTGCCACAGTCTTTTAAAAACCGCGTTTTTGTCACACGCCGGTTTTTTTTTCTCAAAAATATGATACATGTTACCATTACGAATATCAGACTAAAACTCCCACATCGATAGGTCATGTAGTTTTTTAAATCATCTTAGTTGCTCATATCTGGGTCATGAAATTCACATTTAATTTTATTGCTCATGAACAGGTCTACTTACAAAACTTGCGATTAAACCACATGAACCTGCGTATGATTCCCTACCGTTTGCATTTCTTTTCGTACACTTGCTGTGATTACTTTCGCAGATAATATCGTTTTTAGACTTTTTTATTTTTATTTTTTTATTCTATATTCACCCCGTATTAGGCGAAGATATTTTAGTACACGATAGCTCAAATGTACGTTTATCAACAGTATTAAAATCATGATCTAACTCACCGGAAGATAGAAATTATAGAAGTTACACCCGGTTTATTTGTAGCTAGGGCTGTCACTTCGGGTAAAAATATATCCGGGTCCCGATATTTAGTTTCGTTGCTACGTTTCGATGAAATGCTTCAAGTGATTAATGCTTTTAACATTTTTAAGTACACTTTGTGTGAATTGTGAGTGTGTGATTTCGTAATAAGGCGTGTGTTTTAATTAGTCGATTTATTTTGTGTTTTTTTTTAATCTAATAAGCCCCATGCATTTAACAATATTATTATAGAATGACGGTAAGTGTACGGAAATAAATGCAAACGGTAAGGAATCATACACAGTTTCATGTGGTTTAATCAAAAAAATTATAAGTAGACCTGTTCTTAAGCAATAAAATAAATTGTAAATTTCATGACCCGGATATGAGCAAACTTAGATGATTAACGAAAAATCTACAGGACCTATCGATGTGGGAGTTTTAGTCTGGCATTCGTAACGGTAATATGTATCTTATTTTTGGGAAAAGGCGTGAGACAAAAAACGTGTTTATAAAAGACTGTGCGTGCTGCTACGCTGTATGTAATGTGTTTCTTACCGTTTCGTAGAAATTATTAGAACATTAGACGGACAGATCTATCCCAAACATTTAGAAAACATGGTTCGCTAAAACTGATCACCACATTTGACCAGTCCGAGGTGTGGCTGTCAATGACAGCAGACCGACCTGCATTGGCAGCTGCCTGGTGTGCTGCGAGTGCATGGTGGGGTGAGAGCCGGCGTCCTCCAGCTCATCGGCCCAGGGCGGCTGCAGCAGCCGGATGTCGGCGCGCTTCACCTCCAGGCTGTCCTTGCAGATGCCGTCGACCTGCTGGAGACCAGGTCAAGTCAAGATCTTCGCACAATTTTACTATTACTTCTAACTAGCTGCACCGCGTGTTACCCGCTCATACCACAAGGAAAAATAAAAACGGGATTAAAAGTAGCCTATGTGTTAATCCGGGGTGTCAGCTAGCTTAATACCAAAATTTATCCAGCGGTTTGAGCGTGAAGAAGTAACAAACATACACATAAACACACTCGCAAACTTTCGCTTTTATAATATTTGTGTGATAGCATGGCTAAACAAACATCGGGCAGACAGATATCCGAGGTATGTGAGCTTTAGTGATTTGACACAATAATCGACTTTAAGGTGTCTGAACCCAAAATAGTGCACTGATGGTGATGTGATACAGTTAGATTGAATTCAATAGCGATGCGACAGCACAGCATGATAGAATAAACATGTTTGTAAGAACAGCTAAAGAATAAACGTATCAAAGATCTTACCTTCACTCTTATCCTTATCGGCGAATAAAGCACCTCAATAACCAGCCCTTCCACAAACACATTTTGCACACTCTCCCGGCTAGTGTCCGTGGTCCGCACCACGCACGGCGACCCTATCAGCAGGTGGATCAACTGCGGGCTCGCGTCACTGATCACATCGTATTTATTGGCCCCGAAGATATCGTTGTACGCGACCGGGTTTTGCTCCTGGCCGTCCAGCTCCACCACGACCTTGCAGCCTTCCGCTTGCCTGATAACGCCGGGCACATACATCCGGCATTGCTTCGCTAGGACTCTATGGTCGCGCCACTCTGATAGATCGATATTGGGGTAGTGGATGGAGAACTTCATGTCTTGTGGCGGCGACGGAACTATAGGAGAAGGCTGCATCTGCATGGGCGGCGGGTATATCTGCACGTGGTATTCCGGCTGCGGGACAGAGACGACATTGTTTGTACAAGTTCTTTCCATCTCCTCTAGCTCCGAGGGGTCGAACTTGCGTTTCTTGGGCAGGCGGGCGGGGGCCTGCGCCTGCTGTGGGGGCTGCGCGGACCCGCTGCTGGCGGTGCCGGGGTTGGTGGGGTTGGCCATGGTGATGTTGGAAGTCGGGTGGGACGACGCTTGCGAGAGGCTCACGGTGCCCACGCTACTGATCACTGAGGCAGGTATCTGGAACAAGCAAACTTTGTTTTAAAATATGCATTCGTTACAAAATTAAACACGCGAATTAAAAAACAATAAGTTTCTATCCAAATTTTCATTTTAGGGACAAGCTTTTATAGCAGACTATATTTTTCTTATCCATCTTGGATATCCGTCAAATGCTCACTGAGACGATTCTAAAGAGCCCAAACTCGGTAGGATTGCTTTTTCTATTATAGAGTTCCTATGGCTACCTTCCGGCTCCATTATCAGATCAGCCCCATGGTACCATATTACTGTATTGTCATCAAAGTTAAGTAAGTATGCAAAATTTTAGCTCAATCGGTTGACGATATCTGCTTCAAAATTGAGATGCAAGATTCCACCCGAACAAACATACTAAGTTAAATAAAAGCTTGTAAAAAATAGAATCCTCTTAGCCTTGAAACTTACGTGTTGTAACTAATTGCTAGATTATACGCAGAACTTTTTGACAACCCTAATATGTGACGTTTTCAATGTCGCTTACTATGAGGACGAAATTAGTTTGCATCTTTCTACTAATAACCTGTCCACGCGTCCTTATGGTAACCGACAAAGTGGGACCTTTTGCTTAAAAACGTCACATATTTCCTTTAAGAGTAGGTTAAAATACCAATACCTATTCAAGAAAATTAAATATACAGTTCACTTCATAACAAAATTCCACGGAAGCTAACTAATGGAAACAGTCGCCATTATCTACAGTAGTATTGATTGGTTGTAAATATATTAGAACTGCCGCTCGCATAACGAGTATCTCGCCATGTGATGCGTCACACATACCGTCGTACGCGGATTTCCCCAAATTAATGCCTTGTACATTTTCCTCGCGTACTCTTTAGTTTTATAAACGACATCTCGCAAGAACGTACGATACCTATATATTCAATACTGAAGCTAAAATCAGTGTTGGGCTGTGAAAGGGACGGATGTGAGGTTGCATGTGACAGAAAGACGAGGTTGCTAAGGTGCAAAGCCTTTCAAATTAACAATGCAAAGATCGACACACAAAGCATAAGGAAAAATTCGAAGCTTGATTGGGCGTTAGGGTGGCGGAATTGTTAACGCGCTGGACTGGCAATCCAGACTTACCGGGTTCGATTCCCGGTCTCTTCCACCAGGTTAGGCATTTAAACCTTTCTTTGAGCTTTGATCGTTGTATCAATGGTTTAATAGGTACGAGGGCTGATTGATAAGTATGAGGAATGAAGAAGAAAAAAACTAGATATTCGAATAAATTTAATATATTATTTAATTTATATCTATGTTCCTCCTAGCTCAACTCACTGAGACTGACGCTTTTCTAGGGCCATTATTCCATTTATATATTTTTTTTGTGAAGGCCTTCAAAATAGCCATTAACGGCGTCTATGTATGTATGTATGTAAACACTTTATTGTACACAAAAACAGAAATACATTAAAACAAAAGAAATACATGTACAAAGGCGAACTTATCCCTTTAAGGGATCTCTTCCAGTTAACCTTTGAGTAAATGAGTGCTAAAGACAAATGTAAACGGTAGACAGCCAAAGCAACATGTACAATACGAAGGAGGATAGTTTAACAATAATACTTACACATGAAAATGCAAAAAAACCAAAATAGAGAGAGATAGGCAAACAGTCAATATAATACATAATACGTAATAAATACATATATATATATATATAAATATAAATTCAACAGAAATAGTCATAATTACAACAAAAACAGCAACCTATTATTCGTTTGACAGCCACAATCCCTTCAACTTCCCCTTGAGCGATGCAACGGACTGCGTCTGCCTTAGGGCGGGAGACAACTTGTTCCATAATTTCACGGCGCGCACAGCAAAAGACATATCGTAGACATGCGATCTATGCGGTGGGATCGATAGAGCTAGATTCGCACTAGACCGCAGGCGATGGCCACTACCATCCGCCATGTAAGAGAACTTCTCTGCAAGGTAAGGAGGAGAAGAAGGAATAAAAAGTGCATTATACAGAAGACAAAGAACATGTAAGTCTCTGCGCTGACGGATCGGAAGCCATTTAAGTTGGGCGCGGTATTGAGACACATGATCAAACTTGCGGAGACCAAATATGTACCTGATACAGACATTTTGTAGGCGCTCCAGCTTGTCAAGCAGCTCCCCCCGGAGATCCAGGAAAGCAACGTCACCGTAGTCGAGTAGTGGGAGCAAAAGAGAGCGGGCAAGCATGATCTTCGTATGAAGAGGAAGGAAATTCTGCAGACGCCTCAATGAATGAAGGGACGCAAAGAGTTTCCTGCTGATCTCAGAAATATGAGGTGCCCATGACAAAGTTTGATCCATGGTAATGCCTAAATTTTTAACAGTAGAAGAGAAAGGTATAGGAGTACCATCAAAGAAAATAACTGGCTTAGTTTGATCTGAGAGCTTGGAAATAAAATGGGGGCTTCCAACAACAATAGCCTGCGACTTCTTGGCATTCACCATCAAACCAAAGGATGAAGTATGCGTCTATAAAGGATGCGTCTACCACGTGTTGGACGAAAATTTCTGCCTTCAAAGCCATTTTTTCAAATTTGGGAACAGATAGAAGTCGCATGGGGCCAAATCTAGCGAATATCAAATCTAGCAAATCTAGGTGGGGCAGTAATTCTAGGCGTAACTCTTGATTTTTTGCTATCGCTACTTTTGCAGTGTGAACCGATGCATTATCGTGGTGGAACAATATTATTTCCTATTCAAATGGGGTATTTCTTGTTTAACTACGTTACTCAATTTTTGCAACAAGTTTGCATAGTATGGGCCATTTATTGTTTTCCCCTTTTCAAGGTAATCCACATAGATGACACCTCTAGCATCCCAAAACACGGTTGCCATAACCTTGCCTGCCGATAATGTCGTCTTCGCCGTCTTTAGTGCGGGTTCGCCGCTTTTAGTGAACTGCTTAGACTGTTCTTTAGTCTCCGGTGTGTATTGGTGGATCCGGGTCTCATCAACTGTTATAAATCGAGCAAGAAATCCATTGGGATTCCATCTAAAAAACTCCAAATAGGGGGAAGTCCCCTAACGCCGGACGGCACCTAACGCTGGACACTCGAACTATCTCGGCAACTAGCAACGCGAGCGAATCAAGGACAAGTGGAAGGGGCGCGGGGGTCCCCCGCGCCCCTTCCACTTGCCGAGTTGCCGTTGCCGAGCTTCCAGTTGCAGAGATAGTTCGAGTGTCCGGCGTTAGGTGCTGTCCGGCGTTAGGGGACTTCCCCCTACTCCTTTGAAACATTCACTCTTTGTTTATTTTGCTCGTCGTTCAAATACCGCGGCACCCATATGGCACTAGGCTTTTTCATGGATAAATACTCATGTATTATGTCGAAAACTCGTTCAGATAAGAGGTTCACAATATGGACTATCTCCCTAAGTTTTAATCGATGGTCTTGTAATACGATATTTTTTATTTTAGTGACTATTTCCAAGGTAGTTACCTCATTTTGGTATTCCGCTCCGGGGAGCGTCATTGCAGCTCATTCGTCCCCGATTGAACTCTGTGACCCAAGAGTAGATAGTGCTGAACGAAGGTGAAGACTACCCTCACACACTATTCAACTTAGTTTCAATCTGGGTTGCCGATTTCCCTTCTAAAGCATGGAACTTTATGACGGCACGAACCTCCGTTTTCTCCATTTTCATGAAAATGAAAACTGTCTCACTATAAAGTTGAATATTTTTTAAATAAACAATTATTATTTGCTAAAATTACATGTATTGAGATCGTAAAAGACTGCAAATGACGTTTATAATAAAATTTTGTTAAATTTTTATTTTTTCCCTCTTCATTCCGGATACTTATCAATCAGCCCTCGTACATATATAAAATGGTGGTGTTGGGGTGGCGGCATTTAAAAAATGAGGAACATTACATGTTTCATAAATTTGTAGGGTCTAGGAATTTACGGCTTCTAGTTGGGGCATGAGCGGAGGCTGTGACATACCTACCGCTACCACTAGTTTAGTTTTGGCTCTATATATCGTACAAAAAAGGTTAAATAAGTAATAGTCTAAGTATATTTGATTTTTCCTTTCTCAAAGAAGTGTTCAGATTAAAAAATACGGTAATATTTTTTATCAACTACTTATTTTAATAACCTTCAACCTTAGTGGTTTCCCCTTGAAGAGTTACATCAAAATCAGCCGTTGTTTATAATTATAATTATAAGTTAGACCTTGGAAGATTATATACGGTGCAAAATTATATGACCGCTAGGGATTGCCTATATCGATAAAATCAACTATCGATGCTTTTCCCATAAAGTAGTGATCGCACCAAGATTTGTTTGTAAATATAATTTTAGGGAATATGGCAGAGGTTTCCATTGATGTTGGGCTTATTTGTTGTCAAGCTTATATAAACTGTGTACGCACCCACGTGTATGGACCTTACCTAAACATAATTGTTTGATTACAATAGATTATGTACCTAAAAATAATTGTTTATTTACAGACCTCGAATTATAAGGGACAAAATTTTATGACAGCAAGTGATCGCCTACATCGATAAACTCAACTATCGATACATTTCCCATATACTAGTGATCGCCCCACGTATTATTTGTAAAAATAGAATTTAAATTAACATATAATAATAAAATTAAACATCTGTAACTATTGCGCAATTCGCGACAATATTGGGCGCCGCCATTTAGCGGGGTCGAACGCGGGGGTATTTATCACTATGTATATACGTTAATTTTGGCCCTTCAATCGTATTTGGCAATACTTATATTCTACCGCAAATTCCAATACTACAGGCGGCAAACTCTAGGGATGTCCATCTCGAATTATATCAATAGAATTTCGCGAATTGCACATGAGATTACGATGTTTTACGTGCCATATGTTGTCGCTCCAAGAATAATTACGATAAGTCTTAATCATCAAATGGAAACACAACAAAACAATCATTGCTCTTCGTAGACAGAAATAAGCATCTATTTAAATCGGTATTCATGTGTAAACCATGATGAAAATGTATTTGAATATATGGGGAGAAGGTATACTCAACTTTAAATTACAAGATCCGCCATACTCTATTTAAATAAGCATGCAAATCTGAAATCTAAATTTTCTGTACCATGCAAGAATAAATGCTAAAAATAATGTCTAATCAATTTGACAAGTGAATAAAAGGTGTACCCTCTTAGGCGTGGGAAGCTGCCTTGGGACTGCGAAACAGTGCCCGTTATTTTGCATTCTTTTTAGAATATTTTTTTTATTCATTGCGACGCTAACTAGTATTATTTTATAATATCACCGGATGATCTATTCCTTGCTAGTTCTTGTTGGCTAACGTTTGAGATTTATCTGGAAGAGGGTGGTACCCAGACGACCGACACAGACACCTTTCACCGGGAAAGTAAGAACGTAGACTAACACTAAGCATCCCTTAATCGAGTGACGTAAATAGGTGGGAAGCAAAGTGACGGGATACCTGTAATATATTTAACAATAGGTAAGCTAAGATAGCCAAGTAGCTAAGCTCTAACGCTAGTAACCTGAGAAACTTAGACGAGCACAATTTCAACAGGATCGCGCGTGACAAATGTACTATCTTTTTTTCTTTGACCCTCACAAGATTGTCTTCTGATGTGAGGGCTGCCATTTCTGAATTCGCCGAACCCGGACAAAGACCTTAAAAACCCGGACTTTTGACATAAATCTCATTTTTCCCCGGACGTACTTAACCGAAAATAAAATTCGAAAAAAAAAGGACAATCGCTTTATTTTTCATTCACACAAAAAGTGTTTTAACTAAGACATTTCCGGGGAAACCCGGACGGAAGGCAGCCCTAGGTGTGACAAACTCATAGATTCGAGCTAGAAAGGTAAGTTTTCCAATCTACGTTCTCTTTATGATTTACTTTAGTACGAGGAATGGGTGAATCGAACTGCTCAAAAGAGAAACGGTAAGTAAAGTTTGCAAAATCTTTCAACTCAGTAAATCGCAATTCAATTGTATTTTTAGTATGAAAAGTCATGGTATCGTGATAGCCGGTAATTAGTGTTAAATAAAATGTATCGGCTCGAAGCATACAGTGCATAAATACCGTTTAGCAGGAGAATATATTGTCTGCGGTTTCTAGATATTGGCATTTTATACAAAAAATAAACATTTATACTCGTTTGTGTACCTATTAATAAATAAACATAAAATACCTATATAGACATGTGACTGTGGGCGACGAGCCTCAACCAGCCAGCACAAGAAGACAACCATACATAAATTATTGACCCAGTCTATGTATAATTGTAACGTGTCCATGTCATTATAGGTACAGTCGCCATCAGATAGGTATATCGCAGCATATAAGGCGTTCATAAATATCTGAACACGACTCTTATTGACTGGGCGTTACAGTACCTACATGTTCAGATATTTATGAACGCCTTATATGCTGCGATACCTATATCTGATGGCGACTGTGCCTAGATCAAACTAGAATAAAGTCTTGGAGTTACTTTCCTTTGTTAGTTACCTACTCATCAGTTTAATAAAACTTAACAGAAAGTTTATTCTTTCATCGTATTTTTGTACTCTCTATATTAAGATCAAAAACAAATACTTCTAAATTTCTGTTTTCTACAAGAGGTATACCTTTTTTTTAATGTGTTCAAAATCTCATCACTACCGTTAGGCGCCCTCTGTTGGTCATAATTTCCTTTGTCCTCACATCACGCCGAAACGGCTGGACAAATTTTAACCAATTTCGGTACAGGGATAGCTGGACATTCAAAGATGGCTACGAGTACGGTATAAAAAAAATTACGCGTACGAAGTTGCGGGCACATTGTAGTAAATATAAATCTAGTAGGTACCTACATCGAAAGGCAACATAGAGATAGCCTTAAAATAGGCCTTTACAGACGCACGGGGGTGGGTGCGACTTGTGGGCTCACGCTTCAAATATAATTTGGCATAATTCGACCCTCATTGTGGTTCAACAGTTCAAAAAAATGCTGCTTCAGAAAAATATACAAATAAAGGGTCATAGGTTTTGTCCAATATTTTGGAAACTTTTCCAAATTAAGGGTTATCAGGCTCGCTGAATTCCCGCCCGCTACACGGTCATCAGCATACCTGTGCTAACTCGGGGCACTGATACGAAAGCAATGTAGCAAAATATTTTATCGACAAATAAATATATCGATGTTACTGTCAATATCTAAATGTTAAAACATTTTTTTTTCTCTTCATTTCAGAATGAAAACAATAAACAAATTAAAACGTTTATTTTAAATAATTTTCATAGTAAAAGTACACAATCAATATTTTTTTCATATTCGTCGGTATTACGATTGCCGTCTAGATGAAACTATCCTCTTTATTAGACATAATATCGCACCGTACAGTAATCGAGAACTTTCCATGAGTCATGTATTAATATATCGACATCTTTTTTATCGATATCAAACCCCTAGAGCGTGCCCCGAGTTAGCACAGGTATGGTCATCACTCATCAGCTACAATGCTCGACACCCACCTGGTCGTCGATGTCGGGGTAGAGCGCGTGGAGACGCCGGGGGTGCGCGGGCGCGGCGGCGGAGGCCTGCGGCTGCGGAGCGCCGCCCGCTTGGGCTCGCTGCATTCCCGCCTACTGCCCAGTCATTGCGCCCGGGACCCTGCAGACAACCGATTATAATTATACAGGGTTGTTTTTTTTCTGGAAAGAGCTGTGACAGGATCGAGAAAAGTGTGTTGGAGGCCAAGATTAGCTTCGGACCGCTGAGCCATCGTAGTAAGTAAGTAAGTAGGGTAATTTTTTACTAGATCCGTGTGAAGAAAGCACGGTGTAATCGTAATTCCTGAACGTCCAGATTTAAGTGACTTGTAACACAATAAAAATAACACAGGAATTACAAGAAATATAAAAAAAAGCCTTTCAAATAAACCATGCAAAAATCGACACACAAAGCATAAGGAAAAAATCGAAAGGTTATCAGGCGTTAACGGTGGAGAGGTTAACGTTGGACCGGTAATCTAGAGCTACCGGGTTCGATTCCTGGTCTCTTTTCTTTGTGGTTTGAATCAATGGTTCAATATGAAAAACATTAAAAAATGTCATGACATTAAAAACAACAAATAATTTCACAAATTTATAAGAAATTAGCAGCGCCGCGGAATAAAAAGTAGCATATGTGTTAATCCAAGGTGTCAGCTATCACCATACCAATCTTTATCGAAATTGCTCCAGCCGTTTGAGCGTAACGAAGTAAGAAACATACACACAAACACACTCACAAACTTTCGCACTTATAACATTAGTGTGGTATAGAGAAATCAATAATCACATAAAATAAGGCTACTAATAGATCACATTCAAATTACACTGCTAATATCCGCCTATAAAAATCTACTTCGGATGAAAGCCGTTACAAATTATGAAAAACTATTCCATGTTACGAACGACATAGTCGTTTACTAAAAGAACTACTATTGCAAAAACTCAACAAGAATGAGTCAGTGTTTTGTTTACGCGGAAAATACCTAGGTCGATTGTTACGGCTGAATTCATAGTAATTACATATATTATTTATTTATAATACAAGCTTGGAATTTGCACTAAATAAGTATAATATAGCCTACCGGGTATTTTCATTTTACTGCAACGACAAAATTTTGGTAACTGACGTTGAAAGTCGGTGAATGTCACTGAAATGTAATAGTTCAATAAAATTAGCTGAAAATTTGGCAAAATTAAAGGACAACTCCGTCGAGTCCGTCGCTCAATGGGCCAATTAATTCAATTTATAAATTAGCATAGCAACAGTAAATGAAAGAGTGTAGATATAAATTATACCTTTTTAGAAAGAGCATATTCTATTCTTTACTTTTGTCATACGTATTTTGGTGTAAAGTGTGAAGTTTTTGAGATAACTCACCTGTTAGCAGAAAAAAATATGGGAGAAGATAAATTTTAACTTTGCTCTTTGACCTACATATCCTAATAGATAAAAGTTGTCCTTTAATTTTGCCAAATTTTCAGCAAATTTTATTGAACTATTCGGTAAACAATGCTTTGAATTTGGTTGATGACAAATGCCTGACAAATATATGACGTATGTACATTATTGCCATATGGAAGCTGTTTGTAGCGCCACTATCCCTGGGCCGGACCGAAACTTGATAGGCTATAAATATTTACCATAGAATATTTATTGAGTCCGAAATTTAGTTATAGCGATCTTCATAGTCATAATTCCCTTGTAAAAGCTATCGTCGATTTGGAATTTAATTTTAACCTACACACAAATATTACTACTTAACCTAAATTCAAAATTAAATAAAACCCCCAATCCAACCGAACATAGCTAAGCTAAGCTCATCTCGACAGTGAAGGTAAATTAAAAAAAAACGCATTAAAACCGGACTTTCCGTTTGGGAGCTACGATGCCACAGACAGACACACAGATACACATGTTAAACTTATCAAACCCCTCTTTTTTGTCGTGGGTTAAATATAAATTGTACACTTCCACGAATTTCTGTGGTCTTTGAATTTCGGCGATATCCTCCGGACTCCGGATAAGTGTAACTGGAGAGTTGAAGAACACATATTCACCTTTGTAAAGCCTGACCACTAATATAGGGCTTGTGCCCAAATCACGCGAGGTTCGATAGGGGGGGTCAAGAAAAAATCACGACAGATCACGTTGGGGGAGGGAGGAGTATAAGGAGACCTCACGTGTATTGTTCTACAATGAACGAACTAAGAAAAAATCCAAGTTTCGTTAAAAATAAATCTTCACTTGTTAAATACTTCAAAATAGTGAGTCTATTTTACGAAATACTGGCGAAAAAAACGTGACACACACGTGCACGTGATGTGCTCAGGGGGAGGGGGGATAACAAAGAACCTCACCAAATATGACCAGGGGGGAGGGAGGGGTCAAAAAGTAGCCGAGATTGTCAAGAGGGTGCTATTTACAAGATTTATATGGCAACCATTTTGCAACTGTCAGTATAGTCCGAAAACATACTATTGGCAACTGAACAACTTTTCTATGACATTTTACTTGTTATTTTTTAAATCTATTATTTGATAGCAACAGATGAAACAAAAACTGATATATGAAAAAGAAAATCCTCGGGATTCGTGAAAACGATGCCGCAACAACAATCGCTTTATATTTCATTTACATAAAAAGAGTCGGAAACTTTTTGAAAACCCCCCCGGAGAGCCTCCAAACTAGGCAAATCCCGGTAAACCCGGAGGAATGGCGCCCACACCTGGCAGAATTAAAAAATAACTTATATATGTCCGAAACTTCTTTAGACTTAGTTAAAATGAGTCAAGCAGTTCTGACGTCATATGCCTACAAACCTATATTCGCTTCACACAGCCAACATACAGAATATTAAAATAAGAAATTTCACGATTCAGAGATCTCTATAGCCTATTCCAGTTAATTTGATAAAAATAAATTTGGAATCACACATCATTATTGCAACAACAACCAATGGTAATCCATCACTTTATCGAAAAATGTTTCATCGATTATCGTTTCCCATAACACTATTCGCAGAATTTTGTTACAACTTAGGAATCATTCATCGAACTTCGTTACATCGCTTGTACATTTGCTCGAATTACCTTTCACACAAGAATCAATTCATCGAATTTCACTTCATTATTTTATTTGTTCCTCGACGTAGTCGTTCATCGAAACGTGTTTTTTTTTTTTAATGATTCGTCCTTCCGGACAGGCTAAGACCATAGGCCATACTGGCAACCCGACTTGGCTAGATCCGACCTGGTTGGGTTAGGTTTAGGTTATTTTTTTTTTATGACCTGAAACCCGACTTGGCTAGATCCGACCTGGTTGGGTTAGGTTTAGGTTATTTTTTTTATGACCTGAAACCCGACTTGGCTAGATCCGACCTGGTTGGGTTAGGTTTAGGTTATTTTTTTTTATGACCTGAAACCCGACTTGGCTAGATCCGACCTGGTTGGGTTAGGTTTAGGTTATTTTTTTTTATGACCTGAAACCCGACTTGGCTAGATCCGACCTGGTTGGGTTAGGTTTAGGTTATTTTTTTGTATAAATGGGACGTGCCATCTGTGAATCATGTTTCGATGAAAGGTAAATTCGATGAATAGTTAAGCTACGATTTGAGACAAATTCGAAACAATTTACGTTGAATAGTTGATCGATGATTCGAAAAGCAATGAATTGATGATTATATGATTCGAAAAAGAAATGAAAACACATTCGTGGAATAGTTTTCGATGAAATGAAAATCGATGTAAGAAATTTCGATAAAATGATAGACACCCCAACCAATCTATAATGACATTACAGTTGTTTTTTTAA
Organism: Apotomis turbidana; assembly: GCA_905147355.2. Lineage (NCBI taxonomy): Eukaryota > Metazoa > Arthropoda > Insecta > Lepidoptera > Tortricidae > Apotomis > Apotomis turbidana. The sequence goes on from LR990281.1 coordinate 37,512,272, forward strand.
ACACACTTAACACTTGTCTGTTGAGGTTTGTATTGTATAGTGATGTGGCTAAGACATATTGTATTTGTTAATCATGAACAGTCGATGAAATTGATTTAACTGACGATAATTTTCTTAGCGAACCCGCTTATGTTTGACGGCGCATCCAGGGAAATTAGCTCGATGGCGATAGTGTCGCCTCTTAATTTTTGAATTCCAGAACTTTTTAGTATGTAATACCGAACTCTGAGGTGGCCATATAGGACGATTTAAGTATATTAACTGTCAATATCATGCATTTTCTAGTCATCACTGGATGTTCGATCAATATAGAACCCAATTTACTCCAGAAAACATAGAAAAAAATCGCAAATATTTACTTACGTATTTTTTGATGACGAAAAAACGATGCCTACCCAAATCAGGTGTTTGCATATTCTTCTGACTTTGTCCTTAACTATAAAATTAAAATTGCGAAAGAAATTCACTTATGAGTATGAGTATCAATTCTATATTGTATTTTAATATCGGCTCCATAGCTCTCTGAATGGAGGGAATAAGTTGGACAGAAAGAGTCACCAATGAGGAAGTGTTGGAAAGGGTAAAGGAGAAGAGACATATACTATATACAATAGAAACTCGAAGAGGGAAAATGATAGGCCATTTGATACGACACGACGATCTAATACAAAAGATAATGGAGGGGAAAATTGAAGGAAGGAGAGGAAGAGAAAGGCCGAGGATTAGCTATTTGGACCAGATCAAGAAAAAGGCAGACGTCGGGTCGTATCGGGAAGTCAAAGAACTGGCGTTAAGTAGAACGGACTGGAGAGAACTGCACCGACAAGAGTGAGACTCTGAAATAATAATAATAATAGCTAAAGTCCGATGCCTCTAATTAGTTTTATTGCTCTTCCTTCAGGTTATCAATTTGTCGATTTACTTAATCGATTTCCATCAATTTACTCAAAAGTCGCCTGAATGGGAACGAAAGATTTGGTCACAACACAGCCTTTAAAAACAAAAACACGTAGTACGTAACTGTTTATGTAATGTTTTATTATCGTTAAATACTTCAACACTGTGATAAGAAAAAAAAATAACAAACTGAATTGTATCAATTAGAAAGGAAAAAACGTTTATACATAGATACTTGAAAAACCATTCTTTCATTGCTTGTTTTTTTATAAAATTCAATAGATTATGCATGTTTACGTTTTATGGGTGCATGTGTTTAAAAAAAAATCCAAATATAGTTTAAATAGGTAATATTATACCTGACAGTTCTGATGTTAACTTCGTAATATAATTTAATGGAATGCTCTCTTTTCCCGACTGCTTTTCGTCAAGTAAACTCGTGTACACTTTATGTACGTGAACAATTATAAAATCATTGCCAGTGTAAGAAATTAGTTCCAGTGGAATTTGACAACATGGCGCACCCTAATATATTTGTGGTCAGGATAATTTCTTACTGACGTTGGGCAACTTGGGTACGTTAAAAATTTGTAAATACACTGACGGAAACGGAACCCAAAGCTATTCATATTTATCTGCCTTCACGTGGGTGTTTCCAAAATAAGGCCTTTCTTTTCTCTTTATGTGAAAGAATAAGACAACGGGCGAATGCAATTCATCTTTTTGGGTAATGATAGAAATAAATCAAGACGTCCGATCACATTGATTCCAATGATATACAAAAACGCGTATTGCATTTACAGTCAAGACAAACCTGTTCCAGCGTGATGTACAAAAAAGGAGGAAACCGGTAATGCGTGATATCAAATGATAAATGAACATTATTATAAAAAAAAACTCGCGTTCGCCCTCGATTAATTTGTCGGGTTGTGTTGCCAAGCTAGGTGTTCATTTGCATGAGAAGTATAAACAAAATATCAAAGGACATTCTTACAGAAATCGACCTAGTCCCAATCTAAGCAATGCTTGTACTATGGGGTGCATCGGCGTATGGGTACTGTAAGGATCTCTTTGGTTGTTGACAGCAGAACTGGCAACTAGATTTTATATTAAAAATATATTTAAATATTTCGAATTATGGCCGTCTCTGACACACACCAAGGGAGCCGGGCATTGGTGCTTAAGCCTTGTATGATAGCTGAAGTCTAAATAAAATTAATTTCCTAGTCCTATCCTTTGTTCTCCACTTCCACTGAGCTGCACCCCGTCACATTTGGTGGAGGTGCGGGAGTGTGACTTGGTGTGTGACAGAGACGGCCATAATTCTAAATATTTAAATATATTTTTATTAGAAAATCTAGTAACCAGTTCTGCTGTCAACAACCAAAGAGATCCTTACAGTACATAGAATTTGAGCGAAAATGATCGCGATGGGCACTTGACTTTAACTAAACACTAAACGAATTTTGACCACTTTTGTAATGAACTTGGCCAGGCATGATACAGTACTTATGTAATAAGAAACGGTGCAAGTTGTGGGAATATATCCGGAAACAAAATATATGTACTTATGCGGGGATGCTATTTCAAACAGATAATTTTAGCACGGATCAAAAACTTGGGTCAGTAAATTAAAAGTATTCCTTTTTCGTCAATGTCGTAAAGGTTATTTTCGAATTAGATAAAATTAAATCATAAACAGACACAGATCGAAATAATTTGAACACGGTCGAGGTCTTCTAGTCGACGGTATGTTATTTTTTGTGGTTACATGAGAACTCAGAATATTTTTTCAATTTAATTTTTGTTCTATAAAATCTTGGCCACCCCGAAAGCTTTTTGAGATTGTAAAACAACTGAACAATATCACAAGGTAGTTATTCTTTTCAATATCGAAACCTAATGAGCAGTCATAATTCCATAATGAATCGACAGAATTCCGAAGAAGCATTCATTAAACAACATTGCATTCGCTATTTTGATGCTTTAAGTACGTCTTATATTTATTTGGTAACATTTACAATGTCATTTCGTATTATACAAATACCTCAATATATGTACATATACAGCGTGCGCACAAAGACTGGTGCAAGCAAATCGTGAAACTTTTTCCGCAAATGAATATAGTACATGCGGCCGCGCTATTTCAAGTAATTCTAGGCAGATTTAGCCCGGATCAATAACCTGGAGGGTCCTATTGTTTCATTTTTTCCCTGCTCGGTTCCAGACAGCTATCTCACAGTTTTTTGCGGTAATAGACGTTTATGGCTATCCGTATCTTGATTACGATGAGAATGTTTATAATGCCTATTTGCTTGGTTCGTTTGCCTTTAGATGAAGAATTTGCGCAGATTTATAGAAACTGACATTCGCTTAGTATTTTAGGCTACACAATAATACATAATTACATGAGTGTTTATCGGAAAAATTGAGCTATACGTATGTATGTTTGTAATTTACTCATTGTGAAAATATCTAACATACAATAATAATATGAATCTTACACATGTAAGATATTTCCAGGTTAAGTTATATTATAAACAGAGTGAAAATGTTAAAGTGTTAGGAAAACAAACGCACTTTCATATCTGATATAGACCATATTGTGTCGTCTTCAGTAATCAAAATAAACATCAACATCATCTATATGGAGTCAGGGCCCTTTTTCACAAAGGCGTCCGTCGGTATCAACAGACAACAGGTGACAGGTGGTGTATTTCACCTATACACAGGGCCTGACCCTCTTTCATAAACAGTAGCCGCAGACAGGTGACGATTTACAGATGCCTTATTATGACACTTGTCGTGACAACCTGACAATTGTCGCCTTTATTTTTATTGTGACACTTGTCAACTTTATGAAATAAAATTCCCATTCCCGTGTGGACATCATGGCATTTGTTTAACCCTAATAGGGAATATCGACATATTTAATTTTCTATTTTTTTGGAATAGTTTCCACACGGAAGTCACGGCTACATTGGACTCAGTATGGAATGTATCTATTACAATTACTTACCTTGCCGAACAAATACACATTATTGTATGAAGATGAAGGCATAAAAACGGGCAGTAGAAAAATGTATATATTGATATTACAACAGCTTTTTTAATTTTGAATTCCTATCACTATAATAATGTTCAAATTTCAATTCGTCAAAGTGGAACATACTTACAACATACAACCCTCTACAATTGAGCCAGCGAATTATATTGTATTGAATTGAAGTTGACTAAACCAAGTCACTTTACTATCTAAGATGTGATCTTAAACTAGTACTAGTACATCAGCCCTTATAGTCCCATCTCATTAATCTCTTTCATGGCTAACATCTGTAAGGCATGTGAATCTAATTGTATATTCAATGCAAATAAACACAAAGGAACAAACTATCAGAACAAGTGACTAATTCTACACCACACATACAGAATACTTAATGTCATAAGAACCATGAAAACTTAACGCGCATGCGACGTTTTTGTTCTAAATGTGATATATCAACATGTCATGACTTGTCCAATGAGATCTCTACGGCCTTGTCTTGTTTAATATATCAAGCTAGATGTTTGGATATCTGAGAGTGATATAGGAACCCTTCCACATTAGTGTTTTGAGATAATGGACCTAATTTCGCCGGAGCTTAGATTTACCATCCAGTGTACAAGTGAGCCCTATTACTCGCATTATTAGGTACATCTTCTTCATTAAAATAAGTAGTGTACCTATTGTTAAACTTATTGAGTTATTGAGGACTAAGGAGTTAGGTATGAGCTTTTTATCTAGGAAAATCACAATGAAAAATAGTGCTATAAAAAATTATCTATTTGCGTACTTGGTGAAAAGCAGCAATGCATTACATTATTGCGTTCTGGTCTGAAATGTTAGAGGACCTGTGTACCTAACTTGTTACAGGTACACAAGGCAAGGCATCTGAACGTAACTAGAAATTCTTTCTTTTGCAATAAGGAATTGTTGTATTGCACCAACAAGTGTAGCTGGGCCTAGGAACGTGAAATTAAGGCTCTACAAAATGTCCTAGAATGTTTTTAAATATCTTGTTTTTCGATATTCAAACGAAATCGAAGACTTCAGTTAAAAAAAGCAAAAGCTACACATTCTTTAATAGAATCTTATCTCGATTCTGTTTTTAATGTAGAAATACCACATTTTTAATTTTTATAAATATTGACACAAAGGGAAATTATGAAAGAGAAATTTAATGTGATACACTGCAATGTAAGCAGGACTCGAACCTGCGACCCTAAGTTTCCAGCGTAGTGCTCTACCAACTGAGCTATCACATCGTTACGTCAATCACACCAAATCTTTGATTCCATAATTCTACGCCACTGGAGCGCTTTCTGCGTCATGTGTTTAAAATGGTTCGAGTCCTGCTTACACTGCAGTGAATCACATTACATTTTTCTTTCATAATTCATCTTTGTGTAAATTTTCAAAAAAGCAAAAGCTAGTTGTATTATGAAAGCACTACTTCAAGTGAAAATACTTATTACGAACGATGACAATGGTACTTTTATCAAAGTTGAAAGCTACTTTTCAAATAGGTACATATAGTGAGTGCATAATGCTTTTCCATAGTTTTCAGTCACAAAATTTCGTTTCAGCATTCTGTATCTATCGACTTCATTGAAAAGGTAGAGATGGAAATCTAAAAACGAGCTTGTCCGACAAAATACGATTGAAAAAGAATATATGTAATCCTATATTTGCTTATGTGCAAATTCTGTGTAAGTATACATTTATCGACTACTACTATAAAACGTATACGTGTTCCTAGTTACGGATATTTGTGTACAGGCGGGCTTATCATTGTCAGTCATTGTTTTGATGCGGGTTTTATTGACACCCTGTATACATTAAATCTGTCACAGGTCACGTTTTTTAAAGATATTGTGACGCGGGCATGATAATTGTTTCCTGGTTTAGTCCAAATTTTTTTACAATAGATTTATATTTTGATTATTCTGGGTTGATTCTGGGTTATATTTGTATACAAAATATATTAGGGCAAAATAATATTAAAACGGTTAACTTATGTGTACAATATATTAGGCTGCGAAAGTCCGAATCTAGGGCTCTCGCTGGTTAGGACGCGTGCCGACACAGAGCACCCTAGAGTGTTTTTGTAAAGCCGAAGGCGCGAAGGGCCGTGACTACGCAACCGCCAGCGCTGGAGCTACGGCGCTTTACAGTGCAATGTTTGATTTTATAAAGTACAAATTATAAGACCTATGGTAGTTTTATTTAATACATTGTGTATCGTCTAATTTCAATTGAATTATTCGATAATGATAATGAATATTATTTACAGTAATTAAAAATAATTCACCTTATAAATCTAAGGGCTCACAGTTCAGAAATCATGTGATCATATTTGGCCTACTATTCATATTTAGATCAGCGTTTTAATAGTTCTTATTGGGTGGCTGAAATTGCATTGATTAGGTGATTGATAACATCATACCCTTATAAAACAGAAAACCGGCCAGATATGTCGAAACTTTAAGGTTCCTAGTTTCACTATGGAGCCCTAAAAGAAGGAAGAAATCAGATAGTCATGACATGATACATAATATTATTTGAATCTCGGAGTTAAGTTGTATTAATAGAAATTATGTAAATTTTATTTAAAACAAGATCAAAAGCATTATTTTATTATAAAAAATATTTTGAGGCAAAACCAATCGTCACTTCCTCCTCAATAAGAGAATATCTATTTACTTTATTTTTTTGTTACTTTCTGTATATTTATGTACATTATCAAAATTAAAATACTAACTATTATTTTAATTGGTTATTGTTTATTTTGTTCTGTTATATTTTGAATAAAGTATTAAACTATTAGGTACATGATTGAATTTTTTTTGGGTACGGAACCCTGAAAAGTAGCTGATTTGATCTGTCAGTAAACTAGCCATTTCAGTGGGTTAACTGACTTAATTTATACAACCAATGTTATGCAATTATGTAAATGGGTTTTTTTTTGTGAATTGTATAATCTATTTGTTTGTTTCTATGTTTTTACATACATTTGTTTTTTTCTATGCTGTAGTTTGATTATTAATTTACAAATTGATGAAACATAGTAACATTGTCTACCTATCTGCATAAAATATACTAGCCTGCCGTTAGAAAATGTAACAAAATATAAAAAAGAAATCACTCTAGTGCCAATTATTTTCTTCTTATTGTATTTTTTATGATCTGTTTGTGGAAGGCAAAATAAAGAGTATTGCTGTTTGATTTCTATAAAGCAAAATACCTAGATATATTAACACTGCTTTAACCCTTTGAGCGCCAAGCGGCAACGCAATTCACCGTGCCACTGACGCCAAACCCAAAAAAAATAAAAGTGCTCCAAAATCAACAGAGATGGAAAAACACAGATAGTAGTTTGAATTAGCATGTTTTTGCCCATTGAAATTTTTGACGTCAATAGGCGTCGTTGGCGTCAGTGGCACGAATTCCCGATGACGTGATCTGCCGTCTTTGGCGGTCAAAGGGTTAAGATAATCCTCATTTTGTATAGGTTACAACTTTAAATAGCTAAAGTAAATTATTGATACAAATGCCTGTGCTACAGAGCTTCATAGAATTGGTACATCTTGCCACATCTTCATATAGCATTCTTAGAAAATTCATACAAAATATTTGAATAAAAACCAGATATATCACCCAGGCACAACCAAAACTCACTAAAATTTCTGTCACTACTCTTTAAAACCTTGTACCTATTTAGTAGATTGATTCTGAGATAGCTTTGTTTTAAGTAGTTTTTTTTTTTTATTAAGGAAATAATTTATTAATATTTGTTTTGGTTGTCTACAGACAATATGTTATTGTATGTACATCATAAGTTTCATCCAAAGATGTAGCACAAATACCAAAGTGGTAAGTAATACAGGAATTTCTGGAATATACTTTTAATTTTGAATGTTTTACTATGTCACCTAGTATTCATATGGTAATGCCTGCTTAGAGTAAACACTACAATAAACTAAAATGAGTCTGCCTGCACATTTAAATAGCTACCTACTCTGTTCAGGCACAGCAAAGCATTAGTTAAATGTGCAGTCATGCCTTACATGCAGATGGAGTAATTATAAAGATTTCAAATGTATAGCGTGGCAAACATCTGGTACTAAGCAACCGTGGTTACTAAACACTTGCAGTAATTACTAACTCTGGCAATTAAAATCAAGCTTTGTTTTCAAACATATCTTAATAGAAATCTTAGTGGAAGATTTTGATAAATTCATGTAAGATATTGTTTCAAACATACCTACCTTTCAATCCATTCATCGGGCTTATATCACAATTACACCAACACGGTCCAAATCAATCAACAATCACACAGCACACGTTTGAAAAACGCGTTGCAAGTTGATGTATACAGTATAGGTAATCAGCTGATAAGGCTGTCAACGCGGGAGCCCCGGCAGGCGGCGGGCGCGCGGCCTGAGCGCGGTGCACTGCAGGCGCATGCTTCAACAAGAATCAATTAGCTGGGCTTGTGCACTGCGTGCCAGCCGTCAGCCGCGCCTCACTCATTCACCTCGCCTAACACCGCCACACGGAGCCGCAGAGCACGGCTGCGCCACAACGATGCACAAAATCGAATACCATTACTTATTCACCAGTTGTTTATTGTCATGTGCGGCCTACATGCGCAGAGATCATTTTATTTTCGTTCCGCGCTCCCACTGGCTAGGTGTACTCACCGTCTCTTTCCATTGTCGTGGACGCACCGAGTAAACAACGAAACCTCATAATAAAACAAAATGGAAGTCCGCCTCGCCCGCACCGAGATGAGAAATTTTATGAGCGCTCCGAACACTTCTCGCGAGTTGTAAAACGTTACTATCCTATTGTAGTATTTTAGCAGCCCCCCTCCAGAGATTATCCGCCGTCACCGAACCGAATCCTTCACGATCACAAAGAAATATTGTCCACTGACACTTTAAAACACCACGAATTGAGTTGATGACGATATACACAAAAATCAAGACGTCCACTTGAAAATAGTAATCATTGAAGCGCTCGACTTGACATCCTGAGACACAACACCCACATCAAAAAATTCTACATGGCGACTGGCCTAGGCAGAGCCGGAGCCGCTTTCAATAATTTCCACTCGAACGTATCCCTGTTTCACTCGTTCACCATTCATTTAATTATTTCTCAATACGCGCGAGAGGGACGGAAATATATAAATATCTCCTACGTATGAATAGAAGGTGTTGTGAAGTGTCCCTCCCTGTCTCTGTCGGGACCGAGTTGAATGGACCCGAGACGCGCTCAACCATTGGATCGATGACGGTCACGTGACGCAAATATGTCGCTACTATCTTGAGCCCGCGAAAGTTAAATATTATTTTTCTATTTTGCGCTACATTCAGTTAAACGTTAATTTTGTTATCAATTTGACTAGGTCTCATGAATTAGATTTACTTTGTCTTTCTAATTACCACAAACTAAGTCCCTGTCGGTATAAAACAATAGATAACTTTCAATGCTTTAACTTATTATTTATTACACCTTACACCTAACCTTAAGTACCCAGGCACACCTCACCTGGTTCGATTCTACAAGATGTACGATACTCTTTCATAATATAATAAATAATAATGGTTGTTGTTGATGTTACTCCTATTCTTATTTACAAAATATTTATTTATTTATTCAAGGAGAACCAGCTTTATATTTCAGAGCATAGATTAGCCTGAAAATGAAAAGCAAAAAAGAAAATGTTTCTCTGATTTATTTTTGCAGTGTTTAAAATGCATTTGAATTATATTCGGTATTTGTTACTTTACCTTCGAACCGACCCATTCCGTAATTTATGAAACGATTTTTTTTTCGTGGATACGCATTTCTTGATTGGTCCTTTAAAATTTAGTGACGATCTGACAAAGAGATCCCTCAGGAATCGAAGGAACTCACCACATATTACGTGCATCTATGGGTGTAGAACACGTGTAGAATCTTTGCAGCATCGTGCATCGGTGACACCATTCAATGCGCGACATGCGCGATTGAAATATAAAAGTTAGTCAAACTACCCTAACTCTTTAAAGCAAATGAACTGTCAAACCAAACTGATTCAGTGATTCACTATGTATGGTTTGACAGTTCATTTGCTTGGAAGAGTGCGTGGTTTGAATTTAGCACAGCGTTACAGCTTAATATTCGGGTTCATAACATGACTATTCTTAAATTGAAGTTTACCTTTATTACCTTACTAGGTAGTGTAGCACATCCTTAGGCAGATTGGATTAATTATAATTGTACAAAGGTGAATAAAGAATCCTTATCAGCAAAAACGGAGCAACGCTAGTTTTGCCAATGAGAGCGAAGTTACTCTTACTACACAGGCATGGGAAATAAATATAACGTAAATCTGCACTCAAAACACTACTTGTTAAGTTTGTAGTTTACTGCCAAGTTAGTATGGCCAGTGGTATCCCATGTCGTACGCCAGCGACAGTACTTATGTAATAAATACGCCTTTCGTAGTCCCCACACAATAATATGTTGAAGGTAAGGGCGCTCGAAAATACGTTCACTATTTTTGGGGAGAGTTGAGACAAACTTCTGTCAATATTTTAAACATGCACTATGCAGTGTGACGGTTTGTACTGTATGCAGTATGTTGTATAGCTTCTGTTTGGTCAGATAAGTGAGTTAGAGGGCAGTAAAAAAAATAGACAAGGTGTCAAAAATATCCTTATCAAGTCATGGGTCCTTTAGGGCCAATTCAGACCGAGATGGGGGCGGCACGGCGAACACTTTCGGTATTGTGGTCAGAATTGACATATTGGTCTATATCAGTCCATAAGAACATTCTCATACAGTTAGCTGTATGTATAAGTAGTTGAAATAGTTCCATATTAGCACAGTGCATACATAACTCATTATAATACAATACAGGCGGTACATGTATTTGTTGTTTTTTTTTTTTATTAAATTAAGAAAAACTAAACAACTGAATGATTTATATGTATTTATTGAGTATGAAAATATAACCTAACTGCTTAGAAATTATGCATTATTGACTAAGGACGCATTACAAAAAGTAGCAAATAAAATACTTTTAGCCATGTTATTTATTTGAAAAGTATTATTACAGATGCTACAATGCTGTCAGTAATATTTATATATTTTCACTATAAATACTTTGTTACAAAGTATACTCCAACTCCGAAAACAAAAAGTTCATTCTAGCACATATACATTAAAAACTTCAAAATTTACATTACATTATCCATACTTAAATATGTGAAGACAGAGAGATTGCGTTGAAATTAATCAATTTTTATTTAGAAAGCTGTAGATTCTAAAACTCGGAGTTGTAACGTGAGAGTAACTTGCTAGATCTAGTTACAATAAATTTATAAGTAGTAATGGTGATTGTTTAGATGCCAAGCCCGAACACTGATACAATGCAGTACATTGTTTTGTTCTCCCAGCGCACGGTGCAGGAGCCGTCCGTGTTGTTGTCCCAGAAGCACGAGGATGCTGTGTGGAGACCGGCGCCATTCTTCTGCATTATTGTGCAAGTCACTGGAACAATGACAGAATGTAGAAACCTCCGGGGCTCTCAGACATATTCAAATACATATGAAACTAGTTCACTTACATTGTTTATAATCTAGAGTGCTGCCATTCTGATTTGCGAATCAATTTAAAACATACCAAGCAGTATTCTACTTAAACAATGTGACTAAACCTGTTTCATATCACTACACAGTATAAAATAAAGTCGCTTCCTGTCTGTCTGTCCCTATGTATGGTTAGATCTTTAAAACTATGCAACGGATTTTGATGCAGTTTTTTTTAATACACATTCATAACTTAACAGCATTGCACCTGTGCGATGCCAGGGCAGGTCGCCAGTATTATAATAAATTAATGTGTCCATTTTACAATTTCGTATATTTACTCTACTGTATAGTATAGTAAATATACAACCAATGGTTTTAGGTCAGAATGGCTCAATGGGTGCAGGGTTCTGGCAAGACTCAGGTGACCTTCTTTCCTCAGTACAATTTAAATTTCTTATTAATAACATATATAGGCATTTGTTGAATCTGTTCCATTATCAACTTAACCAAACAGAGAGAATAGTAAGATTGAATTCTATTATTAAAAAACATAAATATAGGTGTTTATTTAGGTACAAACAAGTAATTTAACAAGAAGCCTCAAGGTCTCTATCAATTTGAATAATTAACATATTAACTGTAATGTTTCTCTTAGCAGTTTCAAAGGCATTATATTAACTAGGAGTGCCAGTAGCCACGCAAACCGAACAATAGCAAACAAGGTACGCCGGCGCAACCGGCTGTCTACATACCTATATATTTATACGGTTTTTGTAGCTTTGTCAGTTGGCCCAAACATGATTCGACTACTGCTGATGTCCATTGATTTACTTTGTTGTGTTGATACGCAGTCCCACCAATGGAATTCTCGATTGCTTCTTTAATAATTTTGCTCACATCGTCTACAATGAATTGATTCTGAAACACGTCATGACGGTAAATACGAATCGATATTCACTTTCTACAAAACAGAAAATTCAATGGTCACAAGTATACTTACTTCCTCGGTCAAATCGCTGCACTCTTTAACTTCCATGATTGCAAATAATTGTTGTTAAACTGAATTAGGATAACTCTTTTATTTTGGTACAAAAACAACGAAATTTTCGATGCGATGCTACAGAATTGTCTCAAATTGACTTGACATGATTTTTTTTCGGGTTTGTGATGTTACACATACACAGAGCGTCGTTATTCGTTGGCTTACCGTAACTATTTCTAGCCAATAACAAGCCGCATAAAACGCTTCACGTAATACTTGCACCAATCACAATAGAAGAACTTCATGTAAGGTTTCTTAATTGTAAAAAAACGTCTCTTTAAATTAGGTGTTGTTATGTTGGCAGCATTGTGCAAATGTTACCATTAGTAATAAAAATTGAGAACTGTTTGAGTAATTATATTAAACTGCAGATTGCGTGACATGATTGACATAAAACTGTACTGAAACAGTTTTGTGTAAGTTAGTTAATGTTGCCAATTATTGATATATTCTGAAAATTTTCAATTTTTATTTTGTAGTAGTAAAAGTAAAATAAATTAATTATGTTAATGAAATAATGAAGTAACTCTTACGGACTATTTAAAATCTTAATAGTCATAAATCATTTAACATATTCATCTAAGTTATCAGTATGAATAGCAATAATGGTAAAAATCCTTAAGATACACATCTTGAATACTTTAAAATTGTATTTCAATTTTGTAAGTTTGGGTGTTATTTCAAAACAAGTCAGTTAAATTTAAATTTGAAAATTACTTTGTTTTTTTGGTTATGTATCAGTAAATTCGGGATTTTTGTTCAAAGTATGATTATGAGATTTTTTTAATTATTGTACTGGCAACCTAAATTTCTTGTGTCATTTTATTTTAGAAATAGAAATTATTTTTTCATGAATTGAACATGGGTGATTTCAATTCCATCAAAAAATTCGAATAATGGCTTCGTCTGTCCAAAATAACAGAGGGTCGCCCTCGGGCTATTGTATGTGTTGTAGAGTGTGTAATAACGTGTGTTGGCGAGCGTTCAAATGGATCCCCGTGCTCTTAATCGTGTCTATCATAACTTGGTCCTATTATGCCTACGTTATTCAGTTGTGCATTTGTTAGTATTCAAATTAGTGTTTATATTAATTCAGTTTACTCATAGTGGGTGTGGTTGTTAACTCGTGAATTATTTTAATTTCAGTTACAATTGAGAGTACAGTACAACAAGTCCTTTATCTTATTTTCTACCACATCCTACTATTCATGTTCGCCTGGTCGTATTGGCGGACGATATTTGCAGAGATCAGGCCCATACCAGAGAAGGTTAGTTGGTTTACTCTATTAATTGCCAGAGGCATTGCTAATGACCTCGTTTTTAATATAATAATTAGCTAAACAATGGACATTCTTGTTGTTGTGAAATTGTTAATGTTTATGTCAACTATTAGCAATCTCTGGTGTCTCAGTGCCTGAATGTGGTATCTTTTAACAGTTGTCATGAAATCTTATTGTACATCTATCAACATGTTATTTATTTAGATTATAAATACTACTTTCTCTATTAAGAGGTCAATGTTATTTGAGTTTCTCCATTATTTAACACAAGGTTCCTTATAAGGTTTAACATTTTGTAACTTTTTCAAATGGTTGGTGACCATAATATTCATTGTGTTATGTTGATAGCTAGTTATACTAGTAAAACAAAATGTAGCCATTTCTTAGCATTGCCTGTTATATTACAAAAATATTAGTAAATATCGGACAACCTCACACAAATTGATCTAGTCCCAAATTAAGATTAATTCATTAAATTATTAATTATAAAAATAAAAAATGATTCATCATAAACACTTGACCGTCCGACGATAGCATAGTATCCAAAACCAATATGCTCCTAACCGTCCGCGGATACCTTACTATCCAAGATTGGAAGACGGAACAGTTGATTATAGTGGCTTCTAGTGGAATGATTCGGCATTATTTACTGATTATCTTGATGCAACAACGTAGCCTAACCAAATAGTTTGCTGTAAAAAATATAAATGGCAGTGTAGTTACGCTAGTTTTGTAGAAAGTTGAGGATGCGCAGCGCGGGGAGTGCCTCGCTAAAAAAACCTGGACGGTTGACAGGAAAATAGTCTCGCGGGCTGGACGGTCAAGTGGATAAGGAAGTAATTATTAGAAAAAGCAGTGTAGCATATGCTGGAAATTACTTGTCGGTTCAAGAGCCTAGAAATTTTTAGTTTTAGCTTTTACTTTCCAATTAATTTCTGAACATGTTCTGTATGTATACATTCACAAGTTTTTATATTTATTGAGTAGTAAGCACCATTTGCAATAACCCTTCATATGCCACATCAAAAATTTGTTAATTAAATATAAATCAATGGTTATTTTAATGTAAGGTTCAAATGTCACAGATCCGTGATTAAGTATAGGAGGGCATAATCCCAACGTCATGCAGAATAAACAAGATTGGTTTGATTATCCTTGTAAGGCCCAATTAGTACCCTACTGTAATTTAAACAATGTCTAAAATGATTTTGGCAAACATCCACATTTTACTGCCATATGATTTCATTCATAGTCACCATCGAAAGTCACTTAATGAGTGATTTCTGTTTGTGTGATTCTACAGGTGTTTCATACTCTGATAGTCTGCTGATGACAATATTGAAAGAATGGGCTACACTGTGCAGCGAACTTTCATGCAATGATGTAGTACTTCTTGTCATAATTGATCTTAAATCACGATTGTCTTGATTTTAAATCATATTATCCGTGATTAGTGCACCCTCAGTGAACTCTTTCAAAAATATACAAGACAAACATTTACAAACACAGAACACAAGTGAATAGTGATATGCACATATCAGCTATAAGCTGCCTGTGCATTAAATAAATAAATAAAATAAATAAATTGCTTTGTTATTTATGACAGCGAAACTGAAGGCAGTTGAAAAACTGTAGAATCACCCATATTAATTTGGGGTGGACTCTTCCATAGGGACGTTTCATCAGAATCTCTATATTGTCTGGCACACAACAGCTATGAATGCTATAACAGCTACCTTAAAACCATACAGAAAATACAAGAATTCACTATCAATACAAAAGCCAAGTTATAAAATCAAATTATATACCTAAATCGACTTTCTAACCTCTTTATAGGTATGAAAAGAAAAACATTACACCCCCAAGATTTTTGTGCAATGCCTCCATATTAGAAACTCAGCATCTTTTATCTTATGCCAAAACTAATTTTCTGCAATGTTACATCCTCACACAACCACACCATTGTGTCATTGGATTTGATTGTTTCCAGTATAAATTACCCGAGGAAGAAATAGAGCGGTTGCTCAGTGCAGAGACAGAGGAGGCACAGAGGCAGATACTAGAGAACTTTGCCAAGGACCTCCCTGTAGTCACAAGGTACAGTTTAACATTTCCATATACATATAATGTGACAAGGCAGGTATACTTGCCGGCAAACTTTATGAACAAAAATGGCGGATGTGCGCATGTACATTTGTACGTAAGTCGGCTGCTGCGAAGTCGAGGATATGCTCAAAGAGTTTGCCGGCATCTGTAGATACAGTGTGTGAGCTGTCAGAATCAGGGATCAGATACCAGTATTTGGCTCCATACAAAATACTGGTATTCAATTTCGGTTCTTCTCTTATTATTACACTTTTTTCTATTTTAGTGGGTTAATTTCAAAGTTGTATATCAAAACCTAAATTCTATATAACAGCATTCAATAAAAAAGGCAATATTAGAAAATTATTTAAATGTTAGTGAATGCCGGTAACAATCCCTGGTCAGAATGCAATTCGCGTTTTATACCTGTCTCGCTCGCTCGTACACGATCCAGATAAGAACCTGTCAGTTTTCACCTAAACCCGTATCGCAATCTGAGATCTTACGGATTGTACATTGTAGGCTTGGACAAATGTTAGATTTGTCTATTGCAGTGGTTGGGAACCTTTTTTTTTTTGTTTCTTTTTCTTGAACATGGACCATTTAGTCCCAACTTCTCAGCGTCACCTACAAAGGATCGAATTGATTATGTGCCACTTTTATTTCTTTGTTGTTCACAGGGACCAATTAAAAACAAATTCCCTTCCTCAGGGATACTCCTCCTGTGTCTCGTCTGTTTTAAATCTTCTGCGGACCACATTTTGACTCTTACAGACCAATGGTTGTGGTTGTATAGCAGTTGAAATGTCACAGAGGTGGCAGTGTCCGGGCAGTGTAAATCTGATGCCGCTATTTAGATTTATTTCAAAAGATGGATATGGTGGTTATGGGCTTCGTTTGCCCCACTTACCAACAAAGTATATATTATAAAACAATCTGACACATTATGAATGTTTTTTTATACAAACTTATTTGGTGTGATTGACGTAACAATTTGATAGCTCAGTTGGGAGAACGCTACGCCAGAAACTTAGGGTCGCAGGTTCGAGTCCTGCTTTCATTGCAGTGGATCACATTACACTTTTCTTTCATCTGACACTTTTTTTTAAACATGTTTAAATATTCGATCATAGCATAGTTATATTCTCAATTCTAGAATCAAGCCTGTATTAAGAAACGGTAGCAAGAAAAAAAAACTATCAAAAAAACAGATTGTAGACAAAATTGCAGATAGCCTCCGTGTTTTTACAAGGTTTGTGCAACATGTGTTAAACTAGTAGCTACAATTGAGGAAATAATACATTTCAGGTGATTAATCAGCACTGGGTATTTTTGTTCAGTCATACCTACGTCATATAACACATGCATACGTTAGGTTAGGTCTATGAACACCTAAATCCTTCCACTAATCCAATAATCCGGCAACCCCTATTTTAAAATAGTGCCGTATTAGTGAGACTACTGTAACGTGAAAATCTCGAGTTTTAGAAACGGTTTTCTGTAATTATGAAAGGTTTTTGTCGCGCTTACTACGTGAATCAATTTTCCTTATTTTCATATTCATCATTATACGATTTATTGGATCTTTTTTCAGCACAGCGTCAAATGGTTTTAAAACTCAAGATGTTGATTCTTGTAATAATGATATGTAGATACATACATGAAGCATTCTATGCAGGGCCCTTATCGTTGTTAGATAACCTTTGCCTATAAGGCCCGTGGCGTAGATAGGTGATCGATGGCTCAAAAGAAGAGATTGGGGCCCCTCGGTTCCCGTATCATTTCTGGGTTAGCACCAGGGCGCTTATGAGGTAACTAAGGGCGTCTTTGAGTGTGAGAGCCTCGGGACACACCTTGCACCGTTAACTACGTCACTGTAAAAACATATTTGTTTTCATAACTTACTATTAAATTGCGAATACACACTTACATCTCCGTTAGTGTTTTGCTGCTTAGGTACTGAATACTTGCGGTGTTATACTTCTCGGATAGGAAAGTGCAAAATAATAAAATTTATGAAAAATATTAGACTAGACATGGTGCAACTTTAAAGAAGTTAAAAAGGTTGAATGTTCTTATTGCTAACTAGAAAGTGCTCGCGAACTACGGTCGCGTGGTATAAAAGTTCATAACCCTCTTTTTACTTCGCCTTAGTCGGGCAAAAAGTATCCTATAACCATTTGAGGATGCGCGCAATTACTCATACCAAAAATAGTTGACATCGGTCCAGCAGTTTAGTCGTGATGAAGGGACAATTACTTTATTTATACAATATCGTACGCGTAATTTTTTTATACTGTAGTCCCGTTTCGGCGTGACGGGAGGACAATGAATATTGTGCCCAATAGATGGCGCCAGACCGGCATGGCACCGCGCGCCCATACAAAACAAAAGACGATCCTGCATCATGACCCCTTTTCACAGAAAACTAATTTGCAATACAAATCTCACGGCCCGACATGTTTCGAATTCATATGGAGCTCTTCATCACGGACAGCTATCCGTGCTGCTACGGCACTCACGGCCCACTGCACCGGTTTTCACTCTCGCCGCCCTCAGCGCCCGCGCTGATGAAGACCTCCATACGAGTTCGAAACATATCGGGCCGTTCCTGACAAATTTGACGCGAATTTAAACCGTTTCTATAATTTATAAAGATGTCTCACGATATATAATATTAAGTTTCTAGGCGTCAAAAGGCTCCTTTCTAACCGCTAACAACTCATTACAGAACAATGTCAGGCTCAGTGCGATACTGCAATCGCTGCGTCCTGATCAAGCCCGACCGGGCGCACCACTGCAGTCTCTGCGGGCGATGCGTGCTCAAAATGGACCACCACTGCCCGTGGGTCAACAACTGCGTGTGTTTCCATAACTACAAGTTCTTCATGTTGTTTCTCGGCTACGCGCTAGTGTACTGTATGTTCGTCATGTCCACGTGTCTGCCGTATTTCATCAAGTTCTGGAAGGTCAGTGATCTGTTTTTGTTTTTAATCCATGCCATATTTTACTGCGATTTGTGGCCGGCAACTATATAGCCGTCCTTCTCTGACACCCTACGCTAGAGCACGATGCAAATAATGGCCGGGCCACAAATTGCAGCAAAACATGGCCCGTTTAGAAGCCCCTTTTGCTGTCATCGTTGTTCAATGTTCAGTGTCATAGAAGCGGACTTTTATATATTTTTTGTAACACCACGCGATTTTTGTGTTACAAATAATTTTGAGAATCTTGATATAGTATGTAGTATATTGGTCCCAGATTACTTATAAATTTTAGGTAAGAGATATTTCTGGATTCGAGGTCTATAAGATCCAATGCATTTAGAGCAAGAGCAAATTAACGACGCGGTTGGCGCAGTTTGTAGTGCACCTGCCTACTGAGCCGGCGGTCCTGGGTTCGAATCCCGGCCAGGGTTTGTGTGGTAAACTCGAATCCTTCCTGGGTCATCGATCTTATATGTTATGTATTTATTACTATGTATATCGCCGTCTAGTATCCAAAAAAAAACGACATCTCGAATAACGAACATCCATGTAACGTACAAGTTCCATTGTCTTTAAATACTTAGTTAGATCGCCAACATAAAATTTGAGCGTTCCACGTGTGAAAAAATCTTGGCATAGGCGTGCCAAAGTGCATTCCACGTGTCAAAATTAGCCCCTTATAGTATTTTAAATATTGTAACGTAACAGCCGACTCCATAGTATCTTGGCGCGTTCCGGGTTCACACGCACTTAAAATAAATAAAAGTGGTAGATAAGAGTGAGATTGTATAACTTTAAGACGATCGGCGGTACTACGGCGATATAGCCGTACTATCAACACAAGGTCCACAGTCCTACAGCTATAGCCGTATACCGCCGCTGAACGTATTTAATTTCTTAGTTTATAAGACGTACTGTCTAATCTCTGTTTAAGTATTATATTAGTGAGATGGTGCTTATTGTGTGTTCGGTATAATGTGGTGCATGTGCATACAGACTACCACGGCTTTCACAAAATCATTTTTTAATTTTCTACAAGACCCAATTGAACCCAAGTGGCCTGCACTTGTCAATGTCAAACCGTTGAAATTTTGACACATGTCAGTGTCAAACCATTGAAATTTCGCTGAAAAAAGAAAGCAAACTGCCAATTTTTTTTTTGAATAGCCATTGTGAGGAAAAGTATAATTTAATTGTCTTTCAAAAAACTTTACTACCCTATTACGACCTCAGACTTATTGAAATACTCGAAGTGGCCTTTACGATTCTTGTTCGACGTCGTCTCTGTTTACGTAGTACCCTTGACCTACTAAGCCATATCAAAGACTATATACCCCCTAGACCGCTATTCTTCATACTACGCATCGTACTCCGTTAGTTACTATCGTTCTACGTCGCTAGATGCCGCTAAGGGTCTCAATTCATTCAAAAGTCGTCATTTTTCAATCCCTACCGTACGGTACGCGCAAGCGTGAAGTAACACAGTCGTCAAGCGTTCAACGACATTCCAACTTCCAAGTGATACAGTAAAAAGTGAATAGATGACGTTAGGTGCGATGTTTGTTTACTACGTTCCGTTTCGTCTCATTTCACTATTTGTGTATGTTTTATTTAAACATAAAAATTACTTACATCCTAATCCTAATCCTAATAATATTATAAACGTGAAAGTTTGGATGGATGTATGTATGTACGTTTCACTTAATCTCAAAAACTACTGGACGTATTATGATGAAACTTTCCAGTTATGTACCTTATATATCAGAATAGGACATAGGCTATCATTTATATCAAGTTTTATCCCTTTTAGGGACGAAAAACGGGATTAAAATTTGTATGGAGAGCAAATCATTGTAGTTGCAACAATTCCCTACATGTCATCGTTTTGACGTAAACTAATCAATATAATAATATTTTTGTCTGGGCCTACGATAGACCTTCACGAAACGCATACCAAACTATTCTTTGTAAAAAAACAATTAATTCTGATATGGAAACACGTAACCGCAAAATTCGATTAATCGCGTAATTTCAAGAATAAAATACATACAATTTTACAAATTTGAAACAATGACATTTGATTTGACGACATCACACACCCATCTGGCAAGACATGTCAAACCAGTGATGCCAGAAGGGCTACCCCGATGTTCAAAATTTGACTGTCGAATAGCGCCATCCTTCTCGATCATCTGTCAAAGAATATTTTAGTGAATGGAATAGCACTATACGACAGTAAAATTTCCAACATCGGAGTAGCCCTTCAGGTAGGTATCACGTTTCGATACGCACATCATCTGAAAATAGTACGAGCTTGGACTATGTACCCCCGCTTGGTAAGTGAATAAAAATAAAGTAATAACTGAGTATGCAAAGATAGTATAATCAACATTATATAAATAATCCTAATAATATTATAAACGTGAAATACGTTCGTTCCTCTTAATTTTAAACGATGATTGATGGACGGTCACCAGTGTTAGGAAATCGTCGTAAACAGCCAATTGTTGAATTGTCTCTTTCTAAAGACCGATGGGCAATAATTATTTACCGCCGAGTACAGTATTAGAGCATAAAGTTTTTGTATTACTCGGATCTTAGACTCGGATACACGACAATGCCCGAATTGTCTGTCAATTATGCACCTAATTCGGGAAATAGGCACATCGTAAAGGGCACGATTTTAACAATTTTAACGGGAGAAGACAAGGAACAAAGTGTACTTACACCACGTATTCCAATTATACCGAATAATGGAAGTTGTGTTTTCGTAGATTGATTTTAATTATTATTTTTAAGTAAAAAGTAAAATGAAATCAATGAGTTTTATTTCTTCCCTCTTTAGGTACCCTTACAAAGTTCACAAATAAATGTGAAGGATTATCTAATGCAACTTGCAGTTTTCAAAGGGTCACAGTTCTACCTAACACTCCTCCTCGCTTCGCTCGTCGTCGTACCTATCCTAAGCAAAATCTGACCTGCCTGAAGGTAGAATACGTAACGTTTCTGACTTCACGCCTACCATAGTTTATTTTAGGCGCTGTAATTTTAGCCAATTTGATAATAGGCAAAATAATTCTTAGGGCAATTCATGTTAGGAATATTATGCTTTAGGTAATTAGATTTTAGAGTTATCAATATTAGGACAAACTTGATTTAGGACTTTAAGAGAGTATGCGCAGAAATTATTAGGACAAACGAGTAGTATGCCATTCAACAGTATGCCAAACATTTTTAGGACAAAAAACGTTATGCGATACGACAGGCACCCGAAATTTATCTATACAAAAACTAACAGAACTAACGACAGTGATCATTCAATAAAACCACAATTTTATAAACGTTTTCTTTATATTACTTTTAACAAAAACAAAACGAACGAATATATTTTCGCAGGCCGCCTGCATGTAGGCAATTCCTAATTGTTCTAGGGTAAATGTCAAACATTTCCGCAAATCGTCCCGTTGGCGTAAAGCCATTTTGTCGTCGGCGTTGGTCTTGGGCCATGGCAAGCGGACGATGCAATGGTTACTTTGCTTTGCAGTAGATCAATAAGGTTTCCTTCAGCATTATATCGCCGTACCCAACGTCAAACTGTGTCCCTGCTAGCATTTTACCGACGTGTGATCTCATAAATCCGTATTCCTTCCTGGTGTAACTCCACTCTTTGAGCTCTTCATTGTTTTCAGTCATTATCATTATCTTTTAATAGTTCACGGTTAGCGGCAAGCATTTTATTTTTCAAATTAATAACGTTGCTGAAAATTATTTTTTCTACTCCAGTACTTTTTTCTGTCATTTATATAGTTACTAACTCTAATATAAAGACATAAATTATGACAGTCTGTAAAAGTCTATACTCTACTGCTCAAAAACACACTGCTAACCGATGTTATAATGTCGCCAAAAAACCATCACTTAGTACCTCAGATTACATGATGAACAGCTGCATTCACACAATTTGCAAATTAAAAAAAAAACTTTTGTACTAAGGCATTGGTGCCACTTTAAAAAAAAAGTTTTATCTTCAGTGCATGGATGTTTAGTATAGTGAACGTATACCTTTATGTATAAGTTTAATTTTTTTGACAGATGTTTAGTATGGTGATCGTATACCTTTATGTATAAGTTAATATTTTTTTGACAGATGGATGTCAATAAAAAAAAAGTTTATCAGAGACAATTTTTCTTTTTAATTTTGTTGATTCCGAGCGGGAACATGTAATTATTTTCTTTGTTGTTTATTTGCATTTTATTTATGAAATGTCGAGTCGTAGAAAAAGTATTGTATGCAACGTTGTATAAGTAGGTCAAAAAACGCTCGTGGCATCTTTCTTACGATGTTCGCTGCGCTCACATCGTAACCCATGCCACTCGCGTTTTTTGCCCCCTCTTATACAACGGTTGCATAAAATACTATTACGATTTTCTCGATTGACACTGACATATGTTCCTAATTAGAAATTAAAAGCAAATGATAACCTTTCGCGAGGAGGTTTTTTGTAAAATTAAGTGACAAATAATAATATTGACATTTCAATACCTACTATTATTGAAATATAATTTTCGGCCTTAATGCATTGCGAATGTCTAACGACATTTTAACGAAATGGGTAGGAAATGAAATTCCTTGACTGTACAAAACTTATCTAACAAATATTACGTTACTGTTTGTTAGTGGGAAATGTCGCTTGTCAATTCGGGCGTAATTTATTTTGTCCACATTACACCAGTTCACCAACGCCATCTAGCTATTTTGTGTAGCAAAAATTGGCGAGCCCGCAAGCAACCTTGAGCTATCCAGAGGTAGTGCCATCTATTTTAATACGATCAAACCACGTTGTTGAAGACTAAAAAATATAATCCTTAAAAATTGTGTATTTAAGTTATATTATCGTATTAAAATGAAGCAGTAACGCGTTTGATCTTCAAAAATCAAAAATCACTTTAAAATATTGGTGAAAAATACAATTTTTGTCACTTCCAGGCTACGAAGCAGCGCCATCTAGTTTTTATACCGAATTTTGAGCTTTTTCAGAGTTACGTTTTCTTGTATGAGAATAGCGGTCTAGGGGTATATAGTCGTTGGCCATATTAATTAATATAAACAAGCGCAAACAACTGGACACCTATTATCGTGAAACCGTAATAAAGAGCTTAATGCTCTATGCTTTATTAAGCGAGAGAACAAATAGAGTGTCTACATTCCTGCATATACAGGGTGACTTTAAATTGGTTATACAAAAGTAATGTTTTGCACACATGATCCCTCATGTAAACCTCTCTGTAAAAACTATGGCTTAATGCGGTTATTCTACTACTATTATTTAAAACAAAAAGTTTAAATTACTTCAAATCCACACTTTCCTCTTTGGTTATGCTTATGTTATCAATATCATCTGACATAGCTTTTTTCTTTGAATTGCCACTTGTCAATGAAAATAAACTTTCCCGCCTGCTTGCTACAAATCAAAAAGTATAGAATAGAATAGTTCGATTAGAACTAATAAATATTAATTAAAAAAAAAAAAAACGCAAAGTGCTCAGCACTCACTCAGAACAGAAATTATTTCAATTAATTTCTTGTAAACGTCGATTGACGTAACTAACGACCAGTGACATGACAGTTAACTATTGAATTTGGAGTAACGGTTAGGTAACCACATTACAATATTAAAAAAATAACGATAGTTGAAGGTAGCTAATTTATATTATTGACTTAATGCTTATCATTAAGTGTTTTGTATTACGTATACGCTGTTTGACGACAGCTCAAATCAGCTACTCTTTATGAAATGTCAAAAACGATTTGCTGTATGAAGTTTTTATGAAGATACTGGTTTGTGACATCATAAAATCAGTAGTCAAAACCGCTTCTTTTTAGCTTTTGTCCAATTAAAAATAGGAAATTTTCCAAAAGTTGGTGGTAGTTTATTTGGTTCCGTGTATTTTTGAATGTATGTTTAGTGGTTTCAATGACACAATAAATTTTCACCATTAAGGGCATTTGATATGAAGCGGACAGGTAAAAAAAAGTGAGATCAGGAAATTTGTTCATATGCGAGTTATTTATACCTCTAGTAGGCATGAAAGCGGACACAGAATATTTTTTTCTACGATGTTTATTTTTAAAGTTATGGGCCTTTGAAAAATAATCATAATCAAAATTCCGATTTTTTAGATTTAGTTTTTCGAGTGGGTTAATAATATAAGCGAATATAAAACTTAGCGTCATGTATAGGTTTTTAGATGCTTTTTTTAATAAAGAAATTATTTAATAATAAATTTAATAATTAAATTATTAATAATAAAAACATGTATAAAACCGGAAGTGAAAATTTCAAAATATTTTTTTGATCACTTCGACCATGTTTTATTTTTATTTTTTTACACTTAAATATAGCCTAAGGTATATTTTTAATACACTATGAGTTTCATAGTGGAATGCCCATTACTTAGAGAGATAGGTAAATTAATGTACATGCATGTCGTACACATAAATACGCACAATAACTATTTTATAATGTGTTTTTCACTTTATAATCTGTTCTATTTTACTTTTTATATACTTTTCTTGTAAACTAAATTGAATACGTGACTAAAATCATAGCGTGACGTGGAAGTCAAAGGTGGAGAAAGACAGTGGGTGAAGAGTGCCGGATTATTGGACATATCGGACAATTGACGACGCGGTTGGCGCAGTTAATAGTGCCCCTACCTACTGAGTCGGCGGTCCTGGGTTCAAATCCCGGACTAAATCTGTGTGATGAACTCGAATTTTGGTTTTTGGTCATGGATGTATTTATACAGGATGGTCAAACTAAATGGGTCAGTAGGGAGAAAACAAAAACGATAAGAGATAAGGAAATCTGTTCTTAGGAACCATGGCGTCGATTTTAGATTTAATAGAAACTGCATTCATTTTTTTTTATAAATCTCATATATAACCGGGAATGGAACATGGTTAAAATTCTGTAAGTAATCGCATGTTGTATTGTAACATTCTTTCAGCGGTTTTAACCGGGTTTATGAAATTATCTATGAGATATATTAAAATAAAAGCGAAGCGGTGGTAGCCTAGTGGTTAGGGCATGCGACTTTCAATACGGAGGTCGCGGGTTCGAACCCGGCCCGTACCAATGAGTTTTTCGGAACTTATGTACGGAATGTCATTTGATATTTACCACTCGCTTTTCGGTGAAGGAAAACATCGTGAGGAAACCGCCTAAGCCCCAATAAGGCCTAGTTTCCCCTCTGGGTTGGAAGGTCAGATGGCAGTCGCTTGCGTAAAAACTAGTGCCTACGCCAAATCTTGGGATTTAGGTAGCCGACCCCGATTCAGAATTCATTCTCTACAAAAGGGACAAAGGCTAGGAGGATGATGATATATTAAAATAAAAATGCAGTTTTTATTAAAATAAAAATGCAGTTTTTATTAAATCTAAAGTTTCCATGATTTCTAAGAACAGATTTCCCTATCTCTTATAGTTTCTGACTTCTTCCTACTGACCCATTTGGATTGATCACCCGGTATACTATGTTTATCGTCGTCTAGTGCCCATAGTACAAGCTTTGCTTAGTTTGGGACTAGGTCGATTTGCGTAAGATTGTCCCTTAGTATTAATTTATTGAAGTGCGGATTAGTGAGACTACTGTCTTTAGTTTGTGTGTAAATTTGCAGATGTATCAAGAGTACAAGCATGCCCACTGCGACCGGTTGATTGCCAAAGGCACAATAACTAAATTATGCACGGATATAATAGTAAAAATGGTTTATCCTTACTAAGCTTGTATTTAGTGTAATTTTGTAATAGCACAGGCACAGTAAAGTACGGAGCTAGTGAGTCCTTCTGTTCTCTAAATACCTAAATCTGGAAATGTCAGAAACCCGTCCGCGTACTCGAGAGCTGTAAAGATAAAAACCGGCCAAGTGCAAGTCGGTACGTGTCACCCACGAAGCACCATGCCATCAGATAAAAAAAAACGGCAAAAAAATCACGTTTGATTTATGGGAGCCCCACTTAAATAATAATTATTTTTTATTATAGCGGCAGCAGAAATACATCATCTGTGAAAATTTCAACTGTCTAGCTTTCACGGTTCATGAGATAGAGCCTGGTGACAGACAGACAGACGGACGGACGGACAGTGGAGTCATAGTAATAGGGTCCCGTTTTTACCCTTTGCGTACGGAACCCTAAAAACTAACGCGCGTCAAAATTTGTAACAAATCTTTATTATTCATGGCACTTTATCAGATTGCAGTTGCGTTATTATTTTAATAAGTTTGTCTCTACAAACCCTTAAGAATTGTTCAATAAAATAATACGCACAAATTACTTATATTGCCCTCATGTACTAGCTGCGTAAGTTTTATTATTTTAATTGAAAAACCAATAACATCTGATCAATCCATAAAATAATAAAAAAAGATAAGTATGAACCCTTAATCTAAATGTCCTTATATTAATTGAAAAAAAAAAGTCATAAAAAGTAAGTGGATATTTTAAATGCTTAAAAAAAATTAGACGTGGGAAATGTTTCAATTGACCGAATTACTGGTATTTAGTGATTTGAGTGTTTGGAGAACAGAAGGCTAGTATGTCGTTGCGTTCAATTAATTCTGTAGCGGTGACTCAGATATTGACCGGCATACACCCGTGTCTGATAACGGCTGATAACGCTTGTACGTAGAAACACGCGAATCACACGCATATACAAATACATACACGTATTCGACATGACTTTCACCGCGAAATTACCTTAGGTTTAGAGTTACAATTTTCTAGAAATCTAACTTTTATAATACCGTAAGGCGTCACCTTGGAACCCAGGGGCTATTTGGTAATTTGGTTTTTAGCCCTAATATATTATATTCCTATCGCAATATCGTTTACCTGTAAACATTTATTTTTATCATTTTTATTTTATTTTAGGGTTAGTTAACAATATACGTTCCTAATATGGGTCGATTGCAAAAAAATTGTACATAGTTAAGGGCTTTAATTAAAACAATGTTAATTGATTCCTTTGTGTGACGAAAGTTTGATGACTAACTTTCGTCATACAAAGGAAGCGATCGTATTTTATGCTAACTAAGCTTTATTTTTTATTAAAGCAGTAACGTCTGCTAACGTAAACTAAATGTTTACAAATGAAGCGAAAATTGAAAAATTTAATGATTCGGATGCCACCCTAAGGCATGTCGAAGCAACTGGTTGAAAAATTCAATGGCTCTGACATCTGATTCGGTGGTCCAATTGGGAGGACGCCAGTGTTGGCCCGGAAAGCCGTTGGAAACGCAGCTTCGAATCCTGTCCGAATCATTAAATTTTTCAATTTTAGCTTCATTTGTAAACATGTAGCTAACTAAGCTTTTAACTATGTACAATTTTTCGCAATCGACCCATATTCCAATGGTAAAAAAGCGGGCTTAGTAGTAGATGTTTGACAAGCGACTAAAATAAACCATTGTAACACAACTATAACATTTAGGGCATTTAAACCCTAGGGGCTAAAACGATACCTTTAGCCCCGCTTCACTAAGCTTATATAGCGTAATACTTTTTGAGCAGTACAAGTGAACAGGTTTTTTTTTTACTTAGTAACAAATAACACATTGGTTTCTAAATAACCTCACTTTATGTCATTCACAAAAAAAAAAAACTCATCTCAACAGAATACGAATTTCTCGATTGACCTAAATATGTGTGTTGACAAAATGTTTGGGTACACTGGAAATTATCGGTAAATTTTGTAAAATACTGCTGGGAAAGTCATATGTTTAGATTGTTCAAATATCTTATCTGAAAGATGATTAATTACACTGAACCTAAAGCCCTGGCAGAAAATTGTTTAACCGAACGTAATGTTTCGCATAATGCTCATTTGGCAGAAATTTTCTTTAGCTGAAACGGGATATATATTTAAAAATGTTTTTGTGTATCCAAGCAGAGTGGGGTAGGTTAGGTTAGGTTTATTTTCTTCAGAGAAATCAATGGTGTCCGTAGATTAACAATTATTCGATATGAGCATTATGCGAAACATAACGTTCGTTAAAATAATTTTCTGCGAAACATTAGTAAACCCCAGTAAATTATTTCTTTGTTAGATGTTCCACATTGTTAGACTGAGGGTTTTTTAGATGTCATTGATAACCGATACATTGAATTGGTAGATTTTGATGCTTATTTTAACAAAATAGATAATTAAATATGGTGCCTAGTCGCTTCCCAAATTCACAAAAAAAATAGTCTAGGTTATCACGGGAATAGAATATCTGTGTCGGGTGAGAAGGCAAAAGACTGGCCGGTGGCCGAATGATTTCTGAAAAACCTCCTAAGGCTGTCTGTCCATTGGAGCGGAGCTACTAACTACTACTAACTAGTCCTATTTCTTAGATTCATCTTGAATCAGTGGACAGACGGCCTAAGTCATAGGAAGTCGCAGTGGGAATGTTTCAGCGTAGTACTTAACCAAGCTGTGTGGAATATCTTCAGTATTTATCTGCACAGTTAGTTCACCTAGACATTATTTAATTTCATGTAGTTTCTAGTTGCTTGGTTTGTAATTTTACTATAGTTAGGACATTTGAGCAAGCATCAACTATGGTACAAGTCGATTTGTCAACCTTGTACGTCTAGCATACCTGTGACCCGTGACTCTTTGACGCGTGACAAATACCCCCTGTCACTTTCCTTTCAATACCGTGCAAGCAAGACGGGTGATGCTGTGCAGCTGTGTCGCGCGACAAGCGAAGACGCGGCAAGATATGCCAGCCCTGCTGGTATTGTCAGGAGATAGACTCTACTGTATAAAAAACCACCATCAATATTACGTCTAATTGGACATACAACATGCCTCACACACTCATATAGCACATTAGTTTAAAACTTTAAGTAGGTGTATTATATGTACTGAGACAATACCTAATATTTGTCAAAGTAAACACCGTTAGTTGTAAAACAACACAAATATGCTTTTATATTCCAAGTTTGCTTATTCAGTATTAACAGTACGTAATCATGTGATTATCTTGTCCATTTAGTCATAAAATTATACAGAAAAAAACATCAGATCAGAGACCAGGCGAAGAGGAGTCGAGGAGTAAAGAAATTAATGATCCCCCCACACCGTACATAATATTTATTCGTTCAAAAATAAAATGCGAAAGATCCCCATCTAGAAACTAGGCTTGCGTTCTGGGAGGCTCGATCAAAAGTATCACTATGGCACATTCGAAAAAAGAAACACTTCGAATGTCTGTATAAAAATTTACCAATCAAAACTTTTCTACATTCAAGACTCCTCTTTCATTGGTCGACGGCACGCACGCCTAATTTAGCGTTATTTGTAGTTACTTGACATTCCTACCTAAAGAGAGGTTTAAAGATCTCTTCAACGCATCGTGGCACATCTCCCAAAGAGGACGTACCTACAGTCGCCTAAACATGTATTGCGTGTAGCAGGGCGAGTTCGGCAGCGCGGCGACCGCGGGCCGGTACCACATCGTGTTCGCGTTCTTCGTCGCACTGATGTTCGGGATCTCACTGGGCTCGCTGTTCGGGTACCACTGCTACCTCGTCGCCACCAATAGGACCACATTAGGTACGTATGAAGCTCTGAACATGTGTTTACAATGCAGCGAAAAAATTGAAAAATTTAACGATTCGGGCAGTGTTCGAACCTGCGTTTCTAACGGCTTTCCGGGCCAACTCGGGCGTCCTACCTATTGGACCACCGAACCTGATGCGAGAGCCGTTGAATTTTTCAACCAGTTGCTTCTACATGCCTTAGGGTTTAGTTTCTCTGAACATGTGTAATGCATTAATACAAAGCAAATAAACGTACGTAGTGCGTCTCTGGTCGAAAGGATAAGACGTTGGTCTTGTAATCCAAAGATACCGGATATTCGAGTCCCGGTGTGGACCTCGTATGAGCGCATTTTTTTTTTTGGTGAGATGATCTTTGTATCTACATATATAGTCTATCCGGAATTCTAAGATCAAATTCTGTCAATCTGCCACTGGTGAAAAACGACCTTAAATTTACATGTAGGTAGGTATACGGTTGTTTGTACCTTGTGCCAAAATGATCATTTGATCTTAGATATCGGACAGACTATACCAACTTTAAAAAAATTGGACAAGTGGGAGTCCGACTCGCGCATGAAGGGTTCCGTACTTATATATATATATATATATATATATATATACACTACCGTCAAAAAGTTTAAGACCAAACACAATGTTCAGTGTCATTGTTATAAACCCTTCTAAAAATCATCAAACTTAATTTGTAATCAATAGAAAAAAAAGTAATCTTATTATTTTTGCCTTTGGTCCTGTAGCAAAGACTATTTTCAATACATATGTACAGAAAAAGTATTTGATTGAGAAGACACTAAAAAGTAATGTTTCTAAATTTGGGTCCCATTTTTACCCTTTGGGTACGGAACCCTAAAAAGGTGGTGTTAATTTACCCACATAAAATGTAATGTATTATGATATTTATGATTGATGTCTGAGAGCGAACAAATCCGCTAAGTAATTGTACTTCTACCTACACTATTAGCTGAAAACACGACTAATATCAGCACAACTGTGCAACGCAACTCTTCTCGCGCAACATTAGATCCTCTACTTTCTTCCAAATACTGTGTGAGAAAGACTGGTGACGTAGTCTCGCGACAATTGAAATCGCGGCTAGCTTATAGGTACCGACAAAAAATTGGCTATTGAGATTCTCGTGCACATAAACGTCTGTTCGGAATAACAAACCTTCATGTCGCTCCGTCTAACATGGTTCCACTCTGGAGGCTAAACGTTTTTGTAACTCTTTGGAACCTAGTTCACCTGGTTTCGAAAACATAGTATCCGTTAAGAATACCCATTACACGGGGGTCTTCAAATCAGTCGCTCAGTTTTGTAGAGTCTGTACGAAGGTCAGTAGGTTAAATGTAGCTGCGATACTCTTTCCTACGCCGAGGTCTGGTGACCCTTGTTAAATCATAGCTCTTGGACTGCAGTCGCTTCAAGGGACTGTGGTCCAAGTCCCGAGAAGTGACTGCAACTAGGTCCAATAGCACTTTACACGTTTAACATGTATACAATTAAACGTATAGATTTATTTACAGATATGCTCATAGCCTACCGCGGGTCTAATACGGTCACTAGACATATTGTCGGCCATGTTTTTACGACATTGGTCAATGGTAAATGCAGTCACTTCTTTGCTGTTGATTTTGTGTGTACTCTAGAACTGATCATAAATGCGTTCGTTTCCAAATAAAGTGTCGAAATTGCCAACTAAGACCAGCTAATTCGAAACGCTTACAAATTACTTGATCAATACATTTTGTTTATAACGATAACGTTAAATTTCTCAAGCCTATGCGTTTCCATGCCGAATTACATTTCAGCCTAATTTCGGCTTAACTTATCTATGATGAATCCACTGTAAATTTTACTAGATATTAGTCATTTCATTTTATTTTCAGAGATAATCGTCGTTTAAGTTCGTTATTAGTTTGAACGAAAATCAAGCGATATAAATTTAAAATCTTTGGGAAACGCATTTGTGATGTAAGAAGTATTTAGATGATTAATAATAGGTAATTATTTGAGTAGGTATATTTAGAAAAGCAATAGAGAATGCACTCTTTAAAGAATACATTCATAAAAGATACCATTTATACGTTATGCCTTTAGCGGACAGCGGCAATATATTTGACCTCAACTACATATATAAATTTGTCACTGCCCTATCCAATCCATTACACCAATAGGTACCAATATACGAGTAGCATCCTTGTCATTTTTAGATAACGATCACGCGTTGTACCTAGTTATCTCATTCATACTGATCACAATTTAGTTATCTTTTAATGTAAACGTCACACACGAGTGTGACTCACCGATTAGATAATTGTGACTGGTGGTTAATCGCTTTTCGCTGTAGGTAAGACTTGAGTTTGACATATGACGTCAGTTCGTGAGTGGTGACATTTCACTGAATCCTTATTAATATAATAATCCAATGAATAAAGGGGTTTTACCTTACAAACGGTCCGGTAGTTTTTAATTTTTGATATGTTGTCTAGGATGGTTAGTGAGTGTTTAAAATGCAAAATGCACAATTGCCCCTCCGCGCCCGCCGCCATATTGAAAAAATTGGCAATTTCTGCAGATTTTGGCTTATACCTTCGTTAAGGAGCATTTCAGCTATAAATTATAGTAAATTTAAGTGTCTACAACATTGCTCTTTTCTAGCTAAAATGCTCCTAAACAAAGATATAAGCCAGAAGTTTGAAACATTACTGGAAATTGCGAATTTTTACATTTATTTAAATGTGCATATCTCAGTAACTATCTGTCCTTGAAACAAAATTTAAGATGTAAGTTATAGTAAATTTAATTGTCTACAACAATGTCTAAGATCTTTTTTGGCTAAAACGCTCCTAAACGAAGGTATAAGCCCAAAACTGAAGAAAGTGCCGGTTTTTTTCAATATGGCGGCGGGTGCGGCGAAAGGGGAATTGTGCATTTTGCATTTTAAACACTCACTAACCATTTTAGATAACATATCAAAAATTCTAAACTACCGGACCGTTTGTAAGGTCACCCCTAGTACTTCAGTCTATATTCACCGAACTATAATGAGAAATCCTCATTTATGACACGAACAACTAAGATTATGAATGACTTTTTTTTCCAATCTCGAATAAGTTAATACTAGACAGACTTGGTTTATAACACTGAGGGTATAAAACTGTGAAATAGCCTCACTCGTCGGTGCCATAATTCCAGAAAAGTCAAATGCAATATTTATGATTACGAAGAATTAGTACTAGTCCTAGAGTCAGATTGTAGCGATGACAATTTCGGCAGCGGCATACACAGCGCTTGTATTACATCTAGCAAGTGTGATTGAGATAATTGACCGGTATTTTCTATCGAGTAGCATGACCGTCTTAGCAAAAAATTAAAAAAAAATGTATTTCAACCTATTAAAAAAAAAACATATGTTGTTAGATTATTAACTTAAACGCTATGTTAGTAGTTATAGTACAACATGTTTTTTGCGACTATCGTGAGGGCTAGCAGCACCTACTTAGACCTTCCAAAAACGGCGTCGATCCAATATTTCAATAAGTGGCGCTCACGTTGCTATAAAGAAAGCTTATTATTTACTGTCCAACGGAGTAAAGAAACGGCATCGGTTCTTATGGTCCCCTGTGCGATTAGGGGCCCTGCGCACGGGCCCTGAGTGTCCTTATGACAAAGACCGAAATAAAGAGTAGATATTTAATAGTAAGTAGATATTTAGTAGTAAGGTGGATTAGCTGAAGCCGGGGACCTTACAGCAGCTGTATGCCCTTAACTGTCCCATTTTAGCAACACAGGAACCGTCAGCACCAAAAGTACCTAAGCATTATAAGCAAACCCCGGATGACGGGAGCAAAAATGCGTTGACAGCTTTATAGTGCGAGGACACACATTTTATATCATATAAATCGATGTCGATAAAAAGCACGATGTACCTACTGGACTACCGCTATGATATGAATGAATGAATGAATACAATTTTATTTCGGATAATATACAATCCATATAGCGTATTTGCAGAAGTATTAATTATTGTTGAAAATAAAATTAAAACGGAATGTTTGTATTTTTTCAGTATTTTATATAGTTTTCGTAATATACAATTATCATTTTTTCTACATTTTCTGATTTTAAACTCCTTCGCCTTGGCGATAAAATCCATTTCATCCAACTAAAGGACCGTTCTAAATCTACTGTAGTAATCGGAGCAAAATTAAATAATTCATAGTGGTTATGGATTTCTTCTGTACAACGTACTTCCACTTCTTTACCAGATATCAAACTATTTAAGATGTTTAAAGTTAAAAAGCCAAAGTTTTTCTTCAACACATCCTGATACTTGTTGTGAATAACTTTACCTTGAGGATGTAACCGTAATCTTGACAAGTGCGCTTTCAACTTGTGTACTATACTTAAACTGGCTTCCAGGCTTAAATTTTGATTTTGTAATTGTTTTATTGTACTAGGTATTATTGACAAATTACTGTTTATCCATTTTAGATCATTCAAAATATTTAAATCGTTCATTGCACGTTTGACTTTCAAAATATACATTGAATCCCTATTAGGGAATGTCTGTATGACTCGCTTGATTTCAGGGAAATATTTATGATAGTAGCAGGCCGCGTTTATCCATGTTCCCCATCTTATTATAGTTGGCTGCGGTGGTAAAGGAACAGTTGGTAACATTTCACGAAACGTTCTTATTCTTTTAGGCGATTTTCGGAACACCTTTTTTGTGTATGCGATTAAATTATTCACAGTGGGAAAAAGTAATCGAACTTTTTCAGCCACCCTATTTACGCCATGAGCTAGACATGTAACATGAACTAAATTAGGAAAAAGTTTTTTCAAGTTTTTTCCTGCCTTTAACATATAGGCTACGCCATCCGTAAGGAGTAACAAGACTCTGTCGTGTTTATTATGGTCTTTCCCCCATAGTTTCTCCAAGGCAATTCTAATGAGTGTTGATATAGTAACATTATTAACTTCGTCTAACCAAAAACTCGATATAATGTGTGGGGTACTCATCTGTTTTTTTAATAAAGCTCCAACCATTACATTACCGATTTGACGTCCGTTTGCATCTGAGGATTCGTCTACGCTTACGTAAATTCTAGCATTTGCAAGTTCAGTCCTGATTTGGTGCATTTTCTCTTTATATGCAATGTCCAAAGTAGTTTTTCTCAGAAAAGATTCATCGGGAATACGTACTTTACAAAATTTTCCGGATATGCAATTGCAAATGAAATTAGTGAAAATGGGGTTCTTAACCTGGGTCCAGGGGATGTTGCAAGCCAAAATAAACTTTAACAGTTCCAGATTGAATAAATTTTGTGTTTTTGTTGAAACGCCGCTGTGCCTTTTGCTTCTGATGTGTCTTTGTACGGAAAATTTGGATATTGACATTGTGATTTCACATTTTTTACAAAATAAATGTTCACCTCGATCTTCTATATATTCCGCGTAATCGGCTATCCAAGTACGCTGTTTCTTATTGCGTGGCATGGTGGCGGCTCGATAATATTAATGATAATGAATCAAATAAATGATGGTAAATTAGTTCGTCTCAATGTAATTTCTAAGATTGACACCGATTGACTTGAGTCAATGTCAGATAGCGGTTGTTTATAATTGCGATATGCAAATATGATATGAAAGAGGTCTGTAAGTTATGTGAAAAGTATCTATTTATAACTGTCATTCACTTTATCTATTTTACGATCATTCCCGTGAGTATGATATACCTAATTATAGTACCAATGTAATTAGTTGACTGAAATGGTATCTATACTTACCTGATGTACCTAATATTGTGTAACAACCTGACATGTAAGATAATAAGTTTGATCTATAAATTTCTGATTCAATAATTTGTTCGTATGGATGTCGATAGAATAGTCGATATTTAACTAAGCACTAGTGACAAGTGCATTTTTGCTCCCGTGGTCCGGGGTTTGATTATAAGACGCTCACAATGATCTGTACAACCTTTATTCTAGACGCTTTAGTCCCTGTACACATAATTTTGAGCACCTGGCGTGCTCCCGATTGTACTTTTTCGCCATTAACGACGCGGTTGGCGCAGTTTGTAGCGCACCTGCCTACTGGGCCGGCGGTCCTGGGTTCGAATCCCGGCCGGGGCAAACATTTGTGTGATGAACTCGAATATTATGTTCCTGTGTCATTGATTTTATCCATATATATGTATTTATATATTATGTATATCGTCGTCTAGTACCCATAACACAAGCCAAGCTTTGCTTTGTTCAGGACTAGGTCGATTTGTGTAAGATTGTCCCTAATATTTATTTATTTTTCGTAATTTCACAAACGTACGTCATTGATGAGGGTAAGCGAGGCCGAGGCCGCCCCCCTACGACTTGGACAAGTACAATTATAAAGGACATGAAGACGACAGGCGTAAGCCCTGATATGACGCAAAATAGAGAAGAATGGCGCAAAACGATACGGAGAGCCGACCCCAAATGACATGGGAAAAAGGCTAGGATGATGATGATGATGATGTAATTTCACAAACGTGACCATTGCAGAAGCGTTCCGCGCGCCGATGTTCCGAGGCGGCGTCGACCACAGCGGCTTCTCGATCGGTGCCTACAGCAACTTCAAGGAGGTGTTCGGGAACCACCCGCCTCTGTGGCTGCTGCCGGTCTTCACCAGGTAAATGCTCACTTTATGACGGAAGGGCCAAGTGCAACACTGCCGTGCTAAAGCGACCTTTCTGTAAGGAGCTCCATAGCAAAAGGTCGCCTTTAACCCTTTGAGCGCCAAGCGGCAAAGCAATTCACCGTGCCACTGACGCCAAACCAAAAAAAAAAAAAGTGCTCCAAAATCAACAAAGATTGAAAAACACAGATAATGGTTTGAATTAGCATGTTTTTGACCATTGACATTTTTGTCGTCAATAGGCGTCGTTGGCGTCAGTGGCACGAATTCCCGATGACGTGATTTGCCGTCTTTGGCGGTCAAAGGGTTAAGGGTGCATCTCCACTGAAGCGGAGACGTGCGGAATCGACCAATCACCTGAGTTGAAATCTGTATCAGCTCCGGTTCACTTTTGTCATTGGTCTATTCCACACGTATCCGCTCCAGTGGGGGCGCACCCTTACCTTAGCACGGCAGAACAGGAATGGAAGGCAGTCTTGGCATGTAATGGAAACTGTCTGACTTTTCGTGGCCGGTGACGGTCAGGCGCACTTTCATATTGCGTAAGAAATTCATCGGTAGATGCTCGATAGCTTTCAGTGACTACTATCTATACTGTTTGTAGAGTCGACTGCAAAATTATCCTGTAATGAACGCATTCATTATGTGTTGATATCAACTCTATTTCAATGACAATAGAGTATATACACGGATATTAATTTGTCCATAATTACTCACATATTTTGGCAGTGGATTGTACGAACTACTTTCTGGTACTCTAAGGTTACAAGGGCTGTTCTTGTTAATATGGTGACGTATTTCTGTTTTGGTTTCTGATTTAATTAGAAAATATACACTTAGTGCACATATGAATATAACTTTCCTTGGTGGCACATATGCATTGAATTTCACAGAACATTCCATTTGATGTAAATGCTGTCGTACTGTCGACTTATTCGTGATAATGTACAAGATGAGATCATTCTGTTTTAAAATTTTGCCTTTTATAATGTACATAAAGAAATGTTTTTGAAAGTTTACCCAGTACCAAAAATCGTTTGCTACCCACTACATTTTCCACTCATATTCGGTTTCTTTAATACCCAACTCAATTTATTTAAAGATACTGATTGCGTTATAAATGTCATAATGTAATTCTAATAATATTAACAATAAAACTAACATTTAAAATAACTAGAGCTGTGAAAACTTAAATTATTGAATAAATAAATGCATGTTTTATTTTAGTCAAAATTAACACTGCATTGCTAGAAAAGTCTACTCTGTTATATGTGTGGCGTAGTGTGCGTTGTGTTGTTGGGTTATTTAAACTAAATAAAATAAATAACTTTTAAAATTAAGTTTTATTAAGATTTTTGAGTCAAATGAAGTTTTACCACACATATTGATTAGTGGCCAAGTCAGACCTAAGTAACTTAGGTCTGACTTGGCCATGCCAACTGTTGGCATTCTTTCTACTAAAATGATAACATTTTCTTCGGTTTTCGCGACTGTCATACATGTAAATAAAAAAAATTGGGCAAGT
This sequence comes from Apotomis turbidana, assembly GCA_905147355.2. Lineage (NCBI taxonomy): Eukaryota > Metazoa > Arthropoda > Insecta > Lepidoptera > Tortricidae > Apotomis > Apotomis turbidana. Next base: position 37,551,007 of record LR990281.1, read on the forward strand.
GCGAGTCCGACTCGCGCATGAGGGGTCCGGACGGACGGACGGACGGAAGGCGAAGTCTCAGTAATAGGGTCCCGTTTTTACCCTTTGGGTACGGAACCCTAAAATTAAACGAATTATATCGCGTATTTTAATTATTTGAGCCTCACTGACGTTTCGGTAGCTTTACAGTTACCGTTGTCAAAGGTTGAAATAATTATTATACGCGATATAATCCGTTTAAATTGTTTTAATTAAAATGATAACGTCAATATAGATAAACTGATTAGCTACATGGGCACTTTTCTACTACTGAGTGCAGAAAAAAAACACCAGCGCTATAAAGTTTTCTTTTGGACTACTACTAAAACCCAAAAAAATGCAACTAATTTATTTGTTGATATATAAGAGATACGCTTGCTACATGTGTTTAGAATGTGAGTTAGATCTGTGTGCATGTTTTAAATGTGTGCAAAAAGAAGTGAATGACATCTAACCAGATATCCAGAGAATTTACATAGTCCGCAATTTAATAACAGTGTGTATATGTTTATTATTAAATCTGAAAAGCACATTCACATTACTATCATTGGTATCATTACTCATTAGTACTATTTTATCGTTGTACCTTAAATATCGTTCATTATTTATTTTATTTTAAACAGTAGATCAATTTAAGCTTCATAACCTAGTATGTTGACAACGACCAATTCTGACCATAATTTTAAATATATTACATTACAGATATATAGTGCATAATGTTTTTGTATTGTATTCTGTCGGGTATGGTGTTTTTTTATATTTCTATCTCAACGATGGGAAATCATTATGCACTTAATCTGAAAAAATGCCCTGACGTTAGTAAATTGAATGGGTTTGCATGTATTTTTCAATGCACATTTATTTATTTTTTCATCATTCGTTATGTCTGTCTATATATTTACAAAAAAAAAACAATTTCATCTTGCAGGTCATCATTTCGTATAAGTATAGCTGCCGTCCTGATGATAAGCACAATAATATATATCGTCGGGGATAGTGCAATACCGCGTAAGTAACAAGTGTAGATACGAATCAATATTCAAACAAATTCTAAGCATTTTTTTGAAATGAGAACTTTATCGACAACTGTTATTTACGCGGTATTGCACTATCCCCAACGATATGATGTTATTGTGTTGATCATGAAGGCTGTAAAGATAGCTAACCTATGGATTTGTATATTACGCAATTAACACTGTTGACTTCATGGTTCACGCTGGCTTCTACTGTATTTATATTCAATATCATTATCTTACTGCATAATACAGTATATGATATACTATATAATATATATCAACGCTACTGATTCTCAGAGTTGTATATCATCTTATAATCAGAGATAACCTTTCACTGATGAATGTGAAACTATTCTATCGTTAAATTTAGACTGGGGGAGATTGTCTTGTGTTATCTTACCTTTTTTGAATGTGCATGCGTGTGTATTCTATATTTAAATACTTCCTCATCTACTAAAGAGCGATCTTATACTATTTTCATACCCTACTAGGCATTTAATTTGCCATTTTGAAACCTCACTGGCAAGCGCTGCTGGTTATAAACTGTAGCAGTATCCCTCTTAAGCATCAAATAATCGAATCGAAGACTCGGGCACCGCATTGATTGTACATAAAACTTCTCCATCATTTAATTAAGAATATTATAATTAAATTCAGTGGTTGAATATGTAATTGGGTGGGATTGAAGACATGAGATTTTGCGCAGAATCTTATAATATAATACAATGCAGGCGACCATAAGGAGAGGCACTTCGAAAATATATCCTCTGAAAAGTTAATCAATAGATAGATGAAATAATGTTTGTTCTACCTGGTACAGACAATTTAAGACTAAATGTACCCTGGGGAACCTCAAAATCTAATAATAGGGCCAACATATGCGCCTTAACATAATTTACATTTGTCAGCATAATGCTAGTGGCGGTTCCGTGTCAATGCCAGTCGTAATTTTATGAATAAACTTTGTCAGTTTGGGTGACGGGTGTGATTTCCCGGTGCGGCGGGAGCACCAGCTTCAGACGTTCACGACGCCGCAGGAAAGCTACGATTCTATGGGCACCACGCGCTCAAGGTCAGACAAAACCCCTGAATTCAACGCAGACGGCTCGCACGTACCTTGAGAACACTCTTAACTTTTTAAGTTACACTCGGTGCATTCGACCGCGGTTAGGGTGCCGTGACCAGGGTAGCATATAGGACCGTTACATACTGAGCTCTAGGGCAATAAAACTATTATTCAACTTCTACTACTACAATCTTTCGCTACCTGTCTACTTGACAGGTAGCGAAAGATCACTAGAGTGACATGAGTCTCCTATGCGCGAACGAGGGGTCAGATAAGATTTTATTGCTCCATAGCTACGATACCAGTCATAATATTAATAGATACCATTATGATCTATACTATTCTAAAATTGTATAAATCAAATATTTATCCTCTCATCACGCCGAAATGGCTGGACCGATTTCGATTATTTTTGTTGTCGATACGAGTAGTTGGGCATCCCCAGATGTAGATTACTTTTTACATGACTGCGGAGAAGCAACAAAATCATAACCAACTTTTTTCAGCGCGGACGTCACTTATTTCAGCGCGGACGTAATTCGCGGGCACCCGCCAGATGGCAGATTAAAGGTGGTTGTATTTCCATACAAAACGCCAATGATCGAAAGAACGGTATCTGCCCAGACCAGAAGTTAATCAGAAAATCATCATAAATAAACATAAAAAACTGGATATGCTATGTTTTCTAAATACCAACTGAAGCGCCATGACGCATGAGCGTATTAAATATTAGTTACTTAATACGCTCATTATTTCTACACAACGGAAAAAGGCTTGCGTATGAATTTTATCCCTATATCGTATGTTAGAGGCTCCTAAAATTTACACTAATATTTTTTCATCGAGTCATCTTGCTTTCTGGTCAACACATGTTATTTAGCCTAGCTGTATCCGTAGCGTACGAAATGAATATAGGAAACACTTGTACGAAATGAATATAGGAAACAGTTGTGTTTGACAGACGACTTATTGCTTTATTGCCATCAACGTTTGGAAGTAATTTTTGTGTTTATTTAGGCTGAATCGGTGCATTGTTTTTTATTTATAAAACAGTTTCAAAGTAAATTGTTAACCTCTCTTGGTATTAGACTATTTTTATATAAAATAGGAATCATTTTTGTTTTTTATATGTTATTTATAACGAGGGATCAATTATACTAAAACCTATCTCGTATAAATGATGTAAATTAATATGTAAAATAAAGTTATGTAAAATAAATCCGAACCATAAAGGTTAGTGATGTTTTTATAAACGTATATTAACATTGTTATTATTCTGTAGGTGCGAATAGTCTTGTCATGCATATTGTTGTATGCAAAGTTCTCTAGTTGTATGTTATTTACTTGGAAAGACAACGTGGTTACTTAATATTACTATAGCTATATACTCGAAACTAAGACTTTCCATTTTGTACTGTCATTTTTAGTTATTTATTAGTCTAATCTTCTTACACTTTCCTTCCTTTTTAGAAAGTAATTATTATAGGGTCTCTTATATTATGTACCTGATACATAACAACATTTCCGTTAACAGTTCTCAAGTTACGTGGGGTGCGTGCTGATTTTTATTAAATTTACAAATACAATACAATTTTCCAATACAACAATTGTGAATGTTTGCGAATTGCTTAATATTGAATGCATTTATTATTTTTGAGCTATATACAACACACAAGACTGATAAAGTTAGTATGATCATATAAATTTGTATGTTTTGTGCACAATAAACCAATTTGTCTTTTATTTTGTTTTTTATTTATTTTACACTGGCGCTATGGTCGCTTTGTTCAGCCAGCAGCAGCAAATATAAACAAGCGAAGTGTTCATAACCATTTAAGCACTACTCTTTTATTTTGTGCCTACAGCCCGTCTGGTGCAACTATGTTACGCGACCTGTCACTCTCTGACAGTACTGCACAGAAAGAGATAGATAAATATCTCGCGCGAGAAAGAATCGCGTATCACAGTTGTGCTAGAGGTGCAGATATATATGAACGCTTCCTTGCTTACTCACTACCGCTCCTGTAACGGTACACGGCGTGACGTTTTTTAAGAAGTAGACTAAACAGCTTTTATATATTCAATTTAGAAACTTATTTAGCAAGCAAATGGATACTTTCATACACAACTTTTACGATTTCGTGATATACTTTTTTCCATTTCACTTAAGGCGTTTTATTTAAGCCAGCTTACCGTAAAGGTTAAGCAGTGTCTTCATATGGAAAATTAAACTTTTCACTGAGTATAATGTACGACGCCCGTTGACATTCAGAACGAGACTAGATCTGTCTGTGTGATGTATATCTATATATTACTTTCTTATCTTCCAAATTCTACTCTTCCTCTCAGTCTACATGTGATTTGTCATTGTCTGCTTCAGATAAACGAAAATGAAGTATTTTGTTTACGCACGCTCGACTAAGTTCACGATAAATTCATAAAATTGCCTGCTCATCTCTTGTAGCTTCTATAAAAAAAAAAATAACAACTGTTTATTTTACTTTACAAATACATATTTTGGTTCCACAAAGCTTAGAAGAAATCTTTATTTGATTGAGATTATATTACTAAGCCTGAGCATATTACTGAGTATAGGCTCATACCTATACTTAGTAATACCTATACTTGCAATCCTAATACACATATGTGTGTTTATGATTCTCATTGTTTATTAATTATCATTTTTTTTATTGTAAATTTAACTTGCCCTGGGTTATTTGTGATGATATTTATGACATGACAATAGATATCGTATATATATGTATGTCATCTTTATAACTTATGTCCTCTCCACAATAACAGCAAGTAAAGTGACGCGAGTGAGAGGCGGATAAAGATATCCTGCTTTCCCTTTCACCGCACACTCTTTTGAGTTCGGTCTATATTAAAGCGTGTTTTCATTCGTCTGCAGCATTCATAGACGCTACTTATACCGCTTATGCTTTCGAAATTTCGTTATGTTAAGTGTGTTCGTATGACGGGCACCTGAGACTTGGTTTTGTTGGTATTTTAGCGTGGCGACCGGACACGAGACTGAGAGATGGAGACTGTACCCCCGAAAGGGGGACAACGCCCCGGCCATAGTATAAGGATACCTTTTATTAATCTAATCCACTTCCATTCTGCAATATTTTTATTACTATTAAATAAATCTATATTCTAATTTATAACATGCTTTTCATTCATTGGCGATAAATGTACCCCGTTAATTTAATGTTGGTAAAATTTCAAGTCATTCACTTCTTTTTGATGTAGTTACAGATATATCGTTATTATGCAGTGTCCTTTTGCATGCTAATTATGTTAGCGATGTAGGTCGATTGAATTTGCTTTTTTAGATCGTAGGCTTAGCTGTAAAACAGATTTAAGTAGCATAGCAAATATGTAGTCACATACAATTTTTTATAGACACGTACATTCGCACATATGATTAAATTAGTTAGCCATTTAACCCTTTGGATGCTTCATGCATGTTAAATACAGAAGTGTCACACACGCCAAACGCCAAACTCTTGTGTCGCAAGAGAGTGCAGTTAAACCTTGAAAGGAAAGAGTTTGGTTTTATAATATATTAATTTGCACCGGTGGCGTGGTAGGCACGACAGCACACGACGCCTTTAGGTGTTCTTGGCGTTCCAAGGGTTAAATATATCATTTCATAACATATCATTTCGAATGAAGTGAGACTATTTATAAGTTTTTCACTAGGGACATTTTGTATTCACATAATACGATTGAAATGGCGAATGGAGTTGGTAGTCGCTTGACCAAGCAGGACGAGAAGTACAGTCTCCTGCCATAGTATTTGACAGAAAAAAGGGCAACAAATGTCTTTAGTACAAACAATACCAATGCAAGTACACATAAATAACACCCCGCGGCTTCCAACCGTCGGTTTTATACGCGACTAATAGTAGGCCATTAGAGTTAGGATCGATCAAAATTCACCAAGTGCATTTTGATCATAATTTGCAGTCAAATACGGATTGTTTGGTACCTAACACATTCATCAGATCCCAATAATAGGTACTATACGTAGGTACGGGACAGCCCCGTCCAACGAATTTTCATATTTATTCAGGTTTGGATGGCACTATGTCCAGGAAAAGTAAATCTTTACCTACAGTTGAACAGGAATGGAAATTTTAAATACACAATGAGGGCTGCTATTCAGGAATGCTTCAAAGCTGAACTCGATTACAAATAATCGCGGCAATTAAGACTCCAGAAAACCAAATAGCTTGTGTAGGTATAGAAACTCCGGCCTATTATTGCTTAAACCGTGATGTAAAAAGTCTCGTTATTCTTACGTTTTGCTGGGTCATTATGTGGAAGTTGGGACACACCGTGTCGCGAGATGTAAGTGCCATTTCGTTGCCACATGAGACATACCTACATTTGTGTACAAAGGCGTTCCAGTAGAACGTCTACTTTGTCGCCTAACGGCTATCACAGCTACCTTAAAAATATAAGAATTCATTACAAATACAAAAGCAAGGTTATATAATATTGATATACCAAAAATTTAGTATCTAGCTTCTTTATAAGTATGAAAATAATAGCATCACGTGGCCGAAATTCTAGTGGAATGCCCCTACACGTAAAGCCATGGATTCACTAGGAATAAATGTCCCACAGGACGTAATGCTCACTGAAGAGAAGTCGACTGACATCGTCCGATATAATCGCCGGCACTCGTATAACATTTGTTTGTCCCCTAGTGAATCCATCGCATTTGGGATAGAAATATTTCATGTTCCATGTCTATGTACGCTAGTCGGAAAATATCTGCGATCTGAAGGGCTGCCACAACTTGGATATGTAACGTAACGTTTTGCCATGCGATAAGCTGTGTTTCTATTTAGTGTAGAGCGATGCAATGACCCTGGAGTTTATAATCCATAATTAGATAAAGTAAGCCTTGTACCTACCTACCTTATTCAACCTACTGTCGGAGGCCCTCAAGAATGCGATGGAAAATATGGATTTGTTCTATTCATGACGACCCCTCTCTTTCGCACTGTTCCTACTTATAAGAAGATTATAGTGCCCCGCAAGAAGTCAATCCTGACTTGTCACTCGATACATTTTGTAACCTAAAATCGATTTTAGGTTATTGCGGCTCCACACTACTCGCGAAGTTGACCGACGACGTTGGGTGGATATGATATTGTGGAGAGGCACTTCGCTGCAGAAACCCATACTTAGGCCAACTTCGGTCAATTTCGCGAGTAGAGTGTGGAGCCGCAATTATGAAATGTATTGAGATGACAGGTGTGCCGACGGGGCACTACAGTCATATTTTTCACATGGTAAGTAATTACGCAACTGTGGCACGTGGCAGCCCTTGAGAGAGACAAACTTGCAATATATGTATTTTTTACTACATTTTGTAACAACGCCAGCTTTGGAGACGGCATCGTGTACCCGCTGCCCATCCCCGAGGAAGACACGGAATCTCTGCTGAGCTCGGAGCGCTGGGACCGCTGGGGCGAGCGAGCGCGGCCCTTCGACGAGCGGGAGAGCTCCTCCTTCGACGAACTATGAGTGTAAGCGCCGGCGCCTGTCAAGGGTGCCTGATCGGCTCAGTAGTAAACTTACGATAAGATTATGCAGAAGTAGCTAATGAGCAGACATCGGAATGTTGAGAGTGACAGGTAGGGATTTCCATATCGATAAACTTGCTTATCTATGCTTTAACCCTTAACTACAGTTTTATTTGAAAATAAAATAAAATTATGACTTAATACTAATTCTGTTCTTCTTTATTTTAACAGAGATAAGTGAGTTTATCGATCAACTCTTTACCCGTCACTCCCAAAAGTCCGATGGTTAGTAATGAGAATGAGAAATCGCCTCTTTCGATTAAATACAAGTGAAGGGTGCCTCATTGGCTATATTAGTACCTAAGCTTACGATGAAACTTTCTAGAAATGGAATACAGAGCACTTTTCTACAAAGTATGAAGCCGAGATGCCTATTTCCACTGTGAGGTTGGGTGCCTCATTGGCTTAGTAATAAACTTATGACAAGATTTTCGGAGTAACGAGAGACTTTAGCTTTGGACAGGCTATGTACTTATATCACCGTATGTAGAGCGTTAATACTGATGTGAGATTATGGTGCCTCATTGGTTCAATGCAACCCAGCGTTCGTATTTTCGGAATTCCAATAATTACTTAAATAGCCGTGTATTAATATTACCTACTAAAACTATCGTGAGACATCTTCAATAATTATAAAAACGGATTAAACTCACATAAAAATTGTCTGGAATAGCCCGACATGTGGGCCGTGAGTAGCGTAGCAGCACGGATAGCTGTCCCTGATGAAGAGCTCCATACGAGTTCGAAACGTGGCGCCGTGCCTGAAAAAAATTACGTGATGTTAAACCGTTTACTTAGCCTTAGATTTTGCACAATTATGCCTCGTGAGTTTAGTCGCCTTATAGCGTCACGCGTCCGGCACTCTCTCATAGTATTGTTAAGAAAGAGATAAGTAATATATCTCGCTTGAGAAAGACTCGCGTGTCACAGGTGTGACTTCCAGCACAACACGACTCGTTCCGCGACAAATGTTGTCCCCGTCTATTTCCTTTCAATATATTGTGAGAATGACAAGTATTGTGTGGCGTGCCATAAACGAAGTTCTAGTTAGACGTGCTAGCCCTACTCGCCCTCGGTCGTAATAAAAAAAACAAAAGTTAGTTTCAAAAATGTATAGTCTATTCGGAATTCTGAGATCAAATTATGTCAAACTGGCACAATTGAAAAAGGACCTTAAATTTACACGTATACGGTTGTTTGTACCTTGTGCCAAAGTGACTTCATTTGATCTAAGAGATCGGACAGGCTTTACTTTGGTAAGTGGATGAACGAGCGAGAAAACTTAAAGCAAAAGACAAATTAAAAGAGTTAACAAAATAAACAAAGATAATAATTTAATTTAATGAAAAGATATTAAGTATTTCCGTGGATCGACCTGCAGAGACCTATTGTCTATAAAGTACTAAGCCATACAAGATCTAGGCAAGAAAGAGAAGTAAGTCTCCACCAGTTTGGCATTCATAGGCCTGTTGGCGTTACGTTTGCTTTTATTTCATTCTGCACATACTGGCAAAAGCGATAGAGTTGATTATTTAAAGAACGGTCAATATGTTGAGAGCCTGTTTTGGTAGATTCTGCTACCATGTGATCAGTGAATAGAAGATAGAAAGCCACGAAACTGTAGTCTGCTACAAAGTTGTAGTTTAATGATTAAGAGATAAAGCATAATATAGGACAGGTATAATGTACAATTTTGAGCTTTGCGTGCTAATTATAGCCGAAGACAAGAAGTTAAGTGAATTAAGTAGGGCCAAGACAATGGACAACATTTCAAATAGTGTTCAGTTTAAACTAATGTCATTAATTTATTATCGCAGAACCCAAAACTGTATTTTTTTTTGATTATACCGACTAGATTTTAAAATAAAAAAAAAGCAGCGTCGTCTAAAAAATGGTCCTTTAAATGGTTTGTTCGCTAATTTTCACAATATAATTTTTTCATTGCAGCGAATTTTCACATCGCGTTTTTTTGATGATCGCCAATTTTATTATTCGTGTTTCTTCATGTAGCGATTTTTTATGAACCGTAGAGAGTATTTATAGTGCGGTTTAATAGATATTTTACTCAAAAACATAATTCTAACAAATCATTACCTCCTGTCGTGTCCACGTTATTACACATTAATAGGTACTATAGGTAGGTTAGGTTCGTTAGGTATGTTCAGATGCCCGAAGGGCAGACCGCCCAGAAATAGGGGCTTCGTGGGGCTCCGTCGACATAAGGCGTATGTTGCCTAATGCTGCTGAAAATATATGCGACTGTAAAATAATCTACTGGTAAAATAAGCGAAAAAAAAAACGCGAATATTTTAAAACGCTTCACGAAAAATCGCTACATGAAGAAAGACGAATAAAAATAACGCGATGTGAAAATTCGCTGCTTTGAAAAAACGATTTTGTGAAAATTATCGAACAAATCCTTTAAATGACGAACGAAACTTGTGAAAAATTTGACACTCAACACAAAAATAACAGTGGTGCAATTTCCATACTAAATCCGCCTTAGTAAGTCCGACTGTAAGATTTTCTGCGCCGTGACCAATTACCGGTTGCTCTTTTAGAATGAAGAACTGTTCAAATGAATTTTTCAGTCACAAATTGGTTTATTTTCGAAAATTAAAAAAATTGGTAATGTTTTATTTTTCATCCTTTATATGATAATATTGATAAAAAGCCTCGTAAAAAATGAGATGTTGTTAATTGAAACCAGGAAAGGAATTACACTTACCTATGTGTGTAGGTACGTACACCAAATTAGCTCTCAATTGTACGAGTTTTTTGAAATGGTGCTGATAGAGAAATGAAGGTAAATGAATGCCCGTTATGGGACTTTTTAATGTATGTAAAAAAATATTATTTATAAGCGTTTCGGCATTTAAGAAATCAAGTTCATTCCGTATATTGTATCTCAAACAAGTTACATGTAAATGTAATAATTTTATTGTAGATAGCTTTTAAAAATATAAGGCATATAGGTATTTATGCCGTTGCTCTTCAAAAGTACTTGTATATGTTAAGGTTTATTTATATTTTTATTTGTAGTTAGCTCCACATATTAGCCACCTGCACCTCTAGCACAACTGCGACACGCGATTCTTTCGCGCGCGAGATATTACCTATCTCTTTCTTCGCTGTACTGTGAGAGAGTGACGGGCGATTTCATGTCGCGCGACAAGTCGCGAAGCATAGTTGTGCTAGGCGGGCAGGACGCCGTTCCACAACAGGCTACTTGACCCATTTTTGAAATATATTTGAAATGGTTAATTATATCTAGCCCTAATTTTTTTTATTGAGCTAGCTAGAAAGCTAAATTAAATTAATTGAAAATAGAGTTTAGATTAATTCGGCTTCAACACCAAAATGTATATTATGACAGGTCTTCGATCTTAAAGTGTTACAAAGGCTAATTGTACAAGTACAAAGTAATTATAGCAACCCTGGGTGAATTATGCCCATAATATTATGACATTGTTGTCATTATTTTTATTTATTTGTAATTTCTAACGATCCTAAGACATAAGTTGAACATTTATAGTTTCGGTATAAGCTAGTTAAATTGTAATTATATCTTGAAACTTATTATAAATTAACTTAATTATGATATTGATTTGATACAGTCTTTGTACCTACTTATAATAGGGTGAGTAGAGAATACCATGGTATGAAAAAAGGTCTGGCAGGTCAGACTTGTGAAGTCATCACGCTATGATTGGTTGGTTGGTTCTGTCAATCCGTTTCTGTGTTGCCAGTAGTATAAAAACCTCCCCGACTCCCTTGGTACCTGTATGAATGTCTTAAAATCAAGAGTGTTTAATATCAATTATTACAACAAAAAAACATTAATTCAAAGACCAAAAATATTTTCTTTTTGTACGACTGGCGTTGAACATTTTTTTCCTTATAATTATTTTTTTGCCATTAAGCGGCAACTAATCACTGATGTAGAAAGGCTGCCTTGTCGGAATGCCATACCTTGTTTTCTTATGCCATGGAGTATACAAAATGTTCATTCGATTTATTTAAAACAAAATTCGTTTATAATTGTAGTTTTCTAGAATGATATCTTATACTGAATGGATTGTAGATAAATCCCGCCAAACGTTTTTTTAAATCGCTAGTATAGTGTATATGACAGTGTGTAACATACCCCAGGGTTTTCGGTGTACGGATGATTTAGCACTAGGCCACAGGCTATTTACTGCCTACTAAAAACTGAACTTGAATGTCAATGTCAATGTGTGCGTGTATCTAAGATGCACAGGGCTGCCTCAAGGGCCAGGACGCATTGCAAAAACTAGTAGGTGTTTTAGTTGCACATGAATATGACATAATATAGAAAATGATCACAACCGCACGACAACGGTAGTGGTGGTGATGGTGATAGTTGTGATGATGATGTTGGTGATGGTGGTGGTGGTGATGGTCATATCATTATCATCACCACCCTAACCATGCATGACCATCAGAATCAACACCGCCATCATAATACCTAATCATCATCATCGTCATCGTCATCATTCATGCATCGCCATCAGATCAGAATCCACACTACTATCATCATACCTAATCATCATTCATCACCATCGTCATCATCATCATTCATCAACATCATCATCATCATCATCATTCATCACCACCATCCTCATCACCAACTCCACCATCATCACCACCATGCAGTCACCACCATATTCATCAATTTCATCATCATCATCTTCTCCACTACCAGTCACCACCTTCATCATCATCATCATCACCACCATCATCATCACCACCATCATCATCATTACCATCACCAACACCATCTCTATTTCACGAGTCAATGCCCACCTATAACCCATATACACAGTAGGTACACAACCCTTTCAAAATTTTCTACGCAGCCAATTCGATTCCAACTCGGTGCCCTTGCGGGGTGAGGTAACTCGATTCGTAGCGGGGGTGTGCGTGTCCATTCTGTATGTATTACTATTATTTTGTATTTAATATGAATTTTAGTTTTAAGGTATGTATCTATGGGCCACAGTTGCCTGAAATAAATGTTTTCATTCATTAAGTATTCTGTGACTAGGCTAAAAGTAGGCATCAAATCATTCGTGCCCCTAAAACCCCGGGGTATGGTGATGAATTTAATGCGATGTAAATGAGTGCTTTGCATAATATAAGACTGCCCGTCTAGCACAACTATGCTTCGCGACTTGTCGCGCGGCATAGCGTCACCTGTCACTCTCTCACAGTACTGCGCAGAAAGAGATAGATGAAAATCTCGCGCGAGAAAGAGTCGCGTGTCACAGCTGTGCCTAAGGACCTGCTGTGATCCTGTGTGTAAACGATTTGAACCCGCTAGTATACAAGCACTGATTAAATAGTAATAATGTAGATAAATTACTCTCGAGACCTTGACCAAGAGGCTGGACGTCCGTGGAACGAGTTAATACTCTTCAAACACGATCTCAACCATGTTTACAGTCTGACAAAAAAGAGTAGAAATAATAAAGAGTGGCAATATTGTAGTGTCGTCCCCGTTTTAGTAGATAGATTAGAAAGGGACGACACTACAGTATTGCCACTTTTTAATTTCTATTTTTTTTTTGGCAGACTATACACGAGAATATCTAAGGTTTATTTTGAGTAGAAATGCTGAAATAAACTCAACAGTCATTGTAAGTATCATACAATAACAGTAGTCAAGATAGCAAGCAAGCAAGGAAGGGTTAGGTTTTATAAAAATGCGGTGTGTAGGTACTGTAGGCCGATTATAAAGAAGTACGATTTTGGTTTAAATGAAGATGCTGTCACCGTCAGGTTAACGTTATAATAAAATATTATGTAATCCCACTACACGTCGTCACCAATCAAACATATATATTTATTGTATTTCGGTCTTAAATATATTTCAAATTAACAAGTTATGTGTTATGTGTTGCCCTGAGCCTCCACCAAGTAGTTACGCCGCACCTCCACCATATGTGGGGACATAATATGGTGGAGGTGCGAGGTAACTACTTAAGAAAAGCAGCAAATTGGACACTGGTAGATACTGATGTGAAATCATATAAGTATAAAAAATATCGGCCAAGTGCGAGTGGGACTCGCGCACGAAGGGTTCCGTACCATTATCTGTAAGTTTGTTGTATTGGAGCCCCCCTTAAATATTTATTTAATTTTGTTTTTAGTATTTGTTGTTATAGCGGCAATAGAAATACATCATCTGTGAAAATTTCAACTGTCTATCTATCACCGTTCTTGAGATACAGCCTGGTGACAGACGGACGGACGGACAGCGAAGTCTCAGTAATAGGGCCCCGTTTTTACCCTTTGGGTACGGAAGCCTAAAAAGATTTAAGGAAATAAACTTCGATGGGATTCAAACTCGATTTTGGTTAAAAATCATACTACAACTATGTAGTATCCTTATTTATCGACCGCGTACGGAAATGCCACGACATTGCGCAAACAGCGGCGCGGCGAGCGGTTGAGCGAGAGATCCAAGCGCGGCGGCCATACGAGTGAGCGAGACACACGTACCTGCACCGCTGCCGCTGTCGAGCAAAGTTGTGGCATCTCCGTTAAGTTTACTCTTACGCCGCTTGGTCAAGGTCTTCAATGGGTATTATAAAATATTTGTCTCTTCATTATTATGAATTGTTTGATCATATTTTGGTTGGAGTGCAAATAAATATCCTACATACTTAAACGTACGTAATACACGTATTTATTTACTGCCAATTATTCAGCAAATAAGTGATACGCTGTGACTGTATCAAAAGTGCCATGTCACAAAGATAAATGTTACAAAAGAGTAGATGTGCTATTTTATTTTTTGTTGTGTACCACACTTTTTTTTGTATTTTGGTATTTTCTACTCAGAATCACGCGCTCTTACCATGTAATTAGGAGAAAAAAAAGTGTTCCAAAATGTTATATTTTTTTGATTTTCTATTCCATTACCACCATAGTAGGTTAAAAAATAGTTTAATACTTTTTTTCTCCAAATTAGAGCTCGTGATTCAGAGTACATTTTTATCTAAAATATCCATAATTTAAAAAAATTGTGGGGTGTGCGACAAAAAATAAAATGGCAAAGGTATTGCCACAAAGTTTTTGATCATTAAAGTTTGGACGGCTGTGGTTGACGTGGCGTCACTGCCACGACTAAGTTGACGGTCACAGCGTTCAAAATGTTAACAAATAAAATCATTGGCGTATCTAACATTTTTTTTCAGGGGCGGCCTGGGGGCCCTGGGGTGGCCTGGAGGGGGGCCTGGCCATGGCCTATGAGATGAAGCCATGAATTTCTATCGGTAACCCAAAATCCTGGGGTGGGCACTAGACCATACTGGGGTGGGCACGGCCCACCCGGCCACCCCCCTATATACGCCAATGAATAAAATAAATAAATAATAGTAGGTACCTACAATTAAAATGAACCAAAAATTTGCACTCCGATTTGAAATAATAATTTCATTCTTTTCACCGCTGAACATTACTAACTCGCCATTCAAATCTTATGCATTACCATACCCCCGGGGTTTTGGGTGGCCTGGAGGGGGGCCTGGCCATGGCCTATGAGATGAAGCCATGAATTTCTATCGGTAACCCAAAATCCTGGGGTGGGCACTAGACCATACTGTGGTGGGCACGGCCCACCCGGCCACCCCCCTATATACGCCAATGAATAAAATAAATAAATAATAGTAGGTACCTACAATTAAAATGAACCAAAAATTTGCACTCCGATTTGAAATAATAATTTCATTCTTTTCACCGCTGAACATTACTAACTCGCCATTCAAATCTTATGCATTACCATACCCCCGGGGTTTTGGGTGCACTAATTATTTGACACTAGGCCGACGGTAGGCGTCAAATCATTCGTGCACCGAAAACCACGAGGTGTGTGCATGACACAAATGAACAGGCCGTGTTACAATAAAGACAAAGGGTAAAGTAATCGAAATCTTTTTTAAACAAGTGACTTCCATCTATGGCAGTGGCAACACAAACCATTATCTCATCAGTGTTGCCATTTGTTAGTTACTTAGAACTTTGTAACATATTGTATCTTTGTGATATGGCAAGAAACGATTTTATTTAAGTTTTTTTTTTATATTTTTATACGTATTGCATTTAAAATAGTAATCGTGCCTGAATGGATTGTAATTTATGATGTAAATAGTACTTAAGTTTAAAATTTTAATCTGTACATTGAGCCTTGAATCAAATTAGAATAATTCCATAAAATAATGATATGTGCAATGTTTTTTGTAATTGTGCATTTTTTATTAATTTTAGAGTACAATCGTAATTTTTGAATGAAATAAACCCTAAATATATTAATTGTTTTTTTATTCCATTTGGTTCTGTCCCAAGGACCATTCTTTGTTCTGTCCTAACGTACCTACTTATAATTCAGTGAATAAAGGATTTTGACCTTACAAACGGTCCGGTAGTTTTGAATTTTTGATATGTTGTCTAGGATGGTTAGTCAGTGTTTAAAATGCAAAATGCACAATTCCCCGCGATTTTTTACGTTTTTTTTAAATGTGGATATCTCCGTAACTATCTGTCCTACAAAAAAAATATAAAATGGAGAATGTAGTAAATTTAACACTCTATAACATTGTTGAAGCTTTCTTCTAGCTAAAATGCTCCTAAAGGAAGATATGAGCAAAAATATGGAGAAAGTGCCGGTTTTTTCAATATGGCGGCGGGCGCGGAGGGGGGAATTGTGCATTTTGCATTTTAAACACTGACTAACCATCCTAGACAACATATCAAAAATTTAAAACTACCGGACCGTTTGTAAGGTCACACATAGTACTTTAGTCTCTATTCACCGTATTATTAGAAAATGTCCTACTAAAGGCGTAGAGTAGGTACTTATCCATAGAGCCAATGTAGACTTCGATAGTCGACCAGCTTATTGAAGGAAGATCGGATTCCGATCGAAACATAATAATATTTTATGCAATCGTTGCCGAGTGGCTTAAGTAAATGAAATGAAATTATTTATTTGCATAAACGTGTAGTTAGGTGATGCAGCATAGTATCTAAAGTAGTAGTAGCAGTAGTTAGTAAGGTGCGAGATTTTAATACAATACTTTTTATACGAGCAAAACGCAGAAAAACATATGGCGGGTGCCTAGTGATTGGTTAACTTTTTTGACAAATAACTTCAACCAATGAGGAAGCAGTAGCGTGCTTTTTATTCTGTGACGAGCCCAAACTCGATGAGGTTGCGTCGCTTTAATGGAGTTTCCCATCACAACTCATGAACACCTTTTGACTCCATCATCAGATCAGCTCTTACATACATAACTGATCGAGCGAGTGTCTGCTTCGGCTTTGCCAAAATTACTTTCATATGTGCGGATGTTTGGATGTTCGGATTTCCGGCTGCTCTCGCCTAGAGACCGCATGCATTGGCTTATTTAGGGGGTGGCTGGGTGGGCCGTGCCCACCCCAATATGGTCTAGTGCCCACCCCAGAATTTTGGGTTACCCATAGAAATTCATGACTTCAACTCATAGGCCATGGTCAGGCCCCACCCAGGCCACCTAAAAAATAATCTTAGATACGTCAATGCCGCATGCCCAACCGACTCTCATGATATTTGTGAGTGGGTTCGAAAAGTATACCGGGTGATCAATCCAAATGGGTCAGTAGGGAAAAGTCACAAACGATAAGAGATAAGGGAATCTATTCTTAGAGACCATGGCGTCGATTTTAGATTTAATAAAAACATCATTATTTATTTTTTATAAATCTTATACATAATTTCATACGTAACCTGGTCAAAACCGCTGTAAAGAATATTACAATAAGACATGGTATTAACTTACCGAATTTTAACCAGGTTGAATTCCCGTTTATGTATGAGATTTGTAAAAAAATAATCATGCTGTTTCCAATAAATCTAAAATCGACGCCATGGTTCTTAAGAACAGATTTCCCTATCTCTTATAGTTTTCGTTTTCTCCCTACTGACCCATTTGGATTGATCACCTGTATAGTTTTTTGTTGATTAATTTTTCGTCATTTTTCAAAATGGCCGATTTAGAAACAATCTCTTGAGATCTACAGCTCACTGAGCCATTAGTAATATCCGAATAATGTCACCCCATTTACATATGTATGCAAAACTTCAGCTCAAACGGAATAGTGAAACAAAAAACTTGAAAATTTTAACTACAAACAGTCACTAGGTTATTATTATTATGTTTTTTTAATATAGTTACTGTTACTACTATTGTGTAAATTACTTGTATACTTTGTGGTGGAGGCAATAAATATTTTGTTTTTCATTTTTTTTTTCACTCATATAAAAGGAGCTTTCTAATACGGTGGTATGGCTCAGTCCCACCCTACCCCCGGGGATATGGTGGGTCTAGTATGTTTTTACTTCGAGGAAGGTGCATGCAAATGCTATATAGTTCATGACATACCTAGGGTGGTGAATACCAAAATTACTTACTGCCCTAGGGCGTAATATACGACTTACCGCCCTAGAGCGTAATATACTATTTACCGCCCAGGTTTCTAGCATGTAACCCCTTAAAGTGTGATAAAAATTACTTACCGCCCTATGGCGTAATTTACGCCTTACCGCCCGCTTTTCTAGCATGTATATTCTTGTTTACGAGCAAGTGTGACGAAAATTTTGTTACGTGTTCGATTTTTATTTAATTACCTACGTAACTTTCAGGTTAGTCATATTTGTTTTAAAACATATGTTTCTGTTAAAACATATGGTATACTTATACTTACCTACCCGTGTAGCACAACTTCGCGACTCTTGCCGCGCGACATAGCATCGCCCGTCATTCTCTCACAGTAGCTACAGTGAAGCAAGAGATAGGTAATATTTCTCGCGCGAGAAAGAGTGCGTGTAACATTGGTGAGGTGCTGTGGGTATAGACAAGCGACAATCTTACTGTGGCGTTTCATTATTACTACAATCACTAAACAAAATCAAGTTTTCGTGTAGGTCACGTGAGTTTTTGTCAGTGTAATTTCTATACATTTATTTTGTATTGTTTTCATCATACCACTTGTTTACGGCTGATAAAAATCAAGTAAAATACGGTCGTTTTGCTCGAAAAACAAATGACAGTTCAGCGGTGATTTATTTTTATATAGCACAAAGTTTTCTTCAAAATGACGAACTTTGCAAACTATGTGTGTGTTACGAGTATTTTCCTGGTGTTATGTGATGGGTATAAGGTATTGCTAGTGTTCCCGGAGACTGGGAAGAGCCACAGGATATTAGGAGACGGGTATGTCGACAGCTTGCTGAAAGCAGGACATGAGGTAGGTGTCTTTACTAACTTAGTGCTATAATAATTTTTAACCGACTTCCAAAAGGATGACTTTCTGTTCGTTACGACATATGAAGCATTCGTCAATGTGGTATATGTTTTGTTGATTTTGAAGTAATATTTTCATCCTTAAGCAGAAATGGATGAAAATATTATTTTCTTGCTACAAGTAGACTTGATTGAATTTGGTTCTTTAGGTATGTATCTTTTTATTTAGATAATTTGTGTCTGCAAACGTAGTGGATTCGAGATCGCAAGTTACACATAGAAATCGAATGTTAGCGGTCGCTATTAATGTGAGTTCCTAACTTGATCAAGTACGTGACAGAAGTATCGAAATTGTAGGATAGCTAAAGCAAATTTAGGTGAAAATTGTCGTGCAATTGATTCAGACTTGAATGCTTTCAGGTCACTTTCATAACTCCACACCCGAGAGAAAATCCTGGCCTGAATTTAACACAGATTGATATTAGTGATGTTATGAAATTTCATTTTGGTAAGCAATAAAATAAGTAAATTATTCTTCGAGTACCTAATACTCTTATAAATAAGGCAACACGACCTTTGGTTGTCAAGATATTTAGAAGAGGTCTATGATTGCTAATATGTCAATGATGAGATGCTGGATGAGGTAAACATATTCAATTCATAAAAAAAAAACTACTTTAATTGCTGAGCTGTGCAGTCTCTAGGGCTTGCAATATCCGTCCATTTTTCGTATCCGGATATTTCGAATACTAAAATTATTTACTATCCGGATATCCGGATACAGCGGATAATACGGATATTCATATTATTTTTAATAAAACACGAAATATGGTTAACATTTCGATGAAACTAATGTACCATGCCGCTAGGTAGTATTTATTTTAGTTTTAGTGCCCCTTTACTCTTTTTTAATTGTAAGTGTAACGTAGGTATTTGTTTCCTTGTTGTTAAATTTCAGTTTTTACATTGGTATTTTCATATTTCTGCTGTCGAATAAATGAGTGTTATATGGTTGTATCATAAAATAAATAGGTACTAATAGACAAAATATACAATTTAGCAGTAAGAAATTTACTAAATGATTTTAGCAAATTAACATTTAAAAAGGAAAAACAATAGTGAAAAGACAAGTTCTTAAAAATAAATGGAAAATACGAGCAGTTTTATTTTTTTATCATAATATTAAAAATCTAATCCTTGCAATCACAATTTAAAGTTCGTTATTTAAAGTTTACAGCGAGAAGATAATATATACCTACTGAACATTAAAATAAAATCTCCGATAAACCGGTTATCTCGGAGCAGAGTAGTGGTTTATAAAAAAAAAATCGCAGAAGACAATAAAAAACGTAAGGATCATTATCGAAATATTTAAAATTATATTAAATCGGCTTCTATACTTTTATCAGTTTAATTTATTTTTTAGTCGCATTTTGTTTGATTTTGATTCTGTCTGTCCAGCGCATAGAGCTTCTCCCTCATGGTCGCCTCCCCTGTACTTTCCCTGTCACCAGGAGCACTTCGAGGGTGTCACTTTTTTTTACTAGCTAGGTGATCGAAGATCCTGCGGAGACAGATTGTCGACAGCCTAACGGTGACTCCCACTTCTGGAAGAATTGACATATTTGTGCGGTGGGCTGTCCAAGGAACTGGTAACATTCCGCTCCTGCACCATATTTCAAATGTGTCAATGCGAGATCTTGAGGGTCCACGTTTTCGCACCGTAGGTGAAGATCGAGAACACCAGAGCCCTCTAGGTTTTTAGTAAGATTGATATATCTGTCCAGATCCTGTTTAGTCGTGTCATCGCGCTTTTTGCCATGCTAATCCGCTTTCGTAACATCTGATTCGCATGAGCCATCGTTCTGGTAGAGCCCAGGTATACAAAGCTGCCCTCATATTGGAGATCGCGCGTCCCACTGAGCTCTAGCGGCTTTGTTCGAGCTATGACCATGAATTCCGTTAAAGATTTGTTGATAGACAGGCCAAGTAGTCTTTAAAACACAAGATCAAGGGGGTGTTAAATTCGAAGGATTTCTTCAGGAATTAGTTGTTTGATGGTTGGAATTTGTTCTCTAGTGCCTTTTCCTTTCAAAAAGCCAGCTTGTTCAGGTATTTAATCTTTATTATGATACTTTCTACGGCTTGGTATATTAATTATATTATAGTAATTATTTTATTTCAACTATCCGAAATATTCGTATTATCCGAATAGTGTACAGAAAATTATCCGGATTTGAAAATTCGCGGATATCCGGATAAAACGAATATCCGGATATCCGGATTGCAAGCCCTAGCAGTCTCTGAAGATGAACTCCTAAAGAATTCGAAACATGTTGGGCCCACAAGGGATAGGGCCCACGCCCTATCTGATAAATAACTACATATATACGTACTTGAGTAAAATCGTCATTTCATTATTAATACAGATGTCTAACGAAATTTCAACAAAATTTGTAATGTAACATATTCTTTACTCATGTGATGAGGCTCGTTTCATAAAACCACACTCGTTTTTTAGGACCTCTTATTATGTAACAGTTGCATTAAACTACTATTATACATTATGGAATAATTACTTTAAAGGTCAGAAAGTCACTTTGGAAAATGTATTGGATGGTATAGTGAATCTCAACAAATACACGACATTCAGCGTTTTGTATAACGTAGCCCGGGCGACGGTGGAAAATGAAGACGTCCAACGCCTGCTGAACGACCCCGAGCAACACTTCGACCTGGTGATCGCTGAGTGGCTTTTTAGCGACTTCTACGCTGGGTAAGACAGAAAAGTTACTACTATAGATACTCGTAGGATGTTCTACAACGTCGCCCGGGGAACGGTTGAAAACGAAGACGTCCAACGTCTGTTGAACATTCCGGGTCAACACGTCGACCTGGTCATAGCTGAGTGGCTCTTTAGCGACTTCTACGCTGGGTTAAGAGATAATTGCTAATTATTAGGGTTTTGGTAGCACACCTTCTAAAACCATAGAGTCGCTAATTGTAATTTTTTCCAAGTCAAAGTCGAAGTCTAAAAATATATGTATATCCACCGTAAAAAGTTGAACTCTTAAAACCAATGGTTCTAAACATATCTTTGCCGCCTGTACCCGTGATATCCGACTTCGACTTTGAAAAAATTACATTTAGCGTCTCCGTGGATATTAGAACCATGGTATGCTACCAAATGTCCTAACCTTACCCTATTAGTAAACTAATTATACCTATTGAGTATAATTGGATTTTGTACAACGTCGCCCGGGGTACAATGGAAAATGAAGATGTCCATCGCCTGACGAACAATCCGGAGCAACACTTCGACCTGGTGATCGCTGAATAGCCCTTTAGTGATTTATACGCTGGGTAAGATAGGGAAGGAACTGTAACTGCTGTAATTAGGGTGCTGTACAACATCGCCTGGGGTATATTAAAAAAATCAATATGTCCAACGAATGCTAAACGATCCGGAGCAACATTTCGTTTTCAACCTGGTGATATACTTAGCTGATCTTTGAGCATTACAGAAGCCAATAAGTAAGAGCATAGCATTTAGGGCTTAAATTGGCTGGTACTTTATGACGACGCACTGTGGCAGCGATATATTGAACACACACTGTGAACACACATTTATAGGTTATTGATATTTTGAGTCTTGAACAAGTTAGTTTCCATATGGGATACTCTGTTTGAATTGTATATGCTATTAAGAATAACTCCTTTAGGTTTTCAGCTGTGTTCAACTGCCCGTACATCTGGTCGGTGTCGATGAACCCCAGCTGGCTAGTTTTGCAACTGATAGAGGCACGGATATGGAACCCAGAGTACTACCCTGACATGCACTCTGGGAACATCCCTCCCTTTTCTCTCGCCACGAGACTGGAAGAGTTCACACACCAAATGCATGTTATGGCCATGAAGAAGTTGTAAGTTTATCTTTAGTTTACGTATAACACTACTATAGGCGTGAGAAATAGTTCTTCCTGAATTCCATATAGTAACAAAAATAATGTCATATAGGTATCTCGCAATGATCATATCCTAAGCATCTTTAAAAAATCAAGATCTAAAGTCGTTTGAAAATGGTATAAAACACGCTTCATATCTACACGTACTGTACCTAAGGTATACATTTTGATGCGTTGTATTTATTTACTCGTATTGTATGCAGAATAATCGACATCCATTCCCAGTCTGATAATGGCTTTTGTACCTACCGTGTATATGTATATAGGTACTATGCTATTTGCATAATTTTCCAGCATGTTTGATGGGCTCGAAAGACAGCTGTATGAAGACAAGATCGTACCAATTTTAAAGAAGAGAGGTCATAATATTCCCGACCTGGAAGACCTGGTGTTCAACGCGTCCCTGCTCATCGTGAATTCCCACGTCACTCTGGCTCAGATAATGACTCTGCCGCCTAATTGTGTCACCATTGGGGGGTACCACATCGACTCTAGAATTCCGCCTTTGCCGAAAGTAAGTTTATTTCTTACCTATTTGTCTAAAGGGATTTAATTTTAAGGAAGACAGGTCGTAATGTTCCCGAGCTGTACTGCAAGAACTGAAGTTCAACTCAACGCGTCACTGCTCGTACACTAAACGTAGGTCGCTCTGGCTCAGATAATGAATCTGCCACTTAACTGTGTCACCATTGGCGGGTACCACCATCGACTCTAGGACTCCACCATTTTTGAAACTAAGTTTATACCTCACCTATGTTTTTAAAGGGAAATCATTTTAAGGAATGTCACTGACTCAGATAATGACTCTGCTGTCGAACTGTGTCACCATTGCCGAACGTCAGTGTATGAGTACATGCACCACCTTATCTTTATTCCTAAAGGGATCTAATCCCATCCCAGTTATACGTCCCATCCCCCACCCAAAGCCCAAAGTTACGTATCGGCCTCAACGAATGTACTTATGTCGGCATAGAGATGATATGAAAGGCATGACAATTTCAGTTCCAGATAGACTTAATGATGTTCGTCTTGGCGGATAAAACTAGGCACCATAAGATAAACGTTATGCATTTTCAAAATATATGTATACGTCTGACCGGCCTGACAGATCACTCTGTTGGCGGCGTTATTAAGGAGATACCACGACTTTGCGTGGCAACGACAGCGGTGCGCGATACGTGTGTCTCGCTCACTCTTATGGCCGCCGCGCTCGGATCTCTCGCTCAACCGCTCGCTGCGCCGCTGGTCGTGCAAAGTCGTTAGCACGAGGAAGCTTAATCTTGTCGTCAAAATTATAGGACATTGAAGTCTCACAGGCCCTCTCTCCTTATTGGCTCAGTTTCATTGGTCGATAGGGCGGCCCGCATGCGGGGTGCGGTAGATTTCCAAAACGCATGCCATTATGAGTTTCACTGGTTGTTATAGCGTCTGCGGGAGTCCCGCATGCCGTATATGTATATCGACCGAGTTATCGAGCAATGAAACTAAGCCATTAGCATATTAGTAAATAGTTCTTTATGTAGGCCCGTATGAGACACTCATATATTTACAGAATTTACAAAAAAATATGGACGAAGCTACGGACGGTGTCATATACTTCAGTATGGGAACAATATTAAGCAGCGAAACGTTTCCAAAAACCATGACACAGGGTCTTCTGAACATGTTCAAAGGGCTGAAGCAAGTGGTCTTGTGGAAATTCAACGACGTGGTAGCCAACTTGCCCAAGAACGTGCATATTCTACGGTGGGCGCCTCAACAAAGTATTCTCAGTGAGTTTCAAGACTTTCAAGTTAAACTGCTATACAATTCATTAATCGGTATCAATCAGTCAAGTATTCACTTTAAATGAATGAGAAATAAATAAATATTGATATCTAACCCTTTACATAAATAGGTTACATTAATAAACATAATTCAATCTTATAGTAGTCATAAAAAAATAATTGTCCTGCAGTTACCTATATCTAATCAAATCCTTGCCGATATTATTAATGATAAACTATGTTTGTTGGTTCGTCGACCTAGGCCTTGACCATGACCAAGGCAAGACGTAAAACTTTAGACAAACCACGAGCGGTAATTCGTAAAGCCCCAGATCGCATATTAATGGCACAAACACCTGGGATCTGGGCTGGGACATTCACGAATGCACCGCCCTATAGGTATGTAATGTACTATTATCTTCTTTCAACCACGTAAACAGATTCGTTGTAATTTAGCCCAACATACGTTTAGGCAGGTCACCTACTTGTTAAACCCTAAAGATAAAATATATAGTTAAGGTTCGCGAAGAAGATACCTAATCGTATGTATGCCTCGCCGGCGTAGCTGATAAATTAGTGGAAGTTTTTTTTGTTATTATTCTGTCCCGTAACCCAGGGGGCAATATAGTGATTAAACTTCTCTAGTTTCGATAAAGTATAGGTACCTAATACCGGTATTGTCAGGAGATAGTCTGTATAGCAAAAGTGACTTTTTCATAATAAAAAGAATTTAGTGACTGCAAATATATCCCAGAAAACCAAAAAGAATCTAATTAAAACTTATTTGTCTCACATGCATATAAAGCTACACATATATGGCATGTGAGACATGGATCATGCCGCAAAGAGACAGGGAGGTACTGGAAGCCTTCAAAATGTGGTGTTGGCTTAGGATGGAGAAATTGGACAGAAAACACAAATAAAGAAGTACTTAAAAGAGTAACAGAAAAATGGAATTTGTTGAACACCATAGGGAAGAGGATAGGGAAGCTGTTTAGTCACCTTATAAGCAACATTATCGAAAGAAAAGTTGAAAGAAAGCGAGGCAGGGGAAGACCAAGAATAAAAGAGAAGGAAAACGGCATATCGTATAGGGAAATCAAGGAGTTGGCTATGGATAGGAATAGATGGAGACAGCTACCTACATACTACATCAGCTACATCGATAAGAGTTTGACTCTCAAATTTATATGAGTCTGTATATTAGGAATGGCTTTATAACTCTTGCAATAACAAAGGTTTTGGTAAACATAACCGCCGAAAATCGAAGTTTTAAAGAGTGACCAAGGGACACCACCATCACTGTGTGGTAATGAGCAACGGAAAAAGTAGCTTAAATAATACTTAAAACACTTTCTGTAAACAAATATAAGATAGTTTAAGGTACTTTTCAAGGTCAAGTATTATTTACGAAAAAATGACTTGCTGTTGAGTTTCTTTCGGCTTTCTTCTCAACAGCGGTCTCTTGGGAAACGCCGTTAGATACACAATCTGACTTGTACTTGAGGCGTACTTACTGAATAAATGATTTCATTTCATTTCAGACCATCCGAACTGCGCCCTCTTCATAACACACGGAGGTTACCTTTCCATAACAGAAGCTGTACACTTCGGAGTACCCATTGTGGCTATTCCAGTCTTTGCCGATCAGTTTGCCAACGTCGCAAAACTGGAACTCCGAGGAATAGGCAAAAAAGTGGATCTTACATATAGTCTGGTTGAAGATTTGGAAGCTGCCATTGGCGAAGTTATTGGAAATACAAGGTACTATTGTAGTGAATAGGTATAATGTTTTGTCATCGCATTTTGTCGGAAAGGTTTGTTTTAGTACCTATGCTTTCTCTATTAAGTTTCGGGAAAATGTTGACATAGAAAAATAAAACGAGATTTCCCGACATAATTTTATGGTAAAACTTTATGCACTGTACTCAATTTTAGACATTGCTTTACACGAAAATATAACTGTGCTTTAATCTATAGCCTTACAGATGTGTGTCTTGCCCAGGGATAGTGGCACTATAAATGTTGCTCAATCCTTCGTTCTTCTTGCGAAACAAATACTGGATTTTATCAAATAAAACTTGACTTTCATCATTGTTGATAGTCCGGCTTTATTGTGAAAAAATTACTTGAAACTTGCGGAATATTAAGTCCTGCCTCGTCTTTGTTTATCAGTGATCAGTGACATTCACTGAGTTTTAACGTCAGTTAAGTACAAAAAAATTGTCATTGCCAGCAGCAGAATAAATTAGTACCACCAAAAATCCGTAATTAGTATGGCGTGGGCTGAAAAACACCCTTGTTGAGCTATAATAAAATTAAATGAAATATTATTATTGTTGCAGATATAAAGAAAACGTGGACCAGTTATCACTACTATACCACGACCAAAAGTCACCCAGTAAGAGGTTGGTCGCCTGGGTGGAGTATGTCATCCGGACAGGAGGCGCAGCTCTCCTGCGCTCCCCGGCTAGTCCGATGCCCTGGTACCAACAGGTTTACCTCGATCTACTATTGCTGATGACATTTGTAGCATTCTTGGTATTTGTTATTGTAGTGTTGTTGTTAGGTACGCTTAACTCTGTATTAAATATCTTGGGCAGTTAATAATTATTATTTGAACGACATACTCCAACCAATCACCCAGGAAGAGGTTGGTCGCCTGGGTGGAGTATGTCATCCGGACAGGAGGCGCAGCTCTCCTGCGCTCCCCGGCTAGTCTGATGCCCTGGCACCAACAGGTTTACCTCGATCTACTATTGCTGACATTTGTAGCATTCTTGGTACTTGTTATTTTAATGTTATTGTTACGCTTAATCCTGTATTAAATAGCTTGGTCAGTAATGTTGATTTCATTTTAAATCTTTCTTAGACTGGACACGCGTCCTAAACAGCCTACTAACTGGGCACTCGCATCGTGTTCAAGTGAAACAACATGTGCTAGACGAATGACAATTTAATTTTGGTTTTTCATACTATATATATATGTCTATTTATGTATGTGTATATCTATTGATACGTTTACTTGCTTATCCGTTGATAATTATTTTGTTCTCCCTTCCCCTTCTGCATCACCTACTCATTGTGTGATTTATACTAATCAACTCCACTACCTAAAGGTTGTCTGGAAGAGATCGCTCTTTAGCGATAAGACCGCCTGTTGTCTACCGTTATTAAAATTATTGTTCTGTACTGAATTTGTAAACTTTTTTGGTGTGCAATAAAGCATTTTGTATTTGTATTTGTATTTGTACCCAAAGGTTGTCTGGAAGAGATCGCTCTTTAGCGATAAGACCGCCTGTTGTTTACGTCTAATTGTAATTTCTTGCATTGTATTTTTCCTGTATATTTTATGAGGTGTGCTATAAAGAGTACTTGTATTGTATTGTATTGTATATATACAAATGTAAAAAAATCTCTATACCGTGATGCAGAGGAAATTACATATGGTGCACCGACATCTAACGGATAATTCGACCAACATGGTTTTCACAAACGACATGAATATAGACTATTTATTTATTCGTATGGCAGGGTTGTAGATCGAATACAGCTTAACTTATATATTAAGTTTGAGACTCATTAGCCATTTGATGGCATTGTCGTTGAGGTTGATCAGGTCTTCGGCGGAGCCTCCAGTGTAGCGAGTTAGAGGACACTCTTCGATAATGTGCTGAATGGATTGCACTTCGCCCCGCAGTCGCAGGCGGGAGAGGCAGCCCAACCACAGCGATGCCTGTATTGGGCACAGCGGCCGTGGCCAGTCCGGAGTCTGTTAAGTGTGCACCAATCACGTCTTGGGAGTTCGACTCCGTAAATTTTGTCACCGGGGACTATCGCTGAGCCCAGCTTGCCTGTCATCAAGGAACTCCAAGACTGCAACCATTCCTGCCTGACGTTGAAATCGCCTTCGGGCCAACTTTTAACAATACTGTAGGGTGCGTTTCTAGATTTTAGGCGGTGTTTGGCTGGATTCAAAAATTCCGAATGGATGGGGAGATTCGGGTCATTTCGGATCTTTTTAACTTCTCTTAACAGAGCTCCTTTCCTTCTCATGTCAGGCGGGGGAATTCGACAGAGAACTGGAAGCCAGTGGCACGAATATAGACTACAACCTTCGGATACAATAGCCGAATATGGAGAGCACCATAATAGTGACGCTGCACTGAAAAAAATAGCCAGTGGAGCCTACTGACATTACAGTAAGACTTACTGCAATAACAGTTAGGCCTATTGACATTTCAGTAAACCTAACTGCAATAACGGTTACGCTTACTGTAATTTCAGTAGGCTCCACTGGCTATTTTTTTCAGTGTGATCACTGCACCACGTTTAGTTTCATCTAACTTTCGTCAAGATTTTTCTCTGGATAGTCTAGACAAAGTAGTTTAGTTCAAATAATAATATTGCTTTAATAAACCGTGATATAATAATGTGCCAGTCAATTGGTGCTAACCCGTTATACCTTATTTGCATACTTAATAAACAAATGGGGGGTAGTCGAACATTATCTCCTTACCCATCCATTTTATTAGACAATTGCGTCGGGTAGTGCTATACGCACTCCGGGCAGGCACGGCGGGGTAGCCCCGCCCGCCCCCTGCTATTTATAGACAAACGGATGCAGCCACATATTAGGCTTCCGGCTTCCCAAAGTTATCGAAAAAAAAAAGAAAAAAAAGGGTAGTGCCACATCTGGCCGACATCTGGCCGACGACGCGGTTGGCGCAGTGGTTAAGCAACTGCCTACTGAGCCGACGGTCCCGGGTTCGAATCCCGGCAAGGGCAAATATTTGTGTGATGAACACGAATATTTGTGCCTGGGTCATGGATGTTCTATGTATTTAAGTATTTATTTATCTATATAATTATGTATATCGTCGCCAAGTACCCATAACACAAGCCTTCTTGAGCTTAATTTGGGACTAGGTTGATTTGTGTGAGGTTGTCTGATATTTATTTATTTATTATTTATTTATCTTCAGTAACTCGCTGATTCACCAGTACATCTGAGATCACGACGTGTGCAACTCCGCCGAAACGTTAGATTATGAAGGTACTCGTAAATAAGGAATATCGCGATAGACCCGTTAATAATTTGTGGTAATTATGTGTACAAACCGCGAGATACGTATATAAAGTGTCATATTTTTCATGCATTCACGCATTTAATATTTTGGTATCCGCAAAGTAACGCCTGATACAATTATTATTTAAAGTAGGTTAGTACTAAACATGGTAAAGCACCGTTTGCCGGAAAAGCTAGGTAACCTAACTAGGGCTGTTATTTTATTAACAAACTTTAGAACCTAAAGGTATTACGAGTGCCAAACTGTACTAACGTAGAGTGAGTGGTATCCAATTAAATAAGTAGGTAAGTATAGACGTCAAGTAAGTCAAGGAAATTGAAACAATTACAATAAGGGCCAAAGAGGCATGCGTTCCAGTGTTCTTTATTGATGCACTTTACGTTAGCCCCAATTGACAACATTTAAATTTTAATATTTTAAGGCGACTTAATTAGGGTTCCGTACCCAAAGGGTAAAAACGGGAACTCATTTGTATCCGGCGCCATACATACCAGGTGCAAACTTAACCCAGCCAGTTAAGGAATAAGTGTTTGTACGGAGCCCTCGGTGCGCAAGTCCGACTCGCACTTGGCTGGCTTTTTTTTTAATCCTTTATTTGATTGTATCGGATAATAGACTGGTTGAAAAAATGTAATGTTGTCTTTCTCAATTGACCGATAGATGACCGATAGCAACCAAGTAAACATACCTACTTAAGTAGTCCACTCGTATTGAAAAAAAAAAAACTGAATTCACTCACTCCTAAGTGACCAACTCATAATTCAGTTTTTTTTAATCCATTCTGAGGACATTCCCACGGTGCGAAATAAATGCTGTCATTTTAACAAGCCAGACTCATGCAGCATGTAAAGTACCTACCTACTTATTACGTATTATGGCACGCACACACAAGTCATCAGAAGGTTACTATTGAGAGGCTCGCAGATGCAAGTCATCATCATCACTGTCTAGGATATCATATATAACTACTACTACTAACTATACCAGCTGTGTTGGCGTGTTCAGGGATATTTGGATCTGTTCTTTTGCTCTATTGTTGTTGTTACTTGTTGCCCTAAGGCACCCCAGGTAAATCAGCTCGCGCCACGCCTTTCTATCCTCAGCAACTTTTCTGGCCTCGCTCCAGCTCAGTCCGACAGCTCCTACCTCGCTCTTAACGGTGCGCCGCCATGAGATATTGCTGAAATAATTATACCGCGCGATGTTACCCGCACATCCCACGGGAACACTACATTTTTAGGAATAAAAGGAGCCTGTGTTAATTCAGGGTGTCAGCTGCCTTTATACCACGTTTTATATCTATGGCTAATAAAAATAAGTCCATGTTAGATATACGACCGTGGTTCGTCTTTATTTACTTTTAATAGTGCAATAGTCGTTTGTTCATATGTATATACTTTACAATAAAAATGTCATAGTGAACAGTAAGTCACTTTTTTTATCTATATAAAGAACCCTTCTTCCGCTCATAAATTGTAGCCTATCTCCTATTCTGACATCTAAGCTATATTAATGAAAAGATTTACGAATATCTGTAGTAACGCAGTTATTGTTTGACGTAAGTGGAACGAACATTCTTACCAACTTTTTACATTTATAATACGAGTATAATATAGGATTGGCATTTATAGGTACTTACTGGTGATTATTGGTACCTAGATTAGCAATTCAATGCTTGTTTACTGTAGCGTCATCACCAGAAGCCAAACTTGTCATTCCGATATATGTATAAGTACATATGTTTATCGATAAATACAAAATACAATATTTAAAATATGATAAACTATAAATAAACTGCAGGCAGTCTTATCACGAGCGAACCTTTGGATACCAACTTTTTGGAAATTTTAAATATGAATAATAATAATAATATTGTATTGTTCCTTACTAAGATTTGTGGATCTCTTATTACGAGGCTTTTTAAACATTTATATTTCACATTTTCAACTGCTCAAAAGTTACCTGAAATAAATAACTGTTTAGCGAGTAGACATTATTAATATGTTCTAGAAATCTATCGATATAATATGTATATCGGAAGTCGATAAATGAGAAGTCTCTATGACAGCTCGAAAGTGCCTCGAGAATTCCGGTGGTCATCTCATCACTATTAAGATCGATCACATGATGTGATCCGCAGCGCAGTCGACGTTGGGGTGTCGCATCTCACGGCAGTCTCCGTCATATCGCCGTTGAGGAATCGTTAAACAGGTAGAGGAGCGTCTATTTACTTTTTTTTTTATTGTGCTAGTTTTTTTAAATGGTAGCATGTGAATACGTTCAAAAAAGCCGGTCCTTAATAATTTACATTTGGATGGACATAATAAACAATGCGCATTTCATGGAAGTTCTTCCTCTTTAGATTCCATTTCGACGAACGACGTAGTTGGCGCAGTTTGTAGAGACCTGCCTACTGTACCGGCGGTCCCGGGTTCGAATCCCGGCCAGGGCAAATATTATTTTAGTGTGATGAACTCGAATATTTGTGCTTGGATCATGGTATGGTTGTTCTATGTATTTAATTTATATACGTAGGTATATCGTCGTCTAATACTAATAACAACCTTCTTGAGCTTAATTTGGGACTGGATCCACATGATCTCGTCATGGTCTCGCCATCATATAATCATATCTTTTGACGACGCGTTTGGCTCGGTTGGTAGACACCTGCCTACTGAGTCGGCGGTCCCGGGTTCGAATCCCGGCCGGGGCAAATATTTGTGCAAATATTTGTTCTTGGGTCATGGATGTTATCTATATATGTATTTATATATTATGTATATCGTCGTCTAGTACCCATAGTACAAGCTTTGCTTAGTTTGGGACTAGGTCGATTTGTGTAAGATTGTCCCTTAATATTTATTATTTATTTATTATATCTCACCCATCAAATTCCCGTCACATTAGCAATAGGATCATATTTCACCATCTAATACTAACATCATCATTTTAGTGATAAAGTGAACGAATACAAAAGTAAACATCTAAAATTATAAAATAGCAAATTTTTATTTACAAAATTTGCCAATGAGAAATTGAGCTTTATTTATACTAAATAAGGATCAAAATTCCATATACAAGCGTTTAGTAGGAGGGGACTCGACGGTCACGTGACGTACCGAGTGTCCCGAGTGAGACGAGACTGTTCATAATGCCTTAACAGTCGAATAGGACGACAGTGTCGAAATAGACATAAGGGTTGTTTTTGACGAATGTCTGGAGTTTTGGGTATAAATGCGGAGGGGCTTTGTAGGATTCATTCATTCTGACTTGCAAATTCATTATCTACACATATTAGGGCGAGTTACTTACTCTGCGTTTCCTTGGTGTTTTATCCACGCAGAGGGGACTCAAATACACCGATTCTAGCCACAACATCGGGCTAATCACCCGAATTTCAGTTTAGCTTAACTAGGTCCCCATACACTTTTAAATGTAAATCGGAGGTTTAGGCCTCTAGTATTTTTGTACTAGCTAGGGCAAACAGGGGTAGTGATAGGTACACTTTAATAGGAATATTAGGATAGGGTCCTATCCTCCGAGCAATCGGCCATTCGTCATTAACTAACATAATATCTATTCATATTATTTTAATCTCGTTTGGTATAGTAAATGCAGAAAGCTGACCTTCTGTTTTACTAATGTTTATGACTTAGGATGTCAGTAGTGAAACACAAAATCTTGTAACAGTTTATAAGGAATGGGAATAGAGAAATCTGTTATTTAGACCAATCAGATATTTAGAACCTTTTATTTGAAATCAATATTTGTAGAAACAATTAGCTAGTTAATTTTTTACCGATTATGATTTAAAAATTTGGTAAAGTAATGTACATTAATAGATAGCTGTAGTGTTAGGATGGCAACACTAAAATAGCAAAAGTCAAATCAAATGAATTTTGTTTTCAATAAACAGAAATAA
Organism: Apotomis turbidana; assembly: GCA_905147355.2. Lineage (NCBI taxonomy): Eukaryota > Metazoa > Arthropoda > Insecta > Lepidoptera > Tortricidae > Apotomis > Apotomis turbidana. Next base: position 37,584,762 of record LR990281.1, read on the forward strand.
AATAAATTTTAGATATGCTCCCATTTTGCAGAGGAAATTCTATTGTGGATTGTTGTGTATGTTTAGGGGTGGGCGATAGATCATTCCTATTGTTGGATTTGGTGTGTCTGAATTGAAGTGTAGATTGCTAAGAACGGCCGGGGACATGTGGATAACAATAAGAATAGTTGTCCGTTCCCGTATATCCACCTCAGATCTCAGAACTTAATTAATTATATCACAGAAGTTTAGAAGAATTTCCTTTGTCAGAATAAGTCAGTCGTGAGTTGAAAGATACTTCGAAATTCGAATGGACACAATAGTCTTTATAATTTCAAGGATGTATGACATTTACGAGTATGGTTAAAAGATGAAAACCTAGATCATTTGCTTATAATGAATGGAATGAGAATTCATTTAGTCCGCGAGTGAAGAAAAATCGTGCTGTTTAGAAAAAGTATAGATAGTAAAGTTTCATAGATTCTGAATAGATCCGGGAAGGGATCCGTTTCTCTAAAAGAAGCTTTGAAAGCCAATAAAAGTACAAATCTGGCATTCATACGGCATCCAGGGGATAAGGCTTCTTTGTGAGATTTGAAATGACTTTTAATTTATCCGAGGAAGGATTCCCTCAATATATTCACATGAAGAAGTTTTGTCTGTAAACGAATGCCCATGCGGTCGCCGCCATTATTTCAACAAAAACATTTATTTTTGGAAGAATGGGATGAAAGTATAACTGGTATAACGCAGTCAAATGTTAATATTTTGTATGCGGTCGAAGGAAGTCAATAAAACCCAGAATTCTATACACAGATCTATTACTTCTTGTTTAATTCTAGAATCTATTTTGAAATGTCTTACTATAACTAATTAAAAGTATGTATACCATCATTCCATATTAGACTAGCTTTTGCCCGCGGCTTCGCTCGCACAGGGTCTGGAAACGTTATCTGTGTAACTTTCTTCCCGTTTTATTGTGTCTTAAAATTAAAATAATAGAAACTAATAAAAATCTGCGCGCATATAGGTATACATTTTTGGGTAGAACATTTATATATTTCTATAGATCACGTTTAAAATTTAAAATGTTAATTATAATAATAGTACATTACCGCAGTCGCCGGGAAATAAGGGCTTGCCGGCTGAGTAGGTATAGACGGCCGACCGTAAGGGAGGCCGGATAGTGATACGAAGCCGGTAAGCCCATTTCACGGCTAAGGCATGTATAGTGCTTTTCTCAAACGGTTCACTAATATGTTGCATAAAACTGATACTCATAAATTCATTTTGTATAACAACCTTCGATAGAAACATCATTTCTCCGAATTTTATTTTGCATATTTTTTTTCTCATATTGTGATTTCACATATTTTTTTATACCAGAACATTCATATGGCAGAATATGAATAAACATAATATTTACATGTCCGAATAGTCATTTAGAAGAAATTTATATCTCACAATATTTAGATTGCATAAAAATTGTTCGAAGCAGAAATCATTGTTGGAAATACGATAACTACTCCATTTTTATTTCTACTTTCCACATGACTTCATGACTTGGCAGTTCGATTCTGTTATGGTGGGTAAGTAATATAAGATATAAGAACTTATGCTATAATATTCATATTGTATACGCTCATATTGTATAAGCTTGTTTTGTATACCGTTCAAGGTGTAGGTATAACGAACGTTGGATATAACATCAAAATATCTATTTTTGTTAAGTATAACGTTATTTAAGTATAATATCATTGTAAATAACGATCATAACGTATAACGTTCATAATATCTCAGATTTATAATGTATATTACTCAATACATCTAACACCAAAATGCATAATGCTCGTATAGAATAACCGTCTGCACATCAATTGTGTACATACTTATGCTATAGTTCGCTGTAAAATTTTAATATAATTATGTACCTCCATGCAAGCAAGCATTTTAACGCTCCGCTCGCTTCGGTCACTCCGCTATCCATGGTCATAAAACAAACCTAACCTAACCTACAGTTTTCGGTTTTTGACCCATATTCCATTTTGTCGCAGTTCTTCCAAACGGTATACTCGTATTCGCCAGAATTTCATCTGCCATTATCATTGTGTACATACTTATGCAATAGTTCGCTGTTAAATTTTAATATACCTCCATGCAAGGAAGCATTTTGACGCTCCGCTCGCTTCGCTCGCTCCGCTATCCATGGTCATAAAACAAACCTAACCTAACCTACAGTTTTCGGTTTTTGACCCATATTCTATTTTATCACAGTTCTTCCAAACGGTTATACTCTTACTTGCCAGAATTTCATCAGCCATTATCAATTGTGAACATACGTATGTCGTATGCAATAGTTCGCTGTTAAATTTTAATGTAGGTACCTCCATGCAAGCAAGCATTTTGACGCTCCGCTCGCTTTGCTCGCTCCGCTATCCATGGTCATAAAACAAACCTAACCTAACCTACAGTTTTCGGTTTTTGACCCATGTTCCATTTTAGGGGCATAGGGGTAGCAGTTGTAACCTATTTAGTATATCATACGCTATTATGTTTTCTAATCATTATACTAAAAGAAAGTATATACTATGATCGATATAGGTTATGTATGTTATATCAACTGAATTTAGAGTATTTGAGTGTTATATAAAAAAATATTCTACAACATGAGTATTATGCTAATTGACCGTTATTCCTAATAAAAATATTGATTTTGATGTTATAGCAAAAGTTCATTATATCTTGTGAACGTTATTAATATGAAATTATATATTATGTAGTTATATCTCATGGGACGCACCCGTTATGGTTGCAGTTCTAACCTAACCTAACCCATTAAGTTCGGTTCTGTTGTGGTCGCAGTTCTAACCTAATCTAACCCATTAAGAGTTTTAAATGAATATTCTACAAAAAAAAACAGCGTACCTCTTAATTATAACATGAATTATCAGGTCTTAATATATATTATATATATTGGTTTTAAAAAAAATTACATACCTAACTCTTAGTCTTTAGTTCTTCGCCCTTACCATGACTTAACGTACTAGTATTGTACTCGTTAGCAACAGCGTAAACGATTTGTATGGAGAATTGTAGTTCTACAAAGTAACATTCTCCATACAAATCGCGCGTTTACGCTGTCGCTAGCGAGTACAGTCCCGTTAACTCATGGTAAGGGTGCTGGCTCTCTTTACAGCGAACATGCGCTGCGTGGTGGGACTTCTGTTCCTGCTGGCGTGCGAAGCGCACCGGATCCTGGTGGTGGTCCCAGTGCCTTCCACCAGCCACGCCAACCTGGGCCAGGGCTTTCTGCGGCACCTGCTGGCTGCCGGACATCATGTGAGTAATAATATAAATAGGTAACCAAAGATCTTTATAAAACACTCTAGGGTGCTCTGTGTCGGCACGCGTCCTAACCAGCGAGAGACCTAGATTCGAACTTTCGCAGCCTAATATATCGTAGGTACACATTAGGAAAACGTTTTATAATTTATCTGGTGATTCAATTTAGTTGACAGATCAACTTCTTATATGTTTCTTAGGGATAGATATTACAATTAGGGTATTGATACAGATACATACAGATAAGTGACACATCTAAACTAAGGTGGCAGAAAATAAATATTTTTTGTATATTTCAGGTGACGTATATTACTCCGTATCCTGTAAAAAAACCGCATGAGAATTTACGTCAAATTGACGTATCCACTAACATCGCGCTTTTTCCAAAAAGTAAGTACCTACCTAATTAAAGTTTTACCAAAAAATTATACTAACACATGTCGGATCTCCCCGCACATAATATAGAATTTGAGTATCCATATAATAACAAGACAATAATATATTTTATTATTATATCGCGATTCTGATATGATTATTAACCTAGTTGATCCGAGTTCGAAAAATAATAATCTTAACGAGTATATTAGGTAAAAAAAAAACAATATACAAAAAATCTAAAAAGTCATTACTTTTTTCCGATTTACCTAGTTTTCTATATATTTTTCTAATGACCAAATACGCAGTTAAAATCTTTAGTATTATTTGCTTCCATCTTTTTAGCATAATATCCCTTTTGGTGAATTATGTTGTATTAGTGCAATTAATGAATACTATAAATTTAAGGAACACGTGATTTTCTGGGTTCGAGTCCTGGCCAGGGCAAATATTTTATGTGATAAACTCGAATATTTGTTCCTGGTGCATGGATGTTATCTATACATATATTTATATACTATGTATATCGTCGTTTAGTACCTATCATTAGTACAAGCATTGCTTAGTCTGGGACTAGGTCGATTTGTGTAAGACAGTCCCTTAATATTTATTAATTTTTATTAACTATTTTTTTAAAGGTCAAGCTGATTTTAATGCAACACAAAATAACTCGAAATATGTGTCGTTTAACCTTGTCACTTACTTGACCTTACCCAAATTGTGCATGCTATAACTCTACGTCGTTATCGCGGGTACAAAAACGATTTGACAGTACAGAAAGATTATGAAAACAAGCAATAACAGACGCGAAACTCATTTTGAGGAACATCTATGCCTACTCCTACGAGTTTAAAATGTATCACACATTAGGTATTTCTAATACCCAACCTCCATACTTGGCTTGAGTACCAAAATTCGGAATGATTTAAATTTTATAGCGAAATATCTTCAGGTACTTCCAGACGCTATAAACAAATTGCAGTGCCCGAATCTATCTCTCAGTGAAAGTTTAGCAATCGTTCAAAAAACATACAAGCATATATCGAAATTAAATTTGAATGCAAATGGAAAAAAAATATTTAAAAAGCTGAAATATGTCTTGAAGAAAAATACTGGATTTGACATAATAAATAAAAAATAATGAGTTGATACAAGGGAAGGAGATAATACTTGAATCATCATTACGAGTTTGTCACACTACTCTAGATTATTTCCATCGTTTCAAGTATGCACCTACAACAAAAGTTGATGTTGAAAGATCATTTAGTCAATTAAAATGGATATTTACTGCTAGACGCCGCAAATTGACTGTAGATAATTTAGAAAAAATCTTTGTAATCTATTACGAAAACCAAATAATACATGTGAAAAATACACGTTAGTAAAAATTACACACGTCGTTTTCTTATTTTTTAAATAGACTTTCTTCTAAGTAGGTAAGCGTTTAATTAGTAGACGATAACAGTTATCTTCACACAAGTACGTATATATTGTTATTTTTTTTATTAAAAAGACGTTAAAAGATAATTAAATCTACTTATTTCCTATGTATAAACTTGTTAACTAAACAGATATGACAACAGTTTAACCCATACCCCTTTACGGCTGTATTTTTTATTGATCTTTTCTAGAGAAAACTCTCCTGTAAAGAGCTTCTTAGATGTTTAGTAGCTGTAGGCAGAATACGTCCGTTTCTACCAAATAGACATTCTGTTTTATCTGCTCTTTATCTGATTGGTAATTGTACCCGCGATAACGACGTATAAAAGGAATCTAGCATGTTCAATCTATCCTCAAAATTCCTCTGTATATTTTTTTGACTATGTAATTTTAATTAACAATGAAAATTGATGTTATTTTCAAATAAAACCGGCCAAAAGCATGTCGGGCCATGCTCAGTGTAGGGTTCCGTACTTGCCCATCCTTTGCAATAGACGGGCTTCGAAGTTTAAATTACGAGAAAGATTTCAAGCTCTATTAAAAGGTCGTAAACGCCAAAGTAACTGTAATTACTTATTACCTTCTGGAACTTATCGATTATACGCACCAAATTGAGTGAAATATTTGAATACAGTATGGAACTTAACTAATATGTGTTAGGGTAAGCTCACACCGAGACGCGACGCGACGCGACGCTGCGCGCACATTTCAATAGACTGACTCAAAATTATACTTTTGTAATGTGTGTCGTTGGTATGGAGGCTGGGCAGCAGTGATACAACTTCAGCTAAGCGGTATAAGATCTCCGTTTAATTATTGAAAACCCAACATTATATACATTTGGTTAACGCCTATCCAAGCAATATGCGTTTATGTAGCAGTAAACCATTGTGTTACTGCTAAACACTGAAAGTGGCTAGTCGCCATACTTCACTTTATTTACTACATTAACAGAAATACATTTCATCGTGAGAATTCAAAATACGTTGCGCCACGCAGCGCTGCGCCTCGAGATGCCTCGCGGCGTAGAGCGACGCATCGCGACGCAGCGGTGCATCGCCGGTACGCGCGGCGTGTAAGGGTCATCTCACACCGAGACGCGACGCGACGCGACGATACTGGAAGAGGCCGGTGATTTCGCGCTGCGCCGCGCGCCGCCGCGATACGCATCGCAACGTAGCGAGGCGCATCGTAAAATCGTTGGCAGCACGACGCCTCGCTGCGCAGCGAGACGCCGCGCGGTGCAGCGGAACGTGTCTACTCGCCGCGTGCCGTGCACCCGCCCCGCCGCGTAGTAAAGTCGCCACGGTGGCCTCAGGCTGCGCCTCGCGGCGTCGCGCGGCTTCGCGAGGCGCAGCGCCGCTCTTACACGCCGCGCGTACTGGCGATGCACCGCTGCGTCGCGATGCGTCGCTCTACGCTGCGAGGCATCTCGAGGCGCAGCGCTGCGTGGCGCAACGTATTTTGAATTCTCACGATGAAATGTGTCCCTTTTAGTGTAGTAAATAAAGGATAACTTTGAGTCGCTCTATTGAAATGTGCGCGCAGCGTCGCGTCTCGGTGTGAGCTGACCCTAAGAGCGGCGCTGCGCCTCGCGAAGCCGCGCGACGCCGCGAGGCGCAGCCTGAGGCCGCCGTGGCGACTTGTCTCTACTATACCCGTCCAGTAGACTGCGGGGCGGTTGGACGCGGCGGGGCGGATGCACGGCACGCGGCGAGTAGACACGTTCCGCTGACCCTTAACGTTCGAAGTATATGGACACCGCGCGGCACTTACGTCATTTTGTGATAACTCAACAACGGCTTGACCGATTTTATTCAATATAGTTTTCATTGAATGTACTTATAAGGCCTCATTTTCATGAATTTTTCCATAATTTTTTGAACCGTAGTTGAAAAGTTAGAGGGGGGGGACACTATTTTTTTAATTTTCGGAGCGAATATTTACAAAACTGCTGACTTGATCAAAACATAGTGTTTGGAGATCCCTATTATTTTTTAAAGACCTATTCAACGACACCCCACACACTAGTGTAGAAACGAAAAGAAAAATTAACCCCCACTATTTGTGCTCGAGAGGTACCTACCCGAAAAAAATATTTTTCTTTAGTTTTTATTTTACCGTTTTGTCGACGTGATACATACACATACTCATACCAAATTTCAGCTTTCTAGTACTAATGATCACGGAGCTATGCCGCGGACGGACGGACAGACGGACATGGCGAAACTATAATGGTTCCTAGTTGACTACGGAAATAATAAATTATTTATTTCAGATATCTAGGTATCCATACAGAGATGGACGCGGAACATTTATCTCATAGCTGGTGGTTTCCCATATAGGTCTGCAAATTTTTATTTAGTAAATATTTAATTCCAGACGCCATCCTAGACTTGACCAAGCTGATGAACAATGAGATACCGACCTTGGACACCGAGCAGGCGTTACAACTGATGGTGACCATCGGTAACGCTACAGTGTTCCACAAGGATGTGCAGCGACTCATGCAAGACCCAACCGAGGAGTTCGACGTTGTCATCGCTGAGTGGGTGTTCTCCGCAGTCTATTGTGGGTAGGTGATATTATACCATGGTATATAAGAAAACATGGTATGGCACTCTGGAATGACAGGCGGGACTCACGCTATGATGGGTTGGACGGTTCTGTCAATCCGTTTCTGTGTCGCCAGTGGTGGATCATAATACTCCCCGATTCCCTTGTTACCTCATAAAATCGTGAGTGTTTAAAATCAATTATTACGCCAAAATAACTTTTATTCAAAGAACATGATAACTGCATTGCATTTTTTTTTATTGTACGACTAGCGGCGAACATTTTTTTTCTTATAATTATTTCTTACCATAAAGCGGCACCTAATACTCAGTGACGTAGAAAGGCTGACTTGCCGGAGTACCGCGTACCTTGTTTTCTAATATCATGGGTGATACAATATACACACATCAAGGCTCCTTGTCCGCTCATAAATGCTGATTGTTTTAGTAATTTTTCTCTATGATCAAACATGATTCTTTGAGTCAAACCATGCTTAGTCTTCACGTCAAGTCAAGTAATTGTGTGTCAGTTGTATGGTTTGACAGTTCATTTGCTTGGAAGAGTTTGTTTGCCTTGAATATAACAAAGAGTAAAACCACCCTAACTCTTCCAAGCAAATGAACAGTCAAACCATACAGAGTGAGTCAGTTAGTATGGTTTGACAATTGACAGTTAATTTGCTTGGAAGTGTTGGCGTGGTTTGACTCTTTATTTATCAATGTTACTAGTTAGAACATGGCTATTGCGATTTATTGTATATATTTGAAACTTACTAACTAATTAACTCGAAATTAACAAAATTCACGCAGAAAACTGGTATTTCAACTTAAGCTTAACTTAACTTAAGAAAGCATGAAACAGCTATGTTACTATCTTAGAACTCTAACACTTTAAAAGGTTGGTTGAAATTATCAATATATTTAATAATATTTTATAAATATATTTTAATTGTATTAGGCTTCTTAAGTACAACGGGCATCCTTATTGCGGCTCCACACTACTCGCGAAGTTGACCAGAGTTGGGCAAATACATCAGTGTGGAGAGAGAAGGACTTTGCTGAAGAAACCCATACTTCGGCCAATTTCGGTTAACTTCGCGATTAGTAGAGTTAGGGTTAGAATCAGAGCGCAAACACATCTGGATTCGATTCAGTATTTGTCATCGGACAAGATTGTAATTAACATTATAATTACATTTTTAATAATGAGATAAAAGACAATATAATTGGCGATGATTGGCGGAAATGATGGTAACTGTATACTGAAAAACAATAGTATGAGTTCAATTAGTGACGCAATCATTAATATACATTTAATGCTAACTGTCTGTTATAACTTCCGTTGATAATTGTCGACATTTCATTCTTCTAACCAGGCATTTTTCCGATATAAGCAAATGAAGGATAAAAGAAAAACCTAGCAATTTTTTTTTTTTAAATATCAATTTACCTACGAGTATGATTATAAAAATCCATTTGTAAAGTTCCCTATTCTAAAAGAGCGTTGGCGGTAAATTAAAATCATACAGTCATACTATTACTAAGAGAATTTGTAATACTACTGTTGTTGGGGATTTGAAATGTTGTCCTTTACTTTGTACTTTAAACGAGAATTCTTGTATGTACACATACTCGTATATGTTTATTAGAAGGTGTTTACTTTACCATTGTGGGGTAATAAGTATCCTATGATCATATTTGGACCAGCTATCCAAGTACTAAAATTGGCTGAAATTCGTCCAGCGTTTCGGAAACCAAATATTTATCAACGCTGAACGGCTGGCGCTGCGCCGCTTTTTTTTTCAGATTGTGAAAAAATAGTAATAAACAACCTTATTTCAGGCTAGCATCGGTGTTCAACTGCCCGCTAATATGGTCGTCGTCTATGGAACCACATGCCTTAGTGCTGTCCCTTATAGCGGAGGATCCCAACCCGGCTTACGTGTCTGGTTACAGTTCAACTGCGACTACGCCTTTCACGTTCACGCAGAGGGTGGGTGAGCTCTGGAAGTTTCTGACTGATAAGTATTATATATGGTAAGATTTGGCCAGAAAGTATTATGTAATTGGGTTCTTAATTATGAAAAACTACTTTATTAACTGAAAGAAAAGTGCGGGTCTGAGAATGCTACCCTGCGGTACGTCAAAGCAGATTGGTATTGGTATTGGCAGATTGGCTTGTCAATTCTCTGATTTTAATCACTTGCTGCTTACTGGTAAGGTAACTCGAAAACTAACTAATGATAGTCCCCTCTATTCTTTATAACTAAAGTTATTAGTAGAATGCTAGCCGAGATGGTATCTAAGGCCTTATCTAGGTCTAAGAATTAAGAAGTTTAGAGTTACAAAGTACAAATACTGCTTTGGCAAGTAAAAGCACAAAATTATCTATTTATCCACCTGATGTTAATCTAAAGTGACGTATTGAAATTAGAGTATTTCTAGGAAACTTGACAGTCGGTTGTTGTGAAACTATTTTCACACGTATTGTGTTGTATCGTTAAGTGGAACTTAAGTTATATTTAAATATTGTTTACCCTACTAGTTTATGTATAATAGGCCTAAGATATTCAACGAAATGTGTGTGGTTTTCAAGCAAATATAATATGAAGACGTGTTGACGATTTTATTGTTCTAAAGATGCCAACAAATTTCTTCTTTAAGGCAAATTACAAAGTAAACTCTTGATTTTATTGATTGAAAATGCCACATATTTATATATGGCACATAGTTATGATGTGGGTATGCGACGATCAGCGAAGGCTAGTTGGGTAGTTATTACTGGTACATATTTTTCTGAAAATGTCCTTTTATTATTGCGGCTCCACACTACTCGCGCAGTTGACCGGAGTTGGCCGAAGTATAGGTTTCCATAGCGAAGTGCCCCTCCACACTGACGTCCAACTTCGGTAAACTTCCCGAGTAGTGTACTGCTAGGGTTAGGCAATGTGCTGAAGATGACATTCACGTGTTTAAAGTAAATGTTCTTTCAGGAGGGCATCCTTAAAAGAGGCCTCAATATACGAGGAAGCGTTCTCCTCAGCGGTAGCATCCAGAGGTCGTCAACTGCCCTCGTTCTACGAAGCCCGGTACAACGGCTCCCTAATGTTCGGCAACTCGCACGTATCCGTGGGAAGTGCGATCAGTTTGCCTCAGAACTACGTACCGATCGCTGGCTACCACGTCGATGAGAACGTCAAGGCTTTGCCTAAGGTTGGAGTTGGACATTCTTCTTGTTTTACGGAACCAATATATCGATACCTTAGTCTCTTACTATTTAATTAGTACTCTTGCTATTTAACTATCGAGAATTTTTTGCCATCAAAATTTAAACAACATAGAGCTGTGCATTAACGTCCTAATAACTGCAACGACTTTTTCCGAATAGTTAGTACGATTGTGCTTTAAGGTATCTATATGACGTATACTAGTGGCTCTGTAGGTGGACCTGTTTGTTGTGGCTGTTTGAATGTGAATTTGTAATTATTTACGTTTTCCACCCCCATATTTCCGCTATTTTGAAGAATTCCGAAAAACTGAACCGACAAAATATTCTGTATCTAGGTGCTTATCGAACCTACTCACAAAGTTCCATGAGAATTGGTTGAGAAATGCGGTCTCGAGGCGAGACCAGCCGGAAATCCGAACATCCAAATATACGAAATAAATTTTGGCGAAGCTGAAACAGAGACGAATCCTTAGAAAAATCAAATTCTCTGTTAATCAGAGCATAAAAATGTATTGGTACTTTTTTTTTTTTTTTTTTATCTAGCCTTTTTGTTTGTGTCCCACTGCTGGGCAAAGGCCTCCCCTCTTTCTCTCCAGTCGTCTCGCTGAAGAGCAAGTTGCTCCCAAACGTTCTCAAATGCGTACAGGTCATCCCGCCATCTCCGTTTCGGTCTGCCTCTGCACCGGTACCCATCCTGCGGTATCCACTCAGTGGATAGTTTGGCCCAACGTTCCGGATGCATTCGGCAGACGTGTCCTGCCCAGTCCCACTTGAGCTTGGCGGCCTTGACACCCACATCTGTAATGCCTGTTTTGGAGCGCAGTTCGGTGTTTCTGACACGATCACTTCATTAATACTATCATTGGTACTATTCGTTATTAATTATTGATTGATTGATATCTTTATTTCTTATTGAAAATTACATTACATTTCACATGTTAAATAAAATAGAACGGATTCACAATAAGATCGTCAGTGATCAGGGGGGTGATTAGATCAGGGGATCGACGGGAAATGTACTAAAATTGACTAATAGCTTTTTGTTTACAGGATCTCCAAAGTATCATGGATAATGCAAAGAATGGCGTGATCTTATTTAGCATGGGTTCTATAGTGAGTAGTAAAACTATGCCACCGGAGTTAAAACGGGGCCTTCTAGAAATGTTTAGCCGGTTGAAGCAAACGGTCATTTGGAAACTGGAGGAAACTGCCGACAATGTGCCGAAGAATGTGCATTTAGTTAAGTTTGCGCCGCAACAAAGTATATTAGGTAAGATTTATGTGTAATCGCAACATGTATACGCACGCACGGAACAGAAATTCCGTCATTCCGTGACCGCACGCGTAGGCGTTATTAGGCGGCATTAGGGTGCGTCTCCACTAAAGCGGAGCGGTGCGGAATCGACCAATCACAAAAGTGAAGCGGAGCTGAGATGTAGGTTTCAACTCAGGGCTTGTGCACAAATCACGAGAGGTTCAATAGGGGGGGAGGGGGGTCACGAAAAAATCACGATATATCACGTTGGGGGAGGGAGGGGTATAAGGAGACCTCACGTGTATTTTTCTACAGTGAACAAACTAAGTAAATATCGATATTTTTTCTAGGTTTCGTAAAAAAAAAACCTTCACTTGTTAAATACTTCAAAATAGCGAGTCTATTTTACGAAATTTTGGCGGAAATAAAATACACGTGAGGTAGTCAGGGGGGGGGGGGGGGGGGGGGTTAGCAAAGAACCTCACCAAATATCACCAGGGGGAGGGGGGGTCAAAAGGTAGCCGAAAAAACCTCACGTGATTTGTGCACAAGCCCTCAGGTGATGGTCTACTATTCCGCACATCTCCGCTCCGCCTCGCTTCAATGGAGACGCACCCTTACGGCCCGACAGCGACTTCGCGCGACCAGCAGAGCGACGTGAGGCGACCATAGGTGGCAGCGGAAGATCCGAGTGCGGTGTCTCGCTCACTCTTATGGTCGCCACCACTTCTTGTTTGTAGAAGACCGGTGTCTCCTGATCCCGAAGGCACCAACCTTAGCTATTGTTAAAATGTGGCGTTATCTGGGGAAAGGGACCTTATTGTCGGTTCTAGTTGCCGAGATAATCGCGTTTAAAGTACATTGTCCAAAAAAATCAATTTTTCTTTTTTTACTCTATATTAATAAGCAGGGTCTAAAATTTAATCTGACAAAGACACAAGTTTTTAAATCGATTTTTTAAGACCTAAAACAGCCCTTAAAGTTTAGTGAAAAAGGGACCTTATGTCGGTGCCCCTCTTGTATGCTTTCTGTGAGCTCGGTATCGGTTTGAGAGACGTGTCGGTACTTGTCGGCGCGTCAAAGGATAATTATTGATCATTAGGAGTATCCTTGCTCATCTCTCACACTCCCACTTTTTGGGAGTCTGGGGGGAGGGCCTTATCTGTACTATGTACACTAAGGGCCGATTTTTCAATCACCAGATAAAACTTATCTGTCAGATAAATGTTGGCTGTCACTTTTCTTTTATATGATGGGAGAAAAGGATAGCAATAATTTTAACTGGCAGATAAATTTATCTGGGGATTGAAAATCGGCCCTAAGGCTACTTCTGTCGCGGCCCGTTACTAAGGGCCGGTCTTTCTGGTGACGCGTGGTTGCGACGGCGGTTTCTTAGTTGGTTGGGCCTTCGTGATGTTCCATGACTCCTCGAGGCCCGGGTGGAGCTTTATCTCCTCTTCTTATTTCCCACTGTTGGTGGTGGTGGTGGTGTCGCTGCATCTGCAGCTTGTAGCAGCTCGTGGCGGGATTCATCAGCTTTCCGGAACATTGTGCTGGCCAGTCTGCTGATCTAGGCGTCTAAGGGTTTCCATTTCAGTGCCCTCTGTATATGGTCATTCCGCACGAAGCGTGGGCAATCTGTAATGCGTCTCAGTGCCAGGTTTTCTTGGGCTCTCATTTTGTTTCGGTTTGTGGTAGCCACTAGGGCGAACCACGCCGGCGCCGCGTATGTGAGCCTGGACCTCACATACGTTTTGTAGATCCCCAGCTTCGTGCGGATCGGCAGGTTGCTCCTTAGGACTGGTCTCAGCGTAGTTCACGCTGGCCTGGTTCTTGAAACCACTTCCGCCACGTGCTGCTTAATGGTGAGGCCCCGGTCTATGGTGACACCCAGGTACCTCACCGTGTGCTTCCATTCCACGTCTTAACCAAACATGCGGAGTGGAGGTAAAGTCAGTTTTCTTCCGGTCATGAAGGCCTGAGTCTTGGTGACGTTGACAGTAAGCCTCCAGTCCTCAAGCCATCTTGGTAGGGCGTCTAACTGGGTCTGCATCTTCCTGACGGCATGGGTGGGGCTGACGGATGCGGTGTAAAAGGCCGCGTCGTCGCGTCGCCTCCTACCACTGGGATGTCATCGGTGTCATGCTGGTGAAAGGCAGCTTCCCTGAGGGACTCCTGCTAGGATTGGGCGCTTCGAGGACAGTGCCTGTTCCACTGCCACTTGGAACTTGCATCCGCTCGGGAAGGACTTTATCACCGTTATGATGCTGCGTGGGGCCGTGGTGTTCAACAGTTTGTACAGCAGCCCCTCGTGCCATACCGTCGAACGCTTTTTCAATGTCGAGCATGAGAGCCACAACATGCTCCTTCTTGTTGCTTGTATTGGCCATAAAGTGCACGCGCGTGGCGCATAAAGCACGCGAGTGAGCTGTAGCGTTGCCTGAATCCAAACTGTTCCGAACGAGGCTCCACGTGGGGGAGAAGTTTCCCCAACAGGAGCCTCTCGAACACCTCGGAGCTGAGCAGAGTTATTGGCCTACAGCTCTCCGGTCTTCGGCAGTCTTTGCCAGGTTTGGGCAGCATAACTACCCTCCCAGTCTTCCAAGTTTGGGGAAAGTGACCCAAGCGCATGATCCCGTTGAACAGGCGCGTTACTGCGACAATGGGGATCGAATCAGCGCCCGTGGCCTTCTTGGGGTCGCAACGTTGGAGGGCTCGCTGCATCTGGCTGGGGGAGAAGAAGACCGCGTCTTCCTCTGCTCTTGCTTGTGCCTCCGAAGTACCTCTCCAGGTGTTCTGTGATGCTCTGCTGGTGTTCTGCATTGTGCATCGGGTTGGGCCTAAATTGTTCCTCCAGGTACTCGGCGAAGATCTCTGCGCGATCCTCAGCCTTGTAGCGTGGAGTGTTGTCTACAGGGTCGTAGAGTGGTCTTATTGCCTCTGGTTTTGTCGCTAGCTGTCTGCAGATACGGTGAATGAAGGGGACATCACCCTCTTCAGACGCTAGGTGGCTCTCCCAACTCTCGGCCCTGTGTTCTGTAAGCGCCTTCTTGGTTTTTATGATCATGGCGTTGAGCTCTGCCTTGATCGTTGGGCATCTTGTAGCCTGCCATTTTCTGCGCAGGCGGCGCTGCTCCTCGATCATGCTCCTAATCCTCGGCGGGAGGGGCGTGTGCCTCTCTGTGGCGGGGATGGTGTGGGAGGCTGTTGATAGCGCCGCCAGTAGTCCAGTTGTGACCAGGTCTGCCGCTTTTTCCACTTCGTCAGTTGTGGAGACCGGAGTAGTGTG
This sequence comes from Apotomis turbidana, assembly GCA_905147355.2. Taxonomy (NCBI): domain Eukaryota; kingdom Metazoa; phylum Arthropoda; class Insecta; order Lepidoptera; family Tortricidae; genus Apotomis; species Apotomis turbidana. The sequence continues at coordinate 37,600,226 of LR990281.1, forward strand.
GCACGTGGTGGTCTCTTCTAGTTGTTGTGTGAATTTCTCCCAGCTGACTCGGTGTTTGGGTCTCCTAATTCCCATTAATAGATCCATTTCGATACACATGAGGACTGTCCGGTGATCGGATGGTAGGTCCGGCAATGCCTCATGTGTAAATCTGGCGTCAATTTGGCTGGTGACGATAGGTTTTTGGTAAGAGTTTAATACTAAAGTGCTCTAAAAATTAAGACTATCAAAATTAAACATAAATTTATAGTCGATATCAGATGATATCACTAAATATTTTACCACCGACGATAAGGTCCCTTTTAGAAAATATAAAGTGGTTGTACCAACTTTTTACTAAACTTTATCTTGAATTTTGAGACTTAAAAAACTACTTTTTTATATTTGTTCTGTTAATTTGATCTCATTTGGCTATATTTTAGCGTAGTAGATGTATATGTTTGTTGATTTTGACTGCATGTTTAATTAGATTTTTAACACAAAGTTATTTTTGTTAAAATATTTTTTTTTTAATAACAAACAACGTTGATTTAAGTCGAAGTAGCTCTTATAGAGTGTCTAATTACATATAATATTTATTCCTTCTATAATATCTAACGGAAATACACTATAAATAGGAATTTAAGTAAAAAAATCCATCAATATATATTTTTTTACTTTATGCACTTTGGCAAGGTAAACTATACGAAAACAGATATACAATTACAAAATTGGACTTGAAACCTGAAAGCCCATACAATCTACTCCTCAAATAGCATGTTATCTATGTAACTTCCAACAATAACATACTTTAATGGGGTGTAGAAGTTTTAATTCAATTTTCTCATAATCACCTTTTCTGACTTTTGAGTTTCAATTATTTTTTTAAAAATATCTATTGAACCTACATGCATGTTTTTTACATGGTTCGATAGCTCAATGTATGTAAATTATGGGGATATACATAACTCAATACCGACAGTAAGGTCCCTTTACCCAGATAACGCCACAAATATTGTATAACCTAATAAACTATTTTCATATCTGTCCGTCTGTCACACGGTTGTATCTCATGAACCGTGATAGCTAGACGGTAGCCAATCACTTGCTAAACAACGTTTCATAAATATTCATTTTACAAACAACGTTAGACAAATGAACGATTCACAAATTGGACGTTGCATAAAATATAGTTTTACAAATAGATCATAATACAAATGATTTATTGGACAAAACATCATATCACAAAACATTATTTCGCAAATTATTCATTTATTATTGTACTCAAATAACAAAATAACGAATGATAAAACCGTTAATAAAACGCATTGTTTGGTCAACATTTCGTTTAATAAATCATCATGGTGTGAACGCCATTCATATGTGTAGTTTTCTACGAGTACCTACAATTAATATTAACATACTTAATTTTTAACAAAGTATAATTGTTCTGATGAGCATACAGACGTCTTAGTGTTCAGGTTATTGAGGTTTTTTAGGTAACATGGCTCGAAAACCGAAAACTGTAGGTTAGGTTAGGTTTGTTTTATGACCATGTATAGCGGAGCGAGCGAAGCGTCAAAATGCTTGCTTAAAAAATGGAACATCACTCAATCTAATTTAGACTAAAAATGGCAAATATTGAAAAAAAAAAATTTTTTTTGAACCCCAATATTTCGGTAAATATCGCTCTGACAGAAAATTCTAAAAAACAAAGCATGCTTATTTTAGTGTAATCTACAAGATTCAATCTAAGTCCAAATACAGCAAAAAAAAAAGTGTAAAAAAAATTTAAGTCCCAGTAACGGCCCCTCTTTGGTACCTACAATCTGACCGAAATAAGTATTTGCTTGTTTAATATTTGGCAAATGATGATAAACCTAGCTAGACAGTAGAAATGTTATTTTTCTGTTGCCGCTATAACAACGAATTCTAAAAAACAGAATGAAATAAATAGAGGTCGCGGGTTCATACCCCGCTTCGATTGTAGTAGATCGCATTCAATTTTTCTTTCTTAATTTACCTGTGTCATTATTTATAAAAATAAAAATGTGGTATTACCACATAAAAAATATGAATCGATAAAAAGATTCTATACAAATATTTATGAAATAAATATTTAAGGGGGTTCCGATACATACCAGATGCAAAAAACTTAACCCGGCCAGTTAAGATGGGATAAGTATGTGTACGGAACCCTCGGTGCGGGATCCAGACACGCACGTGGCCGCTTTTTTTATGGTTGCAGCTCGCCGCTCCGCTGGTCGCGCAAGTTCGCGGCCAAGGTATTATAATAAAGTTGAAGGTTGACTTTACAAACATTAAATCATGCCTCTTACCCACACATAAGTTACATAAGCGCTTCTTGTTCAGCTAAAATTTGCTGTATAGGGGCTGTCTAAGCACTTTTGCTACTTGAATACTTTTCTGCCACCCGTGTTGTATGATTATTTTTTTCCAGCTCATCCAAATTGTGTCCTCTTTATCACCCACGGCGGTCTGCTCTCGAACATCGAGGCAATCCACTACGGCGTGCCTGTCATCGGCGTTCCCGTCTTCGTAGACCAGTTCCGTAACGTAGACAGGGCCGTCCAAAAGGGCTACGCGAAAAGATTAAACTTAGATCATGACATGCCGAAGAAGATGAAAGAGACTATTGAGGATATTCTGGGGAATCCAAGGTAGGTATATATTTTTATCTGTTGCGTTTTTCGTGGATGAAGGAGGATGACGTCAATAATTGCAATACGTGATGATTATAACATAACTACAATTTTATACCCTTGTTTATGTTTACATATATCTAAAAGTAAAAAGTATTATATATAAATTACAAAGGCAAAATAAGAAGTCAACATTTTACGCAACCCACTGAGGTGCTAGTGAGAATCAAACCCACGCCGATCTCTGCTTGATCTGAGCAGTGCTCTCGCCACTGAGGTATAGAACCGCGACATGAATAGCGTGAAATACTTAATGCCTTCTTATTCCGCTATTTTTAAATGCGCCCACTGTATTTTTCTGTTTTTTTTTCAATGCTAAAGCGCATCATCTGATCTATTGAACGCACGTACCTATTCACGTACGTATATGCTTATAATTTATTTACGTTATAATTTCCTATTAACTACAAAATTTTCACCATACGATTAAATAAATACGTACGTACGTTACTAAGCTTAGCATTATATTCTGCGTAGCTTATCTTCTGCTGCTGCCTGTATGTATACATGTAATCTTAAGCTTGGGTTGCCGCAACCTGTATTGTTTTGTTTCTGTTCCCAGTTACCGCGCACGCGCGCGCGAGCTGTCGTTCGTGTACCACTCGCGCGCGGTGTCGCCGGCGCGCGCGCTGCTGCACGGCGTGGAGCACGTGGTGCGCACGCGCGGCGCGCCGCACCTGCGCAATCCGGCGCTGCTGCTGGCCTGGTACCAGAAGATGTACCTCGACCTGTTGGCACTTGTTGTAGGCGTTATTGCCGTTGTGGGACTACTTTTAAAATTTGTGGTAACGCCGAATAAATTGGACGAAAAGAAGAAACGTAATTAAGGTTTTGATATATACCTACTTGTAATAGTGTTGTTATTTATAAAACGATAAGTCAGAATGTAAAGTACGTATTTTATTTGTATTTTTCATCGAGTTTAATCCTAATTGGTAATTTTGGTAATGGGAAATAACGTACCTAACATAAAATTGGTAAATGTAGAGTTGGTAGTCATATGTGTACTATCGACTATATTTGTTAATCTACCTATCCAACTGTGAATCCTTATATGGGTGTCATTTATAAGATTCACGTGATATTAAAGAGATAGATATTTACTAAGGATTTAGATCCAGGCTACATTGTTGCCCGTCGTAGGGTAAACGTTAGCATGCTCTCCAGTATTGGTGCTCGATTTCAAATAGCCTAAGGGAGTCTGGGAGTTGTTAATATAGACCCTAAATTAACGCGTTTATTCGATCGATAGTTCTATTTAGTCATTTATTTGAAATCGATAGATTTAAGTATAATAATACAACATTAAGCGAGATAACTTGTATCGGTAGCTTAAAGTGGCCGTGTTTAATGTTACCGGACCTCCTTGAATAACCGATTGTGGTGATTATAACCTAATAAAAAAAATATGGGCAGTTGAGACAAGTCAGTCCTCTACCATATTGAAATATCGAAAAGTACAGATGTTATACTACTATACTAACGCCATCTTATAACCACGCAGCTATACCTATATAGTTAGTAAAAGCTTGCTGACAATCCCTGAGCTTGCGTTAGTTATTTTTATCATTCTAAGCTATCTGAGCTATTGTTGATAGCATTGCTATACTGTGATTGCACAGTCAATGAATGCGGGATATGTGTGGACTTAGGATATTAGAGTTCAAGTTATAGCGGGCTTTATATCATATAAGGCGACTCGACGCAACGTGCAATGTCTGTTTGCGCGATAAAATCAGAGATGAGCAAATCCGGCGAAGAATCAAATCGCAGGAGGACACACAAAGTGGTAATGAGCGGGCCGTATAACTCGGAGAGCGGGGCCGTTGGGCTAAATTCTTGGAGTAGCGACCATGGATGGAAAGGCGTAGCGAGCCCGCCAAGGTGGATGATTAGCCTCATGACATGAGGGTTGCGAGAAGTCCGTGGATCGGTCGCGAGCGACTCTGTGAGCTATAGAGGAGGCATAATGTTCAGCTAGGGACGTCCGTGGCTGGTAGATAGATACCGAATAAAAAGCTACTTGGAAGATGAGCGTCGTCTCCGTAAACTGCTGCAATGCGCTTATGACGCCACACCTACCTCTTTACTGTTATATGCTACCTATACCTAATACCTACTTACACTAAATTTGAACCTCGCACAACTTTAAGTTAATTTTAAAGGTGTCCACTATCTAGAGTATAAGGGACACTTTCCAGACACTTCCAGCAACTTCGTAAGTGAAGCAATAAAACGATAACCTTAATTTTTGTAGCCTATTTAACTTAGGTAATTTTAGTAAAATGTGTTCAATGTGCAGCTGCGGACGTTTTATTTTTACGACTTTATAAATAGTACCTATCTAGATTAGGTAAGTACTTATTACTGAGGCACTACAATGTAAGCAAAACGTGATTTGCTATGAGCAGTCGTGATCTACAGTTAGTCTAACTCGCTGTGCCGATCGATACCATAGTCACAAATACGCATCTAGACTTTAATACAGTTTTTTTTTTTTTTATATTTTGTGTTTTCCCTGTAAATGTTATTCCCGCCTACATTTGACTAAGTTCCTGAACTCTATAGTTATATGACCTAGTGAACGTTTCTATTACAGTCTGTAAGATTTGTATGTGCCAAGGTGTCTACGACAGCTGGAGGTAAATTATATCGATATATTTCATTACTTTTTGTTGTAATCTTGTGACGCTTGTCTACATCGTCGCTTACAACTAACAGCAAAGCCGTGATACTTGCACGATATGATGATAGCGCTCGAGAAGTGCCCTAAATGTACCTACCACCTACCCCCATTGGCGAACATGTGGTGACAAAAAAATGTGATATTTAACCAAAAGGTAGCCCTGATGATGTTGTTAAAGTGCGGTGTTCCACAAGGCTCAGTCCTTGGGCCTTTGTTATTCATTATTTTTATTAATGACTTGCCTGACTGTCTAACCTATGGAATTCCGTATTTATTTAAAATGCTGATGACACTAGTATTATTATAGCTTCAACTAGGGATGAGCTAGCTTTCAGAGCTAAGAGCTGTTGGAAAAATCTTTGTAAAATGGTTTGATGCTAATGGATTGCAACTAAACTTAGACAAAAGTAACTATTTGGTTTTCAGACGAGCTGTCCAAACACCCAATTTTTCTATCGATCTAGGTACCAATCTGTAATGTTGAAACAATAAGATTTCTTGGTATAGAGTTAGACCCAAAACTCCGCTGGCATCAACATATCGAATACGTTTGTAAAAAACTTGCTAGTGTTTGTTATTCTTTAAAAAACATGTCAGAACTTACTGTGGCATTAAAAACCGTTTATTTTTCCTATTTTGAGAGCATCGTAAGGTATGGGGAAGTAATGTCCAAATAAATCATATTTTATTGATACAAAAAAAAACCTTACATTGATTATCGGATATTTTCCAGAAAACAAAATAAAGGCCCTTTTTCAGCCTAGATGAATAAATACTATGCCAAAATGTTTGACTGACTTGTACTACTTTAATGTTGTACTTTTTAGGGTTCCGTAGTCAACTAGGAACCCTTATAGTTTCGCCATGTCCGTCTGTCCGTCTGTCTGTCTGTGCGTCCGCGGCTTAGCTCCGTGATCATTAGTACTTAGAAAGCTGAAATTTGGTATGAGTATGTGTATGTATCACGCCGACAATTAAAACAGCAAAATAAAAAAAACCGGCCAAGAGCATGTCGGGCCACGCTCAGTGTAGGGTTCCGTAGTTGCCCATCCTTCACAATAAATTACGAGAAAGATTCCAAACTCTTTAAAAAGATCGTAAACGCCAAAGGAACTGCAATTACTTATTACCTTCTGGAAGTTATCGATTATACGCGCCAGATTGAGTGAAATGTTTTATACAGTATGGCACTTAACTAATATGTGTAATGTTCGAAGTATAAGGACATCGCGCGGCACTTACGTCATTTTGAAGTTAATTATGAAATTTTGCGATAAGTCAAAAACGGCTCAACCGATTTTATTCAATACATGTAGTTGTCATTGAAAGTACTTATAAGGCCTCATTTTCATGAATTTTCCCATAATTTTTGGATCCGTGGTTGAAAAGTTAGAGGGGGGGACGCTATTTTTTTTTATTTTCGGAGCGAATATTTACAAAACTGCTGACTTTATCAAACATAATGTTCGGAGACCCCTATTATTTTTAAAAGACCTATTCAACGATACACTTGTGTTGAAACCCCCACAATAAAATCACCCCACTTTAGGTGTTGGAGAGGTACCCGAATTTTTTTTTTTTTAGTTTTTATTTTATCGTTTTGTCGGCGTAATACATACACATACTCATACCAAATTTCAACTTTCTAGTACTAATGATCACGGAGCTAAGCCGCGGACGGACAGACAGACAGACAGACAGACAGACAGACAGACAGACGGACAGACGGACATGGCGAAACTGGGTGCGGTTCAAGTTGCATACAATTTTTTAGCAGATTTTCATTTAACTACTTTCAAAATGAATAATAAACACATAGCATAAAAACAAAATTCATAATTTTGTCAACTATAAATATTTAAACATCATAACCATTAATAATCATAATAACATTAGTTATAATGTTCATAAGTCATAATGTCACTTGGTATAACATACATTCAGAATATTTATTAAACCTCATAAAAACACCTAAAATAAATATCAAGTTGCATAAATATCATATCAAATAAGTCCTAAAAAAAAGGATAAAAAGTTGTTGAGTACCTACCTACTGAAATATTGTTATGTTTTTTTTAACCCTAAAAACGAAACTGCTCCAAAAGATAGGTAGGTTAGGGTTATTTTTTTTATGACCTTAAAAACGAAACTGCTCCAAGAGACAGGTAGGTTAGGGTTAGTTTTTTATGAGCCTAAAAATGTAACTGCTCCCAGAGATAGGTAGGTTAGGGTTTTTTTTACCCTAAAAACGAAACTACTCCGAGAGAAAGATAGGTTAGGGTTATTTTTTTTATGACCCTAAAAACGATACTGCTCCCAGAGATAGGTAGGTAGGTTAGGGTTATTTTTTTTTATGACCCTAAAAACGAAACTGCTCTCGGAGATAGGTAGGTTAGGGCACAGATTATATAATACTATAGGTTAGGGTTTTTTTTATGATAAAAGGTAACTGCTCCTAATTTGGCTCGGCAATGGGGAAGAATGAATAAGAAAAAAAAAATATTTTTGTATATATATATATATATTTGGACAACATTTATGCTTTAAGTTTTTATGAAAAAAGTATGATATGACAATGGTATAGTATACAAAGTGACTATTATGCTATTTGTCTATTATGCAAATACATTATTATGTAATTAAACTATTATAATTTTCGAAATTATGCAATTCGTTTGTATGCATTTTGTTTTTATGCTATATGATCACTTATGCAGGTTGAAATTATGCAATTCGTTTTATGATAAAGTCAGCAGTTTTGTAAATATTCGCTCCAGAAATCCAAAAAATAGCATCCTCCCCCCTCTTACTTTTCAACCACGGGTCAAAAAATTATGCAAAAATTCATAAACATTAGACCTTATAAGCACTTTGAATGAAAACTATATTGAATAATAAGTTTCTGTCAAAAATTTCATTTTAGTGACAAGCTTTTATAGCTGACTGTACTTTTCTTTGGATATCAATTAAATGCTCACTGAGACGATTCTAAAGAGCCCAAGCTCGGTAGGATTGTTTTTTTTATTATAGAGTTCCTATGGCCACCTTCCGCCTCCATCATCAGATCAGCCCCATGGTACTCATTAAATTGTCATCAAAGTTAAGTAAGTATGCAAAATTTTAGCTCAGTCGGTTGACGATATCTGCTTCAAAATTGAGTTGCAAGATGCCACCCGAACAAACATACATACATACATAAACATACATAGATACTTACTTACATGGTAATCCATCACTTTACCGAAAATCGTTTCATCGATTATCGTTTCCCATAACACTATTCGCAGAATTTTATTACAACTTAGGAATCATTCATCGAACTTCGTTAGATCGCTTGTACATTTGCTCGAATTACCTTTTACACAAGAATCAACTCATCGAATTTCACTTCATTATTTTATTTGTTTATCGACGTAGTCGTTCATCGAATCGCTTTTACTATAATTTTGATTTAACGTAAGTTTTAATTCCCATACTTATTATATCATAGAAAATCGTTTCACTAGTGTTACTATACTCAATAATACGCTTCCTCTTCTTCGTGGCAATATGACCTGAAACCCGACTTGGTTGGGTTAGGTTTAGGTTATTTTTTTTTATGACCTGAAACCCGACTTGGCTAGATCCGACTTTGTTGGGTTAGGTTTAGGTTTTTTTTTATGATCTGAAACCCGACTTGGCAAGATCCGACCTGGTTGGGTTAGGTTTAGGTTATTTTTTTTTATGACCTGAAATCCGACTTGGCTAGATCCGACCTGGTTGGGTTAGGTTTAGGTTATTTTTTTTTATGACCTGAAACCCGACTTGGTTGGGTTAGGTTTAGGTTATTTTTTTTTTATAATCCGTAACGTTACTACGATGAAACATTTTTCGTGGCAGTAATAATAAATGGGAAGTGCCATCTGTGAATCATGTTTCGATAAATTCATACTACGACCAAGTAATTATTCGATGAAAGGTAAATTCGATGAATAGTTAAGCTACGATTTGAGACAAATTTGAAACAATTTACGTTGAATAGTTGATCGATTATTCGAAAAGCAATGAATTGATGATTATGTGATTAGAAAAAAAATGAAAAGACATTCGTGGAATAGTTTTCGATGACATGAAAATCGACGTAAGAAATTTCGATGAAATGATAGACACCCTACTTACATACAATACAAGTTAAATAAAAGCTTATAAATCGGTCAAGCCGTTTTTGAGTTATCGCAAAAATTCATAATTTTCTAAATGACGTTAGTGCTGCGCTGTGTCCTTATACTTCCAACGTTACACATATTAGTTAAGTGCCATATACTATATTAAAACATTTCGCTCAATCTGGTGCGTATAATCGATAACTTCCAGAAGGTAATAAGTAATTACTTTGGCGTTTACGACCTTTTTATAGAAATCTTTCTCGTAATTTAGACCTCGGGCTTAAAACCGCTATTTTAAGCCCGTCTATTGTGAAGGATGGGCAACTACGGAACCCTACACAGAGCGTGGCCCGACATAATTTTGGCCGGTTTTTTAAAAGCTTTTATTTAACTTGCAATGTATGTATGTATGTAAGTATATTTGTTCGGGTGGAATCTTGGAACTCAAAATTGAGTAGATATCTTCAACCGATTAAGCTGAAATTTTGTATACACGTTTAGTTTGGATGACAATGCACGATACAATGGTGTGTGACATCATTTTAAATCCAATATGGCGGACCATCCAAGATGGCTGAATAGATATTTTTAATGCATTTCTACAATATGGTTATCAAATGAAAAGGCTTGTTGAGAGTAACTCGAAAAATAATGTGACGTCATTCTAAATCTAATATGGCGGATCATCCAAGATAGAGGAATAGTTATTTTTAACGCACTTCTGCAATACCTATGGGTATCAAATGAAAGGGCTCATTGCGAGTAAATTGAAAAGAGAGCTCCAAGCTGAAATAAGTTTGACTTGTGTAATTTGGCGAGATGGGCGTCATCAGCATTGGTCCGCAACGGGTGCGTCTCATTTCATAGAAAAACAATTAACATATTTTCATATAACCGAACATACGTTTGGTAGAATTTTCAAATTGTATAACAACATTTCATAGAATGTATATTTCATATATCGTTATTTCGTAGAAGCACAATTGATAGAAAGTAATTTCTTATAACAATTATTTGATAGAATGAACGTTTAATATAATGCACTTTTCTTATAACAATAATTTCATAGAATGTACGTTTAATAGAATGTACTTTTCATAAAATGTACGTTTAATAGAATGTACTTTCCATAGAATGTACTTTTCGTACAATATACTTTTTATATAAATTTAAGCACTATATTACTGAATTTAGGCTGCGAAAGTACGAATCTAGGGCTCTCAATTTAGGGCTAAAAAATATTGTCAGAGAATGTTTGGCATACTGTTGAATGAAACCTTACGAATTAATTATTATTAACGTACCTTTCTGTTAAGTGTGTATTATGTTATTTGTTTATTCTATTAAATGTTTATTGTATGAAATGTTCATTATATTAAGTATGTATTATGTTATTTGTTTATTCTATTAAATGTTTATTATATGAAATGTTCATTATATTTAGTGTTTATATTTGAAACAAGCAATATATCAAGTGTTGTTATAAGAAATGAAAATATATGAACTGATTTTCTAAAAAATTATAATTCTATCAATTGATCGATTCTATGTGTTGAAATTATATTATATGTTATTCGATGTGATGAACGTTATACCATTTGTTGTTCTATGAATTATTACACACCCGTCTGCAACCTGTCTAGGAGAAGGACAACTCCAAAATCAAACTCGGAACTTTGTTTCGTCACGCACAATTATGAACAGACTGAGAAACCTAGCCAGCGATAACTAAAAAATTAAAAATAAATTAAAAGCAAATATTTAAATAAAAAAAAGCTTTTAATTAAACTCTCTAAAAATAAGAAAAAAAAAATTCCTTGCGAGGTTTAATTACCTATCAATCTGTTTTATAAATGTAGTGGTAGGAGGACTTGGGGCTGGGTTTTTTGGAGATGATATTTAGTTTACTATAAGTAAGGAAGAATGTCAACGCACGTCTTATGGTAAGCAGTATTCAGAGTGGTAGGTGCCTACCTTTTGCTTGAAAACGATACAAATATGTGTGTCTCCAGTGTCTGAAAGTATTTTCGAACTTGAAACTCTATAGCCGATTATGACTATGGGTCTAAATTTTGGCATTATCTAGTGCTAAAAGGGCACGAAAAACTGTTATTGCGGCTCCACACTACTCGCGAAGTTGACCTTTAACAGTACCGTAAAACGGGGTTACTTTAAAATGAAGGGGCTACTTTGGCAAAGTGTTTTTACGCCATACCCTTTTTTTACCATCTGTGGCAATGCAATACCTACCTTCAACAGTGACCTAACCTTTTACTTAATTTGCTCAGACGCACTATGAATATTTGCGTTTTTATAACCATTTTAAATCTATCAAAGTAGCCCTAAATTTTCCTAAAGTAACCCCGTTTTACGGTAGTATAATATGTTCGTTTAGCAAACTCGTACACGGATCCAAACGACAGTGACGTCGACAGCCGGAAAACAATGTTATAACGTTATAAGTAGGGGAACCTGGGGATAGTTGATCCCCATTTTGATTTTGGACTCTATTTTTTTTTTTTTTTTTACAGTATTAGAGATCTTTTCAAGCCAAAATATTCAAAATTTATCTATTCATTGATAGTTTGAATGAAAACAAGATTATGCTACAATTTAACTCAATATTAAATGAAATACAATATTGTAGACTTTTACCATGTATCCCCCATGTAAGGGAGATTTGTTTACCCCTAATTGGGAGCCTTTTTAACTTTGTCGTAGTCGGGCGAAAAATAATATATCATCGACAGCTCTATGAATCCTAGCATAGATAAGACTTGATCCCTCACGGGGACACATGATTCCGTCATCATGTCACCCCCAAATCAAAAGTTCTCAAGTCTCCCCAGTTATAAAACATGCGCTACTCAAAACTATTTATCACGTATTTGAACGTATTCAATGACAATCTACACTTGAATAAAAGACTAAAACAACAAACACACTAAAACAATAGCATTTATTTCACTTTTCATTAAATAAATCAAGTTAAAACTTACCGAAAATTAAGTTCGACGCGACACAAATATTTCAACGGCCACCGTGTGCAAAATACTGACGTGAGTCACAACGTGCCACGAAAGAACGTGAAGTTAGGCATAAATGAATGAGTGTTGCTAGCGTAAGACAACGTATCGCGTTTGGTTGAATTTTAAATTAACTTTAACAAGTCTCCCAAGGGATCTAGTCTCCTCAGGTTCCCCTACTTATTTGTTGGGTGAGTTCACGGTGAGTTGAACTTAGGTAGTGATATATACTCGAGTATAGTATAGTGACATGTAATCATCTATCTGCATATGAATATGAACTGAACCGTCATTGAATGACTTAGGCACATGCATATAATAACCTCTTTTACATAGCATTAGTATAATTTAATCTAGTTACTTAATATTTATAACAGACATTTGTAACTATATTATATTTTATTGATGGCACGTGTTAGATATTTCATACAAAGTGTGTAAATAGGTACGCGTTATCTATTAGCTCTCTTGGATACAAAGGTGACCTTTCTCAGCTTTATTTTTTCCGTAATAATATCGTATAGTACAATCCTAGAAGGGACAAATCCAAAACCCCAGTAATTAACATTTACGTAGGTAATTCAATTTAAAATCTTTATTTTCGGGCAAAACGATCCAAAAATTATTATTAGACAGACTTACAATAAATTTAATAAATATATATATTATTAAATAAACATTATATTATATTATAGTAGTGTATGTGACTGTACATAATGAAGGGTATTAATAGGTTTATGAAACGAGCCGAAGGTGAGTTTCATAACAAAATTCTCACGAGTGTTTTTATGCCTAATTATGTACAGTTACATACACTACTTTATCTACCCACATATCATAAGCCTCCATGATGCATTCGAGAGCCACACATTACTCTATTCTATTTAAAAAAAATGGCAACCGGTCACAGTTAAGCGACCATTACTGCCAATGTCTCGTTGCCAATCGCACTCGGCGACTAGATAGAGGAATATACCACGTTGTACTTACCTAACCAGCGTACTTACCTAATTGTGGCCAGGACGCGAGCGCCTCCCGTAATTTGTTACACCTTCCCATTATATTACTTATGTTAAATTACAGATTCCTAACTTACTTGTAAGATAGTGCTTAAGAGGTGATCAAAGTTTTAAAAATTGTTCTTATTTGTGAAATAAGTATGGTTGTTTTTAATAAATACTATTGTTTGTATGCAATGAAATAAAAAAATACACCACTTAAAAAAAAATCTGCTGTTCAGCCAGTTCATGAACACAGACGCCATGTTTAACCAAATTCAATATTCTGTGTCCTGAGCAGTATGGCTTTCGAAGAGGTAAGTCAACTGCTCTTGCTTGTTTCGATATCATAAAATACGTCACTGAGAGCATAAATACTAAAACCCCAGTCATGTCCATCTTCTTAGACATGACCAAAGTGTTTGACTTTGTAAATCATTCCAAACTTCTACGCAAGCTCGAAATATACGGCGTGCGAGGGAAAGCCATTGATTGGCTCAAAAGCTATTTGGAAGATAGAAGGCAGTGTACGGAACTTACCAACGTTACGGAGCTTAGAGGAACTGTTGAGAAGCGGTCATACAGATCCTAATTTAAATTAATTAACACAGGTGTCCCTCAAGGTAGCTCTCGGACCACTGCTCTTCATCATATATATAAATGATTTACCAAATGCTAACCATTGTAAAACTATAATGTTTGCAGATGACACATGTAACTCTTGTATTGAAATGTACCGATAAGTTGACATATGAGGAAGAAGCGAATAATTCATTAACTGACATTATAAATTGGCTGAATAATAACGATTTACATATTAATACGTCGGCCGTAGGTTCAATTGGGGTAAGGGACAAAATACGCAAAATGAGTTGAATATACAGTTTTGTTCAGAATTTTCCGCTCTATCGAATGGTGTATATAAAAAAAATCTAGCTCGAAAAAAGTGTTCCTTACACTACTGATTTTTATGGGTTCAAAATCAAATCTGACCCACAAAAACCATGTATCTGTTTTTTATTTTAATAAAGCAACATCAAACAGGGTAGCTACTGCCACCAATCCACTTTGAATAAGGTAAAGGTCTTTCCAATTAAGGAATTACCTTTACATGACTTATTTTTGAAGACAATCTTATGAAACTGGCTTTTACACTAATGATTTTTTTTGGCTCATGAATAAATAACACCCATACCTTAAAATTATTGCACAAGCTTTGAAAAAAATGCTCCTTACCCCAATTTGCCATCTTATATTTTTAACAGTGTGAACCTTACACCAATTTGGTTAAGACGATATTTAGGTTTGATCCGATTTATATTTAGATTCCGTGACCGTTACGCTAATTTTCTCGTGAGAATCAATGAATACTTATCCCTGTTACCTTTATATACAAACACATTTAACTTCTTATTATTTTAATCTATTGTCAATAAAGAAAGTGTTATGTTGCAATAAAAACACCTTCATCAGTTTTATAACCTTTATCTGTGTAGACTGGATGTTAATTTTTGGCTTTAGTAAATCATTGAAACTACTAGCGTAGTTTGACTATAACCTTTATCTGTGTAGACTGGATGTTAATTTTTGGCTTTACTAAATCATTGAAACTAGGTACTAGAGTAGTTTGACTTATTTACATGCAAACTTTCACGATAAATGAAGGTATTCAAATAAATTTGGTAAGAAAATTTCAAATTTAGTCATTAATCCACCGAGAAATGTAAGTGTCTATTTATGTTATTAGGTATAATTCGTCAGTTCGGCGTCTCTGAACGACAGTAAGTACTGAACTCTTTGTCGACAGCTAGTGATTGTTATTCTACCCGTGAAGTGTTTTGTTAAGCGGATAGTTTAAAGAAGTGGGTTAAGATTGTCGAAAAAAAACAAAAAGCAATGGAATACTGGAGGAGGTATTAACACTTATTAAAAGTTTTTAATTAACTTTACACATTGTATGTTTAAAGATATCTTAAGGAAGATTAGATTGATTTTCCGAGGACTAGCTGAGTTGAAATTAGGTATATGAGGCCGGATAGTCGACATGGGTAAAACTTTATAGATAACGATAAGGTAATCCTACTGAATTTGGGCTTCTTAAAATCGTCTCGGTACTTGATGAATTGCAAAGGAAAATTTTCACTGTCAAGTAAAAGGCATTCCTAAGTATGACACACTTTAATAGTCATTATCTGAAATTCCGCTACCGATAAGTGTTGAAAAATCAAAGGATCTAACTAGAGCTCTTGCTATTCATTGACTGACATTGATGTTGATATTGATTATATTTCATAGCTAAAAAAAAGAACTTTTCATTTAATTGATGTTTTTCAAGTATATTACTCTTATGGTGATTTTATTATACGGCCTCATTTGACTCCTTAGGTAACAAGTTTCAAGTTCGACAAGTAGTATAATTTATAAAATACCGTTATAAAGAATATAATAAGTCGTTTCGTTTTATTTATGCATGTCGTTCACACAGGTACAAGTTGTATTCTTTCGTTTATGCACGTCGTTCATAAGGATAAAATTGGTGCAAAT
The DNA here is from genome assembly GCA_905147355.2 of Apotomis turbidana. NCBI lineage: Eukaryota > Metazoa > Arthropoda > Insecta > Lepidoptera > Tortricidae > Apotomis > Apotomis turbidana. Next base: position 37,616,327 of record LR990281.1, read on the forward strand.
AAATTGAGTTATGTCTTTAAATACTTGCAAACAGAAGCTATAACTAAAGAACAGAACCTATAAAAAACATATTTATAGGGTCAACGCATTAGTTCTTTATTTATAAAATGAAAGCCTAACACTATAACTTGTATAAACATTCTTAAGAAGTTCAAGTTGTAAATTATCTACTATTGAAAAATAGTTTTTTGTCTCATCTGAAAAGTGCCGTTTATGAGTTATCCCTTATTAACTGGAGGCACTGAATTGTGAGCAATTACTATGTTATCTAACAGGACTCCTAAAAAAGTACAAATGTAAAATGATTATTTCTGAATTGTATTCAATTCTGTAACTTTTATCGTTCAACACAAGCCCTAAACTTTTAATAATTTTGCTGTATAAATTAAATTGATTGTTTATTTCAGTATTCGATCATAGAGGCTGAGAAATAATTAATGTGATTATAATAAAAAAAAAATCATAAATAAAAATGTGGGTTATTCCACTCGATAGAAACGTTACGTGTAACGATACAAATATTGCATGTAACGGACACACAAAAATATCTCACACAGTTTCAATACATTTATATACCTCTTACATTAATGTTTTAAAGGTTTGCGGTGTTAAGATACGCCTTACGTCAAAGGTATGTACTTATTTATTTTTACAACCAACCCTTTACGCTATTTTTTCTTTCACACATAATCTCAACTAGTCCCTTACGCCATTTCTTCATCAATATAGTGGATACAATGAATAGGTAAATTCAAGGTAAGGGACGAGACTACAGAATACTCTGTCTGTAAGGGACATCAGCAGTGAAATAAGTTGGTGTAAGGGACATGTCATTTTCTATAATATCTAAATTATTAAAACGTGCACTACATAGATAGACAGAACACTAAAATACAAGATTATGTGTGAAATCAGGGCCAAAAAAGGTTCACTACAAAAAAGTTATGAAAGATTTAGTTAAAAAAAAAACTTTGTCAGCCTCTCCTGAAAAATCGTATTTTGTCCCTTACCCCAATTGAACCTACGGTCGACGAATTATTAATAAAACTAAATACATGCAATTTCTTTCATATAATTCTACTGACATTCCCTTAAATTTAAGCTATAATAATAAAAATATTGACAAAGTTGACACTTATAAATTCCTTGGAATTGTTTTAGATAAAAATTTAAACTGGAAGGTACACATTCAACAGGTATGTGCTAAACTAAATCGTTTCGTTTTTGCACTGAGACGGTTGCGAGATACTGTCTCAGCGGAAGCAGCTCTCACAGCCTATCATGGCTATATGTGCTGCATGGGCCTCTGTGCTCCTGTATGGATTGATCTTGTGGGGAAATTCTGTGGATGTAGACAGCGTGTTTAAAATTCAGAAAAAGTGTGTAAGAGTAATTTGTAATGCATGGTTTGACGAAAGCTGTGTCCCCCTGTTCAAAAACCTACATATTCTGCCTTTGCCCTGCTTATACATCAGGGAAGTATGCGTTTTTGTAAACTCCCACTTACATTACTTCCAAAAGCGTGGTGAAACTTTACAAAGGCAGACAAGATTGAAAGGGAGGCACCTGCTATTAAAACCACAATGCTGTAAAGCAATGTACAAAAAAAAATATAACATGTGTGCATTGACATATATAATCGCATCCCTGAAGAAATTGTAACCCTTCAAGGAAATATTTTTAAGGATAGACTAAGTAGCTGGCTTATTGACAATTGTTTTTATAGCGTAAAATATTTTCTCGAGACATGTAGAACAGGTAATTATTATTGACATTATATTTTGATTTTATTATTATTTATTGGAAATGTTAGTTTTTAGATTATTATAATTCAATACCTACTTATTTATTTTATTAAATTGTACTCTAAAAAATTGCATGGCTACATATAGGCTGAATACATGATACTAAAGTTTTGTAACATCTAAAACACTGTATTCTGGCAAATAAAATCTTTGAATCTTTGAATCTTTAAAAAAAAGTATTTTTACTTTTCCCTCCAATCCCTCTATATTTTTTTTCTTTAATAAGTCGTCCACGTGTGTAGTGTGCGAATATTAGGGCCATTATACACAACCTGATAATAAGAATCTTGATTTCTATAATAAGTAAAATAAAGGCAGAAGATTTTTAATATTGTCTATGTGGTCTCTGGTGACTTACGTATAGACAGTATTTTAAATTTATTCAACAAACAGATTGAATCATACAGATTTGTATTCTTATGTACTAGGCATTAACACGGATATTGTTGGTCCGATGGCTGAATGGGTATTAGACACTAGAAAAAAATATAATATCAGCTGTTCATAAACACAGACGCCATGTTTACATTAAGATTAAAAACAAATTACTTCCCGGCCTAGGCCTTCAATTTTGTATGAAATTCCTTTACAGTTCTCTCGAATTGTTCCGCCCGAAACTTGACACTTCGAAGCCTGTTTTAACGCACGTTATGACGATATTTCATTGCATGTTTGAGAAAAGATCATTATTCATTAAATATCAACACTATACACAAGTACATATCAAAACCTTAATTACGTTTCTTCTTTTCGTCCAACTTCTTCGGCGTTAACACAAATTTTAAAAGTAGTCCCCCAAGAGCAATAACTCCTACAACAAGTGCCAGCAGGTCGAGGTACATCTTCTGGTACCAGGCCAGCAGCAGCGCCGGGTGGCGCAGGTGCGGCGCGCCGCGGGTGCGCACCACGTGCTCCACGCCGTGCAGCAGCGCGCGCGCCGGCGACACCGCGCGCGAGTGGAACACGAACGACAGCTCGCGCGCGCGTGCGCGGTAACTGGGAACAGACACAAAACAATACAGGTTGCGGCACAGCAAGCATAAGATTATATATACGAGTATAATGCTAAGCTTACTAACGTACGTACGCATTTATTTAATCGTATGGTGAAAATTTTGTAGTAGGAAATTATAACGTAAATGCGTACGTACGTGAATAGTACGTGCGTTTAGGAGATCAGATGATGCGCTTAAGCATTGGAAAAAAAAAAACAGAAAAATACAGTGGGCGCTTTTAAAAATAGCGGAATAAGAAGGCATTAAGTATTTCATGCTATTCATGTCGCGGTTCTATACCTCAGTGGCGAGAGCACTGCTCAGATCAAGCAGAGATCGGCGTGGGTTTGATTCTCACTAGCACCTCAGGGGGTTGCGTAAAATGTTGACTTCTTATTTTGCCTTTGTAATTTATATATAATACTTTTTACTTTTAGATATATGTAAACATAAAAAAGGGTCTAAAGTTATGTTATAATCATCACGTATCGCAATTATTGACGTCATCCTCCTTCATCCACGAAAAACGCAACAGATAAAAATATATACCTTGGATTCCCCAGAATATCCTCAATAGCCTCTTTCATCATCTTTGGCATGTCATGATCTAAGTTTAATCTTTTCGCGTAGCCCTTTTGGACGGCCCTGTCTACGTTGAGGAACTGGTCTGCGAAGACGGGAACGCCGATGACAGGCACGCCGTAGTGGAGTGCCTCGATGTTCGAGAGCAGACCGCCGTGGGTGATAAAGAGGACACAATTTGGATGAGCTGGAAAAAAATTATAATGATAGAACACGGGTGGCAGAAAAGTATCCAAGTAGCAAAAGTGCTTAGACAGCCCCTATACAGCAAATTTCAGCTGAACAAGCTGTAGAAGCGGTTATATAACCTATGTGCTCTTGCGTAGAGGCATGATTTAATGTTTGTAAAGTCAACCGTCAACTTTATTATAATACCTTGGCCGCGAACTTGCGCGACCAGCGGAGCGGCGAGCTGCAACCATAAAAAAAGCGGCCACGTGCGAGTCTGGATCCCGCACCGAAGGTTCCGTACAAATACCTAACCAATTTTAACTGCCGGCCGGGTTAAGTTATTTTGCATCTGGTATGTATCGGAGCCCCCTTAAATATTTATTTTATTCTGTTTTTTAGTATTCGTTGTTATAGCGGCAACAGAAAAACAAAATATGTGAAAATTTCTACTGTCTAGCTATCACGGTTCATGAGATACAGCCGGGTGAAATACGGACGGTTCCATATTGGGTTGCATACATTTTAAAGCCATAATGTCGGTGCGCATAACCACTTTTGTCATAATAGTCCTTGCGCATAAGGTGTCTAGTCATTAATTGATCATATAATTTTAAGTAAGGAATGTCATATAATTTTAGAGCATACCAACTTGAATCATAATCATTAATCGTCATAATGTTCTTATGCATATCGTGCATTGGCGCATAATACTGAAGAACTTAAATATCAAACTCCTAATTTTTTATTTCAACATCAGCCTGGTTTTCTGGCAGCAGTTCATTTCTGAGGGGGTCGCAGTTCTTTCAAACCTAACCTAACCTACTTTTCTGGCCGATGTCCGTATTTGTAGGTTCACAATTCTAACCTACAACAAAGAGGTCAGTGTGGAGAAGGATTTCTTAATGCGGGGGGCTTTGCCCCCCCGTCCCCCCTTTTTGTTTTTGTGCTCATGTAACTTTTGTATAATTTTTTTTCAAATTTTATAAAGTAATATGATTGGTACATGTGATATAACTTATACTATATAACTTCTATTGCCATTAATTATGGAAACCATAATTTATGCGTTGCTCTTCTTCGTACTATCAATTATATTAATATGACATTCAATAATATTACTTGAAATTTTGTGCCATACTAAATTATGCTTATGAAAAGCCTGCTAAACAACAATTATGACGTAGGTATAAAATGTTATGCAAATAATAATTTATGACAAATAACATGTATGAGGAAAGCCATTATGCGAAATGAGTTATGACAATCAAATTTATGACAAGATTTTTTATTCCACTAGAGGTGATCCCCCATTGATGTCGGCAATCAAACCATAAACGGCGTGAGCAGCTTCAAGTATCTAGGATCGATGATTACCTCCCAGAACAGATCTGACGAAGAGATAAGGGCAAGGATAGTCGCTGGGCACAAATCTTTTTATGCGTGTGCCAAACTTTTAGATTCTAAGCTGCTTTGCATAAGATCGAAGCTCACCATCTATCACACCATCAACAGGCCTGTTGTGACTTACGCCTGCGAAACGTGGACCTTAACCCAGAGAGACGAACTGAAACTTGCCGTGTTCGAAAGGAGGGTTCTTAGAAAAATCTACGGTCCCGTGAAAGAGCGTGACGGCACATATCGGCAACGTATGAACCATGAGCTAGATGCACTCATTGGGCACGAGAACATCGTCAGGTTCTGTAAGTCGCAGCGACTGAGGTGGGCGGGTCACCTTGAAAGAATGCCGGACATTCGAGCCGCTAAGATAATGACATGGTGGACGCCGCAACAGAAGAGACCGAGAGGCAGGCCTAGAAAACGTTGGAGCGATTGTGTGGAAGAAGATCTCAGGAAGATGGGGAAGTTTACCAGCTGGAAGAAGGTGGCCAGGCATCGTAACAACTGGAGGAAGATCGTGGAGGAGGCCAAGACCCACAAAGGGTTGTAGCGCCAACGGAAGAAGAAGAAGAAGAGGTGATCCCCATACGGACAGATATGAAAATAGTTTATTAGGTTATACTTATTTTAACAATAGCTAAGGTTGGTGCCTTCGGGATCAGGAGACACCGGTCTTCTACAAACAAGAAGTGGTGGCGACCATAAGAGTGAGCGAGACACCGCACTCGGACCTTCCGCTGCCACCTATGGTCGCCTCACGTCGCTCTGCTGGTCGCGCGAAGTCGCTGTCGGGCCGTAAGGGTGCGTCTCCATTGAAGCGAGGCGGAGCGGAGATGTGCGGAATAGTAGACCAATCACCTGAGGGCTTGTGCACAAATCACGTGAGGTTTTTTCGGCTACTTTTTGACCCCTCCTCCCCCCTGGTGATATTTGGTGAGGTTCTTTGCTAAGCCCCCTCCCCCTCACTACCTCACGTGTATTTTATTTCCGCCAAAATTTCTTAAAATAGACTCGCTATTTTGAAGTAGGTATTTATTAACAAGTGAAGATTTTTTTAACGAAACCTAGAAAAAATATCGATATTTTCTTAGTTTGTTCACTGTAGAAAAATACACGTGAGGTCTCCTTATACCCCTCCCTCCCCCAACGTGATATATTGTGATTTTTTCGTGACCCCCCTCCCCCCCTATTGAACCTCTCGTGATTTGTGCACAAGCCCTGAGTTGAAACCTACATCTCAGTTCCGCTTCAATTTTGTGATTGGTTGATTCCGCACCGCTCCGCTTTAGTGGACACGCACCCTAATGCCGCCTAATAACGCCTACGCGTGCGGTCACGGAATGACGGAATTTCTGTTCCGTGCGTGCGTATACATGTTGTGTTTTACACATAAGTCTTACCTAATATACTTTGTTGTGGCGCAAAATTAACTAAATGCACATTCTTCGGCACATTGTCGGCAGTTTCCTCCAGTTTCCAAATGACCGTTTGCTTCAACCGGCTAAACATTTCTAGAAGGCCCCGTTTTAACTCCGGTGGCATAGTTTTACTACTCACTACAGAACCCATGCTAAATAATATCACGCCATTCTTTGCATTATCCATGATACTTTGGAGATCCTGTAAACAAAAAGCTATTAGTCAATTTTAGTGGATTTCCCGTCGATCCCCTGATCTATATTGAACCTAAAATTAATAACGAATAATACCAATACATTTTTATGCTCTGATTTTTAACAGAGAAAATTTGATTGTTCCAAGTGTCTCTGTTTCAGCTTCGCCAAAATTTATTTCCTACATTTATGTTTCCTATGTGTTTGTATTTCCGGCTGTTCTCGCCTAGAGACCGCATTTCTCAACCGATTCTCATGGAACTTTGTGGGGTCTATATCGGATGGCATACATACAATTATTAGTCCTATCGTTGTGTCGCATAACGTCTTTTGTCCTAATAACGTATGGCATAGGTACACTTTGTTCCGAATATTTTTGATTGTCCGAAATTGTTGCTCGTATTATCGTTTGTCCTAAATATTATTTGTCCTATCGTTTGATGTGGCTAAAATTCAACTATAGAATGATTGATGTTCATAATTGTAATGTTCCTAATATTTAATGTGCTAAAAATCTTTTGACTACATTTCATTATACCAAAATCTCGAAGATTTTTAAGCAAGCATATGACGCTCCGCTCGCTTCGCTCGCTCCGCTATCGATGGTCATAAAACAAACCTAACCTAACCTACAGTTTATGAACTTTAACCTAATCTACTAACTGCTAAATTTTAATATACCTCCCCTCCTGCAAGCAAGCATTCTGACGCTCCGCTCGCTTCGCTATCCATGGTCATAAAACAAACCTAACCTAACCTACACTTTTTGGTCTTTAACCTAACCTACTGACTGCTCAATTTTAATATAATTTCGCTCTCTCGTTAGGGTCACAGTTCTACCTAACACTCCTCCTTGCTTCGCTCGTCATCGTACCTAACCTAACCAAAATCTGACCTGCCTGAAGGTAGAATACTTAACGATTCTGACTTCACGCCTACCATAGTTTAGTTTAGGTGCTGTAGTTTTAGCCAATTTAATAATAGGCAAAATTATTCTCAGGGCAATTCATGTTAGGAATATTATGCTTTAGGTAATTAGATTTTAAAGTTATCAATATTAGGACAAACTTGCTTTAGGACTTTAAATGAGTATACGCAAAAATTATTAGGACAAACGAGTAGTATGCCATTCAACAGTATGCCAAACATTCTCGGCCAAACATTTTTAGGACACAAAACGTTATGCGATACGACAGGCACCCAACTTTGTGAGTAGGCTCGAGAAGTACCTATTAATACTGGTACGGGAACCAAGTAAACAGTGTCAAATGGGGAAATTCGCATTCCGACCCATATAGATTGAGCTGTGGAGTTCGGCAGGGTGGTCTGACGTCGCCGCTACTGTTTAATTTGTATATGAATGACCGGATAGAGGAGCTTAGCAGGGCCGGAGTCGGTTGTCACGTGAGCGGCGTGTGTGCCAACAATCTCAGTTATGCTGACGACATGGTGCTGCTGAGCCCCTCTGTCACGGGCCTAAGGATACTTGTCGCCATATGCGAACGTTACGCAACAACTCATGGACTGAAATACAATGTAAAAAAAAAGCTAAGTAATGGTATTCAAATACGGTAGAGGACCCGATGTGGTGCCACCTGTTAAGCTGAATGGGACTGTGCTTAATGTCGTTACTAGTTTTAAATATCTTGGCCATGTATTGACCGATACACTCAAAGACGACGAAGATATTAAGAGACAACGGCGAGCGATTGCTATGAGAAGCAATATGTTGGCACGCCGATTCGCTCACTGTTCTGACCAAGTGAAAATAACACTGTTCGGGGCTTACTGTCAGGCGTTCTACACCAGCCAGTTGTGGTACACATACACGAAGCGTGCGTTCAATAGACTCAGAGTACAGTATAACAATGCCTTTCGTGCGATGCTGCGGCTACCGTGGCGATGTAGTGCGTCCGGCATGTTTGCCACCAATCGAGTCGATGACTTTTACGCCATTATTCGCAAAATACACTGGTGCTTTGTCAGGAGGGTGAGCGAATCGACTAATAGTATAGTGAAAGTGGTGTGCGCAACATGTTACTTTAGGAGTGAGGCGTCAGTCTTCAATATTTAGAATTACTATTTAATTTTCAAAATATCCATTGAAATTAAATACTAAATCTAAATTTAATGTACTTAATTTAATAATAATTAATTAATGTATTAATGTAAATCTGATGGGTTAATACCTGAATAAACAAATATTTTTTTTATTTTTTATTTTATTTAATCCAGAATATTTCGTCGGTTCAGTTTTTCGGAATTCTTCAAAATAGCGGAAATATGGGGGTGGAAAAAGTAAATAATTACAAATTCACATTAAACAGCCATTTCTAAACATACAGTACAGGTCCACCTACAGAGCCACTACGTCATATCGATACCTTAAGAGCACAATCGTACTAACTTTTCGGATAGTCGTTGCAGTTATTAGGACGTTAATGCACAACTCTATGTTGTTTAAATTTAATTGGCAAAAAATTCTAGATAATTAGTACGAGTGTGAACTAACTGAACTAAGGTATCGATATATTGGTTCCGTAAAACAAGAAGAATATCCAACCTTAGGCAAAGCCTTGACGTTCTCATCGACATGGTAACCAGCGATCGGCACGTAGTTCTGAGGCAAACTGATCGCACTTCCCACGGACACGTGCGAGTTGCCGAACATTAGGGAGCCGTTGTACTGAGCTTCGTAGAACGAGGGCAGTTGACGACCTCTGGATGCTACCGCTGAGGAGAACGCTTCCTCGTATATTGATGCCTCTTTTAAGGATGCCGCCCTGAAAGAACATTTACTTGAATACGTGAATGTCATCTTCACCACATTGCCTAACCCTAGTACTACTGGTACTACACTACTCGTGAAGTTTACCGAAGTTGGACGTCAGTGTGGAGGGGCACTTCGCTATGGAAACCTATACTTCGGCCGACTCCGGTCAACTGCGCGAGCAGTGTGGAGCCGCAATAATAAAAGGACATTTTCAGAAAAATATGTACCAGTAATAACTAACCAACTAACCTTCGCTGATCGTCGCATACCCACATCATAACTGACGATTCACGTCAAATTGCATATAAATATGTGGCATTTTCAATCAATAAAATCAAGCGTTTACTTTGTCGTTTGCCTTAAGGACGGAATTTGTTGGCATCTTTAGACCAATAAAACTCGTCAACACGTCTTCATATAATATTTGCTTGAAAACCACACACATTTCGTTGTATATCTTAGGCCTATTTATTATACATAAACTATAGTCTGTACTGTTAGGTATTTAGAAGAATGTAAACAAACCATTAAAAGGGTTGTTTATAAGGTAACGTTTGGTTCCTGTTAAATTTTTTATATTATAAAATAATTGACCTCACTACTGCAGTCCGTTCCATTTAAATAACATGTGTTATCGCTTAATTTAACCGTATATATACAATTTCACGAACACAAACACGTTTTTATCACATTTACGGTTGACCGTTTTAATGTCCATTACTCGTGGAACAACCGACACACTCCGACAGTAACCGACATAGCCCGAAGGATAGCAAAACTTAAGTGGCAATTGGGCAGGGCACATCGCTCGTAAAACCGACGGCCGCTGGGGCCATCGAGTTCTTGAGTGGCGACCACGCACCGGACGACGCAGCGTGGTAGGCCCCCCACAGGGTGGACTGATGACCTGGTGAAGGTCGCTGGAGTCCGCTGGATGCGGGAGGCGCAGGACCAGCCATGGTGGCGTTCTCTGGGGAGGCCTATGTCCAGCAGTGGACGTCTTTTGGCTGACGATCATGATGATGACGACTCGTGGAACAAATATTTAATAACAATAAAACAAAAACAAACAAAAGTAAAACAGAAACAGCAACATAACGAAAAAGAGGCTTAATAAATATACATACATACATCGACTGCTAAACTTATAACCCTTCCCTTTGACTTTGCCGGAGTCGGGTACAAAAGCGAAAGAAAAGTATAGAGCAAGTGCAAAAGAGAGTGAAATTGAACCTCACAGTCGACTACACAAAAGGGAGTAAACGGTTAGCGTCAGAGACACCTGAGTAACATGAGGCCAGGTTGTTAGGCCAACGTGAGAGACAAAGGGATCTGGTAGCGCACGAAACACCAGAGCAATATGAGGCCAGGATAACAGGGCAGCGTGAAAGACAAAAAGAGCTCGTAGCGTCCGAAACACCTGAGCAACGCAAAGTCCGGTTAAATTTTAACCAACGTGAGCGTACCCTGCGGCCTGCAATGTGGAACTGGAAATCATCTGCAAACGTTTTATGTAACAACAAAATTAAATGTGAAAGAAATGTGAAATTTCTATCAAGTCAACCGCCATATCATACTAAATGCTATTTACCTACATATTTACGCAGACTTCGCGCGCCCAACGATTTTATTTTTTGTCTGATCAATGCCCTAGATGGATGAGGAGAGTGGTGTGATGTCTGGTACCTAGGACCTACCGAATTATTACCTTTTAGTAAATTTTCAATAAAACCGTTTAACTTAAAAAGTTTTTTACTCAATTTTTATTATCGTTTTGTTACGGCATCGTGTTTTTAACCATTCGAATTGGATCACTATAATTTATTCTGGTCTTAAAAGGTTCACCACCACTGGATCTGTCAAGTTTGACAGCTCCGGTTTGTTTAATTTTTTTTAAATACCTAAAAGTACAGACTATAGTAGGGTAAACAATATTTAAATATAACTTAAGTTCCACTTAACGATACAACACAATACGTGTGAAAATAGTTTCACAACAACCGACTGTCAAGTTTCCTAGAAAAACTCTAATTTCAATAAGTACGTCACTTTAGATTAACATCAGGCGGATCAATAGATAATTTTGTGCTTTTACTTGCCAAAGCAGTATTTGTACTTTGTAACTCTAAACGTCTTAATTCTTAGACCTAGATAAGGCCTTAGATACCATCTCGGCTAGCATTCTACTAATAACTTTAGTTATAAAGAATAGAGGGGACAAACCTTAGTTAGTTTTCGAGTTACCTTACTAGTAAGCAGCAAGTGATTAAAATCAGAGAATTGAAAAGCAGTAGGTTACCAATCTGCTTTGGCGTACCGCAGGGTAGCATTCTCAGACCCGAGCTTTTCTTTCAGTTAATAAAGTAGTTTTTCATAATTAAGAACCCCATACTTTCTGGCCAAATCTTACCATATATAATACTTATCAGTCAGAAACTTCCAGAGCTGACCCACCCTCTGCGTGAACGTGAAAGGCGTAGTCGTAGTTGAACTGTAACCAGTCACGTAAGCCGGGTTGGGATCCTCCGCTATAAGGGACAGCACTAAGGCATGGGGTTCCATAGACGACGACCATATTAGCGGGCAGTTGAACACCGATGCTAGCCTGAAAGAAGGTAGTTTATTACTAGTTTTTTACAATCTGAAAATACGCGGCGCAGCGCCACACGTTCAGCGTTGATAAATATTTGGTTTACGAAACGGCTGGACGAATTATTTCAGCCAATTTTAGTACTGGGATAGCTGGACATCCAAATATGGTTATAGGATACTTATTACCCGACAATGGTAAAGTAAACACCTTCTAGTAAACTAAAATAAATATATACAAGAATTCTCGTTTAAAGTAATAGGATTTCTGTTACTAATTGACAACATTTCAAATTTCCAAATAGTGTTAAGTTTAAACTAATATCATTAAAACAACACTAAAATAACAACAGTGGTGTGGGGTGCGGGGGTTGGTCGTGAATGTTTAGAAAGTTCGGAGAAAAGTAGCAATTGTTTATTGTCATAAATTCCTAAGTAATACAAAACTGAATTATACTAATGTTAGTAGAATGTTGGAAAATGTTAAATGTTATAAATGTTATGTTCGAATGCACCCGGTCGCGATAGTTCCGAAATATGCACTGACTATGTTAATTAGATTACTGATCGATGCGCCTTGTGCTGACTATGCGCTCGAGGCTAAATCACGTGTTAGGTGCAATGACTGCACCGAACAAGTGGTACAAATCCTCTTAGTAATATTCTGACTGTATGATTTTACAACGCTGTGACCGCGAACGCTCTTTTAGAATAAGAAACTTTACAAGTGGTTTTTTTATCATAAATTGTTATTTAAAATAATTTGAAAAAGCGGTATTTATTTTATTTTTCCTTTATTTGCTTATAATATCGGAAAAAGGCATGGTAAGAAGAATGGAATGTTGTCAATTATCAACGGAAGTTACAACCGACAGTTACCATAAAATGTATATTAATGATTGCGTCACTGAGAACATAATTGAACTCATAATGTTGTTTTTCAGTACAGTTACCATCATATCCATCATATCCGCCAATCATCACAATTATGTTGTCTTTTATCTCATTATTTAAAACATAGTCATAATGTTGATTACAGTCTTGTCTGATGACAATTACTGAAACGAATCCAAAGTGCAAACTCTGATTTTAAGCCTGATAAAGTTAAAATGTTTTTTTTTTTAAATATATAATGACAAATCGCTCACTGAGAACCAAAATGTCACTAAACAAAAAACACGTTTTTTGGGTACAGAGGTTTGAATTTTTTTAAAACTACAAACGTTTATAACTGCTATACTTTGTAATATAATTAATGTTTTTTTTTTATTGTTTCTGTTAGCTATGTGACCTGGCTTGTCACTTGTTCCAAAAAAAACTATTTTTTTCATATTAATTACTTAGATATTAAAGTTAAAAAAAAAAACAGTAATGTCACTTTTCCAGTTATTTTAGCTTAATGACGCTAGGTATATCCAGTTTGTTTACTTTGATGGCATTATAGGAAAAATGACACTTTATCAGTTAATTATGAATTATCTCTGAAATAATCAGAAATTTTAATGAGTGAATGCAAATAAAACGACCTTATTAACTTTGTATTATACTTGCACTTGTTTAATCACAATTTTTGCCCATTAATTGTAAGAAATACAATAAAGTCCCACCAAAAATTTACCAATTTCAATATTTTCCATGTAATGTAAGTGATCCTATATAGGACAGTTCAATGAAATATTAAGGTAATACCATAATAACTCGAAACTAAAAAACATAGGTAAATGACTTTCAGTCTCAAAACACAAACTAATTACAAATCTTTTTTCTTTCGAAAAATCTGTCACAATAAAGCGGTATATAGTAGCAATTTTTTCTTAACTTAATAATAATGACTTTCAGTACCTATTCATGAAAACATTCAAAAAATAATCAACGAGATAATAAACATTTATTTTAGCCCTAACGTGACTATAACTTTAGTTTAACTTTCCTACAATATCAGGTTTAAAATCACTGAAGTTGCATTTATAAGTCTTAATCTCAAATTAATTAAGTACCTACTTTCAACACAGTTTAATTCACTGAATTAAAAAGTATTTGCGAATATTAATGTTATAATAATCATGAGATCATCGATTAAAATAAATGGCCACAAATAATATTTTACGAAAAATAGAATAAGTAAGTACTTATCAAAATCACCAAACTCAAGAGCTTTTGGTAGGCGATTCGGTGAATATCTTGGCTCCTCAATCTATATGCTGCTGTAAAAAAAACATGATAAGATTCCTCAAAGTTCTGTTCAAGAAGCCAAAAAGCTTCTCTATAACTGGCTCACTACTCTGAGTTATTCCGACACCGAGGCTCTCCTTGTCAAGAAAGTTTTAGTTATTAGTTTGATTTATTAAATTCGTTATTTAGTAAATTAATATTGTATCGGTTGATCTCATATTGTAAAATAATTAACTTGTTACATGACATGAAATTGTAATTCTGGTTCCCCGCGATACAGGCATGGCCTAGTGCGGAGTCCACTGTCAATTTATGTATTATGTAAACACAGTTCCGTATTGCAATTGTTGCCTTATAAATGTAATGTTTGTTGTTAATTGTGCAATAAATGATTCTTTATCTTTAAGAGCAATCAAAAGATGCCTACAGATTTGTACACAAATACTTAATTTGTTTTAAATTTAATTACTCTTAAGTTTTATTGCCATCATTTAAAGTATGCTGTCATAAAAACAGATCATAGGTAAGACCAAATAGGTACATCTGGTCAGGAAACATTTAAGTTATGAGTAGTTACTACCTAAGTAACATAGTACAATAATTGAATAAATCTATTTATTAGTATTTTTTTCAATACAAAAACTTCATGGCAATCTAAATCATAACACTAATCGTTTAAAATATTGGTATCCAAATGTTTAAAAACTGACAAGAAAAGTGAAGTTACACGAAATGTGTCACTTTGAGAGAGAAATTACAACTTAAATTTTATGTTACTGTTGAGGAAAAGCGCCACTAAACAGAAAACGACACAACGACTTCAACCAATTTTGTACAAAATGTATATAAATACTAAATGTCACTACTGTCACTACACATAAAACGCCATCTTTCACTTCACCTAAGAAGGTGTTATAGGTATTATAATGCTAGATAAATGACACTATGCAAACAATTACGTTTCATTTAAAATAAACCGTTAAAGTTGTTAAAAGAAAAGTGACATTTCAAGTAAAAGGACACTATGACTCAATTTTTAAACTACGATATTACACCAAATATTAAGCAATACCGTCATTAAGAATAACGTGTCACTTTTCACCTTACAAAATGTTAACAAATGTTTAATCAAAAGTGTCACTAAAGCAAAAAATACACTATGGCTTGAAATTAAATCTTAATATTCCTGCTACATGAAAAGTCAAAACTGACATGTTTCGGGTAGATACGTTTTTCCAGTAAAAAAATGTAGTACTTGGCGCATACTTTAATGTCAAACCGTCCTTAAACAAAAAATGACGATGTTCTGCACAGAATAATCCTTGAACTCGGTCGGCGTCCTTGGTACTAATGCGAAAGTGACAGTGTTCCAGTGACGCTCGCGTTCATCCCCGATATTTGCCATAGTGACATTAGCGCCATCTCGCGCTTAATAATTGCGCAAGAGCGATAGGAGTTTTTGCATTGTATTCTTTACCATCAGATTAGCTAGATGGCGTTGACAGCTCAAAAACTATTTTTTTCGGATTGTGACGTTTTGGTTCTCAGTGAGCGAAATATATTGATAATTTAAACCAACTTTAAAAGCATCACTTTTTCCTGAGTTCTAGATAGTAACATAGCTATTTCATGCTTTCATTACGTACAGTCAAAAATAAGTTGAAATACCAGTTTACTGCGTGAATTTTGTCAATTTCAAGTTGTTTTTGATCATAAATTATTAATGAAAAATTCAAACTGTAAGTTTCAAATATATACCAATAAATCGCCCTATTTTAGCTAATAACATTGATAATATAACATGTCAGAGTCAAACCACGCCAACTCTCCCAAGCAAATGAACTGTGAACTGTCAAACCATACAAACTGACTTTGAACTGACTGACTTTGTATAGTTTGACAGTTCATTTGCTTGGAAGACTTAGCGTGGCTTGGCTCTAAGAAACATGTTTGATCATAGAGAAAAATGACTAAAACAATCAGCATTTTGGAACGGACAAGGAGCTTTAATGTGTATATTTTGTATCACCTACCCACAATACACCGTGGAGAACAGCCACTCAGCGATGACGGCGTCGAACTCCTCGGTTGGGTCCTGGATGAGCCGCTGCACATCCTTGTGGAACACTGTCGCATTACCGATGGTCACCATCAGTTGTACCCACTGCTCGGTGTCGGAGGTCGGTATCTCATTGTTCATCAGCTTGGTCAAGTCTAGAATGGCGTCTGGAATAAATTATATTAAAATTTTAATACTAAATATAAATTTGGGAAACCCCACAGCTATGAGATTTTACGTGTCCGTATGACTAACAGTCTAATACAAATGTAAAATAAATAAATATTAAAGGACAATCTTACACAAACCGACCGAGTACTAGATGATAATACACATAATATATAAATTTATAATAATATAGAAAATAGGAAAGTGACTATTTTGGTACTCCTTGATTATAGTAGTGCTTTTAACACTGTTGATTTTGATATCCTTCTCAGTTTACTTAGTACTTTAAATATATCTCCAACTTCACTATCCTGGTTTCGTGATTACCTCTTTGGGAGGCAACAGCGGGTTCGAGTTGATGACCGATTTTCTGGCTGAGGCGAACTGTCTGCTGGTGTCCCTCAAGGGGGCATACTCTCTCCATTACTCTTTTCTATCTTTATTAACGGAATTACCAAGTCACTCTCTTCCTCGTTCCATCTCTATGCAGACGATTTGCAGCTTTACGCGGCAGCCAGAATCGATGATTTTGGGTCCTTGGTTTCTAAAATCAATTCGGACCTGGAATCAATCCGTGCTTGGGCTTCATCCTTTGGTTTGAATGGTGAATGCCAAGAAGTCGCAGGCTATTGTCGTTGAAAGCCCACATTTTATTACCAAGCTCTCAGATCTAGCTAAGCCAGTTATTGTCTTTGATGGTACGCCTATACCTTTCTCTTCTACTGTAAAAAATTTAGGCGTTACCATGGATCAAACTTTGTCATGGGCACCTCATATTTCTGAGATCAGTAGGAAAATTTTCGCGTCCCTTCATTCTTTGAGGCGTCTGCAGAATTTCCTTCCTCTCTATACGAAGATCATGCTTGCCCGCTCTCTTTTGCTCCCACTTCTCGACTACGGTGACGTTGCTTTCCTGGATCTCCGGGGGGAGCTGCTTGACAAGCTAGAACGCCTACAAAACGTCTGTAATATTAGGTATATATTTGGTCTCCGCAAGTTTGATCATGTGTCTCAATACCGCGCTCAACTAAAATGGCTTCCGATCCGTCAGCGTAGAGACTGATGCTTTTCTAGGGCCATTATTCCATTATTATATTTTTTTTTTGTGAAGGCCTTCAAAATAGCCATTAACGGCGTCTACCACGTGTTGGACGAAAATTTCTGCCTTCAAAGCCATTTTTTCAAATTTGGGAACAGATAGAAGTCGCATGGCTTGCACGTTCTTTGTCTTTTGTATAATGTCCTTTTCATTCCTTCTTCTCCTCCTTACCTTGCAGAGAAGTTCTCTTACATGGCGGATGGTAGTGGCCATCCCAGCGCATCTGAAGTGCGAATCTGACTTTATCTATCCCACCGCATAAATCTCACGTTTACGATATGTCTTTTGCTGTGCGCGCCGTGAAATTATGGAATAAATTGTCTCCCGCCCTAAGGCAGACGCAGTCCGTATCATCGCTCAAGGGGAAGTTCAAGGCATTGTGGCTGTCGAACGAATGATTAGGTTGCTGTTTTTGTTATAATTATAATTTTATTTTTGTTGAATATTATGTATGTGTATTTATACAGATACTATGTAATATGTATTATATTGACTGTTACCTATCTCTCTCTCTGTTGGTTTTTGCATTTTCATGTGTATTATTGTATAGTTATAGTTACTCCTTCTTCTTCCTCTTCTTCTGTTCTTCCTTTGTATTGTACATGTTGCTTGGTTTGTCTACCATTTACATTTGTTTAGCACTCATTTGCTCAAAGGTTAACTGGAAGAGATCCCTTAAAGGGATAAGTTCGCCTTTGTACATGCTTATTCTTTTGTAATGTGTTTTTCTTGTTTTTATGTACAATAAAGTGTTTACATACATACATAACATTCTTGACCCAGGAACAAATATTCGAGTTCATCACACAAATATTTGCCCTGGCTAGGACTCGAACCCAGAAAATCGCATATTAATTAAATTCATTAATAGATAGGCCCTAAAAAGATGGAAGCATAATAAATACTATACATACAAGCCCAAGGTGAGCCTAAAGATTTTAACTGTGTATTCGGTCATTAGAAATAAAAAAAAAATAGAAAACTTGGCAAATCGGACGAGTTAGATCAATCTAAGTTCGAAAAATAATAATATTAACAAGTGTAGGTATTTATCTAAGTTCGAAAAATAATAATATTAACAAGTGTAGGTATTTTTTTGTTATATACAAAAAATCTAAAAAGTAACTTTTCTGTCAGTAACTCGTCCGATTTGCCAAGAGGTTAATAATTATATTAATTATATTAGAATCGCGACATAATAATAAATTGTATTATCGTCTTGTTATTATATGGATACCAATATCTACTCGTATATTATGTGCGGGAGAGCCGACATGTGTTAGTATAATTTTTAATAAACTTTAATTAGGTACTTACTTTTTGGAAAAAGCGCGATGTTTGTCGATACGTCAATTTGACGTAAATTCTCATGCGGAGTCTTTACGGGAAATGGAGTTATATAGGTCACCTGAAATATAGAACACTCAATCATTTATGTTGATGAAGATGGCGCTACCGTCACCTAAACGTTGGCTCTGCAAATATAATTTCCTTTACAATTAGTGAGTTTCGATAATTTAGTACCAATATAAGTATAATTATAATGTGATAAATTGTGCCACGGACCAGTGAAGATTGTTATCCTGTGGTGTTGTCAAGTGATTAAACAGAAAAAAGGAAGAATCACAAGTGTCGTCCAGTGAACCGTTACCCGTCTTATTTAAACATCTAAGTGACTCAGTGATAGAAGTGCTACATCATCAGGATCTATCTGCGATATGTTATAGTGCTAAACTAGAGGAAAGTAACTTGATTGACCTAAAACTATAGAAATGTCGCAAGTCTATATAGGTTTTATTGTGCAAGTACCAACTAACACCATCTAGTGACAGCGCAGTGTCAACTGGACCTAGGATTGATAAGCGAGACGGACGACTGCAACCAACACCTAGCGTACTCATAGCAAGTTACGAAGTGCGAACGGGATAGCAACGACCTGTCGGCATTACCACAGCATTACTGATAAGGATTAAGCACCGCCCACTCCCGTATGCAACTAGCCGACGGCAATTGAATAACAAAAGAAAATAGGCCTACGCTTCAAACAATATCTTTTATCGATATTAATTCAACTTGTTAAATATTACAACAATGTCGTTTTATGATAATATTACCTACCGTTCGAAAATACAGGCACCAATTAAATATCTCAGACGATATGTGTTATATTCATCTTCGCTTCGCAGAGTAAATCCGAACATATCGTCTTGGGAATACTTCCCAGAATGCCATTCTCCCACATTCACAACGAATGTGTCAAGTAGGTAGTTTCAAATATAAATACTTATAATATAACAGTGCTTAAGAAAAACTCAACGATAAAATATACACGACGATAATACAAATTACGGCCATATTACTCTTAATATGTGTGCTTCTCTCGTATTTATTTGGTTTGGATTTGAGTGTTATGTTTTAAATTTGATGTGTTAAATAGAAGGCAAAATTGAATATGATTATTTTTATGTTTTAATTGTTTTTCTTGAATCTTGCATTTTCCTTGCTGTAGTGAGGTGAAAAGTTGTGTGTTCCGCATGGCTGCAAAATTATTTAGCTTCTCGTGTCTTGAAAGCCTCGCTACGCTCAGGAATCTATCTTTGAACCATTCGCTTCGCTCATGGTTCAATCTTTAGATTCCTTCGCTCGCTCAGCTTTCAATTTCAACACACGCGCCAAATAACAACTTTGCAGCCAGTAGCATAACAAATAACTACTTATTAATTTGTCCTGTTGTAATTTTAATTTTGAAATTATTAACTTTAACTGAATTTAACATTTGATTTGTGTACTAAATTTAATCAGCTGACTTTTATCTTCATTTTGTTGTTTATTATTTTGAAATGGATCTTGTTTTTTTATGTTATTTGATTTTATATTAATTTTTATTTCAATGTTATATTAATTTTAATTTTAATTGATCCATTTACAATAGCTTCAAAACAATGAAAAGGCACTATTATGTTTTTTATGTTGCCATTTAAATTTTCACATGCCAATGCTCGTTGGCTGAATATATTGGGAAGCTTATGTTTGATTTATGGAACACCTGTTTATGCTTGTACCATATATTCAAGTGAATAAACTACATTTACAATGTATTTTATGAAGAAGAAAATAATGCCTGCTCAAATCAGGTCTTTGTGTAGGTAATGTTCTTCCGACTCTGTTTTTAACTAAAAAAAAATCGTCTCCATAGCTCTCTGACGTCCTATCGTAAGCTAATCGTGATATTTTTTGGGAATAATTATTATTCACGGTCACCTAAGTTTAGATGTGTCACTAATCTGCAATACGCTTATAATAATATCCATCCCCAAGAAATATATTTCTTGGGGATGGATATTATTATATATTAGTCATCATATTTATCAAAACTGTCTCTTAGTATACATTATCGGTAAATGCTTTTTTAAGATAAGATAAGATAAATCTTTATTGCTCTCATATAGTGTACAGATGTCTTAATTCTAAGATTATCTACACCTAACATGACACCCTGTAAGGGCATTGCAATTTATTTGCGGAAACGACTTATTATCTAATTAAAATATGCTTCATAATTCACAATCACAATGTATCAAGGAATGAAAAAATATACATACAAATATTTTTTGTCTTTGTAGAAATAGGTAAGTATTTAGAAATATCTTAAATTTAATGAATTATTTAAAGTTTATCACTTTATATTAACAAAAATGGAGTAAGTATTTACTTAACTAAATATCAAAATAAAATAAAATAAACTATATTTACATTAATATATTTACACTAAAGGAATACCAGGTATGACATAATAATGTTATTTATAATATTTATTTGCTTCTAGGTATTCTTGTACATTATAAAAGCTGTTTTCAGTGACCTAATAAATATTATTTGTTCCTTAAATAGTAGATCTGTCACCTAAATTGAATTACCATATAATAACGCTTACCTAATTGTGTACGATTATATTAGGCTCTGTAGGTTACGTTGCGTGCCGACACAGTAGTGCTCTACTTAGAGTGTTTTTGTTAAAATATTGAATATCAAATAATGAAATAATTAACTTTATTCTGCAAGTAGGCCACAAGGGCACTTTTACATATCTGGGTCTACCGGCATTTCACAAGAGGAGACCACTGTTGAGAAGACACGCCGAAATAAACTCAACAGTAAGTCATTTTTTCAGAAAGCATTTAAGTACTTAACTATTACAATGATATGAACTTAACTATACGTAGTTCTACAAGAAAACATATTAAAAGTGTATTTTAAGATATAAATAAGGAAAAGTGTAAGAATAAAATAGAAACTACAAGAAAGCCTGAAGGTTTATCACAATTTATGTGCGTTTGATATATGCTTTCTTATTAGAACTGTGTCCCTTAAAGTCCTTAAACTAGTTAGGTACTATCTAAGAAGGAGTCAGCTACGCGGTTTCTGGTTCAGGTTTACAGGTATTTTGTTACCTACCTATGTATATTTTATACTCTCATGATTCTCATCGCTGGCTGGGAGTGTGCCGACACAGAGCACCCTAGAGTGTTTTATAAAGATCTTTGGTTACCTATATATATTATTACTCACATGATGTCCGGCAGCCAGCAGGTGCCGCAGAAAGCCCTGGCCCAGGTTGGCGTGGCTGGTGGAAGGCACTGGGAACACCACCAGGATCCGGTGCGCTTCGCACGCCAGCAGGAACAGAAGTCCCACCACGCAGCGCATGTTCGCTGTAAAGAGAGCCAGCACCCTTACCATGAGTTAACGGGACTGTACTCGCTAGCGACAGCGTAAACGCGCGATTTGTATGGAGAATAGTACAGCGCCCCTAGTGTTTACTTTGTAGAACTACAATTCTCCATACAAATCGTTTACGCTGTCGCTAACTAGTACAGTCACGTTAAGTCATGGTTAGGGCACAGAACTAAGGACTAAAGGTGGTTTTCCACCGGCGAGGCGAGGCGGGGCGTGGTGGGGCGAGAATTTATGTTAGTATGGCAAATTTTCAATCCACGTCTAGCGCATCTTCGGTGGTAATAGTAAGGATTGGCGCGGATGTGCGGGACTTGAATTGAATTATTTGTTTGTGTAAAAATGAACCTTATTGCTTTTAATATAGGGTAGAGATTAAATCTGAATTTTGCACCGGCGTAGCGAGAAGAGGCGAGGCGAGACGAGACGGGGCGGGAATTTAATTTGTTTTGCATTTTTTCAATCCCCTCCCAGCGCATCTTCGGTCGGTGGAAATAGTAGGAATTGACGAGGATGTGCGGGACATGAATTGAAATATTTTTTCGTGTAAAAATTAACCGTCTTGCTTTCGTCAGATTATAAATTAATTAACAGAAAAACCTCTTCACGCGATCGATAGGCGTTTTGTTGTTCGTTACCGCTGCCGTTTATGTCTTGATTTTCTTTTTTAGGGTCCTTTCGTCCATCCGTACTATTTCACAGACACTCTTAGTACTAATACTAAGCTGTAATTTGGCAGATGTATATTTTAGTCACGAAAAAAATGCGATGGAATATAATTTATAAACAAACAAACGGTGGGTTGGTTTTCTTGAAAGCACTATGAGATTATTTCTTGTTGCATTATCTTCTTCCATTCATATTTAATAATACTAATTCACGAGACATGATACAGCAATCACGTGTGTATTTCACTGCGAACTTAATAGCACTACATCTACGTCCAAGCCTACAATCTAAGGCGCGGCGCGCGGCGGTCGCGCGATAATGTCAACCGCGAGCTCGGGCAGGCACGCGAGGGCTCGCGCGGGCTCGTGATAGCTATTATGCCTTGATCACACGTACCGAGACAGTGGGCGAGACAGTGCTCTCGTCCCTGTCACACACAAGACAAACGGGTGAGACAGAGCACTGTCTCGCCCGTTTACTCGGTACGTGTGATCAAGGCATTAATGACAGTTTTTAGTGGAAAAGGGCCAGCGCGATTTCAATTCTCGCCCCGCCACGCTCCGCCTTTCCTCGCCAGTGGAAAACTACCTTTAGAATTAGGTATGTATTTTTTTTAAACCATTATATAAGACCATTATTTAAGACCTGATAATGTAAGACTCATGAAAGCGCTCGCCTAGCTTGTTAAGTAATAAAGCTTATCTTGTTACATTCTCGAAATATATAGGATAAGAAGTTCAATTAGGTTACTACTATCACCGTAGAGACAAAAATATCAAGATAAGGCGTAATACTTTTTACTGGGGTAACAAATGAAATTTAAAATGGAAGTACGCTCATGAAATTCGCTTTGTTTATTAGTCCAAATATAATTTATTTAAGACCGGCTTATTTTAAAAAAATCACACAAATAAAAGGAAAAATGTATATCAGACAATCTCACACAAATCGATCTAGTCCCAAATTATTAAGCTCAAGAAGGCTTGTGATATTAGTATTAGACGACGATATACCTACTTATAGAGATTAAATACATAAAACAACCATACCATGACCGAAGCACAAATATTCGAGTTCATCACACACAAATACTTGCCCTAGCCGGGATTCGAACCCGCGACCGCCGGCACAGTAGCCAGGTCTCTACAAACTGCGCCAACTGCGTCGTTCTTCGAAATAGAATCTAAAGTGGAAGAACTTCCATGAAAAGCGAATTGTTTATTAAGTCCATCCAGATGTAAATTAGGTAAGGACCGACTTTTTTAACGTATTCACATACCACCATTTAAAAAGCTACTACTACTAGCACAATCAAAAAAAAAAGTAAATAGACGCTCCTCTACCTGTTTTACGATTCCTCAACGGCGAGATGACGGAGACTGCCGTGAGATGCGACACCCCAACGTCGACTGCGGATGTTAATCTTAATAGTGATAAATGACCGCCGGAATTCTCGTGGCACCTTTGAGCTGTCATAGAGACTTCTCATCTATCGACTTCCGATATAAATATTATTTATATCGATAGATTTCTAGAACATATATTAAAAGTATAGTAAACAACAGGCGGTTTACTCTCTAAACAGTTATTTCAGGTAACTTTTGATTAGTTGAAAATGTGAAATAGGAATGTTTAAAAGCCTCGTGATAAGAAATCCACAAATATTAGTAAGGAACAATACAATATTAGTATTATAATTCATATTTAAAATTTCGAAAAAGTTGGTATCCAAAGGTTCGCTCGTGATAAGACTGCCTGCAGTTTATTTATAGTCTTTATCATATTTTAAATATTGTATTTTGTATTTATCGATAAACATATGTAGGTACTTATATATCGGAATGACAAGTTCGGCCTCTGGTGATGACGCTACAGTAAACAAGCATTATTAATTTGCTTATGTCCTTAGAAACATTAGAAAGACCACAGATTTAAAACAGCAGTTAGTGCTTATTACGCTTTTACACAAGCTTGGATTCAATAAGGGATCATTTTATGGGGTAACAGTACAGACTGGTCAGACATATTTTTACTGCAAAAAAGATGCATTAGGATTCTATGAAATATAAAAAAATATGATAGCTGCAGACCCTATTTTAAAGAAATGAATATATTAACCTTGCCATCCCTGTATATATTAGAAGCCTGTAAGTTTGTCCGAGAACACCCATCTTTATACACTAAAGCGGACGAACGTTATACTTGTACCTTAAACCTACGACACAAAAATAAAATAGCGATACCTGCAAGTAACCTTCAAATGAGCAACAAGAGTCCCCATGCAATGACAATTCGGATTTACAATAGTTTACCAAAAGAAATAGCTGAAGAAATTAAATACAACACATTTACACAAAAAATTAAAAAATATCTAACTGAAAACAGCTTTTATAATGTACAAGAATACCTAGAAGCAAATAAATATTATAAATAAAATTATTATGTTATACCTGGTATTCCTTTAGTGTAAATATGTAAATGTAAATATAGTTTATTTTATTTTGTTATTTAGTTAAGTAAATACCTACTCCATTTTTGTTAGTGGTAAACTTTAAGATAATTCATTTTAAAGATATTTCTAAATACTTACCTATCTCTACAAAAACAAAAAATATTTGTATGTATATTTTTTCATTCCTTGATATATTGTGATTGTGAAGCATAACTTAATTAGATAATAAGTCGTTTCCGCGAATATATTGCAATGCCCTTACAGGGTGTCATGTTAGGTATAGACAATCTAAGACATCTGTACACTATGTGAGAGCAATAAAGATTTATCTTATCTTATCTTATCTAAATAAATATCCTATATTAGGTACACTCGTATTATAAACGTAAAAAGTTGGTAAGAATGTTTGTTTCCACTTACGTCAAGCAATAACTGCGTTACAATTCATAAATCTTTTCAGTAATATAGCTTAGATAATCAAAATAGGACATATTCAAATAGATAAAAAAAACGTGACTTTCCGTTCACTATGACATTTTTATTGTAATGTTTGCAATGAAACCACTATAAAAAGTAAATAAAGATGAACCATGGTCTGGCCGTATACTTATTTCGAATGGACTAAGTTTTGTTAGTAACCAGCTGCGCCCCGCGGTGTTATCCGCTCATCCCACAGGAACACAATTTTTTTCGGGATAAAATGTAGCCTATATGTGTTAACCCAGAGTGTCAGCTACCTCCGTACCACATTTTATCAAAATTGGTCCAGCCAGCCATTTAAGCGTGAAGAAGTAAGAAACATACAAACGCAATCACAAACTTTCGCTTTTGTAATGTGTGATTAAAGTGAAACCATATCAATGAGCAAGATTTTTAATTTGTATACGTTTGTGTATGTATATATTTTAAGTTTAAATATCTATGTATACTTATAGGTGTAAATATATATATATGTCACTGTCAAATAAGTCGTTTTCAACAATTTGCACCACCAATTTGAAACATCATTGTTTTTGGTTTACTCTTTACCCTAACGTTGCCGGGAAGATATCGCTTTTAACGATCTTTTGTTACCAACTGTAATGTATTTTTCATCACACTTGCTCGTACTCCAAGGGTTTACATGTTAGAAAACCAGGCGGCAAGTCGTATATTACGCCCTAGGGCGGTAAGTAATTTTGGTATTGGCTACTATTTACTTATTACTTTTGTTTTATTTCCTCCAAAGTGTGATGAAAAACGTCGTACGTGACTCTGGTGGTAAAGGAATTCCAAACTCGTGTCATTAAAGCCCTCGCCTTCGGCTTCGGGCTTCTAATAGACACTCGTTTGTAATTCCTCGTTTACCACCCTTGTTACGTAATGTACACTATTGTCACCTATTTATTTCTCTATATATTTTGTGGCGCACAATCAATATTATCATTATTACTATTATAATTAAGTATATATTTATATTAGAACAGAGAAAAGTGGTCCGACCGAGACCAAAATACAGAGTGCGGTTTCTCACTCGCACAAGTTACTATTGTAAAAAAACGGATGTTAAGTAGGTATTTTTGTAAAGACAGGTAACAACGTCCTCGGATGAGTCACGAGCATGGCGATTCATATTCATATTTTTTTCTACTCCAGTACTTTTTTCTGTCATTTATATAGTTACTAACTCTAATATAAAGACATAAATTATGAAAGTCTGTAAAAGTCTATACTCTACTGCCCAAAAACACACTGCTAACCGATGTTATAATGTCGCCAAAAAAGCATCACTTAGTACCACAGATTACAAGATGAACAGCTGCATTCACACAATTTGCAAATTAAAAAAAAACTAATTGTACTAAGGCATTGCTGCCAACTTAAAAAAGAAGTTTTATCTTCAGTGCATGGACGTTTAGTATAGTGAACGTATACCTTTAGGTATAAGTTTATTTTTTTTGACAGATGTTTAGTATGGTGATCGTATACCTTTATGTATAAGTTAATATTTTTTTGACAGATGGATGTCAATAAAAAAAAAGTTTATCAGAGACAATTTTTCTTTTTAATTTTGATGATTCCGAGCGGGAACATGTAATTATTTTGTTTGTTGTTTATTTGCATTTGATTTATGAAATGTCGTGTCGTAGAAAAAGGTATTGTATGCAACGTTGTATAACTACTTATATCGCTACGCTCACATCGTAACCCATGCCACTCGCGTTTTTTGCCCCCTCATATACCACGGTTGCATAAAATACTATTATTTGGTACAGATAAAAATTCATTACACGTCATTCAATCATTGTACTTACTTACTTACTTTCCACGGCGCAGCGACCCAAAGTGGATCTTGGCCTCCGACACTAAAAGACGCCACTCCTTCCGGTCTCGGGCTGTTTGTTGCCAGTCTGCCACACCCAGCTCAGACAGGTCCCTCTGCACCACGTCCCTCCAGCGGTATCTTGGACGACCCACCGGCCTCTTGCCCGCCGGTCGACCAACATACACTCTTCTAACTGCGCGATCCTCTCCCATTCTCTCTAGGTGCCCAAGCCATCGGAGTCGGGCAGATTTAGTTTCACCCATGATATTTGGCTCGGACACGAGATCTTCAATCTCCTGGTTCTTTCGGATGCGCCAGTTACCGTCCTCCATTTTAGTCGGGCCCAGAATCTTACGGAAGATCTTCCTCTCAGCCACTAACAGCTTGCTCTCCTCGCTCAGCGTTAGCGTCCAAGCCTCGCATCCATACATTAGGATCGGTCTGATTATGGTACACACATCGATATTATAGAAACAATTATTAGTATTATTAATTATTATATAATATTATTATTAGTACTCGTACGTAGCTACATATTGTCGTAAGTATATAAACTTAGACTCTGCTAACAAATGAGCGTAGATTATCGGTACTTGCATGAGTTGCGTTTTTGTTCTAAACTTAAAGACGTGCCGGTTTGCGATGTCATCGCTTCACCGTGGAAAAAAATCCCACGCGTATCAAGAAGTTTGGCAATTCCTTCATCTGCCGAAACTATTAAAAAGTGGAACTCTGCCGGCACATGTGTTTCTTCCTTCTTACAACAGTCCTTTAAACAAGCGTTAAGACGCATCTGACGGGCCAGCATGATAGTGTCAACTGACATGGCACCGTTGGTTTCTTGTCAGTTGCCATTGCGAGTCGTCGGACTCCCCTTTTTGTTTACCTACCATCAGGCGAAGTGGAGCCAAAAACGGTGTTTCGTGAGACATAGTCATAGAAGACACCAATATTCCATAATTATTTTATTTCATCAATCAGTTTTCGAGTACAGTAGAGCAATAGAAATAGCCTGTACAAATCAAGTATCCCCAGGCCCGGACTTAGAGAACCAGGGCCTCTAGGCACTTGGGGCCCCTTCCCGTATATCCAAACGCTTTTATGATAAATAAGGAGAACATAAGTGTGGTGCTAGTCCTACTTCTGGGACTGGGGCCCCTAGATTGCGCCCCTAGGCCCGATCCTTGTGGACCTAGGGGTAAATACGGCACTGAGTATCCCTGAATACCCTGAATGGATTCCACGCCGATACTGACAGAATATCCTTGACTTGACAGTGATGCCTTGCATCTGCGCGCTTCTCAATGGTAACCTTCTGATGACTTGTGTAAGTGTGTGCGTGCCATATACCTATATACGTAATAAGTACTTTACATGCTGCATTGTGTCTGGCTGGTTTAAATGACAACATTTATTTCGCACCGTGGGAATGTCAACGGAATGGATTTAAAAACTACTACTGAATTATAGGAAGTTGGTCACTCGTAACTCGAGTTTTTTTACTAAATTCGGGACGCCTACATTTAAGTAGAACGTTTACTTGGTTGCTACTTGCTATCGGGCGACTGAAAATGACAAGATTCAATATTTTCAACCAGTCTATTTTCCGAAACAATCAAATAAAGGATAAAAAAAAAATACTGCCCCATTTTTTAATTTTCGAAAATATCCCAATTTATGATTGACAAATTAAAAATAACATTGAAGCATCTGAAATTTTTAAATGCTGCAAATTCGGGTTAATGTCTCCCTGGCATCTATTATGGTGCTCACCCGATTCAGGTATTGTCTGCGAAGGTTATTCGGGAAGGATTGAATGAAAATTAAGTCAACATAACTGCCCAAGATATTTAATACAAAATAACTAAAGCGCAACAACAACATTAAAATAGCACATCAGCAATAGTAGATCGAGGTAATAGGCCGTTGGTGTTGGTACCAGGGCATCAGACTATAAGTAATTATAGTCGGGGAGCGCAGGAGAGCAGCGCCTCCTGTCTGAATGACATACTCCACCCCGTCGACCAACCTCTTCTTGAGTGACTGGGTTGAGTATGTCATTCATATTTGTTGATACAAAATGTCACTAATCTGTGCGGGTTGCTGCAAAGAAATGACTACAGCTCAACGCATGCAATGCACTAAATGTGATAGTGCGTATCACTATATTTGCGTCAATATCTCCGACCCCCGTAAGCTAACTGACGGCGCTAAAAAGGATTGGATTTGTCCCGCCTGCCAAAGCAAATTGCCGAAGAAAGGTAATTCAAACACCCCGGTGCGGCCGTCCGCTCCGACCGGCGACTCTACGACAAATGCAAACGCAAATGTAACTCTGCGCGCCCAGAATCGCAAGGTCTCCTCGCCACTGGTGTCCCAGGAAGTAAGTACTGATCCGGAAGCTCTTGCATCGCTCACAACAGAAATTAAATTAATGCGACAAGATATGTGCAAAATTAGTGAGCACCTGCAAACTCTCTCCACATCCTTCACGCAGTGCAACGCGCGCCTAGATGAATGCGAGACCCGTTTCACCACTCTCGCTAAACGGATTCGGGTACTAGAAGACCGCGAAATCGAAAATCAGGAGCTACGTAAAAAAGTAAGTCAGCTAGAGGAGGAGCTCAATATTCAAGCACAAAGCAGGCTAAGCAATGAGATGGAGATCGTGGGCGTAAATGAATGCCCCAACGAGAGCAAAATACACATAGTGCTCACAGCAGCGCTAAAGATGGGTATCACACTGACGGATGCAGACCTAGACCACGTCACCAGAGCTGGTCCCAAAGGCTCCGTGTCTTCAGGTGAGGGCAGAATGCCTCGTCCTCTGGTTGTTAAGTTTGTTAGGCGCGCCAAGAGAAACGAGTTCCTAAAAGCGGCCAAGAGCAGGCGAAATTTAACTACAACGACAATCGATGTCGACGGCCCCTCCAGAAAACTGTATTTTAATGAAAGATTGACGAAGTCAAACCGCCAGTTATTTCGTGAGGCTAGGATCAGTCGAACAACGCCGGATTCAAGTACTGTTGGACAAGGAATGGCACTCCTCTCCTCCTCCTCATTCGTAAGAGGACAGGCTGCCCAGAAATCATCATCAGGAGCATGGCAGACCTTGCCCAGTGCCTCGAAGCGAACTCTGTTGTGCCCATCCCCGATGAGCAGTCCATGGCCCCCGATGAAAGCGTGGTTCAGGAGCAAGACACCGCTGAATGAAGAGTCGTCGTTTTGTTCCTATGTAGTACTGAAATTTCTTTTATTTTTATGTTTAGTTTGTGTAACTTTAATAAAATATTTTCGCAATCAATCAATATACATGCACACAAACGGACCAAACACATCACAAGACACACCTACTCATCTTACAAAAATAGGGTTCCCCACTGTTAATAAAACTTTATTGGACAGAATTGTTAATATTCATTATTTGATAGTCATGATCATAACTCATCTAGAAAATACAGTTCCATCCTATTGCTACGATGATGGCATCACTTGACCTTGCAGATAGCATAGATCAATCTTTTGTGATCGACTGTCATAAATTAAACACACTTGACCAATGCAAAAAACGTCCTTACCTCTCATCACAAATTTAAGTTACTGACTCTAAATATAAGAAGCTTACAGTGTAACTTTGACACCTTCGTTGTAGCCTTAAAAAGTATTAACATCGAGTATGATGCCATAGTTCTCACCGAGTGCTGGCTCAGTGAGGGCTCTATTATTGACCAACTACCTGGCTATAACTCGTTTAACACAACCAAAACGATAAATAAAAGCGGCGGCGTTGTTGTTTATGTCAGGGAGAGTCTTAATGCTACAGCGGTAGAACCACCGATCGAAGATGCCAATTGCCTCTCTGTTACAATTTCCGACGAAATAATACTCTATGGTATCTATCGTTCGCCTTCCTTCACGAATATCGACATATTCTTAACTTCTCTAGATTTTATCTTAAGGCAAGTAAGTACCAATCACCAAATAATCATAGCCGGGGACATCAATATAGACCTATTGCGCCATTCAATTCACAAGGAATCGGAATACATTTGTCTGCTTGCTTCACATGGGCTTCTTCCCTCGATTACGATTCCTACTAGAAATGACGCATGTCTCGACCATATATTTATTCAATATAACAAAGCGTCCGTTGGTGCAGTGTGTTCAAGCTCTATCTCAGATCACGACCTTGTCATGGCCGGTCTAGCGGACTACAAATCTGAGAAACGTAAGCGGTACGTCCTTAAAACCAATTACGACAAGGTCGCGAAGGAGCTGACAACAGCCGATTGGTCAGCTGTCACTAGCGCTAGCAACGTAACCGAGGCAGCGGTAAATTTCAATCGGTTACTAACTCAGGCCGTTGACCACAATACACGTACAGTTAAAGTTAGTCGTTCCAAGTTTAATATTAAGCCATGGATTACTCCGGGTTTGATAAGATGTATGAAACACAGGGATAAGTTACACCTGCAAGTGAGAGCCTCGCCAAATAATCCAATACTACGTCTTACTTACACTAGGTATAGAAACTTTTTTGACAACTTATTATATAATCTGAAAAATGAATACCAAAACAAGCAGTTAACCGACAATAAAAATAATCCGAGTAAACTCTGGCAGTCGATCAAAAGTATTTGTCAAAACCCTACTACAAAGAATGCTGCAGAGGAACTTCTCTCCGTCAATAATAATAGTGTAATGTAAAATTTTTCAACACTTTAATATTATGTATGGAACTATAGGTCTACAATTAAGGCTATTTCTAGTCCTATGACAATACCAATGTAATATTATTTTAAGACTGTTTGTTTCTTAATAAAAAAAAAAAAAAAATAATAATAATAATAAACCTGTACTAGTAACGCTAAACGATTGCAACAAATATTTTGCCACAAATGGGAGGAACCTTGCGGATAGCATTTTGACTAGATTATCGGAAACACAGACTACCTTGGCCGCAAAATACAAACCTTATCGGACGGTCCCAAACTCGTTCTATATGCATCCGACAGATGGCCACGAAGTGGACGATATTATTACCCAGCTCAAGCTCGATAGTGCACCTGGCCCAGACAAAGTGAGGCCGCTATTGGTTAAACAAATAAGAAAGATTATATTGGAACCACTGACCTTTATATGCAACTTCAGTATGCAGTCCGGCTGTTTTCCTGATTGCTGGAAAGTGGCTACTGTCTCACCTATACATAAAAACGGCCCCAAAAACACTGCAACGAACTTTAGACCAATATCTCTTCTATCTGTATTTGCGAAAATTCTTGAAAGAATCGTAAAGGTCAGACTGGCTAGCTTCATTGAGAGTAACAAACTTATCTCGGACCACCAGTTCGGCTTCAGGGCGGGTAGGTCAACGGAAGATGCAGCTATCCTTCTTACCGATCTCGTCTCTGGTCACCTGGACGGTGGCAATAGGTGCATTGGTATTTTTCTTGATCTTGCCAAGGCATTTGACACCGTCTCGGTTCCCATACTGCTGAGAAAACTAGAGCATATGGGGGTTAGAGGGGTAACTCTTGACTGGTTTGCGAGCTACCTGACTGATCGTACCCAAACAGTCAAAATAGGTGATCTGGTTAGCGATCAGCTTCCGGTCAGTTTCGGTGTTCCTCAGGGGAGTGTGCTTGGCCCTTCGCTGTTCACTCTGTATATAAATGATATTTTTGACATTACCATACCGAATGCAAGTCTCATCTGCTATGCAGACGATACCGTGATACTTGTGAATGGCAAGACGTGGGATGACACCTTTTCTGGAGCTGAGGATGCGCTAACAAGGGTGGGCTCTTGGCTAAATAATAATCTGCTTACACTTAACGTTGACAAAACCAGCTTTGTAGCCTTTTCCAAAACATCAGCAACATCACCTTTAGTAGAAAAAAACATAAAATTTCACACCTGCGCATATAGGGGTCGTTTGGGACAGACTGGCTCAGTCTCTGCTTGCTCTTGTCAGGTAATTCGGAGGCAAAACTTTGTTAAGTACCTGGGAATATTATTCGACCAGCATCTCTCCTTTGCACAGCATATCACGACTCTTGCCTCAAGAGTAAGGAAGCTTATATTTGTGATGAAGAGACTTCGGAACTGTGCCGATCTTAATACACTGCGCCTGGTCTATCAGGCACTAGCTCAGTCTATCCTAGACTACGGGGCGGCTGTCAGGGGATGCGCGGCAAAGACTCACCTGCTGCCTCTTGAACGTGCTCAGAGAGCGGTATTAAAGGTGATGCTAAAAAAGCCGTTTCGGTACCCTACTGACCTGCTGTACAGCGAGACAAATCTACAGAGTGTGAGGCAGCTTTTCGTCATTAAGGCCGTAACTCGAACTCATAGCACCGTACTCATTTCCGATGGGCACAAGGAAATGCTGCGAAAGCGCACCTACAAGGTTCCGCTCCCTCCATGCAGATCCGCTCTCGCTAGGCGGTCACCAGCCTACGCGCATCGCTGCATAAGGTAACTGCGCCTAATACCGTGGCAAAAAGCAAGTTTTCAGATGACTCCGTAAAATTAAGGCTTCCAAAGCTCCTTAACGATCAAGAATATTTTTTTTATTGAAGATAAGTTATTGAACTTTTAGTTTCGTACATTTTTGGATTCAGTTTGGTTTATTATATTTGACAAAATAATTATTGAAACCAAAATGCCCAAGTCGTCTATTACCGTGGTAAGGACACTGTGATTCTATTACCGCGAATTAGCTTCTATTACCGATGGTATAAAAATACACACATTTTCTACCATCGGTAATAGAAAATGGATCCACGATTCAGAACTTAATACCGAGGGATAAACAAATAAAAATTACGTTGGTTCCGTGTAGGTAGTTTCAGGATTTATATTTCGTATTTTACTAGATCATCATCATCATCATCATCTCAGCCATAGGACGTCCACTGCTGAACATAGGCCTCTCCCATTTGGACTTCCATATATACCGGTTGGAAGCGACCTGCATCCAGCGCCTTCCAGCGACCTTTATAAGGTCATCTGTCCATCTTGTAGGTGGACGTCCTACGCTGCGCTTGCTGGTCCGAGGTCTCCACTCGAGCACTTTTCGGCCCCATCGGCCATCTGCTCTGCGTGCTATGTGGCCTGCCCATTGCCACTTCAACTTGCTAATCCGGTGAGCTATATCGGTCACTTTAGTTCGTCTACGGATTTCCTCATTTCTGATTCGATCACGTAGAGACACCCCGAGCATAG
Organism: Apotomis turbidana; assembly: GCA_905147355.2. Taxonomy (NCBI): domain Eukaryota; kingdom Metazoa; phylum Arthropoda; class Insecta; order Lepidoptera; family Tortricidae; genus Apotomis; species Apotomis turbidana. The sequence continues at coordinate 37,651,138 of LR990281.1, forward strand.
CCCTCTCCATTGCTCGTTGAGCGACTTTGAGCTTTGAGATGAGGCCGATAGTGAAAGACCACGTTTCGGTGCCGTAAGTCATCACTGGTAACACACATTGGTTGAAGACTTTCGTCTTGAGGCACTGAGGTATGTCGGACGAAAAGACATTGCGCAGTTTCCCGAACGCTGCCCAGCCGAGTTGGATTCGGCGGTTGACCTCTTTCTCGAAGTTGGACCTACCTAATTGGACCACTTGTCCTAGGTAGATGTATGAGTCAACAACTTCGAGTACCGAGTTTTCAACAGAGACTGGGATGGGCACAACCTTGGCATTTGACATGAGTTTCGTCTTGTCCATGTTCATTTTTAAGCCCACCCGTTGAGAAACTCGATTGAGGTCATCGAGCATCATGCTGAGTTCGTCCATCGACTTTGCCATGACTACGATGTCGTCGGCAAACCAAAGGTGAGTGATGTATTCGCCATTGATGTTGATGCCACGTCCTTGCCATTCCAAGAGCTTGAAGGCGTCTTCCATAACGGCCGTAAACAGTTTCGGGGATATAACGCCCCCCTGTCTTACGCCTCTTCTCAATGGAATGGCCTTTGTGCTCTGCTCCTGAGCTCGGACCGACATGGTGGCGTTACTATACAAACACTTCAACACTTCAATGTACCGATAGTCAATATGGCATCGCTGTAGTGACTCGAGCACCGCCCATGTTTCCACCGCATCGAAGGCTTTCTCATAGTCCACAAACGCTAAGCATAATGGCAAGTTATACTCTTCAGTCTTCTGTATAACTTGCCGCAGCGTATGTATGTGGTCTATGGTACTATAGCTTCTTCGGAAACCGGCTTGTCCGGGAGGCTGGAAGTCATCAAGTCTATGTTCGAGACGGTTCGTGATGAACCTTGAAAATAACTTATAAACATGGCTTAAGTAGAAGCGTGATGGGCCTGTAGTTCTTCAATAGGCTGTTATCACCTTTCTTGAAGAACAGTACCACCTCGCCTCTATTCCATGCTTCAGGCGTTTTGCCCTCGGACAAGACGGAATTAAAGAGCTTCTGGAGGACCTTAAGTACCGGTGTTCCACCCGCTCTCAGAAGCTCTGCGGTGATTCCGTCTTCGCCCGGCGCCTTGTTGTTCTTAAGCTGCTTCAGGGCCATCCTAATCTCGTACAGACTGATGTCCGGGATGTCTTCGGTATAATGTCGGGACAGCTTGGCTCTTGGATCGCCTACCAAGCTGTCAACGGGCTTTGCGTCTGAAGTGTATAACTGACCATAGAACCTCTCGATCTCGCCTAGAACCTCTGCTTTGGTCGACGCTATGCTGCCATCTTCCCGTTTCAGCTTGGTCAGCTGGCTTTGTCCAATAGACTTGTCCTTTGCGAACACTTTGGAGCCTTTGTTCTGCTCAATGGTCTCTTTAACACAGTCTTTAAAACTATTTTAATTTTACTAATTAAAATAGATTTTTCCTTTGACACACAAAAATATGTCAGCTGATTGATGTGATGATGAGTAAAAATCGGAATTAGATCAAAAACATCTGTACCTACGGAACTCTAAACGTAAATTATTTAACTTGAAGACTAAAATGTGGCTCGGTAATAGGTTTTTTTAGAAATCTATCACCGACCTTAGCTACTATTGAATGGATCGGTAATGGATTCCCATACATTCTATTACCGAGGGTTATATGATTGCACCATCGGTAATAGGCTTAATTTAGAGTATGGTAAAACCTAATTCCGACCTATAAAAACCATAAGATACAGTTGTATTTTTATAACATATCAATAATGAGTAATTAGATCTTTTGCCCGAAATCGTTAATTCCGAGTAGCAAACTTTCCACTCGCATTTTTTCCCACTCGAACTTCTACCCGCCACTTCTTTTTTTCATTTGCTTGCTTCCTCATTCTCAAATATGGCCAAACGACATTTATCACAATATTTCTAATTCTTAACTGATATTTTTCCCAGTTTCGAAAAGTTTCCCAGTCGCTTCTTTTTGAAATAGTTTTGTTTCTTACGCGATATTTTTCCAAAACTCAAAGATTCCATGTCATTTTTTTCCTCAATATATTTATTTCTTACGCGATATTTTTCCGAACCTCGAAGTTTCCATGTAATTTTTTTCGCAATAGTTTTGTTTCTTACGCGATATTGTTCCCGTACAAAAAAAATCTCCCACTCTTTTTTTGCAAAATTTGTATTCCTTATGCGATAGTGTTACGTCAATGTCTTATAACAAACTCACACACATTGCCGCGAGTCGAGATACACGGCAATGTGTAGAATGCTAGATTCATGTTTTTCATACATGTATTGTGATTTGCTTAAGTAGGTATCATTTACCATAAATACTTGAGAACGCATAAGCCCTCTTTGCAATATCTTTCACTGATATACATGACTTTAGTCAGCCACTTGTCATTTGAATTGTCGCGTCGCTTTAATGATTGAAAATAATTGTAATTGCATATAAAATTGTATCATTTTCTCTGCAACAATGGAAACTAGTAATGAAAAATGTGATCCAGAGAGTTCAGCTGGTATTCAGAAAACATCATCATTCGAGTTCATAGATAGCACACATAACGGAAAAAATTTAGTGAGAGCCGGATATAGACACTACTTATCTGAAACGAAGCAATAAAAATGGTTCGTCGGTCTGGATTTGTTCCGCAAAAGGAACATGCCAAGGTACGTTGGTTCTGAATGATAAAAAAGAAAAAATATTCGTGAAACTGGGTATTGTTGTGTACCTGCTTTCGAGAGCATCGACATAGAAAAAAAACATCGAAATAAAGAAAAAGGTTGTGACGGAATATCGACCCATTCCTCTCCTTTATAAGGAGGAAATGAAAAGTTTCATGTCGCCAGAATACGCGGACAAGTTACCGTCGTTTCGTGAAACGAGAGATGAACTATATATAGAGCAAGCCAGAAAGCCTCCGGAAACTCAACATTTCAATCGTGCGAAGTTGTTGTAATCGCAGAAAACTTGGGACAAAATTTTTTGTGCATTCAAATTGGCGGTATTATTGTTTTTATAACTCCAAAATGTAAAGAATGGATACAAAATGTAAAAACTTTTTTTGTAGACGGTACCTTTAAAATGGTCCCCAAGCCTTATACACAATTATACAGTATACACGCCGATATTGGTTTGGATGATGCTTTCACCAAAGTGTCCCGTGTATATATGCACTGTTGCCTAATAAGACCCAGGCTACATATGAAGAGTTATTTCAAGCGATTAAGGAAAATATTCCTAATTTTCGTCCAGAATTTATCAAGAGTGACTCATGAGACTGCGGCAATGAACGCTCTGAGAGCTATATATCCATCTGCAGCCCTAACAGGCTGCTTTTTTCATTATTGCCAGGCGGTTTACAAAAATGGTGAAAAATGGGATCTAACCGATACCCGAGAAGGATGTGCTTATTTAGCAAAATGTGTAGCTCTTGCACATTTACCTAATACAAAAATACACGAAGGATGGCTCTCAGTGTTAGTTGAATCTCCGAACATACCAAATATAACAAAATTTAATGATTACATGACAAGACAATGGATAAGAATCGAAATGATAAATGTTTTGTCCTGCTTCGGGCACCGACACCGAACGAATAATGTTACAGAAAGCTGGTACAAAAAATATTATGGCAGAATGAATTAAAACTATAATCTGTTTTACTTTGTTTCGCAGGCAAAAGCTGAGGCAAATTTTGTCGATTTTATTGTTTTGCTAAATGAAATGGGACGCTACGTTTATCAGAAACGGAACAAAAAATGTACAGATAGAGACACTAAAATACAAAAAATTGTGAACAATTTTCTCATTGGTATGACATCCATCGAAATAATAATGTATTCAACAACTGTCATACTACTAAGTGGTGATTGACTTTCATAATTTTTTTACCACAAGTTACATTATATTCTATCTATCACCTATCTATTTGGTTCCGGAACGTCAAAGTAACTTGTCAAAGAAAACCTGCGCTCGTAAAAATAAATCACGATTTGGTGTAAAAGCTGCAATTTTACGTACGAAAATATTGCCAAAGTGGAGGACATTGTCGAAAAACTCGGTGAAAGTGTTATCTACGAGAAAGAATAAGTTATTTGAACACATTCCAAGTGAAATACCGTAAGCCTGACATCTGAGTTCGAGCTAATAAAATACCTACCCTCGCGTTTAAACAAAATAAACTTGACAATCAGGACAGTGTTGCCATATTAAAAAAAAAGTGCACAAGCTCGGCTTCACATTTATTTGCCATCAATAAAGTACGTTCAAAAACCAATAAAATATGGATCTATCCGAGTCAACACTGGATAAAATATTTCTCAGAATGAAATACGAGATGGACCAACAAACGGAAAATATTTATCAGAGACTCATGGATTCTCTGAATATAGAATTAACGGAAATGCAAAAGAAACAAGAAGAGAGTGAAGAAAAAATTAGACTACTGGAAAATAAAATTACATATATGGAAAATCGAGAAAGACAGCGCAACATTATATTCCACGGAATAACCGCCGAGCACTGGGAGAAAGAGGAGAAAGTTATCAACATTGTCAATAAGGACATGGGCATCACCCTCCAAAAAACAGAAATTCAATACAGTCGAAGATTAGGGAAATCTAATAATAGCCCTATTTTAATAAGTTTATCCTCTCAGTGGAAAAGAAACACAATTTTAAAAAGTAGGAAATCCCTTAAACAAAATAATGGAGAGGTATGGGTTACAGAAGACTTCCCTAAAGAAGTATTAGAAGAAAGGAGGAAACTAAAGGATAGGGTAATTGAAGAAAAAAATAAAATTCCGTTCCTCTGTCGGTCGCTATTCGTTTTGGAACGCCATATCTAAGTATGAAATTGTTGACAAATACTCTAGCAACTTCCTCACTTTTCTTTGAAATCAATGGATAGGATATGCTTCAATATATTTAGTTAATTCACACTTTACGGTCAGTATATAGGAATAATTATTATCATCGACTTCGACTGGACCGATCAAATCTAAGAAAACTTTTTCAAAAGCATACGTAGCGGTGGTTGTGATAACCATCGGTTCTTTTACCGGAATAGAATACTTACGTTTTTGTCATTTATCACAATTTCTTACGAAGTTCCTTATAGGTATCTTCTTCCATATTGGGCCAAAAATAATACTTTTTAACTTTTTAACATTATTATACATTGTACGGTTAAATAACCAACGTGAGCGTACCCTGCAATGCAGAACTGGAAATCATCTGCAAACTGTTTTCAGCGGCGTAAGAAATAATATCGTTACAATTATTTTTTAGGAATCTAGATAGCACGTTAAATGCTCCTAAAGTATGTAGTACTGTGTACCATTATCTGAATAAATTGCTGCCGGTTTGCCTCTGCGAGCAATAAATCTATTTAGTGCTGATATGAAACCTTGAGATGTGAAATCGGTGACAAGCTCGAGGTGTACTGCTCTCACTGCCAAACATACAAATACCACTATATAAGATTTTATAAGATGAGAACCGCGGCCTTTTTTGTTCAATATCAGGATTGGGCCTGCATAGTCACTTGCTGTATGTGTAAATACATAGTCCGCGTGCAACCTCTGCTCAGGAAGCGGGCTCATGATAGGCTGATAAATTTGCCCTGAGAATCGAATACAGGTTATGCAATTATTTGTTATTTTCCGGCAAAGGTTGCGACCACATATTATCCAAAACTTATAACGTAATGTGGATAACAGCAATTGTGGTCCAGCGTGTAATAATATTGTGTGATAGTGTTGTACTATAGCTTTTGTGATATGGTGTGAGGCATGCAATAATATCGGATGTTTAGTGTCATAATCATAATTTGAGTTAGACAACCGACCTCCAACTCGAATTAGATTTTCGTTATCAACAAAGGGGTTCAATTGTACAAGTTTGTCCTTCGGTGAAAGTGAACCTTTAATTAGCAATGAATATTGTTTGTTGAACATATCCAATTGTACCCTTTTGCATAAAAAACGCAATGCTCTGAAATGCTTAATGGACCAACATTTTTATTTTTGTTTTGACAGTTATATTTAAATCTATACAAGTATGCTGTGACACGTTGCATTTTACAAAAATTTGAAAACTTTGCAGTAAAATCAGTATCGCTCTCCTGCAGTGCTTCAGTTGCAGAAGCGAGACACTGAGATTTAATTTCAGGTAAATTGGAAATGTCCATTTGTTGTGGCTGAGATGGCCACTGTATTTCTTGGTGGTGCAGGAATTGCGGACCTTCCCACCACAAAATTGATGCTTTGAGCTGAGACGGGGCTAATCCCCTGGTACCAATGTCAGACGGGTTAATGTCTGTGGGAACGTAATGCCATGCTGCTGGATCGAACGTGTCTGTAATTTCGTTAACTCTATTGTATACAAATTGCTTTAATTGTTTTTTACAAGTTTGTATCCAGCCCAGCACAATGGTTGAGTCACACCAGAAGTGTATGGAATCCAACTTTAAACGTAGTGAATTTACAATCTTTTTTGTCAATTGGGTTGCCAATAGACTACCACATAGTTCGAGCTTTGGCGTAGTTAGTTTATGTTTAAGTGACGCCAATTTGCTCTTGGGAGCTAAAAGTTTAACACTTACATGGCCACTATTAGATATTGAACGTATATATACGCAGGCAGCAAATGCCTTATTGGAGGAGTCGCAAAAGGAATGCAATTGAATTGTTACATAATTGTCACATAGTACTCTACGAGGAATTTCAATTTGAGATATGTCTGGTAAATGTTTGATAAACTGGTTCCATTGCAACTCAACCTCGGCCGGCAGCTTGCCGTCCCACGAGACATTTTTTGCCCATAGTGCCTGAAGGATGAGTTTTGCCTGTAACATGCAAGGATTTATTAGACCGAGAGCATCATACACTCGAGCGATTGTTGACAAAATTGTGCGTTTAGTTTTAGTGGTTTGTTCTCTTTCAGGTAATGAAAACAATAATGTGTCCTTTTTGCAGGCCCAGAGTAAGCCTAAAGTTTTGGCATATTCATCTTTACTTAGATTCAATAAACTATTACTATTGTTTTCATTAACTATTTGAGTTACTATAGATGGTTTGTTAGATCGCCATTTTCTTAGGTGAAAATGAGCGCTCTCCAACTCAGTGATGACCAGGGATCGATACCGTTATCCGAATACTGGTTAATATTGTTCGATAACTGTTAAAAATTTCGTTTGTTGAAATAACGTTTCCTTAGAGTAACGTTTAAAAAAGTAACAAAATAATTTCGATTATCGTTATTCAAGAAAAACGAATGTATAACGTTACGTTGAACAGTATTAACCTGTATTACTCAGTTTCGCTGCGCGTTTTCCTTTGTAGGCGCCGACGTATCGCTATCTTGTTTACGCATAAGGATATTTTGTATATTTGTCTCTGTTTGACTCGTGCCGGCCGGCTTTAAGGATTGTTTGTTTAACTATTGTTATTGTGGTAGAGACTTTTGCATTACGATAATTCCGGTGCGATCACTTAAGGTGCTATTTCCCAGTAGACGCCGAACTCGCTCACTTTTTAATGAGTCTTAAACATATTAAACAGTGGTTAAAGATTATGAAAAAATATATGTAATATTTAAGCATCTTGCAATTATAAAATCGCTTTCGACAACATGACTAGTAAAACTTCGAACGATCGAAAAAATACAAAGTTACCTCTATTTGTAATATTTTTTTAATGTTGGTATGGACTTTTTTTACCCGTTTTTTTGTGTCAATCTATAATTATCTAGATAAATTCGGTGGGTTTGTCAGTGCCATACCACAGTTTAAGAAACAATACAGTCGGTCGACGAAGGCGTCTAGCTAGACAGGGCAATCGTGCGAGGTGACAGAGGCGGCGGCGGGAGGGGCGCACCCCATGTGTCATACGACGAAATTGTTAGTAATGAGGGTGCTGACTTTGAGGGCTGACGCGTCTTACAACTTGCAATACACAATTAAAATAGTGCATACGACATGTGCTGTGCGAAATTTTATAGCGCCTAAGTTTTAAATTTTCCCATGTCATGCCAACGTAAACAAAATGGCGGATGTAAAAGCGTTACGCCTGCCAGTAACATTCAAATACCGCAAAAATATCGCTATTATATCATATAATTGTTTGTTTCTGTGTAAACAAAAAATATATGATCTGACATGTCACATGAATTTTTAAATTCAAAATGTCAGACATGTTTCATAGCTTATTTTAAGTAAAAATTACGAGTTACGTAGTTTAAGACTTTATTTAAAAAGCAAGAAATTGTTCCTTGCTTCCGTTTGTATATGAATCCTGTAGTCAGATTTTTTTATAATTTTTAAGGATCCTCGGGATGCCGATTACGAGAAAGACATCCATTTTGAAATCCAAGATGGCGGACATTATTTTTTCTTAAAAATCGATATGGGTGTCATTTCCAAGGTTCCTAGGGGTTCCGATTACGAAAATAACATCCATTTTGAAATCCAAGATGGCGGACATAAATTTTTCTTAAAAATCGATATGGGTGTCATCTCCAAGGTTCCTCGGGGTTCCGATTACGAAAATGACATCCATTTTGAAATCCAAGATGGCGGACATTATTTTTTCTTAAAAATCGATATGGGTGTCATCTCCAAGGTTCCTCGGGGTTCCGATTACGAAAATGACATCCATTTTGAAATCCAAGATGGCGGACATTATTTTTTCTTAAAAATCGATATGGGTGTCATCTCCAAGGTTCCTCGGGGTTACGATTACGAAAATGACATCCATTTTGAAATCCAAGATGATGGACATATTTTTTTCTTAAAAACTGATATTGGTGCCATTTCTCAAAATTATATCTCCGCCAGTTTTAAATCTAATTTTTTATTTTGAAATGTACACCCCCCGAAAAACCCAGAAAACGACAACCATGACGATTTAAAAAAAAATACGTCCACTATCTTTACTTCCAAAATGGATGCCATCTTTGAAATTTACACCCCCTGAAACCTAGAAAACGACACTCATGTCAACGTTTTCAAAAAATTGACGTCCGCCATCTTTATTTCCAAAATGGATTCCATATGTAAAATTAGTACACATACATACATGAACCCTAAAAACATTACCCTCCTTTTTTGGGCAGTTGCGTAAGTCTGTGACAACCCTTGGTAGGTACGGCGGCCTTGAGCGGTGTCGGCACTTACGCAAACATCAAAGGCGTCGGGCCACTGTTACTTTTTACACCTTGTTTTCTTATACCATGCTACCAGTGAAGTAGTTTAATGGGTTAGAACCAAACTGCTACCAGTAATAGTCAGTAAATTTTTATCCTGCTTTATGTCAACTAAATACTATGAGATATAGATTTCTGCGGAATGCATAATCGGACATGCAAATATTATTCATAGATAAATAAACTGAACTGATAACTAATTTTCAAACCCTCATAGCTTTGGCCCAGTTAACACCAGAGCGCCCAAATTCACAGGTTAAGATGCTGTTAGGAAACATATAAAATGTACTGAATTTCATTGATCTAGCTTTTATACTTTAGGTTTTATTGGTACCTAAAATACGCCGATTTTGCCACTCACTTATATATACACTTATACACTGACGTATCAAAACCTCTCGGGTATTTCCCGATGACCTAGAAAGCTGAAATTTGGTAGGTAAGTTATTTTTAGTACACACAATAGAATAATTCTGAAACTTGGAACTTTTACCCCCCAACCCCTTAAACTAGGGGATGAAAGTTTGTATGAGACTCGCAAATTTTGATACTAGAGGTCTGAAAATGTATACCTATTGGGACTCATTGTTATAAATAAAATACACATTCTAGGATTTTTAGAAATTCACCCCTCACCCTTAAAATAAGGGGATGAAAGTTTGTATGGGCTTTCCATAATGGGGGATAAAAGTGTACATATATGGGGCTAAACGTAAGTATTTCTTAAATACACAATTATTATTACTACTTAGAAACGCTTCAGCGCAAAAAAAATAAAAAAACCTATAAATTAAAAATTACCTTAAAAAAGGTAATGAGAATCCCACCAAAAACATTTCGTGTAAAAGTGGCGGCCAAGACTCACATGCTCATAACGCTTTCGCTGTAAAAAAAATTGTCAGATCCCTCGAAAAGCCAAGCCCATAAGCCCTGAGTTTACTAATCCTACATACAATGTGTACTAATTTTACATATAGAATCTATTTTGGAAATAAAGGTGGAGGACGTCACTTTTTTGAAAAATTTTACATGAGTCGTTTTCTAGGTTTCTGGGGGTGTAAATTTCAAAGATGGCACTCATTTTGGAAGTTAAAGATGGTGGACGTAATTTTTTTTTTAAATCGTCATGGATGTCGTTTTCTGGGTTTTTCGGGGGGTGTACATTTCAAAATAAAAAATTAGATTTAAAACTGGCAGAGATATATTTTTGAGAAATGGCAGCAATATCGGTTTTTAAGAAAAATTTATGTCCGCCATCTTGGATTTCAAAATGGATGTCATTTCCGTAATCGGAACCCCGAGGAACCTTGGAGATGACACCCATATCGATTTTTAAGAAAAAATAATGTTCGCCATCTTGGATTTCAAAATGGATGTCATTTCGTAATCGGAACCCCGAGGAACCTTGGAGATGACACCCATATCGATTTTTAAGAAAAAATAATGTCCACCATCTTGGACTTCAAAATGGATGTCATTTTCGTAATCGGAAACCCGAGGAACTTTGGAGATGACACCCATATCGATTTTTAAGAAAAAATTATGTCCACCATCTTTGATTTCAAAATCATAAAATGGACGTCATTTTCGTATCCGGAACCCCGAGGAACCTCGGAGATGACACCCAAGTCGATTTTTAAGAAAAAATAATGTCCGCCATCTTGGATTTCAAAATGGATGTCATTTTCGTAATCGGAACCCCGAGGAACCTCGGAGATGACACCCATATCGATTTTTAAGAAAAAATAATGTCCGCCATCTTGGATTTCAAAATGGATGTCATTTTCGTAATCGGAACCCCGAGGAACCTTGGAGATGACACCCATATCGATTTTTAAGAAAAAATAATGTCCGCCATCTTGGATTTCAAAATGGATGTCATTTTCGTAATCGGAACCCCGAGGAACCCTGGAGATGACACCCATATCGATTTTTAAGAAAAAATAATGTCCGCCATCTTTGATTTCAAAATCACAAAATGGACGTCATTTTCGTATCCGGAACCCCGAGGAACCTCGGAGATGACACCCATATCGATTTTTAAGAAAAAATAATGTCCGCCATCTTGGATTTCAAAATGGATGTCATTTTCGTAATCGGAACCCCGAGGAACCTTGGAACCCATATCGATTTTTAAGAAAAAATAATGTCCGCCATCTTGGATTTCAAAATGGATGTCTCTCGTAATCGGCATCCCGCGGACCCTTAAAAATAATTAAACAATCTGACTACAGGATTCAAATGTAATCTAATACACATGAATGCAGACAAACATATGGGTCAAACTGAGATCCTCTTTTTTAACTCGAATTACGTTAATCTTCTCCTAAGTGTAACAAATTATTTTCTGAAAACCGCATCAAAATCGGTTCAGCCAAACGCGAGATAATCGCGGACAAACATAAATACTTATATACTTAGATATATACATACATTACTCCTTTTTTAACTTACAAGACAAAAACGCACACCAAACCACATGAACTGCGGAAAATCAAATCAAATCACTCACTGCTGCGCTGCGACTACCGCGACGCGAGTCAAATGCGAGTGACATATAAACAAAATCGTACGTAAAATCAAAATCGCAACACAGAACGACTCATTCTATCTCTGTCAAACTCAAATTAAACGGTTAATTTTGTTAAACAGAAACGGAATTTGCTAAATAACGGTATTATGTGAATAACGTTATAATACCTGTAGAGGACAACCGCGTCCGACGGCTATCGGCTACAAGGGCACTCCGAAACTCAGGGATGAGTTATGGAGCGAAGTGGACTGTAGGCTAAGGTAAACGAAACGGACGAAACGAAAACGCAAACTAAAAATCAACGATATATATTTACACAAAATTAACAAAAAACAACAACGGATCGGAAACACTTAAATTAACACTTAACTAATATAGTCTCTGTCTACTGAATTTAAATACTAATCGCGGACCGATGGTACTACGCTAAACACTGATAAACTAAATTCGCGGACCGATGGTACTACGCTACTAAATACAAAGATGGTTAACGCTCAGAAGTAAGGTGGAGAAGTCATTCTATACAAAACTGATCGTCCTTTTATTTGATTCGACTCTAAGACCAGGGGGACGCCCGCCCTATCTTTTCATATTAATTTACTTATAGTTATACAAGACTTAGCTTAAAACTAACTTATTTTACAGATTGACGCTGTTTGAATTTATAATATTTAATATATGTTTACGTCGTGGGAGCTCCCGTCAGATTGTTAGGTGCAAAAATACCTAGAGATTCTTTGTTCCCGGCAGCGAATTTACAAAAGCTATACTATTTCAGTCACGACTCAGATTGTAATCGGGGAGCTTTTGTTTACGCATATTAGTCAACAAAATCTATACCGTTACGGTAAAAAGTAGTCACTCAAATGTATTAGCTTTTTGCTTACATTCTTTCAAGTATTATTTACGACAAAACCTAGTCGAGTTCGGTAACGTCTATATCGAGCAAGCGTGCAGCGGTAGCGGATGGCGAAGCGGCAGAACCGAACTGCTACCAGTAAACTAGATTAATGGGTTAGGTTATGTTAGAACTGCGACCACAACAGCGCGCGAGCCGAGCGAGCGAAGCGAGCGTACCGCGGCAGCGGTCGGCGAAGCGCCAGAACCGAGCTGCTACCAGTAAAGTAGGTTAGGTTAGAACTGCGCTATTACAACAGCGCTCCTCCTGATATAAATTCAACTATTTTATCATGATTTCACACTAAATAATGCCCTAAAAATAAGTGTCTGAAATAATTCTATAAGTAAAAAAGAAGCTTAGGTATAGTTAAGTAATTTGTATGAACGGTAATTCATTTAATACAATCGGAGTCGGTCGTTACTAAAATATTATTCAAGTTTTAGATCGCAACAGACTAGCTTTTGTAGCAGCAATATCGCTATGAGTTTAGTTCACAAAGTCTATACGATTTCAGTAAATTTCTGTACTGTACCAGATTAGGGTTTTGTTAAGTTTTGTCCCAACAAAAGCTAATCCGGTTCAGTTCGCATCTGAACTCTATCAGTATAGCTTTTGTAAATTCGCTTCCCGGCAAGAGGCCGTCTCGCTCGCACCGTCCGAGATATACACCTGCCTTATCTCTCTTATGGCGCTGCGCGCTGCGCGTCCGCTTATTTTCGGCGTTGTGGTGCTCTCGGACGGTTGCGGCCGGGACGCGAATTTACAAAAGCTATACTATTTCAGTCACGACTCAGATTGTAATCGGGGAGCTTTTGTTTACGCATATTAGTCAACAAAATCTATACCGTTACGGTAAAAAGTAGTCACTCAAATGTATTAGCTTTTTGCTTACATTCTTTCAAGTATTATTTACGACAAAACCTAGTCGAGTTCGGTAACGTCTATATCGAGCAAGCGTGCAGCGGTAGCGGATGGCGAAGCGGCAGAACCGAACTGCTACCAGTAAACTAGATTAATGGGTTAGGTTATGTTAGAACTGCGACCACAACAGCGCGCGAGCCGAGCGAGCGAAGCGAGCGTACCGCGGCAGCGGTCGGCGAAGCGCCAGAACCGAGCTGCTACCAGTAAAGTAGGTTAGGTTAGAACTGCGCTATTACAACAGCGCTCCTCCTGATATAAATTCAACTATTTTATCATGATTTCACACTAAATAATGCCCTAAAAATAAGTGTCTGAAATAATTCTATAAGTAAAAAAGAAGCTTAGGTATAGTTAAGTAATTTGTATGAACGGTAATTCATTTAATACAATCGGAGTCGGTCGTTACTAAAATATTATTCAAGTTTTAGATCGCAACAGACTAGCTTTTGTAGCAGCAATATCGCTATGAGTTTAGTTCACAAAGTCTATACGATTTCAGTAAATTTCTGTACTGTACCAGATTAGGGTTTTGTTAAGTTTTGTCCCAACAAAAGCTAATCCGGTTCAGTTCGCATCTGAACTCTATCAGTATAGCTTTTGTAAATTCGCGGCCGGGACAAGTTAAGTGAATTTACTTTATTTAGCATAATAAATGATTCTACAAAGATTTTAAATTAATCTAAAAAAAATCCCTAAATTTTGCATCCAATGTAAACAAAGATGACTCATCTGTTTTCGTCTACGAATGGAAAGTTTATGATGAATCATCTTTGTTTTGATTCTAAGTCTGAACGTAGTCTTTATTAAGACATGACGGGAGCTCGGTATAATAAATGATTTTACACATATTTTAATAAGTTTGCCGCTTGTACGGGCGAAAATCTTATATCTAATGGAATTGAAATATTTATTCATTTATTCTCTTAAAAATTAGACGTTTTGCAGGGCTGTCCGTAACAGACTCCCCCCGTCGAACTGCCGCGTAGACTCGGGTTGCATGGGGAGGACAGCCAGCTTCCGTACAGGGCGCCGAAACACGCCGCCCTTGGTGCGCACGTCCGCGTTCCGCACCTCGCCGTCGGGACCCGGATATGTCGCTTCGATGATCCCGCGTGGCCAGACGTTGCGTGGCAGCGTGTGGTCGGCGATGACCACGCAGTCGCCTGGCTGGATCTGTCGCTCTGCTCCCGACGGCGATGATTGTCTGGGCGCGAGCGTCGGCAGATACTCCCGTATCCACCGCGCCCAAAATTGATCGGCGAGCGCCTGGCTGGCCCGCCAAGTGCGGCGGTCGGCCTCCAGGCATGGGCCGATGATGGGTGTCGCCGTCAAGCGAACAGAAAGTGGTTGGGCGTAAGCGCCTCCTCGTCCCCCGGGTCCACGGAGACGTGTGTGAGCGGCCGGGCGTTGACGGTCGCCTCGGCCTCGGCGAGCAGCGTCATGAGCACCTCTTCTTTAGGCGCCTTGGTGTGCAGCGTTGTCGTGAGCGCGGTCTTGATCGACCGCACTAGCCGCTCCCAGGCGCCTCCTTGATTCGGCGCGCCGGGTGCGATGAAGCGCCACTCCAGGCCGCGCTGTAGTCTGTAGCTCTGGAGTGCGGGCAGCCATTCTTCGTAGGCCGCCCGAAGCTCGACGTCTGCGGCCCGGAAACATGTAGCGTTGTCGCTCCACATCTGGCGCGGCCAGCCGCGCCTCGCCGCCAGTCGTCGTAGCGCCATGATCGCGGAGTCCGTCGACAGCGTGTGCACTATCTCCAAGTGCACGGCGCGGGTGGTCAGGCAGGTAAATAGCGCCACCCAGCGCTTCTCGCGGCGGCGGCCGATAGTGACCCACACGGGACCGAAGTAGTCGGTTGCCGCGTAGGTGAACGGTCGATGGTGTGGCTCGACGCGGGCTAGCGGCAGGTCCCCCAGTGCCGGTACTCGGGGTTGCGTGCGGCGCAGGATGCACGTCCGGCAGGCGTTCGCGACGGCTCGTACCGTCGGCCGCAGCCTCAGCACCCAGTGTTGTTGCCGGACGTCGTTCACGACGCGCTCGTTGTTGGCGTACGCGGCCCTCTCGTGCTCGCGCTGCAGCCACAGCCGCACGAACGGATTGCGGCCGTCAAGTATGGCCGGCGTCTTGTTGATGTAGGCGGGCGCGGCGTTGATTCGCCCGCGCATTTTCAGCAGGCCGTCTTCGTCGATGAAGGGATCGAGCTTGTATAGACGGCTGCGTCGGTTGATGGGCTCGTCTCGGGATAGCGCCCGTAGCTCCTCCGGGAAGGCTTCGCGTTGCGACTGCTGAAGCCACATGTGCTCGGCTTGCTTCATGTGTTTCAGCTGTAGTCCCGTGGGCCGCTTCGTTTTCAGGCGCTCCGCGAACTGAAGCAGTCGCGCCGTCGCGCCTATCAGCCGGTTGTATTGGGAAAACCGGCTGATGTCAGGCAGCGGTGATGTCCACACGCTTGTAGCTGCGACTTGATGCGGCTGGGCTTCCATCGTTTCTTCTGTGGGCGGCGCCGGCGTCTCCTGTGGCCACTCCGCTTCAGGCTGCCACAGGAATTCGGGTCTGGCGTACCATCGGGCGCCTATGTCCAGGCGACGCGCGCTGTCGGCCCTCGTAGCGTCGTCGGCGGGATTTTTCTTTGTAGGCACCCATCTCCATTGCTCCGTTTCAGTGATTTCAGCGATTTCACCGAGTCGGTACGCGACGTAGGCGCTGTAGCGGCGTGCGTCGTCGCGCACCCAATGTAGGACGGTCCGACTGTCTGTCCATAGGACCGTCGCGTCGATGGTGACTCGGTGCTCGTGCGCGATGCTTTTTGCCAGCCTCGCTCCAATTAGCGCCGATTGTAGCTCGAGTCGTGGGATGCTCTGCTGTCGGGTCGGCGCCACTTTCGCCTTGGCCTCTACGAGGCTGACGTGTGTCTCTCCGTCGACTTCTATTCGCCAGTAGGCGACGGCTGCGCAGGCTTGCGAGCTGGCGTCTACGAAGATGTGTAGCTCGCGTCTCGTGGCTCCCCCCGTTAGAGTGTACGGGCGGGGTAGGCGTAGCGCTGCTACGGACTCCAGTCCGCGTAGCCACGTAGCGAACTCGGCGGCTTCTTCAGGCGGCAGCGTAGAGTCCCAGTCGAGTTTGAGCTCCCACAGCCTCTGAAGTTGTATTTTCGCCGTCACGGTGTAGTGCGCCAAGAGTCCGATTGGATCGTAGATACTCATGACGGCGCTCAGCATTTCTCGCTTCGTCGGAGTGCGGCGTAGCTCACGCACCTCCGTCGGGACCCGAATCATTTTCGTATTGAAGCCGAGTGTGTCTGTGTTCGGGTCCCACATCAGCCCGAGTATCTTCTGGCTCTTGTCGCCACCTAGCTGCGCGGGCGTTGTGGCTCGGAGCTCCGTAGGTAGCGACTGTATGAGTTTAGTCGCATTGGAGCTCCATCCGCGCAGCAAGAATCCGCCCAGTCTGTGTGAGGCGGCGACTTCTAGGGATTTTTCGCAGGCCTCCTCTTCAGTTTGAAAGCTCGAGACGAAGTCATCCATGTAGTGGTTTTCAGTGATCTCTCGTACAGCCAACGGGTGTGTCTGCGCGTTCTCTTCGGCGTTATGATCCCGCACGCTGTGGGCCAGGAACGGACTGCTCGCCGCACCGAAGAAAATCGACGTCAGCTGGTACACGGTCGGAGGTCGCGATCTGTCGGCGCCTCTCCATAAAAACATCTGTGACGGCCGGTCCTCTTCTCTAAGTTTGATTTGTAGGAACATCTCCGCGATGTCGGCCGTCACGGCGTAGGCTCCTTCTCTGAAGCGGTATAGTATGCCCAGTATTGAGCGCAGCTTGTCGGGTCCCTCCAGTATGTAGTCATTCAAGCTGCGGCCTTGTGAGGTGGCCGCAGCGTCGAATACAAGCCGGATGCGTCCAGGCTTATTCGGGTTCGTAACCGCGATGTGGGGCAGGAACCATGTAGTGCTGCTCGGCGCCGGCACCGTCCGCTCGGCGTATTTCTTCTCTATTAAATTTTCTATCTCCTTTGTGTAGGCTTCAGCAAACTGCGGGTCGCGGTCCATCTTCTTCTCGATGCCTTGTAACCGCTGTAGGGCCATGTTGTACGTCGGCGGCATGTTAGGGTTGTCGTCGCGCCATAGCTGCCCGACTTCATAGCGTGGGCCGTCGACTCGCCGTACAGTGTTGTTGAAGATTGCGATAGCCCGCTCGTCTCGCGGGGTAGTCTTCTTTGCTGCCGTTATCCCCAATGAGTCGATGTCGAAGTAATTCTTCAGTTGCGCATTGAGGTCGTCGTCTCGAACGGCGTAGCAATGTTGAACGGCCTCTTCTTGATTTCTCCGAATGATTTTCGGCGCCGTTCCAAACACCACCCAGCCCAATGGAGATAGGAGGGCGGCGGGTTCATTGATTCTGCCCACGCAGATCTCGTACGGCAGCATCAGATGCCAATTGTCGGCTCCGATGAGTATGCGTGGGCGAGCTTCGTCGTAGCAGGCGGCACCCATGTCAGCGAGATGCGGGAACTGCGTGACGTATCTTCTATCGGCTCGTTGTGCGCGGAGGCTCAGATCATCCACGGTACGCAGCATTATAGGGTGTGCTGGACCGCCTGTCTGGCTGCGCACGTGAGCGTGTACTCGACGGCTCTTCTGCTCGGTAGCCATCGATCCCACGCCTTGTATGTGTAGGCGTGTGGTGGCGCCGTTGGCGCCGATCTCGTTCGCGAGGCTCTCTTCAACGAGCGAGATTGTTGAGCCCTGGTCCATCAGAGCGTAGGCCAGCGTCTCGCCGTGGGGCCCGCCGATGATGATTGGGATAATCTTCAGAAGCACGGTCGAAGTGGTACGACCGAACTCCGCAGTGCTCGCCGTAACTTCATGTGTGCACGCCGTCGTCTCGGGTGCGTCCGTAGTTGCGTGCGTAGCAGGTTGGCGCCGCGACGCCATTGTATGATGCGTAGTAGGGATTGCAATCCGGATTATTCGAAGTTCGAAAATCCGGATTTTATAGCCGTTCATGATCCGTTTTTAAATTCGGATTTTCGAAGTCAGAAATCCGAATTTTCGAATTTTATAAATATCACTCAACCACCGTATAATATCCAATATTTCATTTATTCTAATTTTATTTATTAAATGACTTAAGGGCATTTCTCCGAGCGTTTAAAACGCCTGACGTGTCGTGGCCGTCAATATCTCCGAAGTCCCGCAAGCTTTCATTTTTAACCCCCGACGAAAAAGAGGGGCGTTATAAGTTTAACATGTGTATCTGTGTGTCTGTCTGTGGCATCGTAGCTCCCAAACGGATGGACCAATTTGAGTGCGGTTTCGGGATCTCAGCCAATATTGAAGCCAAGAATTCAAATTTTTGGTTAAATGTTAAGTTTTATTAGCATTTTCCATATCACTCACTAACTGAGGGTCTCATGATAACCAGCTACTATAATTTGCTATCTTAGATCTGAAGATGACCGTTGGAACTCCTAATCACCACATGATAAACCCATGGTTTTTGAGCTCGTCTGATTGGTCTTGATGATTAATAACGTTTGTGTAAGAAAGTACAGTCAGTAAAAAACTGAGTACCAGAAAAAAGTCACAGTACTGACCAACTGCAGTTTCTAAGTCTTTGCCATTCTACTAAAGCTGAATTTTCATTAGGACTATTGAACAGTTTCCTTTGATTGAGGTCACAAATAGCAACACGTAGCAAGGTTTTAACGCGATTTAAGGCCACGTAAGCTTTAGCAAAAGTATTCTTGCCTAAGGGAATTACAGTTTTTAGGACTTTTTTCTTTTGATGTTAGTTTTTAGGATAGTTTGTCACGTCGGGGGTTTTTAAATTTTTAATTGTTGTTATTATGCAGCAAATTGTACAGTCAGTTAGTCAATATTAGACTGCCAAAAAATGACCCAGAAGCTGGCGCTGGCGGCACTTCTGAGTTATTGACGTCCACGACACGTCAGGCGTTTCAAACGCTTTGAGAAGTGCCCTTAAAGTGATATTAATACGATGTACTTCTTACCCCCGCTTGATTCACACTCTTATATATGCATGCTCTTAGGTCGTTACTCGTCTTTCTATTCGTTTTCGTTAATTCGCCGAGCGCTGACGTAATTATAAAAACGAGTGCTTTACCTATTTTGCACTCATTTTTGAAATTTGAACGCACCTTCTACTTGCGGCGAGCCAAGCTGCAGCGCGGCTTTTCAAGAAGCTGTTTTATTCATTTTATAGCATGAGAACTTTTTATTCATTCAAATAAAGTATCTTTTTTTAGCGAATAAGAAAAAGTGGCAAAATTCGAATTTTATTCGAAGTTCGGATTTCTGTGGGCGAAAAATTCGAAAATTCGGATTGGGTAAAATGCATTCGAATTTGCAATCCCTAATGCGTAGCGGCTTGATGTGGCGGAGCGGTGGGCCCAGCTCTCGGCGTCGCGACGACTTGCTCAGTCGCGTATGGGGCCGGCGCGTACGGATAGGGCGCGTACGGGACGGCGTGTTGCATCGGGATATACGGCGCTGGGGCGTTCGGCGTATATGGTTGCTTCGTTGTTGGCGAGCCCGCTTCAGAGTGTAGCAGGCGGTGATGCGGGTAAGTGCACCCGGGAACACCGCAGCCGCGGGCGCGGCACTGGTCGCGGCGATGCCGGCGGTCCAGGCATTTGAAGCAGACTCTGTTGTTGAGGACCCAATCCCATCGGGCTCCGACTGTCATGTTGAGTATCTTGCGACATTCTGTAGTGCGATGAGCGCCGCCGCAGCATAGGCAGGCGTCGGCGTGCTCTGTGGTGTAGGTCTGCGCTCGATCTTTGAGAGGGCGTCGTACGGCTCCTCTTCCGGCGCCGCTGCTTGTTGCTCGATTGTCTGGGACGCGCTGCGATCCCCGTAGCTCGGCGGCGGGCGTCGGTCTTCGTGTCGGGGCCTTGGCGTGGGAAAATTCCATTTCCGCATCGCTCTCCTCCAGCAGGAATTCCGCCATGAGCATGAGTTCGCTCTCGGCGGAAGAAAGGCGCTCCTTGGCGTAGGAGCACCATCGGCTGCGTAAGTGCGGGCTTAGGCGCTCCGTCACTTCTCTGATTAGCAGCGGGTTGGCGCCGTAGCTACGGCGATCGAGGTCCACCAGTGTCGAGACGATGTTCATGACCTTGATGGCAAAATTGTTGAGATCGATGGCGCTCGGTCCCAATGGCGGCATCCTCTTCAGCTCTTCAATGGCTCGGTCGATGAGGTCAGTCCGCCCGAAGTTTTTCTTCAGTACTCGTATGATGAGTTCGGGGCGGGTCGACGAGGCAAGTATGTGTTGTACGCATTGCCTCGCCTCTCCCTTCAGGCTGTGGCGCGGGCGCACGACGTTCTCAAATGGCGAGAATTTGTAGCGCGTAGTGCTCTCGGTGTAGCCGTTGTAAAATGTGAGCCACTCGCTCGGCTCCCCGGAGACTGAGCGTTAACCATCTTTGTATTTAGTAGCGTAGTACCATCGGTCCGCGAATTTAGTTTATCAGTGTTTAGCGTAGTACCATCGGTCCGCGATTAGTATTTAAATTCAGTAGACAGAGACTATATTAGTTAAGTGTTAATTTAAGTGTTTCCGATCCGTTGTTGTTTTTTGTTAATTTTGTGTAAATATATATCGTTGATTTTTAGTTTGCGTTTTCGTTTCGTCCGTTTCGTTTACCTTAGCCTACAGTCCACTTCGCTCCATAACTCATCCCTGAGTTTCGAAGTGCCCTTGTAGCCGATAGCCGTCGGACGCGGTTGTCCTCTACATTGTTTGGTCCTTCGAACCGGATCGGAATTAGTTTAGGTTCGTGTGTGTAGTTGGAAAAGTGCGGTTTTCCAAACGTTCAAGATGGTTTTAACGCGAAGGAATAAGAGTGAGGAGAGTGCGCGCTCGCAGCGTGAGCGCACCCAAGCTGCAGTCGACCTACAACGGTTCACGGTGACAAATGTTGCAGTCACGCACTCACCGCCCGCTGCCCAGGCCCGGCCGGGCCATTCGGGACTGCAATTCCAAACCGACTCACCAGAGTCCCCCGCTGAAGAAGCTCCAATTTCGCCACCAACCGACACATCGGCGTGGCGCAGCGAACTGGAGAAACGGCTGTCGAAGAGCGCCGAGCGCTTCGACCAATCACAGCGCACCGCGCCGGCCGCGCACGCCGGCCAATCGCAGCACTCCGCACCGGCCGACCAATCAGTAAGTTTGTTAAGGTTTAGTTATATACTTTTAATTTTATATTTTTCCATTATAACCTCCTCCCGTAAAAAAAAAAGTGATTTCAGCGTTTTTGAAAATTCAACCCCTGAGGCGGTAAAAAGGAGGTTGATAGTTTGTATCGAGATCAAACATTTTTTTGAGCGCAGGACTTGAAACTTTGTGTAAGGGCATATTATCAGAATACAAGAAAAGTGAATTCGTTTTTGAAAATTCAGGTGGTGAAAAAGGGGTTGAAAATTTGTTTGAAGATCAAATATTTATTTTGAGTGCGGGACTTGAAACCTGAGTTCATAATGATTCCGCGTGATTAGAGCAATTTAGCCGAAAAAAAAACTAAAAAGAGGCCAAGAGCGAGTCGAACTCGCTTACGAAGCTCGGTACCATTACGTATAAAATGGCAAAAAAACACGTTTATTGTATGGGAGCAGCACTTCAATATTTATTATTATTTATTTTTTGTTGAATTACAGTAACCAACATCAAAATCAACGACTTGCAAAAAAATAAAAGCAATTTCAACATTGTTTAGATCTGAAAATAATATAATAAAGATGTAAACTGTTCAAGATAAGATTCCGGACGAAGTCGCGGGCAACAGCTAGTTATACTATATATATATATATATTTGTATTTTTTTGATATGACATAATTGATTACGTTTATTAGTACGGCATTGCAATGTCAGCGTCAGCTTAATTTAGAAACTCGGTCAGGTTATAGAATCAATGGTTCAATGTTCAGCTGCGGACTTTTTATTTTTACGGCTTTATAAATAGTACCTATTGCAGTGAATTTAGTAAATAATAAAAACAACACATTCACTGACACACGTATAATTTATTTGTTTAATGGTACAAAATTACGAATTTGTCGATAATTTACACTGGAGCTCACTTCAGCACACGTTTAACACCGAAATCAAAACACACAGATATTAATGGGTAAAATTAACAAATAATCTTAAATTTATACTTTAGGTTTTTCTAGGGGTTGAATCAAAATGATTAAGTTTCTCGCGACAAATTTAAGAAGAATTATACTGCAATTAAACGAAAACCAGTCAAAATTCTCTCACGTGAAAGGATTTTGGCTGGGCTGAGAATTTTGACTGGGCTGGCGATTAAAAACGGTTGCATGAATTGTTGAAAGGCTGGTGAAGAGTGAGGTATGGCTGATGGATGTTATGATTATGGTCGAAAAAATGCAGTAAAAGAAAATATGTGCCCGACGAACGAGGCTTTCGGAATTTAGAGGTAGACTACGAACAAAAAAGCTTTGTCCGCATTAAAATCAAATAAGCATTATGATCACAACTCGATACAGTTAATTAAAACTAACAATTAAATATCAAATAATTTTGAATTGGTTTTGGCCGAATATTACACTAAAATTAAATTATCCTAAATGCACCGAACCGCTCGAAGATGTGCGCGCACCAGTCGCGCCGTGCGCGTCGATGACACCAACCTTCTGTAAGCCCTCAAGGGCAGGACTCGTACATTGGACGGCAGGTTAAATAAACAAACCCGTTCAGGTCTGACGGGCACTGGATGGAGAACTGTGGCTCCCAGTCGCAATCAGATCGTGCTAGACGCACACACAGGATCACACGCCGGCCGGCAAGAGAACCAAGCACTCGGCGCACCGCTTGCAGCCGTTACATGAACTGCACCGCACAGACCCTCAGAAAAATATGGGGAGGGCTCCTTATGGGATCACAAAAACGTGGACACAAACTGTATTACTCGGATCGCAAAACGTCGATAAAAACTGTAGTACTCCGGTCAAAATACTTGAAAACTCAAGCAATTATATTAATAAGATGCTTCTTCTCTCAAACTCAAAATCTCCAAAAATCACATTCCTTCAACCAATTTTTTCCTTGACAGAAACCCAAAGAACGAACGAAAAACTATTTTTTTGAAATTCAAATATATAAGAAAAAATACTAAAATGACAGTTTGCCACGAACTAACAAGGCTACCTAAGGAACTAACGAACGAAACTCGTACAATTGAGAATAGCGACACCTAACGGGAACGGAGTGAACAATTTCCGAAAGCATGCAATCTACCAAGTGAAACCAAAATTCATGCAAGCTAAGACATTAGAAAAAGAGTACAACTCGTCTGTAACAGATGGCGCTGTGCCGTGATGAATTTAAATAAACAACGGATTAGTAAAAAGAAGTACTTAAACCGTAGCGTAATGCTACACTATCTACTAGATTAAGTACTTATTACTGAGGCACTACAATGTAAGCGAAACGTGATTTGCTATGAGCAGTAATTACTTAGTCTAACTCGCTCTGTCGACTGATACCATAGTCACAAATACGCATCTTTATTATTGTATTTCTATATTTTGTTTTTTTTACTGTAAATTTTGTTCCTCCTACATTGGAATAAGTTCCTGAACTCTATAGTTTATGACCTAGTGTCCGTGTCTTTTTTTGAAACTTTTTTTTTTTAGCTAGACTTGAAACTTTGTAGAAAGATAACTTATTCAAAAACACAAAAAGTACTTTCAGCGTTTTAGTAAATTTCACCCCTAAGGGAGTTAAAAAGGGGTGCAAAGTTTGTATGGGGAAATCCGCTAATCTATATATATAAATGCAAGTGTCCTGACTGACTGACTCATCAAAAGGCCAAGAGCGAATCGGACTCGCGTACGAAGGGTTCGTTACTATTTCGTATACAATTTCAAAAAAAAGCACGTTTAGCAATTTCAACATAACTTAGATCTGAAAATAATATTTAAAGATGTAAAATTTTCAAGATAAAGGTTCCACGCGGACGAAGTCGCGGGCAACAGCTAGTACTTAATATAGACGCGTATTTCACCTAGAGATGTGCCGTTCTTGAGAAAGTTTCCCGATTTGTATGGGTAATGTTTTCGAAACGTTATTTCCCCACACTTTCACCTGACCGCAAATAGATAGTACCTACCTACATGACGAGTTAGTTTCTTCACTGTATGAATGAATGTTCATGCGGATACTTACTCACCATTTATAATAATTAATAGCCAAAGACGTCCAGAGCCCTTCCATCCGCTGCATGAAGTCGAAAGGCGGAGCCGTTGTCGAGGTGAAGCTGATCACGTATGCTGGATTCGAATCCTCTCCCATAGCGGACAACGCAAGACTATGGATCTCCATAGTCGACACCCAAATTAGAGGGCAGTTGAAGACGGTCATAAACCTAGAAGAAACGATATTATCATGTGTAAGTTTAATCAT
This sequence comes from Apotomis turbidana, assembly GCA_905147355.2. Taxonomy (NCBI): domain Eukaryota; kingdom Metazoa; phylum Arthropoda; class Insecta; order Lepidoptera; family Tortricidae; genus Apotomis; species Apotomis turbidana. Next base: position 37,676,178 of record LR990281.1, read on the forward strand.
CACTTCAGATTCAGAAACCTTGATAGTACGTTAGTATTTTTTAATTAAAATAGAATCAGATAAGTGAAGTGTTGTTGGAAAGTTTTAAACCATGAAAATTTTAAGCTACGCACCAAAAGCGACAGTAAGAGTATTTAGAAAAAATCGTGTTTGAATTTGGCACCATACTACAACGAGAACTTTTTTGGTAACACGTGCCAAATTCCACCAATCACACCGCAAGATTATTAGATTTCGCAAGATTCGATCCAACCGGTGGCAAATTCCACCAATCTATCGAAAGAAATCGATCCTGTTCTCAAAAAATTGCGCTGGTTCTAGCCATCACCTTGAATGTTGAAAAATCTTTACTTACCCGCAATACAACTCGATGAACACCCAATCCGCGATGACGAGGTCGAACTGCTCCGTGGGGTCCAGCATCAGCCGCTGAACGTTCTCGTGGTACACCGTCGCGTTGCTCGTGGCCAAGGTTAGCTCAAACAATTTCATTATCGCCAATTGCGGTATTTCGTTGTTCATCAGCTTCGACAAATTCAGTAGTTCATCTATAACATTCACGCGATTTAAGTAAGAACTGGTTAGAAGGTGATCTGTTGGGAAGGTGGCCTGCTGAGAAGGTGACCAGCTGAGAACAAGACGTCTCTCGAAATTGACACGAAACGAAGATGGCCTGCTGAGACATGACGTTTCTCGAAATTTACACAAAACGAAGTTGACCTACTAAGTAACTGACTAGCTGAGGACATGACGTTCTTCGAAATTGTCAGAAAGTGAAGTTGATCTGCCGAGAAGGTGACGAACCGAGAACATGACATTGCTCGAAATTGACTCAAAACGAGGATGACCTGGCTCGCCTAAAGGTACTTTACATGATATATTTTAATTTCAAACCACACAGTACAAAAATAAAGAAGCTATAACAAACTCTACACACAACTAGACTAATTCTCTGAAGTGCGCCGGGGACGGGCGGCATATCAGACGGCGGTAATGAGAGGGTTTCTCGGGACAAACGAATACGCACATGTTCAAGGGTATACAAAGGAGATAAAAAAAGGGGAATGAGCTTATTTTATTACATATTAATATGGTAAATGGTAATAAATAAAAGAAAGGTAACAGATTTTCGCTGTCATGCATACTATTTGACTTATCCGACATTTAACAAACAAAACCGGCTTCGGGACAACCCACCTTGATGTGAAATTTAATTTTAGCTATTGCCCGAGGTAGACAAAGGCGAGCTGTTTTTTAGAAGAAATAGTACTTTATTATTTAAACTTTCTGCACCTGCGTTTTCAGTCTTGCCATCAAAAAATACTGCTTGGAAAATTGACCCAGATGTAACAACGAGCACTTGCAGCAAATATATGTAAAAACTATGAAAATTCATATGTACTAAATAATTAGGTTAGATGCATCACCTACAATTTTTCTTTTTTGCCCTTAAGGTGTAGGTACTGGTAGATAATTAAGTATGTTTCATTCGATATATGCCTTCATATTGGCTTGAGAAATAGTAGAAATTCACGAATGTTAAATATATAGAATATCAAATACTTACTTGCTGGAAAATGGGCGATGTTTGACGATACGTCAATTTGTCGTAAACTTTCAGGCGGATCCATAACAGGGGCTGGAGTTATATACGTCACCTGAAATATAAAACATATGTTATAAGCCTCGCATGTCTGAAGTAACACCAGTCACACCACCACCGCCAGTCGACGCATACTTGCGCCTTGTATAACGGTGAAGCCAGGTGAGCGTAATTTGAGTCGCGTAGTTTCGGTCGCGCCATACATCATGTCACGTGATCACGTCACACTAAGTATGGCGCGACTGAAATTACGTGGCTTCATCCTAAGGCAAGTTTTGTACAGTTGAAATAAATAGACATGAACTAACGTGATGCCCGGCGTTGAGCAGGTGGCGCACGAAGCCCTCGCCCAGGTTTGTGTGGCTGGTGACGGGCACGGGGAACACCAGCAGGATCCTATAAGCCTCGCATGTTACCAGGAACACCAGCCCCACCATCACCACCGCCAGTCGATGCATACTTGCTGACTCGCTTCCCGTTTGTATTCGTTGTCAAATGATTTTTCTGGCTTAAATAAATAAAACACAATCACTACATAGTATTAAACAAAATCGCTTCCTGCTGTATGTCTGTCTGTAGTATGCCGTCCCTATATACGCTTAGATCTTTAAAACTACGCAACGGATTTTGATGCGGTTTTAATAGATAGATTGATTCAAGAGGAAGGTTTATATGTATAATACATGCATAATTTATCAGGACGGCACCCGTGCGAAGCCGGTAATATTTGTATTTTTTTGATATGACATAATTGATTACGTTTATTAGTACGGCATTGCAATGTCAGCGTCAGCTTAATTTAGAAACTCGGTCAGGTTATAGAATCAATGGTTCAATGTTCAGCTGCGGACGTTTTATTTTTACGGCTTTATAAATAGTACCTATCTACTAGATTAAGTACTTATTACTGAGGCACTACAATGTAAGCGAAACGTGATTTGCTATGAGCAGTAATTACTTAGTCTAACTCGCTCTGTCGACTGATACCATAGTCACAAATACGCATCTTTATTATTGTATTTCTATATTTTGTTTTTTTTACTGTAAATTTTGTTCCTCCTACATTGGAATAAGTTCCTGAACTCTATAGTTTATGACCTAGTGTCCGTGTCTACAGTCCGTAAGATTTGTATGTGCCAAGGTGTCTACAGCACAGCAGCTGGAGGTAAATTATATCGATATACTTAATGACCTTTGATATGTTGTAATCTGTGACTCGTGTCTAAGCGATGATGTATACATCATCGCTTACAAATGAAGTGCTTAGTTTAACCTGTTTACCGCCAATGCCGTGATACTTCACACGATATGATGATGCGCTCGAGAAGTTGCCTGTGGGTACGCTCATTGGCGAACATGTGGTGAACAAAAAACACTTTGTAGTTTACCATGATGATGATAATCCTCGTAAGTAGACGTATCCATCGACGGCGAAAACCTAGCTGATAAGAACATTGAAATTTACGTTTGCTTACGAATGGCAAGCCCAAATTTGGTTTAGAATGTACGGCAGCATGTAGCACAGTATAGTTCGCCACCATGGTTTATAAGTATGGTGGTAGAAGGGCTTGAGGCTGGGTTTTTTGGAGATGACGTTTCATATTTGTGTCGTTTTCAAGCAAAGCTGCGCAAGTCAGTAGTAACGTAGGTAGGTACGTAAACTTTAGTTTACTATAAGCACCTATAAGTAAGGAAATAAGTCAACGCACGTGCTTATGGTAAGCAACATAGTGGTAGGTACCTAACTATTACCATTTGCTTGAAAACGGCACAATATGTGTGTCTAGAAATCGGGACGACACTACAATTATTGCTAGGTACTTTTTAATTTCTACTATTTCTTGTCGGACTGTACTTATTTGTCGGGTGAGTTGGACTTAGGTAATGATAATGAACTAATTAGTATAGTTACATGTAATGTAATCATCTGCATCTGAACTTGATCTGCCGTCATTGAATGACTGTTTGTTTACGTAAATGCATATAAGAACGTCACCTATGATTAGATTATGATTTACTCTACTTACTTAGTGTAACAGACATTGTGTTTTATTGATGGCATGTGTTAGATATTTCTTACAAAGTGTGTAAATAGATACGCGTTATCTAAGTTCTCTTGGATACAATGGTGAACCCTTTCTTTTCTCCGCTTTATTTTTTTCGTAATAATATCGCATAGTAAAATCCTAGAATATCCTCAACAATCCTAGAACAATCCTGGGACATCTTCCATTTAATTAAAGTTCTGAATAATTCGGAATAAAAGTTTTGACGACGCGGGTGGCGCAGTTGCAAATATTTGTGTGATGAATTCGAATATTTTGTTATTTCACCCATAGTTAGTACAAGCATTGCTTTAGTTTGTGACTATTTCGATTTGTGTACAGTCCGACTAAAAATAGTAGAAATTAAAAAGTGGCAATACTGTAGTGTCCTCCCTTTCTAATCAATATAAGAAAACGGGGACGACACTACAGAATTGCCACTTTTTAATTTCTACTCTTTTTGGTCGGACTGTAAGATGGTCCTTTAATATATTGATAATGGCGCGGTGTTACCCGCTCACCCCACGGGAACACTAAATGATGAGCCTATGTGTTATTCCAGGGTGTCGGCTAGCTTCATACAAAAATTATCAAAATTGTTCCCGCCGCTTGAGCGTGAAGAAGTAACAAACATACACATAAACACACTCACATATTCGTCTTTATAATAATACTAGCGACCCGCCCCGGCTTCGCACGGGTGCCGTCCTGATAAATTATGCATGTATTATACATATAAACCTTCCTCTTGAATCAATCTATCTATTAAAACCGCATCAAAATCCGTTGCGTAGTTTTAAAGATCTAAGCGTATATAGGGACGGCATACTACAGACAGACATACAGCAGGAAGCGATTTTGTTTAATACTATGTAGTGATTGTGTTTTATTTATTTAAGCCAGAAAAATCATTTGACAACGAATACAAACGGGAAGCGAGTCAGCAAGTATGCGTCGACTGGCGGTGGTGATGGTGGGGCTGGTGTTCCTGGTAACATGCGAGGCTTATAGGATCCTGCTGGTGTTCCCCGTGCCCGTCACCAGCCACACAAACCTGGGCGAGGGCTTCGTGCGCCACCTGCTCAACGCCGGGCATCACGTTAGTTCATGTCTATTTATTTCAACTGTACAAAACTTGCCTTAGGATGAAGCCACGTAATTTCAGTCGCGCCATACTTAGTGTGACGTGATCACGTGACATGATGTATGGCGCGACCGAAACTACGCGACTCAAATTACGCTCACCTGGCTTCACCGTTATACAAGGCGCAAGTATGCGTCGACTGGCGGTGGTGGTGTGACTGGTGTTACTTCAGACATGCGAGGCTTATAACATATGTTTTATATTTCAGGTGACGTATATAACTCCAGCCCCTGTTATGGATCCGCCTGAAAGTTTACGACAAATTGACGTATCGTCAAACATCGCCCATTTTCCAGCAAGTAAGTATTTGATATTCTATATATTTAACATTCGTGAATTTCTACTATTTCTCAAGCCAATATGAAGGCATATATCGAATGAAACATACTTAATTATCTACCAGTACCTACACCTTAAGGGCAAAAAAGAAAAATTGTAGGTGATGCATCTAACCTAATTATTTAGTACATATGAATTTTCATAGTTTTTACATATATTTGCTGCAAGTGCTCGTTGTTACATCTGGGTCAATTTTCCAAGCAGTATTTTTTGATGGCAAGACTGAAAACGCAGGTGCAGAAAGTTTAAATAATAAAGTACTATTTCTTCTAAAAAACAGCTCGCCTTTGTCTACCTCGGGCAATAGCTAAAATTAAATTTCACATCAAGGTGGGTTGTCCCGAAGCCGGTTTTGTTTGTTAAATGTCGGATAAGTCAAATAGTATGCATGACAGCGAAAATCTGTTACCTTTCTTTTATTTATTACCATTTACCATATTAATATGTAATAAAATAAGCTCATTCCCCTTTTTTTATCTCCTTTGTATACCCTTGAACATGTGCGTATTCGTTTGTCCCGAGAAACCCTCTCATTACCGCCGTCTGATATGCCGCCCGTCCCCGGCGCACTTCAGAGAATTAGTCTAGTTGTGTGTAGAGTTTGTTATAGCTTCTTTATTTTTGTACTGTGTGGTTTGAAATTAAAATATATCATGTAAAGTACCTTTAGGCGAGCCAGGTCATCCTCGTTTTGAGTCAATTTCGAGCAATGTCATGTTCTCGGTTCGTCACCTTCTCGGCAGATCAACTTCACTTTCTGACAATTTCGAAGAACGTCATGTCCTCAGCTAGTCAGTTACTTAGTAGGTCAACTTCGTTTTGTGTAAATTTCGAGAAACGTCATGTCTCAGCAGGCCATCTTCGTTTCGTGTCAATTTCGAGAGACGTCTTGTTCTCAGCTGGTCACCTTCTCAGCAGGCCACCTTCCCAACAGATCACCTTCTAACCAGTTCTTACTTAAATCGCGTGAATGTTATAGATGAACTACTGAATTTGTCGAAGCTGATGAACAACGAAATACCGCAATTGGCGATAATGAAATTGTTTGAGCTAACCTTGGCCACGAGCAACGCGACGGTGTACCACGAGAACGTTCAGCGGCTGATGCTGGACCCCACGGAGCAGTTCGACCTCGTCATCGCGGATTGGGTGTTCATCGAGTTGTATTGCGGGTAAGTAAAGATTTTTCAACATTCAAGGTGATGGCTAGAACCAGCGCAATTTTTTGAGAACAGGATCGATTTCTTTCGATAGATTGGTGGAATTTGCCACCGGTTGGATCGAATCTTGCGAAATCTAATAATCTTGCGGTGTGATTGGTGGAATTTGGCACGTGTTACCAAAAAAGTTCTCGTTGTAGTATGGTGCCAAATTCAAACACGATTTTTTCTAAATACTCTTACTGTCGCTTTTGGTGCGTAGCTTAAAATTTTCATGGTTTAAAACTTTCCAACAACACTTCACTTATCTGATTCTATTTTAATTAAAAAATACTAACGTACTATCAAGGTTTCTGAATCTGAAGTGATGATTAAACTTACACATGATAATATCGTTTCTTCTAGGTTTATGACCGTCTTCAACTGCCCTCTAATTTGGGTGTCGACTATGGAGATCCATAGTCTTGCGTTGTCCGCTATGGGAGAGGATTCGAATCCAGCATACGTGATCAGCTTCACCTCGACAACGGCTCCGCCTTTCGACTTCATGCAGCGGATGGAAGGGCTCTGGACGTCTTTGGCTATTAATTATTATAAATGGTGAGTAAGTATCCGCATGAACATTCATTCATACAGTGAAGAAACTAACTCGTCATGTAGGTAGGTACTATCTATTTGCGGTCAGGTGAAAGTGTGGGGAAATAACGTTTCGAAAACATTACCCATACAAATCGGGAAACTTTCTCAAGAACGGCACATCTCTAGGTGAAATACGCGTCTATATTAAGTACTAGCTGTTGCCCGCGACTTCGTCCGCGTGGAACCTTTATCTTGAAAATTTTACATCTTTATTATTTTCAGATCTAAGTTATGTTGAAATTGCTAAACGTGCTTTTTTTTGAAATTGTATACGAAATAGTAACGAACCCTTCGTACGCGAGTCCGATTCGCTCTTGGCCTTTTGATGAGTCAGTCAGTCAGGACACTTGCATTTATATACACGATGATTTTTATTCGGTGATCAGGTACCAACTTTTCTAACTCAGTAATTGATGGCGGTCACATTGAAGTCATAATTACATGAAAACAAACTTTTATTTTTCTAGGATAATTTTTATTTTGAAACCAACTTTGTCTTAAATTCCTTGTCACCGAACTAATCTGTATCGGTGTGCTTACAACCTCTTTAATAATTTAAATATGAATGACAATTTATGAGTAATAACTTGTCATTGTCATTGTCACTATGTCGTGAGTCGTAGAAAATTTCGTAAAATTTCCCACCAAAGCGATGACACTCGACGTAGGTATCGTACTTCAATAATTTAAGTAGGATGACCATGTATCTATTGGTTATAAGTTTTTATTATGTTTTAACTTTTAATTAATTTAACAGTGAGGTAATTGCGCGCGACCTCGCGTATTACGTTTAATTTTAGCTAAATATTAATATTTTTCTACTCCTGATCACCGATTAAAAATCATCGTGTATATAGATTAGCGGATTTCCCCATACAAACTTTGCACCCCTTTTTAACTCCCTTAGGGGTGAAATTTACTAAAACGCTGAAAGTACTTTTTGTGTTTTTGAATAAGTTATCTTTCTACAAAGTTTCAAGTCTCTAGCTAAAAAAAAAAGTTTCCCCCATACAAACTTTGCACCCCTTTTTAACACCCTTAGGGATTGAATTTTTCAAAATCGCTTCTTATCTCTAGCCCACGTTATAAAAGTAACCTACTGTGCAAAAATCAACTCTCTAACATTAGTAGTTTCGGCTGTGCGTTGATGAGTCAGTCAGGACTTCTTCTTTTATATATATAGACTAGCGGCCGCCCGCGACTTCGTCCGCGTAGATTTTTGATGATGACAAAGATATTAAAAAAGGTAAGAAGTAAATTTTATTCTTAGTTAAAATGGTCTCGACATATTACATTTCAAACAGTGGCAGACACTGATTTGCAATTGTTAAAGAATTTTAGAAGATTTTCCAATTAGATTACGGGAATTGTTTGCAGGATGCTTGATACTTATTCCGACAGTTACCTGATGCTTTTAATCTTTGGCAAAAAATGACTCTGCAAGATATAGAGCAACGCATGGATTTGGAGTTAGAAAATGGGGATCTTAGTTATTATGAGTGAGATTTAAAAAATAGTTAAATTTATTTATTTATTTATTTAAATTAGTTACACAGCATAACAGTAAATAAACCAAGGCACTGTGAACTACAAAATTACATTACAAAACAAAAAACTTAAATCTAATTTGATTTAGGCGACGTAACAGCGTGGCTCCGTTGCGTCGTCTGATCTGGTGCAGGATTCAGTTCTCTAAATATCGTAAGGCTGTTAAAACAATCTTAAACTCAGCACTGGAAATCGAGAGATGGAGGCAGTTTAATGAAGACTATCTCTTTCAATAATAATAAATAATAAACTTTATTTCATAACAATAATAAATAATGACCTTTTTTCATAAGAAGGCAGCACTGGTATTTGTTACACGCCGGCCTGGCTATTAAACGAAAAGAGTGGTGTGGCGGAGTTCCCGAGGCTGGCCAAAATGTTTCTAAATGGTCTAGAAGGTACACCCCAGTTATTAAAAAGGCTAGTGTTTAAAGGCATAGCAAAAAAACCAAAACCTGAAATGTGACCATTAAAAAATAATTGCACATAAGCGAATTTAATGATGCGATTACTATTTTGGGTCTAGAGGCTGGTAGTATTGTTTGAAGAGTGCTTCAATATATTCTGGTGCTACAGTTCTCTATATTTCTCAAGAAGCTAAATAAAGTAAGAATAGGTATATAAAGTATAGATTTTTCATGTGCTGATAGACAACTCACTAAATATAGGAACACATAAAGTTTGGAACACAATTAATAAGAGACAGCACTAAGAAAATATTGTTGACAGTCAACCATAGGGCAAAAGGGGGTGCAAGTTCGTTTTAAAAAAACCGGCCAAGTGCGAGTCGGACTCGCGCACCGAGGGTTCCGTACAAACACTTTCCATCCCTAAGTGGTTAAGTTAAGTTTGCACCTGGTATGTATAGCGCCCCATATAAATTAGGTGCAAAGTTAGGTATAAAAAAAAAAAATATGGTTTTCGTAATTATTCCTTTATCTATGCTATAAGACGTTGCTTCGTACCAAATTTCAAGATTCTGAGTTCACGGGAAGCACCCTGTAGGTTTTGATTCCCTTGCAAGTGTCGAAAATTTGCGGCATAAACGGCTGTATCTTTTGATTGCGTTGGCTTAGAAGTTTGATTTTTTCACAGCTTCAAGGGACAGTAGACCTGAGTAATTGATATAAATTTCAGCTTCATACCTCCACGCGTTCCTGAGAAAAAGGGTCTTGACAGACGGACGGACGGACAGACGGACAACAAAGTGATCCTATAAGGGTTCCGTTTTTTCCTTTTGAGGTACGGAACCCTAAAAAGGACTTAGTCACTGGGCAGAAAACAGGAAATAAAAAAATTATAAACTGATCACCTTAGCGTAACACTTCTTTATAAACAACATTAGCGGTGTTTCCTTTGGGGGCTAGGATGACCAGACTGTGGGAGCCGGGTCGACTCCTACATGTAATTTGTTGAGCACGAAGCAGGGCGTTCGAAGCGAAGCGATAAATAATATTCACGCGTTCAACAACAATAAATATAATAACAAACTAACATTTATAAACTACAATTTAACAATGAAGCGTAAGCGGTATGAATACAAAACAAGTGCGCGGGAGTCTATGCGGCGGTTGGATGCAGAGTGACGTAAGCGCCTCGGTAGTCTAACCGGCCGGGCGGCAGGCCAGCGCGGGGCTTGTACGGGCGCGCGGGCGAGAGGCCGCGCTTTGTTTCTGCAGAGGCGATATCAGTTTGCCGCGCGGTCCGAGTGTCATGAGCGGAGCGGGTAGCGGATGAACCGCTACAAGTACTCCCCTACCGAGACCGTGACTACGGGCGATAGTAATCCGGGAATCTGACTGTCCGGCCACTTCTCGTTCTCTTCTCCGCGTCTTGCTTGTTGCTGGTGTTGGCTGTCTGGTTGATCGCTGGTGGCGCTTGTTCTTCTCTCGCCATATACGCCGGTTTGAGCCTGTCAATAGTGACGGTCATCTCTTTGCCCTGTACTTCTATATTAAATGTTTTTGAGCCGTGTCTGATAACTTTGTATGGCCCAAAGTATGCTGCCTGAAGTGGTCTTCGAGCTGGACCTTGACGTAGGAAGACATGAGTGGCTGTACTGAGGTCTTTGGGCACGTAGAATGGTCGAGTGCCATGGCGGGACGTTGGTTGCGGTACCAGCTTGTTAATGTGTGCTCGAAGCCGGCTGGCGTAGTCCTCATAGTCGACCACCAGGTCCGGTGTTGTCTCCAGGAACTGCCCAGGTAGACGTAGTGGCTCGCCGTACACCAGTTCGGCGGCGGATGCTTGAAGGTCTTCCTTCCAGGCACTTCTAATTCCGAGAAGCACCAAGGGTAAGGTTTCTGTCCAGGACGGAGATGCATGGCAAGTGATGGCGGCCTTGAGCTGCCGGTGAAGTCGCTCTACGAGGCCGTTGGCTGCTGGATGGTATGCAGTTGTAGTGTGGTGCTCGGTACCCATGAGTGATGCGATGGATTGGAACAGGCGCGACTCAAACTGCCGGCCGCGGTCTGTGGTGATGCGTTCTGGGCACCCGAAACGCGCCACCCAGCCAGCTATGAATGCGGCTGCGCACGTCTCCGCGGTGATGTCCTTCAAGGGGTACGCCTCAGGCCATCGAGTGAAGCGATCGACGGCGGTGAGGCAGTACCTGAAATCATGAGAGAGGGGTAAGGGTCCAACGATGTCAATATGGACATGACGAAAACGGGCTCGAGGGGGCTTGAATTGGCCTATTGGTGATGAGGTATGCTTGGTTACTTTGCATCTCTGGCAGTCTATACACTCTTTTGCCCATTGTCGACAGTCTTGCCTCACGCCAGGCCACACAAATCTCTGAGTGATGAGACGAACCGTTGCTTTAACGCCAGGGTGACTGAGGCCATGGAGAGTATTGAAGACCTGACGCCGATGAGATGGTGTGACATACGGTCTAGGCTCTGGAGTAGACGTGTCGCAGTAGACTGGTATGTTTGAGTGAGGTGTAGTTACCTTCTGCAGATCTAGCGAGGAACCATTGCTGAGCAGATCCTGTAATTCAGCGTCTGTCTCCTGGTCGCGAGCTAGAGACTGGTAATCTAAGGGCATTGCGGAGAGCTCTTCGATACGCGATAGTGCATCTGCCACAGTGTTGTCTACGCCGGAGATAAATCTGACGTCGGTGCTAAATTGGGATATATAATCCAGGTGTGGCGAACAGTTTTCTCTGCGCGTGCTGAATGCGTACGTGAGTGGTTTGTGGTCGGTGTAGATAGAGAAAGTACGTGCTTCGACCATGTACCTGAAGTACCGAATAGCCTCGTATATTGCTAATAGCTCTCTATCATACGGGCTGTACTTTTTCTGCGCAGAGGTGAGCTTCCGCGAGAAAAACGCTAAGGGTTGCCACGTATCGTCTTTGCGTTGCTGTAGGACCGCGCCGATTGATACGTCAGATGCGTCTGTTTGAATGGCTAGCTCGGCCTTAGTATCTGGATGTGCCAGAAGTGCTGCCTGTGCGAGTCTGTACTTACAGGTTTCGAAGGCGTCCGACAACTCTGCGCTGAGTTTTATTGGCTTAGAACCTTTAGTCTGCGCGCCGCTGAGAAGTGAGTGTAGTGGAGCTTGTATGGCTGCTGCTCCAGGGATGAAACGGCGGTAAAAGTTCATCATGCCTAGGAACCTTCTCAACTCCTTGGTGTTTGTGGGTACTGGGAAATCTTGCACTGCCTGTACCTTATCTTCTAAAGGAGAGATACCGTCTGCTGATACGGAGTGTCCTAGGAAGGTGACTTTGGCTTGTCCGAAAGTGCACTTTGAGGTGTTTAAGAGCATACCATATTCCTGCAGTCGCTCGAACAGTTGACGAAGGTGATGGTGATGCTGAGACTCAGACTCCGAGTAGATGATTATGTCGTCGATGTAGCCGAAGCAAAATTCGAGTCCCCTAAGTACCTCGTCCAAAAAACGCTGAAACGATTGGGCTGCGTTCCGGAGTCCATAACTCATGTAGGGGAACTCAAATAAGCCAAATGGCGTGGTTATGGCCGTCTTCGGTATGTCGTCAACGAAGACTGGAATCTGATTATACGCCTTAACCAGGTCAATGGTACTGAAGACTTTCTTACCTGCCAGCTGGTAAGCAAAATCCTGTATGTGTGGCACTGGATAGCAGTCAGGGATTGTCCGAGCGTTCAGCGCCCTGTAGTCCCCACACGGTCGCCAGCCGTCGTTCTTCTTTCGTGCTAAGTGCAGGGGAGAAGACCATGAACTTTCTGATCTTCGAGCTGTACCACTCTGAACCATGTCTTCGAACTCCTTTTTCGCTATTGTTAGCCTCTCCGGATCTAGGCGACGAGGACGGCTGGAGACCGGTGGGCCTGGGGTAGTCTTGATGTGGTGCTCTGTGCTGTGTTTCGGAGTGCCCGGCTTACCAGCTGGACGGGTAAGGTCTGGGTACTCACGAAGTAATTTGTGATAGGGCGAGTCTTCAGTTACCATTGTACGTACGGATGAGATGATCTCGGTGCTGTTGTTGGCAATTGCTGAGGTGCTGAGCGATGTGACACCGTCAACGAGGCGTTGGTTCCGGCAATCGACAAGAAGATTGTAAAAACCTAAGAAGTCGACACCGATGATAGGCTTTGAGACATCAGCGACTGTGAAACGCCATTCAAATGCTCGTCGAAGTCCGAAATCTAAACGAACGCTGATGGATCCGTACGTCGTGATGGCTGTTCCATTAGCAGCGAACAGAAGGTACTTCGTCTTCGTGCGTGGCTCCCGAACGGCTGACTTTGGAAAGACACATAGGTCTGAACCCGTGTCGATAAGGTATTGCACCTTCGTTGTGCGGTCAGTAACGAACAGGCGGCCTGATGCTGAAGGGCAGTCGCTTGCCGCGACTAGTGGCTGCCCTGAGAGTTTCCCGCATGGTAGCTGCATGGTTGCTTGCATGTCTTCGCCTTGCTGCCAAAAGTGAAATGATACCAGCAGTGCGGATGACCTTCAGGGCGTTGTCTGGAACGAGATCTGGTTCTGGATCGTGAGTGAGAACGGGAGCGCTTACGGTGATGGAATGAACCTGACCTGTGTCCTTGAACCTTAAGGAGGCTTTCTACTTGCCGCGTTAGTGCTTCTACTCGCTGTTCCAAAGCAGTACTTGGTACTCCCGCAGAGGCGCTGGCAACGTGGTAGTGTGGCTGCGCTACGTCGACGACTTTGTCTGCCAGTCCTGCTAGGGTGTCGAGCTCCAAGGTTGGCTGAAATGCAACAACAGTCTGTACATTAGGTGGTAATCTACTGGTCCAAATTGTGCGTATAAACTCCTCTGGCATGTGTGGCCCAGCCAGGTCCTTAAGATGTCTCAGGAATTCTGTGGGTTTTCTATCTCCTATCTGCTCATGCTGCATCAGCTGCAAGGTTTTTTTTCACGGGAGGTAGAAATACGGTGAATGAGCTCTGTTTTTAACTTAAGGTACTTGCCAGTGGCTGGGGGATCTCGCAGAATGTCCTTGATCTTGACTGCATACTCCGGGTCAAGTTGCCCACACACGAAGTGATATTTTGTTTCGTCTGCCGTGATGCCAGACAAAGAAAATTGGCTTTCTAGCTGCGCGAACCAAACCTCTGGTTCGTCTGGCCAAAACGGAGGCACTCGCACACCCACTCGAAACACTTCACTTGGACCACCACCTAACGGTACAGTACCTGCATTGCTTTTGTTACCCTCCGCTGTATTTTTGTTGGAATTTGGCTGATTACTTCCTTTGTCAGTCATCCTGGATTGCTTCTAAATTGTTGCTGAAGTCTGCAGTGTCCTCTCATCACGTCGGGGTCACCAGTATGTGGGAGCCGGGTCGACTCCTACATGTAATTTGTTGAGCACGAAGCAGGGCGTTCGAAGCGAAGCGATAAATAATATTCACGCGTTCAACAACAATAAATATAATAACAAACTAACATTTATAAACTACAATTTAACAATGAAGCGTAAGCGGTATGAATACAAAACAAGTGCGCGGGAGTCTATGCGGCGGTTGGATGCAGAGTGACGTAAGCGCCTCGGTAGTCTAACCGGCCGGGCGGCAGGCCAGCGCGGGGCTTGTACGGGCGCGCGGGCGAGAGGCCGCGCTTTGTTTCTGCAGAGGCGATATCAGTTTGCCGCGCGGTCCGAGTGTCATGAGCGGAGCGGGTAGCGGATGAACCGCTACAAGACTATTGGCCGAACTCACCCTAGAACATGCGACGTAAAATTGACCGCGAGGGAAACAGTCCTCTCTTAAATCAAAGCCTGCCAATTTCCTTGGGATTTATTAATAGTCATTGCGATTTTGTTTTTATTTAGCAGGTGTAAATCAAATGATAACATAAGATATTATGCTTTGTCATTTATCAAATGAACACCAAATGCCGTGAAAACAGGTAAGTAATCAGTAAGAAAATGACTTGAAAAAACCATTCAATCCTGTACGGATTAAATGGTTTTTTTATGCTAACGCCACCTGTTGACAAACCTTCTTATCCCTAGCCCACGTTATAAAAGTAACCTACTGTGCAAAAATTAACTCTCTAACATTAGTAGTTTCGGCTGTGCGTTGATGAGTCAGTCAGGTCAGGACTTCTTTTTATATATATATATATATATATACGTAGAATAAGAAGTTTCAAGGAATTTCTGATGGATTCGAACTTTCAACCCCTTTTTAACCCTTTTAGGGGACGAATTTTTTAAAACGCTGAAATTACTTTTCTTGTATTCTAATAGTGTACCTTTACACAAAAATTCAAGTCCCGCGCTCAAAAAAAATACTTAATTTCCATACAAACTTTTAACCCCTTTTTTACCACCTTAGGGGGTGAATTGTCAAAAACGCTGAAATGAGTTTTCTTCCATTTTATTTTAATACCTTTTTACAGCGTTTCAAGTTACTTGCTTTAAAAAAAAACTTGTATCCCATACAACCTTTCATCCCCTTTTTAACCCCTTTAGGGGATGAATTTTTCAAAATCGCTTCTTACGAGTATCTCTTCTACACTTTGTAAATGCAACCTAATGTGCAAATTTCAACTCTCTAACATTGGTAGTTTCGGCTGTGCGTTGATGAGTCAGTCAGGACTTCTTCTTTTATATAAGATAATGAATAATAATTGCTATCATATTTCATCATAATTTTTCAGGCTAACATCCGTAAAGGTAGCTCCAATATACGAAGCAGCTTTCTCTCCAGCAGCTGCGCTGAGAGGTCATCACCTGCCCTCGTACTTCGAGGCCCAGTACAACGGCTCCCTAATGTTCGGCAACTCGCATGTGTCAGTAGGGAATGCAGTCAGTTTGCCGCAGAACTATGTGCCCATCGCTGGCTTCCACATTGATGAGAACGTCAAGGCTTTACCTGAGGTAGCAAATGCACCCCCAATAAGGGCCTGTGATGAGCATACCCTGTGGTTTTCGCTGATGATGACGAATGATTTGACGACTAACTGTCGGCCTAGTGTTAAATCATTTGTGCACCGAAAGCCCCGGGGTATGGTGATGAGCTACTTTCGGCTTCACCCGTTATGCGGCTATTACACTTTCCTAAATTAGTCACTGACGAGAGTGATGCAGCAATATGTGAGACACGTATGGAGATAACTCCATCTCACTCCTTCATATTGCTGCATCCCTCTCGTCAGTGGCTAATTAGGAAAGTGTAATAGTTGCATTACGCCTAGCTAGCCGCCGATGACTTGGTACCACTGACTGGTTAATCATTTCGCCAATGATTTACAGGATCTTCAAAACGTTATGGACAACGCAAAGGATGGCGTAATTTTCTTTAGCATGGGTTCCATATTGCGCAGCAAATCTATGCCCATAGAACTGAAAAGGGGTTTGCTAAAAATCTTCAGCCAATTGAAGCAAACAGTGATTTGGAAGCTGGAGGAGACGACGGAAAACCTGCCGAAAAATGTCCATTTAGTTGGTTTTGCACCGCAACAGAGTATACTCGGTAAGATTGGTGCATTAAAACAACCTCTAAAGGTGCCTATATACACGATGATTTTTAATCGGTGATCAGGAGTAGAAAAATATTAATATCCAGCTAAAATTAAACCTAATCGGCGAGGTCTCATGCAAAATTACCTCACTGTTTATTTAATTAAAAGTTGAAACATAATTAAAACTAACAACCACTAGATACACGGTCATCCTACATACATTTATTAAAGTACGATACCTACGTCAAGTGTCATCGCTTTGGCGGGAAATTTTACGAAATATTTTACGACTTTGTATAGGTAATGACAATGACAATGACAAGTTATTACTCATAAATTGTCATTGCCATTAAATTATTAAAAAGGTTGTAATCTTACAGATACAGATTAGTAGGGTGACAAGGAATTTAAGACAAAATTGGTATTTTAAATAAAAATTATCATAGAAAAATAAAAGTTTGTTTTCATGTAATTTCGACTTCAACGTGACCGCCATCATTTACTGAGTTAGAAAAGTTGGTACCTGATCACCGATTAAAAATCATCGTGTATATAGTTAGTTTGAGTGGCCAATAACAGGTTTTTGTATCATATTTGCTCAAATTTAATAAATTCTCAAACAGTTCCTCAGGTCGTAGGTAATTGGCAAACTGCGGTCTAAGTTGGTCAACCGTTAACTACTAAATAGAGGAACTCTTAAATTGATGTTGCATAGTTTGTTGTCGACGAAGACGACGGAAAACCTGCCGAGAAATGACCATTTAGTTGGTTTTGCACCGCAACAGAGTATACTCGGTAAGATTGTTGCATTAAAACAAACTCTAAAGGTACTTTAGTTAGTTGGTGTGGCCAAAAACAGTTTTTTGTACTATCCTATTTGGTCAAATTTAGTAAATTCTCAAACAGTTCCTCAGGTCGTAGGTAATTGCCTGGCCTGTCAAATATGGAAAACATTTCGCGCTCGTACAATTTAGAATTACAGGTGGTCCCTGAAAAAAAGAACGAAAATGTGCTTCTTCTTTTCAAAAATCTTTGTGCCACAATCAAAATGACACTACCGGACAACTGCATCACGGCCTGCCGCAGAGTGGCTAAAATGGATGCCAAATCTGCCAGGCCTCGTAACATATTAGTCACTCTTTCGTCCCCGCTTCTTCGCGATACAGTTCTTTCGATGGTCAGCCGCTTCAACAAATCGATTAGAAATTCTGAAGGGGCCTCTTCCGCTGAGCTACTCAATACTTCCCATCTCGGAATGCCTGGTGAAAGTACACGGGTATACGTTGTAGAACATCTCTCACCGGAATGTAAACTGCTGCTTGCGGAGACTCGGAAAGTAGCCAAAGCGAAGGGACATTCAATCGTTTGGACAAGATACGGGAAAATTTATGTGCGCAAGAATGAGGACTCCGACGCTATACATATTAAAGACACTAATAGCCTAAAAAAAAATTGTGTAATTTGGTTTGCTTTTAGTTTTTGCCATAGGTTATACTCATTTGCTTATATTTTTTACTGTATTATGCTTTAAATTATGTTAATTTACTACCAGAATGTAAATAGAATTAGAAGTAAGTTAAAAGAACTGTATCTTAATATCCTAAACTGCAACTACGACATTATTTGTTTGACGGAAACAAACTTAAATGACGACGTCCACGACGCTGAATTCCTGGACTCTCGGTATAATATACATCGTAGAGATCGGGGGTCTACGTCACTCGACAAAACTGAGGGCGGTGGCGTTGCGATAGCAGTTAAAAAGCACCTGACGGCTAATCGCTTGTGTGCGTGGGAGAGTGAGGTTGAGGATCTCTGGCTTCAAGTCGATGTAACTAACAATTGTACCATAATTATTTGTGTTTGTTATTTACCACCAGATTTGGAAATAGCAAAACTTAAATCGTTTTACACTAATTTTCAAAGCAAAATGTCACACTCTAATAAGGAATTTGAATTCATCTTCGTTGGTGATTTTAACGCACCCCACATTCACTGGACAAAACTACCTAACTCCTCAGACATGTCTCCTTCAATTTCCACTCGTGATCCAAAATCTGACTTATTGCTTGATACCATCTCCTTGTGCAATCTTACACAGTATAATAATGTCCCAAATAAAAACAATCGATTTTTGGATCTCATATTGTCAAATGTTGGCAAAGTTAGCGTCTATGGTGCTGCACCCTTAAGTCGAACTGACGAACATCATCCTGCCTTGCTGATGGATATTGATATCGTAACTTCTTCACCTAAGGCCATTATTCCTCGTAATAACGAAAGACCCGACTTTTATAAATGTAATTTTGATGAAATACGTAAGGAATTGGCTGCAGTCGACTGGGAGCTACTATTGTCAGATATCGATGTAGATGCCGCTGTGCAAATATTCCATGATAAATTAAATGAAATTATCAAGAAACACACGCCAATGAAAATAATTAGATCTCGTATGTACCCTAGTTGGTTCAACCCGATATTAGTTCGCTCTCTAAAGGAAAAATTGAAATACCATCGGCGTTATAAGAAATTTGGTAACCCACGTGACTATGACAGCTTTGACCTTCTTCGGACACGATGCAAAAAACTTATTGACAGTTGTTACAATACATATATCAGTTCGGTACAAGAATCAATTAGGCATAATATTAAACACTTCTGGAGATATGTTAATGAGAAAAAAGGCAATAACTCTGTTCCTGTCACTATGAAATATAATAACTTGGTGTCATCAAATCCCACAGAAGTATGCGAAATGTTCTCAAGCTACTTTGGTTCCGTTTTTGAAAAATCTACTGATTCTAGCACATACACATTCCCAGGTTCCTTAAAAACTAACATCAGCTTATGCGATACTAATGTGAATATTGATGACATTCATGCTAAAATTAAAGGTCTTGACAGTGACAAAGGCGCTGGTCCTGATGGCATACCTCCAGTGTTTGTAAAAAATTGCGGTCAGGAGCTCTGTTTACCTCTTTGCATCATTTTTAACAAATCTATTAAGGCGGGTGTTTTTCCGACTCTTTGGAAAATTGCTCACATTATACCTATACACAAATCTGGAGAAAAAAGTCAATGTCAAAATTATAGGCCCATCAGTATTTTATCAATCTTCGCTAAGTTATTTGAAGCTGTCCTATACAACTGTTTTTATTCACATTTTAAAACAATTATTTCTCCTAATCAACACGGTTTTGTCTCAAATAGGTCTACCCTCAGTAATCTACTAGTGTACAAAAATTATTTGTGCTGTGCTTTTGCAAAGA
This sequence comes from Apotomis turbidana, assembly GCA_905147355.2. Lineage (NCBI taxonomy): Eukaryota > Metazoa > Arthropoda > Insecta > Lepidoptera > Tortricidae > Apotomis > Apotomis turbidana. The sequence continues at coordinate 37,695,848 of LR990281.1, forward strand.
GAACTCAGGTAGACTCAATATATACAGATTTTTCAAAGGCCTTTGATAAAGTTGATCACGCAATACTCGTCAAAAAGCTAGGAAGGTTACGGAATTCATGGCAATTTGTTGAGATGGATTCGTTCTTATTTGAATAATAGAAGTCAGCTTATAAATATCAAAGGACATCTTTCTGCACCAATCACTATAACTTCAGGCGTTCCGCAAGGTTCTCATTTAGGACCTCTCTTGTTTGTTATTTTCATCAATGACTTGATTGAGCATCTGTCTTGCCCTTGTCTTCTATATGCAGATGATCTTAAAATATTTTTAACAATAAATAATACTGAGGACTGTGTAATTTTACAGGATAACCTTAATATTGTAGCAGATTGGTGCACTACAAATCGTATGTTTTTAAACTCTGATAAATGTTACATTATATCCTTTACATCATCAAAACAAAAAATCTTATTTAACTATTCACTTAAAGATTATAAATTAAATCGCACGTCAGTTATCCGTGACCTTGGTGTTCACTTTGATGAAAAATTAACCTTTCATACTCATTATGATAAATTAATTTCTAAGAGCATTAAGCTGATCGGATTCATTTCTCGCTCCACCAGAGATTTCAAAAATATTAATACCTTGAAATATTTATACTACTCCCTAGTTCGAAGCACTTTAGAGTACGGATGTGCGATTTGGTCACCCTATTACAAAATTCATATTGACAAGATAGAAAGAGTTCAAAAGCAGTTCCTCAGCATTCTCTCCTATAGACTTTATCTCGGTCGAGAACTCAGATCATACATCAGCAGGCTCAAGCACTTCAATGTAGTATCTCTTTCATCCCGCAGAAAATGCAACGATTTAATTATTCTTTATAAAGTCATTCACGCGCATATTGATTGTCCTTCTCTCCTTTCGCTTCTGAATTTCATTACTCGATATAAGGCACGCAACCCGTCTCACAAATTATTCCAGCTCCAAATTTACAAAAATAACACCTCTTTTTACAATCCCATTATACGAATGTGTCGACTATATAATGAAACTATAGTTAAACACCCTTCTCTGGATATATTTAATCATAAGCTACTTACATTTAAAAATATTGTTAAGAAACTATTTGTGTAACTCAAAATAGGATTTTAAGCCTAACACAACCATAGAAAAGTATAGATTAATAATGCCGTAATATTAATTCCATACCCTGTTACTTACAAATACAACATATATACTCTCTGTCTAGCGATTAATTAGTAATATATGTTATTAAACTTTCTGTGCACACACTGTTTAGAGTTATAGTCCAGACCTAGACGATAAGCAACAATTTGTATGTAATTGACTGTAATTTGTTGTGTGAGCCTAATAAATAAATAAATAAATAAATAAATAAATTGGCAAACTGCGGTCTAAGTTGGTCAACCGTTAACTACTAAATAGAGGAACTCTTTTGATGTTGCATATAGTTTGTTGTCCTTTTAAAACAGCTATTCTTGTAGGTACATGCTTGCGTCCTGTTTGGCCCGGTCTCACTAAAAGCACCATCAATGATTGACAGTTATGTATTCAGAAAGTAAGCTTTAAGTTCTTCCTGATGATAGTGGAAAAATTCCAGCTCATCCAAACTGCATCCTCTTCGTCACGCATGGCGGTCTGCTTTCGAACATTGAGGCTCTCCACTTTGGCGTACCCATCATCGGCATTCCCGTCTTCGTAGACCAGTTCCTCAACGTAGACAGGGCCGTCCAAATAGGCTACGCGAAAAAACTAAACTTGGATCATGATTTGCCTAAGAAATTGAAAGAAGCTATTGAAGATATGCTTCGAAATCCAAGGTAGGTACTTAAATATTTATTTGTGTGTTGTGTATTATCCAAAAGTACAGTCCCCGCGCGAACTCCGAGGAATGATAAAAAATTTCGACGCTATGAACTAGATTTGTCATTTATAAGGCGCACACCTCAGCCCCCGATTCCTCAGAGCTCTCGCGCGGACTTTACAATGAGCTGCAAAATTGCATGGACCATTGATGAATGAATTCATTCATAAATGGGCCATGCATTTGTGCAGTACATTAAATTTCTCTTCTGTCAAAGTATAATTAGAGCATTTCTCAAAAAAATTGTACACAATTAAGACAGAAAATTAAAGTCAAATATAATTTTCCTATTTTGTTACCATTTTTTATTGTGATTTTCAATACATTGATATCAGATTATGTATAATTAAAAAATAATAAGCATAACAAAACCTTAATTACCGAACATAACCATAACATTGATATAAAATTATTAAAATAATTGGTAACAAAATAGGAAAATTATATTGGACTTTAATTTTCTGTCTTAATTGTGTACAAACTTTTTGAGAATAACGAGTTACGAATTTTTGAATGATCGCGATGTTTGAGATGATAAGAGCACAATTTTATTAGTACTATGGTTAATGCTGAAAGCGATTTGCATGTTACGACTCGAAATTAGGTCATTGAGAGCATGGTAGTTGCGTTATTTTGCTACTGGATGTGTGTATCACAGAGGATATATAGCAGGCAGTGTGATGGTGTAACAAAATGATTTGTGTTGTCAGTTACCCCGCGCGAGTGCAGGAGCTGTCCTGGGTGTACCACGCGCGCGTTGTGAAACCGGCGCACGAGTTGCTACACTGGGTGGAGCACGTGGTGCGCACGCGCGGCGCGCCACACCTGCGCCACCCGGCGCTGCTGCTGGCCTGGTACCAGAAGATGTACCTCGACCTGCTGGCAGTTATTTTGCTTATTATTGGGATCGTTTATTCACTATTGAAATGTGATTTATCGCGTAAAAATGTCAACATAAAGGAGAAAAAGCATTGAAAGCATATTGGTAAACTTAATATATATGTAAATGAAATAAGTACTTGCTAATATTATACTAGCTTGTAAATATACTTAACAAATGATTAACTAAACGTTTTTCTTTACTCGGTTTTGGCGGACTAACCTGCTTTAAATAACACGACAACACATTAAGCTATGGCTTAATATAACACGTTAATGACACGGAGTACACTCGCGAAAAAAGGTATATATACCAGCGCTTCATTTGCTTTCCCCACTTATTACATGAATACAAAGTTACCTTCACTGACTACTCGTTTAATAAACCAGTGGCTAATCCGCGAAATTAATATAGATTATTTTACGCATCAATTTCATTATATTTACTCTGAATATGATTATTTCAAGTGTGCGATATTAGAAGATAAAGTTAGAAAAGTTTCTAATTAAAATTAGCCACTTCAACCCTAAGTATATAAAAGCGCGAAATCGGACCAAAATTTACCATTCAATAGCATCAGTATTATTTGAATCAGTAGTATTCAACAAAATTTTAATTATGAAAACCTTTTTGGTGCTTTGTTGTGTTCTTTCTATAGTTTACGCAAGAAGTTTGCTGAGCAACCAGCTAGCCATTAAAAATCATAAATGTAAGTACTTAATACCTGAGATTTGTAGTGTACCTACCTACCAGTGCATAGGCTGGACGTCCCCAACCCCATTCCCACCGGCTTGCCCCCTTCAGTCTTAATACATATCGAAACACCGCTATTGATAATTTTTTCCCTAATTACGTACGTTTTTCAAGCAGAGTCATGTTATTGTTCTATGTTATGTCGTAAACAAACGTTACGGTACAGGTCTAAAACCTCGCTTAACCACCTCAAAGGCACATTTCGCTTGCAGCGGCCAACAAATAGTTGGACAAAATGCCTTCGATTGTAAGCAATAACTATTTTGAAAGTGGTTGACTGGATTTTGCTGATAGTCGGTTTGCATGGTGGTAAACACACACCGCAAATAATATCCCAGGGCGTTCCAGTGGTGGAAGCTTGATGCGTTAAGTTTGAAGTATCACAAAATGTGCGTGTACACCTGAAAAGGTAGAATTTTGGTGACTTATAAATTAAGCATGTGCCTATTATTCATACGCAATTAATCATTCATTCATTCATTCAAATGTTTTCATATCGTAATGGTTTTTTTTTTGCAACACAGATGGCTACGGACTGAAACGTTGCGTCAACATGTGGGATGACGGTTGTGTCAATGGTCAACTCGGCGGATCAGGTACGACAGAACTGGGTTTTTTTTGTTGATACGAACATATACAGGCATGGTTTATTAAAAACTGACATTGGCAAAAGCCACGGGGTGCCATTCCTGGATTAATATATAATACAGGTAATGGTTCCGAAAGGTTCTCCTTCCGTGCATGTATATGGTACATAGGACTATTATTACCTTACTATACAGTTGTGAAACACTGCCGCCACAAAGATGCTTACTTGGAGATTTTTTGTGTTATGAAATCGTGTAAAACATTTGGCACATTTTTACCTAAAATAATATATTTATAGGTAACGACGATTATTACCTTGGAGGAAGCTTCAACCCCGGCAAGCGCTGCGTCAATATGTGGGACGACGGCTGTACCAACGGTCAGCTCGGCGGGTCGGGTGAGTGTCGGATTGAGCATGCACGGAACTCGTACTATGTCTATGATCAAACTCAGTCTCATCCCCAATTAATACTCCTTCAGAATCGGAATTTACTTAAAAATCTGACCTCATTTTCATGTCCACTATTAAAAAAAATTAACACCTCTCGCTCGTTCTTAATTTAATTTTTGCGTTATTTTTTTTATGTTAAGTCGAAATTTACAGTTTTCTCACACTTGACTCAACTGAGCTTTTCATTCCACAATCCACCTCCAATTTACCTCCTCCTGGTCACGGAAAATCTAGTATAGCCTAGCTGTAATTAATTAACTATTCCGCAAATGACAAAATAATACCGCCAGGTTATGGGCCACTACATCAGCTTGAATTGTAAACGCTGACAGCTCATTATAATTACAGGTAGCGATAACTATTACCTTGGAGGAGGCTTCAACCCCGGCAAGCGTTGCGTCAACATGTGGGACGACGGCTGCACCAACGGTCAGCTCGGCGGCTCAGGTACCGGACTATAACTAGTATGTCGTATAACCACCGCGGCTTTAAACAAGAAACACGGCAAAAAAATCCCGTACACACATTAAAAGTATTTCTCATAGGACATAGTAAAATACTACAGAAGGTCCTCTCTCTTGATCTTCACAAAAGCCACCTAAGAACTATAATTATTGGTTTATATAACATTTATTCGTGGAGTTGGTCGTGGAGTGTAGTGATGTGACTGACCACGGCAACTGCTGGATTTAAAGGCGGCCATTTTAGCCGAACGAACGCGGAAGGCGGAGTCGGGTTCCTTGGAGCACGCTGCGCTGTCGCGACAGCTATTAGCGCTGTTTGCGGCACTTGGTGAGCCTAGCCATCCGTCCGGGTTTTCCCGGATTTATCTTAGTTTGGAGGCCGTCCGGGGGGTTTTCAAAAAGTGGCCGACACATTTTATGTGAATGAAATATAAAGCGATTGTTTTTTTTAATAATATTATTCTCAGACACGTCCGGGGAAAAAATGCGATTTACGCCAAATGTCCGAGTTTTTTTTAAGTCTGTCCGGGTTTGGCGAATTTAGTGATGGCAGCCCTAGGTGAGCCCCTCTTGATCAGTGTTCCGCGGCATACTGGTGCCTCCGAAAAATAAGGTTACATCTCATAAAGTTAAAAAAACGAACTGATGATAAACATAGCTGCAAATTACATTTAACATTTATGGCGTACTCAAAGTTTATCGGTATCGTAGGTGTACCTACCTCGAATAGAAAAAGTTAGCGGAACACACTGGTCTAGATCAGTTACTAACTCTTGTGGTGGGTCAAAATGCTACACCACGGCCACCATTTAATTTAGTAGATACGTAATTAACTGAAGACTTTAATTTCAGGTGGTGACGACTACTACTTGAACGGCGGCTTCAATCCCGGCCGCATGTAGTCGCTCTTGTTTCTAGTTCATCGCAAGTCCCACACTGGCTTCATACGTTCCGTGCCTCAAGATGTATTTCATTTCATTTGTGTTTAGGTTTTTTGCAGATGTCTGTTGTTGTGGTGTAGCATTGTGTTTCTAATAAATATTTTTTAAACCTCCCAGACTTCGTTTCGTTATTTAATATTTCCGTGGCACTCTTCCTTCCTTCCACCACCAGGGGTACGCCGCCGCTGTACCCCAGTGCTGGTGCTAGGTATCAGTAGACCTGCAGTTTTTATGAAAACTTCTTACAGGAAGTCCGCAGACTGGAGGCCAGCCAGTAGGCGTGGGTATTTTATATATTTCGAACTATGACTCTAATAAAAATATTTAACACAACCTAAATATAAAAATTAAAACACTCCTGACACAAGTAGCTGGTCATCGTGAGACCCTCATTTAAAATGACTGATATAGAATATGCTACGAAAATTGAACGTAACTACATAATTTGGAATTCTTAGCTTCAATATTGGCCGAGATCTAGTCACTTGTTTCAATTAAAGTTGAAAATCATGGAAACGACTGGGCCTATTTCCACCAAGGACACCAAGCATAGCTAAGAACCATATCGACGAACACGTATTTCGATAAAAAATAATACATACAAATTGAACCATCCGTTTGGGAGCTACGACACAGATTAATATAATAGTTCTTCGAACAGATACCCATGTCTGAATAAAAAGGCAAATACCTACTTCTTTTCATGCCTACTCAATTTAACAATGGAGCGACCTTGAACGCGCGGGTCGTTGGCCGCACGTGCCGGCAAAACGAGGCTAGGGTTGACACCGCTTAGAAACGATTTTATAAAAAGTCAAGATAAATGAAAATACGATCGATTTATTTAAATTTATTAGTCAAATTTAATTATCATTAGGTACCAACTAGAAATAGGTATTCACATGCGCTGCGGCACACCATCAAAATCGTTTTAATTTCCGAGTAGGTATATCGGAATCTTACCTACCTATTCTATCTGAACATACCAGAAACCTGAAACAAAAACAACTCTCTGTGTAGGTACCTAAGTAACCTAAATATATCCCGATGACAGTTGGTACTTACTAAATAAAGTTCGGTAGGTGCCAATATATAATGTGTTACATATTGTATAATGCTAGCATTACAAGCTTCGAAACAGTCACTAGGTACAAGTTGTGTTATAATAATCTGATCACGCGTTTCATCTTTGCGAATGCATTCCTTGCAAAAGGTCTTAAGTGTCAAGAACAACGCCGACGTTTACGCCCTTTTTAGGCCGTGCAATGATCTCTCCCGCCACACTAAACTGATTTGGTAAATCTTAGTGAGTAAATTATTGTCACTTGTTGATATAGGTAGTGGATGTTTTCTATGAATTTAAGTATATTAAGTAGGTAAGTTTATTTATTCAACATTACATGTGTCTATTATAACAGTGTATGCAATGCGTTTCTAGGAAGGTGCTTATTAAGTTCTAAGATTTTTTAGTAACATTTCATCGTCTGTCGGCAAAGAAAAAAAGGATAAATGTCTGTTGCTTTTATGTTTTTACACCCCGCAACACTGCAGCGCGTTGGTCTCATTCGCGACGAAGTCATTTTTTTGGTGATTTTATAGCGCGACCGGCGGCGTCCGGCCGTGAGCGCATGTGGCAACCGACTGGCTAAGCGTGTCGGCCACGACAGGCGACGTGTAGGTATCGTTCTGGGTTCCCACGGTACAGATGGGGGGCACTGGCTACGATGCCACAGGCAGAAACACAAATACACATCTTTAACTTATAACACCTCTCTTTTTTCGTCTGGGATTAATAAAAAAAGAAGTTACAGGATATATTGAAATTAAAACAATCCAAGTGCTAATCAAAATTTATTAGTTACACATACTTTCGTGCCTTCAGCACATTTTTACATAAACAACGTATAAAAATATTTAAAATTTCTTCATAATCTTGTAGCAGATTTTGCAATTCGATTGCTACAATATTTACCAATTCTATAATATAATAATTACAGCTAAAATATTCTTTAGAAATAATGTTTATTCTGATTGGTCATTATTGTTTAAGGTTAATTGCTTGGCAAGTATTCAAAAAGGCTGTAGGTTATGGGCAAAGAAATGGGGAGAGAAATATGTACCTAGCTAGTAGTACACTCAGCCGCGCTAATATCTAATACATTTTACGTATTGATAAATACCTATAGTACAAATTTTCTAAGCTAAGCTAATCCACTTAAGAACTGAATACCATTGAGTGGTAAACCACAAATTAAGATAGCGAGCTCGTAGTAAAAGCAGATTGTAACCACCTTGGAAGGTTAATATAGATTATCGACTCTATTTCCTAAGACATGAAACTACAAAATACACTAACAGAATAATGGTAATCATAACTTTTTTGGAATTTTACAACCGTCCGACTCTCCACAAGAACGTATTCTCTTGAAAAAGGACTATGAACTCTCATCATCAACCGTTTTAAACCTATTCAACTAGGAATAAGGTTGAAAATTCAATATCCACGCAATGTAGTTCTAACCTTTTTTTTGTAAGTAACTGGTTGGCGCTTACGAGAACAAAAGCAGATAGGATTGTATTATACACAATGCCATTGTGAATGCAGGTAAGTGGATTAGCTTAGCTTAGAAAATGTGTATAGAAGTAATTCTTTTGGCTGAGCGAATCCACTTAGCTTTGTACCCGATGAACAATACCCATTATCTGTATTGTTAGCTGTGGCCGCAACTGCCACTTCAAAATGTAAGGCGTTATAAGTGCAAATTACTTTTATACTAAATTAGTCTTTAAGTCCAACGAAATAAGGTTTACTCTTAAACAAAGAGAACAGAGATGTTGGTCACTTCATTGTCTTATAAGCCTCGAAACGAGCTTCACTGCTCTTTCACTTACGAAGTGACCAACATCTGTGTTCTCTTTGTTTAAGAGTAAACCTTATTTCGTTTGACTTAAAGACTAATTTAGTGTAAAAGTAATTTGCACTTATAACGCCTTACATTTTGAAGTGGCAGTTGTGGCCGCAGCTAACAATACAGATAATGGTATTGTTCATCGGGACAAAGCTAATGGGATTCGCTTACCAAATGTGATTCAAACTATACTATACCTATTTTGACGCAAACTAGCTTACTCAAAGGGAGCGAGCATCCCGAGTAACAAAATTTGGTACTATAAAAGTCCTGGGAACGTTTTAGGATGTGCCAAATAGTGTTCATGATCAGCACTATAATGGTGTTATAAAGGTTTACAGAACCCCAAAGGGGCCCTAGTTTTATCACTGATTAATTCTATAAACATTACATAAAGACTCGCGCGGTGATAAATCAGCTCTGTTGTTGAAGTATAAAAGTGTCGTGAAACGCTTTTTAGTACTAACATAGTGCTGTCAGGAACTATTATGTCACGAATTTGCACTATAAAAGTAACCAAAACATGTTTATAGTGCTGCTCTGCACTGTAATCGATTCCAGTGTTTTTTCTCGTCAAAACTGTTTCCCATTTTATTCTTTAGATGTGTTATGCCATCGTGGTATTGAAAGAAATAAATATCGATAAGTTATTTATGCTCCATTGTTACTTAACGTAACGTGTAATCAGAAGGATATCAGCACTTGCGAAAAAAAATGTATTGATAAATCCATTATGCTGATTTAAAATTTGACAATGCGCCCTGATAATAATCTTGTTTTAATTAAATTAAAATCAATAAATTTAAGACTATGGCTGCTATAGTACACAATGGCTCCAGCCGTCTCCTAATATGTGCTATCATGGCGTAAACAGCGGCCATATTTTTACTAGTGATATAATTGATAATAAAAAACTGCTACAGATCTAATTAGTCCATTAATTCATAATTTTAACTCTTTTATGTCACGTTTTTGTCCCGTAGCAGTAACACAAATTCACTTAAAGGGCTATTTAGAATTTTAGTTATGTAGCAACTGCACTAGGAGTCGCTACAGTACTAATTAGTGCTATAGAAAAGTGTTCATCACTTTTACAGAACTAGCCCCATAGCGATGTTGAGGAAGCTTTTAAGAAGCCATAACGTTACGTAATGCTTGTACAGAGTACTTTTATAGTGCAAATTGATCCTATAACAATGTTTTCATCACTGCTACAGTGCCAGTACTGTTAAAGTCATTTTGACGCAGTTTTAGTGCTGAATGGATACATAAAAGTGCCAGTAAGTTCATCTACAGTACTAAATAGTACCATAACAGCTTTTTAAATATCTAGTAAAGTGCAACACTTTAAAGATTCTTTTGTATGGTCCTGTAAGCGTTCTAAGAGCTAAAATATAGAACTTAATTGCTCTTTAATTTATAGAATTAAAACGCTCCTTTAAACACCTTTATAGTGCAAGCAGTCACAATGGATACCAGTATAGGCCGACTATATCACTGTTTGGTGACATAACGCCCTGGTTATAGAACTTTTTGTTACTTGGGATTCGCCTGTAGGTAATGCAGCGAGCGAATAAAACATGTTTTATTCGTTCGCTGAGGTAATGTAACAAATAAATATATGAAAATTACATAACAGTGAGTACACCTCCATATAATTATAGAAACGGTTTAAACTCACGTGAAAAAATGGTTAAGAACGGTCCCACATGTTTCGAACTCATATGGAGCTCTTCATACGTGATCCTACGCGACTCACCTTTAATCATTATTAAAACGGGTTATAATTATAAAAACGGGTAATAATTATTAAAGATGTCTCACGATAGTTTTAATAATATTACGCCCCGATATTTATGAATACGTTAATTACTTAGACACTTTTGCAGCTAACTGTACCTTTCCACACCATACCAATAACAGAAGATTTTTAATATAATAGGCTTTCATGAAATAATTATTGTTATTAAACTTATTAAATAATTCAATACCAATGTAAGTATATAATAACACGGGTACATATTTCCTTCCGCAGTTGTTACCCATCAGTGTACAATTAAGAATAGAAAGTTGCAAAGTATACAGAAAGATTTTCACGAAAAAATATAATTGATAAGGCAAGGTTCAATTTAGTATCATAAAGTATTTTGTTATTCCACCGTAAAAAAAAATTTAGGCATATAATAGGCATTATAATTATGAGATAAATAAGATAAAAATTGGTTGATAAAATAAAATGATTTTACCTTTCCCAGTCTTAATTTCGCAATACAAATACTTATTAAAATGTGATAGTGAGTGTTATTTCTTTAATTATTTTGAAAATGCCTAGATAAAATAGAGATGAAGGGTACACTGGATTAAAAACATACTGGTTAAATGATCACAACGTTACAGCAAGATATATGCGAGCACGGACCACAATAGATATAAATAGCGTTGCCAAGCGTACGGATAAAGCCGGACATAGGCTATTTGAGTGCGGGTCCGGCCAAAATAAACAGTGTCCGGCTTTTAATACTGAGACACAAAATCCTCAATAATGTAGGGTGGCCTTTTTACCCAAATGTCCGGCCAAACTGGCAGGTCAGTCCGGCTATTAGGTTTGGCGACCTGGCAACCCTAGATATAAATGATATGAAAGGGCCTAGCCAATGCGACTTCACCCGCATCTAGATTCAACTGCCTTAGGGCGTATGTATATCGCCTGTAAATGTAAAAAAAAACAAATGAGATTTTATAAATGTATGAAACATATTTTTTTTTTATTATACTGTATCATTGTTACAAAAATCAAAGCACAAAGCAAGCACACCTGGCAGAACAAAGCATAAGTAAAAAATCGAAAGGCAGGAGAGGTTAACACGCTGGACCGGTAATCCAGAGGTACCGCGTTCGATTCCCGGACTCCCGCCAGGTAGATGTACTGTCACTCTCTACCGCCAGGTTACGCATTTCAAATTTTCTTTGTGCTTCGATCGTTGTATCAATGGTACAAAATGAGACCGAATCTTCATATATTTTTTTAGTTACATTACGGGCGAACGCTCGCTTTGAGGAGCCCCCTTATGCTACTGGACTGCAGAGTTCGATTCCACTATTTTTACCGAATTCCCGTAAATGCCATTTTTCGTAGAGTTGATGCAGTTCTAAACCAAATCTCTTTACAAAGTGAAGTAGTCCAAGAGTTGTCAAGTCCGTGCTTTGATGATTAGTCAGTTTTATCACAAGTTAAGGCAATTTAAGTTATACGCCCTCATATTCTCCTTAAGCGGTGGGTTTTAGCATTGCTTGGGACTTCTACAGCGATACATAAAAAAGCATATTGGTTTTATATTATTTTCTACTAGACTATCTCCAGCCCGTCTAGCACAACTATGCTTCGCGACTCTTGTCGCGCGACATAGCGCTACCCATCCCTCTCTCATATTACTGCACAGAAAGAGACAGGTAATTATCTCGCGCGAGAAGTAGTCGCGTATGACAGTTATGCTAGAGGTGCTGAAAGAAATAAACCTAAAATCCCAAAGTGACGTTATCAGTGTATCACTTGCTTACATAATTGTGACAAAATAAATAAATTACATGTTACGAGTCCATTATCTAATCGAATTTATTGTCATTGCTAAACATTGAAATATTGCTATCACAGTCCCGTCTGTCAATATCATGTAGACTGATAAAATGCAAATATTTTGTACATTTTAACATCTTCAGTCTCCGATAAGCCTGGCTCGTGCGAAACTGCCATTGAGTACAGCGCCACCAACTTATCCGTTCAAGCGGCAATATCAAGTACTAAATATGATGAATGAATGATGCCTCAAAGCACGTAGATGCTAGCGCCGCCACCAACTGAACGGATAATTTTGTGACATGATACCTAACCAGGTATATTTTAATTTTTAAGGCACCACATTAAATTGCGCGATAGTGCACTAAAGTATAACTTCAAACTCAACTTTGTCAGACTACAAGTATATAGTAACGATATTTGTTTCATGTAGCAACATCCACCTGAACTAATGAACCGGACAGTATCTGTCTTATCACTTGAGTGTGTGAACATAGCGGCATGATTTTGCAATAGTATCTACGCGAATTAAATCCCCTATTTAACTTCGCGCTTCTTTACGTGGTTCAAAGCACTTGTTAAAAAAAAAATTTACCACTCAAAATTATTAAGTTGTTAAAAAATATATTATTGTAATAATGGTTAGGAGTCTCTTATGCTGACAGTAAGCACACCTGCAAAATTGCTACAATCAACTTCTCCAATGCACTTCTGACAATCTTACAATGTAAGGATTGCATAACAGTAAAGTTTTTTTTCACCTAATAATTTCTACCATATTATTTTATGATTTACAGACAGCTTATAGTTAACATTTCCAGTTGAATTACCATTTGTGGCACAGGCTAGTAGTTTGTACTTTTTGATGTTATCACTTATCAACCTCTAGCAGCTTATTTAATAAACAAATAATTCTCGGACATTGTAAATTGAACATGATTTTAAAGGTTGGTTTCGACACCAGTAAAAAATAAGCAGCTATTTACAGAGATCTGGATCATTAACCTAATTGGCATTAAATTAACATATATGTATTGTAAGTACAGAGTACAGACTAACAACTAAAATTAACTTCCATTGAGTGAACACAATACACCATTGTAAAATTATTTCATTAAAACTCCATAGATTTAAAAATAATATGACAAGATAGTTTAATCTAATGATGCAATTAATAATATATTAATAATTAAAATAAATAATGCTAGCCACAGTTGAGTAATATCAGATGAAATGTCTATGTAAAATTCTTTCAAACAGTACAACTTGTACAGTTTGTGTGTTTTTGGTCTCCGATAAATTTTAACATGATATCACATCTTTTTCATAATTTCAATTCCATTTATAACCAAAATTTTACTGAACTTTATGGCTAGCTTTAGATAATAAAAGCTGCTGTATTTAATTGCTCTGTCCCTGCCAATGCTCCTGGGCATACTGCGGTAACTCCATAGGCAACTTATTATACCCAGAATGTAACGGTGCAGGTTGAGTCTTTGGCGGACCAGCTTGCCGAAACTTAGTGGAGTATTTATAGAAATCAGACATTTCAAAAGGCTTTGTTTCTTCCCTGTAAGGTATGCATTTACCCTGTTCAATAACTGTTAGGTTCTTTGGAGATTCAAGAGTTGATGAAGTTGGTGATAATATTGATGGACTGTGCGATTGGTTTGGACTCTGCATAGCTGAATGGCGCCCTGTAGATATCATTATCTCATAAGTTTGTGAGTTACCTATACTTGAAGTCCGCTTTAGGCCGGAACTCTTCTTTAGCAAAGGAGCCTCGGCTTTAGTAGGAGAATCCAATGAAGTTTCATACCATTGCTTTTCTCTTACCTTTGAATCTTGAGACAAAGGTGAAAATTTATTCATACTAACAGAGTCAAAATTCCCTTGTGAAAAGCCTGACAACTGACTGACAGGGCTCAATGCATCAGGGTAGCCTCTTCTTTCATGGATGTAATCATCTGTAGACACTTGCAAAGGCACATGCATTGCATTTTGTATTGGTCTGGCATTCCGCTCACGCAATGGTAATGTGTTTGGTACAGCGGGCCTTTCTGTAGGGACATGTATTCTGTCTGTAGGTTGCTCTTGAATATCAGGCTGAGATCGGTGTTGATACATTGGTAAAGGGGGTCTATGGGCATCCATGATGTTCTCTAAATGTTGATTGTAGTCACTGTGTGATGTTAGGTGGTAAGTCTGTGTCCTCTGCAAAGTATTTCTACGAGTGCCCTCAGGTCTTCTCTTAGATTGCACTTGCATTTGATGATGATGAGAGAGAGCCCCTAAATGTTGACTTTGGGCTTTAAGATGAGATGCATACTGGTATAAGAGAGCATTGTTTCTCATCCCATTCTGTTGCGGCATTGGTTGCGGTGCAGCTGAGGTGTGAGTGTAGTGGGTAGTAATATCGGGATGGCTGGAGCTGAAGTGGGTCTCTCTCAGGCGAGTTACATTATGAGCTTCGGGAGCATTGCTATAGTAGATTTTATTCATATACTCACTGGTCATCGTGTGGTGTCTATATGCAGGGGCTTGATTTATATCATTGTGCATATTTTCAGTCATAGGTTCATGCCGCCCTGCTAATGCTGGATAAGTATGAGAGGTATGTATAGAAAACGTTTCTGGATTCCTTTCCTGTGGCGGGGATGGAAAGAAATTAGAACAGCTTGTCTCTGGGCGTCGTATATGTCTCGGATGTGCACTTTTCGTCGACATACCAGATATCGAGGGCGTAGACAATCTGTGCGTGAGGTTTTTGCGTAGATTTTGGTCGGACTCGTACAAACGCTCACCTGGAGCAGTTCTAAGACGCCTCGAAGTGTTATCAGAACCGTCTTGAACGTCATTGCCATCGGTTGACCTATCAGCACTACGTACGCTATTTAGTCTTTCTCTCGGGACTTCGGGGCTTAAAGGCGCCTCGGGCGGCATGATCCCCGTCAATTGAACTTCTTGTACACATAATTTATACAAATCCTCGTTCTTTGTTGCTAAAAGTTGCTCCAATTCCTTCTTTCTCGCTTGCAGTTTCAACAACTTGTCCTGCTTATCAGAGTGTAGGTCGCTACCCATCGTGCTTGTACCCATATTCAAAACGTAAATTCACACACAAAAAACATTAGTGAAGTTATATTTCAACATAGAAATCAACTAAAATCACTGATTAAATTAAAATAAACAAAGAAAAACGTAAATTCTAATGCAATGACACAACACGCGTAGCCATGTTGACACACAGATAAACTCAAAACTCAAAGCAAAGGTCTCAAAGTCAAGAACTAAACTCAAGTCTCAAGCCGAACGAATTTTTTACGGATTTATTTATGATACGGTTTTTTAACATGAAAATTTGTATTTATATTTATCTAAATTTACTATTTAATGTATTAGTTAATATTTTGAAAGTCGTTTATTGTAAATGCTAAACGCAATATGACAGCACAGACAATAACAACTAGGAAACGTCATTCTTATCATTTCAAGGTTTCTCCACGGCCAATTGGGGTGATCATGTAAATTCCTTCCCAGTACAAAATAGAACGTAATTTCCCGATCCCGTTCCCACCGCACACTCCCAAATCAAATTACAAAAATAAATAATCACCCAAGATGTCCAAGGTGTATAAAACTGTTATCACTGCGTGCGACAGATTCGTTCCGAACAGCCTACGTCCGATGTGGAATCATGAAGCTGGTAAGTTATTAACATAATTTAAACGTGGATTAGCATATATTTTTGGAATTAGGTCGTAATCTTACTTTACTTTCCTCTTTTTAGGACCTAAAACAATTTTCTTCTGGGCCCCTGCTTTCAAATGGGTAAGTAATGCGGATATATTCAAGGTTGTCTATTATTATTCCGTAACCTTCTATAGTGGCAGATAATACATAGCCCCCATATCTATATAGGTTTGTTTGTCTGTCTATAAACAATGACACTATATCCTATGCCATCAACAGCTTTGTGAACATACTGATATTTAAGGATGCTGGATTCAGATGATATCACATTTGTATCTGTATAATTTCTTATGTATATTCTCTCTTATTATGTGTATTATGTAACTTATTCTGTCATTGGAAAATCATTGGATTCTTTCATTATTATGAATAATTGGATGTGTTTTATCCTGTTATTACTTGTTAAAATCATTTTACCCTTACTTTCTGTCACCAATACCTACAATTTGACTTGAGTGTTTATCATATTATAGCATTTTGTTGTTTTTTGGAAACATTTTGCATGTCATACAAAATCATCATGATTAATTTGGTATAATTCATTATTAGGAGGTTCAATGGGCTGCCGAATTGCATGGTCCTTTTATGAATAAATTCATTCATAAATGGGTTACACATTAGTGCAGCCCATAGTACATACTAAAATAACGTTAAAAAATTACTTGATTTAAAAATTATTAACTGCTGACTGATTCACATGCTTGAGAATTTTAAATTGTTGTTATTTTTAAATTTAAATTAAAAACTGCAGAATGAGGCCATTGCTCAAAAATAATTTATGAGCCGGTTTACATCTGTCAACAATTTTGAGTTTATACACAATAATGAAGCTGCCATACATACAAATAATTCACATATAGCCTGTTTTTCTTATGTGTGGATGTAAAGGTGCTCCCCCATAAGTGTTTTATGTCATTGTATGGCCAACTAAATTGAAACACATGCAAATTTCAACTAACCTAAGTCATTTGTTCAATGAGTCCTACAAGCAGTGAAGAAATTAAGATGAGAATGTGGTTATACATTAGAAAAAACATCCAAAAAAGATGCAAGCCACTAGACATTAAGAAAAATCAAACACAATGCAAAATATTTTCTTCCATTTTTTTCGTAAGTTATTTTAGTCTAAGTACACATATTTTTTTTATTTCCCAGAACTTTAAGGTGTTAGATCAAATGATGTTTATTTATTTAAAACTAACATGCACTATTCACTTCAATCAATCATGACCAATTAGCTAGTCTAAAAGATCCTTAATGTATGCAACATTAAAGTTTCTTTTAATCTAATGTTGTTAATCAAATGAGAAATACAAATCAGTTCAAACTGGGATGCCAGTATCAGGACACAATCACTTGATATGGAACTCACAAAGCATGGTTCAATATTTCTTCACTGCATGTAGAACTCATCCCGTCATTGTCTTGTCTCATATCTAATCATCCTTTCAGGGCTTGGTGTTGGCTGGAATAGGTGACCTCACTCGGCCTGTGGAGAACTTGTCTATACCTCAGTCCGTATCCTTAGCAGCCACGGGCCTTATCTGGTCCCGGTACTCCCTCGTCATCATCCCTAAAAACTATAGCTTGTTTGCTGTCAATGTGTTTGTCGCCATTACGAATCTGTACCAACTCAGTAGGGCTGTCAGATATCAACAGGAGCAGAACAAACTTAAAGAGAAGAAAAAATAGTTCTGATAAAACAGCCAATAGTCCCCATGAAATGTAATAACGTAAACCCTAATTTAAAACTGTACTGGGAAGGAAGTCTGTAAAAATATCTTGGTCATATTTATTTTTGTTTAAAAAACATTATGGGGGCTTAGGGTGGTTAAGTGGAACAGGTTGCACCATTCAGTTCTGATGTCACTTGTTTCTGTAACATAATATTGCTCAACTTGAGGTTGACATTCCTCTGACATTGCTTTTCGATAAACTTTATTATTTATCTATAAAAGGTGTTAAGCGACAAGTTGCGCGATTGTGGTCTTTGTGGCTATTTTAATAAAGCTTAGGCTAAATAGACAGAGAATGCGCATATAATATTGATGTAAAGTTCCAATATTATGTCTATTGATAGATACAAATACAATGGAACCTACCATAGATTGTGACGAATATTTCTGTCAAAGTCGCCTGTGCCAAATACTAGATACTCATGTCATCCCTCAATGAAAGATACAAATGTGTTGTTTTTCAAGCTGATTTTCAGAATTGAATGGTGGTTCTTTAGTTAGTTAATCAATTATAAATCTCAGTGGTTATTTATTAAAGAAATTTATTTATTTTCTTATTGATGTATACGCTCAAGTAATTTTTTCTTGAGTTTAATATTAGCTTAAACGATTCTCGACAAACTTGAGTGAAACTTGGTGACCTTATTATATTAGGTGCTTTTGCCTAGAAATTTACCTGTCACATTGTTAAAACACTTGTTATTAATAAACTTAATTTAGTAAGACAGGGTTTCAATTAAAAATACCTTTAAAATTACATAGTAGCATAACATTATCACCACAATTATAAGAGATGATAATGTTGGTAGGTAGTCTATAGATCTTTCTTGCCCTAATCAATTGTAGTGGGACAATTAAACCCCTTTTCGAATTGTATAGTTGACAGCACTCTTTATAGATAAAATGTTAAATCTTTTCACGACCGTCGATCTTGTCTCTGTATACTTGGTTACCTGTACATTATTATTCTGGTTATTATTGTCATTATTTTGTGCCCCGACTTTATTGGGCTAGCCGTAAATTCGGATTAAAATATACCTAACGTCACCCTAGGCTAGGCAAACTCCTAACCGAGGCAAGACGTAAAACTTTAGACAAACCGCGGGCGGTAATTCGTAAAGCCCCAGATTGCATACCAGCAGTCTGGGACATTACATGATTATATCAATTTATGCAAGGGGTTACTTGAACCTGTGATAATGATGGTAGGAACGCTGTGTTATGCATTCGATATACAATGTTGAAATACATATCATTAACATGTGTAATATGTGGATCATTAAACAGTTTTGTATGATGTTGTGTATTTTTGTATCGCCTTTAATGGATAATACAAATTTATGTTTTAATGTTCTTTTACTTGTTTCTCAACTATTTTCCAACTAACCTTTTTGTGTCAGCGTTTTTATTGTCATATCGTGTCGGTTATACCACGAAATTTAGTTCTTAATTCTGATAGCAAGAAAAATAAAGGATACTAAACTTTGGTGTGCCAATTTATACAATTTTTGACTAGCCACCATTCTCCCCTGGTGACTGGCACTAAAGCTGCTTTTCTTCATACATCTATCTAAGACAGTTTTCCACTTGAATTAGAAGCTGTTTGCGAGGAGAAAGTGTGTAAAAAAAAATATTTAGCGTCGCTCGGCGCAGTTCTGTTGGTGTTTTTTTTCTCGTACGCCGCTTAACTATCAAGGTAACTAACTTCTAGTGGAAAACTGTGTTAAGAGGTATAGTGGACGTAGGTTGTTTAATTTAATTGGTAGGTCGTTAGGGAATTCCTAAAACGTAGGAGCTATAAGGAAAAAGATTCGTATGCTTTTACGGCCAAATTACATTTGAACTGTCCCTATATTTTCTTGTTTCAAAGTACAGGTTTTAACATTATTTTCAATAACAGTTCAAACAAATTTTTTTTTATAAGTTCGTACTGCCAGTTTAGATTTTTGGGAGGTATAGGTACGTTAGAGTATACAGCGGCTACGAGCTCAGTAACTCCGAACAAGAGGACTGTAATGTAAGTACATACACAATATTCTACTAAAGCATGCGGGTGAAGTGCATGATGCATGACCGGGGTCACGGTATATGGATAATATGTATAGGTATATATATATTTAATATTTATGTAGCACCATAAACCCCTACACGATTTAGTGGTTACACTGTTCAAACACCAAATAAAATTGGTTTACTCGCACCGCTGAAGAGAAGGCTGTCCGCATGTGGAAACTACAATCGTACCGTCTTTTTATGAAACGGCATAAAATATGTTGTAAATAATAAATTCCTTCCCGTGGAGGTAGGTATTTTATTTATTTTGAACTAGTCGAGGAAAAAAAATATACTTACCTTAGTATTATTCATTATTACCGATAACTAGGTACTTAACGTAATAATAACGTTTCGTCTCCTTGACTTGAATCTACATATAGGTACTTAGGTAGCTACAGCGTATATTAATAAGCAACAAAGATGGTTCCATAGAAGATGTACCAACTATGTGCTGCGCAGCAACTGCTTCATAAATTCGCCTTCACGTTTACCTACCTCTGGTTTTATTGGTTTTGAATGTAGATCCCACATGCGGCCCGCTGTGTTCCATCGATGGGCTCTCGCCTGAAGTAGTCGGATTTTAGTAGCTATTGTAGTTAAGCTTTTTGTACACCTTTGACCGTAGTAATTGGTAGTTAGTTATGCTAATGAGGTAAATTAGAGGTTTGGAAAACTTTGAAAATGGTATGAAAACCATGTTAAAAGTGGTTGATCATTTATACGCAGCAAAAACGCCCAAAAATGAGCGAGGCGGCGGGAACCGGGTTCTATGTAGCTATATATACCTACCTACGCTACGCCACTGGTACCTACTTCAGTGGTACCAGTTCTGCAGTGTTATATTTCTGTACCTACTGTTCTTTATACTTAATCACTGCACTATGGCATTAATTAAAAAATTACGTGACAAATTGATCAGCACTTTTGACTACTATAATATAGCTTTGCTGGCAACCAATTAGAACCATAACGGCCCATCGCGTAGCAAGCATCGTGCGACCAGTGGGAGCGGTGCGGTCCGAACGCGCGGTCTCGCTTACTCCTCAAGCCGCCGCTCCGCTGGTCGCGTGAAGCCGTGGCCGGGCCGTAAAACCCGTTCCAGACCTTCCGATTCCGATTTCGGTTCCGATTTATAGGATAATGTGTAGTGTAATTGTTAGGATCTATTACACTACACATTATCCGATAAATCGGATCGGATCGGAAGGTCTGGAACGGGTTTTAGGCTACTGTATTCTCTAAGGCACTGAGCAAGGCAGGCATCGTCAACGCATTCCTCATGTTCTTAGTGAGACAATGGTTTTATTAACGAATAGCCTAGCTCTACTCGCGAAGTTGACCAAAGTTGTGCAAATATGATAGTGTGGCTCTCCACACTTCGCTGCAGAAACTCATACTTCGGTCAACTTCGCCTCAGTCAACGGCGGGATAGTATGAAGCCGTAGAGATCTAATTAACAGCCTGTACTTACGTCCTGCAAGGTACTGTTTATAGTTAATCAAAGTGTGCATTTATTTCAGGTCAAAGTAGGTAATTCCGTTCAATTAGTTATTACTACCCATTTCCCACTAGTACCTAGATAAACCATTTATTTACTCAATTGCTACATCATTTATAATTCCTTCACGTAGTTGGTAAATATTGTAGCGTTGTAGATTAGAGATAACACGTCGAGTAGTTTAGTTTCAGACTGAGTTAATACATAGGTACTTACTTGTAGATAACCAATATCAACCTTGCTGTAGAGACTGCTTGAGGTAGAGACCACCAATTAAAGGGCGAATCTCCGATTTTGAACCGCGCGGTTTTAACAATTATCATTGTTGACCCAGAAAAACAAGACGCTTTTACTGTTACTAAGATAGTTTACTGCTTTATTCTGTATTGCTTAGGAGTTCCTATGATTCCTAATGATTGTATTGTCACGTGAACTACATAGACATGCAAAGTTTAATTTCGATACAACAATTAGAGGTAGGTTAAAATTCACTTCTAAGACTTGATTAAATTAATATTTTATTACAAACAGGTTACATACTTTTCAAAAATAAAATAGGTGTAGAGATCGAAACTGATGGAGAAATTGAAAGCGTACCTACTTAACGTACAGTGCATCTCTGGTTGGATGGTTTAAACGTTGGACCGGTAATCCTAAGATACCGGGTTCGAGTCCCGGTGTGGACCACGTTTGTATATATATATTAGCACTTGATTATATTGTTAGTTAAGTACATACAAACACACTTACAAGTCAAGCTAAACGCGCGTGTTTTGTTGTGTGCAAATCTTTTACATGACTTTCATCAGTTCATCACTATCTGACACAATAAGTATTTACTAAGATAACAATGACAAATAAAACGCCGCAGATTCGCCCAATAAATAATTCAAGAAAACTGCCAATGCAATGCCTGTACAAAGTCCGTACCACAAAACTAATGTAGATGGCGCCACAGTCATTGTCCTATACATCTCATGTGGTAGCGTATATTTCAAAATTAGCACGTTTCTTGAATTAATGGTCCATGTATGTACAGTACGTGAGCTGACAGAATGTGATTCGAGTTTTATCCTATTGTTAGCAACCAACTAGACACGTAAAAGCGTGTTACTCTGTAAATTTAATTTAACTAGGCTAACATTTTTGATACCCAATAAATCATTTTCATTTTCATACCTATCTCGCTCGCTCTTATGCGATCGAGATAAGAACCTCTTCTTCGATTTGACCCAAACCCGAATCCCAATCTAAGAGCTCACGGACTGTATCTACTTTTATGCCACATGCAAAATCCTAAGGGATAATCAGTTCGTTTTTCCATTCCTTTAGGATTATGCAAGTGAAGTACGTGTCAAAGTAATAAGTATTTTACTAATACCAAAAGCCCAGAGGAACAACACGTAGATATCGTCACTTTCAAAGAAGCTTGTAGGCGGAACCAACCTCGAGAAAAAGGTAGTAAGTGCACACTAGAGTCATATATTATTACGTTTACTATGTTTTTCGTTGGACCAAAATGAGATGAGTTCTTTTCAAAGTCGTGACGATATGCTACGCTAGTTATCCACCGCTATTTATT
This sequence comes from Apotomis turbidana, assembly GCA_905147355.2. Lineage (NCBI taxonomy): Eukaryota > Metazoa > Arthropoda > Insecta > Lepidoptera > Tortricidae > Apotomis > Apotomis turbidana. Next base: position 37,718,905 of record LR990281.1, read on the forward strand.
ACACAATTTTAAGCAGTGGCACGTGTCGTGTACAATCAGTTTCAGTAAATAAAAAACACGTCATGTTCCCCTGGGCTGTTTCCATTGCCTCCTCTCAACCATCAACTCTTCCAGGCTCTAGTTCTCACGTCAGTGGACGAGTTCCGGCGCCCGATCGAGAAGGTGTCCCCTTCCACGTCGGCCTCGCTCGCGGCTACCGGCATCGTCTGGACTCGGTACTGCTTGGTCATCAAGCCGATCAACTACTCGCTGTCCCTGTGCAACTTCTGCCTGGGTTTGGCTAATAGCGTCCAATGCTTCAGAGCCTATAAGTACCGGACAAGCAAACCTGTGGAGGTCACTGCAGTTGAAGCGATCGCGGTTACTGCAGGTGAAGGGGTCGCGGTGACTGCAGGTGAAGGGGTCCGAGGTTAAAGTGGTTACTCAATCTCAATAGAGGTAACGCCTGTGCTCACTGGGACTGAGCGAGACTCGTAAGGTATTTGAGGAATTTTTGGATATAAGTTTCTTGCTGAATAATCTTGTAATAATAATAATAATATATCATAAATTTTTCTTCTGTAGGGAAGATTAAGGTTTTCAAGAATTTTTTTTCGACCACTTTTCACATTTTTTTTTTACCCTAGCCCTGCACTACTCGCGAAGTTGACCGACGTTCAACGAGTATAGTGTGGAGCCAGGGTTATAATTTGAATTTCGAAGGGAGAGGGAGAGCCCTTCAGCCAAAGAAATAGCAAAATTTAAAATAAATTTCGGAAAACCATGGTGAGAAATCATGAGCTAGTTTGTAGATTCTTATAGCAAGGACTATCGGAAAAAATATTAAATTGATTTCAAAATACTTTATTTACCCTATCGAAGAGCGCGACAGATATACATGTCTCGCTCAGTCTCGGTGCTGCAGGTAGGGTGAGAACATCGTCACAGACTCGGAACTTGAACATATTTACCTAACTATTTTTAAAATAAACGAATTAATTATCTCTGAAGATAATGCAACCCATCCCATTGATAGATACTTAATTAGGTAGATTATTTTAAACCAATAATAAGACTCACCGTGTCAGAAACACAACTCATATTTGTATGACATAAAGATCAAATCACTTTGAATAATATATAATTGTATGTTTTTAAGGTTCGATTCAACCAAACTGGAATACGGCTTACTCGGAGATTAAGAGGCAAAATGTTATATAATAGTCTAAGATCCCTTTAAGAACGACCTTCACCGAGATGTTTATTTGATGAAATGTATTTTATATTTAATTTAATATGTCAATAAATATATTGCATATGGGTTGCCTAACAAATTTTAGTCCAGGGTATGTTTAATTAATGATTAAAAAAATTTTTTTTTTAAACATTTGATTATTAGATAAATTCTATACCAATCGAAAGTATGAAGCCCATAGAATATGCAAACGTTAGGTTGCCTATTCTTTTCCCGTCACAACTATCGGGTAGCCAGGTTTAAACTGGTAAATCTATACTAGCATTTTGCAACGGTCTGATTATTGAATTGAAATTAAATAACATTAAAGATTATTTTATTATGAACACGGTGGTATAGGGTTGCCTGCGAAAAATCAGTCCAGAATTCCGGTTGTCGAATTTTGAAAAGTAAAATATTGCAGCGAGTGAATGTGTGCGACTGAGAGGTCCCAACCAAAACCATCCCATACGATAGAAGAGGACACAGCATAGCAGCTGTTTGAAGTCCGCCCATTTAAAAAAAGAGAGTGCGCATGCTATTTTTGCTTGAAAATGAAAAGCATAGCGATAGACTCGTATATGCTGTACATTATTTTATAGTTATTTAACTTTTTTTTTAATCAATTAATTAATGAAATAATGAACTTTATTCTGCAAGTAGGCCACAAGGGCACTTTTACATGTCTGAGTCTATCGACATTTCACAAAAGGGTGACCACTGTTGAGAAGAAACTCCGAAAGATTAGATACATTACATTTGTTTTATTCTACTACCTATGTTTCTACTTGAATCACTTAAAATTAATGCCGTTTAAACACTTTTCACCGTTGGTTAAAATTCTCCAACATTTAAAAGTATGAGAATCTCTGAACACCATGATGACGTAGGCTTGTGTCAGTCACGTGGTTCGCGAGTCTCGGAAGAGAGTACCAGGCGGAGTATATTATTATACCATGCATTTTATTGTATCTATAGCGACAATCTACTCCAAAATAATGCACAGCATATACGAGTCTATCGCTATCCTTTTCATTTTCAAGCACAAATAGCATGCGCACTCTCTTTTTTTAAATGGGCGGACTTCAAACACCTGCTATGCTGTGTCCTCTTCTATCGTATGGGATGGTTTTGGTTGGGACCTCTCAGTCGCACACATTCACTCGATGCAATATTTTACTTTTCAAAATTCGACAACCGGAATTCTGGACTGATTTTTCGCAGGCAACCCTATACCACCGTGTTCATAATAAAATAATCTTTAATGTTATTTAATTTCAATTCAATAATCAGACCGTTGCAAAATGCTAGTATAGATTTACCAGTTTAAACCTGGCTACCCGATAGTTGCGACGGGAAAAGAATAGGCAACCTAACGTTTGCATATTCTATGGGCTTCATACTTTCGATTGGTATAGAATTTATATAATAATCAAATGTTTAAAAAAATATTTTTTTTAATCATTAATTAAACATACCCTGGACTAAAATTTGTTAGGCAACCCATATGCAATATATTTATTGACATATTAAATTAAATATAAAATACATTTCATCAAATAAACATCTCGGTGAAGGTCGTTCTTAAAGGGATCCTCTACTATAAATTTGACATTAATTCCAAGAATAAACCTTTATCTATAGTGGTAAAATCGAACCCAAAGTAAAGGGGCTTCTGAACGGGCCGTGTTTTGCTGCAATTTGTGGCCGGCCATTATTTGCATCTTGCTCTAGCGTAGGGTGTCAGAGAAGGACGGCCATAGTTGCCGGCCACAAATTGCAGTAAAATAAGGCCCGTTTAGAAGTCCCATTAGTCTAATACTGGTATCCTATATCAACTCTGAAACATTGTATCCCATCAGTAACGTTTCGCCAAATTTTCATCTGTCCGAAAGTATTTTTCCTGAAACCTATGATATTATAAGGATTTCATAAACATCGTTTTAAAAAACCTATTAGTAGACGACGCGGTTGGCGCAGTGGTTAAACAACTGCCTACTGAGCCGACGGTCCCGGGTTCGTATCCCGGCAAGGGCAAATATTTGTGTGATGAACTCGAATATTTGTGCCTGGGTCATGGATGTTATTTGTATTTAAGTATGTATTTATCTATATAAGTATGTTTATCGTCGACTAGTGTCCATAACACAAGCCTACTAGAGCTTACTGTGGGACTAGATTGGTTTGTGTGAGGTTGTCCGATATATATATTAGGTTAGGTTACGTTTGTTTTATAATTATTCTGAAATATTAACAGTTTCGGAAAAAATGGTTTTCGGACAAAAGAAAATTTGACGAAACCATACAGATGGGAATTAAATATTAGTGTTTCAGATAGGTAGCCGCTATACTATTATAAAATTGTAAACGTGAAATCATTGTCCTGTCATAATGCCTAAACGGTTGGTTATTTCGAAAATGTTTGGACGAGTTGTCCATCCGTAGATGGTTATAGGATACTTTTACCCGACAACGGAGAATCAAAAAAATCATAACCCTTTTTTTACTGCGCGGACGCAGTTGACCCTTTTAGTACCATTAATATTATACTCATACTAACACACCTATATTTAGACTGAGTGTCTGCACCGTACTTACTTACATAAGTTACTTTTCGAATATAATTCGGGTCAATAAATTTTTCCTTGTTACTTGTTGCCATGGTGATGTTCTCTGATCGACTCTTTAAAAATACGATTTTCAGCCGCAATATTTAACAAAAACGTTGTAATTGCAGCAGTTATAAGTCCATTCTTATTTAGACAATCTCTTGAAAATAGCAATATTATAAATTATCAACACTTCTAAGAAGTTTAATCACCATTGTCCCTTGGGTGACGGGACAGAATAACAACAAGAAATTGATCCACCCATTTACTCCACTATATCATCGAATTTATTACGACGAATTTTATAGATTATAATTTTTTTTTTATATGTTATTGTTGTGACGATTAGACTAATCAAATATTTGTTCTACCTGAAAAAATACTTGCCACCGATTATTCTGGCCATTTAAATCGTTTAACATACTAGGCGGGTAATCAGTGCAGTGGTTTCTGGAGAACCCGATTCCTGTTTGCCCACTTTAGAAGAAGGAGCACCACTCTATTGCTGCTTAAAAAAAAGTAAGCGCATTTCGCCCGGCTTTTTTGACACCGCGCCATTGCACTGTAGGTAATTTACCTCAAAAGTTGCCATTTAGAGTTAATGCCGCCACTTTCTCACCATTTGTATTGTAAGTTTTAATTACTCTAACGATTCTATACATACTAATGTTACAGGACAGAACAATGTATAATATATAATATAACTAAGTCCTAGCCACAATAAAGATTTTTGCTACAAATACAACCAGTGCCGCAACTCGAATCCAATTAATACTCAGTATTTCTTATAGCTGTAATATTTCGAAGTATTTCTGTCTGTACTGCAATCTTTATGAAACCCAGTCACAACTACAAATCTCTAACACGATTTATCATCGATACTGTTTCGAAAGAACTGTCACAAACTGAATCGATTCAAGTTATACCTAGTCACAAACCAATGCAAAAGTTTTTAAGTCATATCTGCATAAAACGCATAGTTGTTTCATGGCAAGCTCATATTATAATATCAATGTACGAATTCATCTTTAGCTGTTATAATTACTACAAATCTGTAACACGATTTATCATCGATACTGTTTCGAAAGAACTGTCACAAACTGAATCGATTCAAGTTGTACCTAGTCACAAACCAATGCAAATGTTTTTAAGTTATATCTGCATAAAACGCATAGTTGTTTCATGGCAAGCTCATATTATAATATCAATGTACGAATTTATCTTTAGCTGTTATAATTATATTTTTTGAACATTTACATAGTTAGTATTCGAAAATTATTCTCCAGTTAATATTTTAGATTTATAATTTACTTACTCCACTTATTATTTGTTGATTTATTTGTTACAGCAATGTTGTTTATTAGTAAATTTTGCACTGTACTTTGCTGTTTTTATTACATCCTCGACTATCCTATACTGAAGCTAGTGCAAACTATCCTATGGTGAAGTCTAAAGGTGAGTGAAAATAACTATCATCCGTATTGCTCACTTGTATTAGTTTTATTCGTCACTTAAATAACTTGGTACTTAAAACAATTAAATATTATCGTCTAACCTAAATCTAATTAAATATAAATAGTCGGTTCTCGGATTAGTTTGTCGTTGACTTTTGTATATACTACCCAATTGAATTTAAGGGTCACTTGAAGCTTGAACACTACAAATTTGTAATGTTTATATACAATACAACGTTCTAATTAACTGTGAAAAGGAACATGAAACTAGTGAGTAACACTACGGAATTTCAAATCATTGTATTAGCCTTAAAACTTTCGTGAGACATGTTTAATACATCCGCGCGGTAACTGTGTCACTGTAAGGGTAGCAGTCCCTGATGGAGAGCTCCATAAGAGTTCGAAACATGGAGGGCCGTTCCTCTCGTAAGTGTAAACCGCTTAATTCCATAATTAAATATTTCTAACGAAACTTTTAATAAGATTAATTTCAAATCCTAAATTTATATTTTTTTCCTTTTTCCTCACTGTATTTTTTTAAACTTAATAACAATGAAAAAAGACATGGTTACATAATATAAGGGATGTAACTTCTCATTAAGCACGCTATTGCTTAATAGATACAAAGGATAAATAAGAAGCCAAAACTTTATGCAATCCACTGAAGTCCAAGGGAGACTCGAACTCACGACCTCCGTTTAATCGGAATATTGTTCGTACAAACGTATTGAACGTACGTTGAAAATGCGTGCGTTCGTGAGCTTGGTGAATGCGCTTAGCATTGTAAATCTAAAAACACAGAGGGCGCTGTAAAGCGGAATAAGAAGGCATTATTTCGTGTTATTCTAATAGTGGTCCAGTAGCGTAGACAGTAGTTTGTAGAGCAATGTTCCGGGTTAAACAGAGGTCACGAACTCATGACCTTTTAGATTTCAGTGGATTGCATAAGGCTTCTTATTTCACCTTTTGTATCTATATACCAAATAAGAAATGTGGTATAACCTCAAAAATAGGATCAACAATACTGTTCTATGTTATTGCCTGTGTCGGGAGGCACCGCGTCCGACTATTTTTTTTTAATTGTAAAATCAGCATCAAAAACGAGGCCATCATTTTTTTAGCAGTATATATAATGCATTTTCCGCATTGCGGTCGCTCACAATGGGCCTCATAAGAAGGCTCTAAGTTACTCAAAGGGCAAAGGAGCGAGCTATGCTCGGAGTTTCCTTGCGGGATCGAATCCGAAATGATGAGATACGCAAGAGAGCCAAGGTTGTAGATATAGCTCAGACAGTCGCCAAACTTAAGTGGCAATGGCCTCAGAACCGATGGCCGTTGGGGCAGAAAGATTCTTGAGTGGCGATCCAGAACCAGAAGACGCTCTAACATCTTCGGATCTGGTTAGGATCGCGGGCAGAAATTGGATGAGTTCGGCGCACGACCGATCGTGGTGGAGAACTTTGGGGGAGGGCTTAGTCCAGCAGTGGACGTGTACCGGCTGATGTGATGAACGGTACAGCGGGCGGCCCTCGCGCGACTGGCCCGGGATATATGATGCTACAGGGAGTGTTACTCCTCGGCCATGGCCAGCAGCTTGTCCAACCCGACGGGCTCGAAGCTGCGGCCGCCGTCGCCGGAGTACATGATGACGTTCCTGATGACGTAGCACTGCATGGCGGCGCCGAGCCGGTACAGCGGGCGGCCCTCGCGCGACTGGCCCGGGATATATGATGCTACAGGGAGTGTTACTCCTCGGCCATGGCCAGCAGCTTGTCCAACCCGACGGGCTCGAAGCTGCGGCCGCCGTCGCCGGAGTACATGATGACGTTCCTGATGACGTAGCACTGCATGGCGGCGCCGAGCCGGTACAGCGGGCGGCCCTCGCGCGACTGGCCCGGGATATATGATGCTACAGGGAGTGTTACTCCTCGGCCATGGCCAGCAGCTTGTCCAACCCGACGGGCTCGAAGCTGCGGCCGCCGTCGCCGGAGTACATGATGACGTTCCTGATGACGTAGCACTGCATGGCGGCGCCGAGCCGGTACAGCGGGCGGCCCTCGCGCGACTGGCCCGGGATATATGATGCTACAGGGAGTGTTACTCCTCGGCCATGGCCAGCAGCTTGTCCAACCCGACGGGCTCGAAGCTGCGGCCGCCGTCGCCGGAGTACATGATGACGTTCCTGATGACGTAGCACTGCATGGCGGCGCCGAGCCGGTACAGCGGGCGGCCCTCGCGCGACTGGCCCGGGATATATGATGGTACAGGGAGTGTTACTCCTCGGCCATGGCCAGCAGCTTGTCCAACCCGACGGGCTCGAAGCTGCGGCCGCCGTCGCCGGAGTACATGATGACGTTCCTGATGACGTAGCACTGCATGGCGGCGCCGAGCCGGTACAGCGGGCGGCCCTCGCGCGACTTGCCCGCGATCGGCACCAGCGTGATGCCGCGCTCCGTGCAGCGGGATTCCAGTAATTCTGAAAGTTATGGTACATTACTTGAGTAAGTATATACGAAGTCGAAAAAAATACACCACTCGAGATAATAAATATTTTGAATTTGAATTTGAAAATCATTCGTGCACCGAAAACCTCGGTTGATTATACACTTTTAGGCGATTTATGATAAACTAGCTTTTGCCCGCGACTACGTCCGCGTGGAACTTGGAAGTATGGAAGCAACCTCGTACAACACGATAGATATCCACCTAATCACCTTAATTAATAAAAGAGCGCCTAAGCAAATGTAAGAGCAATTGTGCTTTTGGTTTAATCATTACATTTTCTACAGGGTCATCAATGTCATCATGAATTACTTACTCACTTTTTAATCTTTTTGGGGATAATTTCCAGGATGAAAACTATCCTATGTCCTTCCTCGGATCTTAAACTATCTCCATGCCAAATTTCATCAAAATCGATTCAGCGGTTTAAGCGTGAAGAGGTAACAGACAGACAGACACACTTTCGCATTTATAAAATTAGTATGGATTAGGAGGCATACCTGAGAAGGACTTCTGCTGCGTGGTGGAGGCGAGCGCATCAGCCAGCTTGGAGACGTCCTTGTCCTGCGCGAGCGGCGGCGCGAGGCGCGGCGGCGGCGGCGGCACCGCGTCGATGTCGGCCGAGCGGTTCATCATGTCCAGCGCCTTGCGGAACGCGTCGCGCACGCCCGGCTCCTTTAGCACCTCGTCTGGGAAGATTTTCTGTGGAAATTGCGGTAATTATTGAAAATCGGTAACAGATTGTTGGAATCAGTTTAAATAAAGTAAGTTTTTATAGATCGATAACATAAAAGAATGAATGAAGGAGAATACGCAAGCGGAAATAAATAAGTGGAATAGAGTATTATAACAAAAAGATAGAACAAAATTAATAACTATGTCACTAGATACGCAGCTAGGTAATCAATAACAAACTTATTCTGCCCGAAGTTTAGTGGACCACCGGACAAGGGTTCAAGGGCCCATAGCTAAGGGAACTGACCTTGAACTGCGTGTAGCTGTTGAGCACGGCCGCGTGTGTGGGCGCGCTGTTGAGCCAGGCCGCCAGCGCCGCCAGCCAGCGCGGCAGCAGCGCGCGCGCCGCGATGGCCGCTGACAACAACATATAACTACACCACTGACCTTGAACTGCGTGTAGCTGTTGAGCACGGCCGCGTGTGTGGGCGCGCTGTTGAGCCAGGCCGCCAGCGCCGCCAGCCAGCGCGGCAGCAGCGCGCGCGCCGCGATGGCCGCTGACAACAACATATAACTACACCACTGACCTTGAACTGCGTGTAGCTGTTGAGCACGGCCGCGTGTGTGGGCGCGCTGTTGAGCCAGGCCGCCAGCGCCGCCAGCCAGCGCGGCAGCAGCGCGCGCGCCGCGATGGCCGCCACCGTCGGCGCGCCCAGCAGCTCCAGCCAGTCCACGCACCACAGCCACGCCGCTGACAACAACATTACTACGTTACTACCGTCATCCAACAAACAGAGTCAAACACTCTGATTACCGATACTTGTTTACTTTTTTTTAGGTCAAAAAATAAAGCATTATATTCCGTCAAAGGGCCCTCTGTACTACTTTTTGTCTTTAAATGTGAAACGCATTCACCATACTTCTAGAATGTGCGTTTACGTAACGTTCTAATGATCGGTCGTAAAGTACAATATAATGTCTCCGAGGTCACTCCCAGAAGTCATTGGCAACATCAAGGGACTGCTAGGCTGTTAGTTGGGTTGGCAAGAGTAGTGTCAGCAACAAGTGCGGTAAACCGGCCCGCGATAACCTATAAGCTACAGTATAAACAGTAGGTATGCTCACTGTTCTCCCTGCCCAGCAGATGCACGGGCGCGTGCTGCAGACAGTGCTCCAGCTTGGGCACGATGTGCTGGTGCAGCATGGCGGTGAGCGCCGGCCCCCAGGCCGCGGCCCAGGCGGCCAGCAGCGGCCGCGCCGACCCGTCCGCCGGGTGCCACGCCGCCAGCGCCGCCGCCAGCCGCGACCGGATCAGGGGGTACACCGACGTCGCCAGCGCCTCACCTGCACACAACTCATATCGTTGCACATGATGCTACTGGTACATAATGACAGTAAAACACGAGTGTCAAAACAGTGAGTCAGTCAGAGGAATAAATGAGGCGGCCTCGCGCCGTGGTCGAAGATATAGTAATGTCATGAAATAACAGCAGCCTCGCCGGACACATTAGTGACAAGGTCCTCACCGGCTAGTTCATGCCACGGCAGCACCCAGTGATGCAGCGGCTGCGTGTCGCCCGTGGGGTCCCAGCCTCGGACGGCGGTCAGCAACACGGGCGCCACCACGTTGGCGGCCACGGACGCCAGCAGCCTCGCCGGACACATTAGTGACAAGGTCCTCACCGGCTAGTTCATGCCACGGCAGCACCCAGTGATGCAGCGGCTGCGTGTCGCCCGTGGGGTCCCAGCCTCGGACGGCGGTCAGCAACACGGGCGCCACCACGTTGGCGGCCACGGACGCCAGCAGCCTCGCCGGACACATTAGTGACAAGGTCCTCACCGGCTAGTTCATGCCACGGCAGCACCCAGTGATGCAGCGGCTGCGTGTCGCCCGTGGGGTCCCAGCCTCGGACGGCGGTCAGCAACACGGGCGCCACCACGTTGGCGGCCACGGACGCCAGCAGCCTCGCCGGACACATTAGTGACAAGGTCCTCACCGGCTAGTTCATGCCACGGCAGCACCCAGTGATGCAGCGGCTGCGTGTCGCCCGTGGGGTCCCAGCCTCGGACGGCGGTCAGCAACACGGGCGCCACCACGTTGGCGGCCACGGACGCCAGCAGCCTCGCCGGACACATTAGTGACAAGGTCCTCACCGGCTAGTTCATGCCACGGCAGCACCCAGTGATGCAGCGGCTGCGTGTCGCCCGTGGGGTCCCAGCCTCGGACGGCGGTCAGCAACACGGGCGCCACCACGTTGGCGGCCACGGACGCCAGCAGCCTCGCCGGACACATTAGTGACAAGGTCCTCACCGGCTAGTTCATGCCACGGCAGCACCCAGTGATGCAGCGGCTGCGTGTCGCCCGTGGGGTCCCAGCCTCGGACGGCGGTCAGCAACACGGGCGCCACCACGTTGGCGGCCACGGACGCCAGCAGCCTCGCCGGACACATTAGTGACAAGGTCCTCACCGGCTAGTTCATGCCACGGCAGCACCCAGTGATGCAGCGGCTGCGTGTCGCCCGTGGGGTCCCAGCCTCGGACGGCGGTCAGCAACACGGGCGCCACCACGTTGGCGGCCACGGACGCCAGCAGCCTCGCCGGACACATTAGTGACAAGGTCCTCACCGGCTAGTTCATGCCACGGCAGCACCCAGTGATGCAGCGGCTGCGTGTCGCCCGTGGGGTCCCAGCCTCGGACGGCGGTCAGCAACACGGGCGCCACCACGTTGGCGGCCACGGACGCCAGCAGCCACGCCGGACACATTAGTGACAAGGTCCTCACCGGCTAGTTCATGCCACGGCAGCACCCAGTGATGCAGCGGCTGCGTGTCGCCCGTGGGGTCCCAGCCTCGGACGGCGGTCAGCAACACGGGCGCCACCACGTTGGCGGCCACGGACGCCAGCAGCCACGCCGGACACATTAGTGACAAGGTCCTCACCGGCTAGTTCATGCCACGGCAGCACCCAGTGATGCAGCGGCTGCGTGTCGCCCGTGGGGTCCCAGCCTCGGACGGCGGTCAGCAACACGGGCGCCACCACGTTGGCGGCCACGGACGCCAGCAGCCACGCCGGACACATTAGTGACAAGGTCCTCACCGGCTAGTTCATGCCACGGCAGCACCCAGTGATGCAGCGGCTGCGTGTCGCCCGTGGGGTCCCAGCCTCGGACGGCGGTCAGCAACACGGGCGCCACCACGTTGGCGGCCACGGACGCCAGCAGCCTCGCCGGACACATTAGTGACAAGGTCCTCACCGGCTAGTTCATGCCACGGCAGCACCCAGTGATGCAGCGGCTGCGTGTCGCCCGTGGGGTCCCAGCCTCGGACGGCGGTCAGCAACACGGGCGCCACCACGTTGGCGGCCACGGACGCCAGCAGCCACGCCGGACACATTAGTGACAAGGTCCTCACCGGCTAGTTCATGCCACGGCAGCACCCAGTGATGCAGCGGCTGCGTGTCGCCCGTGGGGTCCCAGCCTCGGACGGCGGTCAGCAACACGGGCGCCACCACGTTGGCGGCCACGGACGCCAGCAGCCACGCCGGACACATTAGTGACAAGGTCCTCACCGGCTAGTTCATGCCACGGCAGCACCCAGTGATGCAGCGGCTGCGTGTCGCCCGTGGGGTCCCAGCCTCGGACGGCGGTCAGCAACACGGGCGCCACCACGTTGGCGGCCACGGACGCCAGCAGCCACGCCGGACACATTAGTGACAAGGTCCTCACCGGCTAGTTCATGCCACGGCAGCACCCAGTGATGCAGCGGCTGCGTGTCGCCCGTGGGGTCCCAGCCTCGGACGGCGGTCAGCAACACGGGCGCCACCACGTTGGCGGCCACGGACGCCAGCAGCCACGCCGGACACATTAGTGACAAGGTCCTCACCGGCTAGTTCATGCCACGGCAGCACCCAGTGATGCAGCGGCTGCGTGTCGCCCGTGGGGTCCCAGCCTCGGACGGCGGTCAGCAACACGGGCGCCACCACGTTGGCGGCCACGGACGCCAGCAGCCACGCCGGACACGCCGGCTGCCACGACTCCAGCGCCGACACCATGCCGTCCGGCACGCGCGGGTTCCACGAGCTGGACAAACAAATTGTACATTACGTAAAATGTATCCTCTCCCTCTCGAGTAATATTCATTTGACACGGATAAATATTCCTTTAGAAATATAAAATATATACAAATTAAAACCACAAGATGCTACAAAATAAGTATATATGTACATTGGAGTAGTAGTATTCCATATTGATTCATAACAGATAAATAAAACCGGCCAAGAGCATGTCGGGCCACGCTCAGTGTAGGGTTCCGTATCCTTCACAATAAACTGCTGTTTTAAGCCCGGGGTTTAAGTTAAGAAAGATTTTAAGCTCAATAAAAAGGTCGTAAACGCCCTAGAAACTGTTATCACTTATCACCTTCTGGAAGTAAACTAACGTCCTTTTAAAGAAAAAATATAAAATTTGGTGATAACTAAAAAACGGCTCGACCGATTTTGTTCAATATAGTTTTCATTGAAAGTACTTATAAGGCCTCATTTACATGAATTTTTCCAAAATTTTTTGACCGGTGGTTGAAAAGTTAGAGGGGGGGGGACACTATTTTTTTTGTTTTCAGAGCGAATATTTACAAAACTGCTGACTTTATCAAAAAATAATGTTAAGAGACCCCTATTATTTTTAACCCACACACCAGTGCTGAAAAGAAAAAAAAAATTCACCCCCACTTTAGGTGTTCGAAAGGTACCCGAAAATTTTTTTTTTTTTTTTTACTTTTTATTTTACCGTTCTGTCGGCGTTATACATACACATACTCATACCAAATTTCAGCTTTCTAGTACTAATGATCACGGAACTAAGCCGCGGACGGACAGACGGACAGACGGACATGGCGAAACTATAAGGGTTCCTAGTTGACTACGGAACCCTAAAAAAGGCAGGTTTTTCTCTAATAAAAAATCAAATAAAATAAGAAATGTGTTAAGCTGCATGGTACTGTAAAGTACAGGTAAAGTACTGACTCAGCGGCAGCTTTGATGGCGGGCGCGTAGTGCTGCCACAGCAGGCTGTTGTAGGCCTCCTCGGCGAGCAGCGCGCGCCACTTGAGGAACACGGGCACGGGCGCGGCTCCCACTGACCATAAGATATGTGTAACAGTACTGACTGAGCGGCAGCTTTGATGGCGGGCGCGTAGTGCTGCCACAGCAGGCTGTTGTAGGCCTCCTCGGCGAGCAGCGCGCGCCACTTGAGGAACACGGGCACGGGCGCGGCTCCCACTGACCATAAGATATGTGTAACAGTACTGACTGAGCGGCAGCTTTGATGGCGGGCGCGTAGTGCTGCCACAGCAGGCTGTTGTAGGCCTCCTCGGCGAGCAGCGCGCGCCACTTGAGGAACACGGGCACGGGCGCGGCTCCCACTGACCATAAGATATGTGTAACAGTACTGACTCAGCGGCAGCTTTGATGGCGGGCGCGTAGTGCTGCCACAGCAGGCTGTTGTAGGCCTCCTCGGCGAGCAGCGCGCGCCACTTGAGGAACACGGGCACGGGCGCGGCTCCCACTGACCATAAGATATGTGTAACAGTACTGACTGAGCGGCAGCTTTGATGGCGGGCGCGTAGTGCTGCCACAGCAGGCTGTTGTAGGCCTCCTCGGCGAGCAGCGCGCGCCACTTGAGGAACACGGGCACGGGCGCGGCTCCCACTGACCATAAGATATGTGTAACAGTACTGACTCAGCGGCAGCTTTGATGGCGGGCGCGTAGTGCTGCCACAGCAGGCTGTTGTAGGCCTCCTCGGCGAGCAGCGCGCGCCACTTGAGGAACACGGGCACGGGCGCGGCTCCCACTGACCATAAGATATGTGTAACAGTACTGACTCAGCGGCAGCTTTGATGGCGGGCGCGTAGTGCTGCCACAGCAGGCTGTTGTAGGCCTCCTCGGCGAGCAGCGCGCGCCACTTGAGGAACACGGGCACGGGCGCGGCTCCCACTGACCATAAGATATGTGTAACAGTACTGACTGAGCGGCAGCTTTGATGGCGGGCGCGTAGTGCTGCCACAGCAGGCTGTTGTAGGCCTCCTCGGCGAGCAGCGCGCGCCACTTGAGGAACACGGGCACGGGCGCGGCTCCCACTGACCATAAGATATGTGTAACAGTACTGACTCAGCGGCAGCTTTGATGGCGGGCGCGTAGTGCTGCCACAGCAGGCTGTTGTAGGCCTCCTCGGCGAGCAGCGCGCGCCACTTGAGGAACACGGGCACGGGCGCGGCTCCCACTGACCATAAGATATGTGTAACAGTACTGACTCAGCGGCAGCTTTGATGGCGGGCGCGTAGTGCTGCCACAGCAGGCTGTTGTAGGCCTCCTCGGCGAGCAGCGCGCGCCACTTGAGGAACACGGGCACGGGCGCGGCTCCCACTGACCATAAGATATGTGTAACAGTACTGACTCAGCGGCAGCTTTGATGGCGGGCGCGTAGTGCTGCCACAGCAGGCTGTTGTAGGCCTCCTCGGCGAGCAGCGCGCGCCACTTGAGGAACACGGGCACGGGCGCGGCTCCCACTGACCATAAGATATGTGTAACAGTACTGACTCAGCGGCAGCTTTGATGGCGGGCGCGTAGTGCTGCCACAGCAGGCTGTTGTAGGCCTCCTCGGCGAGCAGCGCGCGCCACTTGAGGAACACGGGCACGGGCGCGGCTCCCACTGACCATAAGATATGTGTAACAGTACTGACTCAGCGGCAGCTTTGATGGCGGGCGCGTAGTGCTGCCACAGCAGGCTGTTGTAGGCCTCCTCGGCGAGCAGCGCGCGCCACTTGAGGAACACGGGCACGGGCGCGGCTCCCACTGACCATAAGATATGTGTAACAGTACTGACTCAGCGGCAGCTTTGATGGCGGGCGCGTAGTGCTGCCACAGCAGGCTGTTGTAGGCCTCCTCGGCGAGCAGCGCGCGCCACTTGAGGAACACGGGCACGGGCGCGGCTCCCACTGACCATAAGATATGTGTAACAGTACTGACTCAGCGGCAGCTTTGATGGCGGGCGCGTAGTGCTGCCACAGCAGGCTGTTGTAGGCCTCCTCGGCGAGCAGCGCGCGCCACTTGAGGAACACGGGCACGGGCGCGGCTCCCACTGACCATAAGATATGTGTAACAGTACTGACTGAGCGGCAGCTTTGATGGCGGGCGCGTAGTGCTGCCACAGCAGGCTGTTGTAGGCCTCCTCGGCGAGCAGCACGCGCCACTTGAGGAACACGGGCACGGGCGCGGCTCCCACTGACCATAAGATATGTGTAACAGTACTGACTCAGCGGCAGCTTTGATGGCGGGCGCGTAGTGCTGCCACAGCAGGCTGTTGTAGGCCTCCTCGGCGAGCAGCGCGCGCCACTTGAGGAACACGGGCACGGGCGCGGCTCCCACTGACCATAAGATATGTGTAACAGTACTGACTCAGCGGCAGCTTTGATGGCGGGCGCGTAGTGCTGCCACAGCAGGCTGTTGTAGGCCTCCTCGGCGAGCAGCGCGCGCCACTTGAGGAACACGGGCACGGGCGCGGCTCCCACTGACCATAAGATATGTGTAACAGTACTGACTCAGCGGCAGCTTTGATGGCGGGCGCGTAGTGCTGCCACAGCAGGCTGTTGTAGGCCTCCTCGGCGAGCAGCGCGCGCCACTTGAGGAACACGGGCACGGGCGCGGCTCCCACTGACCATAAGATATGTGTAACAGTACTGACTCAGCGGCAGCTTTGATGGCGGGCGCGTAGTGCTGCCACAGCAGGCTGTTGTAGGCCTCCTCGGCGAGCAGCGCGCGCCACTTGAGGAACACGGGCACGGGCGCGGCTCCCACTGACCATAAGATATGTGTAACAGTACTGACTCAGCGGCAGCTTTGATGGCGGGCGCGTAGTGCTGCCACAGCAGGCTGTTGTAGGCCTCCTCGGCGAGCAGCGCGCGCCACTTGAGGAACACGGGCACGGGCGCGGCTCCCACTGACCATAAGATATGTGTAACAGTACTGACTCAGCGGCAGCTTTGATGGCGGGCGCGTAGTGCTGCCACAGCAGGCTGTTGTAGGCCTCCTCGGCGAGCAGCGCGCGCCACTTGAGGAACACGGGCACGGGCGCGGCTCCCACTGACCATAAGATATGTGTAACAGTACTGACTCAGCGGCAGCTTTGATGGCGGGCGCGTAGTGCTGCCACAGCAGGCTGTTGTAGGCCTCCTCGGCGAGCAGCGCGCGCCACTTGAGGAACACGGGCACGGGCGCGGCTCCCACTGACCATAAGATATGTGTAACAGTACTGACTCAGCGGCAGCTTTGATGGCGGGCGCGTAGTGCTGCCACAGCAGGCTGTTGTAGGCCTCCTCGGCGAGCAGCGCGCGCCACTTGAGGAACACGGGCACGGGCGCGGCTCCCACTGACCATAAGATATGTGTAACAGTACTGACTCAGCGGCAGCTTTGATGGCGGGCGCGTAGTGCTGCCACAGCAGGCTGTTGTAGGCCTCCTCGGCGAGCAGCGCGCGCCACTTGAGGAACACGGGCACGGGCGCGGCTCCCACTGACCATAAGATATGTGTAACAGTACTGACTGAGCGGCAGCTTTGATGGCGGGCGCGTAGTGCTGCCACAGCAGGCTGTTGTAGGCCTCCTCGGCGAGCAGCGCGCGCCACTTGAGGAACACGGGCACGGGCGCGGCTCCCACTGACCATAAGATATGTGTAACAGTACTGACTCAGCGGCAGCTTTGATGGCGGGCGCGTAGTGCTGCCACAGCAGGCTGTTGTAGGCCTCCTCGGCGAGCAGCGCGCGCCACTTGAGGAACACGGGCACGGGCGCGGCTCCCACTGACCATAAGATATGTGTAACAGTACTGACTGAGCGGCAGCTTTGATGGCGGGCGCGTAGTGCTGCCACAGCAGGCTGTTGTAGGCCTCCTCGGCGAGCAGCGCGCGCCACTTGAGGAACACGGGCACGGGCGCGGCTCCCACTGACCATAAGATATGTGTAACAGTACTGACTCAGCGGCAGCTTTGATGGCGGGCGCGTAGTGCTGCCACAGCAGGCTGTTGTAGGCCTCCTCGGCGAGCAGCGCGCGCCACTTGAGGAACACGGGCACGGGCGCGGCTCCCACTGACCATAAGATATGTGTAACAGTACTGACTGAGCGGCAGCTTTGATGGCGGGCGCGTAGTGCTGCCACAGCAGGCTGTTGTAGGCCTCCTCGGCGAGCAGCGCGCGCCACTTGAGGAACACGGGCACGGGCGCGGCTCCCACTGACCATAAGATATGTGTAACAGTACTGACTCAGCGGCAGCTTTGATGGCGGGCGCGTAGTGCTGCCACAGCAGGCTGTTGTAGGCCTCCTCGGCGAGCAGCGCGCGCCACTTGAGGAACACGGGCACGGGCGCGGCTCCCACTGACCATAAGATATGTGTAACAGTACTGACTGAGCGGCAGCTTTGATGGCGGGCGCGTAGTGCTGCCACAGCAGGCTGTTGTAGGCCTCCTCGGCGAGCAGCGCGCGCCACTTGAGGAACACGGGCACGGGCGCGGCTCCCACTGACCATAAGATATGTGTAACAGTACTGACTCAGCGGCAGCTTTGATGGCGGGCGCGTAGTGCTGCCACAGCAGGCTGTTGTAGGCCTCCTCGGCGAGCAGCGCGCGCCACTTGAGGAACACGGGCACGGGCGCGGCTCCCACTGACCATAAGATATGTGTAACAGTACTGACTCAGCGGCAGCTTTGATGGCGGGCGCGTAGTGCTGCCACAGCAGGCTGTTGTAGGCCTCCTCGGCGAGCAGCGCGCGCCACTTGAGGAACACGGGCACGGGCGCGGCTCCCACTGACCATAAGATATGTGTAACAGTACTGACTCAGCGGCAGCTTTGATGGCGGGCGCGTAGTGCTGCCACAGCAGGCTGTTGTAGGCCTCCTCGGCGAGCAGCGCGCGCCACTTGAGGAACACGGGCACGGGCGCGGCTCCCACTGACCATAAGATATGTGTAACAGTACTGACTCAGCGGCAGCTTTGATGGCGGGCGCGTAGTGCTGCCACAGCAGGCTGTTGTAGGCCTCCTCGGCGAGCAGCGCGCGCCACTTGAGGAACACGGGCACGGGCGCGGCTCCCACTGACCATAAGATATGTGTAACAGTACTGACTCAGCGGCAGCTTTGATGGCGGGCGCGTAGTGCTGCCACAGCAGGCTGTTGTAGGCCTCCTCGGCGAGCAGCGCGCGCCACTTGAGGAACACGGGCACGGGCGCGGCTCCCACTGACCATAAGATATGTGTAACAGTACTGACTGAGCGGCAGCTTTGATGGCGGGCGCGTAGTGCTGCCACAGCAGGCTGTTGTAGGCCTCCTCGGCGAGCAGCACGCGCCACTTGAGGAACACGGGCACGGGCGCGGCTCCCACTGACCATAAGATATGTGTAACAGTACTGACTCAGCGGCAGCTTTGATGGCGGGCGCGTAGTGCTGCCACAGCAGGCTGTTGTAGGCTTCCTCGGCGAGCAGCGCGCGCCACTTGAGGAACACGGGCACGGGCGCGGCTCCCACTGACCATAAGATATGTGTAACAGTACTGACTCAGCGGCAGCTTTGATGGCGGGCGCGTAGTGCTGCCACAGCAGGCTGTTGTAGGCCTCCTCGGCGAGCAGCGCGCGCCACTTGAGGAACACGGGCACGGGCGCGGCTCCCACTGACCATAAGATATGTGTAACAGTACTGACTCAGCGGCAGCTTTGATGGCGGGCGCGTAGTGCTGCCACAGCAGGCTGTTGTAGGCCTCCTCGGCGAGCAGCGCGCGCCACTTGAGGAACACGGGCACGGGCGCGGCTCCCACTGACCATAAGATATGTGTAACAGTACTGACTCAGCGGCAGCTTTGATGGCGGGCGCGTAGTGCTGCCACAGCAGGCTGTTGTAGGCCTCCTCGGCGAGCAGCGCGCGCCACTTGAGGAACACGGGCACGGGCGCGGCTCCCACTGACCATAAGATATGTGTAACAGTACTGACTCAGCGGCAGCTTTGATGGCGGGCGCGTAGTGCTGCCACAGCAGGCTGTTGTAGGCCTCCTCGGCGAGCAGCGCGCGCCACTTGAGGAACACGGGCACGGGCGCGGCTCCCACTGACCATAAGATATGTGTAACAGTACTGACTCAGCGGCAGCTTTGATGGCGGGCGCGTAGTGCTGCCACAGCAGGCTGTTGTAGGCCTCCTCGGCGAGCAGCGCGCGCCACTTGAGGAACACGGGCACGGGCGCGGCTCCCACTGACCATAAGATATGTGTAACAGTACTGACTCAGCGGCAGCTTTGATGGCGGGCGCGTAGTGCTGCCACAGCAGGCTGTTGTAGGCCTCCTCGGCGAGCAGCGCGCGCCACTTGAGGAACACGGGCACGGGCGCGGCTCCCACTGACCATAAGATATGTGTAACAGTACTGACTCAGCGGCAGCTTTGATGGCGGGCGCGTAGTGCTGCCACAGCAGGCTGTTGTAGGCCTCCTCGGCGAGCAGCGCGCGCCACTTGAGGAACACGGGCACGGGCGCGGCTCCCACTGACCATAAGATATGTGTAACAGTACTGACTGAGCGGCAGCTTTGATGGCGGGCGCGTAGTGCTGCCACAGCAGGCTGTTGTAGGCCTCCTCGGCGAGCAGCGCGCGCCACTTGAGGAACACGGGCACGGGCGCGGCTCCCACTGACCATAAGATATGTGTAACAGTACTGACTCAGCGGCAGCTTTGATGGCGGGCGCGTAGTGCTGCCACAGCAGGCTGTTGTAGGCCTCCTCGGCGAGCAGCGCGCGCCACTTGAGGAACACGGGCACGGGCGCGGCTCCCACTGACCATAAGATATGTGTAACAGTACTGACTGAGCGGCAGCTTTGATGGCGGGCGCGTAGTGCTGCCACAGCAGGCTGTTGTAGGCCTCCTCGGCGAGCAGCGCGCGCCACTTGAGGAACACGGGCACGGGCGCGGCTCCCACTGACCATAAGATATGTGTAACAGTACTGACTCAGCGGCAGCTTTGATGGCGGGCGCGTAGTGCTGCCACAGCAGGCTGTTGTAGGCCTCCTCGGCGAGCAGCGCGCGCCACTTGAGGAACACGGGCACGGGCGCGGCTCCCACTGACCATAAGATATGTGTAACAGTACTGACTGAGCGGCAGCTTTGATGGCGGGCGCGTAGTGCTGCCACAGCAGGCTGTTGTAGGCCTCCTCGGCGAGCAGCGCGCGCCACTTGAGGAACACGGGCACGGGCGCGGCTCCCACTGACCATAAGATATGTGTAACAGTACTGACTCAGCGGCAGCTTTGATGGCGGGCGCGTAGTGCTGCCACAGCAGGCTGTTGTAGGCCTCCTCGGCGAGCAGCGCGCGCCACTTGAGGAACACGGGCACGGGCGCGGCTCCCACTGACCATAAGATATGTGTAACAGTACTGACTGAGCGGCAGCTTTGATGGCGGGCGCGTAGTGCTGCCACAGCAGGCTGTTGTAGGCCTCCTCGGCGAGCAGCGCGCGCCACTTGAGGAACACGGGCACGGGCGCGGCTCCCACTGACCATAAGATATGTGTAACAGTACTGACTCAGCGGCAGCTTTGATGGCGGGCGCGTAGTGCTGCCACAGCAGGCTGTTGTAGGCCTCCTCGGCGAGCAGCGCGCGCCACTTGAGGAACACGGGCACGGGCGCGGCTCCCACTGACCATAAGATATGTGTAACAGTACTGACTCAGCGGCAGCTTTGATGGCGGGCGCGTAGTGCTGCCACAGCAGGCTGTTGTAGGCCTCCTCGGCGAGCAGCGCGCGCCACTTGAGGAACACGGGCACGGGCGCGGCTCCCACTGACCATAAGATATGTGTAACAGTACTGACTCAGCGGCAGCTTTGATGGCGGGCGCGTAGTGCTGCCACAGCAGGCTGTTGTAGGCCTCCTCGGCGAGCAGCGCGCGCCACTTGAGGAACACGGGCACGGGCGCGGCTCCCACTGACCATAAGATATGTGTAACAGTACTGACTCAGCGGCAGCTTTGATGGCGGGCGCGTAGTGCTGCCACAGCAGGCTGTTGTAGGCCTCCTCGGCGAGCAGCGCGCGCCACTTGAGGAACACGGGCACGGGCGCGGCTCCCACTGACCATAAGATATGTGTAACAGTACTGACTCAGCGGCAGCTTTGATGGCGGGCGCGTAGTGCTGCCACAGCAGGCTGTTGTAGGCCTCCTCGGCGAGCAGCGCGCGCCACTTGAGGAACACGGGCACGGGCGCGGCTCCCACTGACCATAAGATATGTGTAACAGTACTGACTCAGCGGCAGCTTTGATGGCGGGCGCGTAGTGCTGCCACAGCAGGCTGTTGTAGGCCTCCTCGGCGAGCAGCGCGCGCCACTTGAGGAACACGGGCACGGGCGCGGCTCCCACTGACCATAAGATATGTGTAACAGTACTGACTCAGCGGCAGCTTTGATGGCGGGCGCGTAGTGCTGCCACAGCAGGCTGTTGTAGGCCTCCTCGGCGAGCAGCGCGCGCCACTTGAGGAACACGGGCACGGGCGCGGCTCCCACTGACCATAAGATATGTGTAACAGTACTGACTCAGCGGCAGCTTTGATGGCGGGCGCGTAGTGCTGCCACAGCAGGCTGTTGTAGGCCTCCTCGGCGAGCAGCGCGCGCCACTTGAGGAACACGGGCACGGGCGCGGCTCCCACTGACCATAAGATATGTGTAACAGTACTGACTCAGCGGCAGCTTTGATGGCGGGCGCGTAGTGCTGCCACAGCAGGCTGTTGTAGGCCTCCTCGGCGAGCAGCGCGCGCCACTTGAGGAACACGGGCACGGGCGCGGCTCCCACTGACCATAAGATATGTGTAACAGTACTGACTCAGCGGCAGCTTTGATGGCGGGCGCGTAGTGCTGCCACAGCAGGCTGTTGTAGGCCTCCTCGGCGAGCAGCGCGCGCCACTTGAGGAACACGGGCACGGGCGCGGCTCCCACTGACCATAAGATATGTGTAACAGTACTGACTCAGCGGCAGCTTTGATGGCGGGCGCGTAGTGCTGCCACAGCAGGCTGTTGTAGGCCTCCTCGGCGAGCAGCGCGCGCCACTTGAGGAACACGGGCACGGGCGCGGCTCCCACTGACCATAAGATATGTGTAACAGTACTGACTCAGCGGCAGCTTTGATGGCGGGCGCGTAGTGCTGCCACAGCAGGCTGTTGTAGGCCTCCTCGGCGAGCAGCGCGCGCCACTTGAGGAACACGGGCACGGGCGCGGCTCCCACTGACCATAAGATATGTGTAACAGTACTGACTCAGCGGCAGCTTTGATGGCGGGCGCGTAGTGCTGCCACAGCAGGCTGTTGTAGGCCTCCTCGGCGAGCAGCGCGCGCCACTTGAGGAACACGGGCACGGGCGCGGCTCCCACTGACCATAAGATATGTGTAACAGTACTGACTCAGCGGCAGCTTTGATGGCGGGCGCGTAGTGCTGCCACAGCAGGCTGTTGTAGGCCTCCTCGGCGAGCAGCGCGCGCCACTTGAGGAACACGGGCACGGGCGCGGCTCCCACTGACCATAAGATATGTGTAACAGTACTGACTCAGCGGCAGCTTTGATGGCGGGCGCGTAGTGCTGCCACAGCAGGCTGTTGTAGGCCTCCTCGGCGAGCAGCGCGCGCCACTTGAGGAACACGGGCACGGGCGCGGCTCCCACTGACCATAAGATATGTGTAACAGTACTGACTCAGCGGCAGCTTTGATGGCGGGCGCGTAGTGCTGCCACAGCAGGCTGTTGTAGGCCTCCTCGGCGAGCAGCGCGCGCCACTTGAGGAACACGGGCACGGGCGCGGCTCCCACTGACCATAAGATATGTGTAACAGTACTGACTCAGCGGCAGCTTTGATGGCGGGCGCGTAGTGCTGCCACAGCAGGCTGTTGTAGGCCTCCTCGGCGAGCAGCGCGCGCCACTTGAGGAACACGGGCACGGGCGCGGCTCCCACTGACCATAAGATATGTGTAACAGTACTGACTCAGCGGCAGCTTTGATGGCGGGCGCGTAGTGCTGCCACAGCAGGCTGTTGTAGGCCTCCTCGGCGAGCAGCGCGCGCCACTTGAGGAACACGGGCACGGGCGCGGCGGGCGCGGCCAGCGGCTCCCACTGCGCCAGCAGCGCGCTCAGCAGCGGGCTCACCATGTGGCCCGCGATGGTGCCGATGCCGAACATCTCGTACTCCAGCGGGTGCGCCGCCTGACCGTACAAACGATACACTTCAAAAATGCTGATTGTTTAGACATTTTTCTCTATTTTTGTTACGTATGTACGTATATCTATGTGTGCGTGGCTGCGCCCACCACGATCTATATACGTGAATAAACAGTGCATCGCTAGTTATCGGCTGTTTCACTTGTGCCCCTTGTCGGCCGATCTAACAGTGGCGACGAGGATAGGATTTTAATTTAGACATGACTATTGTCTACCATTGTTTAATTTAAGATTTCTCATGTAACATTTTTCTTGTTGGTGTGCAATAAAGTATTGTTGTATTGTATTGTGTGACTTGTATCAGGGCTGTTTAGCCCTAACTACCAGTAAGTCGGACTTTGTGTGGGAGTATATATAATGGGATTATCTCCGCGCCACAAGAGTGATTTGGGAGGAAGTGACGCGGGCGCGCTGTGCGCATGGACTGCGTCGTGAATAGACTGAAACGGGTTAGCCTGACATAGGGCGGGAGGAGAGGGGAAAGGGAGACGGGCTATGATGCAGATATTTTTCTCAATGATGAAACATGTTTCTTAAAATATTATTAATGTCACTACTTAGAACATGGCTATTGAGATTTATTGGTAAAGATTTGAAACCTACAGTTTGAATTTTTCATTGATAATTTTTGGTTCAAAAACTGCTGGAAATTTACAAATTTCACGCAAGGAACTGATTTTTTCAACTTATTTTCGACTGCACGCAATGAAAGCATGAAATAGCTATGTTACTTTCTAGGAAGGAAGCATGGCGTCGATTTTAGGTTGAATAAAAATGGCATTCAATTTTCTATTCGCTCTCATACATAGGCGGGGATTTTACCTGGTCAACATCCTGTAACTAACCGTGTGTCGTATTACACAGATGTTGACCGCTTCTAACACCGGGTTATGAATTAAAAAAAAACATAGGCTACTTTTATCCCGAAAAAAAAAACATGATTCCCATAGGCTAGTGATCATGTTTCGACGCGAGCGGAAAAAGCTACGATGTAATGAAGTTGGTAGTATTTTAAATAATGTAATCTCCGAGAAAAGTCGCAACTTTTCCCGCACCGCACCAAATCACTACATAGTATAAAACAAAGTCGCTTTCTCTGTCCCTATGTCCCTTTGTATGCTTAAATCTTTAAAACTACGCAACGGATTTTGATGCGGTTTTTTTTAATAGATAGAGTGATTCAAGAGGAAGGTTTATATGTATAATACATGCATAATTTACCAGCATTGCACCTGTGCGAAGCCGGAGCGGGTCGCTAGTTCTATTATAAACTAGGAGGTGCCCGCAACTACGTCCGCGTATTTTGTTTCTTTGTCGTAGACGGGTAAAAAGCATCCTATAACCATATTTGGATGTCCAGCTATCCCTGTACTGAAATTGGTAAACATTTGTGCAGCCGCTTCGGAGTGACGAGAGGACCAATGGGAATTGTGACCAACAGATGGCGCCAGGTTGGCATAGCGCCGCGCGTCCACACAAAACAAATGACGATCCTGGATCACGCTATTGAGATTTTTTCAGAAATCAGGATCCCTCTACATAGAAAATTGATCGTAGGGTATAGCTAATGCGCAAAAACATTTCAAACATATATGACGCAGAGGGCGCTCGAGTAGCGTAAAGAATTATGGGATGAAAGATTTGGTGTGATTGACGTAGCGATCTGATAGCTCAGTTGGAAGAGCAATTCGCCGGGAACGCTGAGGTCGCAGGTTCAAATCCTGCTTAGATTGTAGTAGATCAG
The DNA here is from genome assembly GCA_905147355.2 of Apotomis turbidana. Classification (NCBI taxonomy): domain Eukaryota; kingdom Metazoa; phylum Arthropoda; class Insecta; order Lepidoptera; family Tortricidae; genus Apotomis; species Apotomis turbidana. Next base: position 37,744,364 of record LR990281.1, read on the forward strand.
ATCGCATTAAATTTACCTTTGTGTCTTAATTTATAAAAATAAAAATGTGGTACCTATTTCCACATAAAAATATGAATCGATAAAAAGATTGTATACAAATACAAATCTAGAATTTTATAATAGTATAATAATAATAATAATTTATTTCAGACCAAAGATCCATATTTTGTTAGGTTGTGCAGACTTAAAATATTGTATAGATGACAGTAACCTCACCTTCAAATCCGCGACGACCTCGTAGGCGGTCTCGAGCGAGAGGTCGGGCTGGCTCAGCCGCGCCACTCTACGCTTGATGTCGCGCACCTTGTCGATGATGTCGTCCTGCTCCAACAGCTTGTCGTCGCACTCCCTCAGGTCTCGTTCGAGGACCACTATCTCGTCCTCGGCTTGTTGCAGCTCGCGGGCGTTTTGGATTATATCCTGCGTGGATAAAAGAAAACTCTTTGGAAAATCTGTCGATTGATGAAATCATTTCATGGACTTTCTTCTTAGGCGGTACACCCTTGTCACGTCGTTGATTTAGTGGCCTGCTTTACAATGCGACGCCATTTTTCTCGAACTGCTGCCCTCCTGGTACATTCGTAGTGTGGAGAACCTTGGACTAGATTGTTATAAATAGCTCATAGAAGTTATTATTAATTATTTAATAAGTAAATGTATTAATTATAGCCCAACACGGTTTTTATTGCGGATTTTTAGTGGTACTAATTTATTTTACTGGCAACGACTTTTTAGGTAACTGACGTTGAAAGTCGGTGAATGTCACTGATGTAAACAAAGAGGAAACAGGAGGAAATATTCCGCAAATTTCAAGTATTTTTTGCATAAACTATTCACAGTGATGAAAGTCAAGTTTTTTTCAACAGGATTCAGTATATATTTTGCAAGAAGAACGAAGGATAGCAGCATTCCGGTAAACAATGTTTTGAATTTGGTTTATGAGAAATCCTTAACAAATCGCTATTGACGTTTAATAAAGCTTATGACATATACCCATTATTGCTAAAGTCAGATTTTTAATTAGCCGGAGTAATATGACGCAATTTTCTACGAGCGCAATTTGATTAAGTTTAATTTGGTTTCAACATATCACTTTTTATCAATAAAAGTCAATCGAATATCAGCAATTACGTGTTTTCTCATTCATTGTTTTAAGAAATAATTCTGAATAACGAAAATATAAATTACGACATCGTCGACATCTGTCAAATCACTATGGCTAATTAAAAATTCAACTGTATATGAAAGCTGTTTGAAGCGCCAATATCCCTGGTTCGAACCTATACTTGCTAGGCTATACCAGGGTACTAACCTGTTCGCAGCACTCGACCATGACCTCCAGGTTGTGGACGAGCTGTGGTGCGGAGAAGTTGGTGCACTTCCTCCGAGGCTCGTGGTAGCCGCTTATCACGCGTTTCTTGAATACGGTAATTGCTGACTAATGACTTATACCATGACACTGACCTGTTCGCAGCACTCGACCATGACCTCCAGGTTGTGGACGAGCTGTGGTGCGGAGAAGTTGGTGCACTTCCTCCGAGGCTCGTGGTAGCCGCTTATCACGCGTTTCTTGAATACGGTAATTGCTGACTAATGACTTATACCATGACACTGACCTGTTCGCAGCACTCGACCATGACCTCCAGGTTGTGGACGAGCTGTGATGCGGAGAAGTTGGTGCACTTCCTCCGAGGCTCGTGGTAGCCGCTTATCACGCGTTTCTTGAATACGGTAATTGCTGACTAATGACTTATACCATGACACTGACCTGTTCGCAGCACTCGACCATGACCTCCAGGTTGTGGACGAGCTGTGGTGCGGAGAAGTTGGTGCACTTCCTCCGAGGCTCGTGGTAGCCGCTTATCACGCGTTTCTTGAATACGGTAATTGCTGACTAATGACTTATACCATGACACTGACCTGTTCGCAGCACTCGACCATGACCTCCAGGTTGTGGACGAGCTGTGATGCGGAGAAGTTGGTGCACTTCCTCCGAGGCTCGTGGTAGCCGCTTATCACGCGTTTCTTGAATACGGTAATTGCTGACTAATGACTTATACCATGACACTGACCTGTTCGCAGCACTCGACCATGACCTCCAGGTTGTGGACGAGCTGTGGTGCGGAGAAGTTGGTGCACTTCCTCCGAGGCTCGTGCTCGAAGCGCGGCGCGACGGCGCGCAGCGCGTGGTAGCCGCTCAGCACGCGCTTCTCTTTGCCGGTCATGTCGATCACTGGCACGCGAGATAGCTCACTGCTGTAGGGAAATAATAAATAAATCACTACATATTTACATAGTATAAAACAAAGTGTGTCTGTCCCAATGTATGCTTAGATCTTAAAACTACGGAACGAATTTTGATGCGGTTTTTGTTTAATAGATAGATTGATTCAAGAGAAAGGTTTACATGCATAAGTTATCAGCATTGCACCCGTGAGAGGCCGGGGCGGGTCGCTAGTAAATAAATAAATAATAAGGGACAATCTTACACAAATTAACCTAGTCCCAAACTAAGCAAAGCTTGTACTATGGTCACTAGACGACGATACACATAATATATATAAATGCATATATAGATAATATCTATGACCCAGGAAGAAATATTCGAGTTCATCACACAAATGTTTGCCCTGGCCGGGATTCGAACCCGGGACCGCCGGCTCAGTAGGCAGCTGCTCTACAAACCGAGCCAGCCGCGTCGTAAGTCAATGTATGATGGTTGCGTTCAATAAATAAGCGACAAAGCATCATGTTCATGTCACTCAAACTCGCATTCTGCCAAAACGTGACGGATGCTTTGTGATTTATTTTTCGCGTGATACAAGCAACCATAAGCCCCCTGTACGGTAAAAATGCACTTTTATTCGGGTTTTACCGAATTTTACATATTGAACTAAGCAAAAATTACTGCAATATGACTGTTTTGTGTAGTGTTGCCAGGCGTCCGCATAAAGCCGGACATAGGCTTTTTGATGCGTATCCGGCCAAAATAAATGCCGTCCGGCTTGTCCGACTAAGTGTCAGGCTTTTTACATTTCGCAAACGAGCGAGCGCCGAGAGCAGCTTGTTTTCACATACAATTTTTTGTCGTAACTATTAATACGGACACACAAAATACTCAATAATGAAGGTTGTCCGGCCTTTTTACTCAAATGTCCGGCCAAACTGCCTGTACTGTCCGGCTATTAGGTATGGCGACTTGGCAACCCTAGTTCTGATATTTGAACATTGTTTAAAAGGTATTGTTATTAATTTATATTGTTATTATTAGGAAACTAGCAAGGAGATATAATTTTACTACAGCAGAGCTGTATTTTTTTTTCTATATGGTTAAATGTCAATGGAATACCTGCTGATAGTGTGCATGGAAGGTTTACCCTCTTGTATGACGTCGGCGGCGTCCCGGTAGAAGTACCGGCCCTTGTGAGACTTCTTCCAGTGGTACGACTTCTCCGGCCCTTTCTCCTCTTCCTTCTCTTTCAGGCGACGTTCCTCTTCTTTCTTCGCTTTTTGCTAGAGAGTTATAAAAAAAGTATTGATGATTTTTTAAGTAATTCATGACGTTTTATCACCGATTTTTCCGGAAGATCCAAATATTACAAAACTTAATTTATCCGAAAGCATTGTTATTCCGAATTTTCATATTACCGAAACCGCTATCACGCCAAACATACGTACAGATCTAATCAAAGGTATCATACATCTTTATATTATCATACTTGTATTATAAAGGCCTGCTTATGTGAGCGTGGTGTTTGTATGTTTTTAACTTCTTCACGTTCATATAGCTGGACCAATTCTGATAAAATTTCATATGGAGGTAAGTAGCTGGCACTGGATTAACACATACTCTACTTTTCATCCCGAAAATATTAGTGTTCCCGTGAAATACGCAACTAAAAACGGGGGCGCAGAAAAAAAAAATATTAAAGAACAATTCTTTAAAATCATATTTGCTGTGGGTTATAATTAAGATATACAAAATAAAAGTTTCATCAGAACATGGTCTTTGGAATAGAGTAACTGATAAGCGATTGTTTAGTCTTATGCATAAACTATTTTTTCTACTCCAGGACTTTTTTCTGTCATTTATATAGTTACTAACTCTAATATAAAGACATAAATTATGAAAGTCTGTAAAAGTCTATACTCTGCTGCTCAAAAACACACTGCTAACCGATGTTATAATGTCGCCAAAAAACCATCACTTAGTACCTCAGATTACATGATGAACAGCTGCATTCAAACAATTTGCAAATTAAAAAAAAAACTTTTGTACTAAGGCATTGGTGCCAACTTAAAAAAGAAGTTTTATCTTCAGTGCATGGATGTTTAGTATAGTGAACGATACCTTTATGCATAAGTTAAATTTTTTTGACAGATGTTTAGTATGGTGATCGTATACCTTTATGTATAAGTTAATATTTTTTTGACAGATGGATGTCAATAAAAAAAAAGTTTATCAGAGACAATTTTTCTTTTTAATTTTGTTGATTCCGAGCGGGAACATTTAATTATTTTCTTTGTTGTTTATTTGCATTTTATTTATGAAATGTCGAGTCGTAGAAAAAGTATTGTATGCAACGTTGTATAAGTAGGTCAAAAAACGCTCGTGGCATCTTTCTTACGATGTTCGCTGCGCTCACATCGTAACCCGTGCCACTCGCGTTTTTTGCCCCCTCTTATACAACGGTTGCATAAAATACTATATTGGTAAACTCTATTGCCATTTTTTTGATGTATTGTTTTATTCAGTTTCAAAATCTTTGGAACTACTCACGTGCTTGCTTCATAAACTTTACTTCATAAATTATCATAACTAATAATAATAATAATAATAGCCTTTATTTTCAGGGTCGTCATAAGTCATAACTATCTCGTTTAATTTACAATTTCAAAACTTCTCATCTTTTAAATTTTGTCCTGCCTGTTTGACCTTTGGCAAAGGCCTCCTCCAGCCTCCTCCATTCATTACGGTCCTGTGCAACTCTGCATCATAATTAGGTATTTTAGTATTTCGTCAGTCGATAAAAATTACCTCTGTCACGATTGATATACTCACTGCAGATTTCTCCGGGCCGTACGCGCCGATGGCGCCGCGTCCCTTCCGCAGCGTGGCCTCGACGGGCGCCGATATGCCCTGCAGGTCCTTGCCCAGCCCGCGCCCCGGCTGGTAGCCCATCTGTCAACATTATATACACTCTGTAGATATGTTCGGATTCAAGTTTGAGGACTGACCGTTAGCCCCCGAGTAGGGAATGCCTGTCGGCCGAAGAAACAACTACCCACATGATTCTGGAATATGTTGCCGTTGCTAAAGAACAAATGTTGTCAAATCGGATTTGCGTGAACTCCAAGCCAGCAATTGGCGGGAAACGGTGCAGGATCGAGGAAAATGGCGAAAACTCGTGTCGGAGGCCAAGACCCGCTTTGGGTCGCTGAGCCACTGAGTAGTAGTAGTAGCTAAAGAACAGGTGGAAATCCTCAAAGCAATGCGGTCACTCGGAGAAGCCTGCGGTGACCCCAGGTGAATCCTGCGCTTCTGGACGGAGTTAGGCTGGCTTGACCCTTAACTGGAAAATAAAGGTATGCACAATGGCCTAAATATACAGGAGCTAAGTGCAGAAAACAGAGTCCATAACCATACCATAACCATATTTCTGGGATGTGGTATATGTATAAGTTGATGGTGTTGGGTAGCCACAGATGCTTTATAGACAAATGTTACATCAAATTTTCATTTCATCAAAAACATTTTTCCTGAATTCTTAAAAGATTTTGGTAAGTTATAACACAAACCTTTTAATTTAATCACGCAAAATAGGCGCATTGTAAGACGTTGAGCTGCGGAAAACTAGCTCGCTATAACCTATAACACAAACCTAACCTAACCTAACCAAATCTATAAGTTAACATTTTTAAGATTTCTGGAGAATGTATGACTTCCAAGGAAGTTTGTCTATAAAATGAAAATTGTGTGAAATGTTTATGAGAAAGATCCAGGCTCAGTGACTAAAAATATACCTGTAGCAACAGTTTGGCTCCAATCCCCTTGGTATGCTTCTCCCACGTGCCCATATTGCCACCAAGGTTGGCAGAGCGCATGCCCTGGCCCAGCCTCCGGATGCCTGCCGTCTCCGACTCATCTGGTACTGTGGGTTCAGGCTCCTCATCTGAACTGTCAGCTATGGGCGGCCGGGATCTCTCTGCTGGTTCCAACTCTGGGAAAGCAAAATGTTTATTTTTACCATTATATTTATTTAAATGTGATTCATAGGTACTATTTGCATTTGTCCAAAATCAATCTCTAGTTTCAATATCTTTGACCATACTCATAGTGCCCTCAGGTACCTCAATAAATGTTTTGGTTTCCTATTTTTCTTTGATTTGTAAAAGCAAATTTTTGGTGCTCAAGTAGATTATAAAATACATATTTTGTTTATAGCAAATATTGTATCATATGCATCTTAAGTAAAGATATTTTTTTATTGTGGTGGTATTTTCTGTTTTTCAATAAATATATCAATGCAAAATACAGATGGTTTAATACTTTATTAACATACAACACAAAAGCAAATCTAAGTCAGTTGGTAAAGAACTCCTTTGATCAATTGAGCATTACAAAGCTCAATTGATCAAAGGAGTCCTAGCTTGGCCTTAGGATAGATTTTATTATACCTTGCTTGGGCTCCTTTTTCTTGCCCGCTTGCTGCACGCCACCCGCCACAAACCCAATTGGCGCCGCATAGTCCTTCTGCTTGCGGCTTCTCTGCCGCACATTATCTTCGTTATCGTCTTCATCACTATCTTTCGCCCACACACCTGTAAGTATCAACCGTTAAGTTAGTATAAAAGCTCTAAGTTAGCTCCTCAATTTGCTAAGTCAATGTAAAACAGTAAATTTCATCTGGTTATGAAATTGGAAAGTTACTAACCGTAAATTTGCTGCTCCTTTTTTGCTCTCCCTCTTCTGTTTATGTTGAACTCGTTGTCCAAATCATAATCGGTGATCTCGAAGCGTATCACCTCGTCGTCTGACATTATTTGTAAACTAAATTAGAAACTGCTTTAAAGAAACAAAACCCGATTTTGTATAGAACCCGAGAGGATTTAGATTTTATACAAGAGTTGTTATTATTAGTCAATTGTCACTGATCGAGAAGAAATCTGAAATATATTATCTTAACGAAAACACGTACGCGTTCCTAATGAAATCACAGATCACAGCCATACACACATGAACATGACACACAGCCCAATTCAATCCCAAACTGCAAACAATTTATTTGACACTGACACTTGACAGTAACAGGTCAGTAGTGACACTGACAATATAGCGCTGTGTTTTCCTATGAAAAACAGTTTTATTAATTAAAAATATACATGTGAATATTAATGGTAAAGCATACCTTACTTCACAATGTTTCTGTATTGTTGCGCAGAAAGAAGTGTTTCTATCTGTCATTGTTTTTAAGTTTGAACCAGTCGCAACGTTTTTATTTTACATGTAAAAATGATCTCACTGTGACTCAAATACACTCAAATAGAACAACTTCTGCTGAGTCGATAAAATCGTTCGTTGACGCATGGTATAGTATCGATAAAATTGACATTTAGCGTAGCGAAAATTCTATCTTGTTCATGATTTTTATTTGTCCCGATTTTGCTCATTTTACGATTTTCAGGGATTTTCAGTGTTTACAATGAGCATTAGCGTTAAACAAAAATAATTGGCTGTTTATAAGCATAGGTGAACGTGTATCTGTGTTGAGTGTGCAATGTTATAACTGTAAACATCAGTGTGATAGTTATTTACTATTTAGTAAGATGTTAAGCAGATTTTCCGATGTCCTGCAGACAGCGGCAGACGTCGTAAGTAATAAAAAATAAGTCGGCATTTGAATACTACTGAAGGCCGAAGCCATTTACCTCTAGAATTCTGTAGCGAATAGCTTATAACCAAGTTAACGTATTTAAACCATCATTTGCATAATAAGTAGCTGTTATTCGTCTCGGTACTTAGTTTTTCTTGATGATGGCCAGAGTTCAACACTGACCCATATACTATTATTAGTATTCACACTAATAAAGTTTAAAATATATTTTCTTATTTACTAAAGCATATTCTTTTTATCTAGTTGGCTCCTCCGGCCACTCGTTTGGAGGACTTTGAATATCACTGGAAGATGATCATAAACTTCTACCAAAATTATGATGACAGTGCTAAAGTGCACATTGAAGACACCAGGATTCCACATCACCTACATCAAATGTTGCAGGTTAGTTGTGCTCTAAATTATATATTAAGCCTATGAACCTGGTATTAAGTTCTGACATTAATAGGCTAGTAGACCCAGTTTTGAAATATATTTGAAATGGTTAATAATGATCTTACTAGCTCTAAAAAAAATGTCTTGTATTTTTGTGAAAGCTAGAAAGCTAAATTTTATCAATTGAAAATTAGAAATTTCATGAACAGTCAAAACGCCGTCCGCCATTTTTGCCTTTTGCTAATCCGTGGCGTGACGTACAATTACCTGTAAATATTCGAAATTCGACCGTCGTATAGTGCCATTCCGCTCACTCCAATATACTTTGACAGCAGATCGAGAGGGACGGCACTATTTGAAGTCGTCAAAGTAGACTTTCAGTTTTGTTTACATGCCCAATGACGTCACTATCATAAGCGAAAATGGCGGACAGCGTTTTAAGCATTTCAAAATACAGACTAAAAACCATATTTTCAAATTAAATTTTTTCAGCTATCTTTCACTTTTATGTATTGAAAAATATATATTTAGGTTTCCTTTGCTAAATACTATACGGAATAAACATTAGTATATTACAATTTGACATGAGTCAACTAGCCTATTGTAGGTGATACACTATTGCAATAGCCCAATAACCAATCCATCCAGACTACATGTAATAGCCTGGTTCTCTATTTCAAATTAATGTAATCTAATAGGACCTGTTCATGGACATATCACCTTGTTGATATGATCAGGAATGGGTGCCAGCAGGGCTACAGTTACATCAAACTTCTCAAAGGGGCCTCTGTGTGTTAGATCCATATCCAACTGTTCCAAAAATCTGGGATATATGCACCCCAGACTCAAAGTCAAGAAACACATACATCATCAATCAATCATTCATAATAATAATAATATGACATAATAATATGAATAAGAAACTTTTGTGAGACATTTAATGATTGTAATAAGCGGTTTACATTCACTTGAATGTCTGATGGAGAGCTCCATATGAGTTTAAAACATGTCGGGCCGTTCCTGTCAATTTCACGTGAGTGTAACCGCTTAATACAACATTTATTTACTGTTTGCATACGTATATTAGCAACGCACAGAAGGCAGAGGCAGGCAGAAGTGAACTATAAGCTGACGATAGTGGCAATGAAAAGATTAAATCCCCTAAAAACATTTTTCGTTATTCCCAAATACATACAGCCTCTGATGTTATAAATTATAAACAATTTAGCATGCATAAGCTGCTGTTTGAATTTGAGACAAATTAAAGCATTAATTATCTGAGTTATGAAATTGAACATAAACAAACCCAGAGGAGAGCAAATTAGAAAAAGATGTGACTAATAGTTACCTCCTCTTTTTAATATCTTTTAGTAATTAGTAATTTGCTGACATGATAATAAATCAGATCAATATATCAACTTTCTATTCTACACTCTTATTGTTGCGGAATGTATTTTAGAATAATCATTTATGTGCTAAAATAATTTATTTATTATCCCTGAAGCAATTAATTACTTTTGTTATTTGATTTATTATCTTCACATCTTTGTAATATATACTTTTTTTCATGTGTCTCTAGAATTTAATAAAAATGTACCCATTATGTACATGTTGACCTATTTATGTTTCTAAATAATCCCACTTTTCTTGTTTATTAATATTCAAGAGATGTATTCATATAAATTTGACTGATAATTCATTTCAAACTTAATGAGTATTGAAAAAAGAGTCACAATAGCTTAGCAGTTCAATTAATGAATGGTAAACATGCAACCTTGATGTAGTCCTACATATGTGCAGATTGATTTGTATGTGGCCTGTTAATCTCGAGCGAATGCCTTATCAGGCAGTGGAAGATAGCAAACAGTTGAATGTAACCTATGTTTTAACTGTAACTATAAATGTATATTCAAAGTATTTAGGCATTAGAAAAAATAATTATTTGTTATCAGTGATTAGATGTTAATGTTACACACTGTTATTTATTTATCAATTGGACAAAATTTAAACCTGAGTTTAGGTTTATTGGCTGATATGTATGTTCTATGTAGCCCAACTCGCACTCCACTGCTTTTTTTTGTATGTTTGACCACAACCACAATTTCTTATAAGAGCTCTGCAGACATCTAGACACATTTCCAAGAAAAACAATCACACAAATTTTATAAAGGTGAAAGTTTGTTTGTATGTTTGTTATTTCTTCACGCTCAAACGGCTGGACCAATTTTAATAAATTTTGGTATGAAGGTAGCTGACACCCTGGATTAACACATAGGCTACTTTTTATCCTCCCGTGGGATGAGCGAGTAACACCGCGCGGCGGAGCTAGTTATGAATAAGATTGCAAATTTCAGCTCATAGTGGACGAAGAAAAGGAACAGCAAGGCGGCACAGTAGGGCCCTGTCTCGAGGCGATCGTGCAGCGCTCGATATGTTTGCTGGACGCGCTGGCAGCCCTGGCGGCGGCGGACCGGCCGCCCGGCGCGCGCGCGCTCGCGCTGGGGGCCGGCTCCGCACTGCTCCGTCGCACGCGGCAGCCCTGCGTGAACAGTGTGCACGTGTACCGTCCGTTACAGGTGAGTTGTCCTCTACAACGGTCATTGAGTCACAGTCCACAGACCTAGCGCAGTGTTTGCCTCCCATTGCAGGTGAACTAGACCTCAGAAACTCTAAGATCTCATTACGTTCCAACTGTTGGACGGAACATTTGCGAGGAAAAGGTACCAATAAATAAATGTTACGATTTACCTTAATAATTTCCTCATCGGTTAGGCTAGTATCACCCGGCAGGGAAATTACTACTATAGTTTGTTTTTTTTTTGTGAAGATTACATAAATACTTAAAATTAAAAACAAAAGAAATTTTTCTCGTTTATTTTGTGCATATCAATATATTTTAATTTCAGCGGATGCTAATACAATGCAACGAGAACCCCGCCTCTCCCACTGAGAAAGAAGAGGTGGAGTTGCTCCTAACACTCTGCGGCCTGGTCCGCAAAGAACCCGGGCTAGCCAACATCTTTACCACCCCCTTCGTCGAAGACAAAGCCAGCCTCCTCAGCATACCCGAAGACATACAGAAATTAATACCAATCAAAAGCAAAGTTCAAACCCCAAAGAAGAATCCGTTGTTCGAAGTGGAGCTGCCCCCAAATCCTCTAAGAAACGTGTCCATCATTAGAACGAATGGGGATTGCAATAGCAGTTGTTCGGCGGACGACAACGCGTCATGCAAGAGCCACAAGACGGTGTACGATGATAACGACAAGTTCTTGTTGATTGACCTGTTGCTCTCGTATTTGAATAGTGCTGTGAGTATACTTTCTGGAAAATATAGAATTGCAAAGCTTTGTTCGTTCTTTCTTGCATCTTCTATTCTATTTTGCTTTATAAAATAAGGTGCGGAAGAAAAGTCATAATCCTATTTTTTATTCTCTAATAGACGCAATGTATTCAGCCGCATCATCATTTAGTATTTAGTAAAAAAGAAATAGATAAACCTACAAAAATAATATGAAAAGAAATAATTAAGATGCTGTTTTACGTTCTGCTGTTAAATAGTCTTTTGAATATTCATTTTGTTCGTAGGATAACCAAGTGGTCCTCAGAGCGTGCGAAGGCATAATGATAGTGTCGTCTCTCCCGGACGACGACATTGCCAGCCTCGTGACGACTTGTAGTCCGGCCTGCGAGCTCATCGTCGACAAACTGGCGGAGAAATACAAGGCGATACCGGCCAATGTCGACCCCAACGACGTCGACCATCTGAACATCACATGGGCGTAAGTATGACAGATGTTGTCAACTACACTAACATTGCCAGCCTCGTGACGACTTGTAGTCCGGCCTGCGAGCTCATCGTCGACAAACTGGCGGAGAAATACAAGGCGATACCGGCCAATGTCGACCCCAACGACGTCGACCATCTGAACATCACCTGGGCGTAAGTATGACAGATGTTGTCAACTACACTAACATTGCCAGCCTCGTGACGACTTGTAGTCCGGCCTGCGAGCTCATCGTCGACAAACTGGCGGAGAAATACAAGGCGATACCGGCCAATGTCGACCCCAACGACGTCGACCATCTGAACATCACCTGGGCGTAAGTATGACAGATGTTGTCAACTACACTAACATCGCCAGCCTCGTGACGACTTGTAGTCCGGCCTGCGAGCTCATCGTCGACAAACTGGCGGAGAAATACAAGGCGACACCGGCCAATGTCGACCCCAACGACGTCGACCATCTGAACATCACCTGGGCGTAAGTATGACAGATGTTGTCAACTACACTAACATTGCCAGCCTCGTGACGACTTGTAGTCCGGCCTGCGAGCTCATCGTCGACAAACTGGCGGAGAAATACAAGGCGATACCGGCCAATGGCGACCCCAACGACGTCGACCATCTGAACATCACCTGGGCGTAAGTATGACAGATGTTGTCAACTACACTAACATTGCCAGCCTCGTGACGACTTGTAGTCCGGCCTGCGAGCTCATCGTCGACAAACTGGCGGAGAAATACAAGGCGATACCGGCCAATGTCGACCCCAACGACGTCGACCATCTGAACATCACCTGGGCGTGAGTATCACAGATGTTGTCAACTACACTAACATCGCCAGCCTATTGACGACTTGTAGTCCGTCCTGCGAGCTCGTCGTTGACAAACTAGCGGAGAAATACAGGGTGGACCATAAGAAAGTTAACATTTGAATTTGCGGCTGCGTCAGTTTACCCACTGTATAAACGACCACCCTGTATAAACGACGTCGACCATTTGAACATCACCTGGACGTGAGTACTGACTAACTAGTCTGATTAGATTTGGTATAAGTAGTTCATTTCATATACCAAGGCCCGATTCTACTTGAAACTACACAATAAGGACATGTACTGAATCAACCAATCACGCGTTTAATCTTTTAACTTATACTTTTATGTAAGGTATGGTATGTTTTTAAATCAGTCAGTTACATTGAGTTTTATTTTATATTGTTTCAGGTACGTTGCACAAGACTTTGGTGACAAGGACTACAACAAATTCCATGGCTACAGAGAACTTACAAGTTTTTTCTCCTGGCTGGATTACTGTGATACTTTAATGAAGGTACAGCTCATGCACCTGTTGATCAGTTTGTTCACTACTGTTCTGCATCACTCATTAAAATTTACCTTTGTTAAAGGTCATACATTTTTCTTTACCACGACGGTTTTTCGGAAATGTTTTTTTTAAATTGTCAGTTCTTAATCATAGTGGCTGAAAGGAACTTTGCCACTGTAACTTATTAAAACAAAAAACTAGTCGATGGTTGACACTTGTCAACCTTGCTAACCATGAACATTTTTTTTTTTTCGAAGGCAAAGATCCCTTTCACTTTATCTTTATAGGAATGTCATCCGACGATATCAGCGCACCTGGCCCGCACGTTCCGGCAGAACTTTCTAGAAGGAGCCGCCGAGGCGGGCCTGCAGCACGCGCACCACGCACTGCGCGTCACCGCCGTGCTCAGCAAGTGCCTGAAGCTCGTCGACTCCACCGACCTGGCCCTAGGTGACACACTACTATACCAACAGAACGTTCTAGAAGGAGCCGCCGAGGCGGGCCTGCAGCACGCGCACCACGCGCTGTGCGTCACCGCCGTGCTCAGCAAGTGCCTGAAGCTCGTCGACTCCACCGACCTGGCCCTAGGTGACACACTACTATACCAACAGAACGTTCTAGAAGGAGCCGCCGAGGCGGGCCTGCAGCACGCGCACCACGCACTGCGCGTCACCGCCGTGCTCAGCAAGTGCCTGAAGCTCGTCGACTCCACCGACCTGGCCCTAGGTGACACACTACTATACCAACAGAACGTTCTAGAAGGAGCCGCCGAGGCGGGCCTGCAGCACGCGCACCACGCACTGCGCGTCACCGCCGTGCTCAGCAAGTGCCTGAAGCTCGTCGACTCCACCGACCTGGCCCTAGGTGACACACTACTATACCAACAGAACGTTCTAGAAGGAGCCGCCGAGGCGGGCCTGCAGCACGCGCACCACGCACTGCGCGTCACCGCCGTGCTCAGCAAGTGCCTGAAGCTCGTCGACTCCACCGACCTGGCCCTAGGTGACACACTACTATACCAACAGAACGTTCTAGAAGGAGCCGCTGAGGCGGGCCTAGGTAAGCTACGAGATTAAGTCCTGAACTCCTGAAAATAACGGAGGTTCAAATTGTAGAAAGATTTATATATAGATGGAGCTGCCGAGGCGGATTTACTAGACGCGACTTAGGAAGTGCCGCAAGCTCATCGACTCCACCGACCTGGCCCTAGGTAACACATTGCTGTAGGTCTTAGACCACCGACCGTATTGACCGAAGTATATTCGTGATTACAACTGAAATGAAAACTTGATTTCAACTTGTGTGTCAGGTATTTCGAAAACACTTCCGAAAATGTGTGAAAAAATAAGAAGGAATCTTAATAAGTGGTTACTGCTTGATGATGACGTGATACTAAAAGCGAATAGACAAAGTGAAAATCAATCGTAATCGCATTCTTAGAGAATACTAATTAGTTTTGCTATTCATGTAATCATTATCAGTTGTAAAAATGTGTAAAATTGTAATTATTATCGGATTTAATTAAGCACCGTAACAACGATACACTGAACAGATTCCGACAAATTAATTTCTCAGATACGATATAAACCATTTAATGAGTCTTTAAGACTTAATAACAATAATAATAACATTTAATAATTTTGCGATTGGTCGAAGATTTTGCTTTAATAGAGACAGAATTCGCTAACCGAGATTTCTATGAACGGCTCTTTTAAACACTCTTGTTCAACTTTTATTGCCATTTAAACATTATAGTCTAAGAACAGTCAAATATTTAGATAAAATATCAGTTTCCTGTATCGGACATTGTTGTTTGCCGGCAGAGTTCTCCAACTGGCTGGTGGGCGACGGCGACATCTCGGAGTGGCCGCTTCTGCACGCGCTCATCAGCAACTGCCTCACCGACAACCACGACCTCACGCTCGAAACTTTGAGGTTCTTCGAGGTGAGCATGTTATGGGAGCTCTACGTCTGTTAGCAGAGTTATCGAATTGGACATAATTATAACGGGTCTATCGTGATATTTCTTATTTAGTTTCATTATCTAACTAGTTTATTAGACTAGAGATAAGTTGCATACCCATCCATTTTATTACACAATTCGTCGGGTGATACATGTGGCCGATATCTCCAGTAAAACAACTCGATGTTTCACCAGTATATCTGATATCACGGCGTATGCAACTACACAGACACATGAGATAATGAAGGTACATTTTTAGGTTAAATAACATCATTAAGTTAAGTACACTATTACAACATATGTAAAGCTACTAAAATAAAATATTCCAACTCATTTAAAAATAGAATTCATTTCAATCGTCAATCCATTTGACTTCCAATATCATTTATCCGCAGACAATAGTAGAAAAGGGCACAGAGCACAGCATCCACAGGCTGGTGCTGTCGCGCGTGTGCTCGCGCGGCTACGTCGCGCCGCCGCCGCCCGACGACGACGAGCGCGACAGACTCAACGACATGTCGCTCTGGCAAGAGCGAGAGAGGAATAAGTGAGTCATACTTTGTAATAAATAATACTCTTGATAAAATTGTGTAAAAATATTACTAATAATTAATTACTGACTTACTTAAAGCTTTTGACCGGGTTTGAGCCTTATATTCACACTTTAAAAATAAACGCTATGCTTCAGTTTACAAACCCAATAAACTCTTTTCATTTCTATTTTATCAAAGCCAAAAAAATGAGAAATACAACGTCAATAAAATTAATTTTGTACCATTGACGTAATAATTACATGGACACACAATCAGACGGAAAAAATGGCACCCTCCCAACTAATGCAAAATCACAAATCGCATTAGTTGGGCGATCAGTCTCGTTTAGACCATGACACGTGACGGGTCTCAAAAGTGACTTAATTTTCAGTGAAAAATTACAGAAATAACAACTATAAAATAAAGGAACTGGACGGAATATTCTTTTTTACTTAAGTTCTATTGATTAATTAACGAATCCTATGTAAAATCATAGCAATTTTTGTATTAGAATTATTAACTTTGTCCCTACAAAATGCACCTCACCACAGAACAAAAATCGAAGGAGTCGCTATAGTTTTATATTTTATTAATAAATTAAGGAGTGCAATAAATAATTATCCTATTTTTTTTATTCAAGATTCCCATTCTCAACAACGTAAAAATGGAGATCACATTTAGCAAGAGACAAACGCGAAGAATAATTGAAGCCAAATAATTCGTCTCTCGTGTGTTCGGCATAATCATGTTTTTTTTTTATGTTAATCAACAGAAGCGTAAAATGGTGACATTCATAAATTACTAAAAAATAGCTCTGTTGTTATTGTTTTATTTTGTCACAGAGTCTAGACACTGTCAGTTTAAACCTTTGAACGCCAAGAACACATAAAGGCGACGGCGACGTGTGCTGCCGTGCATACCACGCCACCGACAAATAAGATCAAACTTTAAAGGGTTAATAATGTCAATATTTTGCAATTGTCTTACTCTCATTTCAAATACTGGAACAAGGAGAAATAATGTCATTATTACTGATCCCTTCTATCGGAAACTTTTTATGCAGTTGTTAAATAAAAACGTAACTAAATTTTTTATTAGCAATTTACAATAAAAACGTAACTTAATTAGTTATTAACAATTTACGAGTTTATTCAATCAAAAAATATATTTTAATACCTAAATAAAATAATAGTGAAAATATTTTTAGTATGTAAAAATATTAAAATCTGATCCATTCGT
Source organism: Apotomis turbidana (assembly GCA_905147355.2). Taxonomy (NCBI): domain Eukaryota; kingdom Metazoa; phylum Arthropoda; class Insecta; order Lepidoptera; family Tortricidae; genus Apotomis; species Apotomis turbidana. The sequence goes on from LR990281.1 coordinate 37,761,476, forward strand.
GCCATGTTCCAAGTTTGACAAGAGACTTCAGTCAGAATACGCTAAAAAAGTTAATTTACACGTAAAATATTTGTGGTAATAAGTAATTAAGTCAATTTGACACTTAAACGTTTCAACAAAGAGTTCTTTTGTACGAAGTCAATATGTTGCTGCAAATTATAAATAAGCGTTTTTGGCATCTACTTGAACATGACAACGGTGCCACTTTATTTGACACTTTTGTTCGGGTCTGTGGCTCTATAATAAATAATACCTCAATGTTTTGTACTTTAGAAACTTGGGTGTTCCACAGGGTTCAATTTTAGGACCATGCAATTTTAAACCTTACGACTTCGTAAATCTTCGAATATTGTTCCAGAGAGGCGATGAAGCAGCTGCAGCACGAGGACCACGTGAACGAGCAGATCAACGACATCCTGCGGCACGAGGGCCTGGACTCGCGCGCGTCCGCCGACAACATACACCGGCTCATCAACAGGTACGTGCACTTGACTTATAGCGAAGCATGCCGGTCACGTGACCTACGTTTATAGTACACAAATGCATTCAGGTGTACGAATTGATAACAAATTCATTCTGTTTTACTTACGTCTTCTATTGTATTGATATCGGTCAGTTAATCGTGAATTAACGAAACTACTCACATGTCTGTAATTAAAATGTACGACGAGCAATATTTTCGATATTGTTGGAAATACGGCTACGGCAAAATGTTCGCTCGAGCTCGCTTTGGTGTTGGTTGCAATTGATACTCTGCCCTTCTCTGAACCAGAAAATTAGACAATCAGCCTTCAATACATATACACCTTATGGATGACTTACAATATCAAATATGATCCTTATAAATTTTGATTATTATTATTTTTTCCCCGCTTGTCTTAAAATAAGTTTTAAATGTCTTGATGTCATCCTACTGTAACGGTGGCTCTTGGAAAAGTTTGATCATAATTCAAAATAATTTATAAAATACTTTCTTTTTACTGATTAATGACGATAAAAATAATATGTTTAAGTAAATCCCTATTCCACTTTCATCAAGAAAATATCACAAGTTAACGTATCCACGTTATGTACTTTTTGTAATAACTACAGATAAAACACACGACAGTGACAGAAACCAGTCGGATCACCATTGTTGCTTGGTTGAGTAAAATTAGATAAAAGATGTCATTGTGTGCGATCTTTGTTCGATGTTGGCAACAAGACAACAACATTGGGAAAAGACAATGTCGTTCTTCCATTTCTTTTTGACAAGCTTATAAAGATCTGCTTTAGCCAAGTGCCTCCGCGAATCCTCTAAGCATGCTTCCGCGACACCATACTGACCAACGCTTGCTTTTTAGGCGGCTCGAACTACTCAAAGCGCAGGTAGAGGAAGCGATGGCGAGCGAGGACATTCCCATTCCCACCAACACGCCCACTGACTTATAAGGCTAACGATTCAATAACATTAGGGTAACTTTTTTGGAAATTCATCTTTCACCTGTCTAGGCCTAAATGGCCTATTTATACTTGTAAATAGTTTTATGGTCAGCTTTGTATATAAGAAAAATGTAAATATTGGGTTTTAAAGGGATGGTTCTATTTAATTTAAGTTTTAGCTGTCGCGTACACAATCCTTAGTAATACCTAGTAGAAATCAACGGAACTACATTACATGGTATATATTTTAAATAAATAAATTATTTTGATTTGATTTGGTATGTAGTTCTTTGCATGCCCAGATTGCCCAGTGCCACCAATGCAGTGTTTGCATCCTCAATAGTTGAATTTCAATCGATTTAAAGCCTGACCAGAAATATATGTGGATTGTCAAGAGGGCGCTATTTATAAGATTTATACGGCAACAATTTTCCAACCAATCGCAACCCACTATAATGACATTAGTTTTAAAAACCTGTCAGTTCCACTATGTTAACCTCGTAATATGTGGCGTTATCTGGGTAAAGGGACCTTACTGTCGGTATTGAGTTATGTATATCCCCATAATCTACATACATTGAGCTATCGAACCATGTAAAAAACATGCATGTAGGTTCAATAGATATTTTTAAAAAAATAATTGAAACTCAAAAGTCAGAAAAGGTGATTATGAGAAAATTGAATTCAAACTTCTACACCCCATTAAAGTATGTTATTGTTGGAAGTTACATAGATAACATGCTATTTGAGGAGTAGATTGTATGGGCTTTCAGATTTCAAGTACAATTTTGTAATTGTATATCAGTTTTCGTATAGTTTACCTTGCCAAAGTGCATAAAGTAAAAAATATATATTGATGGTTTTTTTACTTAAATTCCTATTTATAGTGTATTTCCGTTAGATATTATAGAAGGCATAAATATAATATGTAATTAGACACTCAATAAGAGCTACTTCGATTTGAATAAACGTTGTTTATTATACAAAAATATTTATTTTAACAAAAATAGCTTTGTGTTTATAAGTCTAATTAAACAGTAAAAATCAACAAAAATATACATCTACTACGTTAAAACATAGCCAAATGAGATCAAATTAACAGAACAAATATTAAAAAAGTAGTTTTTTAAGTCTCAAAATTCAAGATAAAGTTTAGTAAAAAGTTGGTACAACCACTTTATATTTTCTAAAAGGGACCTTATCGTCGGTGGTAAAATATTTAGTGATATCATCTGATATCGACTATAAATTTATGTTTAATTTTGATAGTCTTAATTTTTAGAGCACTTTAGTATTAAACTCTTACCAAAAACCTATAATTTTGGTTCGGCAAACACTAAATGATTAACGTATTTGAAAAGGGACCTTAGTGTCGGACGTAAAATGTTTAGTGACATAGTTAAGAATAAGTCTTGAAAAATACTTTTAATTTGTATTTTGCTGCGTCGCCAGCCAAATTGACGCCAGATTTACACATGAGGCATTGCCGGACCGAAATGGATCCATTAATGGGAATTAGGAGACCCAAACACCGAGTCAGCTGGGAGACATTCACACAACAACTAGAAGAGACCACCACGTGCCACACTACTCCAGTCTCCACAGCTGACGAAGTGGAAAAAGCGGCAGACGGTCACAGCTGGACTACAGACGGCGCTATCAACAGCCTCCCACAACATCCCCGCCACAGAGAGACACAGGCCCTTCCCGGCGAGGATTAGGAGCATGATCGAGGAGCAGCGCCGCCTGCGCAGAAAATGGCAGGCTACAAGATGCCCGACGATCAAGGCAGCCAGCAAGGTCGTAAGTGTAAGTGTAGGAGGGCTTCGGTTGAGTCTTGCGGATATGTCTCTTGGCATCCTGGCCTTCCAGCCGTTGGCGTTCAAATTGCTCCACTTTTTTCGAGACAGTAGAGCGCCATTCCGATCTCTGCAGCGCGATTCCCTCCCAACAATCAGTCGGTATACCACAAGCGGTGAGGTGGCGCTTGAGGACGTCTTTATGCCGCAGAAACTGACCTCCCTGCTTCCGTTTTCCACGAGAGAGTTCAGCATAAAATACTGTTTTAGGCAGCCTCTTCTCGTCCATGCGTACGATGTGGCCACACCACCTCAGTTGGTGTTTCATAATAAGCGCCTCGATACCAGGTATCTTGGCGCGACGTAAGACTTCCGTGTTTGGTACTCTGTCTTGCCATTTTATGCGCAGAATTGAGCGTAGACAACGTAGGTGGAAGGTGTCTAGTTTTTTGATGTTGGTTTTGTAGCAGCACCAGGTTTCTGCGGCATAGAGAAGAGTTGGTATGACAATGGCTTTGTAGACCATAATCTTGGTTGTTAGCTTCAGATCATGCGACCTCCAAACACGGTTGTTGAGCTTGCCGGCCGTAGCTGCATTGGCTATTCGGGATGGTATTTCAGATGCCAAACTATTGTCATTTCGGAGCTGACTTCCCAGGTACCTGAAGCATGTCACTTCTTCCAGAGCTTTGTTATCCAGTTTGACACTGGAGTACTCCATGTGACAACCTCTAGGCGGCTGTACAAGGATTTGTGTTTTTGCCACACTTATCACCAAGCCAAACCTACGGCATGACGCATAGAGGGAACTCACATATGACTGAAGAGATTCCGCAGAATCAGCCATGAGGCAAACGTCATCAGCGTAAAGTATGTCCATTACATAGTGCCTGGTAACTTGACGTTTAGCCCTAAAGCGTGACAAGTCGAAGACGGTTTTATCTGATCTTGAATTATTTTCTATAAATCCACTGCAGTTTTGTGTCGCATCTCTCAATACAGCAGCAAAGTATAACGCGAACAGAGATGGCGCCAAAACACATCCTTGCTTGACACCACACGTCACTGGAAATGGGTCTGAGAAATTCTCTTCATGTCTAACTTTTGCCATCATGCTCTCATGAAATTGGCGTATCAAGTTTACGAACCTCTCAGGACAGCCAGTTTTCTTTAACACAACCCAAAGGGCCTCCCGTGGTACTCTATCAAAGGCTTTTTCTAGATCTACAAAGCACATAAACAGAGGGCGATGCTGCTCTAGACTTTTTTCTTGGACTCCTCCTCCTCGGCCTTTTACACCGCATCCGTCAGACCCACCCATGCCTTCAGGAAGATGCAGGGAGGCTGGAGGCTTACTGTCAACGTCACCAAGACTCAGGCCTTCATGACCGGAAGAAAACAGACTTCACCTCCACTCCGCATGTTTGGTCAAGACGTGGAATGGAAGCACACGGTGAGGTATCTGGGTGTCACCATAGACCGGGGCCTCACCATTAAGCAGCACGTGGCGGAAGTGTTTTCAAGAACCAGACCAGCGTGAACTACGCTGAGACCAGTCCTAAGGAGCAACCTGCCGATCCGCACGAAGCTGGGGATCTACAAAACGTATGTGAGGTCCAGGCGTGGTACGCCCTAGTGGCTACCCCAAACCGAAACAAAATGAGAGCCCAAGAAAACCTGGCATTGAGACACATTAAAGATTGCCCACGCTTCGTGCGGAATTACCATATACAGAGGGCACTGAAATGGAAACCCTTAGACGCCTAGATCAGCAGACTGGCCAGCACAATGTTCCGGAAAGCTGATGAATCCCGCCACGAGCTGCTACGAGCTGCAGATGCAGCGACACCACCACCACCACCAACAGTGGGAAATAAGAAGAGGAGATAAAGCTCCACCCGGGCCTCGAGGAGTCATGGAACATCAGGAAGGCCCAACCAACTAAGAAACCGCCGTCGCAACCACGCGTCACCAGAAATACCGGCCCGTAGTAACGGGCCGCGACAGAAGTAGCCTAAGTGTACATAGTACAGATAAGGCCCTCCCCCCACACTCCCAAGAAGTGGGAGTGTGAGAGATGAGCAAGGATACTCCTAATGATCAATAATTATCCTTTGACGCGCCGACAAGTACCGACACGTCTCTCAAACCGATACCGAGAGCATACAAGCGGGGCACCGAAAATAAGGTCCCTTTTTCACTAAACTTTAAGGGCTGTTCTAAATCTTAAAAAATCGATTTAAAAACTTGTGTCTTTGTCAGATTAAATTTTAGACCCTGCTTATTAATATAGAGTAAAAAAAGAAAAATTGATTTTTTTCGACATTTTACTTTTTAACGCGATTATCTCGGCAACTAGAACCGACAATAAGGTCCCTTTCCCCAGATAACGCCACATATTATTTAATGGAATGCTCTCTTTTCCTGACTGTTTTTCGCGTAGTAAACACATGTACACTTTATTTATTATATTATGTTCACGACTGTGACTGGTCTTCGGCATTTTGTTTGGATAATTTTAAATATTTGTCTTTTAAAGAAATCACCACGAATGACATTGACATTGTTGACAAACCATCATAAAATCATTGCCAGTGTAAGAAATTAGTTCCAGTGAAATTCCGCAACATGGCGCATCCTCATATATTTCTGGTCAGGCTTTAATTGAATAGCTATATGTTTGTTACATATGTCCCTAAAAAGGTTGGTTTCAGAAAAATATGTTAAAATCTTGATTTAAAATAAAATATACCTATCCTAACCTAATTTTTTTTTTAAAGATTTTTTTTAGGGAACCTATCATTTCGACAAAGAAAAAATAAGTAAATAAAAAAAATAGGTACAATGATGATCATGACAGATGATTCGGGTGTACAAAATATCCGAGCCCGAGTTATAAAAACAAAAAACAAAACAATAACTTTATATTTTATACCCATCATATTGTATTCTTCATAATAAATAGGTTACTTTTAGTACTACACTATATTTTTAGGATTGTGTACTCGATCGATCCAGCCAACAGCGTGCCTTTTCTTTTGAATTTATTACTTTATTTTATTACATAAACATAAATGAATTATATCTTATACAAAAATTAAATATTTTATTTTGATTTATAAGTTATTGATATATAATTTTGTTGTTTTATTACGAGGAACAGATCTGTGATTGAAATTTAATTTTATTTGATGAAATCTCTAAAGGATTCGATTTTGATTACTTGTTTACAAAGTATTTTGTATAATTTGGCCCTAAAGCACGCATATACGCTAGGGTGTCGGTTATTTTTACGATTTTTCTATTTTTGAGTGTAGAGTGTCTGAGAATAAGCAACACCCTAATATACGCACTGTCGTTGCAATGATAATTCCATTGTCTCCCGTGTTATTAAAGCCTGACCAGAAATATATGAGTGCCAAGAGGGCGCTATTTATAAGATTTATATGGCACCAATTTTGCAACCAATAGCAACCCACTATAATGACATTTAGTTTTAAATACCTGTCAGTTCCACTATGTTAACCTCGTAATATAATTTAATGGAATGCTGATCTCTTCCAGACAACCGCAATATGGCGCATCCTCATAGATTTCTTGTCAGGCTTTACTTTTTAACAACATATCTTATTTAGGGTATTTATCATACCCCGTGGTTTTAGATGCACGAATGATTTGACGCCTACTTTCGGCCTAGTGTTAAATAATTCGTGCACCATAAACCCCGGGGTATCGTAATGATATACGTAAGCAAATTCCTACGTGATTCGTATTCTTATATAAATAAGTACTTCATTGAAGTGATGAAACGAGCCATATTCAATATACCTGGTTATATTAATGTAAATATGGCCGGCATCAAATATACCGCAGCGATAAACTTAATGCTTCTAATAACAAAATTACACCTGCCTTAACACATTCACTCTTGCCTACTAGGCTACTACGCCTATAACTACTCTCGGTTGTGTTACGGAATCATAATGTGGGGTAAGTTTGGTTCAGTTTACTAATTCAAAATGACGCATTACTCGCCAAAGCTACGATACATTTGATGCCGGCTTCAAAGGGTCATAATTTAATCTCCTGTGATTGTAATGCCATTAAATGTGTTGTTTGAGCCCGGTGGTTTTATTGTCCCCTTTCTTGCAGCTTCCTGCTGCTACTCCCGCGCGCGATCCTGTCAGACCCGGTCGGCGCCGACTATGAGCATTACATACACGATGCGCATAGGCATTACCAGGTAAACGAGAGTCTACCTACCTAGATACTTGCCTAGTCTGAAAAGATACAAAAACTGTTAGGTTCTATCATAACATAATGTGTTTTGGAAGGAAACATGAATCGTCAATGCGACTGACTGTGTGTTGATTTATGCAGGAGTTAAACATCTTATTAAGTTAGTTAGTCTTACAGAAAAAAGCTAAAACGCACTAATAATAATCGCTTCCCTAACCAATCTATGTCTTAACGTGAGTAGTTATCATAGGAATCCCACAGTAATACACAAATAATTGTTGCCTTCAATGCTTAAACTAAGACTTTAGTAAAATATGGAGATGAAGCTTCTTGATAAAGAATATCACACATGGCCCGCAAAATTTGTAGGTATGTTAGGCATTATTTACCTGCTGGTTGGGTAAGTTAAATTTATGGAGTTCTTTGATTTGCGACATCGAACTAAGGTAAGTAAACACATAATTAATAACATGATTTGAATGACGTGCGGTGCAAAAGCGGTGAAATCAGAAAATGAATCGTTTTTCCGTAGATTGTTATTAGTCAAACCTATTTATAACAAGTAATTGCATATTTCGTCGCAATTAACTAGATTTCTCAAATACTTAACAATTTCTTGTTATTGTTTGCGTTCTTCCCTTACTTCTCTGAAGGAACTCGAAATTTATTTCAGTTCTGGCTGGACGTGACCTCCACGTACAACTGGCCGACGGAAACCTTCATCGACACCACGGCCAGCTCCACGCACAGCTACGACAGCCGGCCCGAGGCGGACTTACACCTCGACGACGTCTTCGAGAAAAATCCCAAGCCCTGCCAGAAGTGCGACGTCCAGACCAAGTGCAACACCGACTGCTTCACGCAGAGACTCATCCTGAGGAGTCAGGACTTGAACCTGAACGAAGAAGAGGAATTCGACGAAGGACCCTTCTTCAGGATGCTGTACAAACTGCTCTCAAACATGCCCAATCAGCCTTACCAAGTCAATCTCCATCTCACGTCGATCATTTCCAAGCTGGCACTGCTGCCGCACCCAAACTTGCACGAGTATTTGTTGAACCCGATGCTTCCGACATCGAAGAAGACGGTGACGTTGTTTAAGACCCTCCAGGAGCTGGCGAAGAGGCTGACGATGGAGATACCAAGGTTGAGGAACTATAAGAAGGTTATCGAGAACACTCGGTTGCATTTGATGAGCGAGGACCCGATATTTGATGAAAGGTACGTACGCAAATACTAATTAGCCCTGAAAATAGGCAAAATACCATGACGCTTATGAGAGTTGTAAGGCTTCTTATTGAACCAGAACATATACACAATAAATTACTGTTCCAATTTAATGGTTACAAAGAGATTTCATACTTTAATGACCTATTACGGACAGTAACACACTTTTATCATGATAATATTACTTAATGAAATAGATTTTATTATAAATGTACTTTGATTTTTTTGTCAATGGTACAGTTTAAAAAAAATGGTGTTCCCACAATAAAAATAATGAGACATTACATGTTTCATAATGTATAAATAACAGAGCCCTCTCTCGCTTGCTCGTTCACTGCGCTAAGATGTGAATATTAACGTATTGACATAGAGGTCGCTAAGGTGTAGCCTTTCAAATAAACAATGCAAAGATCGACACACAAGGCGTTAGGAAAAATTCCAAAGGTTATCCGGTGTTGGGGTGGTGGACAGGTTAACACGTTGGACCGGTAGTTCAGAGGTACCGGGTTCGATGCCCGGTCTCCTCTGCCAGGTTACGCATTTAAATTTTTCTTTATACTTTGATCTTTGTATTAATGGTACAATAGATTTAAAAAAATGACACGCATATGAAAGGGTACACGGAAAGTAAATGTCTAGTAACTTTTTTAAAACGAGATTTTAACTTCAATATATAGAGCACTCAATAAACTAACACACAGTTACATATACAAATATAAACTTGTCTTTTTTTATCACTTTAAAAAATATGTAAGTATACAGGGTGTCCCTAAAACCAACGCCGAAATGAAAAGGGGTGATAGAACAGCTCATAAGCAACCATATTAAGTTAATTTGACCTTAATAAAAAGTTCATGGTTTTCGAGATATTTGCATTTTAAAAAAACTCGTGACTTTTGAGGCCCTGCGTCAGTATGTCGATTGCTACCACTGCAAATTTAGGTATTTTTTAAATCTGTTTTTTGCAGGATGTTACTAAAAACATATCCTATCGAATGTAATTTCAATTTATTACATATCATGATGCTTTGTCGGTAAAAATAATAAAAAAAAACGAATTATAGCAATTTATTAAATTTAGCCAGCGGTTTTGATCGAGTTTCATTTAAAAAAAGTATTGTAAACTAACATGGCACACAACATAAAAAGATAGTAAATTTATTGTAGTTTTTAAAAAGGTACAGCATTTTCTAATTTACGCAGCTGTTTACGAGATATTGATATTTTACACCAAAAGGAGCTCATACTGCAGTTATTCCATAGTATGGTACCAGAGCCCCTACTAGGCTCAGAGTTTGAATTTTGAACAAAAAATCGATTTAAAGAATACTTTATTTAGAATAGGAACACAATTCAATTTTAGAATAAAAAAAAATTAAATGTTCATAGCGAACCTGGCAAATAACGTAAAAAGATAGCAAATTTAGAGTTGTTTTTAAAATGGTATTGAAGTGACTTAATTATTTAGCGGTTTATAAGATAATGCAAAAATAATACTGGTTGCCATTTTTATCTGTTAAGTGAATAAAAAAACTAAAAACATAAAAAAAATACGATACCTGTTTTATGTAACTAAATTAAATGTTCAAATTGTCCGCCATTGACTTGAATACAAGCTCGGCATCTCCTTAAAAATGCTCGACTTATGTGACGTGCACTTCTTGATACGTCGTTTTGGGCCTCTGCGTAAATGCGTTCTCCGCTATACTGTTAATCGGTTCATTGTAAACTTTTTCTTTAATATAACCCCAGTAATAGAAATCCAGAGGATTTAGGTCTGGAGATCGAGGAGGCCACAAAATGGGACCCAGACGGCCGATCCATTTCTGTGGATAAGTTTGGTTTAAATGTAGTCGCACTTCGCATGCATAATGTGCTGGACAGCCATCATTCTGCAGCCACATTGACCTCCGCGTAGCTAAAGGTACGTCGTCGAGAAGATTTGGCAACTCATTCTCTAAGAAATGCAGATAACTTGGACCATTCAGCGTTTCTGGTAATTCAAATGGGCCAATTATTTTCCCATCTAATATTCCAGTCCAGAGGTTCACTTTAAATTGGTACTGCGACCGATCTTCCCTCATTAAATGAGGATTTTCTAATGCATAACTGTGTAAATTGTGCATGTTCATAAATCCATCTCTCTTAAAAGTGCTTTCATCAGACCATAAAACCATATTTATGAAATTGGGATCCTCTCTGTGTTTTTGCAGCATTGTCTGGCAAAACTGAACACGAAGTGGGTAATCACGGGGCAGCAACGCTTGAACACGTTGTATGTGGTATGGATGATATCCATATCGACGTAATATTCTATTGGCAACAGATTTTGATATCCCTAAATTACGTTCAATGTTCCGTGTCGAAGTGGATGGGTCGTTTTGAATCTCTTGTAAAACATCTTCATCGTAATCTCCTCTAGGTCTTCCCAATCCACCACGATTGCCAGGCAAAACGCCTTGTGAGTATGCGAGATGAACATTTCGAAATACTCGATGGTCCGGATGCCTTAAATTTGGATATCTTTCCCGATAGAGTCTAGCTGCAGCACAAGAGTTACCCTGAAATTCCCCATAGACAAAATGCATGTTGGCATATTCTTGAGGAGTATAATTCTCTGGCATATTTGTAACAAACGCACTACAATTAATCTTAACAGAGCCAAAGTAAATCGAAGTTAAAATCAATAAGCAGAACTCGAGTCCAAGATGCACAAAGCAAAGTTAAATTGTACCAAAAATCCAAATCACAAGGCAAACACGAGTTCTATTGGTAAATCAAGTCTATTTAAGAAAATAAGAAAATAACATCAAACGAATTGACGAAGTGTCCTAAAATTACTAAAATACTCTTTAGTCAGATGGCCGACTTGAATTCGAATTTTAAATTGTGTTCCAATTTCAAATTGTGTATTCTTTGAATCTATTTTTTGTTCGAAATTCAAACTCTGAGCCTAGTAGGGGCTCTGGTTCCATACTATGTAATAACTGCAGTATGAGCTCCTGTTAGTGTAAAATATCAATATCTCGTAAACTGCTGCGTAAATTAGAAAATGCTGTACCTTTTTGAAAACTACAATAAATTTACTATCTTTTTATGTTGTGTGCCATGTTAGTTTACAATACTTTTTTTAAATGAAACTCGATCAAAACCGCTGGCTAAATTTAATAAATTGCTATAATTCGTTTTTTTTTATTATTTTTACCGACAAAGCATCATGATATGTAATAAATTGAAATTACATTCGATAGGATATGTTTTTAGTAACATCCTGCAAAAAACAGATTTAAAAAATACCTAAATTTGCAGTGGTAGCAATTGACATACTGACGCAGGGCCTCAAAAGTCACGAGTTTTTTTAAAATGCAAATATCTCGAAAACCATGAACTTTTTATAAAGGTCAAATTAACTTAATATGGTTGCTTATGAGCTGTTCTATCACCCCTCTTCATTTCGGCGTTGGTTTTAGGGACACCCTGTATACGAAAATTTGATAGAATATTAATTACATCGTTTAAAATTTTAATATAGCAATAACTCAAAGTTGCTAAGGTGACTAGACATGTTCTTTCCTGTACCCTTCATTTGTTTACACATATGTGTAGTTTAGGTATGCCATAGTATAGGGTACCTTATGTGAAATTTCAACAAAGTAGAGTAGAGAAGACAAAATAATTTACATGACAAAAATAAATTGATTCCTTTCAGCTGTGATCACAACCAACTGGTGGAAAGCCTGATAGTCCTGGAGGAGTTCTGCAAGGAGCTGGCGGCCATCGCGTTCGTCAAGTACCAGCACTCCGCGCACCTCAACAGATAAGACTGAGAGCGTATCTCCAATACTCGCTGTCCGTCTGTGTCCGCCTTTTATTTATGGACCACTGATCATAAGCCGCTGATTACGCTTAGGACGACTTGGTAGCTGTTGCACAAACATACAGCCACAATGTCTATCACATTCTATTTACGTCTTAAATATATAATAGGCGTATTGTAAGACGTCGAAGTTGCGGAAAACCTGTCCGCGATAATCTATGAACCTACGTATTAAAAGTGATAGCATGCATTTTAGGGGGCATTTAAAAATGTCTGCACTATTAATTAACTAAGTGATGTTCATACCCCGGCTTTTTCGGTGCACGCATTATGAGCGCCCTTTGAGCGCCAAGCGGCAAAGCAATTCACCGTGCCACTGACGCCAAACCAAAAAAAAAGGGCTCCAAAATCAACAGAGATTGAAAAACACAGATAGTGGTTTGAATTAGCATGTTTTTGACCATTGAAATTTTTGACGTCAAAAGGCGTCGTTGGCGTCAGTGGCACGAATTCCCGATGACGTGATTTGCCGTCTTTGGCAGTTAACACTAGACAGTGAAGCTTGGACACTGACCCTTAAAGGAACGCAAAGTGCTTCGGAAGATCCTGGGGCCTACTAAGTGGGATGATGGTACGTGGCGGATCCGAACTAACGCCTAGATTGAGGAGCTGATGGCCGAGCCGAACATTATCGGAGAGACAAAGTCCCATAGACTTCGTTGGCTCGGTCGAGAAAGAGCATATTTGGGGCAACCAGTCGTCCCAGGTACCGCTGGGGAGACGTGGTGGAGGTAGATCTGCGTTAGCTTCAATCCGAAAACTGGTAAGAAACTGCGCAGGATCGGGACAAGTGGCGTACTCTCGTTTCGGAGGCTAAGATCCTGTTTGGGTCACTGAGCCAAAATAGTTAGACAGTAGGCGTAGAATCATTCGTGCATCGAAAACCCCGAGGGATGGTGATATCGGATATGATATTAGTAAAACATCACGAGATTAGCGGTTACGTGGTTTAAATGTTCGGCTAGACGAATATGGATATTATCGAAACATCAAAAGGATAACTTGGTTGCGTAACAAATCTCCGAATGATCGCTGGTCCTACCGACTGCGCCTATGGCCCAAAACCACGAAGGTGGCGAATTTGCTTTGGGAGGTTATAAAAAAATAAATCTGAATGAATTTTAGAAAATAAGCTTTTAATACTGTTAATATTAGTTAGATATATCTATACCTTAAGAAGATTAATTCACTAATAAGTATTTGTCACCAATTTAACAGAAAACGAGGTCAAAACGTCATGTCGGGAACGCGTCCGAAACACCAACTTGTAAATTCAACTTACTTAAAAATGTAGTGAAACCCTACTTTAAATATTTTCAGCATTCCTTATGAGTATTGTAGTCCCTAAAAAATAGTTTTTTTAAACTAACATGGATGAAATAAATTTATTTTATACGCAGGATTAGTAAAAAGCTTGTCCAACAAAATATAAGTCATGTTTGTGAACGAATCAATAAATAGGCAAAACTTTTATTTCTAAACGCAACTTTTGGCGCTTGTGCCCTGTAGTAGTGAAGAGGTGTTTTGTGAGCCAGGCGTTATTTGTTTTGTTCCCAAATATATTCCAATTTAAGAGGTAAGTACAGTTGTAATCATCTTATAGTTACCGTACGTTTATTAGAAATCATTACGGGAACGTGTGTAATTGTTTGTTAAATTAAGATTCCTGTTATTTAAGATGCATTTCTTGAATTTATCATTGTTAGATTGAGGTTAACCTCTTAATAAGGCATCTATGATGGCGGGCGTCGGAATAAAGCGCGCGAAGGATTAAAAACGTCATTTCGGGAACAGTCATTATGGCAACGTTCCCGAGCATGATGCCACGTTCTCGGAACGACTTCGTTGTTCCCGATATGACGTTATTAGCTCTGTAACAATATTTAATTCGTATTATATGGAAATTAGAGATTTCTATTCACTTGCAGCAAACATGAAAACAAATGAAAATGGAAAAAAGAAAAAGTCTAAAAAAAAGCACTTAAATAGGATAGTTTAGCTTATTTACGCCACAGAGAAAAAGCCAATACAAAACCTTTTCTATTTTTCGATATAGTCCCCCTCTATTTCAACGCACTTTGCAGATCCCGTGATAAGCATAACTATCCACTTAAAAAAATACTCTGGAGTTTTGTCCTCAAAATGGGCGAAGACAGCTTGAGCCACTTCATCATCCGAAGAAAATCGTCTTCCCCTTAAGTCTGCCTTAAGTCTCGAGAACAAATAGTTGTCGCTTGGGGCCAGGTTGAGGCTGTAAGGTGGGTGGCGAATTTCCTCGAAGCCACATTTTGCTACAGCAGCTTTGGCAATCGCAGCGGTATGAACGGAAGCATTATCGTGGAGAAGCCGAACACCTCTACTGAGTTTTCCACGTCGCTTCTGCTTGATCGCCTCTCGTAATTGCTCAATAAGGGTGGCGTAGTAGGTGCCATTTACCGTGGTATTCCTTTCTTTTATGTCAATCATTAGTATTCCGTGACAATCCCAGAATACCGTTGCCATTATTTTTTTTGGTGGATTGCATTACCTTGGTCTTTCTAGGCGGCTTTTCACCAAGACGACGCCACTCCATCGATTTCCTTTTTGAAATTCGAATCGACTCAAATAACTTTTTCTGTAACGCCTATACGCATCTAAAACTTCTTGAGAACACGCTTTTCGCTCAGTTCGCTGCAAGCTCGAAAGAAGTTTGGGTACCCACCTAGCACTAACTTTATTCATGTGAAGATGTTCATGAAGAATCCTAAGTATTGAAGTTTTCGAAAGCCCGGTTCTTACCGCTATTTCTTTAGTCTTAAGTCTTCGATGACTCAGACGTTCCTCTTCCACTAATTTGACACAGCCCTTGGTGAGTACTTCCACAGGCCGGCCGGAGCGAGGTTCGTCGTCAATGGACTCCCGCCCTAAACGAAACTGCTTACTTCTTTATTTTACCGGGGAAAATAACGAAGAAGTATCCCCGTACATGGCCTCTAACCTTTTTATATCGGTCGGGCTGACCTCTTCCTTTGTCAGGAATTTGATCACGGAGCGATATTCCAATTTGAACATTTCGAAAACTTTCCGACTTACTATCGTCAAAACGCCGTGAAATCAAAACAACAACCAACATAAACCCCATAATCATACACGAAAAAGCAGAATAGGTAAATGACAATCGCAATGACATATTTTTAATTTTTTTAAAGCTGCCAGGAGTTATTTACAGGGCTAGGGAGCTAGCATATTGTAGAAGCTTAAGAGGTTTGTTACCAATTTTGTTTTGTTTTGTAGTTGCCAATTCTATACCTAATGTAACTACGACTATTGATTAAATACATAAAATAAATTTTTTAAGCATTTTTCACTTAAAAAAACACCTTTATCAGTAACAAAATCCCGATTACATCATTCAGTGAACGCCACAGTCATTCCGGGAACACTAAATCATGTACCGGAACACCACTTGTATTTGGTTTTTATTAGTTATTTTACATATATTTTAACAGGTAAATACTTACATACAAACATAATGAAGTCCTTGTTATGATCCTAACCAAGTTTACTTTAAAAGTCTTTCGTATTCTATAGAAAAGTAACTTTCATGCTTGAAATTTGAAAATAATGATCATTTTGATTTTCCGTTCATATTTTTTTGGAAATATGCTCATTATCTTTAAGTATTTTCTTTTGCACTTAGTTAATATCATAAAACGCTGTAGGAAACAACAATTAACTGATGTTCTTAAAAGTAATTCTATTTAAAAATATGTTTTTAATATCGTTCCCGATATGACGATTTTTTCTGCTGAGTTCGCTTAAAATCGCTGCAAAATAAATATTTATGAAATCTGAGCGCGCCCCTTTTAAATCTATTGAGAACAATAATGTGGCAATTATTTTAACTACGTAATTTTGCTATTCCTTTTAAAATTTTATGTGCAAATTACTAAATCGGAATTCGCCACCTTCGTGGTTTTGAGCCCTATACACCTGAGAACCAAAAAGGCACAATGCGCTGGATTACCACAGTATGGCGTCGTATCGTGGAATTATCCAAAACCTTATTTTTGTCTAATAAGATTTAAAATCAACGTAGTTTCTAGGTTTACGACGTCGCATTGCGCCACAACTCGTCATAATATTGGGTATTCGTGTTAAAGCTCCCAACCTAGTCGTCGGTTTGTCTTTTTGCTATATACATACCCTTAACAATATCCTAATTGACGGCTTATTGTCATAAAAGGCGTGAACAATGTAGACCTAGAAGTGAGGTTTGACTGACATTTATCTGTGTTAAAATGTCTAGATCCATCAGGAATTTGTTAAGTATTTGTATTAGATATATTATTTATTTTGTTAAATCAAGTCATAGTCTTGTTTTAGTTAAGTTTGGCTTTTATTACGCTTATTAAGAATTTTATTTTTAACAATTCAATAGTATTAGATTACTAGTCTTAGCTCATGTTCGTTGTTGTACAGAAAATTAGATGAAAAAAGATCTAATATGCTACTATATTTTACCACCATTAACAGTTGCACAATCCATATTTTTGAGAACATTGTTCATTAGCTGATATTTTAGCTTTAGCATTGTGAAATAATATCATTATAGTTCACTTAAGATATGTTGTTTGATATTTTTCAACTTTTCGATTTATTTGTCACAACTTGTCAAGTTGTAGATGTGCATGAATTTCTTATTTAATTTGTTTTTATCCGCCAAGAATCCGAATAGTTTTGAAAAAAATACTTTACTTTCATCACTGTTGATAGTTTTGGGCTATATTATGCGAAAGTACGAGAAGCTTGAAATTTGTGGAATATTTAGTCCTGTTTTCTCTCTGTTTATATCACTGACATGCAACGTTAGTTACCAAAAATGTGTCTATGCCAGTATAATAAATTAATACTACTAAAATCCGCAACATGACGAGCGCTAAAAACCAACTTGTTGGGCTGAACAAAGTTTTTCCCCTACTCTTTGCTATTGTAGCTTCTATTTATGAAGTGACAAAATAGGCAGTGTAGTGTTTAAAATTATAAGGGATCTTTTTTTGACGTCAAAGTAATTTTGTATGTATTAAAAGGTTTTTACGTGCACCGTACAGTAACCTAATCGAGGTGATATTTTTTTCGAGTTGGCAGGGGGGTGCTGCCGTGCTCCTAGATAATTAAATTGCAAGTACTAAGCAAATGTAACTGTTTATATAATTTTCCTTAATTATATTACCTAAATAGGTATCTAGGAACATAGAAGCACCCCTGCCTAAGGGTTACCTATAAACAAAAATTCAAAGTTTCTTTTGTTGCATCCATTCCCCGTTACGCGGCGATATTTTTATTCTGGTCAGTAAATAAGTGTATGTAACTGTACATAATTAGGCATTAAAACACTCGTGTGATGTTATTATGAAACTCGCCTTCGGTTCTTTTCATAAACCCACACTTGTGTTTAATACCCTTCATTATGTACAGTCACATAAACTACTAATTTATCATTATTACATTCCCTATTTACTAGTATGGCGGTATTATATACGGTATTTCCGCAGTACTTGATATTCGGTGCACAGCATTGTTGTCTGTTTCGCCTGTTGAATGAAACGCATTGAAAACCATTACTGTTGTTTTATTTCTCTTTTGAGGTCTTACTTGTAAGTTCTGCATCGTACGCAAAATGCTGAGGTACCGGGTTCGATTCCCGGTCTCTTCCGTCAGGTTATGCATTTTTTTTTTCTTTGTGTTGATCTTTGTATCAGTCGTTCAATGTTTTAGCATGGGGCGTTCAAAAGGCTGATTTTCTAAGTATGCAGCTGAAGTAACAGTTAATAGGGGAAACAAATTAAGGTCCAATTTAATTAAATGTCATCATACGAGGACTCAACCCACTTGAAATAAAACAACAATATTAAAATGCAATGATGATTATATTTTTCTCCAAAATTAAATAATGCATATAAACATGAAATAACCATGGAACAAAAACTTTAAAACTATGTACAGGTGATATTTGTAGACTTTGTATGGGAAGAAAACAAGTTTACCCTTGAACTCGAACAGTATAGAGGACCAGCCTCTGACGCCGACTACCAAGTTATGATGGTCAGCCGCATTTTCTATTATAAAAGTATTGTAGGCGGTGTTGTATACATTCAGCTTGATTAGTGCCAGCTAACTCTTTCTCGCTATGAAAATCTGCACTGTTCTAAATAGACAATAGATATCCTTTTGAGTAAAATAAATTTCCTCCCCACAGCACACTCAAGGTAACATACCGCCATTTAGTTCATCGATAAGCTGAATGATATATCGCCTGTTCTGCTATGTTACGGTAAAAGGTCGTATCTTAATACGGATGTCATAGTAAGATACGTCCTTTTACCGTAGCATGGCAGTGATCACAACCAAAACTCACTAAGTAACAAGTACCTACTTAAAACAAAGCTCGTATCTGTTTATCTACTCACTATTAGATACCTACGATCTTTTGAAGAGCAGTGACATAAATTTTAGTGAGTTTTTGTTGTCACTACTGAAAACAATATATACAAGGAGGATCAAATTCCCGTGCTGTGATTGGTCGATATTGTCGCCCGATGAACTAAAGTACCAACTAACGTTACCGTTACCGCAGACACACTCACACGACCGTTTACACGTAACATATTTTATAATCAGTTTCCATCTAACTAATCGATTATTTCATAAAATGTTTGTATGAACAACGGGCACACAGTATCAGAAGTAAGACTGAAGTGTTGTACCATCAAAGACACCGCTTACTGTCCATTTTTAAAGGACATATGGCGTTTTACAACTTGATTAGTATATGATTGTACAGATATAGCGCATAGTTTTTTGTCGGAAAAGTTCGTTTTAGCATGTTTTCTCTATCAACGGTGAAAAAGTTGAGATGGCAATATTAAAACGAGCCTAACCGACAAAATACGATGGAAAACTATGATTCAATACATCTGTATATATGTATATACTGCATCAACCCACTGACAAATAAAGTAACAGGAATAGAAGCGTTGGTAACATTGACAAAGTTAAGAAACATTTACATGTATCTTGAGTAATATTCACGACTACTCTCAACAGAGCCGATTAAGAAGTCTTTAATATATTCTGTAAGGCTTCTGATAGTGTGCGTCCGTCGAACGACTATTAATAACTAACTACAGTTTAACGGTTGATCTCATCGCCATTCCCTTGTACAAAACTTCTACCGGAGCTGAGAAGGTTGGAGTTGGACGGGTGCGTGCAAAATATGTTCGAACTACTAATATTTAAAATGATTTTGTTATAACACAATCGCCCTGTTTTCATAGCTGTGGTATGTACGATTGCTGTACCGGTAATAGGCGTTCCGCTTCTTAACCATAAAAAAACAGTTACAAAAGTGATACTGAATGTTTGACATTCTCATACTATTACAATGCGTAACGATGTCAGTAGTTTTAAGTACGATTCCTACAATTTTTATAAAGATCAATAATCACATAATCTCCTACACGTCTAGCATAAGTGTGACACGCGATAAATGCTACCTGTCACTCTCCTTTTAATAGAGTGTGAGCAAGACAGGTGACGCCGAGTCGCGCGCTAAGCTATGCTAATCCCGCTGGATTGTTCATTTTGTTATTGCGAAATAAATGATGCAGACAACAGTTGAAGATGCTGCTTCAAACAAAGCTAAATATTTTCCACGCAACCGTCCAGCTTGTAAAGTTGTACTAAATTAGAATTGTATAGTCTGTCCGATCTCTAGATCAAATAAAGTCATTTTGGCACAAGGTACAAACAACCGTACATACACGTAAATTTAAGGTCGTTTCTCACTTGTGCCAGTTTGACATAATTTGACCTTAGAACGCCGGATAGACTATAACGAATTAGGATTCACGATGCGAGAGGCACTTGATCGCTTTACCGAGTAATTCAACTACAATATAACTGATGAAGTGCAGTCGGATATGTAGAGATCATAATCTATTGTTTAGAAAAAGACGGACAGAAATATGTGAGCACTGAGGTGTGACTACCTAAACATTTTCGTTATTTTCTGTTCGCGTATTCCAGGGTTCCCCAAACTGTGCGCCGAGACAGTAAAGAGGAGTGACGGTCCTGTTTATTCTTCTTCGAAAACTATACTGAGATATCGTTTAGGGTACCATGATATGACACATGACCATGACCATGAAATAGTAAACCTGTAGGGGCGCCAACAACTAGAAAAAATTGGGAACCTCTGGAGCATTCCATTGCTGATATTGCATTTACGGAAGATTGTGATTTTACATGGCGCGAAACTACCAAAATGTCATAAGCAAAGTGGCTCACACAGTTCTGTCAAAGGATACAACGTTGTAACAATGGAAATAAAATCATGTATTGAATAACACATTTTGTACTATGAGCTATGACCGAGTACGGAAATAAATAGGCAAGCCATAGACAAACGTTAACAAATACTTACTCTAGAACTAAAACACGACACACTATCGTATGACACAAGCAATAATTAAACAATTTTTGAACTGTCGATTTCTATATAGGTATATTATAACGCCAGAGCATTGGCTAATTCAGAAACGTAGAAACTAAAAGCCGTGGTACCAACAGTGTTCTTCTTTCTCTAAAGTGTATTAAGTAGAAATAGCGGACTTAGATCGAGCTTCCTATTTTTTTTCTAATTAAAAAGATACACACATTTTTTGTATAGAAGAATATGCGCAATTCTCGGTGCACGGTACGTTTAGAATTATTTAATAAGTTTTCGCTAAGCGCTTACCTACCAAAATGTCATAATTATTGCATATATCATACTATAGGATGTTAACAAAAATAATATACAATTTACAAATCTGTTTAAAATTTAGCTGTATGTTTTGTGATTACCGATTACCTAACTTCTAGTTTTCTAACGTAGTCAAATAACTTACATGTTCCCTATATTACGCGGATTATTTTCGAAATTGATTTCTAGATAACATGTCAGTAGTTAAAATGTTTAAGGCTGTTTAGAGACTACAAGGTTCAGCTTTCGCAAATCCGTTTAGTCATTCCATTCTAGTCATCAATAAAGACAAAGACATATCAAGTTTTATATCAAAAAGTGATACAGGAATCAATAAAAAGTGTGGAGCTATTTAACACTTTCACGATCAAAAACCTGCCTGGTGGGTGCTCGTAACCTCAACTCAGCCGTCGACCCGGCTACCGGGCGTTTGTATTATAAAAGCGCCCACCTAGCGGGTTCTGGCGGTTTATGGGGTAGTTTAATTTTTCTACCTATCTGTCGTGAAAGTGATATATCCAAAAACCATGTATAGCAGGTGCATAGCTATCTCTTGGTCGACTGTATCTACCTTAAATCTTTCTATTATGGTTATTATGATTTGATACAACATTTTCTTTCACAATTAACGTAAACGAATCCGCGAAAACTATGCCTTTACACGTCTGGCGTTTGGTCTAGCGAATTACTAGTTATAGTTTAATAGGAAAGTTGAATATAAAATAAATCTGAAAAACATTCGACTAGTTTTGGTCAGAGCTCGACCCTTAACTTAGCACAGTCGAGTTCATAAATATGCATAACGTCATTTTATATCAAGATAAATTAAAAATGTACATTAATTTATGATGCCGACTTTACTCCTGATTAAAAACAATGTTTAAAATTAGGGACTGCTGATTAAAATAAGGAGTATCTGCTGAACTACTGTTAAAAGTGTTAATACATTTAAGTTTGTTTTCTTTTGCATCAATCCAAGTTAGTAATCCAACAGTCTAGGGGAATGCAATCTCGGTTATTTTCTCATAGTAAACCCGGTTATAATCGGTTATTTGTAGGGTAAAATAACCGGGTTTGCATTCCCTAGCCCAGTCTCACTGCGTGTGCACGGTGGTAGGTAATTGCATCCGTTGTACGACCAAGCCGTATTTGATTTATTAGTTTCTTCAAGACTTCGGTCTATACAAGTTAAAACATCATCGGGTAAATATGAAGTACGTGTCCAACCGTCCAAAAAGCAGATTATAATGAGTTCAACGGGAAGGGTTAATGGATAATTATTAGGCGTAAAGTTGTATAACGAAATATCTAAAATAGTCGGATTACTAACTGGAATTAAACCAATCTTAGACATATTTATGGTATAAAATTGAAATTGAGTTGCATCCAAAGTGATCCGTATTTTTTAATATAAATCGTTCATAATTTTTTAAATAATAGCTGCCTGATGAAAATTTATGTTTCCAAAATATTTGTTTTATTATAGTTTCATTCAGTATCGCAGCTACATGTCTATCAAAACAATAAATTAATAATGTATATTTAAATAAAAAAATACAAAAGCAAAATATAGTTTCTTACAAAATATGAAAGAAAATAAAGAAAATGACACATGACGCTTTGAATATTTATTAACTTTTGGATATCATGTGCTGTAAGCACTGCCTTTAAATAGAAATTGAGATTTTTGTATAAAACCATAGGAAAAATTCAATCTCTTCTGTCTGATTACAATTAATGAATAATTTGCTTGTTATATTAAGACAACTAAATACGAGTAACGCCAATATAGCTTTTATTATATTTAAGTAGGTTTTAAATTAAAGCATAAAATTAAGTTGAATAAATCCAGCAGTACCTAATTACTTAAAATGCGCTAATGTACATTAATACATACATAAATATACATACAATTGGTTTTACTAATAACTTCACCGCGTACTATCACCGTTTTGTAGGTCTGCAACAGAAAAAAAATACATTTAAGTGATACAGAAACAAAAACTATGGATACCTTCTACTGTTAGTTTATGGTTGGCGGATGGAAGGAATAAGCTATCGGGATGTTTCCTGACGGATCAAATCGGCAACTTCTTGTGAAATATATGAAATTTATAACAAAAACACGAACTAACTCACCGACTTGTAAGGTAAAATTGCTTCCTTTTAATTGGTTTTTGCTTATTTTAATAGCCAAAAATTCCAGCATCATGATTCGTTCATGCATATTTTTTAATAGTTGATATTTATTTAATATATTGATGTCAGAAAACAACATATAATTAGGCCAGTAAGGCTTACCATCAATTGATTTCTTTTATACAAAATATTGATCGCAATTAGACATAGGATTAAGGCACTAGAAATGCTTGAATTCGATCGCGAGAAACACTAATTGCTTGCTCTTAAATGTTTAATAGCTTTCACCCTGGGGCGTAAGTGGGATTTTCTGCCCGCTACGGGCTAATTAAAACTTTAGACAAAACACGGGCGGTAATTCGTAATCGCAGGGGATTCACACACCTGTGATCTGGAACATTCTCGATTTCACCGCCCTAGGTATGTATTGTACTATTTTATCACGTATATGATACCACTTAAGTGTGAAAGTGTTGTGTTATGATTCATAAGCCTAGGGGTTTTCGTTGCAAGAATGATTTGACAGACCGACAGTAGGTATCAAATTATTCGTGCCCTGAAAACCGAGGGGTATGTTCAAAACTTATGATCATTATGGTAGGTCCGTGTAAACGCTTAGAAAGGATGAATGAATATTAGGTAAAAGAAGGTTGGCACTCACCGCTACCACCAGGAGAAGAAGGGCGACTTGTGCTGGAAGCGCTGCTGGAACGAGTCGAAGAACCGCGACGACGTCGACCCGCTCTTGGACCTGCACACACAGCCTCCGTCAGAACAGTTAGAACGTCACATAATTCCTCAGAACACATCGCATTATTCAGACGGTAGAACACACACAAGGGGACAAAGTCGCTCCTCAGAGGGTCGATTCTGTCTGTGAGTTTAGGATTGTCAAGGAGAGTCAAAAGTGCCCAGCTAGTGTTCGGGGGCTCTTGCCCAGAGGTCTGCAGTATTCCATGTGGGGTCGGACTTGCGCTTTATACAGCAGCAGCCTTTGCCCAGGAGTGAAGCTTTTTAAAAGCCACCTTTGCCTTATTCTCTAAATAGTCTAAATTGAATCGGAACTGAACGTCACTGGAGATGTCAACCCTAAGGATCCCAATATTCTTTGAGATGTTGAAGAGTGTGTTCTGGAAATGCGGGCCACAGTAAACGGAGTTCTCGTAGCGGTGAACGCGCAAACTTGTGTCCTAGATCTTAAACCGGACCAAGTTATCTTGCCCCTGAGTCTACTAGATAGAGTACTTTTCGATTTTAGACACAAGTTGCTCGCGGCTTTCTTCCACAACGCAACGAGGGATGTTAGCACGGCCCGTGTAGTGTAGAATGCATCTCCAGTGCTGTCGTACTGAATGGGCTTATAATTGTTTCAATTACAAAGTTTTAGTAAATATAACTGCCGAAAATTGTAGTTTTAAAGAGTGACCCAGGTGACGTCACATGCAACGAGTAGGTCAGTATTAGGGCTCGCTGTCGTGTCCGTTTTTCGTGTACCCGTAGCCGGAACCCCGTTCTCGGGTAACACGGCAACGGAGATCCGGACCGTTCGGCACGTGTAATTAGGCTCCGTGTACTTAATATACGTAGCTCCGTGTTACACGGAGAAGCGTTTCGTTTCTCAATTACACACGGATCTGATCCGTCCGTGACGTTGTCGGTTCGACAAGCTTTCATTCAATACCCGAGCGGAGCAGAGATCCGCCGATCCGTAGCCGAACGCAGACGCGGCTACGTATCTTTGACGTGTCCGTGTAGTACGGGATCTTAGGACCGCCGCTGCTAAGAACACGGAGCTACGGTTCCGCGTGTAACACGTATATCAGAAGCCCTAGTCAGTACTTGGTACCTCTCCACGATGACGGCCGGCATCTGCACGAGCTGCACGGGGCTCTTGTTGTCCTTGAGCGCCTGCGTGAGGTTCAGCACCTGGCCGCGCATCACCGACATCTGCCGCTCGAACAGCCCCTTGTCGAACCCTTTGTCTTGCTGTCGATTACATATTTCATTACATTAACAATAGGTTTTTTATATATAAATACAAAGGATAAATAAGAAGCCAAAATTTGACGCAATCCATTGAAGCAAGCGGGTCTCGAACCCACGCTCTCAGCAAGGAGCCGTAGGTCCGCTGCGCGGATAGCATAATAGTATGCCTTTTATTCCGCTTTTTTTAAGCGCCTTCTGTATTTTGATTTATTTCTTATTTTTCTTTTGTATTTTATAAATAAGACATGTGGTATCACCACAAAAATAAGAACAACATTGATTCTATTCAATATTAACAATGGCTTCAAAAAACAATTTTGAAGACACCGTACAAAAGGAACTAATCACACTATTAGCTTGCTAGTGTCAAATACACATAACATAAAATTTCTCCATTGACTATTATCAAGTGATTATACTGTAGCTTAGCGTTAAAGGTTCGCACAAATGGGATGGTTATA
Organism: Apotomis turbidana; assembly: GCA_905147355.2. Taxonomy (NCBI): domain Eukaryota; kingdom Metazoa; phylum Arthropoda; class Insecta; order Lepidoptera; family Tortricidae; genus Apotomis; species Apotomis turbidana. The sequence continues at coordinate 37,787,411 of LR990281.1, forward strand.
CGACCGCAGATTAACAATAGAATTGGCTACTTACTTTAAATAGTATGTGTAATTCATCACATAACTCCTGGACGAAGTTCATGTCTGACAACAACGGAAGTACTAGCTCTCTGAAACAATAAAACAATCCTTAAGTTAGGTTAAAGTTAAAAGAACCAAGATACTAGGTAGTACTTAAATAAACGAGGAAATTAAGGTCAACAAAGCAAGGTCAGTCCCCCAATCCAAGGTTCAGGGTACTCCAAAAAAATCCGTATGTTTTTATTTTTTATTTTACGCTAAAACTTCGGAGTCTCTTGTAAAACAGAAATAAATAAAATAATTTTCCAAGCAATACAACTGCTTGTCGGGAATAGATTCCAACATTTGTTAAATCGTGGCCTGAGTGCCGAATTAGTTTAATCGCCTCATCTTTCATCGTGTTCTGGATTGCCCTTTTGTCATTTAAACATTTTGTCGTTCCGTTCCGACAGCTCACCCCGCTACTTCAAAATAGGACACGGGTGATCAACAGCGGATAAACCCTCATATCATATGAAATTATTTAACCTATTGACCGCCAAGCGGTCTAGCAATTTACCGTGCCACTGATGCCAGAGTAAAAAAAAAAGATGTTCCCCAAAATCAACAGGGATTGAAAAATACTTGTAGCGGTTAGAATTACAAAGTTTTTGATCATTGAAATTTGGACGGCTGTGGCCGACGTGGCGTCAGGGGCACGATTTTTTGTTGACGGCCACAGCCTACTGTGGCGGTCAAAAGGTTAAATAAGAATCTAATCTCAGAGCTGAAACTTTGTGATTCAATTTGACAAACTCTGGAAATGACGCAAAGTTGATGTAATTTCAGATGAATAATTAATTGTACTTCATGCATTTAAGGGTTAAATATCGGGGTTTGTTCAGATGGTGCGGATGCCCGAGCTCCTGCCAGTGCTGCAAGCCGCTGGCACCTACTTGGTCTCCTGCGCCACGAGTCGGGTGCCTGAACATGTGGTACCTACTTGGTCTCCTGCGTGAACGGCAGCTTGGCCTGCGGCAGCCAGGCCCAGTGGTAGGGGTAGGCGCGCCACGAGTCGGGTGCCTGAACATGTGGTACCTACTTGGTCTCCTGCGTGAACGGCAGCTTGGCCTGCGGCAGCCAGGCCCAGTGGTAGGGGTAGGCGCGCCACGAGTCGGGTGCCTGAACATGTGGTACCTACTTGGTCTCCTGCGTGAACGGCAGCTTGGCCTGCGGCAGCCAGGCCCAGTGGTAGGGGTAGGCGCGCCACGAGTCGGGTGCTTGAACATGTGGTACCTACTTGGTCTCCTGCGTGAACGGCAGCTTGGCCTGCGGCAGCCAGGCCCAGTGGTAGGGGTAGGCGCGCCACGAGTCGGGTGCCTGAACATGTGGTACCTACTTGGTCTCCTGCGTGAACGGCAGCTTGGCCTGCGGCAGCCAGGCCCAGTGGTAGGGGTAGGCGCGCCACGAGTCGGGTGCCTGAACATGTGGTACCTACTTGGTCTCCTGCGTGAACGGCAGCTTGGCCTGCGGCAGCCAGGCCCAGTGGTAGGGGTAGGCGCGCCACGAGTCGGGTGCCTGAACATGTGGTACCTACTTGGTCTCCTGCGTGAACGGCAGCTTGGCCTGCGGCAGCCAGGCCCAGTGGTAGGGGTAGGCGCGCCACGAGTCGGGTGCCTGAACATGTGGTACCTACTTGGTCTCCTGCGTGAAGGGCAGCTTGGCCTGCGGCAGCCAGGCCCAGTGGTAGGGGTAGGCGCGCCACGAGTCGGGTGCTTGAACATGTGGTACCTACTTGGTCTCCTGCGTGAAGGGCAGCTTGGCCTGCGGCAGCCAGGCCCAGTGGTAGGGGTAGGCGCGCCACGAGTCGGGTGCCTGAACATGTGGTACCTACTTGGTCTCCTGCGTGAACGGCAGCTTGGCCTGCGGCAGCCAGGCCCAGTGGTAGGGGTAGGCGCGCCACGAGTCGGGTGCTTGAACATGTGGTACCTACTTGGTCTCCTGCGTGAACGGCAGCTTGGCCTGCGGCAGCCAGGCCCAGTGGTAGGGGTAGGCGCGCCACGAGTCGGGTGCTTGAACATGTGGTACCTACTTGGTCTCCTGCGTGAACGGCAGCTTGGCCTGCGGCAGCCAGGCCCAGTGGTAGGGGTAGGCGCGCCACGAGTCGGGTGCCTGAACATGTGGTACCTACTTGGTCTCCTGCGTGAACGGCAGCTTGGCCTGCGGCAGCCAGGCCCAGTGGTAGGGGTAGGCGCGCCACGAGTCGGGTGCTTGAACATGTGGTACCTACTTGGTCTCCTGCGTGAAGGGCAGCTTGGCCTGCGGCAGCCAGGCCCAGTGGTAGGGGTAGGCGCGCCACGAGTCGGGTGCTTGAACATGTGGTACCTACTTGGTCTCCTGCGTGAAGGGCAGCTTGGCCTGCGGCAGCCAGGCCCAGTGGTAGGGGTAGGCGCGCCACGAGTCGGGTGCTTGAACATGTGGTACCTACTTGGTCTCCTGCGTGAAGGGCAGCTTGGCCTGCGGCAGCCAGGCCCAGTGGTAGGGGTAGGCGCGCCACGAGTCGGGTGCTTGAACATGTGGTACCTACTTGGTCTCCTGCGTGAAGGGCAGCTTGGCCTGCGGCAGCCAGGCCCAGTGGTAGGGGTAGGCGCGCCACGAGTCGGGGTGCTTGAACGGGAACGCCAGCCCGTTGTCGATGGCCGCGATCGTCACCTCCGGGGACGACCGCCACTCCTGCAACAAGACACACACATGTGTATGTTTTAAGCCGTTTTTATAATAAGGTACAGTAGTGTAGGCTAGACTAGACTAGACTCACGCTAGGGTCGGTCATGTCCAGCGAGTCGCCGCGCGGCGCGGCCTGCGGCGCGTCGTACTTGATGAGCCAGTTGTCGTTGCCGCGGTCCGTGTTGCGGATGATGTAGTCCAGCACTACCAGTCGCTCGAATTGTAACTGGAACCTGCAATAGGCGTACGGACATTTTTTGGGATCAATTGTCTATTTGGGCCTACCCACAATTCAACATATTAACACTAAGAATAAAACAAATTGCAGTTGATGTTGTGCAGGACAGTTTAGGCACTGTTGTTGATCGTATCAAGACTGCAAGACTGATAGTGAACAGGTTGAGCTATACTATCTGTCTGATATGCTTTAAAATTGATGGATGTTCAAAGAAAAGTACAGTCGGCTATAAAAGCTTGTCAAAAAAAAGCTTATTTGAACGTGTCTTATAGAAAGTTACTGACTTCCTCATGACGTGCGCGGGCGGCGGGTCCTGCTCGAAGCGCCGCAGCCAGTAGTCCGCGTCCTTGTAGCCCTCCACGAACAGCTGGAACGACCCCGCCTGAACACACACGCACAAATTAATAAAAATTGGGCAAGTGCGAGTCCGACTCGCGCATGAAGGGTTCCGTAAGTTTGTTGTATGGGAGCCCCCCTTAAATATTTATTTTATTTTATTTTTAGTATTTGTTGTTATAGCGGCAATAAAAATACATTATCTGTGAAAATTTCAACTGTCTAGCTATCACCGTTCTTGAGATACAGCCAGGTGACAGACGGACGGGCGGACGGACAGCGAAGTCTCAGTAATAGGGTCCCGTTTTTACCCTTTGGGTACGGAACCCTAATAAACAGTCGAAAAAACCTAAATATTGACACAAAGGTTAATTATTAAGAAACTGCACCCTATGCGGAACTCGAACCTTCGACCATACGTTTTCGGTATACCAACTACCAACTAAAGTTCGGGAAATGTAGGGTCGCAGGTTCGAGTCCCGCTTACGTTGCAGTGGATCACGTTACATTTTTTCTTTCATAATAAAATCTATGTGTAGAATATTTAAAAATAAAGTGGTATTTCTACAATAAACAGATAAAATTACCTAATATATTAAACAATATAATTCCTCTTTTTCGTTGTCAAGAGGCTTGTATGCGTGTTTTATGGCACAGAATGATATAAGGGGTTGCGTTTTATCCTTATACGAGTCAGATATCCTTACATGCCTTCACAGAGGAAGGGCACGAACCTAGATATATGGACCCACCCACAACATTTTTCAAAATCCTATGCCTAGAAAGGAAACAGTTCCTTTTTTCGTAATAGCCAGCGGTCGGTGACAGTTATCAGTTCTCCAACAAAATCATAACATGGCTATTCATGCACATTTTACAAAACAGAATACATACAATTATAATAACATTGAGTATGTTTTTTTTCATTGACAAGTGCCAACCATCGACATATTTTTTTATTGGATTTCGAAGGCAAAAATACCCTCGGTTTTATTGCAACTGTCAAATTGACAGTTTAAAAAAATATATTTTGTAAAGAACATACTAAAGAAAAAATAAAGAGCTGCAGTGTGTAAAACCTTACACTGTCGAAAAAATATATAATATAATACAATACAATACAACAATACTTTATGGCACACCAATAAAAGTAAGTATAATTTAATGTTTTTACAAATATTGTACCAACCCTATTTTTATCGTGCCGTTTTTCTTCACCGTAGCCCTTTTCACGGCTAGCCATGTATAGTGCTTTTCTCAAAGATATGCATTGGAATAATAGTATATTGTGTCATAAGGGTAGTAAGTACCTGAGTTTGTAATCCCCTTACTACCCGCCTTACACACAATATTTTTCATCGCATTTTGGAGTAAATAACAAATAAATAAGCCAAAAATAAACATTAAACGATAACGATTGACAACCAACTTTTTTCTGTATAATTTTTTTTTATTTACTATAAGCACTGGCAAAACGGCCATCAGCTTAAAACAGAAAACAAATATACACCGAATCTTACCATCTATTATTAAACAAATAACAATTATCAATATTATGCAGCAATAATTAACAGCGTAATATTATAAAACTTAAATATGAACAGTAAGTTTGTTACAAACTAAATAGTTCCTAACCAATAATTTTATAACTTTTTTCCTTTTTTTTGTGTCGTCTACCACAGATAATGCTAAGAACTGCGTTTCGTTTAGAAACTTGACAGGCTATACTGCCAAATTGTAACGATAATTAAAAATTTAATTTAATTTAATAAAATTATTGCAAAGTACACATAAATAATTGTAAAACATAAATATTAATGCAGTTACATATACCGTATTAATTCAATACACAATAAAATTTGCTGGTAGGCAAGTTTTGTTGATACAACAAAAAACCTTGGCTGGATTGAAACCTCCTTAGTCTGAAGTAATCTGCGATTGCGTACTATATTTTTAAAACTAAAACCATAACTCCCGAGGGAGTTATGTCAATTTATAACTCCCGCGGGAACTATATAGGCCTTAGTCCTTCAGTACACCCGCATGTAATACCATCTTTTACGAGCAAATGTGATGAAAAAATAATTGTCCACTCAAAAAAAATTAATTCAGCTGTTTAGCATGTTAATAAACACGGATGCCATGTTAAAAAAAAGTCCTTCCCGGCTTAGGCCTTAATTTTTTTATGAAATTCCTTTACAGTTCTCTCGAGTTGTTCCGCCCGAAACGTGTCACTTCGAAGCCTGTTATTTATTTATTTATTTATTTATTTAAACTTTATTGCACAAAATACATAAGTAAAAGTACAAATGGCGGACTTAATGCCTTTAGGCATTCTCTACCAGTCAACCACTGGGTTAAACAGAAATATGTTGTCGGTGCAGGATCAAAGATTACAGACAAACAGTAATACAACACAAATCAATTACCTAAAGATATATATAAGAATGTATATATAATTAATTAATTACCATAAACTTAAACGAATACTTTATATGATATACTTACATACATAATATATTATGTACCAAAAGTAAAATATTTCGAAGAGAGTTAGGAAGAGAGACTGTCCAAAAGATGCTTGCGTAACATGCGCTTGAAGGAGACCTTACTCTGAGCTTGCCTGATGTTGAGTGGGAGAGCGTTCCAGAGGTGTATTGCCTGAACCGTGAAAGAATTGGACATGAAACCGGAGCGGTGAAGGGGGACTACTAGCTTAAGTCTACGAGAAGTACGGAGAGTGCATCCAGGGCGAGCAGTTACAAATTGAAACTTGGATTTGAGGTAATCGGGAGTGGTTGGATCAAATAAGATCGAAAAGAGAGTGCAGAGAATTCTTTGAGATCTACGTTCACGTACAGGAAGCCAGTTTAATTGACGGCGAAACTCCGAGATGTGGTCATATTTACGAAGGCCAAAAACAAACCTGATACAATTGTTTAGCATGCGTTCCAATTTATTCAGGGAGGCCTGGGTGAGATTAGAGCAACACACATCAGCATAGTCGATGACGGGGAGGACAAGAGCTTGGACGAGAAGAGTCTTAGTGCTCACCGGGAGAAAATTCTTGAACCTGTAAAGCGATCTTAACGTGTATGTCACCCTGCGACAAACGTCAGACACCTGAGGGTCCCACATAAGGTGACTGTCAATAATTAGACCCAGATTCTTCACTTGTGACTCGATCGGTATGACCACGTCCTCGTACAGTATCGGCTTCAAGTGTTCCACATCAATTGTTGCACGCAGACGACTGCTCCCGAGCAAGATGGCCTGACACTTAGATGGATTGACAGCAATCCCAAAGCGACGCGACCAAACGGAAATACGGAACAGATCATAATTGATAGTCTCGATTGCAGCATCAATGTCATTAGGACTACTATGAGTGTAGAGTTGTAGGTCGTCAGCGTAAAGATGATAAGAGCATTTGATGTTGGAGGTTAGAAGATTAATAAATACGGAAAAAAGGAGAGGAGAAAGAATGCCACCCTGTGGAACCCCAGAAGTAAGATCGCACCAGTCAGAGAAGGACCCATCCGCTCGAACAGATTGACGTCGACCTTGAAGATAGGAAGAGAACCACGCAACTGCTGATGATGATATGTTCAAGTGACTGAGGGATGATAAAAGAAGTTCGTGATTGACAGCGTTGAAGGCGTTTGAAAAGTCAATCAAAACCAGAACAGTAAGTTGACGAGATTATAGCTATAACGCACGCTTTTATCACGTTTCATTGCATTTTTAAGAAAATTCATATAATTCCATGGGCAGTCTTCCTATGAGAGTTTGAGCCTTACCTTTGGCGGCAGGCCCATCCTGTTGAAGCGCAGGTTCGGGAACTGTTCCGTGATGGCCCGCTTGAGCCGCGAGCGCTCGCGGTCTATCCGCAGGTAGTTAAACGTCTCTGACACCAGCTTCACCACCTGCGACAAAATAGTAGGTACGTTATATATATATATATCATAAATGAGAAGAAATACATACATTTATTTTCATAGGAGTCCGTTTCCAAAGGTTGTCAATATAAGCAGGCTAATTACGAAAAATGCCCATCCAATAAATCTTAAACATTAGATAGTATTTAATAGAGGGCATTATCCAGAAATATTAGTATCAGTGGTGAATCATTCATAGAAACTGATCTCCCTCTTGATTGGCAATAGAAGCCGAATCTTCCCGAATCCTGCCGAATTCTTAGAGAACTACGTATAGTTAAGTTCATATTACTGTAATAGTTAAGTACTTATCGTTTATGAAAAAATGACTGACTATTGAGTTTCTTTCGGCGTTTCTTCTCAACAGTGGTCTCCTCTTGTGAAATGCCGGTAGACTCAGACATGTAAAAGTGCCCTTGTGGCCTACTTGCAGAATAAAGTTCATTATTTCATTAATCTCAGCCCCGGATTACCGTGCAAAATCATGGCCATAACTTGATATCCAGGCTACTGTTAGGCGCTTCCTGTCTTTTTTTTCTTGGAATTTATGAATTTGGCGCCGCCTGAGTGCCACCCGGGGCAGATAGGAAGCAGGGGAGGTATCCTTCACAAATCACATTCATTTTGTTTCTGAAATGACGTAACAACTAGGAGGTATTTGTGTAGCATCTTCTTATCGATTCAATTTTTTTTAATGTGGAAATACCACATTTTAATTTTTATAAATAATCGGCGATCGTGCGTGTAAAGCGCACATCCTTGGGTATGGCTAATGCGCATAAGCATTTCAAACATATATGACGCAGAGGGCGCTCCAGTAGCGTAAAGGATTATGGGATGAAAGATTTGGTGTTATTGACGTAGCGATCTAATAGCTCAGTTGGAGGAGCAATGCGCCGGAAACGCAGAGGTCGCAGGTTCAGGTCCTGCTTAGATTGTAGTAGTAGATCGCATTCAATTTTTCTTTCTTAACTTGGAGGTGCCCGCAACTTCGTTCGCGTATTTCTACCGTAGACGGATAAAAGTATCCTATAACATATAACAATCTTTAGATTAGATGTCCAGCTATACCTGTACCAAAATTGGTTAAAAGTTTCGGCGTGATGAGAGGACAAAGGAAATTATGCCCAACGGATGGCGCCAGGTTGGCACGTCGCCGCGTGCCCATACAAAACAAAAGACGATCCTGCATCACGCTATTAATATTTTTTATGAAATCATGACCCTTCTCCATAGAACAGATTTTTAATACAAATCTAGGTTTCTATAAATAATTAGATTAGATTAGATAGATATTTATATATTTACTTATGTCATTAGTACTGTGTAAATTTATCTAAATCCGGCCCTACAAAGGCTGCGTTCCCACCAGAGATGTGTTTTTGTTAACCAATAGAATCAGCTGCGCTGAGCGAGGATTAGTAAATTAAGTTATTCCATTGGTTAACAAACACATCCTCCGCTGCACATCTCTGGTGGAAACGCAGCCTAAATCTGCCGCTTTGTCCAGACATGTTGGTGGCCACTAGCAACACACTGATAAATACGGTGGTGCACAGATTGGGCGTTATCGGACCGGCCGATAAGCGATATAAACAATCGATGTATCGATCCGTAGGTCTGATTGTATGGTCGAGTATGCGTCCTAACATGTGACGCAACGTGTGCGTCATCCGACATCGGTAATCCTACTGTTATTCTATAATGAGACAGATGTAAACAATGTATTTAAGAAATCATAATCATCATATCAGCCAATAGACGTCGACTTCTGGAAAAAGTTCTCCACAAAGATCGGTCTAGCGCCACCCTCATCCAATTTATGCCCGTGATCCTTACTAGGTCGTTGGTCCATTTTGGGGGGGGCCTTCTCACGCTGCGTCCGGTCCGCGGTCGCCACTCAACAACCTTACTGCCCCCCAACAGCCATTGGCCGTAATATAAAATGTATAATTTGGCGTTTTTGCAGCTTTATCATCCAATGTCAAATATAAAATATAGATTGTAGTAGGTATATTAAAAATGAAAAAAAAAGAATAAGGAAGTATAGTCTACCCGGAATTCTAAGATCAAATTATATCAAACTCGCACAAGTCAAAAACGACCTTTAATACGGTCGTTTGTAACTTGTGCTAAAGTTGCTTGAAAATGGCGGAGATATCGACGTTGAAAACGTAAGAAAATTCAGCAATTTCAAACAAAATCCGGAGGCCTACAGCTCCCAGAGTCTCAGTCATTCTTTAGATATTTCTACACTAATATTATAAAGGTGAACATTTGTATATTATGTTTATTACTTCTTCACGCTCAAACGGCTGGACCAATTTTGATAAATTTTGGTATGAAAGTAGTTGACACCTTAGATTAACACATAAACTACTTTTTATCCCGAAAAATCTTGTGTTCCCGTGGGATGAGCGGGTAACACTGTGCGTCGCAGCTAGTTTACAAATGAGTAGGACAAGTTACACTCGCAAGCAAAATAAGCCGATTATCGGTTCAGTCTATTCACGATGCAGTAGTCCATGCGCCCAGTGTGCCCCAGTCACCCCTCTCCAAAATTACACCTGTGGCGAGGATATAATCCCATTAGCGGGTAATACTGCCACACAAAGTTAGAATACTGGTAGTGATGGTTAACCAACCCTGATACAGTTCAAGTCATGCCTTAAAAAAAAGTGACAGCAAAACTCGGTGTAAAGCGACACGGTACGACTTAAACCGGCCGGGAAGCCAGAGCACGAAAGAACGCACTCGATTACAAACCGCAGGCGGTCGCGTCACAGCGTCGGAAATCAGCTAAGTTACTTAGCTATTCTAAAGCACGATCTCTACTTGGTACCAAAAATACTAATAATAGTAAATAATCGTAACTTGTAGTGTAGAAAATCTTTTTTTCTTCTACGGGATAAGAACTGTTAAAACCATATACAGACCCTGAGTCTGCGTGAGGTTTGGGCGAAAACTGAGAGGTTCGTATCTGGATTGTGTAGGAGCGAGCGAGACAGGTATAAAATGCGAATCGCTTTCTGACAGCTCATGCACACCTGGGCCGTTAAAATTTGCACAACATACCACTAATTAAGCTCTATGTGCGTTCACAGCGTCGACAACCAAATTTCAAGCATCCTATGATCATCCTATGGTAATATTGAGCAGGTTTATGTTATGATTCAGTAGTGAATTTGATTGGTTTGCAGTAAACTTTTCATTGTAGGTACTTTATAAGGTGACTAGATTGAGATTTTAGTTATGATATGAATCACAATATCCATTTAGTTGACGACGCGTTTGGCTCGGTTGGTAGACACCTGCCTACTGAGTCGGCGGTCCCGGGTTCGAATCCCGGCCGGGGCAAATATTTGTGCAAAATATTTGTTCTTGGGTCATGGATGTTATCTATATATGTATTTATATATTATGTATATCGTCGTCTAGTACCCATAGTACAAGCTTTGCTTAGTTTGGGACTAGGTCGATTTGTGTAAGATTGTCCCTTAATATTTATTATTTTATTAGTTAGATTCGATGTCAAATATGGTACAGACGAGTTACTGTCATTGTAGCAATAATCGAGATAGATTTTTATTCATTTTATTGTGTGTTAAGTGACACCGCTGTAACCATGGTCTGTGCCTGTAATATAATCAGGTCAAATTGAGATTTCATATCAGTGGCGTGCTGGTAGTAAGTTGTCGCTGCGGGCGACTGTATAACGATACTACGCAAATAAGACTGTCACAATTCTCATAATAGGTTAGGAAGCCGTGCAACGTATACCGTAACATAATAAGACCTCCCGTGTTGTATTTCGATGTCGTTTTTTCGTATTCGACTCATGACAGCCAGTCGTGAGGAACTTAGAATAAAATAATCATCACAACAATCATCAAAAACAGAAAATATTACTTTTAAATTTTCGACGCCGATTTCAAATGAAAAATGAGGGACGTAACACCTTATTTGCCTTGTCTAACAACTATCATGTGTGGACTAAGCCCACGGGCTGAATTGCTCGATTAGGTGAGTGTCGAGTTGCCCGTAAAGTAATCAAAGTGGTCGACGGAACCCGCGGGCTCAGTGGTCTCATTTGACCCCGAAGGTGTCATATCGGCATAATCTACGCGTTAAGTCATGATCAGTGGATCATCACAAGTCGAGAGTACAAGTAAATTAAATTGTATTTAGCATCTATATTTAGATGGGATCTCCATTGTATTCTATGACCTTGGCCATTGAAAGTACAATACAATACAAGTACTCTTTATTAATAATAAATAAATAAATATCAGATAACCTCACACAAATCGATCTAGTCCCAAATTAAGCTCAAGAAGGCTTGTCTTATGGGTATTAGACGACGATATACATATTTATATAGATAAATATATACTTAAATACATAGAAAAACGATGACCCATGCACAAATATTCGAGTTCATCACATCACACAAATATTTGCCCTGGCCGGGATTCGAACCCGGGACCGCCGGCTCAGTAGGCACCGCGTCGCCTTTATTGCACACCTCATAAAACATACAGGAGAAATACAACGCACAAGTAGCCAAGATATTGGCTTTTAAGGAGCAATCGTAAAAGGAGCAATGTTCCACTCACCCTGGTCTTTGGCACGATGTTGAGGCCGATCTTGGAGTCGACGAGGCTGGCGCCCGCCTCGGACAGGTAGCCCTGGTTGGGGATGAGGCACGAGCGCCCGAAGCAGCACGGGCAGCACAGCTTGTGCATCCATTTCGTCCATTTCGGATTGAGGCGCCCGTACGGCTCCTCGTCTTTCGGTTTGAATACTCCTATTATTTTCTGGAAAAGGAAAAGCAATGATTTAAACAATTGTTACAAAAAACCCTCATTCTGCGATTCGATTCGCGATATATAATCATTAACACGAATCTCAAGATCAAGTTACATATCGTCGGGGATAGTGCAATACCGCGTAAATAACAGCTATCGGTAAAGTTCTCATTTCAATAAAATACTTATCATTTGTTTGAATATTGATTCGTATCTACACTTGTTACTTACGCGGTATTGCACTATCCCCGACGATATTACGTAGGTGTTAGAAGTTTAAATTTTGCCCGACTTATACATAACCAGTTATACTGTTTCATTTCGAATATCGATGCAATACTCAGATATCTCGATCAATTCCGACAGTTGACCCACTCAAATACCGTCAAGTTCCCTTATCTTTCAACAGCTATTTTTAACCCCCGACGCTAAAAGAAGGGTGTTATAAGTTTAACATGTGTATCCGTGTCTGTCTATGGCATAATCTCCCAAACAGATGGGCCAATTTTTTCGGTTTTTTTTTACGTAAGACATGACCGTCGCGATGGTTCTTAGCATGTTTGGTGGAAATAGGACCAGCAGTTCCCAAGATATTCCGCTTTAATTGAAACAAGTAACAAGCTCTCAGCCAATATTGAAGATAAGAGTTCCAAATTTTGTAGTTAATATATAGTTTATTGATACACTATTACGTCCTTAGTTGTAATTGTTAGTTAATCTAATCATCGATTCAGTATCCAAGGTATTACGCAGTAAGACGAAATGACGCGGCTTGCGTTTGCGTTATTCATTATCGAAAGAGGTCACGACACGAGACACGACACCTCTGTTCTTTACAAGAAGGCATTTACATATGTATAGATTTATTATTTATTAACTTAAGGTTTGAATATACCTAAATATAACGTAATATTAATCTGGCATCTCTTTTTCTTGATACAGAAACTCAAGAAATGGTCATATCTTCGATGCCTTCATGACAGAGACCGGACGGATGCGCGTTATACACGGTGTCCTGTATTTAATGGACCTTCTAACCAAACGAATATTTTAAGATAAACTAACCACAAAAAAGAAACTTGACCTGTCTGACCAAAAATAGTAGAAATTAAAAAGTGGCAATACTGTAGTGTCGTCCCCGTTTTCTTAGATTGATTAGAAAGGCACACTACAGTATTGCCACTTTTGAATTTCTACTCTTTTTGGTCAGACTGTATAATGACGCCGATTTGTCCGATCTTTGGTTCGATCCCTGCTCATGAGTCACAACGTGTGGGTTGTGATGCCCCTTTTGCCGAGTAATCATGTAGAAAGTGTTTCGCCACTTTTATCTGCCCTAAGCGTTAAATTTATTTGTAAACTAGCTGCGGCGCGCCGTGTTTAACATTAAATTTTTCGGCATAAAATGTAGCCTATATAGTAGAGTTGCTAAGCCGTGAAATTGTGCGCATCGGGTTACAAGCATGAAATTTCTACCACACATAGAGCGTTCCACAGTGATTATTTTCAGATGTGAAGGGAAGTCAGATTCGTCCCCTGTGTGGTGGGAGAGCGGGGTGAAGAGGATCAAGTACTGCTCTTTTTCTTTTTTTTATTACTGATCAGTTAAGGCTATTAGGGCTTGTGCGACATCGTTTTCGTGTAAAATAGATATCAGCTATTAATTTTTCATGTTATTTAAGAATAGTTTTATATAAAAATTTGGGTTTATTGCCGAAAAGGTAAAAATCACAACAAGTTTTTTTTATTCAGAACGATAAATTAGTTATCTATCCTGAATATTTACAATTTTAAAAAATATTACTAAACAGCAAATTTAATCTTGTTTTTAAAAATGTGTATATATTGGGCACATCTGATACAAAAAGTACCTTGAAAAAAATGTTGATGTTAAGTTTAGCCTGCGTGTTCTAGTACATTTTGCTAAGTCGCGAAATTGTGTACATCGAGATACAACCACGAAACTACCACAGGTAGAGTATTCTGCGGTGATTATTTTCAGATGTGAAAAGAAGTCAGATTCGTCCCCTGTGCGGCGGGAAAGCGGGGTGAATAGGACAAAGGAGTCCTCTTTTTCTTTTTATATTACTGATCAGATAACGCTACTAGGACTTGTGTGGTATCGTTTTCGTGTAAAACAAATATCAGCAATTCATTTTTCATGTTATTTATTCATAGTACCATATAAAAATATGGTTGTATTTCCGAAATTGTAAAAATCACAACAAGTTTTTTTTATTCAGGGAGATAAATTAGTTATATTTCCTGTATATTTACAACTAAGAAAAATATTTCAAAATAGCAAATTTAATCTAGTTTCTAAAAATATATACATATTGGGCACTCTTCATACAAACAGTAACTTAAATAAATTGTTGATGTTGAGATTAGTCCGTGTGCTCGTGATACATTAGCAAAAAAATATTTTGTTTTAATTACATTAATTTGTTTTTCTAGGACGAATATAGTTAGAAATTAAACGAACTTACCTGAAGTGAAGTTCTATTTTAATTGTATGAGCTGCGCAGTCTCGAAATGATAATTAACTCATGTAGTATACGCAGTTTATACGGCTTTTCATCACATAATTCAGAGTACAGAAGTTTAAGCTTTCAATTCAAAAAACGCGCCAAATTTCCGAACGCAAACCCCGCTTTCCGCACTCTGACCTGTCAATCTCATTTAGTTTAGAGTTTAGTAGCTTACAGCAGCTGCCCCATCCTGACGTGACGCCTGAGAAAACAGATCCTATGGAAATGTCCTGGAAAATAAACTTTGAAACGGGTATAGGGTGGGGGGGATTATCATTTCGAGACTGCGCAGCTCATACAATTAAAATAGAACTTCACTTCAGGTAAGTTCGTTTAATTTCTAATTGTATTTCGCTGCGCAGTCTCTTCATGATAATTAACTCATGTAGATGTTCAGAGTCAAATCAAAGTTTATTTCTAGCTTTGCGAGTAACTCGTAAGTGTTACTCGTCATAACAATACTTAATTTATGATATACGCGGCACTAGAGGCCTCTCATAAAATTGAGAAATTATGATGTGTCATTCAAACCTGCAGGTGCCTGCAGTCTATCTTATAACATCAATATTGAGACATAGCAGGCCCATGGCCAAGACCCGGGCAGGCCGAGTCGAGTGGGCGGTAAATATAGAAGACAGCTAAGCATTTTGAGAAGTTGTCTCCTTGTAAGTTATTATTTAGAACAATAATAAAAATAACATGACATAATGATAGTTATGTATAATCCTATTCATATATATGACAACAGGGCTTTTATTAGACCAATTACAGGTTTATATCTAAGGAAGGGCAACAAGAGTAGAGGCTTGTTCGAAACCTGCCTAGATGTCTTAATTAAAACCGGAATTTAATTCAAAACTTTATCCAGATATTGGAAAATATTGGATAATTTAATAAAAGACAGTGTTTGTAGCCACTGTACAGTAGTACTTATAAGCAAGGTATTATTTCTTGTTTAATTCCTCTAAGCAAAAACTAGATACTATTTGAAGACAATGATGCCAAGTAATTTAGGCACTAATTATGGTTCCCAAGTTGCGCTACATCTTGATTAATATAAACTAACGGATAAAAGCATCCTTAATGAATAGAGTTTGTAGATGTACCTATAGCAGTTACCACTGCTATCTCCGGCTCGCTTTTCCTAAATAGTTTAAAACATTTGTGCTGAAGGACTGATGCATCTAAATAATGTTTAATTAACACTTTCGACACCAACAACCCGGTAGCCGGGCGCTCTGATCGTGGTAAGTTTTCGCTACATACGGTTTTTCCCATGATATCGGCTACGAGCGTAGCCCGTAGCGCTACGCGGTAGCGATTGCGTTAATGTTTTGACACAAAACCAAAATGATGACAGTTTTACAGCATGTGTCTTACCGCTATGCGGTACTATGTGACAGTGATGCCAGCAGGCCCGCATTATGTCTGCTGAGACTGATGGACACTTCTCTTAGTTAAATATAACACATTTCGCACAGCACCACCGTAACTAGGATAAAGCGTTCCAAGAATTTTTGCTAGCAACCAACGGTAACTTGCTAAAATCTAAGTTAGAACCAATTGTTATACATGTAGAGCTTACCAGCTTGAGCAAGACGGGATACCACACTAGCGCCCGCCAGCTATAATATATATCATATACATATAACGTTTAGTAAATATATTTATGTGAGGGATGTTTATTTACATCAATAGTTCGATATGTGACGGAGTCTGAGAAATCAATTATAATATATAACTTTTTCCATGACATGCCTAGCCTAACACAGTGACATCATCAGTGCA
This sequence comes from Apotomis turbidana, assembly GCA_905147355.2. Taxonomy (NCBI): domain Eukaryota; kingdom Metazoa; phylum Arthropoda; class Insecta; order Lepidoptera; family Tortricidae; genus Apotomis; species Apotomis turbidana. Next base: position 37,803,777 of record LR990281.1, read on the forward strand.
ATCCCTTGTCATTAAGTAAATTTAATATTTTAAAATCTTTATTTGGTAGCTAACACATTCAATTTTTGAATGATTCCTTGTAGATTTTATTCAGGGATATTATTTTATTCAGATTTTATATATATAACGAGAAAATAATAACATTACTTTCTCACACCACTGTCATATTTGTGTAACAATAGAAAGTGGGTGTAGGATAATTTGAAAACTGAATTCAGTTTATGAATGAGATAATCTGTGGTTTAAGCAATTTTCTAAAAGATCCCACAGTTCTTTTAGTCAAAGCAGAAAAGATTTACGACCCTAAAAGCTGACAAGGCAGTACTATAATAGATTAATAATATCCACCAAAATAGCTCATTCTTTACCATTAAATAAATTTGCTTGGATTTATCATAATTGTTTCAATATTTCTATCGGAAATATGTATTATGCCTTTCTAACTCTGTAAACCTCGAGCATCAAGCCAAAATCGGTGGCAGACCGACCAGCACAAGCAAGCCTGTTGAATAGGCTAAATGTCCTATTCATCATGTTGATAGTTTAATAGCTCTAGTTTAAAAAAAAATATATATAGGTATATAATAATAATAATTTAGCTAAAAAAAACTTTAAAAGGTTGTTTAAAATTTTAAAGGGACTTGATAATTGTCAGACTCCCACACAGATCCAAAAAATTTGGACCATGGTAAAATAAAAGGATCTTTCCTCCTAGTTTACAATGAAAACTTAGATTCTGTAACAGAGCTTTAGCTTTGCCTGTATGCTATTGAAGCATTCATTTATTTTTATTTCAAAAAAATTAATAAAAATTTACCCTGGTACTTATAAAAAAGGAGCTTGAAAAAACCAGCTTCTCTAACAACTTTAGAGTTGTCTGTATGCTATCAAAGCATTCATTTATTCTTATTTGTTTATTAGCCTTATTGCACAAAACAAGTCAGTATGAGTGACGGACACAATGCCAACGGCCTCCTCTAGCCATAGGGCCAAACCGAGATACTTACTAGTAAATATTGGAAGTAGGCATCTATTATGTATCATTATATGTAATTTCCCCAACAAAAAAAATAATAATGAATAAATAAAACACTGCACATATCAATCACAAACCTGATATCAATCAGAGAACTGCATGACAGGTTTAAGCAACTCTGTGTAAGCGTAGGATGACATGTTCAATCTTCTGATAATTTTAGAGAATTCTATTAATGGACTTGGAGAAAATATACATCTCCGGGTAAAGTGTGCCCTGTGATTTATTTGTTGCATTAATTTACTATTCTATTGTTGTGATGTAATTACAATTGTAATTTTATATTTATTATTGTTATTCAAAGACAGAATCAGACATGTAAAAAATGTCCTTGAGGCCTATTTGTAGATTATTCATGATTTAAATTTTAAATTTTATAGTACCAATATAGCAGTTAGGAAGCATCAGCCTAAAGGCTGTTCTAGAAATATCTTGCTTGGAGTGTTACCTTGCAATATGGTTATATAGCCACTAGATTGCTTTTGGTAACTACGGCTACCTGTCACCGCTCTTATTTTATTACGTAAATAGAGTCCAACTCAAAATTCGAAGCAATTGAGTGGTTAATTCCTTTCAATTGTAATAAGACTTATCTTAAGACAGATTTTATGACAGAATATCATAGGTAAATATTGGCCTCTGCCAGGTAGGCCTTTAATAATGACTGCTTGCATTTAGTAGTCCAGCATAGTAAAAGATCTTACTTATTTAATTTACAAATTCTTCAACTGAAGAATATCTAATTCAGAATTAATTTTTTAATTACTCTCCGCTGCATGTTATAAAATGATAAGTTGCCATTGTACTAAGCAGTACTTAACACTATCCCTCAGGACTGTGATTATGGGAATCAGAATTCCCAAGTGATTTACATACTATATAGTGTGTTTAGCGCTGCCAGCTGGCCGCTGGTCTCAACTCCTATAGTTGTTTATGACCTCGTCGTACTTACTTGACATTTATTTAACATATGCTCTTCACTTTCTATCAACTAGCCACTTCGGCCTTTATGTAGTCTTGAGGCATCCTCCAATTTTTAATAGTCCGGAACGGTATACTTTTGAATTTTTCCTGTTAGTAGGCCATTTTCGATGACATTTTTGATTATAATGGGAATTTATTCATATTATTCTCAGCAAGAGCAGATCTGACTCACTGGATCTGGGCCAAGTGTGTCAAATTCTAGAGAGCTTCAGCTGGTAAGGCCAGTCTCTATGTTGATGTATTCATAATTCATCAGCTGTAGTATAAGGAAGCGCTTATAACGCACTGTCTAACGAGCCTGAAATAAGCCATATATCAGACTGTTATGTATGGCACAAACAGCAGAATGTGAGCCCAATATGGTGCACCACAACACTGATTTCAGCATGAACTGGACTAAGGTGACCTGAGCCCCCAAAACCATGCTGCGCATATAAAGCAACGAGTGAATCCAACTGATACACCATTCTACTCAGCAGAGCCAGCAGAAAATGCACCCAGATTAATTCACCACATTTGCTAAGGTAATAAGCATAGAGTGAACCCACGTAACACACCATATAACTTAAGTTTAAAGCTACAAGTGTATCCACTAAAGCGCACCACAATGCTTAATGAGCAAAGAGAGTACCCAACCATCCAATAGTTAGCACTCCACATTGCTACAAGATGCGAGCGAGCAAAAATATATTTCAATGCGCCAGCAGCACACGCCGCTCTCTGCTAAAGTTATGCATATTACGGCCTTCCGGAAGACAGGCAAGGCAGCGATCCAAACTTATAGAATTCTTGTCCTACCTTGTTTGTTATAATCCTCTTAGCATACCTAATGTTTTCCCTTTTCTGTCATCTCTCATGCTCAAGCAGTTGAAATGGCTTCGCCACCAGAATCCCGCTCCGCATGGCGCCTGTTCGGTGATGACGATTTGTGAGAACGTAAACAAGACGATCATTATGCCCGGGATATCGCTCACGAATCCCTTGAGTGATTCCGGCTTGCCGACCGACTCGAGCGCATGACGCCGTGAATCTTTTCAAACGACGGAATTCCTGTCGAGATATATCCATCAAACCGCTTAGACGATGTTTCAACATCATCTTTATAATAACAATTAGTATTTAACACCTTTCACAACACCATATTACATTATTATAATTAAAACGAAAAATCGCAATGTGATCTTGGCCGCACAAAAGCGTTAATGAGATTGACAGGTCAGAGTGCGGAAAGCGGGATTTGCGTTCGGAAATTTGGCGCGTTTTTTGAATTGAAAGCTTAAACTTCTGTACTCTGAATTATGTGATGAAAAGCCGTATAAACTGCGTATACTACATGAGTTAATTATCATGAAGAGACTGCGCAGCGAAATACAATAAATATTATATGTAAAAGCATGTTAATAATCATTATTTAATGTATTTAATGAAGCAAAATAGGATGCGTTCGGAGATTTACGTTGGTTACGCCGACGTAAAGATATATTACAAGCTTTTATTTAGCTTGCATGGTATGTTTAAAGTATGTTTGTTCGGGTGAAATCTTGCAACTCAATTTTGAAGCAGATATCGTCAACCGATTGAGCTGAAAATTTGCATAATTACTTAACTTTGATGACAATACAATAATATGGTATCATGGGGCTGATCTGATGATGGAGCCGGAAGGTGGCCATAGGAACTCTATTATAGAAAAAGCAGAGCTTGGGCTCTTTAGAATCTTCTCAGTGAGCATTTGATGGATATCCAAAGAAAAGTACAGTCGGCTATAGAAGCTTGCCAATAAAATGACATTTTTGACAGAAACTTATTTTAAGCTACTGTTTGTATGAAAAGTGCCCAACATGCATATATTTTTAGAAACCAGATTAAATGAGCTTTTTGAAGTAATAATAATAATTTGAAAATATTCACGAAATTGAACTAATTTACCTCACCGAATAAAAAAGCTTGTTGTGATTTTTACCTTTTCGGCCATTACACCCATATTTTTATACAGAACTATACAAAAATAACAAAAAAATAATTTCTGATATTTGTTTTACACGGAAACGATATCAAACACGTCCTGGTAGACTTAACTGACCAGCAATAAAGAAAGAAAAGAGGGATACTTGGCCGTATTCACTCCGCTCTCCCGCCTCACAGGGGACGAATCTGACTTCCCTCCACATCTGAAAATAATCACCGTGGAACATTCCATCTGTCGTAGAAATTTCATGCTTGTAACCCGATGCGCACAATTATGTTAGAAAACAGCGGACTAACAACTCTACTAATATGGTTAATCCAGGGTGTCAGCTATCTTCATACCAAAATTTATCAAAATTGGTCCAGCCGCTTGAGCGTGAAGAAGTAACAAACATACACATAAACATACACTCCCAAACTATCGCCTTTTTGATATTAGTGGGAAGAATATGTACAGTCAGCCAATAAAGTGGTCTATCACTTTTGGACCTTAATACTCATGAAATCGAAAAGTGGTAGACCCATTTTTAGCTGACAAAGCATGTCTGAACACGACAAAAGTGGACAAACGGAGCAGAAGCTACTCAAACACATCATGTGACACACATGTATCCAACGCACCAAATAAGGAAACCAACCTCGAAGTTTCCTTAACCCCGCGTAGGATTATTTCTGTATGCTCTTTGTTGTTGTCAAATCTGGTACGTACCAGATCTGTACAGTAAGGATAATGAGCAAATTATGTAAGTATGACTTCTGTCGAGGAATCGAGCGCCAGATGGGTAAGGCTCGGACGCTCCTTGACTGATGTTTTACGGAAAAATAACATTATTTTTGCAAAAAATAGGTTTAATTGATGAGCCCACAAGGGAGCGCTTGTTGCGAATAGGCTAGTTAGTAGACCCAGTTTTGAAATATATTTGAAATGGTGAATAATGATCTTACTAGCACTAAAAAAATGTCTTGTATTTTTATGAAAGCTAGAAAGCAAAATTTTATCACTTGAAAATTAGAAATTTCATGAACAGTCAAAAACGCCGTCCGCCATTTTTGCTAATCTGTGGCGTGACGTAGAGTAACCTGTAAATAATCGACTCACTATCTCACTATCATAAGCGAAAATGGCGGACAGCGTTAAGCATTTCAAAATACAGATTAAAAACCATGTTTTCAAATTCAATTTTTTCAGCCATCTTTCACTTTTATGAATTGAAAAATATATATTTAGGTTTCCTTTGCTAAATACTATACGGAATAAACATTAGTTTATTACAATTTGACATGAGTCAACTAGCCTATTGTGGGCTCTCTCTTGTCGCGCCCTCATGACTGAGGATCGTGCTCATCACTGGATGGCTTACACTTGGTGTGAATGCTTTGTCTCCATCGAGTCCTGTCCATTGCTTCCCTTACGACCGAGCAAAACTTGGAGGAAGAAGTGTCCTTTTACTTGATCGGTCCATCTGGATGGGGACCGTCCACGAGCTCGTTTAGGTACCCTCTGTGTTCCCAACTACGATCAGCTTTTCCAGACTGTCATCTCCTCTTCGCACTATATGGCCGAAATACGATAGAATTGAATTGTGGTAGAATCCCAAAATATTCGTCTAAATTTCGTAATACAAGGGAGCGAGCAGTTGAAACGCTCCTGAGCCTTACCCGGATAATTTCGAAGCGTTTCATTCAACGTATGTCGTGATTGCATAAAGTAAATTTCCTGAATGGAGCTGGACAATTGACACGAATGGAAGAGACCTTCCTCTATTCCATAGATACTCAATATCATAACCCCAGACGAAAACAGCCCCCAAACGGATGAACCGATTTCAAAGCGTTTTTTTAGTCGAAAGCCTGGTTTTACGAGATGGTTCTTAGCTATGTAAATCAGCCAATTTATTTTTAAATGAGAGCCTCATGTTGACCAGCTAATTGTATCGGTTTTTTTTTATTAATTTTGAATTAACGTTATAATGGATTATTTTTAAAATTACCCTTCGAACAAGCCACCTTGGCTAATATGACGCAGAGTGAACTTTGGACACCTGCCTCTAATTAAATATGTGCTATACTCATCACCCGCATGCACCAAGACGTTGTCCAAGTATAGCGTATGTATTGTATGCAAAACAATTACATCCAATAAAGCAACTGATTCGAGACTATTCCAGACCTATAGAGTGATAAACAGATCCGTCACACAGCCTTGAGATCTACCGCCTTAGTTTTTTCTACACAAATTAAGTAACCGAGATGCGATAGCGCAACCTTGACCGCGTTCATTTATTTCATTAATCATTGTCAAGATGAACATGTTCGGATTCAGCTAGCTCTTATGTGGATACTACACTATCCTAAATTAGTCACTGGCGAGAGGGATGCAGCTATATGTGAGACACGTATGGAGATAACTCCATCTCACTCCTTCATATTGCTGCATCCCTATCAGAGTAATTTTGCAGTGTAAATACCTGCATTATAAAATTTATAAATATTCGCGTGACTTCAAAATTAGACTTTGTTTTTAGTTATAATATAAACAACCTTCAACTTAGATGAACAACACTGCGTCACTTGGCTGATATTATATTTTTGTCACAATCAATTAGAAGCATTTAATAAATGTAATACTTATGCAATTACCAAAACATTTGGTTTTATCGCCTTTGACGTCTGACTTAAATATAATTATTTTAAGACCCGTTTTAAGAATAGAAACCAGTTATCTAATTCGATTCTAGGCGCCTCTAATTTAATAATGGGAGTGGATTTAAACTTACTTAAATTAAGAAAGTAGTATACGATTAAATGTATTTAGGCCATCAATATCATTAAAAAACTTGTATTTAATGTATTTATTCAATCAGAAGCCTGTTGAGTAACTATATAAATTCCATAGGTATGACAAGGGAATATATATATTTTTATCCATAAAATTAACAACGATTGACCTCAGTAACACCTGACGGTAACTGACTACAGGGCTCAAGATGTAGCTCCCTGGTTCAGCAACAGCCTATTCAGTTGTCTTGAAGAGAACCAAGTTATAATTTTTCCGGAAATACAAACGAGAAATCAAAATAAAAAATATCAACCAGGAGATGCCCTAACTTCGTCTGCGTATGTTTAATTTTTTTACCATAGTCGAGTAAAAAGTATCCTATAACCATCTTAGGATGCTCAGTACTAAAATTGGTTAACATCCGTCCAGTCCTTTTTTTTTAATTTTCAAGCCTGATTTGAACTGTCTCAGGGCTGTTTAGCCCGCCCACAAGGGGTATACAAACCCACAGAGGTATGTGTCCGCGCCATATGAGTGATTTGGGGTGAGTGGCGCGGGCGCACAAGGGTAGGCGTATGGACTGCGTCATAGACTGAAACGGGTCAGTCTGACATAGGGCGGGAGGAGATTTAAAAGAGAGTCTGACTGTGACAGAGAAAAACGCGAGCGGTAACACCCCGCCGGCGGGGATTACGCTGATGCGCCGTTCGAGAAGTTCGCGGTGACCACCGCTTGGATGGTTTCCGTGATCTCATCGTCCGGGTCAGATAGTACATGCTTCGGACGTCGGGTAAGCCGACCTCCGCAATGACAGTCTGTGAGGGATCCACAGCGGGATCGGGAGCCCGAGGAAGGTAGTCGGCTAAAGCAGCCTAATTCGGGGTTTCCGTCCAGTCGTTTCGACATGATGGGAGGACAGACAAAATTGTACCAACAGATAGCATTTATAGTAGGTATAGAAGATAAAATGAAACGTGATAATAACTTTCATAAATACATACGCCCATTAAATTTCGGGCGACTTGTTGACAAGCAAAATGAGACAATAGGTGTCAGCTTTGCTTAGTTTAGGACTAGGTCGATTTGTGTAAATATGATTGTCCCTTAATATTTATTTATTTTATGTCCGCTATCCATGGCGTAGTGCAAAATCAAAAAGTTTGCAATCCTTCCTGCTATAATGGGGCTTCTAATCGGGTCATATTTTACTGCAATTTGTGGCCGGCAACTATGGCCGTCCCTCTCTGACACCCTACGCTAGTGCAAGATGCAAATAATGGCCGGCCACAAATTGCAGTAAAACATGGCCCGTTCAGAAGCCCCTTAAGTAGAGAGTGGAGTCGCGTTGTAGAGTGGACCTCAGTTCATACCCGTGGCTAAATCAAGGGATGGGGAGGAGGCCCTCCCATTTTCAATGTAAGAATTTTCTTACTAAGAAAACTCAACCGATTCTGTTTAAGCTATTCTCTGACAAGGAGTCCTATCCGGTAATGGAAATTTACCCATTTTGAGAACATTATTCTGACCCATTGAGAGTATTACTGAAACTAACACAACATTAAAGCGCATACCTACCACAATAAAACGAGAATAAAATAATGGTAACAAAACACAAGTGTTCATCTTTAATTCAGTATTAGGGTTAATAAATAATAAAGCTAGCTCTATAAAATTAGTATAATTCACTCACCCCACCAGGGTTCTTGACGAAGTAAGAACCACTGGAGCCCTGGTAAATCCTCTCCGGGAATATGTTGTTGTCGATGGCCACCTCTGCCTGCCATACCAACTCGCTGAACTGCGGATCATCTGTCAACAAACTAGCAAGTTATAGCTTGACTCAATTTAAAGTAACTAATAAGTGTTTTATTTATCCTTATTTAACCTCATAATAGAAGAAAAGAGAGAGAAAGACAGAAATAATCTAGATAAAGTTAAACTGCTCAAAAGAAAATAAAGCTTGCTTGAATTTTACAAAGCGAAAGGGAACAGAACAGCACATCACAAAAGCGGCTTTAAACAATGTAAATAATTTCAAATCCCTTATTTATCTCTTTCACTCTTAACACTTTCACAACCAGGAAAAAAAATTAAAACTACTCCCGATGCTGACAGAGCCTCTAGGTGGGCGCTTTTATAGTACAATCCGCCAGGCGAGCTGTGCCGGCAGCTGAGTAACAGTTACAACCCACAGGGTTCGAAAGGATAATTATCAACGATAATTATCACGATAATTATCGTGATAATAACAGGTGGATAATTATCAATTGAAAATAACAAAAAATTGCGCCCGTGAAATAGAACTATATTCTAAGTATCCAAACGTGTATTTCCGCACTTGACATTAATGTTGATTTGTATTGTATTCAAATTAAACATTTTTTTATTGTTTTGAAACAATAAACCATCGATATTTCTTATAAAACAATTTAACAAATGATCTTTTAATACTGATGATAATTATCCTATAATTATCGGATAATTATCCGATAATTATCCAATAATTATCACGGCTCGTTATTATCTTGATAATTTCGAACTCTGACAACCCACCAGGCGGGTTGTTAGTGAAAATGTTAAACGAGTTTAATTAAAATAGACATGAAAATTTTTGTGGCCATTATAATTTTTTTAACAGCACAAGTTGTCTAAGATCGTCAATGACATCACGGAGATGCCACGAGTTTGCGCGGCAGTGGCAACGGTACGTGTGTCTCGCTCACTCGTATGGCCGCCGCACTCGGATCTCTCACTCAACCGCTCGCCGCGCCGCCGGTCGCGCAAACTCGCGGCATCTCCTTTACATGTTCATGTTGTATTACTCATTGAATTTTTGTCAGTAACAACTAGCAAATAGCAAAACCATGTTAACAGGAAACAGTTAATGTAATTAATTGTTATTCAAATATACCTAACATTTTGTTAATTAATTGATATAGATTTCCTAACAAGTAAACAATGTCTAAAAGTTGATTCACTCATTATTTATAAACAGGTTTGATCACTTTGCTTAAAGATCAATACAAATGTAACAAGTTCAAAAGACAAGCCATTACTATGGTTAATTATACCCTCATTAATGCAGTCATTATCATTCAAGGGCTTTAATATATAAAAAATAAAATACTTAAATTTACCTGGTTGCCTCACTGATTGCTAGTTCAACAGAGCTAGTTTTTAAGTAATCCTCATTTTCTGGAACCAGTTTATCAGACTAGTGAAATTTGCATATTTATCTATGGTAACATATATGGGAGAATGTTCTATGTCAACTTCAATGACACCCAATATTATCATATTATTTGTTTGTTTTGTACAGTCGACTTCATTTACATCGACACACTTACGAGAACAAAAATATCGGAACACGACCCTATTGTCAGGAGCATAAAGTCGTGCCCCTAGAATGAGTCTCCATACAACATATTTGCAAAAGATGAAGCCGGTTTTGGTTTTATGTGCGTATGTCTATGAACCAATCAGTCGAAACTAAGCATGTGACAGGTTGTAGTTTACCAAAACTGGCTTCACTTTCAAGTGCTGACTAGGTTTGTAGGTGTATTTAAAGATCATATTATTTTCTGCTTTTGTGAATAGTTTTAAAAAAGCCAATATTACAGGAGCCTGCACAGCTACTGCTAAAATATTATCACAATTTTTTATTCATATCTTCAGTGTTTTATCTCATTTAAAATTTAGTCTGAGAATAAAAAACAACAAATTCAGACACACATAAGATGAATACATAATCTCTTTTAGTTGCAAACACAATTTAGTTAGATTTATATGAAATTGTATTGATAAAGAAACAGTGAAACAATGCGAACCTCTGTTAAGTTTGTATCAAGTTGTCTTGCTTAAAACATTTTATAACTGAGAACTGGGGGTGTCAAAGTATGAATTTTGAATATGGGGCAGATGGTAGACCCCTATGCAACAGGGAAAGACTGCTTACTATAACCCAATAATCACACCATAATAATTATTGTGCACCAAGAACTATGTATAGGTATGATGATTACAGGAACTAACTCACAAACTGTTTTAAATCTAACTTCAAATAGACACTGAATAATTAAACTTCAACTTTCACTTGCAACAAAACAGTGATTTAAGGAATAATATAAGAAGAAAACTCATCTGCAGTGGTTGATGAAATGCTTTATATATGATACAACCTAATAATGCTAATATAGGTTGTATCTAACAATATGGAATAAAATCAATAACAGTGTTCCTTCAACAAGCCTTCTTACATTTTACTGTGACCTGCAGCCTTAAGGCGTAGCATATGGCAGCCTTAAATTATGACTAAATATGATAAAACAGATATTTAATAATATAATATTAAAGCATGCTTTAAAAGGTAAAATTTTTCAACTTACCACAATGAAATGGTTGATCCATATTAAATAAATTTAAGAATAACAATACCAAAAACGGTAACGACAATCTACAATTGTTACAGTTGGCTGAAATTTGACATTGTACTTTTCCTGTAGCTATATTCACTCAAGTTACTTCAGAATACATTATTTTTCTAATGAATTAACATTCAGTCTGAAGTTGAAGATGTAATTATGCAAAAGTCAGTAGCAAAACAATGCCAAATTATAATCACCTTGTAATCAGGGATGTATACAGAGCATCAAGGTCAATTTTACTATTTATTCACCAATGTCATTGGATTATAAAACAAACAGACTGTTTGGAAGCCATACAAGGGCCCCAGGGAAGTCAGACAAGTCTTTTAACAAAAGAAACCGAGCATAATCGATATAAATTAAGGGTGATTATTTTTCCATATGCTCTGAACGCGCAAATTCATGTTTATTGTACATAAATAGGCGGATACATGACTCAGTGATAAATAATAACACGTAATTACCTGGGAAATGGTTGTAGGATATTTCGAAGTCGCCACGGCCGCCTAGGAGCGGCTGTGACTCCCTGTTCACCCCTGGGGAATCCACGTTGCCCTCGAAACCGACGTCTGGCACTAAACAAATTTCCTCAGCACTACTGGATAGAGATACCACGCCGTCATCCGGCAGCGTAATTGGACTGTGCGGCTTGTCGAAATCGAGGTTCAACAGAGTCTCTTCCGTACTCATGAGTAATGTTAAACAGCAACACTCTGCCGAGCCTCATTTAATTCGTCTTGTTAATTCTTTGTTCCACAATCATTTACACAAACACGATCACTTCATTCATTGCAGCTGATCACAGACTATAGAGCAGGAGCAGTGACAAATTCACAACTGACAGATGACGAAATTTCCATAGATAGCAAAGAATAAGTTTTTTCCGACTAGTGTAGTGAAGCGAATCGGTATGTTTATCGAATTCACCAAATATTTGTGATATGAATGTAATCTAATCTAATAATTCGATTTTCGCTTTAATTGTTCTGAATAATTAAGTAATAAAATTGATGATTGAGCAATGCTGCTCTTTATTTCATTATCACTATCGACACGACACGACACGAAAGACAAACTAACAAAATTGCCTGTGTCAAAGTTACAGGCAAAGTATATACATATTATATTTGTACAGGTTACAGACAGGCGTACATTTCTTGATACAAGTTACAGACTAATACTAATTATGTATGAGAAATGAGAATGTGTGACGTCTGGAATTGAGCAGTGGATGGCACAATTATTTCATGAATTAGAATAGAATAGAATAGAATACTCTTTATTGCACACCTTAAGAAGAAAGAAATACAAATACAAATGACACTTAACATTACAATAGAGGCAAACAATAGGCGATCTTATCGCTAAAAAGCGATCTCTTCCAGACAACCTTTGGGTAGCGGAATTAGGTAGGTAATGTGTTATTTTAACAAAGGTTTATTAATATTCAATGGCACTTACATAGTGTACAAAATGTCATGCTATAGATACCTACTTAATGGCTCAGAGCGTCCCAAAGCGAGTCTTGGCCTCCAAAACGAGTTTGCGCCACTTTTCCCGATCTCGCACCGTTTCCCGCTAGTTACCGGCCTGAAGTTCAGTTCACGCAGATTTGACTCGACGACATCGATCCAGCGATGCCTGGGACGGCCAACCAGCCTATATGCCTATATATGTAGATACTTAGGTACTTTCTATAGCTATAGATACAACTACTATGAGCTTGAATGCTGGCTAGTCACTAAATGTCGACGCAGGGCTCCTATATACCATCCTTCGGTCAAAAGGTATCCAATAAAGCAAAGAAATAGAGTCTAATACTTGTTCATAATATTATTTTGTTCCTATAAATACATAACTATTTGGATTTTGCATAGAGCTTGGCACTCATTTAGAGCTCTATTCTTTTTGCGGCGAAGCCCACGGCAAAGCATAATTTTTGCATTGAACTTGGCTCTCCTTTTTTACATTTATGTTTTTGGTGGGATATCATTACTTTTTGTAAAGAAAACTAGGCAGGTATTGAGATTTAATGTTTTTTCTTGCGTTTCCGCTGCATGGTTTTGGCCTTTTTTATGCCATTGTCTGCATTCTCTTGAATGTTAGAGATAATAATGCGCATTGCCCATTCATTATCTGCTACCTTATTAATACGCTTCCTGTTTATGCTTAAATTAGCCAAGTCCGGGCGATACTACGATTTCAGACGGTTATATTCTACTATAGAACTATCTTGTGCCTTAATTTGTCTAGATTAATAAGGTGTACTCCGTCTAGTGTTTTAATTCTGGAGAGCGCAACGTAGGCCTCTCCTCTGCTAAATATCGAAGTGCCTATGTCGAGAAGAGCGCCGCGCGCCGCCGACGACACACCGTTGGCCGGTTGTTTAGCGCGTATTACAAGTTTTTTGTATGGGGACACCACTTATTTTTTGAGTTAATTTTATTTTTGTCTGTTATATAGCAAATATAATAATAATATATAGGGATAGTTTCAAATATCTGCTTGTAACGGTTCCAACGCTACAATAAACAAAAAAAAATTGTATGGGGACCCCCTATTTTTTTTTTTTTTAGAAATTTTTCCTTGTTGTTCTGGGGTGTAAGGGGTCCCATACAATACCTCACGGGACCCAAGCCAACCTCGCCTGCACGTGGTTCACCCTGCTAACCAACAAACGAGGCAAAACTGGCGGCCCACCAACCCGCATTTGACCAGCGTGGTGGGACTATGGTCTTTACCTTCCCATGATGTACAACTCCCCGAAAAGGCCCCGAGTGCTCGGCGGTGCTGGAGATCCCGGCAATGACGGTAACCGGAGCATCCCTGGCACCAGGGGTGCCAAGAATCCCCGAGCCAATGGATCGATCCCCCGTCAAACGACCTCAGCATGTAAAATGGATACTGGAACTCTTAATGTTTTAACATACAACGTCCGGACATTGCTAAAGGATAACGGAATAATCAAACTTGAAAACGCCCTTAAAGATGTAAAATGGGATATCATTGTCTTGGCCGAGGTGAGAAGGCAAGGCGAAAATACCGAAGAACGAGACGAATGCATATTCTACCACTTTGGAGCCACGAGCGGGCAATATGGTGTTGGATTTCTGGCGGCTAAAAAGTGGAAGAAGAACATTTTGCAGTTACTCGGACCGGATTTCCGTACTCAAACTCAAATTAAAAGACCAACAAACCCTGACGATGGTACAAGTATATGCCCCAACATCGACGCATTGTGACGAAGACGTGGAAGATTTTTATAACCTCTTGAACAAAGCCTGCGATGAACACCGAGGATCTTGGAACTTAGTCCTGGGTGACTTTAACGCCAAAGTAGGCCTTAAACAAGAGCTGGACAACGGTGAAATCCTAGGACCACACGGGTTGGGAGACCGGAACACACGTGGTTCACGCTTGATCCAGTTTTCGTATGGACAAAATTTAAAAGTCTGCAACAGCTTCTTCCCCAAGAAATAACAGCGTCGATGGACATGGGTATCACCAGATGGGAAAACTATGAACGAAATAGACTATATCCTATCAACAGGCAACACCATAGTTAAGAATGTAGGCATCTTAAACAAATTCAAATTTAGTTCAGATCACAGACCTCTCCAAGCAACATTAAAATTCAATTTTAAAATTCTCCGTAAAGAACTTTTTTCTAAAGGCACTAAAAAATAGACCGGGCTCACTTAATTGCCAACTACGATACTTTTAATTTAGAACTTCAAATCAGCTTTAGTACCTTAACAGCCGATGTTGATGATGTGGAAACACAATACAACAATATTGTAACTGCCATCCAGACAGCAACCAACAAAATAGATTTTAAACAAAAGAAACAAAGCAAGCTGTCTCAGAAAACCAAAGATTTAATAGAGCAATGATGTTGCTTAAAAGTTGGCTCACCAGAGTACCGTATTTTAGATCGAATTACCAAACGCAGCATAAGAACTGACATCCGGAACATCAATACAAACTTAGTAAGAACAGCGCTGATTAAAACACACATCACTCAGAATCGCAAAGCAAGGAATAGTTAGAAGTAAAACATGGGTAACAAATTTACGAGACGACCATGGAAATAAGCACAGCAATAGAGATAAAGTAGTATATGTACTAAGTTTTACAGTTCTTTATACTCAGATCCCTCTAAATCAAACAGCACTGCTCAATACTTCTGCGCTGACACCATCGCTCCAGTAACATCCGATGAAGTGGCAAAGGTTCTATCCACAATGAAGTTTGATAAAAGTCCGGGAGTGGATGGAGTAAGCACAGAAGCCCTCATATTAGGAAAGCCGAATTTGCTACTCCCTGTTACCAACCTCTTTAATTCTATAATAAAAACAGGACACATCCCTTTACATTAAGATCATTCCGAAATCATTCTTCTGCATAAAAAGGGCGATAAAAGTGATCTGGGCAATTACCGACCTATTAGTTTAGTCTCGCACATATATAAGACTTTCATAAAGGTGATTGAGTGTCGCATTGCTGGACAACTCGATCTACACCAGCCTCCTGAACAAGCTGGTTTTCGTCCCGCATTTTCCACCACTGACCACCTACACACACTGAATCAAATAATTGAAAAATACAACGAATACAACAAACCTCTTTACTTAGCATTCGTTGATTATGCCAAATCATTCGACAGCATCTCACACTCCGCTATAGAAACCGCACTCCGCAATCAAAACATTGAACCCACTTACATAAATCTCATCAACGCCATCTACAACAATAGTACAGCAGCCATCAAACTACAGTGCACCGGCCCGTCGCGTCGTTTCAAATCCAAAGAGGTGTCAAACAAGGTGATCCGCTATCTCCAAAACTATTCACTAGCTCACTTGAAGAAGTTTTTAAGAGCCTGGCGGCGTCGTGGGGGGCGAGGGGAATAATCTTTATAACCGTTTGAGCTAGCTTCATGAAATTTGGGCTTCTAGATGTCTTTATGGATATAATTAAACACACGTAGTTTTATGTGTTTACGTTAAAGAGGTTTTGAGTTATGGAAGGGTCAAAAGTGGCACCAAGTGGTTTGTGTAATATTACACTCGGCGCTGGCTAGCCAGTTCCTTTGCTTGAACTTGGCTTGACACGCTGCCGCATGTCTAGATGTCAAATAGGAGAACTGAATTCACGTATCAGTATCACTGTGGCTGCTGCCATTAATCACTGGGGCTGAAATATTCTTGGACCTTGGTATCATATGACGTCATTATTGCGCCTAGCGGTCTATCGCATTCGCTAGGTCCACAGATTTTACTGGAGGGTTATAGGTAGGTACGTTGACTGCACTTTAACATTTTTTAATTTTTATAAACATTCAACAATACAATTTAATTAAAAACGTAATTTTTTTTTAACATTTACTTTCATAATCCGATAAAACAACAAACATATATAAGTACCTAACTAAGTATGCATTGCAAAAAATATACAAATAATTTATTTACCTATTCTTTTTTTATTAAAGCAGTAGGTAACGTCATGCTAGCATAAACCAAATGTTCATTAGGTAACCCTGCTTTAGGCATTAAATTTTGAAAATGTTCGCTTCATTGTAACATTTAATTAATTACAATAGTTAGTGAATTAAATGTAAATGTAAAACGCAATTCTAAAAAAAAACATTTTTATATAATAATCCTACATATTGCCCACTAATTCGATTTCACTCACATTTATTTCACTATTACGAAACCTTTCGCTCGTTGTCGTTTTACATTCTTTAATCAGCTGTCACTAGAATATTTTGTATCAAAACCTTGAGAATCTCCATAACCTTCAAATTCCTTCTCAAATGTTCCCTTATCAGAATATCCTTGTTTTCCGTACACTCCTTTCTTCCTGTTATGATGGATATGCCCTTTATTAAAACCAGCCCCTGCACTCAGGCGGTAGCCCCGACCCTTGGCGCCAACTTTGTTGATGGATCCTTTAGTTTCATCATCTTCGTAAAATAATTTGTCTTTCTTATATTCGTCCTTGTGATGGACGTGATGGAAACCTCTTGTTTTGGTACCCTTTCTGTAAGTCCTATCTTCTTTTCCTTTGATACCAACTGCTTCAGCCGCTGCACCTTCAGTTAAGGCGTAAGAAGCATCATCATCGTAGAAGCCGTCGTCCTTTGCTCCAACGCCTTTAAAGAACTTCTTCAAATCATTGACTTCCTTCTTCCCTTTCACACCTTTGGTAGCCGAATTCGTCTTCTTATAACCTGTAGTTTTCGCTGTAGCCTTTTTCTCGTCCTCTGCTTCGTCTAGAAGTTTCGAGTAATCGTCCAAATCTTCCTCTTCCACCTCGTAACTCAAATCGGAGAGGTCAGTGTCAAGGTTGTCAAATTGTAACGTGCCTAAACTGACCGGCGACGAATCCGCGAAGCAAAAAACTAATATCAATGGCAGAATTTTTCGCATTGTCACGTTTTTGTCTTGCGCAATCGAACTGGGTTGCGACACTGACATACATGAATACCGGCGGCGTTTTATAGTATTTCTAAGCCAAGGATGTTTTTTTCCTGAGATGGACTTCTGGTTTCGGACGATTAGACCCGTAATCGATATGGCGAATGGATGCAGCGATTTGGATCGGTCAAGGCTTTGTGTGATTATTTCTATACGGTCGGGCACACGCTGAGCCCTACCTGGTGTAAAATCTGGATGGTTCCGTAGTTCGTATAAATTAATTTTCAACGGATACTTAATCTAGGTGAGGCTATGTTATCCTGATCAATGACATAACAAATGAGCTCGATAAAGCTAGCGGTATACCTACTTTAGACGGCACGTGAACACGCGTGCCAGTTTCATTACATTGCGGGATTACTTAGACCGAGAGACTGAACTCGTCGTGCGTACGTCACCTCTGAAACGCACTTCACGTCCTGTCTAAATGCGCCGTTATTTTGCAACTAAGTAATCGAACGTTTAAATCTACACGGCCGCTTGCTAAAGGCCATGGTCGGATATCTATAGTAAATCGGCCCTTACAAAAATTGCACTCTTTAGTATCTCATAAAGTGAAGATCATTTATGGTAGCCATTATTGACATACGACTTTCTGTTTTTTTTGTCTATTATTTAGCTCGAGCACGTTAAGAGAATGGGAGAAGATCGTGCTTTGAAACCACTTATTTGGGACGATAAGTTTGATTACCTTCCGTAGGGCGGCCAAGATATCGCTAGACTGATAAAAGTGATAAAACCCAGAAGGATCTCAGGGACCTTGGCGTCCGTATCTGGCGTGAGCTGGATTTCGCCATGCCGTGGAATGCTGTCGGATGTCATGATCCACTATGGTATGGGGTGTTGCGCTCTAATAGTTAGCTATAGCCGGCGTGTCTGGTTACCTAATCAAATCTTGGAAGTTAAATTTGATCCACTTTCCGGTATTCTATATATGTATTTATATATTATGTATATCGTCGTCTAATACCCATAGTCCATAGCACAAGCTTTGCTTAGTTTGGGACTAGGTCGATTTGTGTAAGATTGTCCCTTAATATTTATTTATTTATCATCATCCTCCTAGCCTTTGTCCCTTTTGTAGAGAATGAATTCTCAATCGGGGTCGGCTACCTAAATCCCAAGATTTGGCGTAGGCACTAGTTTTTACGCAAGCGACTGCCATCTGACCTTCCAACCCAGAGGGGAAACTAGGCCTTATTGGTTGGGCTTAGTATTTATTTATTTATAAAAAAAAAAATTGGATTAATGTGAAATTTTACATACGAATGATAATGCAATGTTGTTACATGGAGATTTGATGCTGGAACCAGTGGAACCGGAAGGTGGACATGAGAACTCTGTAATAAGTAAAATGACGCAACCCCATCGAGTTTGGGCTCGTTTCATTTGTCTTATGACGGCGACAATAAAATAAATATCAGACAACCTCACACAAATCGATCTAGTCCCAAATTAAGCTCAAGAAGGCTTGTGTTATGGGTACTAGACGACGATATAGGTACATATACTTATATAGATAAATATATACTTAAATACATAGGAACAACCATGACCCAAGCACAAATATTCGAGTTCATCACACAAATATTTGCCCTGGCCGGGATTCGAACCCGGGACCGCCGCTCAGTAGGCAGGTGCTTGCAAACTGAGCCAACCGCGTCGTCAAAATCACAATAAATTGGGAATATTAAGAAGTTTTCTAGAGGTATTTTTTATCTATCCAAATGTAATCAGCCCTCCATGATGCGTTCAAGAACCGCACATTATGACCACCATAAAAATAGTCTATTTTGTTAGAACACATTTCTTATCTGTAAAAATGTTATTATTGATAAATAATAACATCGATTTCGATAGTAGGGGAGAGGGGGGCAGCCTGGTACATTTTTTACACTCATTGACGTATTTGGAAATATTACCCATAAAAACCAGTTTTAAGCCTCTACACAACAACGTATGTTATTAACCTCTGTAATTAATGCATTTGCACATGTCCAAAGCTAAAGACAAAGGTACAACTAAGATTTTTGCAACTCAAGGAATAATGTTCAATACTGCCCCAAGCGTGGCAGCTTTGAATTTACTTGGGGCAGATTTGAAATATGGGTTGTAAGGCAACAATATCGAGATATACGTGTTTTGTTTTACCTGTACTTAGTACAGTTAGTCACTAGAAATGGTCTATTCACATTTTACTCGTATAATTAGCAATTATAACTAAGAGGGGGTAGTTTTGTACAAAAATGAGCAGCACAGGTGCCCCAGGAGGGGTACCTTTGTATAGTATTGAAATCCTACTAAAGCTGCCCCCTTGAGGCAGTTTTGCACATACTATTGTTCAAACCTACCCCAACAATGTAACAGGGGATAATAATTTGGTATTTATTATGTTTTGGCTGTTGTTAAATAAAAATACATAAAATTTTCTGATTATAATTTTTAATTTATCATATATAACGAGAGAAAAACAAACAATAGAATCGACTACCCATTGAAAATCTTCTGGAATAATACGACGTTGCAAAAAAAAATGTCTCCAAAATTATTAATATACGTAATGTAGCACTATATTATTATGGCACATCCAACTCTTATACCTCTAGATAAACGGTGTCAGCATAACAAAACATAAAGACTAAATTCAAATAGAATTTCTAAAATAAAACA
Source organism: Apotomis turbidana (assembly GCA_905147355.2). Classification (NCBI taxonomy): domain Eukaryota; kingdom Metazoa; phylum Arthropoda; class Insecta; order Lepidoptera; family Tortricidae; genus Apotomis; species Apotomis turbidana. Next base: position 37,824,120 of record LR990281.1, read on the forward strand.
AAAATGAGATCGATTTCAATACTTCTTGATTTGAAAATATTTCAAAATATACAGTGTGTAAATCCAATACGAGCAATAAATAAAACCGAATTGTTTATAAGTGTAATTATTACACTTAATTATGGCCCGGTTTTAATTGTAAGTACACACGGCATTTAAAAAAGTAACAACTTAACACGTACGAATGATTAAGGTACCTAAACGTAACTAGTTTTGAGCAATATTACAAAAATAAAATCGACTCTAAATTCAAACTCCTTGAAATAATAAACAAGCATACAAAAATATATTTGGATTCACAACTAATCTAATGTCTGCACATACGAACCAACTAAATAGACAACAGAGAAACAATGTAAACACAATTCTGTATTATGTGTATGTAGACTGTAGTAACACAATAAAACACAAAAAAAGAGGTAATCAAATAAAAATGTAAAACTCCAGTAAACAAAAAAAAACTATTTCAATACCTACTCCCACTTTTTTAGCATATTATTGTATCTTATTGTTAAAATGAATCAGACAATCAACAAACAACAGTCTGTTAATAATAAATAAGAATTTAGCCTAACTGGAACTTGGAAAAATTAAATTTAAAAGCTTTCATTGCCGCAGTGCGTGAAGTGCCAGCGGACTCAATTGGTGGAGGTAGTTTTACTAAAATATCTGAGCTGGTTACGTAGCACTTGTCTTCTTTTTCAGGAAAATAAAATTTGCATGACCCTCCTTTCTTTCTCATAAAACTGACGATGAAGTTGTTTCTTTGTAAGTCTACGACTAGTCCCACAAATGCTAAATTTCTTTTATGATTTTGTGATGTGAATCGAGCCAATACGTAATCTCCGGATTTAATGCTAATGGAGCTGCTAAGTCCTTTACTGTCAGCATTTACATGTGTATTTTCATCTTCTTCAGAACTAAAAACTCCTTCTTCCTCAGACTCCAATATCATTTCGGTGTCAGTTTCATCTGAAGAAAAATTCAGTGCTGTTTTGGCAGGTTTACGTCTCGAAGATTTAGATTTTGAAACTTTTAAGCGTTTTTGATTTGGTTCTTTAGATTTAGAATTTACGCGTTTGGAATTTTTGGTGCTTTTTTCCTTAACAGCCTTGCTTTCTGTTTTTTTAAGCCGAGACTGACGATCTAGATACGCTTTCAGAATTTCTTCCTTTTCGGGAGTATCAGTTAAAATACGAGATTTACCTTTTTTTCTGCCTTTGTTAGACTCTTTTCGAGGCAAAGCTTTAGGAAGCGGCCATACATGTTCAGGTGTTACAACTGCGATGCCTTCATCTGTCGTTAAAATATCATTCTCAAAATGTATGTCGAACACTGATTGTTCAATTTCATCATGTAATGCTGTAGATTCTGGCGTGACTGGAAGACGATCTGTTTGGAGTATGGGAACTGATGTCGAAGGTATAGATGCCAGCTTAGATATTAATTCAAATGCAGCTATGACAGGTGAGTGTTCCGATGAATCTTGATGAGATAATTCAAACAAATCTTGAGCATTATCACCGCAAACCGCTCCAGAGATTGTTGGCACATTACTATTTGTGGCTGTTACAGGCTGTGTAGATTCCAACTGTGCAGAAGAACACTGGTGTTCAGAAGAGGTAGTCAACGTAGAGGTTGTTGCTATAGGACAGTTTGTGGCTAGTACAGGAATATTTGCTGACTGCAGATTCAACTAGATCTTGTTGTATATCAGCAACGACCAGTGAGGGTGTTGTCGTAGGACGGTTCGTGGCTAGTACTGCCTGATGTTCCAACTGTGCAGATTCAGTTGAGTCCAGCTGCTCATCAGCAGCCACCAAAGAAGCTGTTGGAATAGGACGATTAGTCACCTCTGCGCATTCAAAATCATCGTCGGTAAAGGCATTTCTTGAAAATGGATATATTCCAGGTTTAGTGAAACCTGCGACCATATTAACAGCAGTATACGCTGCATTATATGCTGGTGTCACAATTCCTGCCAGGTCATGAATTGTAATGGTTTTTCCAGGGTGGTTTACCAACCAATCATTTTGGGATACCCCCAGTTTTTGTTTGAAAGGACCATTGACAGCTACGTCTAACGGTTGCATTCGATGTGTACAATGTGGCGGAAAAGTTACCACTACCATTCCATTGTCTCGACAGTAGTTGACTACGTCTATAGTACAATGACTCTCGTGATTATCCATCAAAATTAATATGGGGTCATCCTTCGAGCATCTTACAAGCTTTTTAATATGTTCAAGCACTTTCATGAACAACGGTCCTGTCATCCAACCGCTAGTGGGACTGTTGGCAAAACCCACACAGCCAATTGGTCCACCGTATAGCATAGACTCGTGAAATCTGGCTCTGGGAAATATAAAAACAGGTGGGAGGCAGTTTCCTATCGCATTTCCTATTCCACACATGGTAATTAGTTGTCCGCGTTCAGCTGAAACACTTTGTCCCACTTGCTTTGTACCTGTTCGAGCGATAACATTCGGTGCTTGTACTACTGTCATTATATTTGTCTCGTCAAGGTTAAAAATTCTGTCAGGTGTAAATTTATATTTTTTAAGAACCTTTTCGTAATTGTCATAAAAATTCATGACATTATGTTTGTTGAAGCTCGTAGACCGTGACAAACTTGTATTTTCAGGTTTTCGAAGCGAAAGGTCTTTGTGACGCTTCATGAAGCCCTTCAACCATTCTACCCCAGCTTCCTTATTTGCTGTCCACTTTTCTGGACACTTTCCCAATGCCGTAGCGTATTCACATGCCAGTAACCTAAAAATTTTATATGTCAACCCATAGTGTGATTGCATATTCTTTAAGCATTTTTTCTTCATCTTTAGTAAAAACTTGTGAGACAGTGTATTTTGTTGTGAAATTCACTGATTTGAGCTTTGACCCCATTTTAAGTTTCTTTATTCGGTAGTGTAAAGTATTCGGTCTTATGTTATACACACCAGCGGCCTGCCTAAGTTTCATGGTGCCATTCAACACTTCACCAACAGCCTTAGTTACATCCTCTTCGTTTAATTCGGATTCTCTTTTTTTTTTGTAATTCCTTACCATTTTGTACCTGCAAACAGATAAACTAAAAAATTTAAACGATTTAATTATTCATAGTACTTACCTACACAAATTAAATTTACCTATAGTTAATAATATTTTAGATAAATAATTCTAATAATTCTTATACCAACAAGACTAAACGTAATAAGTACAAAACTATTTAATTCAGGTAAATGCATTATGAGCGTTTACTAAATAACTAAAATAATATTATGTTAGTTTACCTAAATACCAGTTTATATCGGGGCAGATATGAACGTTTTTATGCCCGAGGTAGTTTTGAACAGACCGCTAATCAAAACTGCCTCCTATTTTTTTTTCAAAACTACCCCAACACCTATTTAAAAAATAAAAACATTGAAATCTTCCAAAACAATAGCAAATTCTGATTGTTTATTTATCGTCACTAAAGCTAATAGATTGTAGTATCAAATAAATTAAGTTTCACTTACCGCTTCCTTCAAATACAGCCTGAAAATGCTTAGACACGGGAAGCAAAACCGCTAACGGATGGCATCGAAATCAAAATATGCTACTGGTTCGTTCATGTTCTGTCAAACGTCAAATCTGTCAAGTGACAGTTGTGTGGGTCAGTGTTGCGAGCCCAAAAAATGGATTTGGGCCATAATCACACTAAAAATACGTATTTGAACGCATTTGTTCTAAGCTGCCTCCAGTGATAGCTGCCCCCCTCTCCCCTATTATTTATTCAAATTTCGAACATCTCTGAAAAACAAAGAATTTTGGCTTGACCTCTATTCTAATATCAGCCCAGATGACGTTTACTTCGAAATGAATTGTCAATTTGCAATCAAATTTGACAAATGTCGCACGCAAGTAAGATATCGAACGATATAATAGTTGGGGCCGACTCTAATTTGTCACTGAATTAAAAAAAAAAACTATGACAGCTGCCAGAAAACTTTATTACCGCCAATACCGGGTAATATTTGTCATAATGTGCGACTCCTGAATGCATCATGGAGGCTTATGATTTGTGGCTAGATAAAGTAGTGTATGTAACAGTACATAATTAGGCATTAAAACACTCGTGTGATGTTATTATGAAACTTGCCTTCGGCTCGTTTCATAAACCCACACTCGTGTTTAATACCCTTCATTATGTACAGTCACATAAACTACTATTCTCGGTAGTAGGTATACATGCCTACGTTATGTGGACTCAGAACCCACGGAAAATTTATTTTTAAGGTATATGTTAATGCTTTTCAGATACGATTTTTTTATAAATCCTTGATCTGGGTTTATCATCAAATCAAACACTCACTTCGCCGAATTTCACTTCAAAGTCAACGTTTTATGTATTTTCATGTCGTCGACAATTCAGTTCGTGGAATGATCATTACAAGTAATTTTATATCGTGTATTTTTACTTGTCGGATGATTAATTACATAGTTGTACTATCTCATGAAAACTATTTATTAAATCGTCACATATATTGATTGGCGATGTTTTCTTTTCCACTCGATATAGGTAAACCTCGGCTCGCTTCACTCGCTCTTTACGGTCGCAGTTCAATACTATTATATAGCCTAACAAGTGTTGAGAGATTGTGGCGCTACCATGGACCTAGTATATCTTACTTATAAGCTCCTTGGGCGCTACAAACAGGTTTCATATGGCAATAATGAGCATTATTAAACGTCAGTAGTGATTTGTCAAGGATTTTTCATCTAAATTCAAAACATTGTTTACCGGAATGCTTTGTAATCCTTTTCGTTCTTCTTGCAAAATAAATATTGAATCCTATTGACAAAAACTCGACTTTCACCACTTCAATTAATTTTGGAGGGCACCCTCTAGTATAAATATATTTCTTCCATATAATGGGCTATTTGAGAGCTAAACATGGACAAAACAACATTTTGTTCTGAATACGTAATGAATGTCCCCCAACCTAAGAAAAATTACCGAATTATTGTTGACTTTTTAGGAGGTTAAGTCTACTCTTCAAACCGTTTGAGCTGTGGTGCACGCTTTCCCAACTACAAAAGGTTGCTCAAATGGTGATATGGGTTCAACCGAAGATGAAAAAAAAGTAACAACTTTAATGACCATACTGTTAAAAACTAGTAGCTCTGTGATGTGATGTTTTCAACCCATATGCCATTTTGAAAATGTTCGAAAAACTGAATCGATTAAAAAATCTATATACTTACCGAGCCTACTCAGAAATTTTAATGAATCGGTTGAGAAATGTGGCCTGTAGGTGAGAACAGCCGGAAATCCGAACATCCGGAAATCCGAACATCCGAACATCCGGACATACTAATTAAATTTTGTCGTAGCTGAAACAGTGAAGCTTCGCTCGGTCGGTTAACAATAACACTTAACCCTTAAATGCATACAGTTACACTAATTTTATTTCTGAAAATACGTAATTTAATTAGCAATGAAATCCACGTCAGTTTGAGATTTCATGACAATCTTGGCAAAGTCTTTATTGACAATATTCAGATTTTGACTAGTGTCATTTTAGTAACGTGTTAATATACATCATCATGCATTTAAGGGTTAAACATTTTTTTTTTAGATGGTGACCATCGATGGTGATCGAGAATGTTTTTAGCTAAATCATCGATAATTGATATCAGTTTTGAAGTTCAGCAGTTGGAGACTTATTCTGGTCGTAGATTTCCTATCGTTTCAGCGATTACATTTCGTTACGTTGCCGTTTACTGTCGTCAATCATTCTCAATATAGGTACATCGACGGCGCGCAATATACGTACAATACCCAAACTACTTAAGGGTTGGTTACAATTAAACAGTAGTAACTTTTTAAGGTAGCTAATAAGGATATAATTACGTGTGGGTAAACAAAACTATCAGTAACATTAGTTTTCAAGCGTTTATATCAGCGTTATAAAAATATTCACAGCTTCGTTCGTACAAAACATAACAATAGAAATGAACAATTAGTTAACAAATATTTACATCGTTTCCATCGGTTATTCGAGATCGTCATCATCGTCGTCATCATCAGCGAAGCCGTACTCTTTCTCATGTCCGCTGCCTCCTTTCTTTCCGTGTTCCGCGCTGTTGTAGTAGTGGCTCTCGTCGCCTTCTTCAGCTGAATGACTGTCATCGCTTTCATCATGGTGACCTTTAGCATGGAAACCCGCTTTGCCAAATTCTCCCTTATCAAAACCAGCATCAGAATGTCCGCCTTCTTTGTGGCCGCCAGCTTCAGAACCGTGATGCCCCTTCTCATTGCCGTACTTATTGGAATGACCACTGTTGTCGGCAACGTCGTAGAAATCGTGATCCTTCTTGAACTCATCCTTGTGGAAGACTTTGTGGTATCCGGTTACATCTTCGCCCTTGCTAAAGTGCTTCTTATGACCGCCATCGGCGCCCTCGTAGCTGGAGCCGGCTTCATGGTGTTTCCCGTGAGCGTCGGCCTCGTCGTGGTGGGCACCTTTCTCGCCTTCAGATTCGCCGAAATGACCCTCCTTGTGTTCCTTACCGTAGTGCCCAGATTCACCCGCGGCGTGATGGTCCTTGGAGCTGTATCCCTTGCTGCCCTTTTCTCCATGGGCCGCGTGATGTTCTTCCCCATAGTTACTGCCTGCTCCCTTTTCGTAAGCATGGCCATGGCCGAGGCCGATCAGATCCCCGTATACTTTTGATGCGGAATGTTCTTCGCTATCATCATCGTCGTCGTCATCATCGTCTTCTTCGACGATATGATCGGCGAGCTGTGATGCTTCACCTTGGAATATCAATGGCGCTTCAGGCTGTTCGTAAACTTCGGGTCCTTGTATAGGTAGGGCCAGAGGCTGTGCTAAGGGCAGAGGTGGCGCGAAGGCGGCCGGCTGCTGGTACTGTTGCGCTCCCAGCTGAATGAGGCTAGCGGGGCCCCCGTTGTCGCTCCTGTAGATGTATCCGGTAGCGACGGGGGCTACGTAGGAGACGTGCACCGCCGACGCCGCGGTGACTGCGAGCAAAACACAGATTGCCTTCGCCATAGTGGAGTTGTTTGCGCTGCTGTGACCTGTGCTATAATAATTTGATAAGCCTGTTGCCCAATATTTATATCTCGAGTAGAGACAAAGGAAGGACTCTCCGGACCTTTCTAGTAGCCATGTAACAATTTGCTTATCATAGCGAGGCTGTGTGACAAAGACATTGGCAATGAAAAAACGTTGTGCAACTGTTTGCGGTCGATGGCATGACAAATTGGCGTGAAATGCTTGGAGCCCACGAGCCGCAAAAAAGTTTCATTCATCGATTCAGGTGCGTGTGTGTGGTACTTTAGTTTAATTACGTGGTACTTAATCTTGAGATAACATATATATCATATATTCTGTCGGGGACCCCATAATTTTTAATGTGTAATAAAGTTGCTACGAAGTCGAGTCGGCACAAAGACTACTGAAATAAAAACAAAGAAATAACTCCTCAATTTCCCAAGCTACTTCACATGAAGACGCACGAAAGGTAGGTCAATCTTTTCTGGTAAGATTTGGAATTTCAATTTTATTGTAGATTCAAAAGTAGCGTGAGAAACGCGGCCAGTGGGCGAGAACTGCTGGAAGTCCGGACATTCCGGACATACGCAATTTTTTTGGCCAAGCTGAAAACGAGACGCTTCGCTCACTCGGTCAATAAGCATTTTTCATAATTCATAATTCTTTATTGCATTATCATGTAGTACATAAGATGTGACATTAAAAGGTTAAGTCCATAACATAAACCCTGTTAGGGCACAGCAATGCAGTTAGTAGTGGGTGTTAGCAGGTGCTTAATTAGGTACAGCGGAAGAGGTTTAAATACAATTGGTAACATTACATAATTAATATTGGAATTTCATTAAATATTTTTCACATCATTTCATAATAATTACCTATTGTAACATAAATTATAATTTTACTTTTAAAATTTTAATATACATATTTGCAATTTAATCTATAAAATAAATAGATAATATTAATTATTTAACCTATTGACATAAAATAAAATAAATGAATTTATTATAATTTTACTTTGGGAAGAGTTGATCATTTAAATATTCATCAATGGAATAATAACATTTGTTAATTAACAACTTTTTTAATTCCCTCTTACATACTGTGTCTTTCGGTTCGTCTCTTAGTATCGCTGGCAATTTGTTTACTATTTGTATGCATCGGTAATAAGGGCCTTTCCTATACATCTCTAGTTTTGTAGCTGGTAATTCTAATTTAGTTGTATTGTTTCGTCTTTGTGATTTGAACACTTGCTTGGTAAACAAATTCGAGTGCTTCCTAACAAAAAGTGCCGCTTCCATAATGTAAATTGAAGGTAGTGTCAGGATTTGTAGCTTAACAAAGTGCGGACGGCAGCTGTCTGGTACCCGCGTGTTGGTAAATGCCTTGATCACACGTACCGAGTAAACGGGCGAGACAGTGCTCTGTCTCGCCCATTTGTCTTGTGTGTGACAGGGACGAGAGCACTGTCTCGCCCACTGTCTCGGTACGTGTGATCAAGGCATAAGTATTCGGATACATTTCTTTTGCATGACTAGTAGTTGGTGGACCTCGGCGCTGCCCCCCCAGAGAATCACACCGTACTGTAGCCATGCTTGCGCAAAAGCAAAATAAGCAGATAACGCAGTATGCATGTTTGTGTTGGATTTTAATACACATAAAGCGTATATAAAGCTTGATACCTAATTTAGATTTTATGTGTTGGATATGTGATTTCCAATTTAAACTTGTATCAATTTTTATACCTAATAGTTTGAATTCATTTTTCAATTCATTTTCACGTGATGATGGGATTGCATATGCATATGAGCACACATACACATATGTATACTTTTTGACGTATTTCATATAAGCTCGTGCATTTATACAGGCCATTTTGTTTATTAATCCAAATGGCTGGGGCGCTGATTTTAGATTTAATAGAAAAAAGATTTTTTTTAATAATCTCATAAATAACCGGACCTGAACCTGCGAGCCTATGATGGTTGCTTAAATCACGCGATAAATAAGTAACAAAGCATCCGTCACCTTTTGTCAAGATGCGAGTGTGAGTAACAGATGCTTTGTCACTTATTTATCACGTGATACACGCTACCATCATATTAGGCCCCCAGGTTTAAATTCTGTAGGTAAGTAATCGAGTGTCGTATTGTAATACGACACATCCTTTATTTTTGACCGGATTATGTATGCAATTATGTATGAGATTTGTAAAAAACCTGCCCAGTGCGAGTCTAACCCGCGCGCCGAGGGTTCCGTACATATTCTTATCCCATCTTAACTGGCCGGGGTTAAGGCAAGTTTGAACAGTTTGTTTTTATGGCAATGTATGGCGCCGGTTACAAGTGAGGTGCAAAGTTAACACAACCGAATGTTTACAATGAAGCGAAAAATTGAAAAATCAGACAGAATTCTAACCTCCACCACCATTAAATTTTTAAATTTTGGTTTACGTTAGCAGACGTTACTGCTTTAATAAAAATAATTAACACAACCGATTACGGTTGTATGGGAGCCTCCTTAAATATTGATTTTATTCTGTTTTTTTGTATTTTTTGTTATAGCGGCAATAGAAATACATCATCTATGAAAATTTCGGTTCATGAGATACAGCCTGGTGATAGACGGACAGCGGAGGCTTATTAATGGGTCCCGTTTTTACCCTTTGGGTACGGAACCCTAAAAATGTATAATGTGGTTTTTATTAAATCCAAAATCGACACTATGGTTCCTTAGAACAGACTTCCCTATCTGTTATACTTAGTTTGAGACTTCTCCCTCCCATTTGGATTGGATCACCCGGTATAAAACCCGTTCCAGACCTTCCGATCCGATCCTACTTATCGGATGAAATCGGATAATGTGTAGTGTAATTGTTAGGATCTATTACACTACACATTATCCGATTTCATCCAATAAGTAGGATCGGGTCGGAAGGTCTGGAACGGGTTTAATGTGGAAGGGACTTTTTATGAGCGAGATGGACCACAAGTACCCACTGTCGTCTGAGTGCCCCCTCGCCTAAGGTTTCTACCACTTCTGCCTGCATTCAATCCTGCGTGTCTGTACAGCATTTAGAAAGTAAGTCATCTAGGACTTTGATAATATCACCGGATGATAAACAAAATACTCTTTAAAACTTCGTATCTAGAATGTAGTAGGTATTTGTTAATTAGGGTCCATTGCAAAAAAAAATGTACATAGTTAAAAGCTTAGTTAACAAAAAATCACGATCGCTTCCTTTGTGTGACGAAAGTTAGTCATACAAAATGTATGGGTAACTTTCGTCTCACAAAGGAATCATTTGTTTTATTTAAAGCTCAGATGATAGTTAATTCAATATCCCTTTCCATTTCCACACACACACACACACACGCACACACACACACACACACACACTCACGCACACACTCGTGCGCACTAACCTGATCGAGCATACCATGTTTGTTTAATTTTTCTTGTAACTAGTTCTACTTACTGTATTTTTGTGGACATCTTTTATTGGCTTTTGTTGTTGTACTATATTGTTAATTATTACAAATTGTATTGCTGTTGATGCCCCAAATAAATAAAATAAAATAAAATAAAATAAAGCCCTTAACTATGCACATTTTTTTTGCAATCGACCCACTTAGTGAGGTTGGTTGTCAACAGATAATAGCACCGATTTTAGATCGATTAGTAAATTTTAAATGCAATTAAGGAAAGTCTTGGCCCGAACTGCAGATTATTTTATTTTCTATCTTCTGTTTGAAAGAAATGGTGTGGTTCCTTCTTACCCAAGATTATTAAAGTAAAAGATTTGATTAGGTACATACTTTGTCATATTCGATTCGATCCTCGTACGGAGACTACGGAGTACCTAGGTAAATATTTGAGCCATGAACATGAATAATGAACTTAATTCTGCAAGTAGGCCACATAAAGGGTACTTATACATGTCCGAGTCTACCGGCATTTCGCAAGAGGAGCCCACTGTTGAGAAGAAACGCCGAAAGAAACTCAACAGTCTGTGTCTTTCTGAGCAGTCGTGTGAGAGAGGAACGGGTAGCGCTATGGGTCGATTGCAAAAAAATTGTACATAGTTAAGGGCATACAAGTCATGCAAAATGTATGGGTAACTTTCGTCACACAAAGGAATCAATACACTTTTGTTTTAATTAAAGCCCTTAACTATGTACAATTTTTTTGCAATTGACCCCTATGTCAGGTGACAGAAGTCACGAAGCATATACTCGTAGTTGCGCTAGACGGGCTGGGTTTGTTCGATAATTTTCACAAAAGCATTTTTTTATTGTAGCAAATTATCACATCGGATTTTTTCATGATCGCCCATTTTATTATTCGTATCCGTCTATTGTTAAACTCTGTTTATTTTTTACTGTTTATCTCTCATGTTTTGTATCCCTGGTGTATTTGAGGTGTGCAATAAAGTGGATTTGTATTGTATTGTATTGTAATGTGTCCACTACTTAAGGAGGTAACGATTTGTTAGAATAATGTTTTCGAGTAAAATATTTATTTAACCGCACTATATTATACTGATAATATTTGCGAATAATAAAATAATCTACTGGTAAAATAAGGGAAAAATAAACGCGGATATTATAAAACGCTTCATGAAAAATCGCTACACGAAGAAAAACGCTTATTAAAATTAGCGATCATGAAAAAACGCGATGTGCTAATTCGATACTATGAAAAAACTAGAGACCCGTTGCGGCGTCAAACCGCCGCTAGAATATGGAAATTTCAATAGCGTAACATAAAAGAAACTACTTTATCGATAGGTTTTTTTTGGCAATAGAAGTCAATAAAAAAATTTAAGAAAATCACGTTAAAATGATAAACGATGAAGGCTAGAGCCAGGCCTGATAGCCAACTGTACCACGTGTTAACGTGTGTAACTTTCACGTAAAAACTACTGAATGGATTTTAATTAAACTTTACAATAATATAGCTTATACATCAGAAAAACAAATAGGCTACAATTTATAAAGATATTGTGTGAATTGTTCAAAATATGACGATAAATGTTAAGTTATCCCTACTATCCCTACTAATACTCGTACTCTTATTACAAATGCGAAAGTGTGTAAGTATGGATGGATGTTTGTGACTCTTTCACGTTAAAATTTCCCCCGCCCTTTGGACACTACAGACTATATTTTAATGCTGACTGTACGAAGTATGACAAATACAGAAAATCGTCAGTCGCGAAATCAAAAATGTTCGACACTTTTGAAACTTAACACCGACCAACTTTTTCATTCCCGGGCCATTTACAAAGGTCCCTAAGGAACGTGAAATAAAATCTATCCAGTCTCTTGTCAACAAAAATGTATGTACAGAGCTTATCAGTTGAAGTCTGGCTAATGAATGTAGAACTAAACTTCATGAACTATCCATGAACACCAAAGGTCATCTACACTTTGACAAAAGTGTGGTAGCATAATTGACAATTATTTAGATCTATTCTCATAGTGTGCGTGGAGATTGAGTGAGCAGCCTTCAAAAATTAAATAAAATGTGCTGATCATTTAGTAAAAGTTCTATAACAATTGTAAAACCAATTGATGAATTTGTAAAATGATAAATAAAAATAATACATTCATTAACGTGTGCTCACTCAGTTCTCACAAACTACCAACGAAATCTGTGAATTTGTTTATTTAACATATAATATTCATATGCTTATTTTAATTAAAACCTATGCTTAAGGTAAGTAGTAGGTAATTTGTAGATCACCTGGTAACGTATTTAAAGTTTTACAAATAATTTCGTATGCTCACTCAATCCGCACACTTTCGAAAACCCGATTTCTGATGAAAAAACTGCACATTGAAACTTCTGTATATGTATATAGTTTAGTAAAACTCATATGGGAATTTGTAAAATACAAAACAAACCGCTAACGTGGCAGATTTTTGGATAATAAATATTTGTAAGTGCTCACTCAGTCCACACATTATTCGTAAGTAAAAAATGTAAATATCTAAGATTTGTAGTATCTAGGAAACTATAAAGTAGTTCAACTTTAAGTAAAAAAAAATACTAAATATCCACCATCTAAAATTTTATATTCGTTGTCTGCTTTTAAAGATATTCAAATCTAAAATTTTGATTCTTTTTACTAAAAGTTGCACTACTTTATAGTTTCCTAGATACTACAAATCTTAAGATATTTACATTTTTAACTTACGAATAATGTGTGGACCGAGTGAGTACTTACAAACATTTATTATCCAAAAATCTGCCACGTCGCGGTTTGTTTTGTATTTTACAAATTCCCATATGATTTTTACTAAACCATACACATATATAGAAGTTTCAATCTCCAGTTTTCTCATTAGACATCTTGTTTTCAAAAGTGTGCGGATTGAGTGAGCATACGAAATGATTTGTAAAACTTTAAATACGTTACCAGGTGATGTACAAAATGATTACTTACCTAGCATAGGTTTTACTAAAAAATAGTATATAAATATTATATGTTAAATAAACACATTCACAGATTTCGTTGGTAGTTTGTGAAAACTGAGTGAGCACACGTTAATGAATTATTATTTTTATTTATCGTTTTACAAATTCATCAATTAGTTTTACAATTGTTTTAGAACTTTTACTAAATGATCAGCACATTTTTTCTCATTTTTGAAGGGTGCTCACTCAATCCACACGCACACATTCTCATAAGCGAGACTCTAGCAAACTTCACACAATAAATTGGCCGAACCGATTTTCGTGAACTAAGTATGTATGACCCATTAGTGTTCTTAAATAATAAGTGTATAATTCAAGAATTCTTGATGAAATTGCCTTTTAAACAAAAAATAACTAAATCTAAATCGGTTCATCCATTTAGGAGCGTCGATGCCACAGACAGACGCACAAATACACAGATACAGTATACTTAACTTGTCACAATAGTCGCTTAACTTCAAAGTCTGATAAATCCACGTTAATTTGTAACGGAATCTGAATCTTATTCATGTTTGAAAAGTTCCGTTGCTAATTTACGTGGATTGATCCAAGTTTGATGTTAAGCGACTCATATAGATTTCGTTACTGTAACGTGGTATGGGGTGGGGTAAGTAAAACACATGATTAAATTAGAAAGGGCACAAAGATCTTTATTAAAAGTTATGACTTAGTCCGTATAAGCATCCGACAACACTGTTACCTATATAAAAAAAGTAAAGTACCTACTCACTGTAAGACAGTTGTATATACTACTTATAGTGTTAAGAGGCCTTATTCCTTTTAAAATTATTTTTTTTCATATTATGACAAATATATTGATAATTAAAGCAATGTACGGAACCCTCGGTGCGCGAGTCAGATTCGCAATTGGCCGGTTTTTTGCTACATTATTACTTAATGCATACAGCCATCAAAGGATTAGGAAGCTCAATTTTCTGTACTGTAAAATTTTGCAATTGTGACTTACCCAGTTCTCCCTTTCGCCCTTCACTTACTACGAACAGAACTTAATGTGTTTATAATTCGCAAACTACACATCGGAATGCAAATATTTTAACTGTATCTTGGAGTACAATTTTTGGTACATTTTTTTAGAGTAATAACATTTCTCAATAATCAAGGGCTTCATGGTAAACTGCGATACACCCGCCATCCTGACAGTCAGAATGGCGGGTGTACCTAAACATAGTAATAACTTTTTGTACGGAGAGGTACAATTTTTTTTTAAAGTAGGTTCAAAATAGTACATATTGAGTACATTTTATTGGTATAATTGTTTTACAAATCCGTGATGGTACACCCGCCATTCTGACTCTCACATTTTTTAATATTTTCCGATATACTAAATTCATTATAAATTATGTTTCATTCTATTATTAGCTCGGTGCAGATCGATTTAGCTTCGGATCTTAGACTATAACCTACTATTCTGGTAGCCGATCTGTTGGGTACCTATTGAGAATTTCATTGCGTCTATATGCTCATCAGAACAGTTATATTTAGTTAAAAAATAATATTTGTACTTGTAGATAACTACACGTATGAATGATGATTTATTAAACAAAGTATTTACCAATACTTAAATTATTTTGTTAATTGTCGTGAATAATATACGAATAATTTGTCAAATAATGTTTTGTGATACAAATGTTTTGTAAAAGTTGTTTAGCAAGTGATTGGATACACTTACGTCGTTTTTTAGGGTTCCGTACCCAAAGGGTAAAAACGGGACCCTATTACTGAGACTTCGCTGTCCGTCCGTCCGTCCGTCCGTCCGTCTGTCACCAGGCTGTATCTCAACAACGGTGATAGCTAGACAGTTGAAATTTTCACAGATGATGTATTTCTATTGCCGCTACACAGTCTTTTACAAACCCCGTTTTTGTCTCACGCCAATTTTTTTCAAAACATACATATGACACGATACATATTACCATTACGAACATCAGACTAAAACTCCCACATCGATAGGTCCTGTAGTTTTTTTTTTAATAATCATCAAAGTAGCTCATATTTGGGTCATGAAATTTACATTTCATTTTATTGCTCAAGAAAAGGTCTACTTACAAAAAATTTGATTAAGCCACATGAACCTGCATATGATTCCCTACCATTTGCATTTTTTTCGTACTCGTACTGTGATCACTTTCGGAGATAATATTGTTTTTAGACTTTTCTGTTTTCATTTTTTTATTTCATATTTACCCCGTATTAGGCGGAGATATTTTAGTACACGATATCTCAAATGTTTCTTTATGAGCAGTATTAAAAACACGATCTAATTCCGTGGAAGTCAGAAGATATAAATTATAGAAGTTACATCCGGGTTTTTTGTAGCTAGGGCTGTCACTTCGGGCGAAAATATATCCGGTTCCCGATATTTAGTTTCGTTGCTATGTTTCGATGAAATGCTTCAAGTGATTAGTCCGTTTCACATTTTTAGTTACAGTTTGTGTGACTTTTGAGTGTATAATTTTGTAATAAAGTGTGTGCTTTAATTAGTGGATTAATTTGTGCGTTTTCTATCTATTACGAACCCTATGCTCGTAACATTATTATTACCTATATAATCCATTATCTTACATTTCAATTTTGATTATAAAAACCTCCCGGTTATTGAGAAACATAATTTCGTTGCTAATATACTTCTATTAAATGAAACATTTTATATCCCAAAAATTATTCATTTCCGGATTTCCCGGATATATAAAGTGGCAACCCTGACTATTTTTTTCAATCATTTCTATCTTCTGACTTCCACGGAATTAGATCGTGCTTTTAATACTGTTGATAAAGGTACATTTCAGCTATCGTGTACTAAAATATCTCCGCCTAATACGGGGTAAATATGGAATAAAAAAAAGAAAACAGAAAAGTCTTAAAACAATACTATCTCCGAAAGTAATTACAGTACGACTAAGAAAAAAAATGCAAACGGTAGGGAATCATACGAAGGTTTATGTGACTTAATCAAAAAATTTGTAAGTAGACCTGTTCTTAAGCAATAAAAGGAAATGTAAATTTCATGACACGGATATGAGCAAACTTAGATGATTAAACAAAATAAAACTACAGGACCTATCGATGTGGGAGTTTTAGTCTAATATTGGTAATGGTAATGTGTATCGTATTCTTAAAAAAAATCGGCGTGAGACAAAAACGGGGTTTGTAAAAGACTGTGCGCTATAACAACAAATACTAAAAATAAAATAAAATAAATATTTAAGGGGGGCTCCCATACACCAAACTTGTTATAGATTATATATATGTATATGTATAGGTACGGAACCCTTCATGCGCGAGTCGGGCTCGCACTTGCCCAATTTTTCAGTGGTTGTTTTGAGATATATGTTAACGTAATGACGATTTGCCGTAGTAAGTAAAAAAAATGAGGATTAAGTAAAGTACATCACAAAATAAGGACTAACAGACCAACCTGCATAACTTGACGATTTTATATTTCCGTCGATGTATAATTATTGTAATAAAAACAATTATTATTGGATTAAGTTTGGCGGCAACTCGAGTTTACTCAACAAATTTCATGATAGACTATATTGGAAGTGGTAAAACCTTGATGCTGTCCGATTATTCTTTGTTCTTTGCATTGTTCTATGAATATCTTTACACCTTCAAAAGCTTGTGCTCTACTCAGAGCCACATAAAGCTGACCATGAGAAAAAACTGGTTTTGGAAGATAAACAGCCACTTTTTTCAACGATTGACCCTGGCTTTTGTTTATAGTCATTGCAAATGCAAGAGTAACTGGAAACTGAAATCTTTGCATTTTGAATGGAAGGACAGTGTCTGAAGGACTAAGTTTAATTTTTGGGAGGAGAACTCTTTCGCCTGAACTTGCACCAGTTAAAACCTGGCAATCTAATGAATTGGTATATAGCCTGATCAACTGAAGTCGAGTGCCATTGATCAACCCTTTGGCAGTATTCAAATTTCTCATTAGCATGATAACAGCACCTTTTTTCAATTTAAGTTCGTGTCTCGGAAGTCCACTTACTTCAATACTGTTGAGGAATTCAGTCGGAAAGTTTATATTAGAATTAACATCATCTGAGATCACCGTATCTACGCTCTTATATGTCACTTCTTCATTACAGATGCGGTCAAGGACGTTCAAATTAATTTTTGAACAAATTTCGTTAGTAGGTGTGAGAATCGCTTTTTCATGTATATTTTCATAGTTGTCCAAGTCATTGTATATAAAGTCAATCGGTGAACCAGTGCCCAAAAGTCGCACATCTAATATTGACTGTCCATACTCATCCTTTGGTAATGTATCTTTTCCAACTTGAAGCAAGTAATTGGCAAATTCCTCTTGCCCTTGATTTACCCGCATATTTCTGTCTAGCTTTAGAAAAGTCATTAATCGCCACAAATTATGATTTTTAATACAGTTTTCAATGGTTACTGCTCGTCCAGCATGGGGTACTACCGGCAGTGTCTGTCTGAAATCACCAGAAAATAATACAACTTTTCCAGCAAATGGTTGTCGTCGTTTGTCTTCATTCATTGTGATATCCCGAAACATGCGATCCATTACTGTTAAGGCTGCTGCAGGTATCATGCTTGCTTCATCAATAATTATAAGATAGGCACTGTCAAGATATCTCCCGTGAGAAGAATCAGGTTTAACACCAGATACAGATGAATCAAGAACCGGTATCGGCAATTTGAATTGATTGTGAAGAGTTCGACCTCCTTTAACTAAGCTTGCTGCAATTCCGGTAAATGCAACAGGAACAGAAATGCGACCAACGCTAGCTACTTTTGCGAGCAGAGTTTTTTTCACAAATGTTTTGCCACAACCTGCGGGTGCATCAAGATAAAATAAGTTACTTTTATGTTCTGAACACTCAAGGGCTGTAATTATTTTATTTATTACATTTCGTTGTTCATCAGTTGCCATATTGTACATGGCCTCGAATTCTGCTAGAGAATTTTCATTGTTAACTATTGGAAGTTCTCGATACAAACTGTGCGTAGGTTCAGGCAGACCAAGTTCTTTGCAGTTCGTGTTATGCGTTATTAATATTTCTTCAATTTCCAAAAGCGCAGCATTTATAGCATCTTGCTCGCCAAGACCACTATATAAAAAGTCTTCAATCATATATCCTCTGAAGTTGTTCCAGACTTCGACGGATTCTGAAGGTACGTTAATACCTAGGAGTATTGCAAATAACTCTCTTATTTGATGTGCAGTAAAGCAATTTGCTGCTTCTTGAAGAGTTTCGTGGAAGTAAGCCGAGCTTGTTGTAACACCTAACGCAATGGCTGCTTCTTGAAACGTTGCGTATAAAATACTATTAATAGTACGTAATTCTTCAAAGCTTTTGGCACCTGTAATGTGAAGGAGAAGAAGACGAAGGTGATAAAGTTCAACATCCTTTGGTGATACAGCATTAAGCCTAGCTACAATTTTATCAGCGCCCCTTTTTCGTGGTTGCCATGATTTTGTTGATGCTTGCCAAATAAAGTAGTATGGTATGTCGATGTATCGATACTGTCTTGCAGTTTCATTAAGCTCATTTAACTTGAACCAAGCCATTAGTTTTGAATCGCGTTGATTTAAAGCTTGTTCTTCTTCTCCAAGTCGAAAAGTAACACGTTGTAAATTTTCTAAATGGCATTCTAATGTAATCACTGCATGTGACTGGAAATGCATTTCGTATTCAAATATACGCCATGTGGCTTCGGCCGAACCAATCCATCGAGCTGTAAGATACCCAGTAATTTCATCATAGTTAAGAATATCTCCATCTTTGAACACGATTGACGCTGAATCAAATCCTTTATAAATATATTTGTAAATATATTTAACGCTTTTAACGGTTGTACATACCTCAACATTTATATGTGCTTGATACTTACGAAGAAGATACGAATTATATGGTACAACAAATCTATTGTCAACGGTTACTCCGTTCTTTTCAACTGTATTATCAGTATCTCGTCTTTGATAAATGGGATATCCATTGACGTTGTCTCGAGTATGAGTGGTAAAATCTTTTGGAAACCCTTTTGTGCAAGATCCATCTTTCATACACACGCACTGTGGATTAATACTACCACAAGGACCATGAATCATGTGACGTGCCACTAAATCATGCAGTTGAGGATTTTCTTGAACTGATGGTATTTCAGCGCACACCACTTTATCAATAATGTCCGAGTCATAGAGCTTATCGACATTTTCAAGAGAGATAAGGATATGTGCATGTGGCAAACCTCTCTTTTGAAATTCAATTGTGTAAATAATAGCTGCAACGCTTCCAAAAATTTGTTTCTTACATATGTCATCCATCAAAGATTGCAGTTTGGAATGAAAAACCCGTGCAATTAAATCAGGTCGAAAATTAGGTTGTTGATTTTCGTGCAAGTTAGATTTAATTTCATCCCAATTCGGATTACACGTAAATGTAATAAATATATCTGGTTTACCAAATTGGCGAACTATTGCCATTGCATTCAAGTAATTGAAGTGTAAGTTTCGATAGCTACCTTGAAAACTTTTTGGAAGTATCACTTGTCTTCCCACGCGAAGACCAAGATTTTCAGCTCGATTATGGATAGCGTCATGTACATTGAGGTACTGCTCAGCTCGTAGAAGTTCTTGCTGAGAACGAACAAACGCTAATCGTTCGCCCTCAATTCGTGTGTACATATCCACTACCCAACTTAGAAAAAGCTTTTGTGAACTATGCAAAGTACTAAATTCATCACGAATTGCCAAACGGTATGAAGCATATTGAAGTTGGGTGAGTTTATTGCGTATGGCGGTAGCGTGACCTTCATCATGAGCCATATTTCGATGCCATCCTTCGTCTCCAAATGGAAAAAGAAGTGGGTATGCCATTGGATCTAGTGCTGAATTATAGCACCCAAGCATTTGAAGGCCACCTTCCATAGGATATATGATAAGATCTCTTTCGCCAACTGGACAGCCATCGTCTGCTCTAAAAACAGCAGCTACATCGCTTGCTGTAGGTAAATTAAATCTTCGCCTATCACAACATCTGTCCGTGTAAATTACCATTCTAATACTTTAACGTTGATCTAATGGAAGTTCATTCATTACAGTTTTGGCACTACGAAATGCTCGAGCGAATGGATTATGCTGTAGAAGGTGATCTGATATATTTTGCATAATTGATGGTAAACATTTCTGATTGTCTGTATGGTCTATCCTAATCTGAGTCGCTTCTTCGGTATCAAACAAATAAATCTGTGCATACGAAGGTGAAATTCCTGACGGAGGTTGTAGGGTCCCTATTCTGTGATATACTTGTCCATTAATTTTATAATAGTATGGACCTCCAGTAGAATTTTGCTCAATATTGGCACTGGAACTTACCATGGCAAAAGCTGCGTTATAACATCGAATGTTTGATCTAAAGTTTTTTGAATCTGCATCATTGCCTAATAATAATTGCTGAATAAGTGAAGACTGGGAATATGGTTGAAGAACGACTTTACCATTATGACAACACGAACGAATTTCACTTTTTCTTTTTAGTTCAAAATGAAGAGCTCTGCAGTAGTTACAACGCTGATTCAAGCTACCAAGACTGTGAATTACCGGTCGGGTATTACCGAGTGCAATTTTGAATTGAACTACTTGATTCCCTATTCTACTCGTAGCTATTCGTGACCGGGTATTAACACGGGTTGTTCTACCCGTTACATTAGATCTAAGCCGGGGTGGTGGCATTCTTATGTTAAAATTTGGTTCGGTTAATATTAACAATTAAGATTAAATGTAATATAATATTTAAGTCTAACATTTCGTATGCTGTGTTGAACTTTGTCAGAGTTAGCACTTAATAGAGAAATATACCAGATCATTTACGATCTAATTTTTCGCGTCCATCCTTTAATTAGAATGCAGTATATAAATCCACGTTCCAGCGTACGCAATATTAACTACTTACTACTTAATCAAACATCAACCTCCAAACTGTCTTCCACCACACTGTCGTCAGAATTTGTCGATTTACGAATAATTTCCGTAGGTATTTCTCTGTCATCCCGCGCCGAGTCTGAGTTTATTGTCTCGCTGGATATTAAATCGCTCAGGTCTTCTGACGATACCTACAAAGGATAATAAATAGGTTTAATTGCTGCGGTGGGTTACTTGACTTATACATTTAGATTTTTTTTTAACAAAAAAAGAACAGACTTCAATAAAACTATAAAGCCAAAAATAACCCCTTCAAAGAGTGTGTCAAATTTAATCTTTACTTGAACAGGTTATTTGTGGCTTTTTAGTTTTATTGAAGTCGGCTCTTTTTTTGTTAATTTTTTGGATGAAATAACGCTCAACGAATGCCGCGCGCGGCAAGCAATCAGCTTTTGACTTGCTGCTTCGTTCCTACAAAGAATTTTCCAAAAAAAGGAAATTCAATATTTTATTATGTTTATAACAAACAAATAGCACACAATGTCAAGTTACGGTTATTCCGTTTCGCGAAATACGTAAGTGTCGCACGCCATTTTGTTTTATGAGGCAAGACGTAAAAGTAATAATGATTTGTATATTAATACTATTAATACTATTATACTTTAACAAACCACAGGCGGTAATTCGTAAATAGAATTGAATAGAAGCCCCAGATTGCATATTTATGGCCCTCACATTCGGTGCGGGCCAATAACACGTGCGATCTGGAACATTTAGGAATTCTCCGTCCTATGTTCTATTACATGTTCTATTAAAACCCACCAGATCTGTGAGCAAGCGGAGTAATTAAAAAACCCTAAATGAAATATTAGCTACTTACGTTCCAGTCAGGAAAACCACTTTCATGTGTGTTGTTTACTTTGTCGCTAAGGCTAGCTGTTGTTGTCACCTGTCGAAGAAATCGTGCATTACGTTATTTATAAAGTTATATATATATATTTATATACTTAACGAACATATACCAAATTTTACTAAGCTCGTAAACACACTTACAGATAATTTCGATTTTTGGCTTAACTGCCTTGCTTTATTTATTCTTGCTCCCCTAGGAGTTTCACAGCCGCAAACTTCACAATAATTAAAAGTATCTGAAATAAAAATAAAACAAAAATGTATAGAAAAGCCAAAAACACATTATGAATATAAATGAAAAGTAAGTAACCATATACAATATTCACCTAAAATAAGTACGTCGCATTCAATGCAGCGGTCGCATTTATCGTAGCGTTTTCGCCGAAATATTTCATTTCCACAATCATTGCATTTTACTGAAAACATATAAAATTAAAAAAATACATTTTGAGCGATTCTCAAGAATACCAAGAAACTTATGCACCATTTACATGGAGCCAATACTTGAGACATTAGACATCACCATCATTCGCCACGCTAAGACAAAATTATTGTATATGTAGGTTGCTTAATTGCATCAACACGACTTTCCTTTACCCGAATACAACTGCATGTCGGAAAAGTGAATGCAATGATGATAATCATACCATTACAAAAAAATCATATTCTACAATCTTAGAAAACATAATTACTTACATTCTTTGCGTAGAGCGCGCCGAGGCATCCATATTTTACAGTGGTGGCAATGCCTCCCAAAATCCTGTTCACTTCTTATTTTTGGCATTTGTTTTTTTTCTTTTCAAAACAGCATTAAACAACGTCTCCTTACAATTGACCACAGTTATGCAGAAAGCGACCAAAGCTCAGGACCAAAGATTATCTTTCTTAAAGCAAAAAGCGCTAACTTCAGTCACTTTGACAAAAAATCTACGATGGTCGCTTTCTGCACAACTATGGTCAATTGGAATACATTGGAATAGGTACATCAAATAAGTGAAGAACCGTAAAATGTTTGAAAAAAGAATAGAAGATTTATAATAAAAAAAAATGTGTCTTTCCTCATTTTAGGGTTCCTTACCTTAGTCGGTAAAAACGGAAGCCTTATAAGATCAATTTGTTTCGTTGGCAGAGATAGACAACAAAGCATTGCAGTGTTTTTTCTCAGGAACGTATTGACGGTTCAAGTTTAAGTTAAGGTATGCTAAATATTACTGCTAGTGCATTAAAAGTATTAAAATTCTATCGATTACAGTTGATCTTGAAATCCGACTTCAAATTGTTGTCAGGTCACGAAAAGGTCACACATTAAAAGTAAGTGCAATGGGCTTTTTAGAGGTTCCTATGTATGTATGTAAGCGTCTTTCCTGCCTCTTCACGTCAAAATGGCAAGACAGAATCCAAATATTTTTGGTACACGGGTAGTTGAGGCTCTAAAATACTTTTTACTCTACTACGTTGAAAAGTGTCATAACTATTTTGTTCTCTGCGAAAAAAGTTGAATCTTCTCGTATAACATAGAAAAAGAGTTCGATATTTGAATGACTTGCTCACTAACACCAACCAACTCGGTATTCAACGCCCTAGATACCAAGTAAAAACTTATTGTAAACGGGTAATAAGTCTGAAATCGTTTTTATTACATTCAGTCAATATGCATATTACGTTGTAGTGGCACGGAACCTTTCAAGCACGAGCCCAACTCACACTTGACCCGTTTTCTCTCCACATTTTCAATAGGTAAGTATGCCAAAAGTTTGCATATCAACATTTTAAATAGAAAAACAACCTGGCAATTTATAGTATATTGACATACCTAATAGCCCCCAATAAAAAGGTCATTAAAACTTGACAGAATATGGTTACTGTCATTCATTGTCAACAAACTGTAAAATTACTTTTGTATTTTCGTACATGTTGTAAGTGTTGCGGATATTATGTTGCCGACTCAAAAATAATATTTCATCATGCTGAACAACTTACTACAGGTTTGTGAGCAAATCATGCTTATTATTATTTGGTCATCTTATGTCAAAATAGGGATCACAGGTCACGTGGTCAATGTCACGTGGTTAGCGCACAGTAGTTTTTTCAAATCCATTTTTCAGTACTTTTTCAGGAAAAAATTAAAAATCCAAGAGTTTTATGCACCTCTCCAGCATGAGACGAATCTAACGACATATCATTTATCAAAATCGGACCATAACTGTAGATCTGATGGGATGTACAAAAATCGGCCTCGCGTAATATATATATAGATGCTTTTGTGAAAATTATCGAACAAACCCGCGCCAGGCGGGGAGAAAATCTCACTTACTGGCCAAGGCAAGACAACTTTAGACAAACCACGGGCGGTAATTCGTAAACAACAAACACCTGCGATCTGGGACATTCACGAAGTCACCGCTCTAAGTTTGTTATTTAGAATACTAATTAAATATTATGAATTCACTAAAATGTACTTTGTCTGAGGTAACATTACGCACAAGTACGGCCGGAGTACGGAAATATTTTAGTATGGCCACCAGGAATTTCTGTAATTTTCCGGGGAGTTCACACCACAAGTTTAGCAAGCAT
Organism: Apotomis turbidana; assembly: GCA_905147355.2. Taxonomy (NCBI): domain Eukaryota; kingdom Metazoa; phylum Arthropoda; class Insecta; order Lepidoptera; family Tortricidae; genus Apotomis; species Apotomis turbidana. The sequence continues at coordinate 37,849,059 of LR990281.1, forward strand.
GGAGGCGATGATACTGAGAAGTTGCTAGGTAAATAAATAAATATCAGACAACCTCACACAAATCGATCTAGCTTAAATACATAGAAAAACCATGACCCAAGCACAAATATTCGAGTTCATCACACAAATATTTGCCCTGGCCGGGATTCGAACCCGGGACCGTCGGCTCAGTAGGCAGGTCTCTATATACAAACCGATCCAACCACGTCGTCAGGTAAATATACACTTATTATTGAAGAATTACACTTGGATTTGAGTGTCTGAAATGAATAAGTAGTAAAACAACGGCTTCGTTAGAATATTGCTTATCTTTAGTTTTTACCTACAAAATATACATATTTACAAAAATCAACAAAACAACAACAATTTTTAACAATCTCTCAGTGTTTGACTTTGTAGCCGTAGACCTTGCCGGCGTATTCCTCCCCTGTAGCCGCTCCTTCCCCTGAATGCTGGTGGGAGGACTCTCCACCCTCTTCGGAAGAATAGGAGGCTCCGTGTTCGTCATCAGACTGCTTCTCTCCATAACCACCTTCTCCTGCGTGTGTTTCGTCATGCCCTGAGTCATGAGAAGCTCCCTTTGTGAATGATCCGGCGCCTGACCCGTGATGTTCGTGTCCATCTCCGTACTTATCGAATCTACCTTTAACACCTTCTGCGTCATAGAAGTCATGGTCTTTTTTGTACTCGTTTTTGTCGAGAACCTTGTGGTAACCGTCGAGGGCTCCTTCTTCGCTGTGGCCGGAATTGTGTCCGTGGTCTCCCCCTGAATACTTATTACCTTCGTTAAAATATTTTCCGATGGCGTCGGCATCTCCATAGCGGTTTTTGTGGCTTCCCTCTTTTGATACTGAGTAGCTCTCATATTTCTCCGTATGATAGTCTCCTTCGCCTCCTTTTCCATAGGCGTGGCTGGAGGCATACCCTTTCTGTCCCTTATCACCATGTTCATGATGCCCTTTGGACCCATAATCACTCCCCCCTCCATCACCATGGTAAATCCCTAGATCGTAGTGCCCTAAACTGTGCAAGTAGTCAGCAAAATCGCTGTTGTGATTGCCAGAGATCGATGCGTAATCCTTGAAGAATTTTCCATAATCATCTTCATCCGCAATGCCATCGATGTGATCATTTTTGTCGTGGGCTTCTTCAGTCTTCTCTACTACTGGAATGACGTAGGCTTCGCTGGCGTGCGAGGCCGCTTTGCTCTCATCTTCTTTAGCATAAAACGGCCCAGCTGCAACCGGGATTGGCGCAGCAAACGCTTTAGGCTGCTCGTACACCGGGAGCTTCGATAAATGTTCCATGACGTCACTAGCTTCCATTTTGATAACGCTCGCAGGGCCATCGTTGTCTTTCTTGTAAATGAATCCTGTAGCAGCCGGTTGGAGGTCGGAGCCGGTCGTTCTGACCATGACCATCCTCTCCACCGTCTCGTGCATCTCCATGCAGGAGCCGCACGCGGCCAGGAACAGTAAACTGAGTCTCCGCGCCATCGTGCCGGCGATCCGTGCAGCAATGACGACAAAGGTCAACTCGGGCAGTTATATAGGGTTGTTATGCTAGAACATTGACATTCATAATGGCCCGATTTGCGCTACATTGGCCAATGCACTTCTGTGTCAATGATAATAAAAACTGTTAATTTATTCTGTGCATAGCTGCGCGTTCCGCGTGAACGAGACATGCTCCCGCCGCCGCGATCAAGGACTCCACGAGCTTGTGAAATATGTAGGTATCTATATCACCAGCAAATACATACATTTCACGTATACATACAGCTACAAAAAAAATAGAAACAAAATTAAAAGCCTCTAATTGACTGTTCTATTATTTACCAACGTTCAATAAAGTATTTGCCTAATCCATCATTCCACTTGCCGTGTCGATAGTTGGAGGCGACCGCAGGCATTTATTAACCGACTTCCAAAAAAGGAGGTTCTATGTTTCACTGTATGTATTAATTTTATAAGCAAGTTGAAGTGGCAATGGGCAGGCCACATAGCACGCAGAGCAGATGGCCGATGGGGCCGAAAAGTGCTCGAGTGGAGACCTCGGACCAGCAAGCCCAGCGTAGGACGTCCACCTACAAGATGGACAGATGACCTTATAAAGGTCACCGGAAGGCGCTGGATGCAGGTCGCTTCCAACCGTTATATATGGAAGTCCAAAGGGGAGGCCTATGTTCAGCAGTGGACGTCCTATGGCTGAGATGATGATGATGATGATGATTAATTTTATAGAGAAGTAGGTAAAACAGCCTGTTCCTACCAAAGCTTGTTTGGAAGAAACCCGCTTGTTGTTTACCTGTACTTTGATTTCTGATATTATATTTTCTTAGATTGTTGCCGAGGTAAGTACAGTGGGTTTTTGGATAGAAAAATATAGATGGGGGTTGATATAAATCAATAATAAATAAATAAATATCAGAAAACCTCAAACAAATCAACCTAGTCCCAAATTAATGTCAAAAAGGCTCGTGTTATGGGTACTAGGCGACGGTATACATACTTAACACAAATTATAACGGGTCTAACGCGATATTTCCGCGTTAGACCCGTTATAATTTGTGTTAATTATGAGTTCAAACCGCGAGAGTATAAAGTGGTATACATACTTATATAGATAAATAAATACTTAAATACATAGAACATCCATGGCCCAGGCACAAATATTCGTGTTCATCACACAAATATTTGCCCTTGCCGGGATTCGAACCCGGGACCGTCGGCTCAGTAGGCAGTTGCTTAACCACTGCGCCAACCGCGTCGTCAAATATATTATTTGACATAGTAATTTCAACCTAATACGGTACATTATCGTATTTTTTAACCGAGTTCGAAAAAAAGGAGCGCGATTCCGCGATTATCTCGCGGTTGGCTGAACCGATTTTGATGCGGTTTTCAGAAAAGTATTTTTTGCACTTCAGAGCAGGTGTCGGTATTTTAGCCGACTTTAAATCCTATGCTGAGCTGATGATGGAAGGTATAACTCCTTAACGGTTAGGAGTTAGGGGATAATTCAAACGATGCATGCAAACAAGACCTCCACGATCACCCCGCTATATGTATTTTATTTGAATCACTAAAAAGAAAAAAAAAATAACAAAAATAGGACCGACTTAAAAAAAACGGAAAAGGGAAACCACACGTAAACTTTTTTATCAAATTCAGTAAGTAGGTAATCATTAAAGGCTCCATGCGCGGCATCTGTTTTTAACAGTAATAATTGAGTGGTTTGGCATCGACTTCAAAAGGTGATTCAAATGTAATCTTTAGATGTACCGGTTATTTTTGGTTTTTCATTTTTTTTAAAGTCGGTTCTTTTTTGTTATTAATACAAATATATTGATGTTCTCTTTATGTTTTTTTTCTGTTCCGTCCTTCATTAATCCGTGCAAAACTTTTTTCTTTACCGTGGCCGGGTAATAGTAGTTTTTGATACAAGTGTGGAAAGTATGTCATTTTGAAAGAGTCCCGAGGAGTCTTGGCCTGAGCCGCAAGGTGAGGGTCAAGACTCGGGACGAGTTAAAATGACACTTCCACACGTGTACCAAACAACGTTTTTTAATACATTTGCGAAAAATTGCAATAATACAAATTTAAAACAGTAATTGAAAGGGACAATTATATTTATTTCTGTATGATAAAAATTAAGAGTACATACGTACAATTTTTAGAGCATATTGTCAAGGGTCGCATTTAAGGCCTTTGCTGGTAAGTTTAAAGTTTTATTCAATTTGTTAATAATTCTCTTTTTCTCGTTTCCAGCCAATAAAATGTTCATAGACGGCAATGTAATTTTTCTTTCGATTTTGCGGGTAAAATACTCTCATTTGCAATTTTTGGCTCGTATATAGGGCGGTGTTAAATCTATTCTGGTAACATCAGAATCCATCATTTTCTATCAAAAACTCTTATTTTATAAATCTTACGTGTCATTTACACATAATTAAAACAATCTTGAATGAAAAAGAAAGTTTTACTTTTAATTGTAATATTTTTTTTTTCAAGATGGCGTCGCCTGTCATCATTCAGCCAAATCAAAAGAAATGGTTTTAATATTTCAGAAGAGATATGATAATGTTACACAGTAATTCAATGATTCCAAACAATAAACATCGTGAATCTGTTTTTAGTTCTTTACGTTTCATATAATTGTAAATAAATATATTATTTAATACACAAAACTAGCGATTATTCATAATTATTATGAATTTATAAAGCAGCGCGTGGGTCACGCTTAATACTGTATTTTCTAATCTGTGACAATACTTTTGTTTTTAATTTTTTAGGTCACGCATAATACTCATTTGCTCATTAAATAATAGTCACTCAAACAAATTATTAACACCGTTTTTGAGTTTTTTTAATAGATAGCCCTTTGATTGATCCAATATGCAATTTAAATATTTTAAGCATAATGTAATAAATAAAGTCAGAAAGTGATTGACCTTTGTTTGGATGTATGAGGTATTACGTGTTAGTACAACAGAAAATTAAAAAAAATTGAAAAGTAAAAAGCACTAGTTCGAAATAACCAACTTTTCGCACGATTTGCAGCTACGAAAAGTACCACTTTTTGAGCAACTGTATTAAAAAAAATATTCTATAGCCATATATTTAGATGTGCATCAGCTATCCTTGTACTAAAATTCCAGTAGTTACGGCTTACGGCGTGATGAGAGGTGAAATATTTTTTATACCACCAGATGGCGCCATCCGCTTATAGCTCCATAGAAAAGTGATTTTCCATACATTTTTAGAATTTTATAATCAGCAGTATAATAGATTACAGTTCAGTAGCGGAGTACAGTGGAGATTACGTTACGAGTATAAAAAATATACAGGCAAACATTATTGATACCTATAATTAAGAAAATTAATTGACTAGTCGTGACACTAATGTAGCTTTTTAATTTTTTTACATTTAAAAGACAAACTGTTGTATGAGTCTTGGCTAGGGCTCATCTGTCGGCTCCACGATGAACCTCAGCACGGCCGCCAGAGCCCAGTCCGGCGACTTGCGGATCCGGCTCCCGCGCATGGGCCCTATGATCACCATCGGCCTCTTCACCGGTTTCTGCCTCACACCCTTGGCCTTGGCTGTCCATTCTTTCGCATTTGGCGGGGGGCTCGTCGGCATCGCTTCCCGCGTCTTTTGCGCGTTGCTTTCACGTTGTGGCTTTTCGGCCCAAGGGAGCTTCCGAATCTTCTTAATGTTCGTGGCCGGTTTGCTGGTTTTCGGTTGCGGTACTTGCGACTGTGGTTGGAGCAGAGCTCGTACCCGTAGCTCGGATGACGCCGCGCTGCCGTAGGGGACTGAAAAAGAGCCGATTTTAAAATAGGAATTGAGCAGATCGTTGGCTCCCCTGATTAACTTCCTTTGTATTTTCCCGTGGTCCACGTAGTCCCTGCTGCTGGGGAAGTTGCTACCGCTGAACCGTTTGGGACTATTGTTGAACCCGTAGTGCCTGTACGACGAGGCTAAACAATTGAGGTACATCACTGTACATATTTGAAATATGATCTTCATCTTCCAATGTTTTTCTCAGACTGAATATATCACTCGTCGGTTGCTACTTTTAAACTAACTGTATGTTTATTCATAGGCGAGTTTACATTGTTGTTTAGTAAACAGGCATTTTCTCATTGCAACAGTGACTGACTTGTTTGTATTTGTTTAACAATGTGTATACATATTAGACACTAGGAGCTTAATAAAAATATTTACCCAAACCAGTGCGTTGAGTATCGGGATTTCATAGACCCCTCGCCACAGGTAAGTTAGATATTTATCTAATCTCTGGTATGCCCAATTAATATTTAATTAAAACAATGCTCGTATGTCAGCATCACTGTACAAACTACATACGAGGTTTTGAAGAGTAGTGACAGACATTTTAGTGAGTTTTTGTCATCAGGCCATATGTAAATTTGATCTAAATGCCTACTAGGGTACCATTACATGTCCAGTGCGCTTAAAAACATCTCCAATGTCACGAAAACAAATGCTATTCCCAAATTCGTCGAGTTTCAACGATTCTTCATGGATCCTATCATCAGATCTAAATTCCGAGCAGAATAGAACAATGGAGGCGGGTTTCAGATTAACACGGAGATGGTTTGAGGACACGTTAAGATCTGCTCAGGCACGCATACAGGGGAGAGGCAAAGGAAACAGACCCTTTACCACCAAAACAAAACATTAAAATTTTACCTCTTTGTGAATGTTTGTTGTAGGTAATGTATATCGCGCCAGATTACAGTAACAGCTCTTAATGTTTGTAGTACCTACTAAGACGCTCTAAGGTAAGCCGCGAAGGGGCAGAAAAAAACTTGTTTAAACTATACTGTAAAAAAGATCCTAATTGACAACATTAAATTTTTTAACCAGGCCTTTTTCCGGTATAATCAGATAAATGATACAAAATTAAAAATACACATTTTTACATTTTCGAAAATATCCCAATTTGTGATTAAAAAATCCATTTGAAAAGTTCCTCATTCTAATAGAGCGTAGTTTATAAAACGCTCTTGCCTATCTAATAGCTATAGCTATCTCTGTCTAGAACCTATCCTATCCTATCTATGTATATAATGTACCTTAATATACCTTAGATTAACTGATATAAAGGACCCTATACGTTGTGTGTATTTCCTCAAAGTAATAGTAGCCATAATTACGTTTGTGTGATCATCTAGTTTAAATTTCTCATATTATCACTCACCGATTCATCTTGTATCATGTTCTCTTCACTCGTAAGCGACGCTCTCGGCGCCAACTCGTACGAAGTACAGCGCTTCAGCGCCTGCGACGCGGCTCGGCGCCTCAGCGCTTCAGCGCCTGCGACGCGTCTCGGCGCCTCAGCGCTCCGCGAGCGCGTGTGCAGCGTCACGACGCTGCTCAGTGAGCCCTTACCATGAGTTTACAGTGACTGTACTCGCTATCGACAGCGTAAAAGATTTGTATTGAGAATTGTAGTTCTACGAAGTAACCGCCAGGGTTATGGCGTGGAACAACGACTTGTCGCTCGCTTGCCAAACCAATACAAGAAACTCGACTAAACGAGAAGCTTATAAATTTAAATATCAAGTTTAAAATCAAAGCGTTTATTCTGCTTTTAGTCTGAATATTAATCTACCGGCATTTCCCAAGAGATCGCTGTTGAAAAAAGCTCAAGAAACTCAACAGTAAGTAATTTTTTCGTCATTGGTACTTAAAACTATTACAATGTATGTTATAACATTTATAACTGATGAAATAAAACTTAAACATTGACTATTGAGTTTAAACGGAGTTATTTGTATTACCTAACGATTCGTTTGGGAAACACAAACTCTTCAAAACTCGCCTTATTTTGGACCCCGCGCAAATTTGAGGAAAATGCCTTCTGTCTAGACAACGCGACCGACAAATGCCGAAAAAAACTAATTTAGCTAAGTTTCAAACCGTCACTCAACATACGTCGATGTCTCTTATGAATATCTCTCTTATCTTTAGTTATACACCAGTATGGCATTGAGGTGAAATTATAGCCCTTATTTAGGAAAGGAACACAGATAGCGATACCAACCGCACGCACTGTAGCAATTCGACAGCAAGAGCACAGTCAGCATCAAGCCACGAATCCAGAGTCCTGAAGGAGGAAAAACACCGCCTAATTGCACGCTTCATGTCAGTGCCTTCGACACGCACAATCCTGCCGTATCCTATAGCAGTATTTGAATATGAGTAGTGGATATACTGGTGTGTAACTTGCTGTCACACTTAACTATTTTTCCTAACATTTAACGAAAATACTGTATGATGTCCGCTCTGATGCTGCTCCTTTCCACTACTGCTCAGACTCATAATAATCAAAGAAAATAATGAGGAACGTAGTTTATCGCCCTCAGCTTCAATGCCACGCACCGCACCTTCAATCACAGAACACGTAAAGACATATAAATGATCAACTCTCACGCCCTCACTCCACTAGACTAGCAAAAATAATGTTAGTATACTTAGCTTGATTACTCGTAACGGAAGTAAAACTACACAGTCTATTAAAGTGTCCTTCGAAATTGTAAACGCTCACTGAAGTTAAAGTTCTTCTTGTATATTAACAAATTGCTTCACTGAATTTAATTCCAATTTTCACTTCTGTAATACTGAACTTAAAACAATCACACTGTACGTACGTCGTACGAGGGCCGATATTATCTCGAGGTCAGTTCAGAGTTACGGTCCCCTTCGGAAAATAAACCTTGACTGACCGTCATCCCCTTATCCCCACTCCCACGCAATTCGTAAAAATCCCCGATTTCTTCGATATAATTAGCGCCACGACGCTGCGCTCATGCTCGCGGAGCACTGAGGCGCCGCGCCGAGCGGCGTCGCAGGCGCTGAAGCGCTGTACTTCGTACGAGTTGGCGCCGGGAGCGTCGCTTACGAGTGAAGATGATACAAGATGCGTCGGTGAGTGATAATTATGAGAAATAGAAGACGATCACACAAACGTTATTCTGTCCATTATTATTTCGAGGAAATACACACAACGTATGGGGTCCTTTATATCAGTGAATTCACAAATTGCCCATACTCGTATGTATAAGCTTAACGCTTCACTGAATTTAATTTCAATTTACACTGAACTTAGAACAATCACACTGCACGTACGCGGGCCGATATTATCTCGAGCTCAGTTCAGTTACCTTAGTTAGTTATATTATAAGTAAGAAGGTAAGGTTGACTGACCGTCATCCCCTTATACCCACTCTCACGCAATTCGTTCCCCGATTTCATCGCCTCTAAAAGTCCCACGGCTAATTCCTTTTATTCTATTGCTCGCTTACTTAATTTTATTTATGGTACCGAAATTCTGCCGATATAGGGCTTACATTTTTTTTGCACGTGTATCTTGTTCTAATATCCACGCCGTGCTGTGAGCAATATGTGCAGTTATTTCTACGTAAATACATCGATTTACGTAAAGGCCAATAAATTCGAACCTAAACAATTAAGTAAACACTTGCAATAGTTTCTTATTTCTCGTGTCCGTCAAATGTTCCTAAATATTAGGGCCTGTTGTTTAAATTATTGCTTCCTGCTCAATTCCAAAATGTGTTTTAGTGGAACTCAATGAGTGGTAACTGTAGTAGTACCTACTTATAATATATATACATGGGTATAGCCTTGCAAGAGGTTGTAAACCCGCGCCATATTGCGAATTTTTAGTGATACTAAATTATTTTACTGGCAACGACAAATTTTTGGTACCTGACGTTGAAAGTCTGTGAATGTCACTGATGTAAACAAAGAGGAAACCGGACTAAATATTGCGCAAATTTCAAGTATTTTTTGCATAATAAAGCCAAAACTATCCAGAGTGTGGAAAGTCAAGTTTTTTCAATAGAATTCAGTATTTATTTCGCAACAATGATTTGAATTTTAATAATGCCAAATCCTTGACTGACGTTTAATAATGCAAATATGACGTATGCACATTATTGCCATAAGTACTGCTGTTTGTAGCGTGGTAGCGCCACTATGCCTGGGTCGGCCCGACGCATGCTAGGCTATATATAGGGTACCTAATTGTAGCATTTGTTACAATAAGCGTTAATTGGTCACAGAGCATTAAGTCGGACTATTACTTTTCTTGATATTACGAAGCCGGATTTAGTATGGAAATTGTACCACTGTTCTTTTTGTAAGTTGCGACTGTCTATTTTTCCACAAGGTGATGTCAATAGAGTATACATACAATCAATAGCATGCTGTAATCATTTGCTTGTTTATTCTTACAATACACAATTGGAATAATGTTTTTGTTAACATTAGGTAACCGGACTCTGGCTGTGTGAATAGTGGCTCAGTTAGCCACTGGGCTTGGTAGACATGCGACCTAAGATTAGATTATTCCGTCTCTTTATATTTGGCGGCTGCTTTTTATTATCAAAGGCACGCGTGCTGGAAAAACGTAATTTTATAAAAACGGCCACGCCCGAGCCTGTTATCGTGAAATCATCACAATATAGCCACTCCGAAAGGTATTTTCATGGACCAGTCATCCACATTGCCAATAACTCTAGTGGGCCAAGCAAGATATCGTCCACTGTCATATACAATTCCAAAGTACCGTCCAAGAGAAAGTTCCGCCGGCGGCGAGATTCCCCAGATAGAGCTCCGAGATTCTATGATTTATCTACAGGTATGGAGGGAGACTCGGAATCGGAATACGAATATGATAATCTTTTAGAAACATGGTTGGGGGGGAAACACAGTGATTTGGATGGAATGGATTTAGAACCGGAAGATGAGTCAAATTATTATGAGGAAGATGACAAAGATGACTATCATTTAACAGGTAAACTAATTACACTTCTTTCTGAAATTGAAGAAAGCACTAAATCAATACCTGAATCTACCACAGAATACAGGTATATTATTGATGAGGCAGACATAATTACGACAAACACGCCAGAACCAGAACTGAAGAAAACGCTAACCAAGACTAACGAAGACCAAGTTGCGCTTCCCAACATTGGCAGCACAGAAGACGTTGGAAAAATATTAGATCGAAAAAAGTATATAATTTTAGGAGGTTCTCCAAAGTTTAGCGACTTCCTTGCACCGTGGTGGTGACTACGTACAATTATTGAATAAAAGTATTCAATCCCGATACTTTCCGGCAGTACTTAATTTATATTTGTGGTGTGTAATCAAGTGATGTGAAGTGATAAAGTCGTCTTACAATTATCGTGTGACTTTTTAAGGTGAAACGATAATTTAATACGAGTAATAAGCAACGTATCGTGTACTGCAGAGGCATGGCCACTGGTAGTAGTGACGGGTGTAATTCAAATCCGAACACTGGAATAAGTACATAATCTTGAAGCGTCTAAGTGTGCCTCTATTATTAAGTAATTTTGTTAAAAATAAAACCTTTTCCCGATAAAAGATTTCATCAATTTTATTTGAAATATAACTTAACTCAGTACAAAAACAATTAGGTACCTAGTAGTACATTCCCAAATACCTAAAGTAAACTTAATTCTACACACATCATGCACTGGGGCTCAGCAGGCTTGCTGTGCTGGGAGTCATTAAAGTCTAAGGGTTCGAATCCGAAATGAGGTGATTCGAAAATAAAACCAAAGTCACAATGCAGCGAGCTGAAGTAATGGGCCGACCACATTTGTCGCAGCAACATCAACCGTTGGGAGTGATGGTAGTTAGCAAGAGCTGGTTGAAATTGGGCGCGATTTGCACGATCTCAGTGACCTAAACTTGAAAGAAAGATCTATGCCGAACAGTGGATAAAAATAGACTGATCATGACATGATGATCTTCACTTTATGAGCCAGTTAATATTCTGAATAAAGCAAGTTGCAAGATTCTGGTCCGGCCATATGAAAGGAAGTGTTTTCATTTCAACTGTTTTTAATATATCTTTCAATTATCAAAGTTTCGAGTTAATCGAAATTCGAAAATCATTAAGCAGTCACTAGATTCCACAGAAGTGGAAAAGCCGCATTCCACATAATGTCACTATTCAATTCTCATCTTATCTTAGGGGTAAAGATAAACATAGTCACGATCTGCAGTCTTTTGGACAACATCCCTGTACCGATTGAAATCACGGTCTAGCCCTTTTTTCGCATCGTGTCCCTTATGATTGTTTTCGAACTGATTTTTCTTCGTATTCTCTATGTCGTTAAAAACATTAGCTTTATTTCCCGCAGCTGCAGCGGCATGGGATTGTATAGCAGCTGTTGAACCACCTAAATGAGCAATAGAACTGCCACTGTCTTCGGCTTTAGCACTGTTGTTAGTGTTGTCATAAAACTCATTATCTTCTTGATATTCATCTTTGTGGTACACACGGCGAAAACCTTTCTTTTTTTCACCATTATCACTATTTCTTTTGATAGCAAAAGCGGAATGTCGCTTGTGATCTTCACCTCCGAACCTATTTGCAAATTGGTCTACGACATCCTTGTAAGCTGATTCGTTGTTCTCGGATTGGGCTTTATGAGTATTGTGATTATGATTCTTTGAATCACCGCTTTCATGTTTATCAAATTCATGTTTCTTTTCGTAGCCCTGCTCATGATTTGAATCTCCTAACGCTGTTCTAGAAGCATCACTTTTGGTACCAATGTTTTGTTGATCATTCAAATTTAAATGACTATGATCATCAAGGCGTCTGTTTCGTTTTCCTGTATTCTGTCCAACATCGTCGTTTGCGTCGAATACACTTCTCCAGTTTAGTTCTAAGGGATCGCTATCATAATTATTACCGAAATCTTTTAAATCATAGGAGACGTATCCTTGATTTCCCGATTCTGAATGATGGCTTCTGTCACGAATTCCTGTGTTTCTGTCATACTGAGGTTCGATATGCCGTGGACCATAAACATTCGAGTAATCTTCCTCACGCTCGTGAACTGGTATTATCCTTTCTGCCGATGCGATTGCGTAGCGTTTTTCTTTAGCTTTCTGTATATTCGAGTCCATTTTAATACTCTCGTATTCGTATGGACTGTGTAAAAAATATGGCCACCATTCTAACGTAGTTCCTGACAAGGTCTTGACATCATCGTCGTCTATATGGAATTCCCTGTTAAAGTCGTATACAGGTTCGATATTTGCGGTAGTATCCACCGGAGCGCTGTACTTATGCTCAATTTTTGCCATGTTGTCTTTCATATAATCTTTATCAGCTTTGATTGACATTGTGGGATCCAAACCATACTTTGATTTAGCTTTAGCGATTTCATAATCTATAGAATGTTTTCCCCACGACTTGGTCGCGAACGGCGTACTTTCTGTCACTCCTGTAAACACTAAATTTCCAACGGTTGATAACATTGTAAAAGGCGGGTCCCTGTGGATTGTTGGCATGTCGGTGAACTTGCCCAACAAGGACTTCCTGTACGGGTCCGATTCGCCGTTTTGAACACGTGTGTTGCCGATATCACTATGTACTTTCACTGTTCCATCAATAATTGCTGCCGGGGCACCGGGATGATTCGCTAAAGATTGGAAAGTAGCCGGTTTATTGTCCGTCCGACTGAAAACGTAGCCGGTTTGTGTGGGCGCGGCATTGTCCCTGGATTGACTGGAGACGTAGTATTCTTGCTGGAACGTTTTCGGTTCTGGCATGACCCGAGCCACGAACAGAAGTATAAGGATTAACTGATACATTGTTTATGTTTACATTTATCAACGGGTTACCAGTAGCTGGGTTCAGGAATGACTGGCAGGGCCCGTCGCTAATCTTGTTTATATCTATTATTTGCGCAACAAAGCTGTGTTTTAGGCACAATGCGGCGCCGGTGGTCCGAATGTTGAAATATCCCTGCATTGTGCTATCTGGCGACCATAATCGAAGTAAAGTTCATTGTTATTGCCCGAAATCAATGGTGTCAAATAGTTTATACATAGGAATGTAGATATGAGTTTGTGTGCTGTCAGGAGTATCAAAATGTTATAAAAACCAAGTAGGTATTCACACCGCCTAGACTTTCATCTCGGTCGTATTGTTTGCACTGAACTGTGACTGGGCCCATAACCTGCAACCCGTGTCAGATGCACTAAGCACTAAACGAAATTAAAGATTGGACTAATCCGACTTTTAACCCTTTAGCTAAATTCATTCAACCGTTTTGAAACTAACTATTGCTATATACTATCTTAACCTTTCTATATAAATGTTATAAATATAACTTATAAATACAAACTTTTTGTCGTAACGGCAATTATGTATTTATTATAACAGCTAATATAATATTCTAGAAATAGCTGAAGACTGAAAAAGTAGTCTGCAGTACTCGTACTCCATAAAAAAATGAGGATTCATTATAAATTAGAGGGAACTAGGTTCCTTCGTCTTTTTTACAGTGTAGTGTCTTATCACCTATGTTTTTAGATATTATTTTCTATGGAATCTGGACAGGGTTTGCTACCGCTGTATCAACCGTAGCTGTGTCAATGATATCTATGATCATTTGATGAATGCCAGGCTTCAGGAGCCGTGACAACCCCGACATGGCTTTTCCGCAGTCGACTCTAAAAGTTATACAGACCAATCTACGCGGGTCAAACACAGATTTACGGTCGGGCAAAGAAGAGTAGAAATTAAAAAGTGGCAATACTGTAGTGTCGTCCCTTTCTAATCAATCTGAGAAAATGGAGACGAAACTACAGTAGTCAAGAGTATAATATAGGTTCACGTCATTTCTGTAGACATGAACAAAGTTGAGGATTTCGGGGGTTCCAATTACACTCGTATCCGCGTACAAGGCGCTCCCTCTATTCTAAAATTTTATAATAATAGTTACAAAATTCAAGAATTGTATTGAAAATCGTTTTTATAAGGAGAGGGGTCATGATTTCAGGAAAAATCTTCATAGCGTGATGCAGTATCGTAATTTTTTATGCATGGGCGCGCTATATGCCATCAGTTGGTCATACTCCCCATTGTTCTTTACGCCGAAATGGCGGAACAAATTTTATCAAATTTTGGTACACGGATAGCTGGACATGCAAATATGGTTATAGGATACTTTTTACCCGTTAACGGTTGAAAAAAAGACGCATCCTAGCATACATATAATAAAAATGTCACTTATATAGCTACAGACTCCTGCTAACTTTTGACCAGAGGAGAGATGATTTTTGTTTATTCGCGAATAATGTATCCGCGGATATATCCGCGGATACATAGGTATGATACACAACTGTATCCCGAATCGTCATCATCATATCAGCCGAATGACGTTCACAGGTGGAAAAAATCGGTTCATTCTGTTTGAAGCTTATAGCCGCGCCAATTGGGACATTTTTTTCAGAGCTATGATTCTGAGTAGAAAATACCTAAAATATCCAAAATCTAGAAAGGCGGGGAGTACAACAAAAATAAATGGCCTAGCCACGCTGCGATATCCGGTACATGGTCGCTACTCAAGAATCTTTGCATCTCCTCGCTGCCACGTTCTAGCAATGTCTCAAGGCATCTAATTTAGCCTGAGAATGTGCTAGACGTGGGGTCAGCACATATCTGTGTCACCTTGAATTTGTCGCGGTCGTGTCGCAACCCTTTGTCCGCCGCCGGCGATTGATTTCTGCTCCATTGTTGCCGTTAATGAAAAACGTCCAAGTCTCAATTATGAGTGACACAGGGAAAAAGTCCATAATACTAGATTTTATTTATCATAAACCTGTAGGCCGCCAATCATGGGTAAAGTACATGTAACATGTCATACGTACTAAGTTGCTATGCGTTTTCTAATTCGCACAGGATACCCACCATCTCCTTTTCGGCTTAGTTCTGCTTCGGTATAGAGACAAGATGACCCAAAAACTTCGTTTTTCGTCAACATGATTTACTGTATTTGGCACTGTATCGTGTTTTGACTATGACTTAGCAGCAAAACTCAAAAAAAAAACGGATGTTAATTAAAATATACTGGCAGTATAGTCTGCAGTTGCAGCAACCAAAGTAGCCCAATACGTGTTAACAATATGTGTATAAATATGTGTTAACAAACAACAACAAACAAGTACATTGCTTGCTGATTTATTTTAAATGAAAAAAAAAAAAAACGTTTTTTTTATAATTTATGGATAAATATATTAATAAGTGCCTATCCTATGCCCCCGTAAAGTATGCGGTTATATCAAATATACACGCTGCACTGTATATCCGAACATATCTTTATTTACTTTGGCTGCCGATGCCGTTAACTACATATATGATACTGATTATACAAGTTAGAACTTCATTTTAGCCAGGATCTTGTAAATAGTTATCCGATGGTTTTGTAGCACGACGGATTTTGAATTGAACACTACCTTTGTAATACTGGATCCGTTACGAGTATGCCAGGGAGTCATCTAGGTATCCGTTGCGGAGCACACCTAGGTCATATTAACTCAACTTCCAATCATGTACACAAGATGAGATCCTGACGAGTGAACTGAAGTTTTATCTTTGAATGCATAATGATGTATTTTTACACGTTACTGAAAAGACACAAGTCAAAATCTGAATAATGTCAATGAAGACTGTCATGATCATGATTGTCCCGAAATCTGAAAGTTTGAGACTGAAACTGACGTGAAGATTAGCAATGAAGGCTAATTACATCATTTCAGACATAAACGGAGTGTAATTGTATGCATTTAACCCTTAAATGTATGTATAGCTTTCGAAATAAAACCACAAACTTGGTCAATCAGACAATATTTATTATACGTAATAATAATATCATTTCAGAATAACTTTTCGCTATTACAAAAATATCGTTTTCTGCCTTTGTACAAACGGGTCGCATCGATGACATACATAAATAACTCCATAATCTTATTTTACGTTATTCACTGTGGCTCTAAGGCTGCGACTATTTCTCGCGCGAAATAGTTACCCGTCTCCTTCTGTGCAGTAATGTAAGAAAGCCACGGGTAGCGCTATCTCGCGCGGCATTAGTCGCGAAGCATAGTTGTGCTAGACGGGCAGTTGTAAAAGAAGATTCCACGGAAATAACTGAGCTCTGTGTTCAAATCGCTGCCTCTCGTTTTTATATTTCTCCACCTAGAAGACACAGCCATATACGGAATCTATTTTGTATAGAGATTACATGATACAGTACAGCTCGGCTGGGCCGGCACTGAGCGCTCCCGAGCTCACCCACACCGAGCCAATGTGCATGTACGTCTACTCACACAAACATGGCTCACCCGCGCTCGTGAGGTAAAAGTACTGTACCTCGTATTTGCCGAATATATGGCGAAAGTGACTTATAGCGATGACGACTGATGTTAAGTTCTACAGCATGCAGCAGCAGCTATATGAGTAAAATTTGCTCAATACGTTATGTTATGAAACAAAACGATTTCTTTTTTATATGTTAGTGTACGCAAATTTGATGATCTTATTTTATCCAAAATAAATTTTGAAATTGTTTACAGAATCGTCATAACTTAACAAAACAGTAATTGTATTTATTTATTGTCTCCATACAAATGTTGGTACCCGTAAGATATAATGACGTCACGATTAGGTGGTCCTTTGTATGGAGCGTTTTTAGCGCTCCGTAGGAATGTTGAACTTTCACGGTCACTTCTGACTTTTAGAGCAGTCTAGGTGTAGTTAGTACCACATAGACATCCTCAAACATATTTCGTCATGCCAATTGTTGATAGCAAGTAGATACAAAAACACGGTTAATTGTTAATGCAGTTGAATTACTAAATTATGACGTCATGTTTCTTATTAGCGAATTAGAACAAACCAGCAAGTACGCTGAACGTTTGTGCTCCAGTCACCAGTGTATAAAAATAGCAAAAACATGTAACTACTCAGTAACTTGCTCAGGAATTTCCGTGGAATACTTACAATGCAATAATAACAAAACGGACGGCTAATTGTAAAATAAATTGTAAGTTTACAGCTATATTGCACATTTATTTTGTTGTGTAGAATTTACAAGACTTGAAGCAATTTCAGGTAAATTTATATGGACCGAAATACCTGAGCTAAACATATTAATTTTGGGTGTCATTGTTTTACGCACCGGCCACACAAATTATCCTGACTACTTAGAATAAATACGCCTAGAACGAGTCTTTATAACTACAACAGATTTGCAGAAGATGAAGCCAGTTTTGGTTTTATGTGTGCGTGTCTACGAACCAATCATAGAAACGTTTCGCTTGTGACATTGACGTTGTAACAGATGTATACGAACGAAAATAAGCCCATGACGGGCCGTGGCTTACCAAAACTGGCTTCACTTTCAACCGCTGACTAGGTTTCTAGTCGTATTTATTTTAAGCCCGACTAGAACCCCGAATGAACATTAGGGGATCTCTGAATATGTTAATTTCAATACGTAGGTATTGGTTAGGTTCATCTTATAAAGTGTCCATTCATGATTCGCAATTAACTTCAGAAATAATAAGCTTATATCGCAAATCTTTACGTCACAGAATAAACGAAGAGAATGACAAGTAACACAAAGCTTGGCTGTAACTTTCACCCAGACAACATGCATGTTGGATTCTTGATAATACATTAGTACTAGGAATCATCTTCATTAATACATTATCAATATCGCCCAATGTATAGGCACATTTCATTAATATTAGAACTGTAAAAAGATGGCCAACATTCGATCGGTGCATTTCATTGTAAATCAATCATTATCAGATCTTTGGTCATGTCTGCTGGTAACCGTTTACCTTTTTTAATATTGTGACAGTGTTTAATGTCAAATTGAAAGATTAGGTATCCAAAAAAACTAGGAGATCAAATTACTCACAATGTTTAAAGTCGAGTTTTAGGTTAAACCGACTAGGATTTGGACCGGAGATTTGTTTCACCAGCACATTTTGCTTAGAGTACATTATGCGAGTACCGATTTCTTATCTCTTTGTTGGATGAGAGAAAAACACATCTTATTCATAGAAACAAAAATCCTCGAACAAAGGATTTTTCTCTATAAAAACAAGACAATAGATGTACAAGTATATTTTTTACTAAGGGGTGTTCTATCCCAGTTTAATCCTATTTATAAGGAAACATTGATCTTAAACAATCGTAAATCACGCTTCAACATTTAAAACTAAGATATGACTATTTATATTCCTCTTCGTTATAGTAGAATAATGAACGTCACAATCACAACATTTGCTTAACTAAACACCTCGATCAGTTGACAATGAAGAATGTCAGTCCTGGTAAATAACTTGAAACTTTGCCTACATGATTAGAAACGGGTACACTACATAAATACGAAAAACTTAATTCCGATATTTATAATCACGAATTTCAAAATACCGATTTTTACATTTCCGAATGGATCAACATTCCGAATATGATTATTCCGATATTTCATAAATCCGATTTTTACATTCCCGAAATTACAAAAATCCTAATGGTTATAATAACGAATTTCAAAATTCCGAATCTTTGTACACCGAAGTGTAAAAAGTCCGAACTATTAATATTCCGATTTATCACAAGTACGAATTCCGATTGCTAAAAAACCGATTTTCAAAATTCCGAATTTTATTACACCGAAAAATGAAAAGTCCGAGTCATTATTAATACGAAACATCAAAATACGGAATTCTAATATTAATAATAAGTATAAATATGTATTCGAGTCCGAAATTAAAACTCACATAAACCTGCAAAGGCTGCAAAGCTAATTCTTATGTGAAGCCGATTTGAGTCGGACCTGCCTTAAGCTAAAATAGGTAATGTTAGGATTTTTCGACCACTCGATATAGATCTCCGCGGCTGGCTCGCTTCGCACGCTCGTTAGGAACGTAGTTCAACCTAACACTCCTCCTCGCTTCGCTCGTCGTCGTACCTAACCTAAGCCAATTTTACTTACAATTTGTCATTTTTTTATTTTGGTTGTTATACAAACGTAACCTAACCCTATAGTTTTCGGGGTTCAGCCAATAACCTAACCTATAGTTTTCGGGGTTCGGCAAGTCTGACGCTCCGCTCGCTTCGCTCGCTCCGCTATACGTGGTCACAATACAAACCTAACCTAACCTACAGTTTTCGGGGTTCAGCCAATTCGATATTTGTCCAAACCCGGTTTTTTATTTTTGTTTTAACGTAAAAAATCGGTTCAGCAAGTCTTTTGACGCTCCGCTATACGTGGTCACAATACAAACCTAACCTAACCTATAGTTTTCGGGGTTCAGCCAATAACCTAACCTATAGTTTTCGGGGTTCAGCAAGTCTGACGCTCCGCTCGCTTCGCTCGCTCCGCCATACGTGGTCACAATACAAACCTAACCTAACCTACAGTTTTCGGGGTTCAGCCAATTCGATATTTGTCCAAATTCGGTTTTCTATTTTTGTTTTACCGTAAAAAATCGGTTCAGCAAGTCTTTTGACGCTCCGCTCGCTTCGCTCGCTCCGCTATACGTGGTCACAATACAAACCTAACCTAACCTACAGTTTTCGGGGTTCAGCCAATTCGATATTTGTCCAAATCCGGTTTTCTATTTTTGTTTTAACGTTAAAAATCGGTTCAGCAATTCTTTTGACGCTCCGCTATACGTGGTCACAATACAAACCTAACCTAACCTACGGTTTTCGGGGTTCAGCCAATTCGATATTTGTCCAAATCCGGTTTTCTATTTTTGTTTTAACGTAAAAAATCGGTTAAATAAATAATCTTTACCCAAATACTCCGAAATATTTTATTCCGAATTTACTAATTCCGATTTTTAAAACTCCGAATTTCATAATTCCTAAGAAATAAATTTCCGATTATTGAATACACGAATGTCATTATCCCGAATATCAAATTTCCGAATAAGTAATGAAGTTTCGGAAAATTAATAATCGGAATTTTGTTTTTCAGGCCAATGACACTTCGGGCTTTTCATTATTCGGAGTTATAAAAATCGGAATAATATACAATCGGAATTTTGAAATTCGGTTAAATAAATTTCGTGTTTTTTAGTAATCGGAATTTTATTTCCTAGGAATTATGAAATTCGGAGTTTTGAAAATCGGAATAAGCAAAATCGGAATAAAATATTTCGGAGTATTTGGGTGTTCCCATTAGAAACACATAGTGTTTGTTTCATTTAAATCAAGCGAATAGTTTTGAAGTTATGATATTGTTAATTTCGTACGGTGAGCCATGGCAGCGTGACGCCATAAGACTAATACTCATAGTATCATCATACGTTGAGCGAATTCGTCAAGTGGCGTCACCACCCTGTGCCTTGATATTTCGGAAAATATGAGGCGTATCTAAAAAAACACCCATTCGTTTATTTGTCTAGCATAATCTAGGGTAAGAATCAAAATTTGGTGACATTCTTCGTTGTTGTCGCTATATGCTACGAAGAGTTTTACGTTCTATTTTAAATTCGAGACGAATTCTGACAGTTTGACTACATTTAAGATTTAATCCTCAAGATCAAAATAAATCATTTAAGTCTAGTCTTGACATGTCATATGGGACCAATTTGTAAATATATAATTGTTACACTATGTTATAATAAAAAGTGCAGGATCAACCAAGCATTCCTTTAAAAGCAACCAGCATGCACTTAGACAGACAGCGTCTGAATTCGTTATTCCACTATAATCGTTCCTTCATTATAATTATATAATATATTCTCTAATATGCCTATTAGTTGAACGCCAAGAGGTTTAGGCCTTTGTTACATACAACCAGACTAGATACAAAAGGCACGAAACTCACAACGAAATATCGAAAGGTTCAGTACCATACATCAACCGGGGTACTGGGCGATTATTTGAGCGTTTTAAGCGTCTCATTAATACGTCCACAATATTGGCCGATTCATAAAAGCAATCAACATCATTTTGATAAGAATTGTAAAAATCCGCGACTTCTATAAGACAACCGAAAATGGCGCCTCAGTTCATACGGGAGTATTGCGTACATATAACATGAGGCGGTTAAACGGCTCAATTAAAACTGTACAGTTAGCAGCAGAAGGTACGCACGGCAAGTACTCAAAACGATATGCACACCTGAACTCGGACTCTATTATCAAGAGAATAAGTGTTAAATAACGCCATCTCTCTCGCACTTCTAACACTTGCTGGAAAGCGGTGGGACAGAATACGTAAGTCGAAAATCGTGCGTATTAGAGCTTGTTAAATGCGCTTAGTAGCATTTTAAAACATACTAAACAGAGGGCGCTGTAAAAGAGGAAGGCATTATGGACCGCCACAGACGTTCGGAAAATTTTCGTTCGGTTTCCGTACGGAATGACGTCAGAAAGTGTCTCTGTCTGTCATATGGCGATGTCTCGCTTGCTGACGTCGCCATAAAACCGAACGAAAATTCCGAACGTCTTTGGCGGTCCTATTTTATGCGGTCTGCATAGCGGTCCTGTAGCTCAGTTGGAGGAGCACTGGCCCGGTCAAACAGAGGTCGTGTGGTCGAGTCCCACTTGAACTGCAGAGGATCGCATACAAATTTTATAAATAAATAAATATCAGACAACCTCACACAAATCGATCTAATTAAGCTCAAGAAGGCTTGTGTTATGGGTACTAGACGACGATATACATACTTATACATACTTAAATATGTACATAGGAACAACCATGACCCAAGCACAAATATTCGAGTTCATCACACAAATATTTGCCCTGGCCGGGATTCGAACCCGGGACCGCCGCTCAGTAGGCAGGTGCTTGCAAACTGAGCCAACCGCGTCGTCTTGGCTTCTTATTTATCCTTACTTTCTATAAACAGAATAAGGGTTGTACAGATTATTGTGAGCGTGTTCTTCTGCTTAGTTACTTCCGCTGCTGACTGTACGGGATCACTGTACAGGATTGCGCGAATTCATCAGTTCGTCACACACGTCTAGTTCATAAGAAAACAATGTATTCACTTTGACACACCACAACCGACTTGACTGACCAAGACTGTTTTAATTGTCACTGAAAGGCTTCTTTACATTGTCGATTAAGTATACATTTCAATTCGATTCAGTACTTTTCATGATAGGTATTAATTATCGTAATCAGTCATCTGAAATATTTTGATGAATTAGACCTGGAACTGGATTGATCGGGTATCATTTTATTTTGATATGTATTCGCATTCGAAAATTCATTCTCATTAAAACCTGCCCCTTAGTGAGGTGGCCACTGAACCGATAAAACGAATCTTAATTACATTAATTCTAAAAGAGTTATTATGCTAATAAACTTAATAGATACTAATATTTGGTGTAAACAATACTATACAATAAAATAGTTGTATAAGGTAGTACATTATTGCTTCAGACTACTCAGAGATATCATACATATATTCACATTCATCATCATTTGAATGCGTACTTTTTGTCGCCATACCTATAACAAAACTGGCATAAGTAATGTATTCTGACGAATCATAGGATTCGGAAACCTTATTCAAAAAACGTCTTAAAACGAGCATAATGTTAATGTTATTAATGTTCCAAATAAAATAGATGGATTAGAGATAATAATCCCTTGCAGTAGTGTTATCGTAAATCGTAACACGAGTTAAAGCTGAGAACACAGGCTATCAATTAGGATAGACGTAGCAAATGCATTAGAGTCTGAAAAACCGGCTGTCGATAGAGCGAACGTTTGCACCAAATTTTGTTATGTTGCGAAAACCCTTATGGTTGAAATAAATACATGATAAGATAAATAAGTAACTTAATATGTGTATTCATATTATTAATAATTAAATTTATCTTGGATGGACAGGAATAAAGACCATATAACAAGCTACATTGCGTTTAATTTTCACGGGAATTGCACGAAGTGGAACCACGTTAAAACACTGAAAATAGTGTAAAAGGAAAACCCGGGAAGCCCCATTAATAGTGCTGGATTAGTGAGACTTCTGTATACGCCAAGTTGACTAACTTTAAAGTTATCGTGTCGTAATGTTTTAAACTCAAAAGTGAATAGATCTTATTTGAATATGGTTTTAAAGTTAACTAAGTACATTTGCCGTGTCTATCCCAATCTAGTCTGTGATAAAAAATATAGCACAACAATAAAATATATGAAACAGCACTACAAGTATAGATAAAAACAACACATGACAGTCCATACTAAGTCTTACACGGGAAGCTCACGGCATCGAGACAAGATAACGTTACACATAAACCTTATGACACATAAACAAGGCCAAAACCTCTTGAGCGTGATTCTAAAATCTCTAACATCGTTTTAAAAAAATAACTATCTCTATATACTAGTAACGGTACACAGAATTTTCCTAATTGAGAGCTCGTTCTTCTAGGTAGAGGAAGTGTTCGGATTCTGACTTCCGCCGCCATCTGGAATGAGATATACTTGTTTTTAAAGTGTGGGATCTTCACGTATTTTGGAGATTATTGAAAGATTTGTTGAATTCAAAAATTAACTCTGTTGAACGTCCTTACCCATATAATAAATGTCAGGCGCGTTTCATTTGTCTTGTCTACACACAACAACGAAGTAATATGTTTTTCCTATAGTTTTTTTTAATAAGCGAATGCCGTAGACGTGAAAAAACCCATTTTAAATTTTTTAGAACACCCTTGAAACTTCTTCTTTCGTGTCGAGGTTCCTCAAATATTTGATGCCTAAAAGGCAGCAGGCAGTGAAACCGAAAGTACCGCTTTCCGTGTCAAAGTACCATACTCGAAAGAGCTATGTATGCTATTGCAATTTCAACCTTGGGACATAAAAAATATCAGATTTTAAATTGAGCTTATCTATACAATTTAGACAATGGTTTTGTGCGGCAGTATTTACGAGATAAGCTCTCATGTGGTAAACGGACAGCTTAGAAAATTGCAACTACATGTGTTATTGTTCATTGTATCCTCATCACGACGGAACGACTGGACAAGGATAGCTGAATTTGCAAATATAACCAACTATTATAAAGGATTAGAGGGTTACGCTATCTTCTTCTCCGCGGACGACATTGCAGACAACCTTCTAGCACTACATAAAAAGGGCCTGATACATATTCTGGGCGAGGAACTCTATAAATGGTAATGCATTCCTGTTCTTGGCCATAGACGGCGTTATACATAGAACATATCCATGGGTCTGGAACAAATATTCGAGTTCATCACACAAATATTTTCCCTTGCCGGGATTCAAACCCAGGAACGCCGTCTCAGTAGGCAGCAGCACTACCACTGCGTCATCATAAAAAAGTGACAGATGCTTTGTCATTTGTTTATCGCCTTAGAAACGCAATCCTACGCTGGGTTCGGGTGATGGTCCCCGGTGATACCTAGCAGGTACGGTCGCTATATCCGCGCCGTCGCTAATTTCGCACAGTCTCTGCACTGTTACCTCACGTGTCGGCGACGGACTGGTTAGCCAGCGAGCCGTCCCACGCCGCCTCCTTGTGCAGCGCGGCTTGCCGCTTCTTCTCTGTAACACGACATCATCTCCATTACTTATACATTAAAAGAAATATAGGAAACATAAACAATAGATCTACACACAAAGCATAAGGAAAAAATCGGGTTAACTAGGTGTTAGGGTGGTGGAGAGGTTATCACGCTGGACCGGTAATCACAGGTACCGGGTTCGATTCCCGGTCTCTTCCGCCAGGTTACGCATTTAAATTTTTCTTTGTGCTTTGATTTTATCAATGGTTTAATATAAAATGGCATGTATTTAAATCAATATCTGTATATTCCCTTTTTTCGATCAAAATATTTGAAAGTTTCACCGAAAATACTGACTTGCCACTAATTATGCACGCTAAATAATGCGAATTAAATATACTATTTAAAGGTATTTGCAAAACTGTTTTACTGTATATAAAAAAAAACCTAACCTAACCTAACCCGGCCGAGTCGGATCTGCTCTGAAAGGTGATTGATTCACCTCAACCTATTCTATAGTATATTTAAGTATATTTAATTCGCATATTTAGTGTGCAAGTCAGTATTTTTGGTGAAACTTTCAAATATATCAGATGTACGAACCACATTTTTGGTGTGAATTCGGTCAAAAAGGTCATCTCGTTTTGTATGATGTTTAAGTTTTTTTTTGTAGGACATGTTGAGTTAATCGATTGTTTTTTTTTTGCACAGCATTAGTTTTTCTGGTATGCATTCAGTTAATTAGTGGAGTTACCTAGTGTGCTGAAAAAATATACAGATGTGCATTTAATAATATCCCATATAAAATTGTGGTGTGTACCCACATTAAAAATAGTGGGACATTACATGTTTCATAAATTTATAAAGGACACATATTTAAGAGATACATTCTACAATAAATAAATAAAGCTCAGTCCAAACTTGGCGTCCAAATTAATAGATTAAATTCAAGAAAAGAAGACAAGATCCAAATTGTCAATGATACAGATTATTGCTACATACGTGAAAATCATGCCGAAAGAAAAACTGTTTAGTTCTAGTTATAAAATTACTCAAGCCTTGCCAAAAGTATTCAGCCAAAATTGTTTTTCATAAGAGATTTGATATATTTTCAAAAAGTTTGTAATACGATTTCCGACCGAATCTCACTGCACTTAAAGTCTGATTCTATCTTGGTCTAGTGATAGATGTCTCTATTCTACATCACCTACTTTTTCTCTTGAGTAATTAAAATAACCCAGTTTGGTGATTTTTGTTTATGTCGAGGACAGGAAGGACGAGGAAGAAAATTGTGAAATCTGGATTTCACGGCAAATTTTAAGAGACCTCATTCCTTTTAAATTTTTTTTTTCATAATATGACAAATACATATATAATTTCAACCAACTTTTTGGATAATACTTTTCCCTGAGTTCTAAATAGCAACTAGCTATTTCATATAGCATAGCAAGTAAAAACTAGTTTTCCGCGTGAATTTTGTAAAGGGTAAAGCCGTGTTTGGATGGCGAAACTGCCTTTGACGAGAAAATGGTTTTCCTTTTGCTCGGATAATTATCTTTATATACGTTGTAATTTCACCAAATATCAGACCCAAAATCGTCGTGGTTATATTTTTTATCTACTAAAGTAGAGGCCCGATTTTTTTGAAACTTGTATAAATTATGTAGATAATAAGGGACTATCTATAAAAAAAAAATTACCATGAAATTTTATATTTAAGTAAAAAAAAGGATTTTTAAAATTTCAGAAAAAAAAAAATTACTTGCAAGGTGGACCAATATTATATATTTTATAAAGCATTTCATTCTCTACCACATATATCTTTATCAAAAACTTTCACTTGGATCAACAGGTTGAAAAAAGCAAATTTGTAACATCTCATGCCTGGCGTAAGTAATTACATAGCTTTCCCTTTACTGTTTACGTAGGTATCAATAACAGTAATTGAGGTAGTCTATGTCCTGATAAATGTCCGTGAACCTTACTCGAACTTTCTTTCTATATTATAATGTGTAAAAATAAAAACGGTGAAATATAACATCAGTTATTAAAGAAATATAAAACAATCAGCATTTTTGCACGGATAACGAGCCTTAGGCCGTGTTCAGACCGGGCTGACTGTCGGCCACCCATTACCGCCCAAAGTGAGCGAACGTTACGCAGTTTCCATACATATTCACACATTCGGCGGCCGACAGTCAGCCCGGTCTGAACACGGCCTTAAACGTCAGTATGATTCCAGTACGTCTAGCATAATTATGGTTCGCGACTCATGTCGCGCGACATAGCATCACCCGTCACGCTCTCACGATACTGTACAGAAATGGATAGGTTGCATATCTCGCGTGAGAAAGAGTCGCGTGTCAATGTTGTGCCAGAGGTGCAGGGTGATGTAGATGTGTAGTATTCACGCATCCTAAATGCGATTAGCGCTCGTGCGTGCAGCTCTCCGTGGCGCCACCTATGGTCCCATCGGAAGATCAGCGCTGGCTCTCGAGCTAGCATCTTGCTGAGGTGGGACCTTTTCGTGGCACAGCCATAAAATAGTTGCTTATTGTATTTCTTTCTTTCTTTCTAGTACCTCTGGCGAGGGTGATGAGGCGGCGCTCCTCGGCGCGCTCCTGGCGCGCGGTGCTGAGCTTGACGCCGAGCGCGCCCGACACCAGCCGCCGCGCCAGCGCCGTGCACGTCTCCGGACGTTGTCTGCAACCAACGGTACGATACGTTGCTACTGTTCAATCATGGTGCACGTAATGTGAATGTTCCGTACCATGAGTTTACAGTGACGGTTCTTGCTAGCGACAGCATAAACGATTTGTATGGAGAATTGTAGTTCTACAAAGTAACCGCTAGGCGCGTTGTACTATTTTCCATACAAGTCCTTTACGCTGTCGCTAGCGAGAACGGTCACGTTATCTCATGGTAAGGGTACAGAGCCAATAAGTGATGACTATGAGCACCAGTAGACATACTCGCTTTGTGCCATTTATATATTTTTATTTTTACGACTTTAATCCTCGGAAAAATCTCTCGATCTTTTGAATGATCTTTTACAATCCTATGCATTTGAGGACTTCATTTGCAGACACCTACTCGTGTCGAGAGTTGATATACATGTAATACTTTTTATCCGTTTTAGTTTTGGAAGCTTATCACTAATTTACTGATCTAGCCACTATTTGATCTCTATCACGTTGTGACGAGAAGTCTAGCTAGGAAGACGGACTCGTTTGTTCCACTATTCTTCCACATCTTTTTTAGCTAGCGTGAAGGCAGGAAGCAGTTGGTGTCATCTACTCGAGTCCCGCTTAACCGATGTTTTATAATATAAGCGTTTCCAAGCAGATTTTGACCGTGTGATATTATTAACAGTTATGGTGGGCTTGGAATTCCTTTCTTTGTTGCATTCGAGTATGATCTCATGTATTCAACGGCACCGTACTCAGAGTTCTCTAACAGAGAGAGTTCTCTGTTCATTGAATATAATACGGAAAGATTCAAACCTGTACGGCTGCAGGAACTCGGCACACTTCTTAGCCTTGTTTCGGGACTCAAGGGTGGCCTCCTGTAGGGGACGACACCGCACTAGCTGCCGCTGCGTTCTGAGCACCTCTGCAGCTGGAATAGAGGTAATACCTACTTTAATAAAGGCTGATTCGGGGCGTTATGGTAACAGGAACGAGTTTACATAGTTTTATAGCTAAATTCAGCATTTACATTAAGTCTACAATATGATACTTTCCGAAGAGCGAAATGGATAAAACATGTATACAGGGTGGCCCATTTAGATCGGTATGTATGGGAAAGTCTGAAATTATAAGACATACGAAGATCTGTTCTTAGGAACCATGTCATCGATTTTAATGAAAATAAAAACTCCATCCATGCCCGGTCTCGTCCACCAGATTGCGCATTTCAATTTTGCTTTGATATTTGTATCAATGGTTTACATACAATTTACACGGCGCTTTTCGCCTCAATTAAATTAAAGATAGAGGAAGTTGCTTGTTTTGTTGCCATTTTGATTAGGCGACCACATATTATTTCTGTATACATGCGTTACGCACGCGGTACAAATCAATATACACATCAACATCACGTATTAGACTTTAACGGTACTGTTCTGGAACACTCGCTACATATTTATGAATGTGTGGCATGCGATCAAATTGTATAAATAACTGATGTCCGTCAAACCGGCCGGGGGCAACGGCCGACATGGACAAACACAAAAAAAAGTCTAGTGAGGTAAACACGCTTTCTTCGCGAGGATAGTGGATTTTGTCTACATCTGCCTGTCTGGTATTGCTCTCTACCCTATAGGCATAGCTTTGGAAAGGCGACACAATATCGAAGAGACATTGTGAAGTTCCCGTTTTACTCAGGATCCCATATGAACAAAGAAATGAGAATCTTGCGGTTGATCTGTGTCTGCATGAGAAGTATTTTTTGTAAAAATGTATTTATGTAACAACTAACAAGCACAAAAGGGACTGCTTTAACGAAGGGTCTAGAACGACATTAAGCATGTCGTGAGACATGACGAAGATATCATCTTACCAGACTTTTATATGATGTTACTAAATGTACGGGTGTGTTGTCGGGTGGATGTAATGGCTTCAAGTATTCAGGTTATTACTACATAACATTACAAAAGAGTAATAAAGGTAATTTAAAGTTGGCAATCAAGAAGCCGGTAGAGGTCAACCAGCGCGCTAGACGGACTGAATTATTTTACATCTGCCCGTCTAGCACAACTATTCTTCGCGACACTTGTTGCATGACATAGTGCTACCCCGTCACCCTCTCACATTACTGCAAAAAAAGAGACAGGCAATTATCTCGCGCGAGAAATAGTCGCTTGTGACAGTTGCCCTAGAGGTGCAGGCTTAGCCACAACCTTGTTTGTTCGTTCATGTCCAACAAACTAAAGAGGATTCAGACTTAAGTCACGTGCTATATACGCGCTATGAGTTTACAGGATTGATCTGATCTGAGTATAATTCAGAGAACTTGTATTAAATCACTCTCTTAGTTATAGCTTAAAACATACATTAACCTATCTACCTGTAAATGTAACAGAGCTGGCACTGGCAAGCAACCAAAAACTCTATTAAGTCGAATTTGTTCTAATCAAATTACAAACGAAAGTACTGGGTTAACTGATGGGTAAACAAATTCTGGTCGACATTGGCATACGTCCACTGTGAATTAGGCAGTTGATATCGTTGAGTGACTTTCCGAGTCGCCGTAGAAACGATAATAGGTACACGTTGCAAATTGAGCTTTATTTCTTGGATGCAAAATATAGTTTCTAAAGTAGTATATCGTGTAAGAACGCGGCGTGTGAAACATGTGAAATGGCAAATTGATTGTATGTATTTATAATTAAGTAGGCTACATTAACGTTTCTTCTGTCATTTATATATAGGATCTAGCAATCGTGGGTGGGTCTTCGACTTTTTTAGAAAAAGATCATTCATAAATTGCTATTAAGTTATTCTAAAACAACTCATAAAAGTTGACTAAAATACTTGTCAGCAGTAACCAAAACCATCCCTCGAATAGGAAGATAGCAATGTTTGATCATCACAAATACCAGCCATACACGCTACGACGACGCGTAAAACTACCTAACCCATTTACTTAACCAACTAACTGAGCCGGTGGACGAGCAAAAGTCAAATAGCCTATGGACGCTTGCGCTGGCGTCCCAAGCGTCCATAGGCGGCGGTAACAGCTTCATTTCAGGCGGGCCGCATGCTTGTTTGCCATCGTCGTAGTATAACAAGAATAAAGAATTTGGGTTATTATTGGTTTTCGGTGTACGAATGATTTAACGGCTACTGTCAAAAAACCAAAACGCCGGGGTACGGTTATTAGAGCCAACGACCTTAAAACCTTCAAGAAAAGAGCGTACTTCCCACCTGAAAGGCCGGCAACGCACTTGTGACTCTGGTGTTGCAGGTGTCTATGGGCGACAGTAATCGCTTTCCATCAGGCGATTCGTTTGCTCGTTTGCCCCCTATGCCATAAAAAAAAACCAATAAGCGACTGCGGGCGCACGGTTGACCGGCCGCGGCGGTTGCGTCACTGGGTCGATGAACCTCCTTGCGAGGTTGCCGCAAGTGGGTTGCCGAGATTGCTGTTGTTGCTAACACAAGAAGCACACGTGATGCATCAGAGCTTATACAGCACTTATCCAACTTATTACCGATGTGTAAGATGTGTGTGAACTGTGAACGTGGCATATCAATATATAGAATCTCACAATAAAAATAGTGAAAATCCAGTTCAAGTAGTATCCCCATTGGTTCTACAGTTCTTGTTATTATTTTATCAATATTAAAAAAAAAAAAAATGCTTACTTCTCACTACGCCGATCGCGTATTTACAAAGGCTATAATACTGATAGGGTTCAGATGCGAACTGAACCAGATTAGCTTTTGTTTGGACAAAACTTAACAAAACCCTAATCTGGTAATACAGTAGGTACAGAAATTACTAAAATCGTATAGACTTTATTAAAAAAATTCATACGGATACTGCTGCTACAAATGCTAGTCTGTAGCGATCTAAAACTTAAAACTTATTATTGTTAACTAATATGCATAAACAAAAGCTCACCGATTACATAGAGATTAGAAGCTGAATCGTGACTTAGACGTGAAATAGCTTTTGTAAAGCGCTTTTGAGCTTTTGAAATTCGCACCCCGCGTAGCATCTCAGCACTTCTTGATTGCTAGACCATAAATACGTAAGAAACTGCATAGTTCTATCGCCTGGCGCTAACACAACAATAGTTCTGATCTAATAGAAAAGTTAGATGCTAAATTCACGTTACAACTATTAACATCTCAGTAGGATAAGGTCACAAATACTTTTGAAACCGTATACTATACAGTTTATACAGCATTTGTTTGTTGTTGTTTGTTGACACTTAACATCGTGATGTCACAACTGTCACTAGTAATAACTACGCCATACAAGTACATGGCTACTCAGAAAATTTTCAAAAATTAATTATTACGTTATGGCAGTTAACGCTAAATTAATAATAGTTATAAATATTAGATTAAATAGCACTAAAATCTCCGTCTGGCTGCAATATGCGGTTATATCAAATATAAACGCTGTATAGTTCTATCACTAGGAAGCAACACAATAATAGTTCTAGCGACAAAACGAAAAAAATCACCTGATAAATTATGCTGCATTATATCAGACGAAAAGGCCAATTATCTGATATATGCTACATTTTATGAGCCAATTCGGCATAGCATGTGTAAGGGCTGTATAAGCGTTTGAGTCATTTTCAAAAAACATGTACATAGTTAAGGGCTTTAATTAAAACAAAACTTAATCGATTCCTTTGTGTAACGATAGTTACCCATATCTTTTGTATGAGTAACTTTAGTAACACAAAAGACGCGATCGTAATTTTGTTTTTATTAAGCATTTGACTATGTACATGTTTTTTGAAAATGACTCATATACGGCCTACTTGGGAAGGTGCTGAGGCCAGATAATTACGGCGAGTAAATTGATGTATAGGTACGAGCGCACTCGATAACGATGACAGATTTTATATTTTTTAAATTACTGCCTGTTGAGTTTATTTCGGCGTTTCTTCTCAACATTGGTCTCCTCTTGTGAAATGCCGGTAGACTCAGAGATGTATAAGTGCCCTTGCGGTCTTCTTTCAAAATAAAGTTAATTATTTAATTATTATTGACCGCAGAGGTGTTAAGGAAAGATTGATATTTGATTTGTTTCAATAATGCTTAATATGACTGTACATAGGGTAATTCTACATTTGTATTGAAAATCTGTTTTCTATGGAGGAAAAATCTATGGATTTCAGGAAAAATCTTAACGTAATGTAGGATTGTCATTTGTTTTGTATGAGCGCGCGGCGCCATGCCAGTCTGGCGCCATCTGTTGGTCATAATTTCCATTGTCCTCTCATCACGCCGAAACGGCTGGACAAATTTTAACCAATTATGGTACAGGGATAGCTGGATATCCAAGGATGGTTATAGGATAATTTTTACTCGACTAACGCTAAAGAAAAAAAATACGCGGACGAAATTGCAGGCGCCCGCTATAAAAATTATGATAATTTCACCGGCATATGGAAATCCGTTCAAATTTATAAAATGTGACTTATGAATATGACTGCCTATAGCCTAGCGGTACATCTCTTGAATAATTGGACTCTCGCCACGACGTGAGTTTTAATTCCTTCGTGCTGAGAGTTCCGACGGACCAACTAGCGACACCCTTCGGCCAATACTCTTCCTTTGTGAAAGGAAGAGTATTGGCCGAAGGGTGTCATGTCCCGGCGTTTCCGTGGACGGCTACCTGACACCTCGAACACGCGTAACACGTCGCTGTTGAAAAATGTGACCTAGTTTAGTTACTTATGTTTTTTATTATTTTGTATTTGATGTATTATGTATGTTAGTTTTAAGGTATGTATCTATGGGCCACAGTTGCCTGAGATAAATGTTTTAATATAACATAACACACAGGTTCGTGCCACTATGCTATTTAGTGTGGCGGTTATATTATTGACACCACACATGCAAACTCTTCACGATAACTATACCAATATCCAACCACGAATCAAGAAATTTGTTTTACGTTTAAGATTAATTTAATTTGTATTAATAGATAATTGACGACATACATTCACACGAATAAGTCGAACATGTTATTTTCTTTAATTTTCCGCCGCATGGTTCGAAGTTTTTCCTCCACATACTTTGAACAAGGAATTGAATCACAACCAACCGCAACTTATTTCGTTAAAGGCAAATCTTAAGAGTCGACGGAGATAATAATAAGAAGGTGACCGCCATGTGGGATGTTGATTCGACGATCATTGTCCCGATAGTCGTTTCGGCGAACGGTCTTATAGCGAAGAGTCTCGACAAACATCTTAAGAGACTCTCGCTAGATGGCTGGATCAAGGGTCAGATTCAGAAGGCGGTACTCCTGGACACGGCGCGCATTGTCAGGAGGTTCCTCTCTCTGCGGCCCTAACCACCGGTAGCCTGGGCCCTGCCCCGCTGCCGGCGGCACCCTAGGTTAGGTTTTTTTTAGAATGTGTTTATATTTGTAATGTGTTTTTTATATTTCACTTTTTATATAAATTTATTGTAAAAAAAACCTATCCTGAGAAACATGATTAAATAAGTGAATAATAAAAAAAAAATGCCTCTAATTTTTATATTGACTAAGATGGTCTTACTATCGACTGCGTAACTCCATCCCTAAGTATGATCAACATCGAAAGCAGCCGACAATTTTACTACTGGCTTACTAAAATATTGTATTCGATGACAGCTTAAATCAGCTACTCTTAATGAAATGTCAAAAACGATCTGTTAGTATGAAGCTTCTATGAACGCTTGTGAGAGTGCTTGTGAGCTTGTGACGTCATAAAAATCCGTAGTCAAACCACGTCTTCTTTTTAGTTTTTACCAAATTAAAGATAGAATAATGCCCAAAAGTTAGTGGCACATTATTTGCTTCCGTGTAGTTTTGAATGTGATTTTAGTGTTTTCAATGATACAATTTATTTTAACTATAGGCAAACCGTATTGTCACCTATTTCGGATGCTGACTGTACTAAAACTGATTACGTTTTATAAGATCTATTAAGCGATAATGATAACCTTTTTGTGCGAATGCATTCGAAATTAGTGGCGCCGCAGTTTCCGTATTTCCTACTTCTTAAGATGGCGGAGATTGCATTGTTTTCGTGGGATTTTTTGAACAAATAATGGAACTAATGGAAGCGTTATGTGTTTAACAGAACATTTTGTCAGTGTCATTGTTTCCGGAGTTATTACGTTGTTAACTGTTTTATATTGATGATTGATGAAAATATATCTAATTACGCTTTGGCTACGATAATTGTTTATCTGTTCTACTTCTAGAGATATTTTCATAGGTAGTTACAGTCAGATACGGCATCAGCAAAAATAGTTGACAATACGGTATTTGACCATAGCGAAAATTAATTATGTCATTGAAACCACTAAACATACATAAAACAATACACGATCCAAATAAAGTATCAGTAACTTTTGGTCATTTTACTATTTTAAATTGGACAAAAACTAAAAAGGAGACGTGTTTTGAGTCAAAACACGTCTCCTTCGTCAAGAATCAAAACTTTTGACTACTGATTTTTATGACGTCACAAGCCAGTATCTTCATAGAACTTCATACTAGCCAATCATTGACATTCCATAAAGAGTAGCTGATTTGAGCTGTCAACAAATACCGTGTATGCAATTTGACATAACCCGTAATGAAATTGACAGCTACTTTTGATGCTAACTGTACACAATAAAGGCACATTGAATGCATGATCAAAACATATTTATCTTACACATTGTTCTTTGACTAATTCTCAAAAGTATTCTTTCAAGGTTTGCCAGAGGACAATAAAGTGTAGGATCTTGGGAATCAAATTAGCAGATCGTAGACCAGAAATACCATCTTGCGCTCCAAAACCTAAGTAGCCAACACAGCCGCTAACCTTAAGTGGGACTGGGCGGGACACGTTTGCCGCATGTCGAACGAACTGTGGGCTAAAGGTCTTCGCACATTATAACAACTCAACGGCGACTCGATTCTATGCCAAATATTGAAATTTAAGCCCTATGTCAAAAATGATATTAGTAGTGGAACGACGAGTGGACGACGCGTCGTACATTTTTTGAAATTAAACCTAGTAAATATGACATAGGGCTTAAATTTCAATATTTGGCATAGAATCGAGTCGCCGTTGAGTTGTTTTAATGTGCGAAGACCTTAAGAATACCACTGACTGGATCCCACCTAATAGAGTACGGCGTCGCGGCAGACCACGACGGAGATGGCGGGATGACCTAGACAAGTTCCGAAAATAGTGGCCTTAAACAGAGACGACTGGAAGAAAGATAGGGATGTCTGCCTAGCAGTAGGACAGCACAGGCTAAAAAATAAAAATAATAAAATAAAGATTTGTTTAATAGATAGGGCTGGAAACAAAGCTTGTAGGTTTTGTCTGTTAAGCAGTTCTAATACTTATACATCAATACCTAGATAAACTAGACCATTAATAACAATAATAGAACTGAAACATTGGACCGTTTAGAAGCTATGTACGCGCTAAACTCAATTTGCAAAATAAAGCAAGCAATTTCGCTATAGAAGATCCGTTCAAAGCGAGCGTACCGAAAGGAACCCAAGTTCAAGGCGCCCGTGGTTCGTGCGCAGAATGAAGGCGCTTTGTGAAAAATGGAACGCCCGACGAAATCGAAAGTGGTGTGCGGCGCAGAGAGAAAGAATAGGCGGTTTTCATATTTTTAAACAGCGGGGCTAGCATATCTGGACGCGACTTCGCTTGTCACGCGACTTAGCGTCACCTGTCTTGCTCGCACATTATTGATAGGAAAGTGACAAATAGTATTTGTCGCGCGTCACAGTTATGCTACTTAGACATACTGAATCGCCTAAGCATGCGTTTCCACTAGTGCAAGCGCACGTAGCGAAAGCGAGGGATGTCTTTTTGTTAACCAATATAGAATCAGTTTCGCTGAGCGAAGATAAGTAAATGAAGTTATTCCATTGGTTAACAAACACACATCCCTCGCTACGCATACTTGCATATCTCTGGTGGAAACGCAGCCTAAGACTAGTGACCGTTAGGTTAGGACCAATCAAACGAATCCAAAGACGATGGGTTTAGCACGTGCAAAAACTACACTTCACTGTCTTTTTGAACGGCAAGCGGTGGGGCAATTCTCCGTGCCACTGGTGCCATAGCAAAAAGTGTGCTCCAAAATGAACAGAAATCGAAAAACAATTGCAGGGGTTTGAATTACAAAGTATCACTGAAATTTGGTCGTCATTAGGAGATGTTGGCGTCAGTTGCACAATTTTCCGATGTCGTTACTGTGGCGGTCAAGCTCAAGTAGTCCTTTCAACCACGTTCAGCTCCATTATTGGACCCCGGATACTATCTAAGATCGTACAAAATTCTAAGAAGCCCAAACTCGATGCGCTTGTGTTAAGTACATTATTGAGGAGTTCCTATGGCCACCTTCCGTCTCCAGCATCAGACCAGCAAGATGGAAGTATTCAATAGCACGTTCACCAAACTAACATAAGTGTGCAAAATGTCTATTAAACTCCGGCAAAGAATATATATACTAACGTAAAAAGAAACGACACTGACACTTGTGTGCAGTAACAGAACTCGCGGCTATGTGTGCGTGTCATGGGGCGAGCGGGGGCGAGCGCGGGACGCGCGAGGTGGGGAAAGTCGAGCCCGGCTCGGCGACTCAAAGGGCCGCCGCCGTCTCTGCTCGAATCAATTCATTGTTCGCTCGCGCCGCGTCGTATTCGTTTTCATACTTTTCGATGTACCGCCGCGCAAACAAAACTATTATGGCTGCTAGAGGTTCATATTGCTTGAAAATACATTCAAGGAAAGGAATACCTATTTTATTAAAAATAAAGACGATCTGTCTCAAACATTGGGAAACAGTTTGTTGGCCGAGATGCAGCATATAACTTTTGATATGCCTTGTGAATGCTTCCCATTAGATTTTTTGAAAAAACTGTTCGTACGATTTCGGATCTTCGCCGTAATTAAAGAGAATAATAAAATGTTTAAAGTAAGTCGCAAAAACAGAAAATATATAAAGGTAAGCAATTTATAATATAACATATGTCAACACTATTATACTAAATATATTTTAAACCTTAAATAAATAAACATCTTTCATTAAGTACCTAATAATTATTATTTCATTGTGCCGCGGTAGCTAAACCGCCAACCCTACGCGTAGACGCTGCATTACAAGGTCACCGCCGCACGATTTACACCGATAGGCCCTTGTCGCCCCTGTGACTCCGGGAAGCAGGTCAAATATAACTTACAACTTAAAAGGTTTGATTAGAGGCAGAGGGATATACTGACTGAAAGCTAGTAAAAAACTGAAGCTAGTGTTGAATTTATAATATAGCCTTTTGTCTGTTACGTCAAGTTGTACAATCGGAGCCGAGATGCAACTGCTTGCCAATTATAAGTTTTATAACTTTATTGATGCTAAAGCATCCATCACTTTCCTACATCATAAAAGGGTTTAATGACGGAACGCTTTCCTATTTAATTGTGGCGGTAATCACGACAATCATAGGTCCGTTGGTATCAGAAAATGTTTAACTGTCAACCCGCTACCTCTTGTCCCTTATATCTAAGTAGATTAGTAGACCTATCGCCGGTAAGTGACTTGCAATAACCCGAGCCGATCACAAACTACACCTTTGTCCGTTACGACAAGTTGTACAATCGGACCCGAGATGCAACTGGTTGCCAAATTAGTCTAGTTTTATAACTTTGTTGGTGATTAAGCAATGTTTAAGTAGAGCGTAGTTAGTAACGTACCGAGGTGTAAACAGTTTTATTGATGTAATAAGATATTTTAATGCTTACTTTAGAGCTATTTAGTTTATTGCATTATTGCGTTCAATAATTATAGTTTTGAAGCTTAATTGCAGAAGCAGAAGACATAGCGCTGTGCACGATGTTTATACTTCTCAGAATTTGTAATTATGAGTATTTTTCTGATCCTCAGATAAAAGTCACCTTTCATGTAATCATATATCATAACAAATTGAAAAAGTAGTTGTAATGTACTGGCTCCTGAAGCGATATAAATATGTAGCACTATAACAACACAACTATCCTTGGTTGGCTCAGCAACGCACCATCAACACCAGTGCTCCGCCCGGCGGCCGTATCACGACTGCCGCCCCCTCTACCGGTGCAGTGACGTATGCGCTTGAGACAGGACATCGATATAATCAATATACTACATCCCTTCCTTATTTTTATTTTTATTTATTTTTCATCATATCAACCGAAATCACATGTATCCATTTAATCATATCGATCATCAACACTTAATTACATTTTCCTGTTGATTGGAGCGGATTATAAAATCAGACTGTTAATCATCACTTTCTACAATCAATTTAAAGACATTCATTTTAAATGCCACTTTTGTCAATTTAAAAATGATGTCAAACTATTACAGTTTTATCCAGGCATTCATTTGAAGTGCCAAACTATTGTCAATTCAATTAAGGTTGTCAATCAATTCCAATTCACTGGAGGCTTTGAGACCTCGAGTATCCCAATTGCATGGGAGTCAAGAACACGTCATATTCCCATGTTACCGGCCCTCTGATACTTCAGATATTCCAATTTAATGGAAGTCTTAAAACAACAGCTTTTTCCAATTGAATGAAAGCTTTAAAGCACAGTATATTTCAATTTAAACGACGCGTCAAAGCCATCGATATTCAAGTTTTAATGGAAGTCTCAAAAGCAAATACTCCAGTTTATGAACGCTTTGAGTTATTTAATATAAATTTAAAGGAAGGTTTAATACATATGGTATTTCAAATTGACCTTCCAGCACGAACGCGGCACTTTACATACCGCTTATAATATATCTATGGTCTATCAAATTGACCTTCCATGCAAATGTATTTGTTTAGCCGTTAAGCCTTACTATCTTTCTTACGAATAGTTTGGTTCCCGCGGTCTACTAAATAGACGTTTCATAATGCCTTTCGCTTACTTTAACAATCCGCTTAGCCTATCATATTGGCAATCCAGCGTGGTCTATCAAATTGACCTCATAACGCCTTAGCCTGTCATATTGGCAATTCAGCGTGGTCTATCAATCTATTCCCTCGAGGTGAGACGAAATTATGTGCTGACTAGTGCTTGTAAAATCTTGCGAGGGTGTTCTGACTGTCCAGAGCTGGTCAGTCAGGTTATCCGATTGTTCGTCCCTTATAAATCGAGGTTCAATTTTCGTCCACGCTGCCGGCTACTGTTGGCTGCTCCTGAGGCGCGAACCATAGCGCGAAAAACTCTCCTCTAGTTCGAGCCTTACGTGAAGTTAATGCGCTTCTCGCATCAGCATCGGATTTGGACGTTTTTTGGAAGTAGCTGGATAATTGTGTGTCATGAATGTTTAAGGTACTGTAAGGCGATGGATGGATGTAATTTTTCAGTAATTGAATCTACCTCATATGTAGCATGTTATGATAAATTATTCTTGTAATTCACAGTGCATTAGTACTAACTGTAAAGCTGTGTAATTATTTGAAATAAATAAATAAATCAAATTGACCCCTGACATAAAGCTATTAGTTTCCAGTAACAATACAGTCAAAACTTATCATATTGACTAATGACTTTGCACTTAGGAGTCTTCCATATCACTTTTAAACCCGTTTGGCCTATCAAATACTATACCTATATTATACTATACCTTACAAGACGTATCTGCTGTTATTTAATTAATGATTTTGTTATACCCAATTGACTACATGTGACATATGCACCTATACGTGTCATATGTACCTATTAATGCACAACCCTTAAGCTGGATGTTCATACTGTTTATCAACTATACAAGATACTCTAGATAATTATTCCAAAAAAAATATACATTTTCAACATAAAGACAAATTAAGCTTATCACACTATAATATTTTACCCGTCAATATATTTGAAAATTCAGAACGATCAAGCCCACTTCATAGGAAAGTATTAAGTAGCGTATTTAATCACGCACGCACAAATGAACAGTCGTGTAAATTAAATAGACGCCTAGGCAGTCCAATCGTTTACCCAATTTGTTCATAATTATTATATTGTGATCCGTCATCCACTGCGCCACTGCGCAGTCGAAGATTAGTAACACGACCCATTCGAGAATAACGCTAAACTGCTAAATATTCATATTCCTCGAGTGCTACTAATAAATATTCAAAATAATACATTTTGCCCGTTTTCTTATTTATGTAAGCAACTTTTCACCCAGTGGTGCATTGTGGGTAGGCCTCAGCCTCATGTCGTGGGTAGGCCTCAGCACGAACCCCGTGACTAATATACACTACCCAAAATAAAATTATCTTACATTTAGCAACCGAAAACTTGTATTTTAATAGTTTTTTATTTTTACGTAACTATTGTTAGGCATTTTTCCGTGATCTGATCAATGATGTGTTCATATTCATCTTTATAATTGCATTTATCGGCTTGTCGCAGCCGTACAAGGAATTACTCGAACTTTTCATCCTGTTCCTGTTTCATCAACGGAATACGTGGCGTTCATATACCGTACTTTGTTTGCAGGAGCAAAGTAATCATCGAATTTTGCTAAGGCTATCGCAAATACCTCTATGCCGACACCTGGCTCCGCGTCCGCTCCAGGGATATTGTAATATATTTCTTAGAGCTCAATTCCTCCGAAATGCAAGAAGCTTGCTCTCTTCTTTTGGCTATCTGTGATAGCTGACACATCCAAATATACATGGAGTGCTCGTTTCGAACGCTCCCATCTCAGACCGATCGAAGAGGTCTCGCCTTCGCAATGGATTTTTTCCAAAGTTATGGCTGCCATGGGTACTTTTGGGGCGTCCCGGAACCAATCAATCAAATGATTCAAGCGGAGCATTCATCTAACCGCTTGCTAAACAATTTAATGTTCGTACTGGCACAGATTAATATAATAGTTCTTCGAACAGATACCCATGTCTGAATAAAAAGGCAAATACCTACTGCTTTTCATGCCTACTCAATTTAACAATGGAGCGACCTTGAACGCGCGGGTCGTTGGCCGCACGTGCCGGCAAAACGAGGCTAGGGTTGACACCGCTTAGATACGATTTTATAAAAAGTCAAGATAAATGAAAATACGATCGATTTATTTAAATTTATTAGTCAAATTTAATTATCATTAGGTACCTACTAGAAATAGGTATTCACATGCACTGCGGCACACCATCAAAATCGTTTTAATTTCCGAGTAGGTATATCGGAATCTTACCTACCTATTCTATATGAACATACCAGAAACCTGAAACAAAAACAACTCTCTGTGTAGGTACCTAAGTAACCTAAATATATCCCGATGACAGTAGGTACTTACTAAATAAAGTTTGGTAGGTGCCTATATATAATGTGTTACATATTGTATAATACTAGCATTACAAGCTTCGAAACAGTCACTAGGTACAAGTTGTTTTATAATAATCTGATCACGCGTTTCATCTTTGCGAATGCATTCCTTGCAAAAGGTCTTAAGTGTCAAGAACAACGCCGACGTTTACGCCCTTTTTAGGCCGTGCAATGCACTCTCCCGCCACACTAAACTGATTTGGTAAATCTTAGTGAGTAAATTATTGTCACTTGTTGATATAAGTAGTGGATGTTTTCTATGAATTTAAGTATATTAAATAGGTAGGTTTATTTATTCAACATTACATGTATCTATTATAACAGTGTATGCAATGCGTTTCTAGGTAGGTGCTTATTAATTTTTTAGTAACATTTCATCGTTTGTCGGCAAAGAAAAAAAGGATAAATGTCTGTTGCTTTTATGTTTTTACACCCCGCAACACTGCAGCACGTTGGCCTCATTCGCGACGAAGCCATTTTTTTGGTGATTTTATAGCGCGACCGCGGCGTCCGGCCGTGAGCGCGTGTGGCAACCGACTGGCTGAGCGTGTCGGCCACGACAGGCGACGTGTAGGTATCGTTCTGGGTTCCCACGGTACAGATGGGGGGCACTGGTACTGGCCCTTTAGCCATTAGTCGTTTTAACTTAACTACTGCTATACCATGACCTTGGTCAATGTTAGAAGTGTTAAAACAATATGTCAATTAAATGACACAACATTTTTGATTTCAGTTGCTAGGTGTACACGACCATGTTGTCTTATTCATCAATTGAATGATCAGTATACCATAATGACTAGTAAACATTTTATTCTTGCCAATTAAATTACCAGGTACAATATACTCTGCTTACAAGTTTATTTACAACACCAATCATACAGTTTAACCACTCATCAACACATATACCTACACGGATATTTCATCATACATATTACGTTCCCGTAAATAACTAAGTGAAATAAACATTAAACACTTCAATGTTTACTTTCATACATATTGACCCCACAGCGCAAGGTATTATAACAATGTAGTTAGTTAAGTTACCTATTTATCAACCCCGTAAACAATTTATACTACACCCGATCTAATCTGCCTCAAATTCCGTTAGAAGCAACCGAAGTCTATTTATAATTAATGATAATGTTTCTGACAACTGAACTGTTTACTAAAGCTAGTTTACTTGAGTAATTTTGCTATCGCAAACTTTCAAATATATCTACCTACAAGCCGTTATTATAAATGACTATAAACTTGCACATCTAAGTCAGATCGTTATTTCATAACTAATATAACATTTTATCACACTTTATTATTATTATTATTTATTATATGTTTTCCAATTGTTTTAAACTGTACAATTGCATTAATTTTACGTTGTAGGCGCGAGTAGATAGGTACTTAGATACGTTGCGCTTATTAAGCAATACCTCCTTATTGTGCCTAGGTAGGTACATAATTTTTATGGTTTTACACATCTTTCATTATATACGAGTCGCGGTATCGACGCATTTCCGGTAAAAATATTAGACATTAATACCGTTAGTAAATATCGGACAAAAATAATAGGTATCTATAAGTAAGTAAAACTGCATGATTCGCCAGGAGTTATTTGCAAATGTGCAATAACCGTTATTTTTTAAACGAATGACCCATTACAAACTAAAACTTGTTTACGAGTCGATCCCTGTACTGGGATAGTT
Organism: Apotomis turbidana; assembly: GCA_905147355.2. NCBI lineage: Eukaryota > Metazoa > Arthropoda > Insecta > Lepidoptera > Tortricidae > Apotomis > Apotomis turbidana. The sequence continues at coordinate 37,892,703 of LR990281.1, forward strand.
GAGCAGTGCGACGCTACCCAGATGGCTTTTGTTCCACAGTTATTAGTGAAACTATAACTTGGATAAATTAACTTCAATGACAATGTATCATATCACTATCGAGCTTGCCCTGTATTTATTATTCATTTACTGTGCAAGTACACGTTAGACTGCTTTCGTCGTGTTCCCGCCTATTCTTTTTTTTGAAGGCGTAATTAGATTTCTACTCACTTTTGTCCTCGTCTTTTGTCTCTTTTCCAATTCTAGAATCACTCTATGGTGGTTTGGGTTTTAACCAAACATATTAGTGACCGACCATTATTTTATGTACTTCTGTTTTACGTAGGGTAAGATGGTCGACAGTGGGTTGCTGGTGCACAGTAGGTAACGCACACAACTACAAAACGCACAGTATTTTTATTACTTGACTACGCGCAAAAGATACCTCTGGCGAACACGTCACTACTAGCTCAGTGCCCGTGCGATTGCGCAAGAGGAACATTGTGTCCACGCGTGTGAGAATCTCAGCTCCGCGGGTCTAACATTTACGTAAGTTGGAATTTAAAGTGTTTTTCCAAAATGAGTGCGAGTGTAATTGTGGTTATTAGTTTTATTGTTAAAGGGGTTCATAAGGTATTTTGAGGTGTAAGTATATTTTCGCTGAAACTATCTATTCCTTTTTTTTTGAATTTTTTATTGTTTTTTGGTGTGTGGGTTGACACTGGGTCAAGTGGGTCATGGACACAATGGGTCATCTGACCCACTGTGTACTTAATGTTTCAATTCAATAAAACTTTCGTTTTTTTTTACAGAATGCTGAGATAAAAGGCTACATGCAGAAAGGTAGGCAGTGTATCTGCTGAACAAATGGAAGAAGCCCTGATTAGTATTAAAAAATTGGGCAAGTGCGAGTCCGACTCGCGCATGAAGGGTTCCGTACCATAATCTATAACAAGTTTGTTGTATGGGAGCCTCCCTTAAATATTTATTTTATTTTATTTTTAGTATTTGTTGTTATAGCGGCAATAGAAATACATCATCTGTGAAAATTTCAACCGTCTAGCTATCACCGTTCTTGAGATACAGCCTGGTGACAGACGGACGGACGGACGGATGGACGGACAGCGAAGTCTCAGTAATGGGGTCCCGTTTTTACCTTTTGGGTACGGAACCCTAAAAACGGGACGAGTATTCGGCAAGCTTCAGCAAATAGTGAAATACCTTCATTTATGTTCTATTTTTTTATTTAGTTTTATTAGAGCTACTGAATTAGCTAGTTCGACACTATTTTTGTATGGCTTTTACCGATCTTGCATACGGTTGGAACCTGTAATTTCTGGATTATTTATCTCGTTGGTGGAAGTTAGTTAGATTTTTATATTTTTTGATTTTCTATTCTATTTAAAATTGGTAGTTTGACGAAGTTTGTAAGAGAATGAGTGTTAATTTTGTTTAAGTTCCTACTGCTGATCTCGTTTGTCCGTAATAAGAAATTTCGTAAATTTGAACTCTTAAAAGATTTGTGATTAGTATTCTAGTATTGCTAGATTTTATATGACTGTTATTATATGATTGTTACTAGTTTTTTATGACCGTAACATATAAAGGCGGTTGTTTAACCTACTGATGAAAGTTTTGTTAATTAGTAACGAAACGTGACTGATTCCTTTAATATAAAAAAATAAAAGATGCTCGTATTTTATTGGTTTTACCATTATCATGCTTATTAAATGTTCCTTGGTCCACTGTGAACTACTGGTATACCCATTGTTCACCCCCCCTAGTGCACAGTGGGTCAAATCCCATTTTTTAAAAAAAGCTTGTTCATGTCCAGATGGTTAGAAATCTAGGATTGTAAGCATAATATAACCAATCTTGAATAAATTGTTTAAGCAACAGTGTAAAAATATTTTGTATAACACAATTATTTCTGCAGATAGGGCCATTGAAAAATGGAGTGATCCAGTGTTGACCAACTTACCCTAAGTTTATTACCGGGTAGGTACCCGCTTCTAAATTAGCACCACTCAATTTAATGTCCGGATTTGTATCCGCTTCTGTTCGAGCCCCGACAATTTAATGATGGGTTCTACATAAACGCCATATCAATTTAATGTTCGGATATTTTTATCCGCTTCTATTTGGTGCTGTCAATTAAATGACCTTTCGTACAGTGTCAATTTAATAACTCGATTGTACGATGCCAATTTAATGACCCTGTCAATTGACAGCAATTTACTTAAAATAGGGCTTCTAACCCCGAATGTCTAAAATGACAGTCCCGTTAACAGGAATAGGCCCCAGCCCCAATCGAGCAGATACCTAGTTGCAAATTCTAAGTAGTAATCATAATCTTTCAATCACACAATTGGATTATATCACTAACTAATCTAGATGAGCTCGGAACCCGAAAAAAACACTTTAAACATGTCGGTAACTACCTATTAATTTACGTTTAGGCATAACCACGCATTAAACATTAACCTACGGCACAGGTTATATTATAGGTATACGTTAACGTCCTTATAGCAATTATTGAACTAATAACGACGACAGTGTTATAAAAAACAATGACACATTAGTAGGTTCGGCATCTGGGCTCAGTTTTCTAAAGTTGTACGCTATACATATACCTACACTTCGAAGATATCCGGTAGACATTCATTGTAAAACTCGTCCCGTACACATTATGCCTAATTATCGCTTCAAAGGCTGTCCAGATAAATATAAGATATCGGTAAAGAAACAACGATAAATTAACCGTAATTCCATTATAAACCTTATTATAAGATCATACGAACTATGCGCTTAGTTACTTCAATGATGCTTGAAGGTGTCTCATGTTTAAGTACTAACAAAATTTAATACCACTAATTTAGTAACTTGGTAAATATCTCCTTTTGAATGATAAGCAAGTTATGTATACATAGAATTCGATACATATTAAAAGGACACGGCATAGGCATAACCTATATTTAATTTCATATTTAAGTTCACCTATTAGTTGTTGACGATTAGATAAAATACCATTACACAATGGAGAAAACACCATTAAAATCTTATTTTGGTAATTACCTACATTTGTTAATATTCTCGTATTATGTGCATTTATTGTTTACTGTCCGAAACAAAGGAGCGTTTCGTTTTATTTGTTTTGCACGCAAGTGATATTTCACATTAGCAGTATTAACATAAGGGAAATATGCGTAGCGTATATTTAACGAAACTTTTACTTTCCAATTGCCTATCCCTCCCTTACGTTTTTTTTCTTTTAGTCCTCGTCGCCACATGTAATGTACTGGCTCCTGAAGCGATATAAATATGTAGCACTATAACAACACAACTATCCTTGGTTGGCTCAGCAACGCACCATCAACACCAGTGCTCCGCCCGGCGGCCGTATCACGACTGCCGCCCCCTCTACCGGTGCAGTGACGTATGCGCTTGAGACAGGACATCGATATAATCAATATACTACAGTAGTAATTAGAAATAGTCCTTCTAATGAATTCAGTACTAGCAGTAGTAAGTACGTATATGAAGTCTGTGCGTGTGTTACTTTCAACGAATGCTATGTGAGGACGCGCTTGATTAAAACTGGAAAGACGGGTGCTATGCGGAAGAAGCTTTTTACTCTTTCATGAAGGCTGATATCGTAAGTTCTTAGGTACCTAGATAAAGTAAAATATTTAAACACCAAGGGATATTAATTTCAAGTTTTAAAAGGAATAATTCACCTCTTACGATACATTGCGACGATTGCCAGAAATAAGTGCTATTAGATAGGTCAGTCTTATTGCTCAAAATACTGTGAAATTATTAGGTAGGCCACGTAGATAGAGGTTGTGGGATGACGAAGGGGTATCCAAAATGGACTAACTTTGCAGGCCTCTAAAACCGCAAAAATATACCAAATATTCAAGTTGTCTTGTATAAAAGCTTGTATAAAAAGTAATCGCATCTTCTCTGGTGACAATACTCGGGAATATGAACATATTGATTGCGTATTCTTATGCGATATATATGAGCGTCATGTTATGGATGCAGCAGCGACATGAACAAGGGAAAGTGCCGATTAGAAGGTCAGGGTGCCAAACAACTTAATATTAGGACAAAGGTGAGCCGACGGCAGAGGGCCTGCACTTTGCCCCATAGCGCGTTATGACATTCCTGCCACAAGATATATATTCTTTGCCACAAGTTCCATTCTCTAAGTTTGAAAGAGTACGTTATATATGCAGAAATAGAGACAAGCTTAAACAAACGGGCATGGTTTGACTGTGCAACTTTTGTATATACCTACATATCTATTTCATTAGGTAAATACAAAAAGCCCAAACATGGTATTGTTTTGATGATGTTTTTCAGTTCATTTTTCAAATGTAAAAAAAAATGGAATCAGCTCATGAAGCCATTCATGTGATAGGATTCAGAACAACAAATATGTCAAACTCTCATACAAAACATTTATGGCATCATAATTCATCCCTGCACTTAAAATAAAGACGGCTCTCCTTATTAAAATGTTCTTTAGATTCAGAAGGTTCATTCCACCAAAGGAGAACTCCCGGTCATCAAATGCCGTGTACACTTTTATTTCGTGAACGCCGTCCACTATATTCATAGATCAGTGTTTACTTTAGACTGTCAAGGTAAGTATATGGTGCAGGGTTATAGGGTGCGGTCATGTCAGAAGGGTGCATGCCGAAAGTTCGCTGAACGCCATGGAAGGATAACGAACCACCATTTATATTTTATAAATTATTTTGAAACAAACAGAATCTCTTTCACAGTATATGACTCTAGAAGTCTAGAGCATATGGCAACCGATGCAAACGACCAGAGAAATTTTATTTTGGCAGTCTTTGACGAACTTGGACTCTTTCTTAAACTTCAACTCGAAATCACATAGTACGAAATATAACGTTGTTTCATGTTGGCAACTCGATGCCGCGAAGTGGAACGTAATGCAATACTGCAATTTTGATGTCACCGCGACAATTTGCAACATACAACCCGTACATTTTTCAACATTTTTTCACGCATGGGCTGTTGGTTTGTAATTTGTATCATACGTAATCTAATAATAATACCTACTACCCTATTTACAACCTTATTTTTAGCGAATTCATCTCTATCCAATTTTTTTTTCTCCCGGAAATCGGATTGAGCTAAGATAAGAGGCACGGCATAATATGCATGTTAAACATCTGGCTCATTACAGGATTCTGTTTCACTTGAAAAAAAAAAAATAACACAGCTATAGTGACACGGATTCTATTTTTAACTACGTTGAAAATTACCTGTAATTTTGTGCCAGTGAAATGCAAGTCAGGCTCCCATAACTTTAAGAGTATACCACTAAAAGGCAATATGATGGATTAACCTTAGTCGTATTTTTAGTTTACATGTAAAATAAGAAACATTTATGAACCGTACACTGTTATATTATAACACATTCCGCGCGAAACGCGATTAACCTATTATTAATACTAAATTGATTATTGTCTCGCTTTACAAGAACAATCAGCCAAAAAACTATATTTTGTGGCAACACTATAGCCTATTCGAAGTTTCCGACGCGCGATGCACGCGGCGCAATTTTCTTGTCACTATAGCGATTGGCAATGTTCGTCGGTTCAACAACCAAGGAGGTTTTGCAACGAGCACACGCTACGTTTAGCGCTGTTATCAAGCGCGTTACATAACGTCTTTTGGATTTTCGTGTCAGGGCCAGACTGTAAGTGCTAATGTTGGATTGTTACAAACAATGGTTAAAGATGTAAATGTGTAAAAACCATGAAGGTGTTCTCAATCAAGCCCAGTGACTGCAGGAATATGGTCTGCGAAGACTGTGGGATCGCGCGGAGGGGAGGAATATGTTTACATTTGATCCTTGCGAACAGCTAAGAAACAGAAGTGGTCCCTGACAAGAAAACCACTGATCTAACCCTAATGATAAATAACGGCAAGTCAATGATGATACACTAAATAGTAATCAAAGAAGAAAGTAAAGATTCAAATTATACACTTAGAAGGGAGTTTACTGAAAGCTGTTGAAGTGGGTATATAGTTCGTAACATCCAAAGCGTATTTTAATCACCATAAAATGTTTCTTTACACTGTAACTGACTCTAAATTGTTTACCCTTACCCATAATATAGTGATAGTAAATACATTATATTCAATTAGCAAAACATTTCGTATCTTCTTTACCGTATGTTTGCTAAGTTTACTATCACGACTAGCAAGTTTTGCCTTCCTACGTAGGTACATAATACCTAAAAGGTTAGTTGCCCGCTTCCTAGACATTTCCAAAGGCAACGTAACCATTCGTGCCTGTAAGTAGGCTGGTTCGGTAATCGATATGTCTGCTTAACCGACTTAACCGTAAATATAGCAGCGCCATTATTAAATTTAATTGATTTCAGCTGGTTATAATTGCGAAACCAGTTCTGATTAATTTTATGGACGTTATTGTATTGGAAGTAGACTATCAATATGTCGTGTGCCGTGCCGTGAGCCAACGAGACGAGAAAACCAGGCAGACATTTTCATGCTTTTGTAGGTATGAGACAGGGGACTGTAGTGTGTAGCGTACCGTACGCACACATACTCACCTCTCTTCCCATATTTAATAAAGAATATTTGTTTAGATTTATGTCAGTATTAAATAATATATTCAACTAACCTGTTGTCTTACTAAGCTCGATGCTTACGGAATGTACGGCGGTGATACAATAAGGCAGACATTTTCATGCTTCTGTGGGTGTGAGACAGGGGACAGTGGTGCTTACCAAACGAGCACATACTCATTTCTTCCCATATTTAATCATGTATATTTATATTTAAGGCAGTATTAAATTATTCAAATAAGCTGTTGTCTTACTAAGCTCCATCCGTAAGGGACGTACAGCGACGAAAAAGGCAGATATTTTCATGCTTCTTTGTGTGTGGAACAAGGGACTGTGATGTGTAGCGTACAAAACGCACACATACTCATCTCTTTTCCTATATTGGGTATATTGGGTGTGGGTCAGGGGATGCACAGCGATAAAGAAAGTCTCAAAGGTTGTGCATGTTTATCGCTACACAACAGGTGCAGGTGCTGGAAAAATGTATTAACATCGTATTTTGTCGAAAAGTTACTTTAGAATGCATCTCTATTAACTGCGGTGAAATGTTGAGATAGAATATAAAAACGAGCTTTATGCACTAGATCTGAACATCTGCACAACAGCGTCACGCGACTATGCGTTATAACGATGCGTTATAATTTGAGGAATATGTTAAAGCGCACTATAAATGCTTTATCTTGTATAAATGTAATGTTAAGATAAACTGTCCCTATTTATTTTTCGCACACAACTCAAACAAGCGATCAATAAATATTGGCGATCACGCCTCACTGTTTACTTCGCAAACAATACTACACAAATACGGCGTGTTCGTTGGCATAACGGGCACAGGAGAGCGTGATAATCGCACTAATGTCATATATATATATCTAGTTGTAAAACTTGTAACAATCTTAGAACTCCATCTACCAAAAGTTTAGTTTGAAAAGCTGCTGTTTTAATAAATGTTATTTAATTACTTATATGTAGCACGGTAAATGGTAATACTTTAGAGAGCTATGGATCCATATACAATTCATACTCATACTCAATAGTGAATTTAATTCGCAATTTTATTTTTATAGTTAAGGACAAAATCAGAGGATTATACAAAGACCGGATTTGTGTAGGAATTGATTTTTTCGTCATCATAAAATATGTAAATATTTGTGACTTTTTCCATGTTTCCTGGAGTAAATTAGGTTATATATTAATCGAATATCCTGCAGTTACTAGAAAATTGACTAGAAAATGCATGAAATGCCAGTTAATAAAGTTAAATACAGCCAATACAGTTTGTAATATTCTAAAAATTTAGATACATTTATAATTTTAGTGATTTAATGCACGGGAATGTTAACCACAATAACCATAAAGGCAGTTTGGAATGAAATAGATGAATGAGTACGAGTATGAATTGTATTTTAATGTTAATATCGGCCCCATAGCTCTCTACCGTGATATCGCAAGTCCGACGCCTACTTAGGTATGTGTTACTGTTATTTTGATATCATATTTTTCGTGTACCCAAAAGAAACGAGAAAAATGATACTAGATTTAGGATAACAGCTTTATTCGTCTGGGAGTGACTGGCAATGAGATCTTTGTAGCACATAAGATTTCCGAATGGCTTCGATATATTTTGATTAAACAATTTTCTGAGCTTTGATGAGCTGTATATGTAAATTATCACTTATGAATAAGCATAAGCAACTAACTGTAGCACAGCAAATAGCTTGTCCAACGCCTAGGTCAAACCAGTCCTAAGACGTAGGGCCAGGAGCGCTGCTAGCTATTGCTCTAACTTCAGTTCCCTGCTTAGTGCTTGCGCAACGTTTTATGAAACGCTTCATGTTATTCTGTTATTAACCATATTCGAGGGGTTTTCCAATATTTCCACGTTGCGCAACGAGCGTGCTCCAACACCAATGTGTGCCGTACTAATCAGCGTGTACTGTTTTAAGTTCTGGTACGGAACTGTTTGTCTGTTTACGGAAATAAATGGGAAAGCGTTTGCTAGTTTTTTCATCTAATCAAATGGCAATAACATCTTGATTCGTTTAAGTCTGAATAACGAAAAGTGACGTAGTGACATTGAAAGTCAGATTAGCGAAGAGATTAAGGAAGATGGTGAATTTTAGAAATATTGAATACTAGCTTTTGCCCGCGACTACGTCCGCGTGAAACTTGGAAGTATGGAAGCCACCTTGTACAACACGATATATATCCACCTAATCACCTTAATTAATAAAAGGGATTATTAAAATCGCCTAAGCTAATGTAAGAGCAATTGTGCTTTTGGTCTAATAATTACATTTCCTACAGGGTCATCAATGTCATCACTTTTCAATCTTTTTAGGGATAATTTCCAGGATGAAAACTATCCTATGTCCTTCCTCGGATCTTAAAATATCTCCATGCCAAATTTCATCAAAATCGATTTAGCGGTTTAAGAGTGAAGAGGTAACAGACAGACACACACTTTCGCATTTATAATATTAATATGGATTAAAAGGAAATAAAAATATTTCAGGTACGGAATCCTGTTTTTGTTGCAGTTTGACATCATCGTTTTTCATCGTTTAATGATCACTCTATGGATTGAAAAATTAGCGCTTTGACTGACTCGCAATTTCGTTACATTAATTGCGAACATTGGATTACAAAAAGTGACCGCCAATTATTAATTACGCTGCCGCCGTCTTTATTACAGAAAGGACATTTTGGTGTCAAATGGAAAAAACTTACCAATTTTAGCGCTGCTGAAGACAATCAACGCATGGGTATCGTCCACCCACTTGATTTCGAACCCGGTGTCCTTGTATTCACTGAACACTGAGAACAGATCGTTCGTCTTAAACTCACTAGGAAAGTCATACACTTCCACCACATGTCCGAAGGTCTCATCATATGGACCATTGAACAACGCCTGACCCTTGGTCTGGTATTGGTCATAACTGTTCTTCGCTTTGCTAATGTGCACCTTCCCGACTGTAGACGTCAGCTCCTCTAGCAGCGAGGGGTCAAGGCATTCCCCGCTGTCGTCGAACACTGCGTCCCAATCGTTTTCTTCGCGTTTCAGAGACACCTTAGCTTCCAATTGAGGCTTTAGTTTCTTCGGTTCAGGCTCCTTTTTCTCTTCCTCTATTATCGGTTCGCTTGTACGTCTTTCTTTCTCGCCATCTGGCTCTACGGGATCGGATATAACCAGAACGTCCGAATCGAAGCTCTGTTTGATGATCCTCTTGTTGCTTCTGTTTATTTCTTGAGAGGCTCTCTTCAACTCTTTTTGTTCGACATCCTCGTCCTTATCGTATAAATATCCACTGTCTATAATATTGCTCTGGTTCGTTTCAGGTACGGCCATGTTTACATCGGACTCATTAGTCCTCCAGTCGTTGTCGTCGGTCGGATACACTCTGACAAAATCGTTATTTAAATAATAGTCGGGCGCGTAGAGCCCGAGCTGCCCGTTGGCAAAATAATCTCCTATATAAAAACTACTATCGTCTATCTCGTTAAAACTATTATCACTGTACGATATTGCACTATCACTATTTGGCACTTGGCAGACTGAAGGCACGGAGTCGGTCGCGGCGCGGTCTATGCTGGGTGCCGTGGATCTGGAGTTGCGGAGGTGCGGGGGCGTGTACACGTTGCAGTAGGTCTTGTCGATGGAGCGGCGCGGGGTGGAGGGCTGCGACTTGTCCCTGGGTGGCGGCGACTTGTCCCTGGGTGGCGGCGACTTGTCCCTGGGTGGCGGGGACTTGTCCCTGGGTGGCGGGGACTTGTCCCTGGGTGGCGGCGACTTGTCCCTGGGTGGCGGGGACTTGTCCCTGGGTGGCGGGGACTTGGACGCCTTGAGCGCGGGCGGCGCGCCCGCGGCCCGCTTGTCCGGCTTGTCCTCGGAGCCGCTGTCGGCGTTGCGCAGCGCGCGGGGCACGTACACCGCGCGGTCGGGGCGACGGGGCTTCGTGGATCTGTTGATGAAAATCATCTCTGTATAAAGTTTCTGATAATCAACTCATTTAAAAAAAATATCCTTGTTAATCGTAGTTTAAATATTCCGCTTAATTCGCAAATCTACACCACTATATGCATTAATAACATCTTCATCATTGGGCAGCGTCTAATAAAGTGCAGCATTTACGAAGATGACTGGATGCTTGGATAGCCCGATACGACATTAATAACAATCTCAAATTACTCAAACATCATATCACCTACACACCGCCTTTAAATAAACAACCCAAAAAAAGGCAATACTTCAGTCGTCTCCAATCACAATAACATCGTAAACAAACTCCCCATCAACACTATTACGGCGTCACGTCCTCACGAGTTACCACTCGGAGAAACGCTCACGTAACGCAACGCAAGGAGGGCAAGGTCGGAATATTTCGACTGCGGCACACTTTTCGCTTGCAGCACCGTTTCGCTGCGCGAGTTTGTTTTGTTTGTGCTGAGCGTGGTCAAAGGGGTGAATGGATTATGCTGATTCGAGTCATTGTTTTGAGTTAATCTTTTCAGAAGAAAGAAACGATTTTTACTGAGCGTTGGCGGAATTTAAAGAAGTCTGTGCAAGTGGCAAACAATCAAATTCAAGGGTGCTCTGTAGTTTTGCAATTGGACGAGCAGTTTTTAGAGCTTCTATCAAAAGATGCTTTGATCTATGTAGAGCAGAAAGGGGGCGCCATAACTGAAAGCAGTTACATGCATAATGGTATCTCCAGTTTGAAGCCATACCATGTCACCACATATACAACGTTAACTTATTTAGAGTAAGCTGATCTCCATTGTTCGAGTGTGGTACAATATGGAATGCTACACAGATGGATCCTGATAACCTCGAGCGTTGCTCTTCGTTGTTTTGTTATGTTGAAGTCTTGAAATTAGCACGACAATAAGAGGCGTACCTAAGATTGTCGTTAGTTTTTCCAAAGCCTTTTGTAATAAAAGAAAATATCTTTCTCCAATATATTTTTTTCTAGGTAGCACGTGTACTGTGCCTATATTTTTTAAGTACTTTCACGTCAGCGCCAAAGCTAACCTCTTTAATAAGCTACAAAATGAATGTATTTACTTAATTTTATCGGTGGTAAAAAAAAGTGTTATCTAATTACCAACCGATGGCAACTGACTGATCTTAATAAACACCTCATCATCATCACCATATAATACACACTCATACGTAATAATCAGAAATACACCACCATGTTTCTTGCAACAACTAGCGGTACTGGGCGCAACGAAAAACATCGACTTAATTTTGAAGCATTCAGGACCGTACATACATGCGAGATTGAAGTTAATTATCGTTAGATATTTTTTTTATATGTTGTCCCATACAATTTTGTATAAATTTTAAGCAGTCAAGAATTAATAACGGATTAGACTTTGTCAGTGCTTTGACCTATTGCCAACGCACAATTTGTCATGATCGTACCGGCTCTATCTCTCATCGTGACATTTAAACGATTGCTAGCGTTCATACCGATCTGATATAACCGGTAATTAATTGCTTAATGACTGGCCTAGTTATTGTGCGCAAGTATAATTTTGGAACTGTTATATGTAGCCTGCAATGTACTAATCTAACGTAACCATGCCAGTCACAGTTCCAAGGTATATTCTATGTATAATGCATTAAGATAACCAATAACCATCGCGTGCCTATTAAAAATTTCAAATCAACATAAATGCGGCGTAAGAACTGAATAGTACAGAATGATTGAGATAATTTATTTATTTGACGACACGATTGGCGCTATTTGTAGTGCGGTCCTGGGTTCAAATCCCGGCCAGGGCAAATATTTGTGTGATGAACTCGAATATTTGTTCCTGGGTCATGGATGTTATCTATATATGTATTTATATATTATGCATATCGTCGTCTAGTACCCATGGTACAAGCTTGGCTTAGTTTGGGACTAGGTCGATTTGTGTAGGATTGTCCCTTACCTATTATTTATTTATTTATTTGATGCTGAAAATATCTTGCTAAGTGCTAACTGTAAGATAATTAAAACCGAAACATGGGAAATTCGTACGATTTTGATAAATAAATAAAATAATAATATTAATAAAGCTATTATCCCATTACAGACGCATCGCGCATTACATTAAATTTTGCAACCAATGCCTAGGGTCAGTAACAATCTCTTGGTATTTAAACAGCTTGGTGAGTTAAACTCCTTTCTTACTCAATAGCGTCATTGCAAAAGCAAACTGCCCTAAGCCGAATAAAGTAGACATTTGAATACAATATAAAAACGAGATAAGATGTTGAAAGCATTGGAGTTGGTATTGGTATTTGGTGTTGGTGTTCTTGTCCGCTATCGAGGTCGGCGTGAGGTCAGCGAGTGACTATCGTTATGTCACCGGTGTTGACAGGCTTGTAATGGTTTGTAACATTTGCTGTCAATAGTATTACAATGACACAATTAAACAAATTTTTTGACGTCAATATTCGAGGTGGTGCAGTCAAGGGCATTTTCAAGCGCTTAGGTCAACTTCATCCATATACCCATTTTGTCAACATTCCTAATTCGTTCCTTGTCCTCGTCCACATTGAATTCCCAAATCGTCCACTTCCTATCTCGTCTACATTCCCATGTTGTCTGCATTCCCATGCCGTCCGCATTTCCGTGTCGTCCACATTCCCATGAAGGTAAAACACATTAAAGAAATACATATTTGCCATCCGTACCATCAAATATGCTTAATGATCTAATTTACGAACGCAAAGTGCCCTAAACGCTAATTGTGCAATTGGAATTGAGAATGTGGACGAGATGGGAATGTGGGCGAGTTGGGAATGTGGAATGAGATGAGAATGTGGACGAGATGGGATTGTAGACGAGGTGGGAATTTGGACGAAATAGGAATGCTGACAAAATTGAAATATGGACGAAGGAGTGAACCTAAACGCTTTTAGTTGCACTAGACTGGCAGCTGATGACTGAATTTAGAAAACTCTCATTGGATTGGAGTCACACCTGTGTCCTAGACCTACAAATTTGTACCGTTTTTGTTAGAAGGGATGGTGATGGAGATATGGTATGGTGATTTAGTTATGTCTTTGTGTAAATAAATTAGTTATATGATGGCTTTACATAGTGCGACACTATCACTATCCTTGCTAAGAACATCCAATTTTATTGATGCACGTTATACTGGCACTGTTTATATAAATACTTACATTAGAAGTTAAGTTCAATGTATAAGAGCCGACCTAATTTCGATCGGAGTTCGAAACGAACTGTTGAATTATCAATAGTACCTACTTGAAGTACCTTTATCGGTCGAAAACTGATTAAAGGATAAAGACTTTACGATAGTTAAGCCGTGAAATCTACCATAATAATGTTAGACGTATATATGTTCCTTTACTAAAATACGACGAAGAATAATAAGTATCTCAGACATAGAACATAAAGGCTACTATGATAAAGGCTACAGTTAAATTTAACACAACAAAATATAAAAAATAAACGTTATATAGATAGGTCGACAAACAATTCAACATGATGACTCATTGATCACTACGACGACGTTAACAAAAGTATTAGTTAACGAAATACTAGTTTTTATAAACAGGGCCTTTAAAACAGATCAACTTTTTGTATCCCTTCACTTTTTGAACTGTTCAAACCCTCGAGTATGAACAGTACGCGTCACCAGCCAGTCGTACACTGCAGTCGATATTATTGTGAAATAATTGCTATGTGAACACAATGCTGGTTTTCCCGATTCTTGCTAATCATTATCATTTCTTTTTTTTCAAGGTTATCAAGAGAAGAGGTTATCAAAAGATTATCAAGGTTAGCTCCGTTTGCGTAAACAATTAAACCTACTTTATTATGTAGGGCAAATTTCAAATGTTTTTCTCAATTTTAAGTGAATTGTATTCATTCTGTCGATAAATAAATGTCTTAAACCACCGACCTACGTATTACACCTACGAATTACCGCCCGTGGTTTGTCTAAAGTTTTACGTCTTCCCTTGGCCAGGAACTGATATTTTCTCCCCGTAGTGCGTAGGGGGCAGAAAATCCCACTTACGGCCTAGGATGACGTAAGATTTTACGTCATTGAAATGATCCTAGTAATAGTGATACAATGTTCTTGGACCCTTTCAAGTCCTCAGGGAGCATAAAGCTTCTACAGCCTTTTCATGCTTCTACGATATTTACAAAATACGTAAATTATGAATGTTGTACAGAACGTTTTAGCTACAGAATAGAATAGTACAAAAAACAATATCAATCCATTATTTGTTTATTAATTAAATGCGTATAACTTGAAAAACACTGCTTACTTCGTATTTAACTAGCTCACCTGAAGATTCCTGACACTAATATAGCTATGATTACTAAACCAACAAATCATCAAACATCATTTGATACTTAAAGAGTAATTAATGACAATGATGCTTCATAATAACAAACCTTTCAGCGCTCATCATCATCATTGATGGGCTATCAATCTTACAATATCGAACAAATAGCCCAATCCAATCACACAAAAACGTCAAATAGGCTTTTAATCAAAATTAAAATCCATTTGGAATGTATATGTGGGACTGATGGCTGGCTGATAATGAATGACAGAGGTTAGTATTTTTAATTAAGAATTAAGGTGTCAGAGACCGACGTATGTCACTTATAACTCAATGCTGGAAGACGATTGTTGTTTGTGTTTTTTCTGTTTATTTCTGATACTATTACGTTTCCTATCCTAAAATATACTTATTTTACATACATATAGCCGGTGTTTTCCCTAACCCTCCCGGCTGTATATATACATTAATAATCTAAATTAAACAATAACTCACTGTGTGTCAATCAATCCAACAACAAAAGACATCCAGTGTCAAAAGCACCAATCAAAACACAACTCACTGTTTAATCAAATACCACAATTAACAATCAGTCAACACATCAAACTGTCACCCAAGTGTCACAACCTCCCGGCCACAACAGCGTATCAAAACAACTCACGGGCAGCCGATCGCCAAGGCCGTCATGCGTAATCGTCGATAAGATAGCACACGTCCGCGCGCGACGCGGTGTGGAGTACAATTGGAGGAAGTACCTGATCTTTCCTTGAGGCTGCGCCTGCGCCGTCTTGCACCCCACCGCCGCGTCTGTAACGTTCCATAAAGTTACCATCATTCTGCAAGACTTACTACGAATGTATCTAAAGCAGGCAGTTGCGTCGTTGGGATATCGTGTTTTTTTTCAAGAAATTGTTTTAATATAAAAGAAATGATTAGACAGTATGTTGATATGATATGTTACGTTACATGTTAGAAATATGGGAAAGTCACATCGAACATAACTGACCTAGGGTAAATTCAACATGGGATAAATTAAATTTCTAGGATGACTGTAAATGTATATTATTAATTCATCACATGTCCACTCAATCTCCGTTAAGCATTAAGCCTCATTCCAGTTTGGTTTCATATTTTTAATTAGATCTAGTAAATTCACAGTATCGGGAGCATATCTTATGTGATTACTGCATTACGATCACACCATACTCTTTATCAATAAAAGTTATTATAACATAAAATCAAACTACTCCTGCCGTTTAAACACATACACCGGTTTGGTTTAATATTTTTAATTAGATGTAGTAAATTCACAGTAAACGGTAGCATATCTTATGTGAATACTGCATTACGATTACACCATAAGGTCACCTGCGGCTATTGTTGGATATGGAATACTAACATAAACAATAGATTCAATTAAATATTCTTTATTTTAATAATAATTTTTTAAATAATTAATTTATTTTAAGAAGTTTGGCAATTCCTTCATCTGCCGAACTATTAAAGTATGGAACTCCTTGCCGGCTCATGTGTTTCCTCCTTCTTATAACTTGGGACCCTTCAAACGAAGCGTGAAGAAGCATCTCTCGGGCCAGCATGGCAGTGTCAACTGACTTGGCACCGTTGGTTTCTCGTCAGTCGCCATTGCGACTTGGGCTCCCCTTTTTGCTTACCATCAGGCGAAGTGGAGCCACTATGTTGTGCCGTTATAAAAAAAAAAAAAAAAAAAACTGTTAGAAGAGACGTGTACTATTAACTAAACAGCGTGATCAATAATAAAGCTAAACTAATGCATACCTCTTCAGGATAGAGGTACTTATAAAAACAACGAACACTTGACAGTGTAGACTAGTCTCCATGTGAGTAACAGAGAAAGTCATATGGCACACAAGTTACAGTAGGACGGATTTTCTTGTGAAAATGCCAACAGCTATTGCGACTATGAGGCAAATGCGACTTTTGATGATATCATAAATGCACAACAGTTAAAGATCAACCATACCCCTACCCTTACTGCCTAAAGTGTCAACTATTAATATAAATAAAATAGAGAGCACAGTGGTAGGTAAATAAAGTGTTGCGTTTCTATGATATGATATCAAAAGTCGCATTTGCCTGATAGTCGCAATAGCCTCAGGTGACCTTACTCTTTATCAATAAAAGTTATTATAACATAAAATCAAACTACTTTTAAACACATACACCCGGTCATTACTGGCGTATATAGTGGTAAGTAAAAATACGACTAGGTACGCAGAAGATTCTGGGTGTCTATTCTAAAGAAAGAGTTTAATAGACATCCTAGGTAATAAAGAAGAAGAAGTTTCAGTCATATTTATTTAAGGTTTTATTGCACGACATACTTCTCAGCGCAAAGTGTTTGATGACGATGGTAAGTACAGTTAGCTAGTAGTTTATCCAACAGTTTATTTGGTTAAATTGGCCGTATAGTTGAATAACCTTGAGCACTTTTCTCTAACCTTTGTGTGATTAGAATGGTAAACGAACGTTACAGATTTTGATACAAAGTTATTGCAGCCTAAAAGAAAAAAAAATCGAGTCGCTATATTCCTAAACCACGTATAACGTTCACAGTTAAAGATGTAATTAAATAACGTTTAATTTGATGCATCAATCGAAAGTCAGGAAGATATTCACAAAATCCCTCAGCCTTAACACTAGAAATTTGGAGCGATCGATGGTCAGGCGAAGATGATACAGCAAAAAAATGATCCCTGGTACAAATTTTCAAAGCGGCAGCTGCTGAAGGAAATATTAATGTATCGAGTGCTTTAATAAAAATACATGTATAGATATCTTTATATCATAAAGTGTCCCCGCCGCCACCTGCCCGCAATCGCCATTACTATGACAGAAGCCAAACGGGAGCGTGCAGGTGGTGGTACACAGTAAAGCAGTAAACCCGTTACGTTTTGTTTTATTGATCTTATTCCCGCATGGAAACCCTCAGTACTCCCGGGTTTTTGGGTCTATTACTGAAAAACCGGCCAAGAGCATGTCGGGCCACGCTCAGTGTAGGGTTCCGTATCCTTCACAATAAACTGCTGTTTCAAGCCCGAGGTTTAAGTTAAGAAAGATTTTAAGCTCTATAAAAAGGTCGTAAACGCCCTAGAAACTGTAATCACTTATTACCTTCTGGAAGTCAACTTACGTCCTTTTAAAGAAAAAATATGAAATTTGGTGATCACTCAAAAACGGCTCACTATGTTTTTTGTTTTCAGAGCGAATATTTACAAAATGCTGACCATATCAAAAAATAATGTTAAGAGACCCCTATTATTTTTACAAGACCTATTCAACGACACCCCACACACCAGTGCTGAAAAGAAAAAAAATTCACCCCCACTTTAGGTGTTCGAGGTACCCGAAAAAAAAAATTTTTTTATTTTTATTTTACCGTTCTGTCGGCGTTATACATACACATACTCATACCAAATTTCAGCTTTCTAGGACTAATGATCACGGAGCTAAGCCGCGGACGGACAGACGGACATGGCGAAACTATAAGGGTTCCTAGTTGACTACGGAACCCTAAAAAGCTGTAAATTACTGAAAAACCCTATTTCATCATATGACTACTATTTCGCTATATGTCAAAAGTTCATAACACTTCCTAGAAAATAAATACTTGGACTATTTTCAATCTTTGATGTCACATATACCAATCACAAGGTGGACGACCTAATGAAATCGAGGAAGAAGTCAAAGTAGAAAAAGCGATCACGTTTTCCATTATAGGTTTTTACCAGATTTAAATTATATTTGTTCTATGAGATATAGAAGGTTCAAAAGGAAGACAGGGTAAACTAAACAGGCGTCGTGACTAGGAAACGTGCGCACACTAGTATTACATCAGTGCAGTGAACGTTCCCAGCCTGCAATCGCTGTTGCATTAGACGGGCTTACGGCTGTGTTGTAATCTCTATGTGGGTTACACAGGCAGATACTATCCGATAGACAATAACAACGCAGACTTGCCCCGGCGGTTCGTGGTAGCAGAAATTATTCAATCTTTGAGTAAAGTATCAGTAATTATGTGTTATTTGTTTTTTGACAAAAATTCGCTCCCGGTTGGTACCTGGCTTACCAGCATATTGGGAATACTGCCTTTTCGCAGAATTATTTTTGGTCGAATTTCGCCGAATTTTCACTTCGCAGAATTTTTATCCCTCTGTCAGTGCTACATTTTTCATAGTTCTTGCAAATATCATCCTATTGATTAGTTTAGGTTAGATTTGTTTTATAAAAATCCCAAATAGTTGACGGTTTCAGAAAAAATGCTTTCTGCGTAATAATTGGTTCTCACCCCAGTTAATAGATATGTGAACATTGGAATTTATCTACAAAAACTTAAATTGCTGGCAAATAAAAATGTTGCAACAAATTTTAATGCTGATTCCAAAATGATAGAATGCTAAATCAAACGACCCGACCGCACTTCTTCGCAATCAAAACATATCTAGGGCGGTGAATTCGTTAATGCCCCTGATTGCAGGTGTTTGAGGCCCGAACTGAAGGCGAGGGTCATAAATATACGATTCGGGGAATTACAAATTACCGCCCTTGATTTGTATTAAGTTTTACGACTTGCGTTGACCAGGGAGTGAGATTTTCTGGGGTATATTCTCGCAAATTGCTATGAAATAAAAAATAGCAACCATATATCTATTCTATATACAGTGTGGGTCCTAGAAGCGTTACAGCCGCCCCATTCCTAGGGTTATATTATTTAGCTCGAGCTAATCATCGCAAAATAAGAGTTAAGGATATAAAGTTATGGAAACACTCACAAACTGTTGGCCAATTTTGGGTTTCATTTATAAATATAATTTAAATTTTGGCCAAAATTTAGTGTGTTTCCGTTATATATTTTTTTCTTTACTCTTGTTTTGCGATGATTAGTCCAACCTTATGGTTATATATTTTTATTGAAGTCAGATGGCATTAATTGGTGAGCTCACAACAGAACGCTTGATGAGTTATGACGGACTTCAAAAATAAAGTTATGATTCGTCAAAATTGTGCAACACCCAGGAAGGACGGCCGATAAGCTCCTGAGCCACCCCCATATGCAATCATGTATAAAATCAAAGCAAATCGCAATGTGTAATAAGCACTTAAAAAATTTGCATCGCATTTCTAAGACTGCATCTTCTATCATAAGCTCATTAAAACGGTAAAGATACCTCATTATGGCCTCAGCTAGTCTGAACTGAACTGAGCTTCCTCGGATCGTTAACAGCCGCAACCGTGACGCAACAATAATATGCATTTCCTGTTCTACAAACGACCTTGCAGATTAAACCACTCAATAATTAATACTAGACTTGGAACCTGATTGTTAAGTTAGTGGTTTAGTGGTGCAGGATTTACAAGGTAAACAACTGGAAATGTTTTGATCCTAGTAACATCTAGTACAAAATATAGATTGAAATAATATGCACTTGTATTGACAACTTCTCACATTTACCGTCTAACGTATCAACACAAATGGGTGAAGACCAAAACGTTAGCTACGTTAACACATTTAATTAAAATTTGTTTCAATTTTTCCGATCGCTTTTTTACTAAGGGTAACTAAAAAGTTCCGTTGTGCGACAAAAATTAACGACGCAATAATGAACCTCAAAACAGTACTTTAAGGTACATTATTCGATGGTTAATTTGTCGTCGTACAATGGAAAAATTTATACAGTTTAATAAAATGAGTTAACGTAGCAAACTTTTTGGTCTTCAGTCTTCACCCAAATGAATTGCATACATCTAAATGCATGTGTGTGTAAACGACCTAGAGGCCGGAGCCCGAAACGCTGGTCTGACCATATATCAGAGCAGACCAACGGACCAGTTAGCGCCGCACTACACCAGGCAGCTGACCGCAACCGATGGAAGCAAACAGTTGACAAGCTGAAACGGAATCACGATCATCAGCAATGAGGGAGCGATGGAGAAGAACGCATGTACTATGAACTGCAGAATTGCACGGTCTATTAAGAATGAATTCATTCATAAATAGACCCTGCAATTGTGCAGCCCATCTATATATATATTACGCGAGGCCGATTTTTGTACATCCCATCAGATCTACAGTTATGGTCCGATTTTGATAAATGATATGTCATTAGATTCGTCTCATGCTGGAGAGGTGCATAAAACTCTTGGAATTTTAATTTTTTCCTGAAAAGGTACTGAAAAATGGATTTGAAAAAACTACTGTGCGCTAACCACGTGATCCCTATTTTGACATAAGATGACCAAATAATAATAAGCATGATTTGCTCACAAACCTGAGTAAGTTGTTCAGCATGATGAAATATTATTTTTGAGTCGACAACATAATATCCGCAACACTTAAAACATGTACGAATATGCAAAAATAATTTTACAGTTTGTTGACAATGAATGACAGTAACCATATTCTGACAACTTTTAATGTCTTTTTTATTGGGGGCTATTATGTCAATGCTCTAAATTGCCAGGTTGTTTTTCTTTTTAAAATGTTCATATGGAAACTTTTTTCGCATACCTGTTAAAAATGTGGAGAAAAAAGCCGGTTAAGTGCGAGTTGGACTGGTACTCGAAAGACTAGAAAAACTGACCGTCATTCAAGAATAGATTATTTTTATAGGCGAGTTTTACAATAAATCAAAGCAGAAAAAATGTAGTAAAACTAATTTAAACGTCATTCAAATAAGTAAATTTATTATAGATTATTATAAATATGATTATGTAAGTCCATCAAAAAAATAATTCCAAGGAAAATGGCATGAGTCATGGTAAATTAAATGGTATTTTACAAGAAAAAACTAAGTCCTTCCGCTTGCATGTCGACGGGATGGGAAATGTGGTCGAGTTGAGAATATGGACGAGTTGGCACTGAAGACGACTTGGTAATACGGACGAGTTGGTGATATGGGAGATTTGGCAATAAAGACGAGCTGATAATAAGAACAAGTTGGTATTGTGTAGACGAGTTGGGTGTATCGTCGAGTTGGGTTGGGAATATGGACGAGTTGGAAATGTGGATGAGTTGGCAATGTGGATGAGTTGGTAAAATTGACAAGTTGGGAACATGGACAAGTGGGCAATTTGGACGAGTTCGCATTATGGATGAGTTGGCAATGAAGACGAGTTGGTAATACGGACAAGTTGACAATGAAGACGACTTTGTAATACGGTCGAGTTGGTGATATGGAAGATTTGACAATAAAGACGAGCTGATAATAAGGACAAGTTGGTATTTGTAGACGAGTTGGGTGTATCGTCGAGTTGGGTTGAGAATATGGACGAGTTGGAAATGTGGATGAGTTGGCAATGTGGATGAGTTGGTAAAATTGACAAGTTGGGAACATGGACAAGTGGGCAATTTGGACGAGTTCGCATTATGGATGAGTTGGCAATGAAGACGAGTTGGTAATACGGACAAGTTGGCAATGAAGACGACTTTGTAATACGGACGAGTTGGTGATATGGAAGATTTGGCAAGAAATACGAGCTGATAATAAGGACAAGTTGGTATAGTAGACGAGTTGGGTGTATCGTCGAGTTGGGTTGGGAATATGGACGAGTTGGAAATGTGGATGAGTTGGCAATGTGGATGAGTTGGTAAAATTGACAAGTTGGGAGCATGTACAAGGGGACAATGTGGACGAGTTCGCATTATGGACGAGTTGGCAATGAAGACGAGTTGGTAATACGGACAAGTAGGTAATATGGACGAGTTTTCAATGTGGACGAGTTGGGAATATGGACGAGTTGGGAATGTGGATGAGTTGGCAAAATGAACAAGTTGGGAACACGGACGAGTGGGCAATGAAGACGACTTGGTAATACGGACGAGTTGTCAACGTGGACGAGTTGGGAATGTGGATGAGTTGGCAAAATGAACAAGTTGGGAATATGGACGAGTTGGCAATAAAGACGGGCTGATAATAAGGACGAGTTTGTATAGACGAGTTGGGTGTATCGTTGAGTTGGGAATATGGACGAGTTGGAAATGTGGACGACTTGGAATTGTGGACGAGTTGGGTCTATGGACAAGTTGGAAATGTGGACGAGTTAGCAATATGGACGAGTTGGCATTGTTGATGAGTTGGAAATGAAGACGAGTTGGCAATGTAGATCAGTTGGGTGTATGGACGAGTTGGTAATATAAACGACTTGGCATTGTGGACGAGGTGAGAATATGGACGAGTTGGAAATGTGGACGAGTTGGCATTGTGGACGAGCAAGTAATATGAACGCGTTGGCATTGTGGATGAGTGGGCATATAAATGAGTTAGCAATGAAGACGAGTTGGTAATACGGACGAGTTGATAATATGGACGAGATTGGCAATAAAGACGAGTTGGTATTGTAGACGAGTTGGGTGTATGGACGAGTAGGAAATGTGGACGAGTTAGCAATATGGATGAGTTGGCATTGTGGACGAGTTGGGAATATGGATGAGTTGGCAATAAAGACGAGTTGGTAATATGGACGAGTTGGCATTGTAGATGAGTTGGGTTTATGGACGAGTGGGCAATGTGGATGATTTGGCATTGTGTACGAGTTGGGAATGTGGATGAGTTGGAAATATGGACGAGTTGGAAATATCGTCGAGTTGGCAATGTGGACAAATTGGGAATATGGACGAGTTGCCAATGGAGACGAATTGGTAATATAGACGAGTTGGCAATGCAGATGAGTTGGGTGTATGAACGAGTTGGCAATGTGGACGTGTTGGGTGTGTGGACAAGTTGGCATTGGGACCCAGATGGGAAAATAGAGGAGCTGACATTGTGGACCAGTTGGCAATGTGGAATAATTAACATGTTACCCTAACATGCGAAACTTGGTGGTAGAAATAACCTACATATAATGCAAATTTCAAAAAATCGACGCGCTCAATAATAAATAATATTTGAATTAATGACGTCTGGCTGATCATTCTTATACTCATTCAAAATAAAATTTGACAAATTCTGCTGTCAACAAAACAAATTGATTTTATAAGGCTTCCGTTTTTACCGACTTTAGTAAGAAACCCTAAAATTAGGTTTATATCATAGACTTGAGAGTATAGATAGCATCTCCCTCACTCTTCTGTCAGACACTATTTCAATGAGAGGAAAGACGAAAGTTTGAATTTGGAATTCGCGGGTATTAGGCCTTCAGCTCTAAATTTATTGGAAAAAAAAATGTCTTAATATTCTTTTTTCAACATTTTTAGCTGTTTTATATATTGGATTTTATTTATTACTCATATTTGACACATTTTTTTTTTTGTTTTTTTTTTTTTTTTTATGGTGGAGTACCTATTGTTGGTCAGTTATTTATTTAGATTAGTAAATAGGGTTTGATTAAGTATACCTAGCGTAAGAATTTCAAACACAATATGTAATTGTTATTGAATAAATTGATTGATGATGATGACATGGCAGCACCCATATTAAGAAAATTTGCACGATAATATATTGAAAACAAGCATTGATAATAGTGGTTCTCTATTTCATACAATTGAGTTTATGTAACATTTTTTATTATCACTATTTTTAATAGTGAGTGCCCAAATCTGTCGTTTCGATTCATGTGCTATTTCTGGAAATTGATAGAAATCGATCAAATCGATAAATTTATGCCCTGAAGAAAGAACAACAAACGAAATTCTACCAATCTTATGTTCGGTCCTATGAAAATATGTCAATTATTTTTTTAAGATATGGGATTATTTTTATGAATTAAATTTTTCCATAAATCGAATAATATGCATTTTATTTGTGAAACAGATCAGCAGATCACATGTCATTAATGCACAAGTTATTTTTACAAGAGTTGAAAAAGTTGGCACGATGAAGCTGGCAGTTGGCTATCAGGCCTAGCTCTAGCCTGGCATGTTTTACCGTTTTTAAAAAATAATTTTGCGAAATTGCGATGTGGTCGCTTAGCGACAAAGCCCTTTAAATATATATATATAAAAAAAAAACATAGTTAAAACATAGTTACAGTATTTATTCTTCGTTCGCCAAAAACTTCTTATCGATAAAGTAGTTATTTTCGGTAACACTTCCGGATTTCCATATTCTAGCGGCGGTTCGACGCCGCAACGGGCCTCTAGTAGTACATATGAACTATCAATCACTCACACTAGTCATACATCTCAATAGCGAACTTTATTATTGAATGTGTACGTGTGTCGATAAATTTTCAAGGATATAAAATCAGTAATTCGGCTTCTATACTGCTTAAAAGGATATAAGCGCCACTTAAATTTCACACACTTTACAGATTTGTCATTTTCATATACAATCTTCGAAATAACACTGAAAGAGAACAATCACAATAGAGAGTAATAATAATTAATTTCAAATCCCAAATTAAAGCTTTTTCTCATTTAAGGAGTATAAAATCGGCATCGAATTTCGTTGCCCTTATTGACACCACGCCACAGGTAGTAAATTACAAGAGGCTCAGAGCCGAGTTATTTCAATTATTCAGTGAACAACTGTAGGAATTCGGTGACAAATGTAATTTGGTTATCGATCACTCTTGTAAATCATGTATGTAATTTTTCGGGACAAAAGATAGTCTGTTTGTGTACAAAAAATTGCATCGACTTAATTAATTAAGGAAAAGACTAGATACACATTTGGCCACGAATACGAATATTGCAATCTTGGTTAATGTGAGTAGAAACGGGGTTAGAGTAATAATGCAATAAGCAGTGAGCTCGAGTCTCAACGATAATGATATAATGCTTTAATACATGCATTTCGACAAGTAAACCAGGCGCTTGCAAGAACTTGCCGCCAGGAACTCCGTGCTCAATAATACTGCAATCATTATGTACTTATTTTAAGGTATTTCTTCACCCCGCTCAGCCCTATTTGTCAATACCAACATGTACAAAGAATGTGTCATATAAGGCCACGAATAGTAAAATGAACAATACGGTATTAGATGACAGCGCAAATCAGCTACTCTTTATGAAATGTCAGAAACAATCTGTTAGTATTAAGGTGGTTGCAGAGATGTCACTTTCATACAAATCGTTTGATCAATACACACTTAGGCGGTTATGGCTTTAGGTTATTAAACATTCTTAAAACAATCTTTAAGCTATCTTATATTCGCCAAGGAAATCAGTTTTGCTATAAATCATACAATTACAAAGTTATTAAAGCTTTAAAACCCGTTGAAATATTGTCCATATATGTATGTGTGCGTTGCTTTTACACACATACAAACGTAAGCGCACGTAAAGCTATTCATGAACAGTGCGTTCTGAAATATTATACTACTTAAGTAACTTATGATTTAGTATAATAAATTTAAATTGATGTTTCGATATTAATGCATAACAGTCTATTTTTAAATGATTACAGCTTTCATTAAACATGTAACAAATAATTGGAAACATTTGGATTTTAAAGATACCTATTGTGTTTATTTGCTCATAACAATAAAGTGGAACAGATTTCGAACGCACTAAATCTTGTGAATGAAATAATGAATTGTGTCAATTGTGGAAATTCGTATAAAAATGAATCATGTTTGGTTAAAATTTTTTTCGTTTCGTGAGTTTTTACTTTATGTAAAGTATGAATAATGAAACGTGCATATAATAAACATGTGTACTCAGGACATAGTGAATCCCTAAACGATATTGCGATATCATGGGTCAGAAATTGCGGGGAAAGTACCTATTGTGTTTGTAAACATTACAAATTGAAGCGTCCTGCCGGGAAAGAGGTGTCTCGCGCTATTTTCTTTTTAGGCGAAGACAAGCATGGCGTGATGACAACCGTAACCAACCACAAAAACTGAACGCAATTGCTCGCTTTGGGTGATGAAAAAAAAAACAAAGCTGTTCATAGCAGAGATGGGCAAAAGTTAATCGATTAACGATTAAGATTAACTTTTTTAATCTCGATTAACGATTAAAATTGACGATAAGTTAATCTATTCGTACGAGTTCCGATTAATTTAATCTCGATTAAGTTAATCGTCGATTAATTTTTAGCGATTACATTTTTAATCGATTAATTAATTAGATTAACTTTTTCTCGATTAATATTAGTATGACTTTTTGTAAGTCTAAGTCCATGCCTAGAGAACATCTTAGTACTGCACTATAAGAAACATCTTGTATTACTGTAACAAGAGGGAAAAGGGAATAGCGGAGAGGGAAGAGCGGAGAGCAGAGAGGCGTGCGGAAAGCGGAGAGTGGCGTGCGGAGAGCGGAGAGCGGCATGCGGAGAGCGGAGTGTGGCGTGGGGAGAGCGGAGAGCGGCGTGTGGATAGCGGAGAGGCTTGCGGAATGCGGAGAGTTGCGTGCGGAGAGCGGAGAGCGGCATGCGGAGAGCGGGGAGTGGCGTGGGGAGAGCGGAGAGCGGCGTGTGGTGAGCGGAGAGGCTTGCGGAGAGTGGCGTGCGGACAGCGGCGTGCGGAGAGCGAAAGCGGAGAGCGAAGAGGGCAGAGGGAACTCCCGGAGCTGTTCAAACCGTTTCTAAAGGTACCTTTTCAGTCCCTGGACAAGACATATTGTATGTATTTTCGTAAAAAGCACAAAATGAGCGTGTTCCAACTTTTAATCGAGAATTTAATCGTGAAATTTAATCGATTAATGTCACGATTAGTTAATCGTTAATCGAAGACTCTGTCGATTAATTTAATCTAGATTAAATTAATCGCGATTAATTTTGACGATTAACTTTTTTAATCGATTAATTAATCAATTAAAAAATTAATTGATTAATGCCCATCTCTGGTTCATAGTCGGTTCAGATAGATAGTTTCTTCTCTCTGACTGAATTGATACCAAGACCTACCCATGTTTTTCAATAGGTGTGGGAAACCAAATCCTTTTGTAATTATCGATTCAGTGACTAAGTTTCCTCCTTGAAGGATAACTGTAATAACACTAATTACCCTAACACCCTGTAAGATAATCACATAATAGGTACTGCATACAAAGGCCAGCTTAGAGCTTCATCAAAAGGGATTACTGCAAGATGATTTCCTTCATTGATTTATCAACAAAAATAATGTCAATTAAAGTTCATACAGATGAAGGCTTCATCCAAGAAAAGCTGTAGAAACTTATAATTTTCTACAAAACATTCGTGTTGCCTAAAATAATATTACAACGTATACCTGCAAACCACATATGTAAATATAAACCTTCGTTTTCAGGCAGACGTAACCTAACCACTAAACAGCACTAAACAGAAAGAAGCCTAGGTAATAGACCTAGTTTTAACGAAAAAATTGAAAATGGCGAAGATGTGGGGGTTAAAAAGAAAAATAATCCACCATTTCGAATTAAAGCGACGTCTACAACTCACGCAAACACTAGTATTATAATAAAAACTACACGTAACAATTTTTTTTTTATTTTATTTAGTGGTTGGTGGTTCTAAAATCCATATATGTATAATATAGTTCGAAGCCCATTTCTTAAGCGAATCCCATTAGCTTTGTAACCGATGAACAATACTCATTATCTGTATTGTTAACTGTGGCCACAGCTGCCACTTCGAAATGTAAGGCGTTATAAGTGCAAATTACTTTTACACTAAATTAGTCTTTAAGTCAAACGAAATAAGGTTTACTCTTTTTGTATATCAGGTCAGAGTATAGCAAAAAGGGCCCGATCTTGTCATTAAGTAATAAAAAACAGAGGTAAGTACACTTAAGATTTTTATTCATCGTAAATTTCTAAGTCCCAGCACAGAATAGATGATAGTACAAGTAGTTCCAGGCTACGTAGTAATTCTATGGCAACTTAGGACCGCTCTAGTTCTTAAACGGGCAAGTTAATCAAACAATTGTAATTTATAAAAGATACTTATTTTAATGTATTATTTAGTTCTAATCAAAAAAGTAACAAAAATGAGAAAAATATTTCTCAACAAAATATGTGTCCTAAAATTGGGCCCTTTTTGCTAAGTATACCCCAATCCCCAAAAACTTAGGACAAACTCAATAACATCACAAATCAGAATCACAATATATCTATTAGTGTGAGTACTTGCTGATTTAACACAATTTGCCAACACATGGGAGAATAAAACAATTTATGACGGGCTACTAATACTACATGAATAAAAGACCAATACGCGGTGGCGAGTCCGCGTATTGGTCTTATATACAAATTTTACTTAAAACTAAAGTAACATACGAAATAATACACAAAAACTACAAATCTTGCTTCCCAGCGCCATCTAGTGTGGAATGTTTAGTTTTCTCTGCAACCACCTTATGAACTTCTGACTTGTGACGTTATTAAAATCAGTAGTCAAACCACGTCTTCTTTTTAGTTTTTGTCAATTAAAAATAGTATAATGTCCAAATGTTAGTCGTAGTTTATTTGGTACCGTTTATTTTTGAAATGTGTGTTTAGTGGTTTTCAATGATATAATTTATTTCCAGTATAGTCCAATAGCGTATTGAGAATGTGACGAAAAAAGACGACTAGCGTAAGACTCTACGAGAAATAAAGAACTACGGTGACAAATATCGAGTACTTAATGATAAATGAACGAGTACTAATCTGCCGTGCAGAACTTAAAGTACAGTAAGTGCTATACGTCTCTCATTGCACTTACTGTACTTTAAGTTCTGCACGGCAGTAATACTTAAGTGGCCAACGAAAACGCAGAGGATTAGCAAATATAATAAATAGATGAAGTACCAGAACGAAAAAAGAAAAAAACATCAAACAAATAGGGTAAGACGCATAAGAAATAGATTGACTAAAATAAAATATAGTTTTTTAGGGTTCCGTAGTCAACTAGGAACCCTTATAGTTTCGCCATGTCCGTCTGTCCGTCTGTCCGTCTGTCCGTCTGTCCGTCTGTCCGTCCGTCCGCGGCTTAGCTCCGTGATCATTAGTACTAGAAAGCTGAAATTTGGTATGAGTATGTGTATGTATCACGCCGACAAAACGGTAAAATAAAAACTAAAAAAAAAATTTTTTTTCGGGTACCTCTCGAACACCTAAAGTGGGGGTGATTTTTTTTTTTCGTTTCAACCCTAGTGTGTGGGGTGTCGTTGAATAGGTCTCTTGAAAATAATAGGGGTTTTCAAACATTACTTTTTGATAAAGTCAGTAGTTTTGTAAATATTCGCTCCGAAAATAAAAAAAATTGTGTCCCCCCCCCTCTAACTTTTGAACCACAAGTCAAAAAAATATGGAAAAATTCATGTTAATGCGGCCTTATAAGTACTTTCAATGAAAACTATATTGAACAAAATCGGTCAAGCCGTTTTTGAGTTATCGCCAAATTTCATATTTTTTCTTTAAAAGGTCGTAAGTTGACTTCCAGAAGGTAATAAGTGATTACAGTTTCTAGGGCGTTTACGACCTTTTTATAGAGCTTAAAATCTGTCTTAACTTAAACCTCGGGCTTAAAACAGCAGTTTATTGTGAAGGATGAGCAACTACGGAACCCTACACTGAGCGTGGCCCGACATGCTCTTGGCCGTTTTTTTACATCTTTATTAGTTAATTATTTATCTCACGAGCGCGGGTGAGCCATGTTTGTGTGAGTAATGTACATGCACATTGGCTCTGTGCGGGTGAGCCGGCACTGTTCGCTCCCGAGATCACCCACACAGAGCCAATGTGCATGTACATCTACTCACACAAACATGGCTCACCCGCGCTCGTGAGATAAAAGTACTGTAGAAGGATAGATGAATGTGTGTCAAGCAAGTTGTTTTGAAAATCTTTTCCGCTATCAGTTTAATTAAAAAAATCGCTTACTTACTATCCTACCCTAAGGTTATCTGGAGGAGGAGTCAAGAGATCGCTTTTTAGCGATAAGACCTCATGTAAAGATTTTTGTTATTTTTGTGTTTTCCTTCTTAAATATTATCTTGTGATGCCTATGAAGAGTATTTATTTTAACTATTACACAAATAATTACCTAACGATATAACTTCAATCACGGGAAAATATTTTAGCCGTACAAATGTACAATCTAAAATGCCGTATAGGTTACGTAAAGATATCGGAATCGGTTCCTCATACGCCATATTTGTCGTGTGGTTTAATACCAGTCAAAACAACCTAGAAAGTTCTTCAGTATCCAACACGACATCAGGAAAACGTAACACAGACAGAAAAACCCGCCCAAGTAGGGTTGCCAGGTCGCTAATAGTATAGGATCCACATATAACACGACCTTTACCGAGATGTTTATTTGATGAAATGTTTTTTTATATTTAGTTTAATATTGCATATGGGTTACCTAACAAATTTTAGTCCAGGGTATGATGTTAAAAAAAAAAATTAAACATTTCACCGGTTTGCTGATTAGATCAATTCATAATAAAATAATCTTTAATTTTACTTAATTTCAATTCAATAATCAGACTCTGAGACTGTTTATACCTGGCTACCCGATAGTTGTGACGGGAAAAGAATAGGCAACCTAACGTTTGCATATTCTATGGGCTTCATACTTTCGATTGGTATAGAATTATCTAATATTAATCAAACCGGTGAAATGTTTAATTTTTTTTTTTAATTATTAATTAAACATACCCTGGACTAAAATTTGTTAGGCATCCCATATGCAATATATTTATTGATATATTAAATTAAATATAAAATACATTTCATCAAATAAACATCTCGGTGAAGGTCGTTTTATATCGGGATCTTAGACATAAGCCCAATAGCCGGACAGACCAGGTTGGCCGGACATTTGGGTAAAAAAAGGCTAGACATCCTACATTATTGAGGATTTTGTGTCTCGGTATTAAATACGAAAAAAATGTTCTATGTAAAATCACGCCACGCTCGACGCTCGCTCGTTTGCGAAATGTAAAAAGTCTAACTAAAGCCGAACAATCCGGACACCGTTTATTTTGGGCGGACACGCAATCAAAAAACCTAACTGTCCGGCTTTGTCCGGACGCCTGGCAACGCTACGTTCAAGCTATCGGCGACACACTGACATTCCTTGCAAGCGAAATCCGCCTTAAATAAACTGCGAATAGGGAAGTGACTTGTTTTCTAGTGGAGGACTTACATGATGAAAATATTTCAACGGAAGCGTTGAGGAATAAGTGGAAATGGACTGGAGTTCTTATGGAATCTGCTGAGTTATCGAAGAGAAACGACGATTTATCATATTGGATACCATATTGTCGAACAAATATGGCTATATGTTTCTGAGTACGATATTCCTAATAAGCACACACACTTCATAAGGAGTTGCACTAAAGAGGTTTAAAGGTTCTAGATACGAAAAAAGCAAAATCTTTATTTCAAGTTTCAACAAGCTCCGTGGCTGTTATTCGTCGTTTTAAGATTAAAATCCAGTAACAACGGAAAAACTGACAAATGAATTTGATTACCGAGATATTATGACGAGAAATAAAATGAAAAGTGAATTCAGTTGTAGAAGATCCGTGTGAGCGAAGCCACAGTATAATAATATCGTGACTTTGTTCATTGAAAATTAAAATAAACTTTGTGGTCGTCTACAAAACTGATGTGAATAAGTCATCATTTGGGTGATGCTGAACACTATACCCCTCCTACCATAAGAGTATATGAGTTAACGTGCCCGTACTCGCTAGAGACTGCGTAAACGATTTGTATGTAGCGCCGCTAGCGGTTACTTTGTAGAACTACAATTCTCCAGTGATAAGGGTTCCGCCCTCCTAGTGATATATGTAGTAACTATAGTTTAACGATCAAATAAATTTGCACATCATTCCAACGCAAAAAGCATTTAACTTCTTAAATGCAGTAACTGCTTACCTTAAAGGGTGAGTACTATTAAATTGTCGCTGTTTTGAATTTCTATTCCAAAGAAAGTAAGAATCAACAGACTCAAAAATATTTATTTTAATAAGGTTTACATTACATTATTTATGTTTGAAAACGAATTACAACTTTTTCAGTGGACGACGTGAGAACGCTCGGACTTTACTTTTAATGCGGCTCATAGAGTTTTGCACGGAGGCATCCGTTATCAATTTAGTACACTTAGTCCACTTGCGTTGAAAATCTGGCAACAAAGTAGCAGGCTGACAATTGTTCCAGTTGTACCATAAGGCGAGCTTCTCTTAACACACTGACATATAGCTTGCCATACAAGGTACTTCCTGGCAAACTTTTCAACTTCTACAACTTTTTCAGATTCAGGAAGAGTCGAAATATCACAAGACGAATAGAATTCATTACCTGGTATGGCTTTGAAGTCGGCCTTCATATAAATTTCATCGTCAATTATTAAGCAACATTTTCTTTGGACTTACATGGAGTACAAAAGTCTGGAACGTCTAACCGCACAATTATACTGCTCTACGGTTCTCTTGGGAGCTTTTTGCTTCTTGTACCTATGTAGTAATGCCGCATTTTCTTTTAATTTTTGAACATTCGATTGGCTCGTAAGTACCTACTTTTTTCGATACATCTCGTGAAGATATTGACGGATTCTATCAAACAACTTGCACACCTTTGATTCTAACTTTTTATTAGGTATTCTGGTACATTGACCCTCACGCTGCTTTCTGTTGACAGTTCCGCCTTGCTTTATTTTTTTTAGAGTCCTTTGGACCGTCCTTCTAGTCGTAAAGCATGATTTTGCCAGGTCTGACGAAGGTATGTGAGGATTTTTAGAAAATTCTTGCAAAATCGATTCCCGATCATTTTTTTTTTCGACGTCATCTTGACAAATAAAAAGCAAAACTTTGTTTTTTTTTGTAATGTAAAAATCACCAGTCGTTCTAAATTTGAAATCCTCATCGAGCATTAAAAAAAGTACGTTGCCAGCAAAAATATTGTTAAAAATGTATGCGACAATTTAATAGTACTCACCCTTTATCTCTAAGGGGACAGAACTGCTGACCTGTTTGATTATGAGCACCAAATGATGGGCAATTTTAATCTTATTTAGAAATAAAAAGAAACTACGAATATTCTCGATAGATGCGTCAAACTTGAAAGACTGTTATACCTAGGTTACGTCTCGATTCAGGGCTAGGCAGTACAAGTTACATAAACACTATTACCACAACAGAAACCTATAAAATCGTGTTTCATTGCGATGGCAGTTTATGGCGATGCCATCGGAGGTGAGCGGGTTGTTGGTTTACTGCTTCCGCGGTACGTCTTGGGCCTGTGTTATTAGAAAATTATTTAGGGCTCTCGATCGAGTATAAAGTTTGACGAAAATAAAATCCGTCTACATATGTATCGACGAGATTTTTCAGATAAAAGAAATAGTTTATGTATCTATCAGAGACGAGTTGGTAATAAAAAAATTTAAGATCCTAGAGATGAACACGGGCGAGGATTTTGCCACCACTGAGACGCTCAAAAAGTGAACGTTTGTGGATGCACGATGGCTGTGTGTCCTACTGACAATGTCTACCAAGACCTCAGCACAGGGACGGCCGGCAGACACTTGCTGTGCAGTGTAATGACGAAATATGCCGCACCTGCGTGCAAATGCATTCTGAAGTAGTTTAATTCGAACCACCAAAATGATATAACCAAACTAGATTCCTCATACTCATACTCATTTATTCATAATGCACAAATACATTATATGTCAATTTTACAAAAGGGTAATGTATAGGTAAGTGGTTATTTTATATGTCAGTTTACACTGTTATAGTCAGTAATAGTTAATTCGATTTCTGGACAATATTATTACTTTTACTGGTAATAGTCTTATTCTGTAACTACCTATTCGATTAATAATGTCATTAGTCATTACCTAATTTTAAATATCCATCCGAGATTACCGAAACAGTTAACAGATCGCCTCAAACAGAGCAGTTTCCGCGGCCCGATTCGATCCAATCTCTATCAGTTCCGACCACTTTATAACCGATAGAGTTTAGCAAGTATCTCAAATCTAGCCGGCCGGTCTACTTTCTCTTTCCGCGTCCCACATTGGCGGCCCGATCATTCCACTTAACCGACCTCGCTTGCATCACGGTTATGTCAGCGGAATTTAGTATGGACCGCCCGTTTGGTACCGATTCAATGATGCGCTCTGAAGGACGGAGACTGTTGCAATTTAGGATTAATGCAACCTTTGTCACGACTCATTATTTGCATATTAAGGCTCCTGATCCGTTCAAAAATGCTGATTGTTTTAGACATTTTTCTCTATGATCAAACATGTTTCTTAACATATTATCAATGTTTATATACTACTTACTTAAAACAGGGCCATGGCGATAAAACTACTCGAAATTGACAAAAGTCA
The DNA here is from genome assembly GCA_905147355.2 of Apotomis turbidana. Classification (NCBI taxonomy): domain Eukaryota; kingdom Metazoa; phylum Arthropoda; class Insecta; order Lepidoptera; family Tortricidae; genus Apotomis; species Apotomis turbidana. Next base: position 37,927,883 of record LR990281.1, read on the forward strand.
CGCAGAAAACGGTTTTTCTTGTCCAACTTATTTCCGCCTGCACTCAATGAAAGCATGAAATAGCCATCTAGAATTCAGGGAATAGTAAGTTGGTCGAAATTATGAATATATTTGTCATAATATGAAAAAATAAATTTTAAAAGGAGTAAGGCTCTTATAAGTACCTATAATATTGAAGGTGCATTCGGATAGATTAGTCAATGACATGTAAAGCATAGCGGTAAACTTGACCTTCATAATCAAATAGGAATCATAGTCAAAGGAAACAGGGAAAAGGCACTAAGAAATGAACAACATGAAGCCACAAAGAACTGTGAACAATCGGACATTACTGTTTATTTACGTATTGACGTCAGTTCCAGTAATTGAGATGTGGTTGTCAGTCATAAAATAAAACTGTTGTTATATTAGTTTACATACTAATACTGGTTAAGAATCCGGTCCGTTCCTGAATATAGTTTAGTTACGTTCATATACCAACTTTAATTTCACTCTAATCGAAGTTTAGACGCATTAGAAATAAATTTTGCCCTATGTACCTACCTATGCCATCCTTCCACCATACGATCAAACAAGTGCTACCCGTTACATCAAAAGAAATTTGACTGTTAAGAGACCTTATTCCTTTTAAATTTTATTATTTTAATATTATGACAAACATGTTCATAATTTCAACCAACTTTTTAAAGTGATAATTTTTTTTTTCTGAGGTCTAGAAAGTAACATAGCTATTTCATGCATTCATTGCGTGCAGTCGAAACTAACTGGAAAAAACTAGTTAACTGCGTAAATTTGTATATTTCGAGTAGTTTTTGACTCTAAGTTTCAAATATACTTATACCAATAAATCTCAATAACCTTGTTCTAAGTAGTAACATTGATAATATGTTAAGAAACGTGTTTGATCATAGAGAAAAATGTCTAAAACAATCAGCATTTTTGAACGGATGAGCCTTAATACCGCATTGATATTGATAGACGTCTATAAATGAATAATGTCTTGACACGATCATTTATATAAAGTTACAATAACGTGCAAGAGCAGTTACTAATGTGAAATCTCATGAGCCATTTCGTACCGATTTAACGGTGCGTTTGAAGGACTCGTGTTGCAATTTGAAAGGCGTCCGGCGACCTTTATTGCGACAGGGAGTGCGGCTCTTTGTTGGATCACGTCTAGGAAGCGACTCGCAGCCGTGGTCTTAAGAATTGCAAGCACTAATGGAAATACACTGCCGGATGAGCGTGATTATGAATAGATCTCATTTGTTTATTGACTTGAGTATCTTATTGGGGTTACTGCCGCTGCATTTCATATTTCTAACAGGTGGAAATTAATATAGAGAACGAGAGAGCTTCTTTTCTATGTAAAGAAATATAAGAAAATACATAAAATTGTAGTCTTCGACCTATCCGAAAAAAAAAAAACCTGTCAACAATGACTCCGATACTCTCCGAACGATTAATTTTCTACTCTGCACCCACTTGAAGCATCTCTGTTTGGCCATATGGTTGACTGGTAGAGAATGCCAATGAGGCATTAAGTTCGCCATTTGTACTGACTTTTGTTTTGTGCAATAAAGTTAAAGAAAACAAGCTCAACATCATTTCTTTTTTTTAATAAACACCAGACTAAAGTAACCTTTCCATTGTGTCATAGTTTGGAGTTACAACATTTAAGAATGAGTAAATTTTAATAAATAAAAATAATTATTAAGCCCAGGAAAAATAGAAAAAGCTAAAAACCGTGATTACGTCCTCTTTCTAAGCGAATTACAGAAAAATAATAAAATTGTAGTCTTAAAAATATGAATTGTTGTCGATTGCCGCGACCGCGACTTGGCTTGCTCGCACGACATTGGAAGGACAGAGAGCGGTACATTTTGTGTGTTTCAGTAATGCTAGTGGTGCCGGAGAGTCATGGTTAGAGTCGGTTACTAAAGTACAGTCAACAGCAGAAGTTGTTAAACCAAAATAAGCCCAGGTAGCAAACAGGCTGTACAAGAGTTTATAAAGCCATTATAACTCTAATTTAAGCTATATAAAGGCTGTATAATGTGGCCTGTGTGTAAGACACAACTATATTATCAAGAGAACAAGGCATGCAGATCTTATTCCACGTAGCTACTTTTGCTGAATGTACGAGTACACTGCGAACGTGTCATCAGGATTAACCCTTCACTTAAGATGGTGTACTTTCGCGAAGGTACTATTCGCTGGGTGCGCGATGACAGCGTCAACTAGCGGTTACAATTACGGCGGGCTTTTTAATGTCAAATGGCTGACTGTCTTTACGAAGAGTAAGTAAACAAACAAATAATTTCAATGAAATATCGTAATTTTCTTTCATTTTATTCGATTATGTTAAATCTATAGTGTCGATAAAACGTTGACCTTCTTTATTTCCCGTCTAAAATGGCAAAATCAATAACTTTCAGATGTAATTCACACGGACCTTTTCATGGCTGTCTTCACGAGAAGTAAGTTACAAAATAAACAAATTTAACCGTAAAACGCATTTCATGCATAATGCAACCGATCATTTATGTCTGTATTTTCGTAATAATACAGATTATTTTGTTTTTTCAGTTAAACATGGCCAAATTAATTATTATAACTGGATTCTGCTCAATCAAACACAACATCGCTTTCATATCCCAAACTACAATAAAATGGGAAACCATTCATTTTTGCTCAACATGTCCAAAATGTAAAAGAAAATAAACGTATAAACATGCTACTTCCTACAACATACAAGATATAATATTAAAAATGTTGTTCTATAGGTTATACTAACTTTTTCCTCTTGATAGCGATTATCCATTTAATTCGCTATTCTCGTTTCCAACTTGCTTGTGGAAATTTATTTATTTATGATTACCGTTTTTGCCATTGTTTTTGAAATTAACTACGCTGCAGGTTTCGTGCCGCATATTTATTTATTTTTAGATGCCTTAATTTCGCTAGTAAAAAGTGACAGTTGGCCTGACGAAAGTTCCTTTTTTGGCCACGGCGCGCGCTGCGATCGATTCGTGGTTCCCCCACCACCTACTTCGCACCCAGCGAATAGATAAGGTGCAATGGGTTCACCGTCCTATGCATCGCTATACATGATGTGATAAGGTATTCTTTATCATCATCATCATCATATCAGCCGATAGACGTCCACTGCTGGACCAAGACCTCCCCCAAATGTATTCTTTATACCTTTCTTAATTCATTCATGAGAGCCACTGTCTAAGATTCGAATAGCATATCTTTGTCGATCTTCCCTCCTCACCATACCAGTAGGTACGGATTACATATGTGTGTAAGTCCTTCGTTCAAACAATTTGCAAAACTCTCATGCGTCCATTAAAAACTGCCACAACATTCAGTAGAACGAATTAACTTTCGACAATTTCAACTAAACTTGTGTTATTACGACCTTATTTCAGATTATGCATAAACTTAGAAAGACATTGAATAATTTACCAGAAAACCTATTATAAAACGCAAGATTTCACAAAGCAAATGAGGCAAGAACTTTAATAACGGCGTAATATTGAGATAATGTCTCGGAAGATTCTCGGAGTTGCGCAAGAGAGGTTTACGACGCTTCCTTAGCGCATATTTTCAGATCGGTCACGGTCATTTGACGCGTTTTGAATTCTTTCATCGGATGCAGTTTGTTGCAAAAATTCGTTGTTAGGTCATCGTCACAGAAATTTACAATAATACAGCAATTTGCATGTCAATTGAAATTGAGCGGGGTACCTGTTCATGTTCAGTGGTTAGCTAAAGCCCAAAATCTAATGTACGAATCACTTTTACCGAAAATCCAGAGCAGGGAATCATTCAATCATAATGCCCGTAAAACTATAAGCGAGACGTCATCTCTTGTATCGCTCCGGAGCCTACAATAGGCACATTATTTAATGTTCCATGTACACGTTCATATTTTCGTACTTATTACCACATTAGTTCCCATGGCCAATTTGATTCTAAACAAAAGCCATTCGAGACACCATTATAGAACCGACTCGTAACCCAGAACAAACGACATTCGCACATAACAAAAGAACTCGATATAAGCCGTGAATAAGACGCGTTATATTTTATCTTTTCACTTTATCAACCACGTATCTATATTTTGTGCTATTTTGAAATGTACCTAAGGATCATATTTGAAGGCCGCTTATGAGTAAACAATTAAAATAGATAGGAGCTTTGCCGAGTAAGTGCTGTATTTGCATAATCATTGCACTGAATTGGTGTACATTAGAACGTTCAGTTCTTTTGAGTTATGTGTTACGATTAGCTAATATACCTATACAGAATTTTCACAAGGTCTTATGCCGGCTGCGTATTACTTGCAAATTGATACTTATAATAATCAAGGCCTAAATTCACTCTTTTTTTTTTGCAAACTGAAACTTTAGTGAGCGTATGCTTATACGCGATTAAAATGCAGTAATAAAATACAATTTACGGCTTATTTCGTTCGGATAAGAATATATGTATAACATTTACGAGTATAACGGTTTATGCACCTAGCTGAAATTATTTCTATCCAATTGTCGTAACAAAAATAAACTTTTATTATGACCTCGAAATCTACGCTAATGTCACTCAAATTACTTTGAAGTCTCAAATAAAAGTCCGGCTGCGGTTTATAAATACAACAGCGTAAAGAATTCATAATGATGAGCGTCTAAATCCGGACAGCATGTGCGATTATTTCAATGGCTGAGTAAGCGCTGCGTGGGGGCAACTCCGTAAAAAGAATTTTCCAGCGCCGATGACGAAACGAGCATGTAGTTGTGGATTACAAGAGGACATGAAACGGTTCTTCATCTAGTTATGAACAAATATGAAACGTCGTAATCATCGTTACATAGAGTATTTACTTATATTTCTTTCCACATTTGGCTTGGAGTGACGAACATGAGGATACAGCATTTTAGCGGTACGATCAAGGTGGAAATCAGGAAGGCCAGAGTTAGCACATTGTTGAATTGAATACTTAAGAAATGTAGTCTGAATGTTTCGCCTAACAAGCTTATTTCTAGCAATGCAAAGTGTAGGAATAACCTCGGTTTTCATTCAGTAAAATGAATGGAAGAACTCTAATGAAGAATAAGATGAACTTAAAAAAAAATCATATAACAATAAGATCGCTCTAATAATAATAAAGACTCAATTATTTTACGTCACCCTAGGCCGTAAGTGAGATTTTCTGCCCACTACGCGGGAAGAAAATCTCATTTCCTGGCCAAGGCATGACGTAAAACTTTAGACAAACCACGCCACGGTCGGTAATTCGCAAAGCACCAGATCGCATATTCGTGGCTCTCACCTTCGGTTCGGGCCACCAACACCTGGGATTTGGGGCAATCGCGAATTCACCGCCGGTATGTAATGTAATGTACCCACTATTACAGTATAGGATAGTAGGTAACATTTACGACATTAGGTCGTAGGGTTATCTTTTGTACATTATCGTGACATTATTTTATGACTCAGGATGATGATCATAAACAATGTATTAAGATGAAACATAAATAAATAAGATCATGCATTAAATTCAAACGAACTATGTCGCAGTGAATTGAGAGAAACTGCAGACTAATGCTAGTAAATCAATAATGTAAAGTGACTTACCGGAGTGTGATATGCTGGCATCTTCGCGCTCTGTTTGCGTCAGTCCCATGGCGGGCAGAGCACAAGCTTCATCACTGCAAACAATACTTAAGCTAAAGTCATCGCCATCCAACAGGAATGCATCCAGATGAAGATATTTATATAGAAGCGAAAAATTGAAAAATGTATGCTTTGAGCGGGATTTGAACCCACGTTCCCACGGCTTTTTCGGCCAGACGGGTGCAGTGCCAATTATGCTATCAAAGCCCCTAGGCAAAGCATCGATTTTGTCAACGAGTTGCTTCATTTCTGGGTTATTATTCGAGCGTTTTAACCGCCTCACTTTCGTGGACGTATTTTGAAAAAATTGGGCATAGATTTGATGCCATTTTCGGATATTTCTTAGATGCCTTTAAACTTAGGTGCCTAACCAGAAACGAAATCGAAATCTGCAGCCACTTCTACAAAAATGTGACCACGAAAGTGATTCGAAACAAACGCTCGAATTCCCTTCTACATGCCTAAGAGCGACATTGTAGCGACATCTACCGTAAACCACTCAAAGCATACATTTTTAAATTTTTCGCTTCTATAATAAATATTTAGTTTACGCTGGCAAACGTTACTGCTTTAATAAAGATTGAAGATGAAGATAGATACTTTTTTAAGTAAAATTACAGCCGGTCTGGTTCCGGAGCCTTGAGATTAGCCTAGATGTCGATAACACAATTCGAACTTTTCATTACGTAAGTATGATGTTTATATGGATTTTATGAAATATTACTAACACAACACATTAAATTTTATTTTATTTTTTTAGTTTGTACGCAGTGTAGTTTACCTATTTTCTTCAAATACCTATTCCTTCAATTGCTCAATGGTTAACTGGAAGAGATCCCTAATAGGGATAAGTTCGCCTTTGTGCATATTTCTTTTGTTATCAATGTATTTATAACCAGTTGTTGTGTACAATAGTGTTTACATACATACATAAATAAATAATTCATTATTGCCACTTAATTGGAAATCGAAAAATAACATCGTACGATGCCGACTGTGCTCAGATCATGTAGCAGTGGCATTGATCATCATTCTCTAATGCTACTAAAAATAAAGCAAGCTAAATCACGCTTACCCTGAGTTTGTTGTTTGACACTACACTAGTGCCTAGATATTATAGATTGCAACTATGTATTGAAAAATTTTAAACACCTACAATTTCAGCTTGCTAGTCTAGGAAACCATATAAAGCATTACATTGAATTGCCAATCATGTGAAAGTGGTGTCGCAACGCATGTAACATTGAAGGACATAATGGCAATGACATTCATTTCATTCATATGACCAGGACAATTTTTGGGTCTCATATTAACTTCAATTCACTTGTTTATTGCTCATGAAAATGTGTACGGCTAAATAAATAATGAAAATGCTGCAATCTTGTACCTACTGTAGCTATGTGAAAGTAATGTAGGTAGGCCCCCCTTAGTACAGGATGGTTGATTATAAATATGTATATGAATATGATTATAATCTACTACAATTAGATTAGCCACGACGCGGCCCACAACAGTGGCCGAACTGAGCCGATCGGACGTGATTGCAGCCGACGGCTGGCGGCGGTGGCCGAACTGAGCCGATCGGACGTGACAGCAACCGACGGCTGGCGGCGGTGGCTGAACTGAGCCGATCGGACATGATTGCAGCCGACGGCTGGCGGTGGTGGCCGAACTGAGCCGATCGGACGTGACAGCAACCGACGGCTGGCGGCGGTGGCTGAACTGAGCCGATCGGACATGATTGCAGCCGACGGCTGGCGGTGGTGGCCGAACTGAGCCGATCGGACGTGACAGCAACCGACGGCTGGCGGCGGTGGCTGAACTGAGCCGATCGGACATGATTGCAGCCGACGGCTGGCGGTGGTGGCCGAACTGAGCCGATCGGACGTGACAGCAACCGACGGCTGGCGGCGGTGGCTGAACTGAGCCGATCGGACATGATTGCAGCCGACGGCTGGCGGTGGTGGCCGAACTGAGCCGATCGGACGTGACAGCAACCGACGGCTGGCGGCGGTGGTGGCCGAACTGAGCCGATCGGACGTGACAGCAACCGACGGCTGGCGGCGGTGGCTGAACTGAGCCGATCGGACATGATTGCAGCCGACGGCTGGCGGTGGTGGCCGAACTGAGCTGATCGGACGTGACAGCAACCGACGGCTGGCGGCGGTGGCTGAACTGAGCCGATCGGACATGATTGCAGCCGACGGCTGGCGGTGGTGGCCGAACTGAGCCGATCGGACGTGACAGCAACCGACGGCTGGCGGCGGTGGCTGAACTGAGCCGATCGGACAGGATTGCAGCCGACGGCTGGCGGTGGTGGCCGAACTGAGCCGATCGGACGTGACAGCAACCGACGGCTGGCGGCGGTGGTGGCCGAACTGAGCCGATCGGACGTGACAGCAACCGACGGCTGGCGGCGGTGGCCGAACTGAGCCGATCGGACGTGACAGCAACCGACGGCTGGCGGCGGTGGCTGAACTGAGCCGATCGGACATGATTGCAGCCGACGGCTGGCGGTGGTGGCCGAACTGAGCCGATCGGACGTGACAGCAACCGACGGCTGGCGGCGGTGGCTGAACTGAGCCGATCGGACATGATTGCAGCCGACGGCTGGCGGTGGTGGCCGAACTGAGCCGATCGGACGTGACAGCAACCGACGGCTGGCGGCGGTGGCTGAACTGAGCCGATCGGACATGATTGCAGCCGACGGCTGGCGGTGGTGGCCGAACTGAGCCGATCGGACGTGACAGCAACCGACGGCTGGCGGCGGTGGTGGCCGAACTGAGCCGATCGGACGTGACAGCAACCGACGGCTGGCGGCGGTGGCCGAACTGAGCCGATCGGACATGATTGCAGCCGACGGCTGGCGGTGGTGGCCGAACTGAGCCGATCGGACGTGACAGCAACCGACGGCTGGCGGCGGTGGCTGAACTGAGCCGATCGGACATGATTGCAGCCGACGGCTGGCGGTGGTGGCCAAACTGAGCCGATCGGACGTGACAGCAACCGACGGCTGGCGGCGGTGGTGGCCGAACTGAGCCGATCGGACGTGACAGCAACCGACGGCTGGCGGCGGTGGTGGCCGAACTGAGCCGATCGGACGTGACAGCAACCAACGGCTGGCGGCGGTGGCCGAACTGAGCCGATCGGACGTGACAGCAACCGACGGCTGGCGGTGGTGGCCGAACTGAGCCGATCGGACGTGACAGCAACCGACAGCTGGCGGCGGTGGCTGAACTGAGCCGATCGGACGTGATTGCAGCCGACGGCTGGCGGCGGTGGCTGAACTGAGCCGATCGGACGTGACAGCAACCGACGGCTGGCGGCGGTGGCTGAACTGAGCCGATCGGACGTGACAGCAACCGACGGCTGGCGGCGGTGGCTGAACTGAGCCGATCGGACGTGATTGCAGCCGACGGCTGGCGGTGGTGGCCGAACTGAGCCGATCGGACGTGACAGCAACCGACGGCTGGCGGCGGTGGCCGAACTGAGCCGATCGGACGTGATTGCAGCCGACGGCTGGCGGCGGTGGCCGAACTGAGCCGATCGGACGTGACAGCAACCGACGGCTGGCGGCGGTGGTGGCCGAACTGAGCCGATCGGACATGATAGCAGCCGACGGCTGGCGGCGGTGGCCGAACTGAGCCGATCGGACGTGACAGCAACCGACGGCTGGCGGCGGTGGTGGCCGAACTGAGCCGATCGGACATGATAGCAGCCGACGGCTGGCGGCGGTGGCCAAATGGAGCGGTGCAAATGCAGCCACAGCCGAGCACCGCCATCTGAGCCCGTGAAGAGCCGATTCATCAGTAAGCAGTTCATTCAAATTTGAGATGTTACCACTGTACAGTTGATCTAAATTCGTAGAACGCGCTTATTAGCGCTTCGACTTTACAAGCATTTTCACTATAATTAGGTATTACCTTGAATAGTTTTTCAGAACTTTCTCAAAAGGTATGGTAACATTTGAAAAAAAAACTACAAAATTGGTGTGAATTAAAGAGAATGTGTTAAAAGCTGTAGGAACATGTTAAATAAAGAGACACACCTGAGCAACTTCTCCCTGTAACAGAGCACCGTCCGTCGCTCGTCGCTGACGCCGATGGAGAAGGTGGCTAGCTCCGGATGGCCCAGCTCCTCCACGCAGCGGTGGATCAGAAAGCGCCGGTAGTTGCTCACCGGTGGGAACACTAGCACACTGAAATCAGTCATTATGTTAGAGTAACCCATTTGCAAAAGCTGTTGCCACATGGGCACATTCATTTATTAGGCACGATAACAATGCCAATTGGAATATTTATAAACAAATCAATCATTTATTTATTTGTGCAAACAAGTGTACAGTTAGATATTATAATTTAATAAAAGCTTTTGAAAAAGGCTATTTCTTGTTTTACCATTATATGGCATACAAAATATTAAATTAGGGAGCAGAAACATGTGCCGAAACCAAGGAAACAAACAATACAATAGAACTAATAATACAATTCTTATTAATATAATTATCAATAATTAAATCTACTCAATGTCAATGATAAAAATCAACTACAGAAATAAATAATGAAAATCTGTTATATGTCACTCTTTTCAGTAAACAATAGTTTTATTCATTTGCTCAATAAACATTAACATGTGTGTCTATTTGGAAGAGTCTTTTTAATGAAACTGAAATTAAGTTTATATTGTGAAAAATATTAGAATACATTACAGAGTATTTTTGTATTAACAGTACACATGTTCACATTCATTCAAATTTGTTGTTAAGGGAAGAGGTCCAGCAGTGAATTGACAATTTAATTTACTTATTGTATTAAGCGGTTTACACTCACGTGAAATTGTCAGGAACGGCCCGACATGTTTCGAACTCGTATGGAGCCCTTCATCAGGGACGGCTGCCCGTACACCGCCGCGGCAAACTCGTCACTGCTGATACTTTATTTACTTTTGATGTCGGGCCGTTCCTGACAATTTCACGTGAGTGTAAACCGCTTAATACAATAATTAAATATGTCTCACGAAAGTTTTAATAAAATTTAATTTACATCAAATTTTCTATTAAGTGCTCAGTAGGACATAGTTTATTACAGATAATGTCATCATTCCAACTATAAATATGCTACCCAATACTACAATACTTTGTTTGATGTCAAACTTTCCTGGACTGACAACCCGGGTGTGATTCTTATTAATGAATCTTTAATTCAGTGAGGTGCATTGCTCTTCCAATAAATATAGCATTAAACTTATACCATTTGTAACAACCAGTGAACAAGATTAAAAGTAATTCAATTGGGCTAATTAGAACTCTCCCTATTGATCCCTTGACCTCATTCTTGAGGAAGCTTCTTGTTAACTGGAGCAGGTATTTTTAGAAGCTACTAGTGAAGAGACTGTGCTACATGGAAACAGAGATAAATAATAGTTTAGGTACTTTAATTTTGTTACAAGCTATTTAATTATAAAACAATTGATCAAAATAAGGAATAATAAATATGACACATAAACAAGGAATTAATACGCGCATTGCTAGCTAGCCTGGTAAATGGTAATTTATAAACATAAACAAAAACTAAATAACAAAAAAAACTTTAAATACCATAATAATATATTGTTCATAGGTATGTTATTGTGGACATTTAATGTATTGTATCCACATTACATACATATAGTTTAGGTCCCAATAGTTTAAGTTAGGTTTAATTAGATCATAATTTAAGTTTTTTAAGGTTTACGTACTTTTAATTTTATGTTGTTTTTTCTCTAATAAAAAACTCCACATTATATACATTTTATTTTATTGTATGTCCAATCAATATTTAAGTGGATAATATGGTTCAGCTTGAAATTCATCGAAGTGCTAAAAGAATTCGTTATATCGCGAAGAAAAAAACGCGCTAGCGTGTCTGCACGGAATACCGTATATGATGATTCGAGCAATTTTATAGATCATTTATGAATATTTATTAGCGTCCGCTCCCCTGTCTCGCTCCATATAATCCACGACCTACGTACATCTTTGACTCAGTTTAACCTTGAAAATAATAATCGGATAACGAAATGTACATATACCGAAAGGAAATGAGACAAACATATCTAATAAGCAGTATCGTGACACCTGTAAAACTGAAAGAATTCCAAGGAAAACAAAACAGAGCTCTGATAATATACAGAAAAAAACAATAAAGCTAAAATTGTTTACCTGTCAACTCTTTTTTCGGCTATAAAACATTTTAGATCGTCCTTTACATCTTCCACAAAATTGTCGTCCGCTAGGCTCAGAAACCTGTCCACCGTTTTGGCACCCAGCTTGATGGTGGCTTGTTTATCCCAACAAAAATAAAAACTAAACGATCTAATTCACGTGCCAAACGGGAAAATTCAGTTCAGCCGACCATTTTCAATTTTTTTGTTTGTTTGATACCTTTTTAAATTACCTTTAGCTAAGGCAAGGCTATGAAATTGACCATACAGCCATGCCGGAAAACTAAGTCAGTGTTTTCTTCAATTTTACGGTTTCTTTTTACCGAAGAAGATGTAATTGGATCGAAATAATACAATTTCAACTAGAAAAAATGCTACGTGTTGGTTTAGTACTTGAATTATTCATAATGCATTGTTAATAAATGTGTAAGTTGAATTAGTCAAGGATATTACTTTCAATAGTCGATAATCGAATATACGGATGGGATCGATTGGTCTCATAACTAGAGGAACTGAGGCGTCATAGCGTTTAGTTATTAGTAATGCAAATTGCATTACTCAATTGTTTTGCATTACAACTAACTGAAAAGAATACAGCTATCCAAAAACATGATAATTGTCAAGTAAGAGTACTATATCAATTAATTATATTTCTTAAGTTTTATTAATTAGAATCACATTTTGCGTTTTTTCTAAGTCTGTAAACAAAACGCAAGTGAAGTGTTGAGTTGAGTTGACTGATCTCAGATATTCGCGTTTATGTTCTAATTTTTTTGTTTTCGTATAATTTAAGTTAGTTTAATAAATGTTTTTAGCATAGTAGTAGTCTTAGGATGACCATGGAAAGGAGGATCAAGCTGAAAACCCTTAACAGCCACATAACTTGCAAGATTTGCCGCGGATACTTCATAGATGCTACCACAGTCACCGAATGCTTACATACGTGTTAGTATTTTCTCGAATTATCACTTATATACCACTGTTCTTTCTTATCAAACTTACCATAAAACTCTTACTGCGATATTTTCTTCCCTTTTCGAAGCCCACACTCTCGAAGAAACTCAATTTGAACAACTTAAGTAATTTTCAGACCTCCTAGTTTCATTGTAGCTATTTTACTTATTACAAAGGAGTTCTAATAGTCTGCCAATTACAGTAGTTCAATGTTAAAGTTTTAATATAATATCAATCTACCTTTCAGTCTGTAAAAGCTGCCTAGTGAAACACTTAGAGGAAAATAACACATGCCCAACATGCGAGATCGTGATACACCAGTCGCACCCCCTGCAGTATATCAGCTTCGACCGCACCATGCAGGACATTGTGTACAAACTTGTGCCCGACTTACAGGACAGTGAGTACCTCTGATATACCTATTACACATTGTTACCTCAATCTTACAAATCTGCCTTCTCACAGTAAAAGAATGTAACCCCAAAATGGCTATTTAGAGAAGAATCGTTTTTTTTTTCTTGTTCTTGTTATCATATTTCTATTGTTTGCATTGCTTAAAACTTTGTAAATATAATGTAAAATCATATATTTGGTGGTCTATACGGCAGATGCCACTATTAGTTACAACAAAATAACATAACCAAGGCAGAAATATGGTAGCGGTAACAAATCTATCATATATGTTTATTTTGTATGAAAGAAACCACACATTTACAATTGCAAAGGTTTCAGAACAAAATACCAACCAGTGATTTCACTTTTAGCAAAAAAAACATCTGTTTTTCTATCGAAATGTAAATAAATAAAAAGACTAATATTTCTGGATTTTGGGGAAATATATTATCTACAAAACTCTATCCTAATAGTTACTTAAAACATTTATTTGACATTCAGTACTATTTGGAAGTTCCAAGTAAAATAATAGTTGGAACACTTTTTAGGGTTCAGTACCCAAAGGGTAAAACTGGGAAGCTATTACTAAGTGTCAGCTGTCCATCTGTCTGTATGTTCGTCTGAACTGTGATAGACAGTTGAAATTTTCTGTTGCCACTAAAAATACTAAAAACAGAATAAAATAAATATTTCAGTGGGGCTCCCATACAATTAACATGATCAGTTGTGTAAACTTTGCCTCATTTGTATCCGGAGACATACATAGGTACCAAGTGTCAACTTAATCTAGTCAGATGGGATAAGTATCATTACGGTGCGTGAGTCAGACTCGCACTTGGCCGGTTTTTAATAATTAATAAAGATGTCTCACAATAGTTTTAATAAAACTATTGTAAATCTTCAGATGAGCTTAAGCGGGAGCGGGACTTCTACCGCGTCCGCAACCTGCCGTGCCCGAAGGACGCCGCGCTCGCGCTGGGCGACAAGGGCGGCGCCGGCGAGGAGCCCGAGCAGCCCGACAACACCGACAACCATCGCAAGGACGAGCAGGTGAGTGTTGTACACATATTATTATATATTTTATTTTTATCAAGCAACACAGGGCACCATCTAAAGCTATACCATAGCCTCCTGAGTTCCAGTTTCCTACACATAGTACATAAACTTCAATTAATAGTTAACTGTCACTATTTGTCATAAGGCTAAACTTAAACTGACAAATTATGAATGCTGGTCGTCAGGAGGGTTGGGGTAATACCTACTTGGTAATTTACCCACCTATAGAAACCTATTTAAACAGAGTTAATCGCGTTCCAAAAAAGTTTTTTTAAAAGTCCTGTTTTGTTATAATATTTTGTTACAAATTGAAAATAGTTTAAGATTTAAATCAATATAAAACCAATTCGAGACAACCTGCTTAGGATGGCGGACAGGATAGGAGGTTTGGATTTTGGATGAGGGTGGCGCAGGACTAATCGTGGAGAGCTTTGGGGGAAGTCTTTGTCACATCTTTTTTGTTAAAAAACAGACTATGAATGTATTGATGGTAATATAACTATGATCCAGGTGAACGTGTGCTTGGAGTGCATCTCAACGTCGCTGCGCACGCTCAAGCGTAGCTTCATCCGCTGCTCGGCGCAGGCCACCATCACGCACCTCAAGAAGTTCGTCGCCAAGAAAGTGCTCAGTGGCATGGACAAGTATAGAGATGTGAGTAAATACACTCTGATGATCTGATAAACCTAGTGGAATAGCTAAGTAATTATTTATAAGACTAATTTAAATGTAAATCAATAACATTCACCAAGAAACACAATATCCTTCCCACTGTTTATACTCTTAGTGGAGCCGCTCTTCATAAAGTAACACTAATAAGGGACCTTGGTGTACATCTTGATTCCAAACTTCATTGTAGGCGACAACCGCGTCCGTCGATAATCGACTGGCCCAGGGTGTATAAAACAGGATTTAGGAAGGCCCCCTACGGAGAGCACAGAATTCAGATTGCTGATCGCAGCGGCGAAATCCTTAAGACCTTTGTCCAGCCCAGGAGTGGACGTTTTGATATAATGATGATGATGATTTTGTTACTTCCAGATTGACATCCTGTGCAACGACGAGCTTCTCGGCAAGGACCACACACTCAAGTTCGTTTACGTGACGCGCTGGCGGTTCCGCGACCCGCCGCTGCGGCTGCAGTACCGCCCCAAGATAGACCTGTAGGCTAAGTGTTGTCTGGTGTACAATGTGCATAGTGTGATCCTAGAGACTGCGCCGATAAGACCTGAGGATTGCGAGAGCTGGCATTTGCCTCACCAAGACAGACCTGTAGGCTAAGTGTTGTCCGGTGTATGTGGCACGATTCTGCGAGAGACTTGTCACTCCATGGTAGACCTGCGGGCCGCGAGATCAGATCTATGCAGCCCTACTGTAATGGACTCGGGATTCGTTTTGAAAACTATCTCTCAAAGGATCGTGCTATTACCATACCTACTCGTAAGTAGCAATAGAATTTGTACTTTGAAAATATGCACTCATTTTAAAATAATTGTATTTTTATGAACAAATTTAGTTAGACAATTTTATTATATAATTTGCAAATAAAAATTTGATTATTGATTAAGCTAAATGAATTAAACCTTTTATGAATTGACACATGAACTAACATATTTTACTATTTATTTCTGTGAAGTCAGAACACAATTATTTCTATGTATTATTATTATTCTTTAGTTTACCCTTCAATTTTTAATAAATATGGAATACAGTTGTGTCAGAAAATTCTACCGTTTCGTTTTGTTTAAAATTTGTATTCTTTGGTTATAAAATAAAACTTAAAATAGCTGTTTCCAGTTTGTTGGAAAATACAGATATCAAACAATATCATCGCTTAACAAAAAATGCATATAAAAGAAACTATGTGTAGTATTGTTTTTATTTTAAGTTGTTAATTTCGTTTTAGTTAATCTGTTATGATTTTTCTTTTATGACAAGGGATAGAAGTATTTGCTCATATCGACCAGGCTTCGGTAAAGTATACTGACACCGCTTCTGTTCGTCCTAAAAAAGTTGGTTTTAGTTTATAATTAACTTAAAAAAATATATTCATTTGAACCTTCCCCTTAGATTAATTTAGTTAAGTAAATGATTTATTGAAACAACAAAGAAGTGTAAACGAATTAATTGAAATATATTTAATTCGATAATGTTTAATTCTGTTTCATTGACCATACCACGGCACGGCACGTTTAAAACCAAGATTTTCGACTTTATCACAGGTACACTTTAAGCTGAAGAAACTACGTTATGTCACAAAAGATGACAATGGTATGTCATCCAATTGACAACATTTCATTCCTTTTGACCAGGCTTTTTTAGATATAATCAAATAAATGATTAAAAAAAATATACCCACATTTTTACATTTTCTAAAATATCCCAATTTATGATTACAAAAGCCATTTGAAAAGTGCTTCATTATAAAAGAGCGTAGGCGACATCGACAAGTAATTGGTCACAGCGCAGTAAATCATACAGTCGGACTATTACTAAGGCGGATTTAGTATGGAAATTTTACCACTGGTCTTTTCGTAGGCTGCGACTGTCAATTTTAGGTTCACACCTTGCGCTTTTGTATTGTTATTGTGCTTCGTGTATACGTGTGCTTCATTTGAATGCTGTTTCGTAGACGACTCTGCTTTCACCTTTTTTATATATTTTCAAAGCTAGTCCGTATAGTCAAATAAAAATAATATATTTGGGTTCTGTGATAAAAACGTAATGAAAATGAATTAAACTTAACACTGTTTGAAATGTTGCCAAAATTAAACTGACAATTATTTGATTATAGACTGATTATAGATCAATGCAGGTAAACTGAAATAAAACCCCAAAAAGAACTTAAAGCTAAATGATGATAACAAGGTTACAGTTATACAAATTTATTTACATTCATTGTAAAACCAAGAGGTTATTTATTGGTAACTAAGCTTAAATTAAATTAGGTAAAAATTTACAACACAAACACTTTATATTATTAATTAATAAATAATTGTTTTTTTATTAATTATGACCAGTTGAGACATCCGTAATTTTCAGTTGGTATGTATGCGTTCGATTAACCCGTAAAAAATATACCTATACAATTTTGAACGTTGCTTCCCACTTTTTAAGCGTGACCGTAGACTTGTCACTTCCTAATTGACGAAAAAAAAGGAGATAATTATTTTAATAAATTTAACAAAGAGCTTGAATTCGTGTCATCAAATAACAATAGGCGCGCAGCTCATGTCGTGACGGACTGTTTTATTTTAGTATGTTTATGAACATAAACCATTTCTCAACTTTTGTTTTAACCTAGTCGCCGACTAAAGGTACAAAGTGACAGCGCGGTGTCAATGGCGGAATTGAATTTAACGGACCTTTCTGCAATTGGGGATAATATTATAATACGTAGATGAAAATAAATTTGACAACAAACGATAATAATAACATTCCATCTCGAAGGATTCGTAGAACTAAATTCCGATAAAACTATCGAGAAATACGGAATTAGTATCTACGGAACCCTTTAAGCGCGAATTGAACTCGTTTTTCCGACTCTTGGCTCACACAAATAATAAAATATCGTATAAAAACTTTTCCGATTCCAATTGGAGCATGTACTATCACTATCAGCAAAAGCCAGAGTGGGCAACTGTAAGGCTGCGTTTCCACCAGCGATGTGCGAGGATGTGGCGAGGGATGTGTTTTTGATAACCAATAGAATCATCTGCGCTGAGCGAAGATAAGTAAATGAAGCATCCATTAGTTCTTAACAAACACATTCCTCGGTACGCATCCTCGCAGATGTCTGGTGGAAAGCTCAGCCTTAAACAGTTTTGCTTACAACTAAAGACATTTCCGAACTGTTATCTATATTGCCAAGAAATCAGCCGCTATAAGCGAAATACTTTCGAACAGTAAAAATTTAATTCAAATATCTCCAACAAAATCCAAACAAATTAAAACACATTTAAGAAGTGACTGAGATTTTCATATCAAAATGATTAGACCGATATAATATTTATATCCTATTGTGTACATTCATTCAAATTGAGGTAGTTGACAAGTGAACTATTGGAAAGGGTTTATTTTTCGCTACCCTGTTGTATGAGGAAAGAAGGCTACAGCGCAGTGCCATAACTAAGCGATACCCAACTAGTCTTTTAAGACCAGAACGTTTTTTGCAAGCGCGCACCAGGCGCATATTATAAAAATAAAAACCTAGTTTACTGCACTACCTTCAGGGTGGAATCTTTAAAAGGGTCAGTAATTCACAAGGACCTGCCGCATTGTGAAAATAGCTTTCACATTTTAAAGTTATTAAGAAAAATATACAATCAGTGACAAATTCTTCAATATTTACAATGGTGAGAAAAGCAACGATTTCAAAAACTTTGTTATACATTTAAAAATTAGAGCAAAATTTAGCGAAAGTAATTATCGCACAGTGCCAACAGTTCCAGTAGCTTCCCTCACTGACCCATTTAAACATTTCACCCCGTATACTTAGCCTTCTCTCCTGTCAACCGTTTTGCTCTGAAATCCCCTACGTCCCCTCACACTTCACCCCCGAATTCACCGAATCAAACACGCCAAATTTATTCTCCTCGTTCGTTATAACCAACTTATAATGGTCCGACGAAGGCAGCGGCATGTTAGGTTTCGCGTGATCCCTTTTAAAATGTCTACTAAGATGTGAAGTTTGCGAGAATTTCCTGTCGCATATCTTGCACTGGTATTTCTTCTCGCCGGTGTGGACGACCCGGTGTTGCTTGAGGGCGGAGGACGTGTAGAAGGTCTTACCGCACTCGCAGTGGTAGTCGCGTTGGCCCTTGTGCCGTTTGACGTGCACGTTGTAGGCGCTGCAGGTGACGAAACCGCGCTGGCATTCTTTGCAGTTGTACCTTGGAGCAATAGATATCAAGAGATGTCGTTATTTATTCAAGATTGACTAATTTGATATGTATCACCAGTACCCTTATTAATGTGACCGAACTCGCTAGCGACAGCGTAAAAGATTTGTATGAAGAACAGTACAGCGCCCCTATAGGTTGCTCTGTATATAGAACTACAATTGACAACATTTCATATTTATAACAGGTGGAAATTAATATAGAGATCGACAGGGCTTTATGTCGTGTACCTTAAAAAAAATCTTTGAATTTATTATTCTGTATTTAAAGAAATATAAGAAAATACATCAAATAACTGCAATCTAAGACAATACGGGCTGAATAGGGTTGTTGTCTAAACCAAAGAGCGAAAAAAAATATATTTTTTTTATTTGACGTTGACAGATGACAGATGCATACCGATTTTTTTTTTTTTTTTTAAATAAGAAAACCGACTAAAGTAACCGTTCCATTAAGTTCTGGTTTTGGTGTTGCCACATTTTAAAATGAGTATGTTTTCATAAATTAATAATAAAATAAATAATCATCTAAGAAAAGTAATAAAATGATGGTCTTAAAAATATGAAATGTTGTCAATTAGCTTAAGCAGTCGCTAGCGAGTACGGTCACTGTAAACTCATAGTAATGGTTCTGATGGTAAGTGGCTATGAAATAATGAACTTTATTCTGTATGTAGGTAAAGACTTAAAGAGAGGGAACCTACAGCCAATTATGGCCAGGAGATCAGGCGCATCGTCGCGCGCCTGTGACTCCGATTGCCCACTGCGATTCCGCCTAACAACCTGGAAGTGCCTCCCAAGGTTGGGGGAAGCTATGATGGCAAGCCCCAGCTTTGGTGTTCAGAGCAAGAGCTCAACCAGACAGAGAGAGAGAATCAGGAGAAACTTTCGGTTGGCCGCCGTAGATACCGCTGGAAAGACGAGGTGCAGAAGGATATATGCGCCTTAAATACCCTAACTCACGGAAAAAGGCGTAAAACAGAGAATGGCGTTCTCTTGTGCGAGAGGCCAAGATCCCTTTGGGTCACTTAGCCAGATTAGTAAGTAAGCCACAAGGGCAAATTGACCTCAGACTTGTCAATTCACAAGAGGAGACCATTGTTGAGAAGAAATATGAGGCCATGGTTTAACTGCAGCAACAATGTTTACGTCAGCATTATTTCAATTAAGATTGTTATTATCACATTATAATAAAATGGAATATAATGAACAAATTAAAACCAAATGCTCCAATTAACCATTCCCAACACCGTTTCTTTTAATCTCACAAACTCACCGGACTTCCTTGTTGTGTATCCTGACGTGAATCGACAAGTTGCCGGAGGTAGCGAAGGTCTTGGTGCAGAGATGGCAGGAGTACGGCTTCTCGCCGTTATGGATCCTCTGGTGCACTTTCAGGTCCGCTTTTATGGGGAACCCTGGAAAATGTACACACATTTCAGTGAAACAAACTTCACAAGGCTACTGTGGTTATGAGTAGTCGTAGCTGTGATAGGGAACTACATTGTGGGGTAAGTTTTATGACCTTGAGTGAGAATCATCATAAGACAACTTAAATGTAACTTTTATGCACGTCAGTTATGATCATTATCATCAGCCGAAAGACGTCCATTGCTAAAAAAAGGTCATCCCAAAGATAATTCTCCACCTTATCATATGCCGCTTGCATCCAGCAAATCACGCGACCTTCAATATCTGTTCACTTTGCATAGGGGGCAAACGAGCAAACGGATCGCCTAATGGAAAGCGAGTACCGTCGCCCATAGACACCTGCAACACCACAGAGTCGCAAGTGCGTTGGCGGCCTGTTCTTCTGGTACGTGGTCACCACTGACAACTCATCAGTCCCATTCCATTGGCCATTGGTGGCCCTGAAGTCAGTCACACTAAAATTACCTTTTCCGCAGTCCTGGCACAAATATGTCTTGTCCCCCTTGTGCCTCTTCATGTGTATGGAGAGCTGCGCGCTTTGCACGAAGTTTTTGAAGCACACGTCACAGCTGTATAATTTTTCACCTGTATACATTGAGAGATCTATTGAAGAAATGGTCCTTTGAAACCCGATATCAAAATTGTTATAAATTATTGTTTGTATTAAAGCAGTAACGTCTGCTAACGTAATAGTAGTTTATGCAACTGCTACATAAGTAATGAGAGGTGTTAAAATACGAGTGTGGTTTTATGAAACTCGCCTATGGCTCGTTTCCTGATAGGATCACCCGAGTGTTTTAAGACCTAATTGTGTACAGTTGCATACACTACTTTATCTACGCGCATATTCATAATCATTATCATAGCTTTTCTCTTATGAAAATATGAAACAATCAGTACTTCCCGTCAGGCCGCGGCAGAGGCATGACTCGCGCGCCGGAGGGAGGTCACCAGAATAAACCTCGACCTCGCGGTGGCTGCGGTACTGTTATAAAATTACATCTCTGATTTTGGTCGCTGCCAATTAATGTAGGTCGTTATCTATATTATCTGAACTTGTTATAGTCATTTAACAAGATGGGTGTAGATAAAACGATTTACGAAACGTGACATTCATATTAACTTTACCCAGTGTCAGTGACGCTCGAAATGTCTGTATAGCTATATATATGACGACCATTGAAAACCAAAGAGAGATGCCACGAGCTCTGTATTAGCGGCGCGCGCTACGTGTGTCTCGCTCACTCGTATGGCCGTCGCGCTCGGATCTCTCGGTCAGCGTCGTGGCATCTCCGTAAAGCGCATAATAGTGACAGACCTGTGTGCATGCGGATGTGGTTGACGAGGCCGGTGCGGCGGCTGAACTGTTTGGGGCAGTACTCGCAGTGGTACGGCGTCTCTCGAGTGTGCACCTTTTTGTGTTGGAACAGTGCGCTGTATCCTCTGGAAGAAGGCATTATTAAATTATCACTACATAGCATAAAAGAAAGTCGCTTTCTGTTGTCTGTCCCTATGTATGCTTAGATCTTTAAAACTACGAAACGGATTTGAATGCGGCTTTTTAATAGATAGAGTGATTCAAGAGAAACGTTTATATGTATAATACATGCATAGTATATTTAGTATCAGCACTGCGTGAAGCCGGGGCGGGTCGCCAGTTATTAACAATTTCAGTGTTGTTGAGAGTAGGCACGACGAAATTTTATTGTTGAGGATTACAATCAATTACAATCGATTCTATTTTTTATCGAGATCAAATGTCAATATTGGACTAACTACACTTAGTCTGCTCCAAAAGTCAGAAATAACCGTCAAAGTTCAACATTCCTACGGAGTGCTAAAACGCTCCATACAAACGGCCACCTTATCGTAATCGTTTATGGGTACCAATATTTGTATGGAGGCAATAAGTAATTTGCCATTTTCACCGGGAAAAAGTGCGTTGAAGCTCATGGTTGTAATACAATTATAGTTTTGTTAATTATGAGGATTCTGAAAATAATTCAAAAATTTTGGACTAAAATACATAACATTTGAGTAGGTTAACTAACCTAGGTTAGGAAGTCACATATATTTCAATAAACACATTTTTTTTTCTTTTTTTTCTTTGTGTCATGTCATTTTGAGCTTATGTTATTCCTATAACTACATGTAATGCTGTAGAATTGAATATCAGTCGTCATCCATAGCAATTTTATTATTGCAACTTCAATATTGTGGGGAAGTGATTATAATTTTTTTAAATTAGATTTCTCTTGAGCATTTTCAATAAAAAAAAGATTATTAAAATACATTAACGGGTTTACTCACGTCGTAGAAGTCGAGTAACGCACGACATGTTTCGAATCATCAGTGTTCGTCTGTGTTCGGTTGGCCGTCGCCGCGACTGATTGGCTCTCCTGATGATGAATCGCGTACCGATTTGAAACATGTCGAGCGCTATTCGACTTTTACAACGTGAGTAAACCCGTTTATGTATTAACTAGCTGTGCCCGCGGTGTTACCCGCTCATCCCACGGGAACACTAAATTTATTCGGGATGAAAAGTATCCTATGTCCTTTCCCGGGTCTCAAACTATCTCCATACCAAATTTAATCTAAGTCGGTTCAGCGGTTTAAGCGTGAAGAGGTAACAGACAGACAGACACACTTTCGCATTTATAATATCAAGTATTATTTATAATATTAAGTATGGATTTCTGAGACTCACGGTTGTTTTTTATGTAAAATAAAACAGGCTTACTTGAACGCCGCAGTGCAATCCCCGCACTTGTAGGGCCTGAGCTCGGTGTGGCAGATCTTGTGCGCCTTCAGGTTGCTCTTGGTGCTGAGGAACTTGCCGCACACGTCGCACTGGTGGGGCAGCTTGCTCTCCGGCACATGGGGCCCGTCCAACAGATTAACTAAACATTCAACACATTATAAAATTCTAAAATTGAATCATAGAGGCATAGACAATTCAATTTTAAAGAGAAGAATGACAGATAAGGAATTTATTTAATACTAGCTGTGCCCCGCGGTGTTACCCCGCTCATCCCACGGGAACACTATATTTATTCGGGATGAAAAGTATCCTATGTCCTTCCCCGGGACTGAAACTATCTATATACCAAATTTCATCTAAATCGGTTCAGCGGTTTAAGCGTGAAGAGGTAACAGACAGACAGACAGACAGACAGACAGACACACTTTCGCATTTATAATATTAGTATGGATTTTTTACTACTCACCTTTTTTTTTACGCCCCCTCTTCTTTTTCACTTTTGCTTCTTTTTTATCTATTTCTGCAAAATAGAAAACAATATAAATTGAGTTGCGTTATGTTGCTACTGCTAGCGGTATCCTGCCTTTTCGCCGAAATATTTTTCCCAACTGATTCATTTCCCAACTCACGACATTCTCTTAAAGCAAAAAAAAATCTCAGTGTATTTTTTATGCTCTTATAGAATACAGTAAGTTAGGTTAGGTTTGTTTTATGAAAGTTCCGAAAAAAAATAATCTGAGTAAATCGTGAGTTGGGAAATGAAACAGTTTGGGACGTGATACTTTGGATAACAATGGCCATACATTAGTACTCCACTGCTAGCAAATATTTTATTGAATTTTAACCTTTTGAGCGTCAAAGACGGCAAATCACGTCGGCGGAAAGCTGTGCCCCAGGCGCCACGACGTCATTTGCCGCTATACAATGCCATACTACTCTGCTGTCAGATTAGCGTGTGGGAAACAGTTTTCCGTCAACGAGCTGGCCGATCAAGAGGTTCAAGTAAGTATGTTCCATTAGTTTACCTATCTGAAACACTAATTTTTGTTTACCATGTGTAACGTTTCTCCAAATTATCATTTGTCCGAAAGTAATTTTTTGGGTCAATCAACTTTTTACTACGATTTTCGCCGGCAATATTCAACAAAAATGTTGTAATTGCAGCAGTTATAAGCCCATTCTTATTTAGAATATCTCTTGAAAATACCAATATTACATATAAAATATCAACACTTTTCTAAGAAGTTTAATCACCATAGTTTCCTGGGTGACGGGACTGAATAACAACAAGAAAAAGTTGATCCCCCTTTTATCAATGTGATCTTTTTAATGTGTCTGTTAATTTTTCAGAATAATTATAAAACAAACCTAACCTAATGGGTTCTGTAAAACAGTGTTTACAAAATCTTAATAATGTTATGGGTTTCAGAAAAAAAAAACTTTCGGATGCATGAAAATTTGGTGAAACGTTACAGATGGGGAACAATGTTCCGGAGTTGAGATAGGATACCGTTCCATTATTCACCTTTGCTTTTCTTCTTCAACCGTATATCTCCCAGAAACATGTTGTCGTCATCCGCATCCCACCCACTGTCATTACCGTTGTCATACTCGTTATAGCTCAATTCTGGAATATCAAAATCAAACGTAGAATATTAAAATACTTTACGAAACGGGTTTACTTGTATGTATCTTAATATGTCAGGTACTCAATACAAATGTAGAATGTTATTTGTAAGTACTTTGCAAGTGTTGCTATATAAGCTTTTTTTATTTAGCATTGGTATGAGTGGTAGAATATTCCGATGTTGTAATATGACATGTATGGCGTTAAAATTTTTAATACCTCCCTACTAGTAAGCATACGTACCAAGCTTAATATCATCCTTTATGTCATCTCCCGTATCTTCTTTGATATCATCATCATCATTATTTGCATTATCTGCAGGCACTTCGTCTTTGATTTCTATTTCATCCTCACTTTTCACTTCATCCGTTTCAGTTTTCAAATCTAAACTTTCATCACCACCATTTATTTCAAATTTGTTTTCAATGTCATTGTCTTTCACATCAACACTAATGTTATCCAAATAGTTCCTCAGTTTTGTGTCACTCTCCTCACATTTCAGGTGGAATGCATAGGAACGCTTTAACTGTCTACTGCATTCTTTACAGATTAAACTAGGAAGGCCATCTTCTAGGCTAGGCTGCAAATGTAATACAGTTCTTAATAGTTCAAAGAGTAAGTCATGTTGTATTCATTTTATTTCATGCTTAGAATAGATACACATAAAAACTAAAACTGGCTTCACAAATGGCTGTGCAAGTGAAGCCAGTTTTGGGCTAAGTTTTGTCCGTTGGTGCATCCGTCACAATGCAAAATGCTTCTTTGTAGACACACACATAAAACCAAAAGTGGCTTTATCTTTCACAAATCTGCTGTATGAAGACTCGTTCTATGCGTATTTATTCTAAGATTTCATGTATTAACTGATAGTGACATAAATAATTGTCGGAAGAGATCTAAAGATATTGGAGGACGAAAATAGCCCGCCAATCAACTAAACGACTCGCCAATCAAGACAAACAACTTCGAATTAAGATTTTATACGTATAGGTTATTTGATGCCTATAAGTTTAACATAAAAAACACCTCACCTTAAGTTTAGTGCAATGAGATAACATTTCACAATAAAGAGTTCTTCTTTTCGCGTAAAAACTCGTGTAAATATTAAATGTTATTTTGTTTGCTTCAAGGCAAATTCTACACATCTGTGTAAAATCCATTGCTCTGATTTTAATTCGAGTTTAATAAATAATTGACGATTATGATTCCATTGCAATTATTTGATTTTATGGAATACAATGTAATTTACAATTAAATGTTTATATTCTTCGAAACAAACAGTCTTTTGCATGTTCGACGTCAATTTTTCGTGACATTTGGTTAGTATGCTTTGACAGTTATAGTGCTTAATTTGTGCCTCACTCGCTCAGTAACGGTTTTTGGGAGCGTGTAAGCACGGCTTAAGATCGATAACACATTTCTTTCAAATGTAAGTCGATTTTATAACGATGATAATGATGGGGTATTTTACGTAAAGTGAACTTTGTTACATACGTGCTCATCACTAATTTTGACAATGAAATGACAATTGAGATTTGACATAACATATAGTTGTAAAAAATATGCAGTGTTGAATTTGTTATTATTTTGCTTTGATTAAATAACAAAAAACAAATAAAAGCTTCCTGCATAAATAATTTACTACAAATATTTTTAAATAAAACATTAAATATGTCAGCATTACAGAAAAGTATAATGAAGAGTAACTTGCCGCCCCGATGCCCGAAATCAGGAAGTGGAAAGTAATTATTTTTCATATATTTTAAATTGAATTCACATTGTAATGTAACTCTGTACTTAACAATGGGTTATTTATAATCAATGCTACATCCATTACGATTGTTATTATGATAATTTAGGGCCGGTAACTTTCGTTATTGTAGTTGGTCTTATCTTATTTATTCCAAAAGCATTCACGAATAAGTAATTTAAAGTGAATACTAGTAGTCCTTATACCTTTAGACTTACACCGCCTAATTCAGAATGCTTCACATATTTGTTATTCCTTCTCAAATATAAAATGCATGCATGCACCCAGCAAGAAGGCCTCTTTCATTTGACCATTACCACTGCTTGCTGTTAAATCTTATCATAAGACATTTTCTTCACTATTTAATGGGTAAATACTATTTTAACTGATACTTATCATGCCATTAGTAAGTTAAGGGTGATATTACTGAACCATGGTGATTCGTCACAGACTATCAATTGATTTATCTTTTGAATTTATAGACACAATTATATGCTTATGTCAATTGTCCAATTCATAACTGCAAACATATTATATAGAGAATAGAGATCTGCAGTACTATGGTAAAAAGCCATATCTTACTATGAATCCCATACAATTTGAGGTTCTTAAAAATTATAAGCCACTAATGACGTTCCAAATCCAACTAATTAAACTACATGTACATATGATTTAAACATAAAAATTATGAAAAAACTATTGATGGCCAATTTGGGGTCAATGCCAAGACTTTTACTTGTTGGTTTCATTGTCGGCATCAAAAGGGTTAAAATTGAACTGAGATGACAGCTGTAACAAGCTCAATACTTTGATGAATCTTCTCTGCCTCCTCCAAATTTAAAACTAATGAAAACAAATTTCAGGATAGCCCCCTTTGGCATGGCCCGCCGTAAGGACTACAGCCCAGTATCTTGGCAGCAGTACTTCGAGAAGTATGTGGATGTGGAGACGGAGGGTGGCAGTTTCAGGGTCTACTTGTCCCCGGAGCCAGACCACTCACACCGGCCACGGCTGGTTACTCTGCATGGTGGAGGGTACTCAGGGCTGAGCTGGGCTCTCTTTACAGTTAGTATCAGATTTAAGGTGTTTGTTGGATAAATTAATTTCGAAAAAATTATAAAGACGAAAATGTCTGTAAATGTTTGCCAATATCACACTATGTTATGTATTTATAAAACTACAATTATAAACTAAAAGTATGTAACCAAAGCATTTATACATTGCAATATTTAAAACTATACTTAAAATACCATTACATAAGTCACATTATACATAATACACATACATAATTATTTATATGTGAGTGGTTAAAAATAGTGGAAGGGTTAGTATTTGGTTACATAAAAGATAATAATATTATAGATTATATAATATAAAATCCACATGTTGTTTACATGCTCCAATTTCATTGTTTACAATTTATTTTTTCTTGATTCCATTCTTGGTAGTGAATATTTAGTAGTGATAATTATTAGGAAGGGTTCAGGGCTGTTCTTTCCAATTTTGTGTTGTTCACAACTACATTTAGAGCTTTCACCTTATTAATCCTGGATGATATTAGAATATGTGATGTTTTCAACTAAACGGGACGCCTGCCATAAGGACAAGCTTTGTATGCATCTTTAAACTGATGGCCTAGCAACGTGTCCTTATGGTAAGCGACAAAGTGGACCCTTTCACTTGAAAACATCATATTTTGTGGCAGCAGATTTGTGATAATATTCATAACTTTCTTTGCAGGAAGAAATAACGAGCATGATACACTGCCAAGTGATCTCCATGGATATACGGGGCCATGGCGAGACACAGGCCGTCAACGTGGACGATCTCAGCGCGGACACTTTGGTCAAGTAAGCATGACTATAAATAAATAATTAATAAATATTGGACAACCTTATTGTCATATTTAGCTATTGTTTTTTTATAGGAAATACGTCCACTGTTGAACTTGGGCATCCCTCAAGGATGTTCACGAGGGTTCGTTTAGCACTTCACATATGCAATGGCTTTCGGCGATTTTCTCACATATTATTGAGCCTCAATGAAAAAGAAAAAAATATGTGACACCTCATATCCAAACTATTTAATTAATAAATACAATAAAGACATTTATTTAAATTTGTATAATGAAACCAACTAAAGAAATAAATGAACTATACCTAATAACATGTATCTGAGAAAAGGCTATAAATAAATAAATAAATGAAACCGACTAAGTGATGTGATATTCCTAAAATGACGGTAGGTGAGCATATTTAAAATTGACCGGGCAGCACATGAAGTGATCAAATAAAATCTAGTGAATAAAGTTGTATATTTCTGTCTATAATCTTTGTCACTTAGGTTATTGAGCGAGTCACCTCAGTATATATCTCTATCTAGTACGATTGTTCTTTCTAACGTGTAATCCTGTTGCAGGGATAATATGGACATAATATGGACATAATTTGGAAAACAGATAAAATGTTAACAGTATAATTATTAAAATGAAGAATTATAATTAAAATACTAATAAAAATGAAACCTGTAAATAATTGAAATGAATAATAATTTAAATGAATATTAATAATCTCAATGCATAATATCAGCGTTTTACCTACCAATAAAACGCTTATTAAGCAGTAACCTTATTTGAAGCCTAAATAAATAAATAATTTGAGAGTAGCGAACCTGATTTCCTGTAACAGATCGGTCAAAAGTACTAATACTCCCCTTACATCCCTTCCCTTTGACGTCATGTCCTGTGCTGTGCACCAGGTGGGGGCCGAGCTGACGGATCGTGCTCGGGGCCCTTCTCATTGGATCTTAAATTATTTTTAAAAATTACCAGGCAGAATTTAAGTATTAGGCTTCAAATAAGGTTACTGCTTAATAAGCGTTTTATTGGTAGGTAAAACGCTGATATTAAGCTGTGAACCGTTATTTGAAGCCTAAATAAATAAATAATTTGAGACCTGTTTGTTATCGCCTGGTGAACAGCACGACGCCAATGTGACTATAGAGGGATATGGATAGATATAGATGATAAACAACATAAACTCTGAAATCATATTATTTATTAATCAATAACATTTCAAATGAAATTGTACATTGTAAACATAAAGGTATACTAGGCATGTAACCATGAATTTTACTTAACCTTCCTTATACATCTAGATTAGACAACTTAGCACTAAGCTTAACCATTACTTATACACAATTATTTCTGTTTACAAATCATTTATAAATCTTTCGTTCCGTCAAATTAGTTTGTACCTACAGCATACTACCTATATACAAAAAAAAAATTGAGCAATCACAAAATGAAATTTTAATAGAGATAAATTTTACTGACTTATTGGTACAAATAAATTACCACAGGACTGTGTAGGTACATTCACGGGTTCAATTGGTCGACAATAATATTTTAGGAAAGTGTTCTCGGACCGCCAGTTCCCCCGGGCTAGTATTTCATCTAATGGGGTGTTTTCAACCCAGCTCTTAGATGCTACTGCAGGTCGGATGCTGCCAGCACTAGCCTTAACGCCGGCCTGCATTAGGATCTTTTTCACCCAGCCCGAAATAACTGTCCGTGAAGCCGCTTTTGGCTGTCCACACGTTGTCAAAAACAAGTTATCAACAGCACAAGCTGTACGTCTATGTTGAGATAACGTAATTACCTGCTTAATCCAAAATAATGGATCCAAAACTTTATAGTCTCTATTACTAAAAATTTGCCAGCCGGATTGACGATTTAATACAGTATCTGTTTTGGGTCCATATTTTGGCCAAAAGGTTATAGAATTATTTGTAATAATACAACTATCACCATCTATGCCCAAAAGTGTCAAATCATGCACTCGTCGGCCAGAGCATAACAACAATAAGATTGCAGCGCGTGCAGAGCATTCAAACAAACTGTTCTCGTTAGAGTTATTATTTTTTAACCAATTAACAAGTATATCCGTATCCCATATAGGGACTATTTTATGATTAACCTTAGAGAGACTTATAGACTTCATAGCTTGGCGTACTAATATATGTGAACTGAGTCGATTACTCAGGCATGGATCACAAAGAGTTGAGATTGCTGATTTGTACACTAAAATCGTACTGTACGCTAGACCCTGCGTAAGGTGAAGGTCTATTAAAAACTTTGCTAAGTCAGCACCCTGTGGTTTTGAAATACTAACAGAATTATTCTTAGCCCAAATTTGCCATTTTTGCCATGCATTTTTGTAAGTTTTCATAGAAGAGTCTCGCCAACTTTTCTGTAAAAACTCCATTTGATCACGCGACCATCCAATCAAACTTTCTGACCACCCCCACATCTCCAGACTTCCAGGGTCATGTCCTGCACCATTGGAGGGGGTTGACCGGTCGTTGCATCCACTAGGACCTTCTCCAGGTTGTGAATCGTGAACGGGGGTCCTAGAGCCCTGTTCTTGAGGTCTGGTCGCCAAAATACTTTCAACCAACGCGGAGCTACAACTAGGTAAATTCCTCTCGCGTTGTTGAGGTGTTGTAGCACGCGGGGGATCAGAAAAGGCGGTGGGAATACCCACGCTAGGGGATAGTTCCACACTTGGCTGAAGGCATCGTAAAGGGTGGCTCGTTTGTCCGTCAGATCTAGGGTCCCGTATGATGGGAGAACGTGCGCCACTGATGACGCAAAGAGGTCTATTATTGGACGGCCGAACTTGGCGAAAATCGGATTCATTATGTCGGGTAGGAGATGCCACTCGGGGGGCCTTGAAAGACGAGACAAGTGATCGGCTTCGCCGTTGTAGCGGCCTGGCAAGTAATGTACTTCCATGTGGATTCGGAATTGATCTAAAATCGTGAAAATGTGATGAGCAATTTCCATCAGGGACGCAGATTTTGTGCCTCCCTCGTTCCTCATATACGCCACTACTGTTCTGTTGTCTGATTGGATCAACAGAGAGGAACCGGCCAGGTGCCGACCGTGACCTTCTAAGACGTATCGAATTGCCAACATCTCGCGATGGTTGGAGTGAAGCTTTGCTTCCTGTGGGGACCAGAGACCCGACAGTCGGAGGTTGTCCAACTGTGCTCCCCACGCTTGTCCTGACGCATCGGTAACCAGGTAATTGGTGATTGGTGGATAATGTATCGGAGAACTTGCCTCGAGGTTGGTGCACCACCATCTTAGCTCTTCCATTACACTGGCTGGTATCTGATAGCGATAGCGTTGGTTCACTAGTAGTAGATTTTGACAATGGTTTAGTAAAGCTCTGTGATTGAGACGACCCCTGGGGACCATAAAACTGGCAAAATTTAGCATTCCCACCAAACTTCGGACTTCGCGCACATTGCCTTTCCTCTCTCTTAGCAGGTTTAGCACCTTTTCTCGTATGCTTTGTGCTTTTTGAAGAGGTAGACACTTTTCGTTTGTGTGAGGATCCCAATTTACTCCTAAATATTGAAGGCACATCTGTGGGATCAACACCGACTTGTCGTAATTTACTTTCCAGCCTAGATGCTCTAATACTTGAGTCACATGAACAGATTGACGACCCAGAGTCTGTGGGTCCTGATGGGCGAGCAAAAAGTCGTCCAGATAAACCACTATTCGAAGGCCTTTCTCTCTGAACACCTGAGCTACCCAATTCGTTAGGGATGCAAAAATCCTTGGTGCACAAGCGAGGCCAAAAGGTAGACAAGTCATTTGCAGTAATTGTTGGTCGTAAATTAGTCTGAGGTAGCGTCGATGTCCCCGGGCGACCGGTACATGGAAATATGCATTCGACAAATCTATTTTGACAAGCCAGTCGCGAGGTTGAAGGAATGTTGATATTTTGTGTGTGTTTATCAACCGAAACGGTTTTACGAACACATAATCGTTTAGGTTCCTTAAATTGAAAATCGGTCGGGCAGAGCCGTCGCTTTTGGGTACCAGAAACATTTGAGACACGAAGCTGGGACTGGGATCCACAGGCTCCAACACTTTCATTTGCAACATTTGTTTTATAACTTGATCCATTTCTAGACTCTTTGGGGTTTCCAAAGGATGCATCATTAAATTTGGATAAAACAAAGGGGGCTTGGCAATGAAGGGAATTCGAAAATTTTGAATGATTTGTATTAATATTGTTGGAGCCTGAAGATCCCTCCAACTTTGCACAAAGTCCGCCAACCGGCCTGCCCGAAATCTCGAGTCAGAACTTTCGTTTACCCTGCCCTCGTGACGTGGAGGGGCCTGGGAATCGAACCACTCGGTAGTTATTGGCAAAATTGTCATTGTTTTGAAAATTCTTATTAGGCCTCTGGCGCGAGGGCCTAGTCTGTTGACCAGATTTTTGTAAATGGCGAGGGTAGTCGCGCGGTTGGGTTGGATAATTCATGAACATGTTAGGCATTTGCATTGGCAATGGCATCCGATTCATAAAATCGGGATTATATACGTAATTGGAATGAAACAAAGTAGGGGCTTTGTTTGTGTAAGTATTCGCATAACTAGGCATGGCCTGAGTCTGCTGTTGTGGCTGAGCTTGCGCAGCAGCTTTGTTATTGGAGGGCGCCCGGGGCGGCCAAAATATTTTAGATGCCCCACCAGCTTTTTCAATTGCGCTGGCAAACAATTCTTTATTAAACAAGTTATCGCAGGTAGGCGGAATTTTTCGCAAGCTAGCTTTCAGAAAATTATCTTTTACCGATCGCAAGATACTGTCTCGCCTTTGTTGTATAAGTTCGGCCCTATGGCCGCAAGCAATTTGTAAAACATCATTACTAATTTTTTGAAAGCTACCCTGCACAAAAATTTCGTTCAATTTTTCCTCTAATAATTTTGGCGTAACTTGCCCAACAGAGTTCGACCATTCAACTAAACTCTTGAAACCGCTTTGAGCTGCTTCATTTTGTTTAATGAGGGCTTGTGTAATAGCTGCGAAGCCCCGTTCGATCAATGCTAGAGAATTAAATTTATCATAAGGCTTAATCTCATCGTTAGTTTCTAAATACGTGAACCCTGGCGAGGAACAGTATTGTTTTTGTGCGTCTGCGTAGCGTACGCTGTCCCAGTCTTCAGTGTTGAAGCGCTGAATGCTGTTTATCAATTGTACTAAATTTGGCAGTGATTTAGGGATAGACGGTTCTTTTAGAACTGTATTCAAAGGCAATTGGAACGAGCACGTGGGCACGGGCTGTTCAGATTGCGGGGGCGCAGTGGCCGCTTCCTCGGCAAAAAGTTCGCCACTGACATCGGCACTAACATCTGAATAGTTATCGGCTGGCCCCGGGGTGGAATGGAAGGCAGGTTGAAAAGCCGCACTACCCGCAATAAAATTTGTAATACCACTCACTTGTTCACTCAAATATCTTATTGCGCTAGCTGTAGAATCCATACGGCACCGCTTATGCTTACGTTTCTTTTCTTTAGCCTTCCGTTTCTCTCCAGCTCGAGGCGGCATGGGCACCTGCGCCTCCGTAGGCGGTGCCGGTGGGGGAGTATCCGCTGATGAACTACTACTCGTAGAAGAATCCGAGGTTTCACCCGAATCATTCTCCATTGTAGTATTATATTCTGGAAATATAATCAAGTTAAAAAACGAACGGTAACACCGTTAATATTTTAAATTATCAAAGTACTTTAGCTGCTAAAATTGGTACTACGTACCTATAGCAGCACGACCGATTGCTACGGCAAACAAGACGCCAATGAGAAGGGCCCCGAGCACGATCCGTCAGCTCGGCCCCCACCTGGTGCACAGCACAGGACATGACGTCAAAGGGAAGGGATGTAAGGGGAGTATTAGTACTTTTGACCGATCTGTTACAGGAAATCAGGTTCGCTACTCTCAAATTATTTATTTATTTAGGCTTCAAATAACGGTTCACAGCTTAATATAAAATTTTGTGAATGAAATAACTTATAATATTTATGTTAAATAATGAAATGACATGTAAAATTCTATAATTTTATCAATAAATATCTCAATCTCAATCTCATTCTCAGGGACGTGGAACAAGTGCTGTATAAACTGTTCGGGGCGGAGCTGCCCCCCATAGTGCTGGTGGGACACTCGATGGGCGGCGCCGTGGCGGTGCGCGCCGCGCTGCAGCCCGCGCTGGAGCCCTACGTGCAGGGCATCGCGGTCATCGACGTGGTCGAGGGTGAGGCTCACGCTGATGCGTGCAATGGGGGTGTAGGAGCAGTGCTGTGCGGGCTGCTACCGTGCTAGTGGCAATCGTTACAATCATAGGACGAGGCTTATGTGCAATGCAACCAAGCCGTACGTGCAAGGCATCTCGGTCATCGACGCACTGTGGGAGCGCTCCTAACTAACGGTCGGACATTCTAAAAAATAAAAAGTTTCGCTTTCTTGGCGTAAAACTACTTTTTTGTAAACTATAACACAGAGAGCATTATGTCTTATAATTATTTTTTCACCTATTGGCCTTGTTGGTCAGAGATCGGGTAAACATAACTATCCGGTAAACCCGTAAAACTCGGCCATACTTCTACAAACTATTGTTACTTTTGTGTACAAGTTGAGGTCCTTTTTTAGATCTTATTACAAAGACGATATGTTTAAGTATAGCCATAACAAACAATATGTAGCTGTTTAGTATTTTAACGAATAATAATTGCCGTTTTATCATTCATGTATAATTAAACTAGAAAATCACGATTATAGAAAATGTGCCAAGCAATTCCAAGATACTAAGTATTACAAATTACAAGTTAAAGCTAACTTTAATGCGCTGTAGTTTAAACTTGGCCGAATTTAGCCGAATTTTAGAAATATTAGCATTTTAAGGTCATTTTTCGAAAGCGCCTATGTAAAGTTTATAGCAATTTGTTTCTTAAGTGTGTTATGGCAGCCGTATTAACATTCAGTTTTAACATAGTGATGTGATCCATTCGCTACTTTTACGGTCTGATCCAGTCATCTCCAGTACTGTAAAAAGGACATCAAAAAATAAACTGATGAAAGAAGCCCAGCCACTCATCAGTGAAACCGAGACCCAAGTATACAGTACGAATAACCTTTAGAATTTTCTTTTTCCTGAACCTTTTTCTTAAAACAGACAAACGATATAAATATGACTTTTCATTCTTTAAAATAACAATAATATTATATTACTATTTCGACAGTGTGCCTTGTCTAAGTTAATAGCAATCTCTTTTGATGATATAATTTTTATTGCAGGCGTTATAAAAAATATGCCTTTTTGAGTGAACCCTAAGCACAGGACCAATAAAAAGGAAACCCAGGGATATTTGCATGCGATCACAATAAAATACTATCAAAAATCGCGCAATTTTTTTTTTTTATTTTTTTTTATTATAAAATCGGAAGACTATTCTCTTAAGCCTATTAATTTATGGCTAAAAATGCACTATATTAGCATTACGTTTTAATTTAGAGGCCATAATCATAGCAGTTTGTCTGTAATAAATAGTTTACTGTCGCGGAATCGCATGTCCAACCGTTATTTAGGAGCGCGCCCACAGTGCGACGTGGTCGAGGGTGAGGCTCACGCTGATGCGTGCAATGAGGGTGTAGGAGCAGTGCTGTGCGAGCTGCTACCGTGCTAGTGGCAATCGTTAGTCATAGGACGAGGCTTATGTGCAATGCAACCAAGCCGTACGTGCAAGGCATCGCGGCCATCGACGTGGTCGAGGGCGAGGCTCACGCTGATGCGTGCAATGGGGGTGTAGGAGCAGTGCTGTGCGGGCTGCTACCGTGCTAGTGGCAATCGCTACAGTCATAGGACGAGGCTTATATGCAATGAAACCAGTGCACTTTATTTACGTAAATTATTAACGATTTACTGCCATAATAATCATATTTTGTATAGTGGAAATTCAGCCAGGCTGGAACTTTTTAATATCCTATAATCTGTGGTGTTGTGTGCAGGCACGGCGATGGACGCGCTGGCCAGCATGCAGAGCTTCCTGCGCGGGCGCCCGACGCACTTCCGTAGTATCGAACACGCCATCGAGTGGTGGTCAGTATCCTGGTCACGGCACCACTGAAAACAAATTTCCGATCATTTGATAGAACACATTTATTTGAATTCATTACAAAACCTTTTGCACTGGATTCGGCTTCCGGTGCCTTAAGTCAGCTCGTTGGTTCTAATGGTGGGTCGAACTTTACACTATTGGTAAATTTTCATCTGCGTGCTTGACCGTGACCTTGGTTTCTTAATACTTGGATTATTTATTTCCAAACTTATTATTAGCAATTTGATTCCATTAACATAGGGGGCGATAGTTTCGAAGATATCGCTTGCTAGTTCAGTAGTGGATTATAGATACTAGCCGGTGTCTTATGTACTTATGTTAGATATAAATTTGTAACGACGTATCGTGTCCATAATTTATTTTATATCTTTTTTTTTTCAATTTATTTACATATTAAGAAAAAAGATACAATTGTTGCCATAAGAGCGGAAAAAACCATAAAAGATATTTTTTTTCAGTGTGAGAAGCGGTCAAGTCAGAAATGTGGACTCTGCCAAGGTGTCAATGCCCAGCCAAATTGTTAAGTAAGTGATGTATTACTATTATTTGTTGTCGGTTATGATATCATGATTGAAATATTTATCTACATTATTCTTCCTCGCTTCCCTAAGACTGACGGTCGTGACCATTTGATGCCGTTATACTGGGTGCAACGGACCAAAGCTCTCCACCCCACACGATTCTCCGCCTTCCGGATTGACGAGTTTGGTTCCGGACGACGGATCTGTAGAGTTTCCTGACAGGCTTCTTTCACGGCATCGGTCCATCTGATCAGTTTTTTTATTTATTTATTTATCTCAATACATTGCTTACATATTTGGTACATTTATCGTACTTTCGCCATACATACGTTTATTGGCGATTGCTGCACTCACTTTTATAACTACGTATATCTATATTTATTGTAAACTGATCTAGTAGATTTTTTTTTAACTTAACTTTAAAAACATTTTGACTGCTACATTCATTCTCTAGAAAAATCTTATTAAATATTCGAAGTACTAAGTAACTGCGTGATCTCCCACGGGCCCTTTATCCAGGAAAAAGGGCCCAGTCTACATAGAGTGGATAATATTTATAACTGTGTAATATGTACTACCCTACCTACACCCAGCTGCCAAACGAACCTGCTGGCCACGAACGAGCTGGACTCGCACAGGCCGGAGGCGGAGACGGACTCGCCGCCGGTGACGCGCGGCGACAGCATCGCCGAGGAGCCCGAGGACGGGGACGTGCCGGAGTTCAGCGCGCCGCCGCCCCGGGCCGACGGCGACACTGCCATGAGGTGAGCGCCCACAGACGGAGCGCCCACAGACGGACTCGCCGCCGGTGACGCGCGGCGACAGCATCGCCGAGGAGCCCGAGGACGGGGACGTGCCGGAGTTCAGCGCGCCGCCGCCCCGGGCCGACGGCGACACTGCCATGAGGTGAGCGCCCACAGACGGAGCGCCCACAGACGGACTCGCCGCCGGTGACGCGCGGCGACAGCATCGCCGAGGAGCCCGAGGACGGGGACGTGCCGGAGTTCAGCGCGCCGCCGCCCCGGGCCGACGGCGACACTGCCATGAGGTGAGCGCCCACAGACGGAGCGCCCACAGACGGACTCGCCGCCGGTGACGCGCGGCGACAGCATCGCCGAGGAGCCCGAGGACGGGGACGTGCCGGAGTTCAGCGCGCCGCCGCCCCGGGCCGACGGCGACACTGCCATGAGGTGAGCGCCCACAGACGGAGCGCCCACAGACGGACTCGCCGCCGGTGACGCGCGGCGACAGCATCGCCGAGGAGCCCGAGGACGGGGACGTGCCGGAGTTCAGCGCGCCGCCGCCCCGGGCCGACGGCGACACTGCCATGAGGTGAGCGCCCACAGACGGAGCGCCCACAGACGGAGCGCCCACAGACGGGCTCGCCGCCGGTGACGCGCGGCGACAGCATCGCCGAGGAGCCCGAGGACGGGGACGTGCCGGAGTTCAGCGCGCCGCCGCCCCGGGCCGACGGCGACACTGCCATGAGGTGAGCGCCCACAGACGGAGCGCCCACAGACGGAGCGCCCACAGACGGACTCGCCGCCGGTGACGCGCGGCGACAGCATCGCCGAGGAGCCCGAGGACGGGGACGTGCCGGAGTTCAGCGCGCCGCCGCCCCGGGCCGACGGCGACACTGCCATGAGGTGAGCGCCCACAGACGGAGCGCCCACAGACGGACTCACCGCCGATGACGCGCGGCGACAGCATCGCGGAGGAGCCCCGCCCCGGGCCGACGGCGAGTCGGCGACACTGCCATGAGGTGAGCGCCCACAGACGGAGCGCCCACAGACGGACTCGCCGCCGGTGACGCGCGGCGACAGCATCGCGGAGGAGCCCCGCCCCGGGCCGACGGCGAGTCGGCGACACTGCCATGAGGTGAGCGCGTACACTAATACACCTACCCATTTCCTCCGCATGCATATGTAATGGATACGGACACTTAATGCCTACTATTTTACGCCTAAATCTCATCGTGGGTTTCAGATACAAATGGCGCATCGACCTATCGAAGACGGAGCGCTACTGGTCGGGCTGGTTCCAGGGGCTGTCGGCGCGGTTCCTGTCGGTGCGCGCGCCGCGGCTGCTGCTGCTCGCGTCCATAGACGGGCTGGACAGGGAGCTCACCGTGGGGCAGATGCAAGGTACTGTGTACTTTCACACAGATAAGTTCTTTCTCAGACTGTGCCACTATGACCTCCATACTCTGGTCACATTAATAACTGTTGGTAAAACCAGAAGAAACGAGCACGTTATAGTACATTACATCAGAGGCCGGGAATCCGTTTTCACGACGAGGCATGTATAGTGCTTTTCTCAAACATACAATGAAATAATAAAATATACTTCAAAGAACAACATTTTATTAATTGACAAATAGGACATTTTAGTCTAACAACCAACATTTAAAAACAAAACCTGCTTTGTGTCAAATCAGCCAGCTCTGTGAATGACCTTGTTGTTGAAACCAAAAAAAAGTTACTTTGCGGGCCTAGGACTGAAAAGCAGTATGAAATCCCTTTACAGTCCTCTCGAGTTGTTGCGCCCAAAAAGCGATACTTCCGAGCCTATTATAAGGAACGTAAAGACAATATTTCATTGCATGTTTTAGAAAAATATTTTATGCAATGAAATGTCGTCATAAAGTGCGTTATAACAGGCTTCGAAGTGTCAAGTTTCGGGCGAAACAACTCAAGAGAATTGTAAAGGAATTTCATACAAAATTGAAAGCCTAAGTTGGGAAGTATTTTCTTTTTAACATGGCGTCTGTGTTCGTGAACAGGAGCCTTACCACGATCCAACACCCGAGATGTCGGAACAACGGGGCCACGCCGTTTCGCCGTCAAAATAAACACTGTTCGGTTCATGACGCATTGGTGTAAACTGTTTTTCAATAAATAAATAAATAAATAAATAAATCTCTTAAGAGTCCGCAGCAAGGTCCGCTCAACTCCGCGTTGAGATCGCGCGCTTACGCTTTAAAATGTTGTTGTTTCACCTAGAGGAAGACAGGGCGCTAGCAGTAAAGCGAGAGCGCGCTAGCGGCGGGCGGTGCTTACCGCCGCCCCCCCGGACCGTTCCCCGCGCTAGAGTAATTCGCTGCAGTTTCGCAACAATTTTTTGTAATTTATTTTAAGGTTTTCGTAGTTACGCTCTCATTTTAAAACTACGAGATCAATTTTGATAAATCTTTTTTCTTATCAAACTGCATAGTTTAATCGACACCGGAAATAGGTTTTGACTTCAATCTAAACTATATTTTGGTCGTAGTATGCCGCCAAACTGAACAACTTTCTGGGGTCTAAAAATGCAAAACTTGTACTCGCTCTATTTTCTTTCTATTAACATTTCAAGAGTCATAAACTAGTTTTAGCCCTAGATATATCTTATCTCATTATATTTAGAGAATTTCATGATAATGTGACATGTTATATTAAAATAAGGACGTAACTACGTTTGTATGAAGAATCGAGCTTGCTGCGGACTCTTAATGCGACTCACTTTAGGCCCTAAACTGAACTGTATCGCTATTTCATACCATGACATTGTATTTACGACTCGGTTCAGATGCAGTTCAGTAAGAGCGTCTCAACTATTTCATTCTCTCATTTCAAGTACTTTTTGTACCACGATGTGTCACTTGAGACGAAACTGAATCGCACGAGTGTCAAATTTTGCGACTCATAAAAAGTTCCTCATTGAATGTATTGTTCTGGATAGTTTTGTGTTGAATATTTATTAATTCCTAGCTTTTGCCCGCGGCTTCTCTCGCACAGGTCTGGAAACGTGTCTGTGTAACTTCCTACCGTTTTATTGTTTCTTAAAACCTATACTCATACCTTTACCTTGTTCCCATCAAAATGTTCTTAATTTTTCTGTCGTCGTCGTATTACCTAAATAAAACTTTGAATCGTCCTACTTTATTGACAATGGCGACTAATTATGTAATGGCGACTCTAATTTATCGAGACTAATCTAGGTGCGTTGTGATCGCAAGATACCTAACACTTGTTCGTAATAGTTCATCGTCGTACCTCATGGAAAGTTTAAAAACCTATTACACGAGTTTTTTTTTATTTTTAAAGACGTTGAAATTTGCGTTGTTACTCAAGTCTTACTAAAAAATAATACATTTCTCATACAAACCTTGGCTTTCCGTTTAATCCTCTTAAGGATAGGAATTCCGGATACCGTTTAAATCAGTAATCTCAGTTAATTACAATTATATTACTAACTGAGACAATAATGCTCTAATGTAGAGGATCTAACGTTTTTCATACAAAGTTTTACCATCTAATTGCCTTAAATTTAATCCTTTTAGAAGATTAAATTCCAAAAATAAATGCAGAGCAGAGTTCATACACGAAAATATTTCCTCACACATATACTTTCACATTGATGGAGAATCTGTAAACAAAGTTCTAACTCAAACATCTCTTACCTACTCAAAAATCACACGATTTCCATAAAAACTTTCAACCCCAATTGGGCCCAGGTGTTTGACAGGTTTTTCAGATGTCTGACGAGTTAATTTCTTTCGAGTTATTAGAAAACGATCTCTTGGATAATGCAACGGAAAAAAAAAGATGCACAATGCGCATAGATAAGAGTGCATTACTGGTAATAAGTAGATAGCTAACTTCGTGTTTTTCGGTTCGAAATATTATGACTACTGCAATACTACGGTAAAGAGCTCGTAACTTTGTATGGATTTCATAGTAAGATACGTTTTTTTTCCGTAGTATTGCAGACTGTAGTAACTAAATTAGCCGCTCGAGGGTGCTTTACATCATGCTTCTTTATTTGGTTACTAGTTAAGTTCTTAAACCACAATATGATTTTTAATAGATTAAATTATAAAAACAAGTAAACTATTTTGTAAAACAAAGAACTGGAGTTACAAACATTTGCACAGAACCTAAAATAGACAACTATAATTGAACATATCTTTAAGCAGTTGATAATTTATTTATTTACGTTTATTTATTATTCAAAAGTTACACAACATTACAGTAATAAAACCAATAAGGCACTGAACTACAAAAGTACATATAAACAAGACTTAAAACTAGTTAATTTAGGCGACACAACCGCGTGGGTCCTTTGCGTCGTCTGATCTGGTGTATAATTCGGCAGATTACCGCGGAACCGCCGAAACACCCTTCCGCCAGAAGTCTGCACTTGCGATGGTGTCCTGCAGCGGCCGCGGCACGCACGCCACAAATGAGCTGAAGTACTCGCAGTGCCGGGACTGCAGCTGGATAATATTGATATCATGGGGTCCAAAATATAAGCCCGATTTCAAAGGTCTTAATCTCGGCGGGAGACAGCTGGCGATAAACACGGAGCTCTTAACATTGTCATTGACACACTTGATATTACATGGGTGATAAAATTACTTCACCGCATTTTGTGGTCACAATTTCTTTCCGCTGAACGAATACACTAAATCCGCGGAGGATTAAACTGAATTCAAAGACTGGCATAACACGTAAAATTCATTTGAAATTTAACAAATTTACATGTCAATGATTGACAAGAAAAACGACAGAAGGCGGCACACGTTCCGAGACTTAACTACAATTCTTTTGAAATACAGACATTTTAAACTTTATTTCATTCAATAAAGCATTTGGTATGGCAAATATTGTCATTAAATTAAAAAAAGAACATAAGTCCGCTATTAAATATATGTCTTTTCTTTTCAAAATTACCAACAAAGTGTGCTGCGAAATTAATTTATAATATTTTAGTTACCGAACGGATAGAAGTCAGAAAGAGATACACATATACGAAACTCACATAGCGGCATCCCTTTCGCGCCGTAGCATCTCACTTGCGGACCAGAGACAAATATCGGTCTTTCATTCACTTTATTCGATCGAGAATCAGCTCTGCTTTAAATTTGTTATGGTACCAAATTGAGCAATTCAGTTTAGGTTCCTAATCTGAACTGCTCTGCATTTGGATAGCTTTTAATAAGATTGTGGTAAGGCCCCAGGCTAAAGATCTGAATTATTATTTTTTGAGTTTTAGTCTCGTTTTTTTTCGAATCTCATCGCATATGTTTAAGAAAAGCACTATACATGCCTTAGTCGTGAAAAGGGCTTGCCGGCTTCGTAGATATCACTGGATAGTGACCCCTCTTCCGCGGCCCGGCCGTCTGTACCCTGCTCACCCGACAAGCCCTTCATTCCCGGCGTCTGCACTAATGTACTATAATATTGATACAAAGGTTAATT
Source organism: Apotomis turbidana (assembly GCA_905147355.2). NCBI lineage: Eukaryota > Metazoa > Arthropoda > Insecta > Lepidoptera > Tortricidae > Apotomis > Apotomis turbidana. The sequence goes on from LR990281.1 coordinate 37,971,377, forward strand.
AGGACTCGAACCCGCGCCCCTACTTTTCCGGGGTAGTATGACAATGTTCCAATATTCATACTCATACTCATTTATTGATAAAAATTTAAAAAAAAAGTCAAAATCTTATAGCTATTAAATTATTATTTTAATACATTTAACAATTACATTATTATTATTTATTGTAGGTATTATATTACAATAATAGGTATTTATTAAATTTATGATAGTTTTAACTGTCATACATGTTATAAAATTCGTCCATATTATAAAAAGCTTGACCGACTAGCCATTTCTTCAGTTTGATATAAAATAAATTAGTGCCTTCGAAAATTTTAATTGTGTCTGATGCATTGTATATTTTGGGACCCACGACATGCATAGTCTTGGGAGGATTTGGTGAGCCTGTGGCTGACTGGCAGCAGGCGTTCCTTGCTACCTAGTCGGGTGCGAGTGAGTTTACTCGTGTTAAATGTGTGTTTATTGTTGTGTACATGTTTCGCAATATTTAGAATGTACTTACTGTGAAGGTAGTGTGAGAATGTTCGTATCAATAAACAATCGTTTCGCCGGTGCCCCAACTGGAGTCATTGTAATTATTCTGACAGCGCGTTTTGCAAAACAAAGACGCAATAAAAACTGAATGTGTGGTTTGCAGGCAAGTTTCAGATGCAGGTGCTGGCGCGCTGCGGACACGCCGTGCACGAGGACACGCCGGGAGAGGTGCGACTATTATCATCTTAAGCCTTTAATACAAACATCAAAAAAAATGTGGTGTACCCACATTAAAATAAATGAGACATTACATGTTTCATAAATTTATAAATGTATAATTATCATCTTGTTGAACTATTTCTAGTACATGTTTTTGCGCGACCCGTTATATGTTTTTGCTCAATCATAAATGATACTTTTATGAATATTGATACAGAGGGTAAATATAAACACCAAATTTTACGCGATCCACTACATAGCAGGTGGGGACCCCGACCTCTGCTTACCTACCTGGAGTAGTGCTCTGACCTCTGACTCTGAGCTACCGCGACGTGTACCACTTTTTGTTAATGTTAAGACGAGACAGTATCAAGCGAGCCCAATCTCGACGGGGTTGTGTTGTTCGACGGAGTTAATTTTACTAAAAATAAGTGAAATTAACCCCTCCTATGCTTAGACACGGATCCGTGCGGGACATTTGAACCTTACGTTAAAATATCAGTTAATTTCAATTTGATTAGCAAATTTTTGACATCGCATACAGTACTTTTATCTCACGAGCGCGGGTGAGATAAAAGTACTGTACGAGGGGTTAAACAGAAATGTACATTAACACGTTTTTTCCACTAGGTGGCGCGCGTGATCGCGGCGTTCGCGCTGCGGCACCAGCTGACGGAGCCCACGGAGGAGGGCGAGCATATGAACCTCGCCTCGGCTCCCGGCTGCTAGACCGAGCTCTGCTCGACGTCGAGACACTTCCGCGACTTCCCGGGCACGGCGAAGGACTCTTCGATGCATTATTGCTTTACCAGATCTATATTTACATTACCTCTCTCTCTCTTAAATAACTTCCTTCTTTGATTATTTCATAGAATAGACATCAATGGACCGGATCATCTAACGGACCCACGTTGCTCCTCATAGATAGAGAATATTCCTAGACATAGGCTAGTTTTATACCCCGAAAATACGAGGTTTCCCAAGCATAAACAAAATACGTTGGTCATGTGAGCGAAGCCGCAAGAAACAACTTACTATATTGGTTTATATATGTCAAATAATTTAACTAATCAAGTAAATATGAGAAACCAATAATCTGGCATAGTCTGGTATTTAATAATGGAAATGTGCTAAGAGTATGTCGGTAGAGCACCCATCGCCGTGTCTTGCTCACTCTACGTTGTAGTTAGCATTTAGGTACTATAACTACAGTAACAAAAAGGTAATTTAACTTTTTGACCGTGGCTTCTTAAAAAAGAAAAAAATTAATATACCTCATGGGTGGTTTCAGTGGAACGTCACATGCAACACATGTGCCTCATGGGTGGTTTCAGTGGAACGTCACATGGGACACAATTGCGTAATGGGTGGTTTCAGTGGGACGTCACATGCGACACATGTGCCTCATGGGTGGTTTCAGTTGAACGTCATATGGGACACATGTGCCTCATGGGTGGTTTCAGTGGAACGTCACATGCGTCAAATGTGCCTCATGGGTGGTTTCAGAGGAACGTCACATGCGTCAAATGTGCCTCATGGGTGGTTTCAGTGGAACGTCACATGCGACACATGTGCCTCATGGGAGGTTTCAGTGGAACGTCATATGCGACACATGTCCCTCATGGGTGGTTTCAGTGGAACGTCACATGCGACACATGTGCCTTATGGGTGGTTTCACTGGTACGTCATATGTGTCATGGGTGGTTTCACTGATAGGGCACATGTGTCTCATGGGTGGTTTCACTAGAACGCCACATGCGCGCATTTGGTGGTTCCACTAGTAAGTCACATGTGGCACATGTCCCTCATGGGTGGTTTCACTGGTTCGTCACATGCGTCACATGTGCCTCATGTTTGGTTTCACTGGTACGTCATACGGGTGGTTTCACTGATAGGGCACATGTGCCGCATGGGTGGTTTCACTGATAGGGCACATGTGCCGCATGGGTGGTTTCACTGATAGGGCACATGTGCCGCATGGGTGGTTTCACTGATAGGGCACATGTGTCTCATGGGTGGTTTCACTAGTACGCCACATGCGCGTCTTTGGTGGTTCCACTAGTAAGTCACATGTGGCACATGTCCCTCATGGGTGGTTTCACTGGTACGTCACATGTGCCTCATGTTTGGTTTCACTGGTACGTCATACGGGTGGTTTCACTGATAGGGCACATGTGCCGCATGGGTGGTTTCACTGATAGGGCACATGTGTCTCATGGGTGGTTTCAATAGTACGTCACATGCGCCTCTTTGGTGGTTTCACTAGTAAGTCACATGTGACACATTTGCCTCACGTGTGGTGTCACTAGTAAGTCACATGTGACATATGTGTCTCACGGCCAGTTAGCCAATGCTATTATACTATGGGGATGTGTCGAAAGAAGGCTGCATACAAGAAATTTTCTTCGGGGCTGTGATCCTGTTAAACTAAAGTTTTGTCAGGCAAAACGGTTAAAAGGTTAAATAAATATTTTCTTATGGATGATATTGATTGGTTTATTCTAACTGTTTTCTTCTCATCTATTTCCAAATGGATAGTGAGTTTTCAGAACTGTTTTTATCTTTTAGATTTAAGATTTTGAGCTGTTTCACGTATTATTATTAATTTAACACGAATTTAATATACCTTCTTAAAATACGTCAAAATGCCAAGATCCATATGGAATTGATAGTTGGACCAAAGGCGAATCTAAGTAAGAATTTCATACAGCTGGCAAGGTCGAAGCACTACTTTGTAACGATTATGATTACTTTTGATGAAAATGATGATATTTGTCTTATTCACTGTGTGATGACCGGCCCGACCACCACATCATATCGAAATTCTGATAGTGTGCAAAATCCTCATCCAAAATTGATGAGGCCCAAGTTCCCGGACTGTTGGCACAAATTGGCACAATTGTAAATGAAGAATGTGTGCAATCCTAAAATCTCATATGACGTGGTGTTCGGGCCAGGAATCATCACACTATTTATTATCTAATTAGAAGGTTAGGCAACTTTATTCGCAGGACCCTTTTTTCATCGTAGTCGGGTAAAAAGTATACTATAACCATTTTTGGATGTCGAGGTATCCCTGTATCAAAATTGATAGAAATCCGTCCAGGCGTGATGAGCAGACAATTTCTTTTTTTTAATCAATAGATGATCTCGCTACTGTGAAATTATGACCCCTGTCCTTTGAAAACTGGTTTACAATTCAATGTTATACACGCGATTGTCACGTTAATCAGACTACAGAAATACGATCAAACAATCAGTGACAAAGTTGCCACGCCGCTGTACGGGCAGCAGTCCCTGATGTAGAGCTCCGTACGAGTTCGAAACATGTCGGGCCGTTCCTGACAATTTCACGTAAGTGTAAACCGCTTAATACAATAATTAAATGTGTCTCACGAAAGTTTTAATAAAATTACAAAAATACGCTAAGATTCTGCGTGATATATGGAAATCGTACTAAAATAGTATTCATAAAAGTCTGATCGATCTAAGCGAAAGCCTTGGTGTCTTCGATCTAAAAAAATGAGTATATTTTTCCTATGACTTTTACCATCAAATACATTATAATATAATACATTTGTTACTCTTGTAGATTTATCATAATCAAAACAGCTATGTCATACTTTGGAACCCGTTACTCCTGTGGACTTCTGGTAGAAAGTACATTTAGCACTAAATATTAAAGGGGGGGACATAAAGTTCTTAAATATATTAGTCATGTTTGACTACTTCAGCGCTCACTTATTTTGATCCATAAATGTATTCCTTACTTTTAGCCAATATTCAAAATTAGCAGTCGTATATTATTTTGTGGTGTATGATCGCGGAACAAACACATTCAACAATTGGCAACATTTGATTTTTTTAACCAGGCCTTTTTTCCGATATCAAAAAAAGGATATAAAATTAAATATTACCACATTTTAGTATTTTCGAAAATATCCCAATTTATAAATATAAAACCCATTTGAGATTCTAAAAGAGTGTAGGAAAAATGTTTAACAAAAAAAAGAACCGACTTCAGTAAAACTAAAAAGCCAACAATAACCCGTTCAAGTACAGATTACATTTGACTCACCCTTCGAAGTCGATCCCAAACCACTCAGTTCTTATATTTATATATTATAGTTTACGCGAGGTTTGGCACCAACTTCGAAGGGTGAGTCAAATGTAATCTGTACTTGAACGGGTTATTGTTGGCTTTTTAGTTTTACTGAAGTCGGTTCTTTTTTTTGTTAAAAATTTTTTTTTTTGCTTTTTAATCCACCAAATCCTATTTACTGAATGTAAATTCTTGACTTTATCAATAAATTACCGAAAGCGCCGTACATGTCCCTATAACATTTGAAGAGTTCCCTCGATTTCTCCAAGATTCCATCATCAGATCCCGACTTAGTGCCAACGGGACCAACTCGGAGTTATACCCTTTCGATAAAAAAAAAAAATTGAAAATCGGTTCACGATTCTCGGAGATATCGAGTAACATACATAGAAAAAAAAAAAAAAAATAGTTCGAATTGATAACCTCCTCCTTTTTTGAAGTCGGTTAAAAAGTAATTGATCTCAGAGCAGATAATCTTACAGTCGGATATTACTAAGGAGGATTTAGTATGGAAATTGTACCACTGCTCGTTTTGTAGGTTGGGGCTGTCAATTTTTCCACAAGATGACGTCATTTGAGTGCTGATTAAAGCTTAACACTAAATATCTGAAAATTTGAAATGTTGTCAATTGTATAGCTGCTAGGATTGTTGTCTGGTTGGCCACAAAGAATGTAGTATAGCCCAGTCTCAAGATTTTTAGCTGGTAAGAAACGTCTCAAATATTAATGTGCTGTATATAAATGGAATTAAACTCATATCGTTATTTATTTATTGCGTAAGTACTTAAAGTATGTATTTATTTCTACTACATGGTCCGTAGAGTAGTTTCCTAAAAGATATTTTAATATGTAAAGTGTTGAGTTATTTGTAAAGCAATATAAACGGACAGACACATCTTGAATTGAAATGCTTGTGACTTACGTAATCCATTGAACATATGTTTATTTGTTTGTGCGTTTATATATGTATATGAATGTTTAAGATTCCGTGAAACATTGATACATCAATAAATGAACGTTGTAAATACGAAGGTGTATTTTTTTATTTATTATAGTACTAGGTTTATTAAATACATTACACCATAAGTCGTCTGCAATAGACACAAGGGCCTATATATGTATTAAATAAGATATTATTCAATTGTTTATTACAGATTTTAATGACATTTTGAAGTACAAAAACAAAGCATAATTCAGATAGGAAAGACACATGAATAATAAATTTGTTTACAATTTTTAAACAAAGCGCTCTGAAACATATGAAAGAAGCAGTGCTGTTTGGTATATGATGTCAGCAAATGGTTTCTTATGATGCCACTATCGTTAATCGTTACCTATTATGTCCGCTTCGAAAATTGTCCTGCTTCCTATAATGCCCGCTTATTATAATGTCTTATTCTTACGACTTCCTACATTTCAGGAAACAGACAGTATAAGAAGTAGACATTATATAGAGCCAATTTGAGAAGCAGACATTTTCAGAAACAGACACTTTCTGAAGTAGACATCATAATAGGAAACTGACAATGTGGGCAGAAGACCAGTTTGAGATAGTTCATCGTTAGTTCAGACAACAAGCACTCTGTCAATCCACTCCGTTATCCGATACGTTTTCATGCAACTCTTTTGACTCACTACAATTGCCAACCAGTACGTCTTAAACACATGATCTTAAATATGTGTTCCAAATTCTTTCAAATATCCGGTAGGATCAGCGAAGTTCTAGTGAAGATTTTCCTTATGTCAGCTATTTTGATAATTACTGTACAATTCCATGTAGGTACAAAAATGTGTAATTTCACATATCCTACCCTGTGCGTTTCGATATGAACCAGCACCTATACCGCAAATTAAGATAATTATTTCTATTTTAAAGCACTTGACTAAAAGCATACAAAAGTTCCTAAGTTTTTCATTTACATAATGATCTGTTAATTGGTGCTATTAAGTTCTTAAAATAATGGTAACAAGAGATAATAACAGTTTTGTACACTTATTCGACTGACTAGCAAAAAACGTTTAATATTATAACTATATTTGCTAAAAATGTAGGCCACATTTATCTATAATTTAGACGAAAAAAATATTTTTCAAAATATTTCAAGGCAAGGACTCAATTTTGACTAAAATTTTAAAAAGCGTACATGCAGCACTCAAGTTTCCAACTTAAAACTATAAGAGATAAAATGATAAACACGCAAAGTAGACAATCCAATTAACGACACCTAACTATGCAGGATGGAATAAATGTGCCCATAGTTGGCAAGCGCAACAATAGGATTGTATACCCTGGACTTATGAAAACAGTATAGCATATACCGAGCCTATCGTAAGTAGTGATGATTTTTTATGAAAACCCGTTTACGACTTTAAAAAAATCAAAGCAATACATGTACTCGTATGTCAGTATGACCCGACCCTTACAGCGAATTCTTAAGAAAAATGGTTCATGTTCATGAGTTCATGAAACTTTTTATAAAAACAACAATGTATCTATTACAGACTTTAACGGGCTATCTGGGCTAGTGGCATCTGAAGGATCAGGTCACGAATAAAAATTCAAAATACTGTCTATTAATAAATGACAATTCTACTAATAAAGCGAAACAGTGTCACCAACTTATTTAACTATTCAGGCGGACAAATGCAGAACAAACTATGTCTTATGACATACAGTTAAGTCTATAAATTAGCGAAACCATCGAAGAACCTAAACAGTTAAATTGGTAGCACTGTAATACAGTCAGCTGTAGAGGAAATGCCCCGTTTGTCTGACTGTACATCGTATTGTATCAGTGAAATATATGTTTAGAAACGTCAAGAATATATTCACTAAACAATAATTTCAGAATATGTAACTAGATAATTAATTCGCTAAGTCGGAGTTACACTCCGTCGTTGTTAATCATAACCAGCATATATTATTTAAAAAGATGAATAAATAACTAAAACAAATCTCACTGTTAATGACAACCACTTAAGTAACCTTACAATAAAATAGCAAAATAACCCCTAACAAAAACCAACATTGACATCTTATAAAAACAAAACCTATAAAAACAAAACCAAATTAGCATTATTTTAATTCGTTGTAATTGTAATGTCTAAATGCAACTTGATTAACTGGGAACATGAAATATCAATAATCTTTGTAAGTTAAGCAGAACTTTTATAATAAAAACAATATAAAGTATTTCATTATTAGCACGGGCCAAATACCTATTCAATAAAGCGTATTTTTTTATAACAACCGAAGTGGAAGTGAATAGAGATTAAATTATTGAGCATTATGACGATGTTTGACCCGCACCGTAATAATGGTACCTAATCATCAATCCCAAGTTAGCTGTAGCTGCGTACTACAGCTAATCCAAGGGATGTAAATGTAACTCAATGAAGAAAACATGTCACTTTGGCAATATGTGTTTTAGAAAGTCTATTTTGTATCATGATAACATTAAAAATGATGTAAATGTTCTAATTATTATTTTTTATAACTCAATGTCCATGACATTTTTTTAAGAAGAAATATGGCATGAATTTTACTAAGTACAGAATATATTAATCTAAACGGAGCTCTTCATCTCTTGCTTGACGCAGCTTTTGAAGGCCTCCCAGCCCTCGTTTTTGGCATAAGACTGGAAAAACAATACAATGCATTACATCGAAAACCACCGTTTTAGTCCACAAATATGTAACACGCTTTTGCAGTTGATTAACACTTTCACAACCAGGTAAAAAAATACTACCCCAGAAAACGACAGAGCCCGCCAGGTCGGCGCTCTTATAGTACAATCATGAAACTGTAAAGTGGACAGAGAATCATTTCATTTCGTTGATCACTTTAATGGGTTCCGCCCAATATCTACTCGATGCTCTTGACAGATTGCAGCGGCGGGTGGTCCGCATCATAGGTGACGAAAAAAGTAACAGGTTCCTCGAATCCTTCAATTAAGTAGGGACATTGGATCGCTTAGCGTTTTATACCATGGTCTGAAGAGCTATTTTCTCTTATCCCGCCCTCCCCTTTCCGTCATAGAACCACACGTGCCGGTTTGCGATGTCATCGCGTCACCGTGGAGAATATTCCCACACGTCCCAAAAAGTTTGGCAATACAAAGAAAAATTTAAAATAGTTACCCGGTGGAAGAGACCATAGTATTGACATTAGCTAAGGTGTAAAGCCTTACAAATGAACAATGCAAAGATCGACACACAAAGCATAAGGAAAAATTCGTTGACTTGCTTGGGAGTTAGGGTGGCGAAATGGTTAACGCGCTGGACCGGTAATCCAGAGGTACCGGGTTCGAATCCCGGCCTCTTCCACGAGGTAACTATTTTCAATTTTTCTTTGAGCTTTGATCTTTGTATCAATGTTTAATTTATTTAATATCAAAATTGTGATGTGTACCCCATAAAAAAAAAGGAGGCATTACATGTTTCATAATTATAAGTCCTTCATCTGCCGAACTATTAAAATATGAAACTCCTTGCCGGCTCATATGTTTTCTCCTTATAACTTGGGACCCTTCAAACCACATCTCTCGGGCCAGCATGGCAGTGTCAACTGACATGGCACCGTTGGTTTCCTGTCAGTTGCCATTGCGACTTGACCTTTTTGCTTACCATCAGGCGAAGTGGAGCCACTATGTTGTGCCGTTATAAAAATAAAAATGTGTAAGTGGTATCGACTCACCTTGAACCCGCGGTGCAGGCGGTCCTTCATGATGGCGATGAACTCCTTGTAGCTGAGCAGCCCGTCGCCGTCCGCGTCGAAGATCGCGAACACTGTGCTCACGAGGTGCTCCGACTGCGCGATGCCCGTGCATATCTTCACCGCGCGGTGGAACTCATCTGAAAACGAAAGTAGACTTTTATATCATTCTGAACTAGATCTTAGAGTCACTGTTGAGACCGTTAAATAAAGAGAACAGAGCACGAGGAGACGAGTAAAATTATGGGGAAAAGGTGTCGTCAACTCGTTACTCAGTGATCATATGAAATGCTGTCTAGAGGAGTTGCTTCTATATTGGCAACTTTCAAGTGCCCTGTTCACTTGCTTCTTATAGAAACCCCATGTTGTGCCGTAGCGCAAGGAGAATAACTCAGAAATCAATTACATTTCCAGATTGGGTGGTCAGTCAGTGTGTATATCCTTATAGTGATGGTGAAGTCATCCAGATTGTTAAGGAACTGGGAGAAGGTCTTGAACTCCTCGAAGGTGATGCCGCGCTCGGCCCGCATGCGGTCCAGCAGGTAGATAAACATAATCTCACCTTTGGAGATAGGGTGGTCAGCGAGCGTATACATCCTCATAGCGATGGTGAAGTCCTCCAAGTTGAGGAACTGGCAGAAAGTCTTGAACTCTTGAAAGGTGATGCTGCGCTCGGCCCGCGTGTGTTTGAGCAGTTAGATAAACATAACCTCACCTTTGGAGATAGGGTGGTCAGCGAGCGTATACATCCTCATAGCGATGGTGAAGTCCTCCAAGTTGTTGAGGAACTGGCAGAAGGTCTTGAACTCCTCGAAGGTGATGCCGCGCTCGGCCCGCATGCGGTCCAGCAGTCGGTCGAGGTACATGTCGTACTCGTCCGTGTCCAGGTACGTGTAGCGGAGGAGGATCTTCGCGAAGTCCACTTCGGATATGGTCTCATGACCTGAAAGATGCGATTAAGTAAAACCAATGTAGAAAAAGGGGTTATCGTGTCCTCATGTCCATAGAAATGTAGTCTTCCTGGGAGTTCTTACTTGAATCAAAGGAAAATAAGACTAATGTAGGATTAGACTGATGATCAAGTAAAAAATAAGGTTCGCAGAGCCGATCAATCATCAGAATATTCCGGGGTTTTCGGTGCACGAATGAAAATTAATCGACAACAAAATAGAAATTGGCCCCAGTTAGACTCACGCAGGGAGGGATTCTAAAGCTTTTTGCGACTTTTTTAAATCTTTTTTTTCATGATATAGGGGGCAAACGAGCCAACGGATCGCCTGATGGAAAGCGATTACCGTCGCCCATAGACACATTCAACACCAGAGAAGTCACAAGTCCGTTGCTGGCCTTAAACATCTGGCCTGTGATAGGTCAATGTTGATGGATCTCGCAGTGAGACTAATTTACCTTTGGCGAACTCCTGGAATTCGAGTTCCAGCACCTCCGTCTGCAAGTTCTCCATAAACAGCTTGAACCCGTCAAACTTCAGGTCGCTCGTGCCTTTCTTGCCGAAGAAATGGACCTGTGGGGCTTTTTCTATTGAGATTTCATTGCGTACCTATTGAGATTATTGAAATTATGAAAGTGATGCGATAGTTACTTAAGTGTTTCTCTATTAGATTAAATTCTGCATTGGGACGTCTAGGATAGATCGTAAGACATTTATTAAAAGGTAACCAACCCACTTATGTTTAGTAAATCCCATAGTGACTCGGCGCTAGAAGTTAATTCGACTTGATTTTATTCACTATCTTCTTAGTAGAAAATTAGAAGTAAATCACAACTATCTTTTACGAAGACTTGGAGACGAAAGTTATCTCAACATCCCACTCGTATATACTATCTCTAACATTGAGATGTTAGTTTTCAACTACCGCAATTGTTGTTGCTGGCTCTTTCGCACTTTATATAGCGTAACTTTCGCCAAGACCAAAAGCACCTTCTCAAAATCTCAGTGGGAATTGCGTTAGTAGTATAGGCTATATAATCTAAGATTTTCTGTAATGTGTTACTGTTTTATCTACGTTCGTTTTTCCCCGATAAAGAAATAGTTATTCGTATGCAAGGCTGCAAAGTTGTTATTTGGCGCGAGTGTTGAAATTGAAAGCTGAGCGAGCGAAAGTATCTAAGATTGAACCATGAGCGGTTCAAAAATAGATTCCTGAACGTATCGAGGCTTTCAAGACACAAGAAGCCAAATAATTTTGAATATGTGAGAAACAAGAAAAACAATAAAAATATAAAAATAATCATATTTAATTTTGCCCTCTATTTAACATATCAAATTTAAGGCATAACACACTCAAATCTAAACCAAATAAAGAAAGGAAAAGGCACGTACACCTTAAATAAAAAAAAAAGTTACATGTATCACAGATAATCTCAATAATCGTGTTCGAAATTCAAATGAATTTTGCACGCAAGCGTATAAAATAGACTTTTGCACGCAGATTTCGCTATAAACGGAAGTTTTTCGAGCCAGTGAGGTGAAAATAAGTATACTAGTACTATTATTTACTTAACCTGCAATGGAAAGGGAAAGAGCTATGCTCGGAGTTTCTTTGCACGATAGAATCTGAAATGAGGATATCCGCAAAAGACCAAGGTAACCGACATCTCACAGGATTGCGCGGTTTACTTGTCAATGGGCAGGCCATGTATCCCGGAGAATGGACGGCCTTTGGGGCAGCAAAGTCGTAGAGTGGCGACAACGTATAGGAAAGCGCAGCATGCGTCGGCCTCCGACTAGATGGACGGATAACCTCGTAGCGGGGAATCAAATGCAGTCTGCACGGGATCGCACTTTGTGGCGAGGCATGGGGAATGCCTATGTTCAGCAGTGGGCGTCTGTGGCTGATAGATAGATGATCAACTCACTCAGTGAGCTCGCATACCTGCAGCAACGTGTCGACGTTGTGCCGCCGCTGCAGCCCCTGCTCGTCGTTGACGTACGAGTCTTGCGGCTTGTCCGCGTCGCCGCCCTCCTGGCTGTCCAGCCCGCGCTTGCCGCGCCACGCGAAACTGAAGATTTTCTCCATCTAGAAGCGTAAACATGTTGTAGCCTAACAAGCTTCGGTCCGGCCCGGGCGGCGTGGGATGAAAAACGCCCTGTTGGGCTTATAAAAGATTCCTACTACTGTAACCGTAAAATTAAGTTTTTCACACTTGTGCTCGCAAATTATACAAGCAAAAGTCCCTTTTCAACTTCTTATTTTAGAAAAAGACTTCTGCTTGTATTTTGTAATTTGTAGCTTCGTGACATGGGCCCCTGGTAGTCAATGAACGTGAAATGTGTAGATGTTGCCATCTCACTCCTGTTGCCATCAGATGTTCGTGTGAATTCACCACAAACAAACGAACACGAACGATAACACAAAACAAATATTAGAGTGATACGAGAACTTTTCACTAAAAGATGTTTTTTTATTATAGCGCACTGGTTATTTGGTAGTCCTGTAGTTACAAAATGCCTATGTATTTGCCAATACCGATTTTGACCTAATTTACACAAATACTTTCATCAAATGCTCGTTAAAACTTAATCGTTTAGCTGGCTGTTTGTGTTACATATTACTAAATATTACTATTGCCGAATGACAGATGCTAATTATAAAGTGGTACTGGTACTAAATATTTTTTATTTCAATTAGTACATTACCTGCAAGGATTAGTAGATAAACCAAACGACATATAGGTAAAAATTAATACATGGGCCGGGTATGTTATTAAAAGGTCTGAAGGTATTCATTTTAGGTATTGGATGCATTATTTTAATCAAGCAAAGCATATTCAATATTTATTTATCGAATTTAAAGTTGCCTTTAAAACACGGGAGAAGTTATACGCTCATACATAATGCAAACAACATGTTCAGAAAATTTAATATCAAAATATGTTATTTCATGCAGTCAGCTGCAAAAACAATGGGGTATCATTAACCACGTAGCACATATTAGACATATATAATATAACTCATAACGAAAAAAGTATCACCAAGTAGAAGATAGGTATAGACGATTTATTCGGACATACAGTAATTTTCAAACCTTAATCCGAGAACAAACGGAGGGAGAGAGGTAGAATTTCCAAGACTAGAGACTCCTGAGCTAGTCAATAGAGGGTCCTGGTATTAATCACAATGAAAAATTTCAAAGTACGAAATTTTTATCGTCCAAAGTAACTGTGAAATGTCAATCAAGGATCATACATCTTAAATAGTCATCCTAATGTTTGACATCGTTTTCAATAATTGACAGCCTGTCTGTCTTCTCCATTGCTAACTAAGCCAACTATGTCTAAACCAACTTTTGGGACAGTGTCGAGAATTGGGACTTTAACACGACTTAGCGAAGTGTAATTACACTGGATGTCTCAAACACGTGTAACATTAAAACCGTTGCAAGTTTTGAGCTTCGATGGGTGTATACTTGGGCCAGTTTGTTTTTTGGTTGTACATCCCACTTTTGAAATTTTGGATATTTTAGGTATTTCTACTCAGAATCACGAGCTCTTTCGATCTAATTAGGAGAACGAAAGGTTTATATATATTTTTTCCTAGTATTCCGTTACCGCTATAGTTGATTATAACGAAATGGTAACGGAATGAAATAAAAAAATATTGGGACTCTATTTCCTCCTAATAACATCGATAGAGCTCGTGGTTCTGAGTAGAAAATACCTTAAATATTCAAAATCGAAAATAAGTGGTGTATAAAAATATGGCCTATATTTAACACCTGACCGCGGAATGCTTCAATAGTTATTCTATTTAGTTAGGCTTAACCAAAAAGGGAGTCTCATTTCAAAGAACTTATTTAAATCTGATTAAATTTGGTCATTAGGTACTTCATTTTTGGTATCATCTTTAGATTTTTTATTTCACAGTCACTTGGCACACAAATCATAAGCCAATGCACAAACTACGAAAATTTACAGAAACCAATTAAAACGACGCCACAAGAAACCATATGTGAATCGATTTTTCCATTCCAATTTGGACTTACTGTCGAAGGCTTTTCGGTCGGTTTTCCCTCCACCTTGTTCTTGAGCGCACTGGCCGAGACTAACGCAAGCAGCTAACATAGTTATACATAAGAATACATATTAATAAACATATACAATACATACAAAGCAAATTACGTTGCAATTAAATGTCAATTTCGACAGAATTTTGATTAAAATGTTAAAATTAAAATTTCATACGTCTGTGCCGCTCTTAAATTTGGTTATTCACAATAATAATTAACGCAAATTTTGTTATATCGCCTAGTGGTCCATTGATGTAGTAAAAAAAGGGAAAATTTAGATGTTACTAAGCTATTTACAATATCTAAAAGTCAAATTAAGTAAATTTAAAATCTCATCCATTAATCAGTTTCCTAATGTTTTTCAAGAATTAACGCCTTTACGAACACAAACATAAAATAATTTAGCACTTTAATTGACTTTTATTGATAGAAAAAATCGTTATTTTCAATTATACCTAGCTTACAAATATCTCTCGTGTCAGGCATGCTACCTCATGCCTCACCTGCTGAACACCAATAGAAGTGAATGGGAAGAAACTGTTTCCGATCCCGCAAAAAAATTACAACAGTAAAAATTACAGTATTTATTACGGAAGTTTGAATTGTCGATTCAAACGCAGACGTTGACAGCAGCGGAATCTTTGGCATGTCCATTTCCAGAATATCATCATGGAAATGACGGCAATCGCTATTGGAACTTACACTAACACATAATCATTACAACAATAGTGTATAGTACAATGAAAGTGCTAAACGGCGAGCGGCACAGTCCGAAGCATTCCACAAAACTCACAGCCTGCTTGCTCTTCGCGTCCAGGTCTTTGCGCTCCTTGAGCGACCCCCCCAGCAACCGCTGGATCTAACGTTTACCAACAAAACATGCTAAGAAACAAATAAATATACATAAAATATACTACAACTACACTACACTACCGCCAAATAAGATATACTACATATCATCTCAATACTACTCAAGGATAGAGAAAAAAAGAACATTTGAAGAGTTTATGAACTTTTAGTTTAATATTCCTTATTCTACCTTTCCCAAGTTAATGAAGATGAAAAGGAAAAAAAATAGTTAAACCAGTTTGATTATTATGTGCAGGTCAATAAAATACGTATGGAATAATAATGTGCAAAGGATCAAACCCATAATGCCACTTTGGTGGTTATCCAGGCAAAATCATGTGAAGGGACTTTGACAACATTTTAAATTGTCAAGTTACCGTGATATTGCGAAAAGACTAGAATGCGTACTTACAGGAACTTAAAGTCCTTAAAGGTATAATGTTCAAAGTACCCAAAAGATAAATTATTGCCCAATCAGCGGGTGCGACGGATTTCAGCCCCCCTCCGCAAGTTATTTACAAACGCAGTTCCAGGTCTTACAATCTACCGCTCAATCAGGAAAGGAAGAAAGTAACTAATGCCCACCCGATCCCGGAAAAGAAACAAGCAAGATATTAAATAGATTTTGCCTAGATAAGCTAATCTAACTAGTGCAAGCGCAAATGACTACGGGGTCTGAAATCACACATTCGTGTAGCTCCGTAGGTACATGCTCACCACGGTGCGTGGTCGTTTCAAATCGTCCCAGTACCTATTTGACCACTCCTAGATTACCTTAGTAGTATGAAAGAAGCTTGTAGTTTCATGTATGTATTTCTGTATGAATGTCACTGTACGAGTTTAGTGTAGTAATCACAAATTAAGATATAAAATACTATATAGGTATTATAATTGAGGAGTGTCTTTTCAAAAGGGCTTAGCTTTGTAATGGCTCTCAATTGTAGATATCCAAACTAAGCGTTTCGGCAGTCTGTATTTTTTCCATAACACTTGTTTTATTCAACTGCGTTTTAAATAATTCACAAAGTTTTATCTAATGCAATAGTAATCGGGTATTAGTTTTATATTTTAAAACCAAAATGGTACGTTTGTAAAACTCGATCTTTTTAAATGATCTACAGTTATCTGTTATCTCGTAAATGTTCACGTACAGTTCAAGTTCTACTGAAACTCTTAATAAAATTTGATAACATCCATATTATACACAAATAGGTAAAAGGAATTGTCTTCCTTTAAACCAATAGTTCCAACCTTTTCTTGACCATGGACTACTTCTATTTCTGTATTATTGTAGGGGACCAATCTATGTAAACAAATTTCTCTCCTCCGGCGAACTCCCGCGCTGTATCGCTCGCCAGTTTCAATCATTCGAGGATCATACTTTGATTCCTGCGGACCACTGCTTTAAAAGAAGACATATTCCATGTAATTGAGATTAAATTCCTTGCCATTAACCTTTTGACCGCCACAGTCGGCTGTGGCCGTCAACAAAAAATCGTGCCCCTGACGCCACGTCGGCCACAGCCGTCCAAAGGGTATAGCAGGATAGCCTAAGAAAAAGTGCCCCCAGCGTTATTGGATCGAAACTATAATCAAACGATGCCTTTTAAGTAGGTAATACCCTGCACAAAGTTTCATCCCTGTGTTACCCCCTGGGGGTGAAAAACACCCGATTAACCCTAAAACTGTTTTATTTATTTTTTCCTAAACTATGAAAGTGACGATTTTCAAATTTTTTACAAATATTAATGACACTAAAAGCTATATTAAAAAAAAATATGACCCTCCTAACCAATTAAATTCTTGTAAAAAAAAGTAAAAAAAAAAAAAAACAGCCTGTATAACAAGTTCGGCTCTTGGTACACACACCATTTTTTTTCCAAATATGAATCTTTTTATATTCTACATCATACAAAAGTTTCATCGACCTAGCCCAGAAGGAACATTACTAAATTAATATGAATTGGCTCTTTGGTGCCTACTATTCATTTAACTCCTACTAAGAGCCTTGCATTATTTTTTATTAATAAACAGTGGCCTGCGATCGGACCGCTGTTTGAATCCGATTAAAAAATTTGAAAATCGAACGCGGGCAGTAACGCGGCCGCGGGCAGTGTTTTTTAGGGTTCCGTAGTCAACTAGGAACCTTTATAGTTTCGCCATGTCCGTGGTCAGTCTGTCTGTCCGCGGCTTAGCTCCGTTATCATTACATTAAAGTACTAGAAAGCTCTAATTTGGTATGAGTAGGTATGTGTATGTAAAACGCCGACAAAACGGTAAAAAAATAATAAAAAGAAAAACTTTTTTTCGGGTACCGCTTTTACCCCTAAAGTGGGGGTGATTTTTTTTTCGTTTCAACTAGTGTGTGGGGTTTTGTTGAATAGGTATTTTAAAAATAATAGGGGTCTTTGAACATCATTTTTTGATAAAGTCAGAAGTTTCGTAAATATTCGCTATAGAAATCAAAAAGGTAGCGTCCGCCCTCTAACTTTTCAACCACGTTTAAAAAATTATAGAAAAATTCGTAAAAATTTGACCTCATAAGCACTTCCAATGAAAACTATACTTATTGAATAAAATCGGGCGAGCCGTTTTTGAGTAATCGCAGAATATCATAATTTTCTTTAAAATGACGTAAGTGCCGCGCGGTGTCCTTATACTTCGAACGTTACACATGTTAGTTAAGTGCCATACTGTATTGAAACATTCTCTCAATCTGGCGCGTATAACCGATAACTTCAAGAAGGTAATAAGTAATTACAGTTACTTTGGCGTCTACGACCTTTTTATAGAGCTTGAAATCTTTCTCGTAATGTAAACCTCGGGCTTAAAACCGCTATTTTAAGCCCGTCTATTGTGAAAGATGGGCAACTACGGAACCCTACACTGAGCCGGCCCCGACATGGTCTTGGCCGGTTTTGTTTTTAATTATATGGTTGCAGGACCGAGACGTTGCGTATTAAGCATAATAAAATGAGTAGTGCCTACTAAATAATACATTCATTTTATTTTCGCAATGTTCCTTCTGGGCTAGGTCGATGAAACTTTTGTATGATGTAGAATATAAACTGGTTTATATTTGGAAAAAAAAATGGTGTGTGTACCAAGAGCCGAACTTGTTATACAGGTTGATTATTATTTTTTTTACTTTTTTTTACAATAATTTAAATGGTTAGGAGGGTCAAAAGAGGGGGTTTGTTCAAAAATGCAAATGGGTTTGACCACTTTGTAGTTTAGTCTTCACCATACAAACAAAGGTTCACATGTTAGGTAATGTATGCGTTGGTATTATGGGATTCACGTAAAAGAGTTGCTTTCAATTTCGTAGCGAAGTGGTAATTTATACCGCGCAGAAATAGACAGACAGACAGACGGACATGGCGAAACTATAAGGGTTCCTAGTTGACTACGGAACCCTAAAAAAACACTGCCCGCGGCCGCGTTACTGCCCGCGTTCGATTTTCAATTTTTTTAATCGGACACAAACAGCGGTCCGATCGCAGGCCGTTGTTTATTAATAAAAAATAATGCAAGGCTCTTAGTAAGAGTTAAATGAATAGTAGGCACCAAAGAGCCAATTCATATTAATTTCATAATGTTCCTTCTGGGCTAGGTCGATGAAACTTTTGTATGATGTAGAATATAAAAAGATTCATATTTGGAAAAAAAATGGTGTGTGTACCAAGAGCCGAACTTGTTATACAGGCTGATTATTTTTTTTTTTACTTTTTTTTACAAGAATTTAAATGGTTAGCAGGGTCATATTTTTTTTTAATATAGCTTTTAGTGTCATTAATATTTGTACAAAATTTGAAAATCGTCACTTTCATAGTTTAGGAAAAAATAAATAAAACAGTTTTGGGGTTAATCGGGTGTTTTTCACCCCCAGGGGGTAACACAGGGATGAAACTTTGTGCAGGGTATTACCTCCTTAAAAGACATCGTTTGATTATAGTTTCGACCCAAAAACGCTGGGGGCACTTTTTCTTAGGCTATCCTGCTATACCCTTTCAATGATCAAAAACTTTGTAATTCTAACCGCTACAAGTATTTTTCAATCCCTGTTGATTTTGGGGCACATCTTTTTTTTTTTACTCTGGCGTCAGTGGCACGGTAAATTGCTAGACCGCTTGGCGGTCAATAGGTTAACTAATACAGCTGGAGGCTACTCACTTCTAACAAAGGTAATGTGTACTGTAGTAAATAACAGTGTTCAAAATATTTAAAGATATGCTAGGGATACTCACGACTAGAAATTCATTCTTATCTACTCTTTGGTTGCCGTCCGTGTCGAACATGTTGAAAGCTATCTGGAAGCCGGACGCTGGCTCTGGGAAACATTAAACACATTCACCATCGTATTTCAGGGTGGGTAAATGAAAAACAAGATGCGTAGGTTACATAATATGGTAGGTACTTACTCGTCAATATCGATAGGAGAAACAGGTACTCTGTGTATGAAATAATCCCTGAAAGAAGAAAATACATTGCCATAAAGATGCTGTTTAGTAATTATAGCATTAGGCTGTGTCTATAAGACACATTTTTTAAGTTTATTTCTTGAACTTTTTATTGCAGCTCCATTATGTAACTTTAGAACTAAGGGGTATACTAATGTACATAGTAATAGAAGATCTCAAGAAGTTTGAACACCTTCAGATGATCAACATTATCGTCTGGCCAGTCAGTGATCAACGTTACACGTTTTCGTTAGTATCACCACTAGTAGAACCGCTTCTTTATGTTATGTTAACTGAAGTTTAAACCGCGCCCTGAGTGTTACTTCTGTCCCTCGTCTATCGTCTGTCGGTGAAGTTGCGGAACATCTACGAGGAGTTACCTTCATGAGTACGGGTGCTGTCACGGAGCTGCTCGACCTCCTTAGTTGTCAATACTCGCCACTTCAGTTACGCTGGAAGCTCTGAGTGGTCCGTGACTCTTAATCGGCCTTACCTCGATCCTCAAGTTGCGGAACATCTGCGGGGAGCCCATGTTTAGCGCGGGTGCGCTGTCGCCGAGCTGCTTGATCTTCTTCGTTGTCAATACTCGCCTTTTAAGTCACGCTGCAAGCTCTGAGAGGTTCGTGACTCTTAATCGGCCTTACCTCGATCCCTCAAGTTGCGGAACATCTGCGGGGAGCCCTTCTTGAGCGCGGGCGTGCTGTCGCGGAGCTGTTCGATCTCCTTCGCGGTCAACACTCGCCTCTTGAGTCGAGCTGGGAAAAATAACAATGTTGCTTATTGGCCGATATTAGGGTTGCCCCGTATATCGTAGGTAGGGTTGCCAGGTTACACAAATCGGGATTTAGGTTTTTAAATCGGGACAAATATCTTATAAATCCTTCATTTATCGGAACTATTATTACTTGCCAGTAAATCCTATTTTAGTCGATAATAATTAATTAATAAATAAATACTATGGGACAATCATACACAAATCGACCTAGTCCCAAACTAAGCAAAGCTTGTACTATGGGTACTGGACGACGATATACATAATATATAAATACATATATAGATAACATCCATGACATGGGTTGTCAGGTGTCCCGATTTGCGCGGGATGTCCCGATTTCAGGGGTCTAGGTACGCGTCCCGATTTGCATGATCGGGACGTTAAATGCCCCGATACATCGAAAAACTTATTAAAAACCATTATTATCGATTGAAATAGGGTTTACTGGCAAGTAATATTAGTTCCGAAAAGCAATAAATGAAGCATTTATAAGAAAATAAAAAATATTTGTCTCGATTTAAAAACCTAGGTCCCGATTTGTGAAACCATCTGCCCCGATTTTAATCCGAACGGACCTGGTAACCCTATCCATGACCCAAGACCAAATATTCGACTTCATCACACAAATATTTGCCCCGGCCGGGATTCGAACCCGGGACCGCCGGCTCAGTAGGCAGACGTCTGCAAACTGTGCCAACCGCGTCGCCAATAATGGTTCTAAAATAAGTTTACTGATTTATCGGGACAGTTAACGTCCCGAACAGGTGCAAATCGGGACACGTCCAGCCCCTGAAATCGGGACATCCCGCGCAAATCGGGACACCTACCAACCCTAGTTGTAGGCGATTAAATCGACATCAGTATCTTTACTTTGCAACTTGGATAGCGGCAACAGGAAAGGTGACGTTTTGTACATGTTCTTCATCATCATCATTTCAGCCATAGGACATCCACTGCTGGACACAGGCCTCCTCAATAGACTTCCACATGGGCCGGATAGCAGCGACCCGCATCCAGCGAGTCCCTGCAACTCTAACCAGGTAGTCCGACCACCTTGCGGGTGGCCGTCCTACACTGCCCTTGCCGGTACGTGGTCTCCACTCGAGAATCTTTCTGCCCCAACGGCCATCGGTCCTTCGAGCTACGTGCCCCGCCCATTGCCACTTCATCAGCTTGCTTTTGCTTACCCGGTTTGCTATGTCGATAACCTTAGTTCGTCTACGAATCTCTTCATTTCTGATTCGAACTCGTAGAGAAATCCCGAGCATAGCTCTTTCCATAGCTCGCTGAGTCACTCTGAGCATCCTTAAAAGGCCCATAGTTAGAGACCACGTCTCGTTGTACATGTTGTCTCAGTAAAAAAACCGGCCAAGAGCATGTCGGGCCACGCTCAGTGTAGGGTTCCGTAGTTGCTCATCCTTCACAATAAACTGCTGTTTTAAGCCCCAGGTTTACGTTAAGAAAGATTTTAAGCTCTATAAAAAGGTCGTAAACGCCCTAGAAAATGTAATCACTTATTGCCTTCTGGAAGTCAACTTACGACCTTTTAAAGAAAAAATATGAAATTTGGCGATAACTCAAAAACGGCTCGACCGATTTTGTTCAATATAGTTTTCATTGAAAGTACTTATAAGGCCTCATTAACATGAATTTTTCCGATTTTTTTTGACCCGTGGTTGAAAAGTTAGGGGGGGGGGGGACACTATTTTTTTTGTATTTGGAGCGAATATTTACAAAACTGCTGACTTTATCAAAAATTTATGTTAGAAGACCCCTATTATTTTTACAAGACCTATTCAACGACACCCCACACACCAGTGTTGAAAAGAAGAAAAAAATCACACCCACTTTAAATGTACTTTAGACGTACCCGAAAATAAAAATAAAAATATTTTACCGTACTGTCGGCGTTATACATACACATACTCATACCAAATTTCAGCTTTCTAGTACTAATGATCACGGAGCTAAGCCGCGGACGGACGGACGGACGGACGGACAGACGGACAGACGGACATGGCGAAACTATAAGGGTTCCTAGTTGACTACGGAACCCTAAAAAAAGGGTTCTAGGGTGATAATTTTGAGATACTAGAGGCCTAGGTGGTACTCACGGCGGGGCTCCTGCTCAACGACGGACTCCAGGAAGTCCTGCGGCGTCATGTACAGCTGCCCGTTGTACTCGACCGACGCGAACTTGATGAAGCGGCGCTCTCGTGACGTGAGCTTCACTGATTTGGCCAGCTCATCCGGCTGCGGGGGAAAAGAAAGAAAAGATCATGTTAATAATTGGAAATGATGCTTGAAATTATTCCTTTTTAGGGTTCCATTCCCAAAGGGTAAAAAACGGGACCCTATTTTACTAAGACTCCGCTGCCCGTCTGTCTGTCCGTCTGTCACCAGGCAGTATCTCATGAACCGTGACAGCTAGAGAATTGAAATGTTTGCAGATGATGTATATCTGTTGCGGCTATACACCAGCAAATACTAAACCAGAATAAAATTAACATTTAAGTGGGGCTCCCATACAACAAACGTGATTGGTTGCGTTAACTTTGCACCTCATTTTTATGAGGCGCCATACATAACAGGTGCAGACTTAACTCGGTGTGCGAGTCCGCGACTCGCACTTGGCCAGTTTTTTTTGTATTTACTGGTCATGTTATCTCTTTTTATAGAAATCAACCTTTGACGGTTTAATGATAAATGTTTCCAAATACTGTTCCATTTCAGCAACTTTTTTTCAAAAATATAGGTAGCGGAAGTTGATGGGAATTGAAACATTGCAACAACTGTAAAAAAAATTGCAAAAAGGAAATACGCCACCAAAAGCATGCTTTACAATTCAAAATAGCAACTTTAATGTAAAGTAATGTTGTTAGTTTTCTACAATGCTAATAAATTCAAGACTGTCGTAACAGGGGAGAAAGATCTATTTATTTCCCGAGTGCATTCTCTCCCTGACAAAGCACATTTGTATTTCACCCAAAAAACAAATTTGACCGCCGTTTAAGCCTTCCCGAGATTTATAACTCCTTTTAGGGGTGGCACTCACCGGTAATTTATCGGCATATTTGTGACAAAACGGCTATTAAGTAGAGGACAATGCGGTTCCACTGCGATTTTATTACACAACCCTGATTTACGAGGGTGATAAAAGACGTATTTCTTTTAATTTTAAAGTTAGGGTTGCTCTTTGAGCTGCCGACGGCAACCCTATTTATGGACTCGACGTATTTGCGTTTGTTGTATGGGAATCAAATAGTTTTCAATAGTGCGTCTTTATTGAGTGTTGACTTTTTTTTTATTAAAAAAAATGTTACATTTCCTATACTTTCAATTGGTGTTTTTGTCCATCAGAAGGTATGGTGTTAGTAGAGAGTCACTAACTAAATGAAATATTATGCAACTATCAGAAACAATTGTTGTATGATATATTTATTTGTATGCCTTTCAGAAAGGCCTTTGCGTTAATAACGGGAACAGGGAATCTTTAAAACGACCAATACGCCAAGTGTCACAATCTCAGACGACGGACAGACGGACAGATGACCCGAACTAGCAGCGTCAGTAACGCGACACCGCAGAACGAGCGAAGCGATGGTTCCGCGTTCTACCAAAATAAACGATTCGGAAGTGCCAAACCAAACTACCTATTCCGTTTAACACTAATATAGCACGACACTAAGGCCAGTCATCCGGTTGGACCACTTTAAAGATTTGCTTATGAAGAGGATGCGGTGTGAATCCTATTTATGTATTGATATTCAATTATAATATGCAAATTAAAAGTACACAACGAAGACATTTGCACAGAAACCTAATTAAACATAAAAATAAATAACAATGGGACTAAAACAGCATTAAAAGTAAAATCAGTAATAATAACAATAAAAAAGCAATACAAAAAGACAAATATTTATATCTACTTTATAGCTACTTTTAATAAAATAAAGGAATAGACGTATACATGTGTTATAAGTAGGCAAGGATTTTCCTGCAAAATACACCAAATTTACCGCCCACTACCCAGTTCTTTTGTGAGGAGATTTGTGTTATTTTCATAATTTTATACACACTTGCTTGCTTGTTCCGCCACCTTTGAGCGTGTCCCCTTAGTTGGAAAATTCTGAACTAAAACTCGTGCGCCTATCTTCAGTGGTTTAGAGTGTACCTATACATAGTCTGTCAATTTAATCGGTATGATAGTCACGGAACTATATGTAAGTGAAGAAGGCGTACAAAGTCCTTAAAGCTTTCAGAGTTTCAGCAACAATACCGTTTCTGAGAAGCGGATTGACTACCCACTCCTTAATGGATGACTGGAGCCTTTAGATACGGAACCCTAAAATAGTACAAATAAAGCTCCACGGGGAGCTGACGGTGGAGGAAACCCATGGAAACTAGGTTCGCTATTTTGGTCGCACACGTTTGTTTGGTCTACCAATGGGCTTAATGACTCGTTGCATAATTCTTCTCAGCAAATAACCGGTGTCATCGGAGGGCATGCGAACTTTGGCCAACATTGGCATGGAACAGGCTAGAACGAGTATCTTCATACAACAGATTTTCGACAGATGAAACCGCTCTGAGTTGTATATGTGCGTGTCTACGAACTAACGAAGCACACGGACGAAACTTAGCCCCTAACTAACCAGGCTCAACTTTCAAGCGCAAACTATAGGTTTCTAGGCGTATTTCATCTAAGGGAACTGGCGTGTAATTTTACCAAGTCTATTGTGAACTGCAGGTTGGTTGAGGGACCATAATTTGTTTTTTTTGCAGTGCGTTGCATTGTTGTGGTCTGTTTTGAAGAGTTACGAAAATCAACTTCACCATAAGAGTCAGCATGTAACATTACCGTCTTCGGGCAACGACGTATCGGTAACCATTTGTATTGCAGTGTTTGCTTACCACCAGCTATACTAACTCGATTATTAACGATTCGAATAAAACACATTTTCTCAGGCAAAATTTTTGACCCTACGAAGGATGAGCGTTTTGAAATCATTAAGAAGTTTTGATTACCAAATTAATAACGATATAATCGTAATGGTCGATGATGATATTTAACGCATCCGCCGTGTACAAAATCATACATCACATCACCCGAAGATGCAAATGAGAAACCAAGCCGATTTGATTCTCAATAAAATAAATCAGAAATATTAATCGACTCGGAATCGGAAGTAATCATTAAGAACTATTTAGTGATGAAGAAAAGTGTTACGTGAATACGTTATTGATCGAAGATACAGGAGTACGTTAAAAAAAAGTGTATCGCGTCATTTTTCTATACTTGGAATTTGAATCATACGACTGCGACCAGGGTATGACATGTAGAGTACATTGTTCGTACGTGTTGGTAATTGAGTGTCTTAAATTGAACTTCATTCGAACTAAGACAGATAAAATAAAACTACCTTAGAACAGAACAGACTGTCATTATCCAGTCATTGCTTGATTCACGTGTTTTATAACATCGCAATCTGCCACCAGTACTAGGTCTTGCAATTCCGGCATTGGCTTATACAAGCCAAGCCAAGCCAAGCCCATGCGGGCAGTATCGGAAATTCCGGAATTTTACTAATCAATTCCGGAATTGGAAGCCCTAACCAGTACTACTCGCGTATTGATAAATAGCCCGGAATCTCTCTTCGGAACGCGCCAGGTCATGCTGGAGCATTTACATCTTTTCCCTAAATTTGGGGAAAAAGACTTCCCGCTAGCAACATTATTGTGACGTAGACACGCACACATAAAACCAAAAGCGATCTAATTTTTCGCAGATCTGTTGTATGAAGAATCTGTGTTCTAACTAACAGTATTTATTCTAAGACTAATCTCTGGAGCGCGCAAGACATGCTGGAACATTTGCATCTTCTCCAACTTGGGGAGAATTTGTTACGTAGAACTTAGAAAGATAAAACTAGCTAAGCAGAAATAACGTGCTCACAAGTATCTGTACAACCCCTATTTTCTTAATAATATAATCCGTGTCTATCAGTCTATATCATTTTGAGCACTTGGCGTGCGTAGCAACTTCTGCTCCTGACTGCATGAAGACTCAATTCTAGGCGTATTTCGCGTGGCGACAACCAAAACTCATTAAAATTTCTGCCATTGCTTTTCAAAACCTCGTATCTAGTAAGTAGATTGACGTCGAGATACGAGCTTTGTTTTAGTTAGGTATTTGTTACTCAGTGAGTTAGACTATGCCCAAGTTTGCATTATTTCATTACCTATCGTTATATCTTTAACTAGCTGTGCCCCGCGGTTTTACCCGCTCATCCCACGGGAACACTAAATTTATTCAGGATGAAAAGTATCCTATGTCCTTTCCCGGGTGTCAAACTATCTCCATACCAAATTTCATCTAAGTCGGTTCAACGGTTTAAGCGTGAAGAGGTAACAGACAAACAGACACACTTTCGCATTTATAATATTAGTAGGTATAGTACCTATAAGTATAGTATGGATAGTGAATCGTAAATATCAAGCGATATCTAAACGATATAGCTTTAAAAACTCATCACACCCTAGCATTTATGAGTGGTATGACTACTAGTTTAACATCAGTATTAACCACGTTAGGCCAGTCAACGCATAACTTATCTTTTATTGCCCGACCACGGTGTTTATATACTTGTACGGGCATAAATAATGTTAATTAAAACTATAATCAGTTACACAATTTCCTGGAAATCATGTAGGTAGCTGGAGTTTATGTGATTTACAAGTTGCATGCTGCATTTTGTGACGCCCAAGCATTTAAGTGATGTTTGGTTTATAGAAACGGACAGACGAATATATTTATGGTTCCTCGATGGAACGAGTTACTGTAGCGATGGTCCGATGGTCCATAACTGCACAAGCTCCCTCCATTTTTTATTTGATTGTTTATTTACTGCTTCAATATGTAATGTCTCATTTTTTTATGTGCTGATGATTTTTTTTTATGATCGGTACGCATCACATTTTTTATATTAAACTATTGTTACAAAGATCAAAGCCCAAGAAAAAAATGAATGCGTAACCTGGTAGAAGAGAGACCGGGAATCGAAACCGGCACCTCTGGATTACCGATTTATTGTTGAGCCATTAAAACTATATACCTGTTTGCACATTGATACGCTGAACTCAAATGTTAGAACCTCACATTTTTGGAGTCGGTTAAAAAATAATAATTATAGTCTGGCTAATGAAATACTACTCAAAGTTTTGGCGGGAAATTTAAAAATCTGCGGCTGGTCACAGTGTGTTGTAGAAATTATAGTTTTGATACTAGAAAATATTTTTGATTTTCTAAGCACACGTAAGGTACCTAAGGAAATAAGTTAAATATATGTTGACGTGCACTCATAGTCAGCTCACATAATTTCTGCCACTATGTACAGTACAGTCAACGAGAAACACATGTTTACACTTTCTAACCATATACAAGGCGAAAAATTAAATGTAGTGTAAATGAGATCTAGCTCGATTATACAATAAATCATAATATTAATCCATCACCAAAAAAATTACATGAGTACTATGCCAAATTTCAACTCAATCGGAATGTTAGAACTAGTACATAAAGTATCAAAATTATTTATAGAGAACCTACCTACAAAATTGTTTAAATCATAGATAATTGGTGATACCACAAGGAAATATCTGTCAACATTATTTAGCTAGCCAGACTACATATGACATAGCCATGATGACATATCATGGTTATTATGATCACTGAAAATGAAAAATTAGATGCATTTTATGCTCGATTCATTTTACTTACACATTCCAAAGAAAATTATAGAAATGTTAAGGGGGAATGTCAAACAATTGCCATTTACTACAAGCAATGAGCGAACGCACTCACAAACATGTCAAAGGTAGCGCTTACGCATTAAATCACTCTTATCCAACACTAAAAGGTCTTATGAATACATATTTAATAAGCATTCGTGGCTTTTTGAAAATAAACTATGTTAGACAGGACGCGGTCGTAAAAGGTCGTAAGTCGGTATGCTTTTAATAAGGTTTTGTGTTGTTTGGAGTCGTTCGGTACAAGTACCACTTAAGCACTCCGTGTGACGGCTAATGCGGTACAAATATGTACAATGCCAGTGTTTCGATGTCACTCGGGATTTATTGGGCTAGACCAGGCCAGGGATGGGTTTGGGAAGCGATTCATTAAAAAAAAACACACTTACATTTGTCTTACGATTTAAAGGATTGACTGAACGTGACCGCCAAGAGTTAAATTAAAATTAATACACGCTGCGTTGATATCTGTTACCAGCATATAAAAAAAAAATGCTTCATGATTTTATGTCAACAATACTTCTTGCTATAGTAAGGTGAGGCTATTTCGGACTTTTGGTAAAATGCAAAATACAATTTTTTTTCGAATATCCAATGGCACAGAATAAAGACACAGAAGTCGCACTCTTTTGTTATTTGCCGCTTTTTCAAAGGAATTAGCCTACTCGTATCCGATTGGCTATTTTTAGTGACGTGCGACGCTGTTGGTTATGGCTTCTATGGGGCGTGCCATACTCCTAGGTTTGCCTACACCAACAAAAGGGAAACTGATTCTCGGTATTTGTACTTGGTTTACAAGCTACTTTAATTAATACGCCCAAAATAAGACAGACTTGGCGCGATCTTTATGCTGATGGGATCCAAGAGTGCCTACTGTATTTTTGGATTGGTTTAACGTAAGGTAAGGTGGGGGAAGATGAAAAAAGGGGAAAGATAAAAAGTGTCACATTACTCCCTAATTTTTTTATTTTTTTTTAATGCTGGTATCATCAATTAAACCGCCATTTTATTAGGATCCGCCAGTCAGTCGCCCGAGACCGCTCGGAGTGCGTAGACGCGTGTTATGTGTTATTTTGTGAAGGTCAGTATTTCGTGGTCAGTTCGTCGATTTTCAATCTTACCCCGTGTTTCATAACTTGATTAATAGGGTGTGAATAAAAGTTTTGACTGAATATTTATGTAGTATTTTAGATTTTATATTTATTTACTAGTGCTAGGTGTATCTATTACTCTTATATTGTGATTTACGAGAAGCTTCAATCTTTCCCCAGTCAATTTCAATGGGGTAACATTGAAATAGTAATGCTTCAATCTTCCCCCGTTTTCGAAAGTCATAGAAAAACAGACAGATTCTCAAACTTTGGACTTGCAAAATTTCAGCTCAATCGGTTGACGATATCTGCTTCAAAATTGAGTTGGAAGATTTCACCCGAACAAACATAGGTACATTAAACATACAATGCAAGTTAATAAAAAGCTTGTAAAAACAATATTCTCTTAGTTTGTGACTAAGTCGATTTGAGTGAAATCGTCAGATCAAAGAGATGTACCCACTCAGTGTTCAATAAATCTGTAATTTATAATTTGTTGTTTTTATCATATTTTAAAGATGAGATAACTCTATGAAGCTTTCGTTTGGGAACACTACTTTCCATTTGAGTAATTCTTTTATATTTATATATCTGTTATTTTATTTAGTTACGAGTAGATTTGCCTTTATGATACCTACTTGTTTTGCGCGTTGAGTTTAATTCAGTTCAACAATTAAAGCTGCCTCATACAAATACTTTTGTTGTGTCGTGATCTCTGGATAATCAATAATATTTTTTCTTGTTCCCAAGGTGTTTGTTATTTTAAACTCTGAATTAATTTGCTACGCGGATTTTAAATGTATGTCAAATGGAACACATATTCATGTTTCATTTCCTAATATTATACATGTACCTATCCGACTTAATTTGTAACAAAATTAATCAATCATGCTGCAAGAAAACACCCCTTTTTTATGTTTGTTACCTCAGAACTCCGTCATTTATCAGTCGATTTAAAAAAATATTTTTAGATTCATGAATAAACATTTCATGGTTGGTCCCATAAAATTTTGGTGAAGATCTGATGACGAGATCCATGAGGAATGGAAGAAATTCCTGAATTTTTGTAGGCACTCATAATGTTTTTCATATATTTTCTAAAACTAATTAAGTATTTGCATATGGTAGTCATCATCTTCCAATGCTGAGCTGATGATGGAAGGTACAAGTCCTTAACGGTTAGGAGTTAGGAGATAATTCAAACGAGATTCATGCCTTCAAGAGCTCCCCGATTATCCCGCCATAAGTATTTTATATGAATCACTAAAAAGCAAAAAAAATAAAGTGGAACCGACTTCAATAAAACTTCTCTCTCTTCTTCCTCGCTTCCTCATGACTGATGGTCGTGACCATTTGAGGCCGTTATGTGTTGCACCAAAGCTCTCCACTCCACACGGTTTTCTGCCTTCCGGATTGACGCCTGTAGATTTTCCTGACAGCTAGGCTACTTTCACGGCATCGGTCAATCGGGTCGGTGATCTCCCACGGGCCCTTTTTTCTTCCACGTGGCTACAATGAGCTTTTCCAAACTATCTGGCTCGCGTCTAGCCACGTGACCGAAATACTGCAGGATCCGCTGGAGGCAAATGGTCGATAAGCAGCACTTGATCTTCAGTTCGGCCAGGATCGACGCATATGTGCGACGTGCCAAAGTCGGTGCCAAACCTCATGTAAACTATAATATATAAATATAATAATTGAGTGGTTTGGGACCGACTTCAAAGGGTGAGTCAAATGTAACCTGTACTTGAACGGGTTCTTTTTGGCTTTTTAGTTTTATTGTAGTCGGTTCTTTTTTTATAATTTTTTTGGTAAAATAAAGAATTTATCATCATTAAACCGTTATTTTGATTCAAAACTGATCTTCATAATATAAAAAAGTGTTTAGTTATTAAGTGTCCAACTAAAAGTTTGAGAATCACTGTCCTTTTTCCTATATAGCGGGGTAAGAGTGAAATAGTTTTTTTTTCTACTGTAGTTTTCTCGTTACCTATCAGGAATATTCACGCAACAATCAGCTGTATCTGTTCAGCGTAAGAAACTCTATTGAATAACGAGCAACAGCCACCGTTTGCATTCATTTAAAAGCATTTAGAAACTATGTCAATCTTACCCCTCCACCATTCCATCTTGACTCGTCAATTTTTTAGACAAAAGTGTATTTTATTTTATTATTTTTATATATTAGAATAGGCATAGCCGAGTTTTATCAACAGAATACAAAAATATAACCCTTGCCCATGCCTTCCAATTAATACACTTGAAGGGATATAAATAGATTTTTATTTTATAAGGGTTTTAAAACAACACTGTCTATCTCGACAAAAAACCATTCAATCTTCCCCCACCTTACCTTATAACGTATGTAAACATTGTGCGGTTTTCGCTTTTTAAATTGCCTTGATTAGCATTAAAATCCAGTATGATAAAATTGGCCAGATTATGGATCCTGGAAGTGTCTACTAGATCTCACGACTGGTTTAACGCAGACATGTGCAGTTTTCGCATTCCGATTAGAGATTCAGTTTGAGTTTGACAGCAGAAAGAGCCCAGTATCAGTAAAACGACCTAATTATTGCGTACTTACTTCAGGTGGGCCGCATGCTTGTTTGACTAATATTACGACAAAGGGTCAATATTATCAGGTAAATTTTATGATATTGGATGTAAATGTTCATTAAAGTAAGTAGAAAAACTAAAACCACACTTTTCGACGTTGAACCAGATATGAGATCGAGTAGGCACTTCCATGAACCATCATCAGGTAATTTTGATGATACTGGGTCAAATGTTTACTGGGTGAATCGAAATTTGAAAACCGCACGTGTCTGCGTAGAAGTACTCTTGAGATTCTGTGGATATTTCCAGGGTATCATCAGATTAATTTAATGACACGGGGTCTAAATGTTCATTGAGGTTAATCGAAATGTGAAAACCGCACTTGTCTGCGTTGAAGTAATCTTTAGATCCAGTGGATATCTTATCAAAAAAATAAAATAAATCTGTTTTTATTTTACGGAGAAAGTAGATGAACATCAGTACAAAAATATTCAACACCAACGAACTTTGAATCTCTTCCTCTTTAAAGTCGGTTAAAAATAATAAATAATAAAAATATATTTGATGTGTTGACTTTGCTTGGAACGGGCCTACCCTAGCCGAATAAAGGCGGAGCGATGGGCGGGCCGGGTCACAATTATGACCCGAATTTTGTAGGTATATTTTTTGACATGCGGCGCGGAGTGAAACCCCCTTGCCAATGGTAAAAAAGATCTAAAACCTTTTTTGCTTAATACCAAATAACTCCTAGATTTGGGTAAATAAGTTTCTCAAAAAAATAATAGGTACCGATGCGCGACAGAATTACAGAGCGGCGGTCACAGACCACCCCCACTAGACGGAGCATGTAAGGCACATGTAAGGCGACCCGCGCGCACCAACGATATGGTACGGCAAAACATTAAAGTACCAACACGGCGGCCACCGTTTAGTTGCGTCCATGTTTATGAGGTCTCTGTACACCACTTAACATTACAATTTACCATGTTATTTATTTAATTTATTTTTTCGTTGACGTACGCATGGATCATAAACAAGGACGCAACTAAACGGTGGCCGCCGTGTTCATACTTTAATGTTCTGCCGTACCATATCGTTGGTGCGCGCGGGTCGCCTTACATGCTCCGTCTAGTGGGGGTTGTCTGTGGCGGCGGTATACAACTACAAAATACTAGAATTATATTGAAAATCAATTTATTTCTGGCAAAATACTTAAAACGATGCAACACCAGCCAAATGACGTCAGCAGTACAACGCCATGAGTTGGTAAAATTTGGATTGTTCTCTCATCACATCGAAACCGCTAGACGGATTTCATCCTCCAAAGATGGTTATAGGCTACTCTCTACTTGACTATTGTAAACTAAAAAATACGCGGATAAAGTTAACTTCTAGTTTTAATTATAATCCGACCCTGTCCCGGGCGCTTCCCACAAATCTATCACGATCACGTCAGTCGGCGCCGGCGCAGCAACCGCGTGTTTACGCAAATGAGACTAATTCCATAGTGCACTCACTGTTTCAACCACATACAAACATGAGGCACTTTTAAGCATTTGAGTTAGGGTGTATAGCTGCTTGGGAAACAAGTTAGCTCAAGTGATGCATCTTATTTTAAAACTAGTTGCGCCGCGCGGTGTTATTCACTCTGACAGTATTAAAGAGCCATAGTTACACTAGTTCTTGAAAACGATCACGCTACGGTCCTATTCAGGTTCGGATTTAAAGCAAGGTGTTTGTGACCCTTACAACATGGTTCTATTACAATGCGACCTGACCATATCCGTGTTACTAGAATCGTTCTAGTAATGTCCTTATTGTACAACAAGGATAATGGTAATGTTCTGGCTCGTCGCTTAATATTTTGGCGGTTCGGTACGCTGCAGCACCGCCGCTAATTAGTGCAGTCATTGAAGCGAAAAATACGGTCTTACCTCCGATTTTTTTTACTGTGAACCGATTTGCATGAAATTTTGGAATTAGGCTCATCTTACCCTTAACTTCAAAAGTGAAAATGATTTGAACTCCGCAACCACCCTGGGGGTGGTTGCCACCCCTTCTCGGGGGTGAATTTTTTTTTTTTTCAAAATAACCTCGGATATCGATAGAAGGCCTAATTTTAAGCAAAAAATCATCTATAAAGTTTTTCAAAAAATCCAATACTTTTCAAGTTATTGGCAATTGAAAATTCGCAATTTTTTCACGTTTTTCATCGGTTTTTTGCAAATATCTCCAAAAATATACGTTTTATCGAAAATTTTATAAAGAACAAAATTGTAGCAGGTAAAACAATGAACAATTTGGTTTTTTATAAAGTATTCTAAGTGCAATATTAAGCTAGATATTAAAGATTTAAACGCGCTCTTTAAACAATCATATCTCCGTCAATTTTTGTTTGACAGAAAAAAGAAAAAACCAAATTGTTTGTCAGAAAAATACCTAAATTTTTAATCCGTACACTTTTATATGTATCTGTCGTAATTTTTGAGATATTATGAAAAAAAAGTGGGTTCTTTTAAAATTTGAAATTTTGTTTTTTTTTTAAATCGTGACTTTTTTGAAAAATATGTGTCCTGAAGCAGCCAAACTGATACTATCTATCAAACTCTTCATAATAAAGTTAATTCTAGGCGGAATACGATTAATTTTAATTTTGGTGGAAATGGCACTTATGAAACCCATTGATTTAAAAGAAAAAACATTAGATGCTCCCCTTATTTTCAATACAGCTCACTTATTTTACGTGCAAAAGACTTTTAATAGTGCTCATTTTAAAGCTTATTTCAAGCAATACAAAACCCTTTTGTATTAGAATGCATAAAATGCATCTGCTCGCCGCTAGATGGCATTGACCACATCGATTAAATTTCAGACATAATAAAAAACGGCTTTGATCTTTAATATCTAGCTTAATATTGCACTTAGAATACTTTATAAAAAACCAAATTGTTCATTGTTTTACCTGCTACAATTTTGTTATTAATAAAATTTTCGATAAAACGTATATTTTTGGAGATATTTGCAATAAACCGATGAAAAACGTGAAAAAGTTGCGAATTTTCAATTGCCAATAACTTGAAAAGTATTGGATTTTTTGAAAAACTTTATGGTTGATTTTTTGCTTAAAATCAGGCCTTCTATCGATATCCGAGGTTATTTTGAAAAAAAAAAAAAAATTCACCCCCGAGAAGGGGTGGCAACCATCCCCAGGGTGGTTGCGGAGTTCAAATCATTTTCACTTTTGAAGTTAAGGGTAAGATGAACCTAATCCCAAAATTGTATGCAATTCGGTTCACAGTAAAAAAATTCGGAGCAATAATGCTTCAATGACTGCACTAAATGTCGCTGACGCTTTCCGGAACGTCGGAACAATAAACCAGAGACGTCGTCATAATGTATTTTCTCATTTCAATTATGGTACCTACTTATACAATTATTTACATGAATGAAACCGTGAAATATACTCATAGAGTTTATAACGTCGCAATAAGGTTTATATCCGTTAAAAATGGACAGTAAACAGTGTATTCAATGGTATATCGTGGTTGCAAAATGTTGTGAAATTTCACTTCGCGCAGCATACGATACTCATTTTGAAGCAGATAGACATCGACTCGTTAGCTCAGTTGGTCAGAGCGCCGATTTACTGAATCAAAAATTTATCCTTACCATCGGAGGTCGGAGGTTCGAATCCTTCACGAGTCATACTTTTGGAAAAATACCTTTTATTCGGGGATCGTTCAAAACTAATTAGTTATCATCTATACCATATGGGTCCTGTAACAGGAGCAAAAAAATAAAACATAGATTCTATTTTTAAAAAATAACTCATTTATAATGTAAACCTGTAAATTCAAGTTTATTCAAAGAAGCAATGTGTTGCAAAACATTTGATATTAAGTGACAGCTATGCTAAGGCAATGTCAATGTTGGACGGCGTACATTGAAAATGCTAGGTATTTACCTACTTTGTTTGAAATAATGAACATATGAAAACAGTGTTTTTAATCAAATTATCAAAATATTTATCGAAATTCGTCCAGCCGTTTAATGCGAAGAAGTAAGAAACATATTTACACATAAACACACTCACAGACTTTCGCCTTTATAAGATTAGTGTTTCTAATAGATTTTGAGTTGTCGCTTGCGAGTATTTCTATTTACCAAGAATAGTTTACGTAGTTATGTAATGAGGGAATTTATCTAATTCCCTCATTACATAACTACGTAAGATTGTAAACTACTTCAGAAAGATTTCATTGAAGGCCTAAAGGTCCCTAGTGAAACAAATACGTTCAACGGGAAAGAAGTGGTACCCTCGTTAAGAAATTAAAAGCTGATTTGTTAAAAGAATTAGTTATGCATACAACCCAAAGCACTTTGTATATGTATCGAATGAGTCCAGTTTTGGCACAAGTCCACAAAAATATTACAACATCACACTACAACCATAACAAAATAAGCGTAAAAGTTTAGAAAGCCCAGAAATGATATACTGGATTGCATAAAGAGTAATTTTCAAGAAGCCGATCAATATGGATCGATACATAACCATTACGCCCACGGCGACACCGCACGGCGATGATAATACCCCGTAGGTAATCGGTTGTAAATCATCCTCTACGGAGATTTCATACTTACGCTTTCGATGAAGATGCGATTTATCGGACAAATTACCGGCTCTGGTGACCTGCCATTGGCTCTAAGCCACCGCAAGATAGGATAATACGTAAGTAAGTATGAAAGCTTCCGATATATAAGTATCTAGTTCTAGCACATTTCTTTAGATTTGTACGTAGACGCTTATGAAAATTGTAGTAAATGAAATTTTACATAAAGAAGTTCTTTCATGTCACAATGATCGATCCAGTTCAATATTTTACTTTTCAATAACAGTCCAAAGGCGACTTGCATCGAGCACATCTAACAGAACAGTTAAAAAGATTATGTAACGATTACTCTCATCCATGGATTTAGTGTTATGTACACCAAATCAATGTGAGTTTACAAACGGTTTGAAACAATAGGCTTTGACAATTGCATGATCAAGAGCAACGTAAATGCTTGCATTTTTAGCTTATGCCATATGTAGGGTTGAATGTCAACGCCAGATCTTTGTAAGCACCTACCTACACGAAAAAATAGCTGAACTATTTTAACTACTTGAGAAATAGCCAAATTGTGCTTAGTAGTAACCAAAATTATGGTAATTTTACAAAACTTATTTTGGTTACTAGTTGCCCTCAGTTTGTCAGTCCTCCAATTTATGTAACTAGCAGCTAACATTTGGGCTAACAGTTAACAAATCCTTTTTTTTTTTCAGTGTACATCGAACAAGGATAGTATGTAGTTTATTGAGTCTGTCAGTCTTGTGTGGATAAGCATAGACATTTGTATGGAGGTGGGCTCAATAATATCCACAACATGCGCAGATGACTGATAGTCTGGAGAGAATAGATGTCTCATTTCCACATGCGTCAGGCCTCAACTCCGTCCGCCATTGGTCAGATTTATGTTACCCATCATATTTTATGCAGCTAACGGTGCGAGTACAGCTCTTATTAGACAACTGTTCTTCGTCTGGTGTAACGAGCCTATTTGTAAATGACTAGTTTAAGGCTGCTTTTCCTCTCACGCTGTCCATTTGCACTCGCTCATGTGGATTGCTTATGCTATAAACTTTACAAGTACACTGCCAGTCGGCATTTTTGTCATTTATGCGACTTCCGCAATCGATATGGTTTAACACACCAACAGTCTGATCAAATTAATATGGCAGTACTAAAGTGTAAATTTGGGCATATACATATATACATATTTCTTAAATCTAATTCAGCTTTCCCGGATTTGTAGTGTTAGTTCTTTTTTGACGTGTCTAGACATAGGACATAGGTAATAATAATAATTATCCATTAATAGTTATCTATTTCAAAAATATTCTTGCAAACGACATGTTATATCAGTTATCACACGGAAGCAATAAAAATACTATTGATGTCCCATAAACAAAGACGAGATCTTTGAATACATTACGACTACCTTTAACCGTTTCTGACAGTGTCTACGTCTACAGTCTGTACTTTTAGGCATAAAAAAAAATGTAAACAAACCATTAAAAGGGTTGTTTATTAGATAACGTTTGGTTCCTGTTATTTTTTTTATATTACAAAATAATTGACCTCACTACTGCAGTCCGTTCCATTACCTTACGTGATTTTTAACTTTGTCGGTTTGACATTCGCCATTGCTTGCTAGTTGCTGTCAATTTGACAGCTCCGGTTTAATTTCATTTTTTTAAATACCTAAAAGTACAGACTATAAGTCTTATTTGGACTACGCAACATTTAATAGATAATTTCCATATAACTTTTGCGGTAAATAAAAATGTAACCGTAGGAAGTCCTTCTGTATAGTTGGTACGGTTGTTTGGCTCGGTACTTAATGTTCGCTGCATTGCATTGTAACTCTATCAATGTGCTTTACGGCGCGTTTATCATTCTGAAGCCTTTATGGGTTGATTCGTAATTTTGTCCGGGAATTAATTTGTACGAAGGACTATGGATAGTGGTGGAGGTGAGCGAATGCTTAAATAAGGAAATTCTTTTCATCTGTTTATATCGTATGTAGGTACATAGGTAATACAAGTGCATAATCGTATATATGTTTAATGTTTGCTACTTACAACGCGGAAATAGAGCGGATCAAGATAAAACTTGACACAGAGACTAATGACTTCTATGGTAAAGCCGCGCATATGCTAATAGTTAAGAATATAACCGTTTTATATTTTCTTTATGACATCACTCTTTATGACGCAAGTTAATAATTCGGGACAATCTCCGTAATTGACAACATTCCATAATTTTAATAGGAAATTAATATAGACATAGAGAGAGCTTTGCGTCGTGTAAACCCTAAATAATATAAATATTCATTTTCGAAATTTACGACAGCTATGCCTGCTTCGAGTTGTAGTCTTAGACCTATCCGCAAAAAAAATACACTGAAAAAAAAGTCTCGTACTGGTAACCAGAATCCTGTTATCTATACAGGACTGTTTTGCTGTATATGTGACGACAAAACTCTTTGTTAACATAACCAGACTGTTCTAGTTATATCAAAATTGTGAAAACTATAAAACACATTGTAACGACTACAATGCAAAAATGTTTATAGTTACTTGATGTTATTGTTATGTTTACACATCAGGCCATAGTGGGAACAAGGGTTTTAGTAAAGGTAACTACCTGATTTGTTTGTATTACTGATTAATATTGTTGACGTAACAAGAACAGATTGTAATGGCAACTAGATCTTAATGTATTGTTTACCCATCGTGTCGTAGTGGGAACAAGGGTTTTAGTAAAGGTAACTACCTGATTTGTTTGTATTACTGATTAATATTGTTGACGTAACAAGAACAGATTGTAATGGCAACTAGATCTTAATGTATTGTTTACCCATCGTGTCGTAGTGGGTACAAGGCTTTTAGTAAAAGTAACTACCTGATTTGTTTGTAATACTGATTAATATTGTTCACGTTACAAGAACGGATTGTAATGGCAACTAGATCTTAATGTATTGTTTACCCATCGTGTCGTAGTGGGTACAAGGCTTTTAGTAAAGGTAATTACCTAGTTTGTTTGTAATACTGATTAATATTGTTCACGTTACAAGAACGGATTGTAATGAGAGCATTAATTCTTGTAACAGATATTTTTTTATACAGCGTGTAACAAAAATCTGTGCTCATAACTTTACCCAGTCATTCTATTTGTTAATATGATAACTATTTATGTTTTACAGAACAAGTTTCGTACAGGAAGTTTAATTTAAAAGTAAGTCTGGCAAGCGAATCATGAACCTCTAAAAGCGCGGCAAAACCAATAACTCTGCGGCGGGCCACACCTTGTTTTCGAGGAATTTTCACTTTGATACTTTTTAAACTTCCTGTACGAAACTTTTTCTGTAAAACATAAACAGTTATCATAAATAGAATGACTGGGTAAATATATGAGCATAGATATTTCGTTACAAGCTGTAAAAAAAAACTCTGTTATAAGAATTACTACACTCGTTCTAAGTATCTGTATTTTTTTTACTGTAAAGTGCGCGATAGTAAAAAGAACGGCATATTAATTTGGTTCTTGCACATAAATAGTATGGCATAATACTTTACAGTTTAAAAAAAACAGGGTATAGTTAACCATTACAATCCATTTTTGTTAGATACGTGAAAAATATTAATAATCAGTATTACAAACCAACCATCAGGTAGTTACCTATCTTTAATTTTTTTTTATTTATTAATGGGGTTGAAGTCTGTCTCTTTTTATGCCTTCGTGGTCTTAATAATATACAAAAAAGAAAAAAAAAAACAAAATACAGAGCCTCATACATAACCTAAATAATTAATTTATTACATACATGATTCAGGCAGCTCTAAACATTTATTTATGAAGGTATGTTGTGGGTATTTCTGAACCACGAATTTCATAAATAGAGAACAGTCTTTGTTTCTCAAACTCATACTTGACAAACGGTACATAATTTACAAATAAATAACACTCAAAAAATAAAATGAAACACTTTATTTAACACACCTTCGCTTGGTATAAACGTATTCAAAAAATTAAATTAAAGTTAATGCTCTTTGCATCATTCATTATCATTATAAATGTACTCAACAAATAAAACAAATTATTAAGGGTGCAATGCTTACTGGCCGGGTCACATCTCTGAACCAGGATGTGATTACTGATTAAGTACAGTGAAAAAATGTACCCTTTATGTTACTGCTATGCACCCAGTTGAAAATTAATTATTCCTTTGTAGTTTGCCAGTTAAGGAATTAAGCGTTTCTTTTTTCTTATAAGGATTCATGTGAAAAGATGTACCTAATTACATGACAGAAAAGTACATTCCTATCGTCATTACAAAATGTACACATAATTTTTACAGCCAGGGAATATGCTCTATTTATTTTATATTAAAACTGGAAAGAAGAAGACTAATTCTATTGGTAAAGAGCATACTGCCTGACGGACCCGGCGGAAAAATATGATGTGTACATTTTTTCAATGGCGAGGCGATAGGAATGTATTTTTCTTTAGGTACATCTTTTCACATGAATCCTTATAAAAAAAGTGCTTTTTCATTGTATAATAGGTACATTTTATTCATATAAACCAGATTCATATATGAAAAAAATGATGCCACTAACTTGCAAACTACAATGGTACAATTAATTTCCAACCAGGTAGGTAGGTAAATAGTACACAAAAGGAACATTTTATTCACCGTAAACACAGCCTAATTCAGTTACAAAGGTGCAATGTAGGTATTATTCTTAAACTACTAAACAACAAAATGATATTATTATAGGAGCGATATAATATTAAATAGCCGCCATCTAGCTTCAAGTAGCGATAGGAGTGTTGTGCCGTTACCGGTAAAGACCCATTTGATTTGCCAAAAAATATTTGCCTAATTTCAGTTTGCCTAACAACTTTTACTATAACCAACGGTTTGCCTAATTTCAGTTTTCATAATTATTGTTTCAATACATGATCACTTTATCGAAACTCGTTTAGTCTAATCGTCACTTTTAATAAAGTTTGTTTTGTTTAATATTAATTTAACTAATTTATATTTTATTTATTTATAAGTTTACAATCAACAATTACAGTATATAACCAAGCATGCTGATTAACTTAGTATACATAATAATAATAATAATGTTAAGCTGTAATTGAGCGAGGCCTAACAATAGACTCCAAGTAGCCAGTGATTGAGGACATGAGCACAGACTCGGAGCTAAAAAATATATCCAGATCGCTGTCACTAAGCAAGATGTCGTTGAGTAACGTTAGCGCGTGATGAAGTGGAGAGTGAGAGTGGCTCCGTGTACGCGTTGCCGGGACCGCGAACAGCAACCGCGAATTCTTATATTGCCATGTTATTTTAACTAAAAATAACATTTTATGGACATAACATTAACACTAACATTTAACCTTAAGGCAGGTCCGACTTGGCTTAGGTTAGGTACGACAACGAGCGAAGCGAGGAGGAGTGTTAGATTGAACTGCGACCCAAATTTAACTTCTCTACTGCGTGGATATTGAAAAGTAAGTATACGTAGAATAATATAGGTACTGTGCAAAGTAGGCAAACTGAAATGATACAAAAATGTTGTAGGCAAACTAGTGTTTTTAGGAAATGTAATTATATAAGTTGAATAATAGATAAAATGAAATTATATATACAAAAATAAGGCAATATGAAAATTCGCCAAAACAAGATTGTGCCAAATATTCATTAAGGGAAATGACTTTAGACTAAACGAATATTAGACAAACTGAATAAATATGCAAAGTAATTTTAGACAAACTGGGGCATAACTTATTTGCGTCAACCGACCGGCATCGGCAGTCTGTACTCTGTATACGATAACAGGATTAGCAATTGTGCTTATTTAAATGTGTCTACCTACAATCGTGGATGAGGAAGTGGGAGGGGCAGCTGTTCGTGCTGCTACGCGACTCGCCCTCTTTCTTGCTTTGAAGGCCTCCAGCATCTTTTCTTGGGTTTCTTCAGCAAAGGTTGACCGA
Organism: Apotomis turbidana; assembly: GCA_905147355.2. NCBI lineage: Eukaryota > Metazoa > Arthropoda > Insecta > Lepidoptera > Tortricidae > Apotomis > Apotomis turbidana. Next base: position 38,014,066 of record LR990281.1, read on the forward strand.
CTAGTAATGACAACATAAAAAAGGCGTCGATATTTTCAGCCTCTTCTGCATTGCCTCCTGAAAACCAAATGAACACATTATCAAACATGCAAACGGCTTGCTTTGATATACATGTTGTGATGAATGCATGATTTCATTTCATTACAATCTACCCACTGCAGGCAGTTTGGTTAGCCTCTGATTACCTACTACGACGGATTTATAGGTGATTAATCAAAAACCGGCCAAGTGCCGTCGGACTCGCGTAGGGAGAGGTGAGGGTTCCGTACAAACACTTCCTATCTTAATTGGCCGGGTTAAGTTACGTTCGCACCTGGTATGTATGGCGCCGCATACAATTAAGGTGCAAAGGTAACGCAACCGATCACGTTTGTTGTATGGGAGCCCCACTTAAATATTTATTTTATTCTGTTTTTAGTATTTGTTGTTAAAGCGGCAACAGAAATATATCACCTGTGAAATTACAGACAGCTAGACAGACGGACAGCGGAGTCTCGTTTTTTACCCTTGGGTACGGAACCCTAATAATCAGTGAAGAGAAAATAGAAACAATACAAAGAAATATGGTTACCTTGAGATTTATCTTTCATTGATTTCATTGCTTCGTCCATGCTTTTATTAGATTTAAACTCGACTTAATTATAAGAAATTAGATTCACTTACTTGCAAAGACTTCCGTGTATTCTTCCAAATTCCACGTTTTCAGTAGGTTTGCCACTTCCTCATCCATGATTGTAGACACATTATATAAGCACTTGCACAATTATTAATCCTGTTATCGTATACAGATACAGAGTACAGACAGAGTGCCGGTCGGTTGACGTATGACGCAATAAGTTAAGCGTCTAAGCGTCCCCTACCCCTCCCTCATCGCCCACGCAACTAGTTGATGCGTTCACATTACAATGCACATTGTAAAAATACCAAACATTTTGTTTCTATTACATATATATCTTTATTTATACATTGTAAATGTCCGCATTACAATGCTTATTATACATAACAAAACCATTTTGTATTTATTACGCTTGAATCTTTATTTATACAATGCAATTGTAAGAAAAAAATGTAGAAAAATGCGCATTGTAAAAATAACAAAAATTCTGTTTCTAATTTATAAATTGTAAATATTCGCATTACAATGCTTATTATACATAACAAAACCATTTTGTATTTATTACGCTTGAATCTTTATTTATACAATGCAATTGTAAGATTTCTTTTTAGAAAAATGCGCATTGTAAAAATAACAAAAATTCTGTTTCTATTACATTATCTATCTTTATTTATACATTGTAAATGTTCGCATTACAAACCATTATGTATTTATTACGCTTGAATTTTTATTTATACAATGCAATTGTAAGAAAAAATTGTAGAAAAATGCGCATTGTAAAAATAACAAAATTTCTGTTTCTATTACATTATCTATACATTGTAAATGTTCGCATTGCAAACCATTTTGTATTTATTACGCTTGAATTTTTATTTATACAATGCAATTGTAAGAAAAAATTGTAGAACAATGCGCATTGTAAAAATAACAAAAATTCTGTTTCTATTACATTATCTATCTTTATTTATACATTGTAAATGTTCGCATTACAAACCATTTTGTAGTTATTACGCTTGGATGTTTATTTATACAATGCAATTGTAAATAGTACCAAACTGCGTTTAACTAGATTCATGCAGTGACGATTACAATGCACATAATACACGTTAATATATTTTTGATTAACACAACTACATTTCAGTTGCCTTAACTACATATTTCACAACCACACGTTCTTGTAGTATTGTAGAAAAATATTTTTTTCGGTGTAAGCTGTCAATAATGTGACACTCAACGTCATTTTTTTTTATTAGTCACCAGACTAAAGTAACCTATCCATTGTGTCATAGTTTTGGAGAATGATTTTAATAAATTTAGTAATAATAAGTTTCTGTCAAAAATGACATTTTAGTGGCAAGCTTTTATAGCCGACTGTACTTTTCTTTGGATATCCATCAAATGCTCACTGAGACAATTCTAAAGTAAAGATTAAAGTAGGATTGCTTTTTCTATCATAGAGTTCCTATGGCCACCTTCCGGCTCCATCATCAGATCAGCCCCATGGTACCATATTATTGTATTGTCATCAAAGTTAAGTAAGTATGCAAAATTTCAGCTCAATCGGTTGACGATATCTGCTTCAAAATTGAGTTGCAAGATTTCACCCGAACATACATACTTTAAACATACCATGCAAGCTAAATAAAAGCTTGTTAAATATTTAGCAATCTTAGGAAAAATATAAAAACAGTGATTAAACTACTATTAGTCCTCTTTCTAAGCGGAATAAAGAGAAGTAATAAAATTGTAGTCTCAAACATATGAAATCTTGTCAATTGTCTGCACTGCATGGGCCACCATTAATATATACAGCTCGAGGCGACATCATAAACCCGGCTCACGCGCAACGCCTGCCCGTCCGAGACCACTTTATCATCAATAGTCTACCACCGTGGAACAATCGCCGTGACATCGAAATGAAAAAAGATGTGGTTGATTATCGTCGAGACTTGGTAAAGGGCTTAACAGTTTAGGCATACGAGTATGTTAGCGCGTTGGAAGTCGGTCGGTCGGTCGCAGAAACCGAAGAAAGTAGTGACATCTAGTCAATGTTAATACTCTCTTCGGTTTTTGCGACTGTCATCAATTTGAATAGAACAATTTAAACGGATTATATCGCCACGATAACAAATAATTAATAAACGCGATATAATCCTTTTAAATTGTTTTTTTTTTTTATGTATTGTGAATCATTTTAACTTATTTAAAAGGAAACACAGGCAACAACGTCATGTCATGGTGATGTAGTGAAAATGTTTTTTCCCGCATTATTATGATTGCCAAACCGTTGCCAACGGAGCCGTAAATGCGTGTGCCGTTCATCCTATAGCCTATAGTCTATACTACCTAAATATCTGGTAGGGGAACACGGCAGTAACCCTGCCTAGTAAGTCAAGCGAAAAAGAGTTATTTTATCGATATAAATTTAAGCTTTTTGAAAAATTTCATCCATTCCCCATTCTCAAATCTAGGAACACAATTTTTGCAAAAACAGGTGCCCATTAATAGGCCGTCGTTTGTACAACAGAGATCACGCTTAGCTGCAACTCTGCAGACTTAGAGAGGTCTCTAACGCACCGTTGACAAATGCGTCCCACTACAACCCTAGATTACTCGCCAAGTGTGTCAAGGAGCTCGTTACTCGACCGACAGTCGCAAGTGATACATCCATGTATTACAGCCTAGTTATCCACCTGTACAGCCGTCGACGAGACTTTTGACTAAGCGCCGTAAGAGCAAAAGTATTGGCTCCTTCTAGTTTTTAAAGGCAGTACTGTCTGAATATTCAGCGTTTGTAAAGCGTATTTTTTTCGTCATTGCCATTTCTGCATCTTTTGGTTTCACTAACAGTATGCAGTAGAGAACAAGGAGTGAAACCGTTTTATAGTATATGAGCCGATGGGACTCTTATTTCTTAGACTCGTCTTTGTATTTTGAAAATTTCTTCCTAGATAGATAATGTTCAAGTATCCTTGCAAATGCGCAATATAAAACGCATTGATGTGACGAGACACCCTGCTAAATGTGGTCTCTCTCAGGCGGTCCACCTGACTGAAAACCGAATTGCATGGACGGCAGTTGCATTTGGTCACGGGTGGACAACAATGAAGAGATACATTTTGTGGATGAGCAGGCATGACTGAATTGGCAGGGAAATTTGGAACCCAGCTACCGAGTCATTCAGTTAGTCAATCGGATGGATATCATCCAGAAATTCCTCAGTAGCTCCCTGTCAGTCACACATTTTTACTGCACACGCCATGCAAATGTTGTTGCTTGCTGTACTAAGGTGTCCTAACGATAACTGCCGACTAAATGATGATTATGCCTGCCGTGATAGCTGGAACGGTGTGTTATTAATTTTATAAACCTGCCATCGTGTTAAAGGCGTTAAGTTGCTGTGAAATGCGCATACGGCTTTTGCATGTAGATTTTTAAATTAAATGTCGCTGGGAGATGTCCGTTCCCGTTGCATCGCCGGTCCGATGATGTATTTAATTGCTGGTTTGGTAGCAATTTTATTAGTGCAAAGTTGGCAGACTATTCAGATGATACATACGATTCACCAGCATTCAAATAATTTTAAAGAATAGTGACTCCCTATTTAAATGCTAAACCCTAAGAAACTGATGTGCAAAACAAGTTTACCAAGAAAATGCTCAAATAACATTTTCTAATCATGATCTTTCTTCAATATAGTTCAAAAATGCGTCATTAGACGAGACTTTTGGAGCATCCAAGTTATAACAATGAAACTTTATTGCAGGATTCACTTTAACTTTGAACCAACTTTGAGGGGACAAAAGGGCTGTGTCCCGTGGGACTCGCGTGGCGCTAGCATGTGTTTATAAATACTGCAACCCCAAATGGTTAGACAGTAAGTTTCTCAATATTGGATGAATTCGTTTTTGTTAACTTCGTCTAGTAGTTTGAGTAGTAAAGGGGTAATAGCCAGATTTAGGCTCGTGTCTTTCCCGTGGACATATGCGAAATTAAGGATTCCAGGGCCTTAATTTTCTAATAAAACTCGTATGAGATTAAAGAAAGTTCCCTCTTCTATAATCCGATGTAAAGCAATAGAAATATAACCCGGATTCATACAAGCTCTTAACTATTGACCACCGGAGGGACGACTTATGAGTTTTTGAACTGATTATTACCCAAAGAGTTCCCATTCCTCATTGAAAATTTCTTTGCAAATAGATATTTCACGAATATACAATTCCATTTGCCCAGTGCTCAAGTTGATTTGTGTGCATTGGTGGGAATAATACAAATACTAGAAGGTAACAAAGCATTACGGGCATGTAATGACTCAATATGTTTGTGATCCTTTTAAGTCCGATTAGCACTTGTCTGGCGTAACGGATAACCAAACAGGATTGCTTTTTTGCCATAGACAATACACTATTGTAGTGAAGTCGTACAAGGCCGTCGAAATGTTGAACTTAGTGCGCTGTTCGTGTAAACTGTTAACGTATGAGATTATCGCATATTGTGGCGCTTGGAACTAGGAATTCTCTGAAGAAGGGTTCTCATCCGAAGGGATGGTGGGTGGTGAGAAAGTCACCCTTAAGGGCTTTCCTAGAAAAGATACTTAATCACTCAATTGCTTTATTTACAGCAACCTAGGTAGCTGTCAACGCTCTTATTTTATTATATAAATACATATAGAAATCAACAAATCGGATTATGGCATCGCCAACGTTGTTAGCGATTCATGAGGAAGGAGCCATATGAATGTTGTTCAAAATGAAATGAAATAAACCGAAATGAAGTAGGCCACAAGGGCACTTTTACAAGTCATCAAAAGTTTATCACTGCCTTGACCTACCTTTAAACGACTCAAAACTTGTAACTTTTCATTCCAATCAGATTACAGCATACCTGGAACCAAGAAACAAGGTAATATTAGTAAAAAGATACAATGACACCATTTTTCAAATAAAAGACAATTCTGAGTTTAAAAAAAGTACAAATTTATATCAGAGAAAGAAACACTGAGCCGATTGCCTTAGTTATAGCGTCAGTATTCCGTAAATGTTCGATTATAGCAAATTTCTACTAGCACAGTCGGTACACACAAGTACATCGTACACTTTACTAAATGCGGCGTATGCGCATTCCCAGTCGCTGCCTGTCATCTCTGCGCCAATCGCGCGTGAGTGGTAAGACTGATTTATGCGATTAAACGCATCGTTAATTGTTGTCTTAGTTTATATTAATGGAGAAAGGGCTGCAGTTCTATGTAATATCCAATGAATGTTCTAAATATATAGATTTAGGTACAGTTAACTTTAAGTTTGGACGTCATCGTTTTACATTTCATATATGCCCCCCGCCTATTGAATATTATGATTGGGTACTGTCTGCACTATATGTATGACCTAAGTTCTGCTACAAATCTCCCCGGTTCTGATTCGATCACACAATAACGCTCCGAGCACACTACATTGCCATTTGAGTAATTTTTGACCCTTTTTATGAGGCCAATAGTGAGCGATTACGTCTCAGTGCAATATGTCATCACTGGTACTACACCTTCATTACAAGTTTTCGTCTTAAAGCGACGGGTGATGCGTAACTAGTGCCAAGTTGCCAGCTCTGCTTTTTTTCTTCTATCTTCAAAATCAGACAAATTTTCAGTAACTACCTGAGTGTAGAAGAGAGAAAGGACTCTCAGAAAGGACCTACCTACCTTCCTCACACCGCGCTGCAATTTGATAGATATCGAATTTTGTCCTAAATAAAATTCCTCAATATATCGATTCCTTCCTTTATTCCTCAATATATCGATCGTCAACTTGGAACCACTGAAGACAGCAGCACCGTCCAAGTTTCGAATCTATCAAATACCTTTCTCATACTAATTATAAAAACGGTATAAACTCACGCAAAAATTGTCAGGAACGGCCCGACATGTTTCGAACTCATTTGGAGCTCTTCATCAGGGGTAGCTACGCGTCGCGAGTCGCGTAGCAGCACGGATAGCTACCCCTGATGAAGAGCTCCAAATGAGTTCGAAACATGTCGGGCCGTTCCTGACAATTTTTACGTGAGTTTATACCGTTTTTATAATTAGTAAAGATGTCTCACGATAGTTTTAATAACATTATTACCTTCTCATAGTCCTCAAACGTTAAGCATATTGTTTTCCTTCATCACGGACAACTCGTCTTCCTAATTTTCCACGATGTTTTAAAGTAAATATTTCTGACTCAACTTATTTCAGATCTCCACATCCAACATTATATCTTGATCCGAGGTTCCTCCCTCCAGGTCCTTAAACGCTGAATTATTATTTACAATAATGACCGCAACAAGCTGAGATTATCTATTCAAGGGAAACAGAAATAGAATAAGCAGAAGTATGTAAGCAGCAAATAAATACTTTGACTTAGACTATGTTATTAAATCGGTCTGGCGCCGGAGGAACGGTTCATGAAGCCGTAACTAAGCAAATTCTGTTTACACTTAACGGACGTCAAGTCATCGGGGAGTGGAGTCACAATGCGCACTGACTGATTAGTCTCTTTACCTCGTACCCTCTGAAGTCTGAAAAGGGAACTTTACGGTGGTTAACCATGGATGTATGTTTGTTATGGAGTCGGGTGATACACAGAGTAATTAAAATATCCAGTCTATATGTATGGTGGCAGTGTTTTGTGGTCTTATTTTTGAGGATATTTAAAATAAGACGCGATGAAGTAAACCGGAGTACGTTACTACAGTGACATTATCACCGAATAATATTTTTTTACTGAAGAAACTTTTTATACATACCACGGAGGTAGCAAACTAGCAAACAAGCGTACGGCCCGCCTGATGGTAAGCGATTACTGCAGCCTATGCACGCTTGCAACTCCAGGGGAGTCGCTTGCGTGTTGCCAACCCTGTAAAAATCTGTACACTCCTTTTTTGAAGAACTTCAAACTTTGGCGATGGTTTGGAATTCCTACTTTATCAACGGCTTTAGCTATAGTTTATAATTGGTCGTTCCGAGATGTTTATACTCAAAACAACCAGAACTACAACTTTAGGAATAATAGACTGTTCAATAGAGAAATAAATCATTATAACATTTCCTAGATTTCAAACGATAAAAATATACAGAACTCCTTGGTTTTTGTAGCTACAGAAACAAATGCAAATACATATCCCTTACTTTTTATGCTCTTTGTACATTTAGCCATCGCCTCGTCTCCCGTTCACGCATAGCGTCGCACGTCACTTGTCACAACCACTGTCAGCGCTTTCAACATGCTTGTGATTTCATACCTCCGGTACCTCCACAACGATGTTTTTCGTATAAATCATTTCAACCATGACAATTTATTTACACAGATTAACTTTAAAATAAGAGTATAATTTATGATTAGGTTTTGCAACATTGTTTATATTTGACAGACATTAACTTCACTCTTGCTACCTCTCTATGTGACTATAAGTTTTGATTAATGAGAATTCAAACACGTTATCTTTGAAAATCTACACCAGCTATAGGTACGTCCATTGTATAAGTTATAGCCGATATAACTTTGCTCAAAATGTGTCTTTCGGTTAAGACCAAAGAAATTTCAGGACGGCTTGTGTGATTTTGAGAGAATCGGATCATGAGTATGAGCTATTCAAATAATGTGTTAGAATTGTATGCTACACACTACACGTTCTTACTTGCTTGACAATCGCGTAGGAAGAAGTAAAAGCGATGAAATATGTGGACCATTGTTACGCAATAAACGGTAAGTCTAGTATACGCCGTCTACGGGAAATATGATTAATTGATTATCAATTTTAATATTACAATCAAATAATAAGAATATTCGCGTTTGCACCACCCGGCGCACACCACTCCCCGGCGGTCCTGGGTTGGAATTTCGGCAAGGGCAAATATTTAAATATCGTCCGATATGTGTGTGATGAACTCTAATATTTATTCCTGGGTCACGGATGTTTCTATATATTTAAGTGTAATTTTCAAAATTCCGAAAGTGAAATAACGGGAAACGATCATTTTCGCCATAGATACCTACCTACTTATGTTATGTTACATATTTTATCAGAAAATGGTTTTCGGAATTATGAAAATTCGGAACGATAATGCATTCGGACAAATTAAACTTCGGATTATTGTAGTGTACCCTCGAGGAGTCGTCCACCAAAGCGTAGGAAGTGAAAGCTAGTTGACAATTGTCAGACAAGGCAGGTGGCACAGTCGATGCGTTATCGCCACACCGGTAATTAAGACAGTTTTAAAACCGAGATAACGGGAAGACAAATTACAGGGACCCTCGAATGCTCTGAGATAATCACGAGATATTTAAGATTTCGTTTTATTTGACACGGCGTGGCGTCTGGATTTATAGGCTGTAAGGAACAGTTATTAAATGAAAGCGTTTGTGGAATTAACACCTTCATTCGTGGGGTATCTTGACTATTCTATTCTTATGACAATAAATGTCTTAAACCACATTCTCGCGGGAAGTTGTAACTTGACGACGCGGTTGGCGCAGTTTGTAGTGCCTACCTGCCTACTGAGCCGGCGGTCCCGGGTTCGAATCCCGGCCGGGAAAAATATTTTTGTGATGAACTCGAATATTTGTGCTCGGGTCATGGTTGTTCTATGTATTTAAGTATATACATACATAACACAAGCCTTCTTAATTTGCGGCTAGATCGATTTGTGTAAGGTTGTCAAATATTTATTATTTAATTAGTTCTAACCTGAAAGTTTTCACATGTAACGGGTATATTGTGCAGTTTACGTGTACGTTACCTTTGAATATTATATTTACTTAACATTAATATGAACAACTGCGTCACATTTTTTTAATACGTTTTCACCACCATCTGTAAAATATGCATTTAAATTCACCAGCGTAGCCTTAAGATTTATTTTAAGTGTGCACCGTATGAGAGAGGAGTCTAGTCCGACAGTTGTTTCCCAGGACATTTCGTACATCAACAAGAACAGTTAAATCCCATTGTCCCATCCCATAAGGATACAGTTGTCCCGTGTCAGACACCCACGACGCACATGCTGCCTTACTAGTTCCAAACGACGTATGTATCATCAAATTTGACTAGAGTTAGGCCATTTTTAGACTTGCGGCAGCAAGGCTCGCTACAAGACTGCTTTACGCCGATCGTACTTGTTCCTCCGGCTGGTGATGGTGCTACAAGCAAGCCATCTTTACTGGGAACTTGGAATGTAAGTGTATTTAGTGTGCGTAAACATGACAATGGTTGACCGAAGGAGCGGTTTAGTAGGCTTTTAAAAGTGTATAAGCCACACACATTGCGCATTTTTGGATAGCTTCGCGAAAGTTTGCTCGGCGCTGATGTGTGCAGGCACTAACTGCAACCACATTTAAAAAGAAAAACGTCTAACTGATTGTACAATGAGCTGCAGAATTCATTCATAAATGGGCCATGCATTTGTGCACCCCATAGTACGTATCAGATTTTTATATTTCGTCATCAGAGGTGTGTACTGTTTAAGTATAGTAAGAGTCGGTTGTATTGTTTTGTATTGCCTTCTCTTTCGCCAGAGGAATCGGTGCATGTCTTTTTAAATATATTTTCCTTATAACATTATTATTTATATATAATGATGATGAATTAATTGAAGCAGTCTTTCTTTCAGCCTCATCAAAAGCAACAGGAGCCCGACTATACGCAAGCTGGACATAATTATGGAAATACCATGTAATTTAAACTTTCTGACACACATTTTGGAAATATTATAAGTGAAACTTATGGAAATTATCCATGTAATGGTAAATTAAAAGCATGATTTACATGAGAATTGATTGATTCTTATAAAAATAACAAGCGTCGTTTTTGCAATATCGAACGATCAGTCTTTATTTACGACCGTAACTTATAATATTAAGCGCCTCTGGGGGCTTCATAATATTGTTATTGTTCAAAAACTGATGAACGGTCCCAGCCGCAGATGCCAAAAATAAAGCGCAATTAATATTCAGAAAATTTCTAATCTAAAACCAGAACATATTTCTGATTGAATTCTGATGGAAACGTGTGAAGTGAACTAACTACCTACATTTGCCATGCCTGTTTGGGTCATGCACAATTTTTTGTATGAGTTAGCGTTATAGGTACGTCTTTCCTGTGGACATTACAAAATAAATTAATTGGCTTTAAAGCTTAATTTCTTGCTGGATCCAGGATATAGGCATGTACAAGCTTTTACTATTTCTTGAAAATTGTGTGATGATTTAATGTAACCAAATCGTTATCTTATGTATCGTTTAAAGAGGTCCTATGATGGTTGCGTTTATTACTTGATAAAGAAGTCACTCACACTCGCATCTTGTCAAAAAGTGACAGATGCTTTGTCACTTATTTATCGGTGGAATAACGCCTATTTTTCCGAACGAGTATGACATGTGCATCATTCCATATCGTAAAGAAATTGAAAAGTCTTAATGCAGGACTTGAAGCCGAATATTATCGAAATCGTTAATAAATTTCGCTAAACTGTCACAAACTTGAGAACATCTTAGAAAACCATCCGTCACACGCATACGATGCCCAATTGGTTCACTCCTGTGTGGTCAACTTTCTTTTATCCCATATCGACCTCATCTCCACGGTGGCTCGAGTCCCTTGCACAATAAACGTCACACAGCCGATATGTTATTACTGGATAATTGGTGATCGGCTGCCGATACCATCTCGAAAGTGTACATTTCTGGAATGTCCGTAAGGGCCGCTTCTACGGTACAAAAGGTTGTGGTACGGCGCCGTTTACAATGTTGCATTGCAATCAAATTAGTCGTCAGTCGTTTAATTTTGTCGCAAGAAGGAATCGAGGTTGTACTTAGTGGTAATAAATAATCAATGACACAGGAGACCAAGTCCAGAATCGAGAATGTAAGAGACATAGTAACATAACAAGATAGCTTGAGATAAAAATACAAAGTAAGTTTATTGCAGTCGTATAAAAACGGAATTGGATTAAAATAGTACCTAAAACTATCTTGTTTAGTATGTTGTTCGTGCAAATTGCGTTTAGAAGAACGTTCTAAGCGTGTCCAACGATACAAAACAAAAAAATGTATCTTTAGATTCCTGGATGTTCCCACACGTAAAATAGCTATATTCTGATACTTTCGGGATTAGTCTTCGTCGTATGAAAAAACGTGAAACGTAGTTTTTGAGAAATAACAGTACATCGATAGAGACAATTTTTAAATGGGTATTTTGGTAAGATCAAGTTGGGTAAGTAAGTGACAAGCTTTAACGACACACCTAGTACTGCTTTTGTGCTTCATTTAATTCAGCCTGACCTTAATTAAAAAACTATTAAGTAAAAAACTAAGTCACACCTTGGCCAATACGTTTCTTACGTGGGAAAATCCAGGAATAGAAGTATTTTCTTGATATCTGGGGGCGGAAGTATTTTCTTTCTTAGTTTTTTGCCAATATTATCTATGAGATGGCTCTTTCAATATAGGAGAAACCAGAATATCGCCGCATCCTTAGCCCGCGACAAATGCAATCGTTAACAACTGACAACAACTTCTTCGAGATCGTAACTCGCGAGATACCATCATGTGTGCGTGGGGGGATGTATCGGAGCGTGTAGGGTTGCCACGGGTGGGAATAAGTAATATCACAATAAAAATAGCTAGATAAGACGAGTGGTCATGCAAAACTAGTGCCATTTGCCCCAAAAAAACTTGTTAAGTCAAAAGCGTCCACTTTAGTTTTGAGCTGGTTTTTTAATTACAGAACGACAAATTGTGTACAGTGATTAAAACATATTGAAGGTGTTTTTCCAGATTTATAAGATAAATCAGAATTGATGCTAGTTTTACATGACTACTGGCGTTAAGTGGACCACACGTATACCACAGATGAAGTGCTTAAATCGCAAGATATTTCGAGTGGGTAGGTACGGCAACGTTCAACAAAATGAAATTTTTATTTAGGAACTACAAACATCGGTTACTTGTTGTTATCTTCTGTACCTGGTGACCCTTAATTTTTGTATTAATTTCGTCATTTTTGATCCTGGCCATACATGTTAATTCCGGAATTACGTGTACAGTTTTGGTTTACGTAGATACACGATAAAACTTATAGGCACCGCAAGGCAATGTTTTCAAATATAGATTGTAAGTTTCTCCGAGCCTTGCAGTGGCAACCCTAGAGTGAGCACGAGCAACAGAATTGAGGTGTTAGCATCATGTTCAGTGGTTCCGGTGACAGCTACACGGACAATACGGACATCCAAGGAGTTATATTGCGCGTGTATCATAGCCATAGTTGTGGTATACTGCTCTAGGAAGCCGACCACGCGCATGATTCACAAAACGGGTGTTGGTAAACACCTGCATAGGATCATAGTAGCCTATAGAAGTTGTATATTCTTATGTTGAAAATGTGTGTGTGTGACAGACAGTTGCCAAGATTCTTGAGTTGCGACTGCGTACAGGAAGACGCAGCGTGAGAATTACTCAATAATTACTACTTTTTTCCACGGCACTCTGTACAACGGTTTTAGTGTCATCTTTTTGCCTAGCCTAGCATCGGGAAAATCTCTATAAATTAATTTTCTGGTAATCTTTAAGACTCAATACTTTACCTATGATGTTAATTATGTAACGATGAAAAAATACATGGATCCCTGCCAACCACTAGAGTACATACATATATCTATACCGCTGTTTTTCCATCTGTTTCTACGTAAATTTCAGTCCACCTTTGAAACCTACGTAGTATGTAACGTACCGTAATTACCTACAATCTTCATAAAGAATTAAAGACTGTCTACAGGTAGATCAGGATTTTACTGCAAATTAGGCCATTCTCCAGCAAAACATATCTAATGATATTGTAACAGAGAGCGAGTGTAATAAAATAAAATGCAACGACTGCATAACTATAAAGTGAGTATCGTGCGAAATGGCGTCCGGAACAGGGCAGTCAGGGTTCGGTGAGATTTACTCGGGAATGGATAGGGAAGGTTATCGGGTGCCCCCTTTAGAGTAAGGAATGGCGGAGCGGCGCAACGGTGCCTTAACTCCTTGAAGATACTGCGACCAAGGGATAGAGATATGGGTGAAGACAAAAAGTTTACCACCACCTTAACTCACTCTATTAAAATTAGTATAAAAGTTTCCGTTGTGTGACTACAATTAACCATCAAATAACGGATTTTAAGGGTTTTAATTTTTGTAGCACGACGTAACTTTTTCCAACCACTATTTTAAATTAATAGTTTAGATTAACCAACTTTTTTAACCGGCAACTTTATAAATTTATTTCTGTAATAACCTCAAAAAACAAGTCTTTTTTTTACAATTAGTAATCAAAATTGAGCAGAAACGTTTAGCCACTTAATTGCAATTATTTTTAGTATCTTTATAGATAATATACGCAAATCAAACTGCCCAATAGCGCCTAATCTACTGGATGTCGTTATGCCATAACTATCCGTTTCTAAAAGAGGATGTCTGTTAACGAACTGTTATACTGTAACTATAAAAAAAAACTCTACTGAGTGAATGTTAGAGATAGTCGACTCGATCAATGGGACTGGGAGATTTTTTAGTAATGAATGGGAGGAGTGCCTGGGGTTACTGTGAAGGGTTTCACTGAGCAACTTCTATGGGATCAACAACTACGAAATCGCGAAAAAAAGTCCGCTGTTCCATATATTTTCGATAATTATCTAACAATTACGCCTTAATGAGTTGTTTTATTTTTCTCGATTATATGGTTGGTTCCATAGTCAAAAGTAGCTGAAAGTGACCCTGCCAGCAGTGGTGGCATATATTTAGCGTGAAAATATAAAATACAGGTATATGAGAACGATTCATCATTTCAGTAAATCCGAAACCTAAAATCGAATCAGCTCCGCGATCTTCAATACTGCCGCGCGAGTGCAGTACAGTAACTCGTGCGAACTCATTTGAATTGTTTTAGTTAATGTCCTGGATTTATTCCGCCATAACCATAACTGTTCGCGAGTTTATGAGCCATGTGGACCTGAATATGTTAACTAAACGTGTCAGTGGCACAGCAGTACATGTCACGATACAACAGTTTTGATTTATACTGTAGTTGGTTTATTTACTATTTACAATTCTCCAATGTCTTTGTTTATGGGACAGAGAGAATTCTAAATTCAAATATTGATATTGAATGAACTATATCAGATACTGCTTATGTATCTTTGACAGAAATAGACTAATATTAGTTGAGCTCTTCATCAGGGACTGATGTAGAATTGTAATAATTAATAACCTTCTGCTGCCGCTGTCAGAACTATCGTAAAGATAGAACCAAAGAATATAAGTAACTACCTACTCATAGACCGCTCATGATTTTTCGCAACACAACACACAGTCTACACTCATCATTAAATTTTATTTCTTAATAACAATAGAACCTCAGTCATTGTCATATCAACCCGTAGTTATTGTCATTCGGACAGCTAAGCAATTTCGCTGTGCCGTATAAAATTATTGCTACGGTTGCAAAACACATTTCACGCTCCGCACAATCTTCGAAACTCCATGTGTTTCAAAGTTGTGATTGAGATTATTTTAAATTATTAAATTCCAAGTCTTCTATGACATGTGTCCAAATTATAGTCACTACGTATGGCTACTTTGGGCATGTTTAGAAATTAAGTGCTCTTGGCGCTGCGTAGAAATGTAGCGTCTCTCCATACGAGATGCTCTCATATACCCTCGCGGGCATGTGGGATAGCCATTCCAGGGCTTATAGCCCTCTGTGGCGGTATCTGACTGTCGATTCCGTTTGTTCGGATTTTCGGGTTCTAGAGGTCTTCAGTGAAGAAGAAACGTTGGCCTGTCAGCGGCTTGGATGAATGTTGGCCTATCAGCGGCGTAGTGGTGACCTGGTACAGCTGCCAGGGGACTCAATCGGGGGACATGAGTTCTCTCGGCAGAGCCCTGCCCCTTCCGTCTGGTGGACGAGCGTGAAGAGGTGCGATCCCCTCGAGGTTTGGATTCCCCGAGTTGTCGGCACGGCGAAACATGGCTTCTGCAAGTTGCCCGATGAAGACATCCAACCCTTGCCATTTCAGGTCGCGGAAGATCGTCTCGTTGCGCATATAGCGCGGCGCCGAGACGATGGTGCGCCGGGACTGTGAATCCTGCGCACGGAGCTTTTTCTTGTTGCTCTCCGATACACAACCATACCATGCGGGGGCCGCGTAGGTCAAGCGGGGCCGCAGGTAGGTCTTGTATATCCCAAGCTTGGTTCGCAAGGGAAGGCTTCTGGCAAGGGCTAGGCGCACTCCAGTTACTGCTACTGGTGTTCGCCGTACAGTCTCGTCCACGTGCTTCGTCATGGTTAGTCCCCTGTCAATGGTCACGTACTTTGCAGTGTGAAGTGGTGGAGGCTGTTTTCCTCTTCCAGTGGCCATGGCCGGCGTCTTGCCCACGTTGACCGACAGGCGCCAACGGGATAGCGTCTCTCTGCATCTTTTATCGCTTATATAACGGGGATCGCTCCGATCTACAAGACAATTCTTTCATCCTCACCACTTAGATAGTTGGCAGTCCACAGTTCTGCGTTTTTCTAGAAATTTCCTGCCTCGCACAACTGCATTGTGGAACGAATTGTCGCTAGCGGTATTTCCGGACCGATACGACCTTCAAGTCTTCAAGAAACGAGAGTCCCATCTGAAAGGCCGGCAACGCTATTTGTGACTCCTCTGGTGTCGCAGGTGTCTATGGGCGACGGTAATAGCGCACCATCAGGCGACCCGTTTGCTCGTTTGCCCCCTATGACTCAAAAAAAAGCTCCAACTATGAGAAGGTTTTATTTATACATTATCATATAAATAACTATGTTTAATCAAAACCGAACTCGCGCACATGATTGCGCATCCCATTGTCCATTAGACGCGGCTTAAATAAAGTCATACATGTCTATAAATTCAATCCTTTGTACCGATTCGTTATTGAGTGGTACATAAAAGGTTTATTGTTGTGGCAGATCAAAAAGTTAATATTTACAAATGTATGTACACGTGTTGCCTTTTTATTAGCTGGGTAGGCTATGAAGAGTTTTATTAATGTCCCTCAACACTGCTTTGCCCAATGGTTGACTGGTAAAGAATGTTCAGTGGCACTGAGTTTGCCTCTTGTACGATTTGTGCAATAAAGAACTAATATATAATATTATATTTAGAAAACTAGTGATTAATTAGTCATTAGTGTTAATTAGTGAGAAACGGCTGGTCGGTACTTGGTACTACTTGGAACAGAGATAATTCATTCCTGAAAATACATGGTTCCCATAGGATAGTATAAATATTTCAACGCGAGCGAAACCGCGGGAAAAAGCTATAGTATTGTATGCATATGCTGGGTTTCAGCGGCTTTGCCGGTGTGGCAAAGGTCGTAAGGTCGTAAGAGTTATATTTATATATTATGTATATTTCTGTTAAAAAAATCACGACAATCCATTAATAGCGGGATAAGATAAATCAACGAATAAATCGTATATATCACAGCAGTTGGGATTAGGATGCATTAAGAATTCATTTTCTTTTGGTGAATATCTATGGAATACTAACTGGAGTAATTAGGATATTAACTTTGATGTCGAAGAAACTATTATTTTTTAAGTTATTAACTCGATAGTAACTATTCAGTGACGAAATTGAACTTACAAGATCATTATTTTTGTTCATCATTTTCCTTCTTGCCTTCAGATTTTGACATTATATACCGACAATACAAAATGATCCAATAAATCACAATCGAAAACTAGGGCCCGCACAAAAAAGTCGATACAAAATTACAACCCCGAGGGCTGTCATTATATCGATAGCCGAACGATTAACCGACTATCGAGAAACGTCTCAATTAGCCGACTGGGGTGTCGTGAGTTATGCCGCATGTGTAAATTGCGGGTTCATTGAGATGGATGGGGTAAGATGGTGAGCGTATTTTAAAAAGAGAAATTATATTTATTATTGCGGCTACGAGTCTGTGATGTGACAAGCAGGTATTTAAAAGGAGATATTTATAATAGACGTGGGTCGTTACGTCGTTTTCAAGAAACGTAACGAAACCAGTGACTCGGTCGCCGTCACCTGTTTCATAACTAGTGATTTTTGTAACTGGCTACTTTTTTTCTGCTACTGTGATTGTTTGCAAAACTCGACTCGCGCGCGATCGCCATCCGGCTCGCTCGGCTGGCCGGGACGGTGACAGCACGCGCGCATTCTACATCTCGCTCGCTCGGCTGTCTGTGGCCGGTGCAGGTGTGCTCTCTCTCGCTCGATTACTCGACTCACAGATAGCAGTAATAATAAAATAACGCATTTACAAAAAACACTACTTGTTATTTGACGCGAAACTAGTGATTCGGTTACATGTCGCGTAACTAGTTACTGTAACTAGTGACGTGAAATAACGCCCACGTCTAATTTATAAGATGACAGTAAGAAAATAATTGCAGGGTTAATATCAAATGTATTTGACTCAAATGACTGTGTTTTTTTTTTGATATTTTTTTATTGGAAACATTATTAAAACATAAACATTAGTATTAAGAAGACGCATTATTCCTAAACAGTAAACATAGCCATGGATCTGCATTTATTCTTAAATATATGAAAATTCAAGTGTTTTCAAAAGTTTTATACACTCTTTTTCCCGAAACGCGTTTATTTTAAATCCAGGCATCTACTTAAGTTGTATTCAGAATTGTGGTGCTGTACTGTACGTTTTACTTATGTCATTGCATCCCTGAATAATAGCATTTATGTTACACACTCTTTGACAAAAACAATTCCATCAAATCTACCGAACAATAGACGTGACTGAAGTCACAAACAAAGTGATATAATAGACAATCAGACGATATAGATCATCCCATCATATTATGTAACACTTTTACTAAGTACAAACTAAATACTGCAGCTAACAGCATCACTGCTGTCAAACTGTAGAAGTCAATTTAGTTGAGATATTTTAGTTCCATATTTTGTCACCTGTAAAAATAACTTTGCCGAGTCATAGTGAAGTTATTATCTGTCGCCGCCCACATTTATCGATATAAATCTGTGGATAAATTTATACACAGGGCGACTAAATGACCAACTATTAACATAATTAGAAATTGAATTTGAATTGCATTTGTTTGAAGTGTTTTGTAATAATATTTATTGTTAGTGTCACATTAATGTTTTAAGATATTAATTCATTTAAAATATTGTCTTTTGGTTGTAAAATGGACAGCGACATAAAGCTAACCAAGCTAATCTCGTCTTCCGGTTTGTGACTTAAGATGGCCGCATGCGTTTAAGTTGCGTTGTTCATTATTTATTCATTTTTGTTGTTCAATGTGTAGTATTGATAGCGTATTGTGCAGTGATCTAACGTATGAGTGAATAGCTAATGAAGAATTCAACTTGAAGCGTTCATAGCCCTTCCTGGGTCAAGGCCCGATAGTCCGCGTGGTTTTTTGTAAATCGCTATCACTTTACAAAAAGCAAAACCTCACCGAACAACGGCATGCTCTACGAGCAAACTTGAAATTGGCGAAATCATCATTAACCTGATGGAAGCCATATTTTAAAATTAGAATAGAACAAGCTAATCTCTACACTTTCCTTACTCACGTTATTGAAATACGTCAAATTAAAGACTAAATGAATGGTTCTTTTCGGAATTAAAGTATAGGTACCATATAATGATTGACCACAGGCTACCGCCGCGCCGACTACTATCAATGTCGGGTCTTTCTAAAGCAAGTTTAGTCGAACATGGATGAACCCGAAAAGCGTGTAAAAGATACAAGAAGCGAGAACAGGTGAGCTCATGTCCATCAGGAAGTGTTGAAATCAATGGTGCGTTATTCAAAGCCGGTCTTTCGTTTAAACTTTACGATACAACAACGACCTTACCTCAAGTTTTAATTAATTCGTGTTTAATTCTGTATTACATTCACTATTGTGTTTTATTTTTTGACTTTCAGCCGTTGGTCACAATTTTCTGATTTGCCGAGTAGTAGTTGTATGTACGAGTATTAGCTACTCGTAAGATGTCAACTGGGAATGGATACTGTGGGTAGAGTATTTTTAAATAAAACCCGGGGGTGCCAATTTGTAGAGCGTTCTAATTATCTCATACATTATAAACTATCCCTCTCTAGAACAAATCGGTTTTACAAAGAATCTCTTCGACAAAGGTAGTAAGTTAAATAAAGGGAAAAAGAGATTATAAATTTTTACACCCTCGCGAACGAATTTGAAAATCCGAATTTGTTTTCTTTTTTTAAAGTAAGTATCGAGTCACTATTTCATCGACAAACGAAATAATACAATAAGCGACACTATTGTGACGGCTTGTTTATGATTAACACTTGGAGCGACTGCGCCGCCGACTGTACGTAGTGAGAAACACAAATAAACAAGTGACGATGTCTAACGCACAATTTCGAATTCCATTTCATAACAAGTTCATATCAAACCGAGATGCTGAGTTAAGGGGTTGTGATACATTGGACAAGATTAACAGTAGGTCTAAAAATAAATGAGGTGTGAAACGCTTGTGCCACAATAGGGATAATTGAGGTGATATAATTGTGTTCTGTTAGATCAGCGATTTCTCAAGAAAAATACTCGTACAACGCGATCAGCAAGGTTTTGCTGTCAATAAGTCTGGAAAAGACCTGAAAAGCAATTTAACATAGCTGGTAACTTAAATTTGATCTATGATCTGTTAATATAAGTAGAGGGAGCTTTTTAATAAAAAATCTCGATGAGTGTAGCCAACACAACTGCTCGAAATATTTTTCTGACTGTATCACGCTCGATGGACTTGATTAAAAAAAGTGGAAATGAACTAAAATATTTTTTATTCCTATTTTATTTAAAGACAAACACATACAAGATCTATTTTGACATGCAGGTAATTTTATATAATACCTACAGATATAACATGTATTTTATTAATTTATGAAACATGTAATGTCTAATTTTTATAACGCACACACCACAATTCTTTGTATCAATGGATTAATGTAATTTATTTTTTGAAATAGTTATTTACACATATTAAAAGAAAAGGAGTGGATTTTAAACCAATCGTTAGAATTAAATCCAAATTGCACAAATTTACCCAATATTTGGTTAGATTAACATTGCTCGCCTACTGTATGACTGGCCCGCTATGCGAGCTCGCTGCAAGGCGGCCATAACGGTACTAAAGTATGTATATTATGTCCATTATTATTAAAGGGATAGCTTTATTATTTTATTAAAATGTAAATCGTTGACAAGTGATGTCTCGCCCCGGAGAGAAGGTCTTCATAGTCAAATGCTTTACAGTTTTGTTTTAATAGGATCAATAAGGTTATTGGTCCAGTAGATTTCATTCTGCTTAATTTTATGAGCGTTATGATTTAATAATAGATCTTGTCACTTGTCACGATGATAAAGGCACATACAGATATCAAATTTGTTGTGTTACCAAGGTATATTAAAGTGCCAAATCCATACTAATATTATAAATGCGAAAGTGTGTCTGTCTGTCTGTTACCTCTTCACGCTTAAACCGCTGAATCGATTTTGATGAAATTTAGCATGGATATAGTTTAAGATCCGAGGAAGGACATAGGATAGTTCTCATCCTGGAAATTATCCCTAAAAAGATTGAAAAGTGAGTAAGTAATTCATGATGACATTGATGACCCTGCAAGAAATGTAATGATTAGACCAAAAGCACAATTGCTCTTACATTTGCCCAGGCGCTTTTAATAATCCCTTTTATTAATTAAGGTGATTAAGTGGATATCTATCGTGTTGTACTAGGTTGCTTCCATACTTCCAGGTTCCACGCGGACGTAGTCGCGGGCAAAAGCTAGTAGGTAAACTAATATATAATATGATTCATTACTACGGGCAAAGACCTTGCTACCACCAAAGACGACCTGTGGCATGCCGACCTATCGACGACCTTGTAAAGGTCGTAGGTAGAATTGAAACTTTTAGTCAGCCGCAGCTGAGACGATCATTAACGCTTTCAGGAAATTAGACAAAGAGTGGTTCAAGTCGTCTGTACCACATCTCCCTGCCGTATCACCCGTATGTCATCTTACTGGTTATACTGTGCCTCAAGTTAAAGATTACGACTAGTACCCGATACGTTTAATAATAGCCGCACTTAACACCTCTATCCCGACTATCCCGAGGCGCCTATTACCCTGGAGACCCGCATTACTCCACGTCAACACGACCACTCCATTACAGAATATTTATCCGGGTACTATTTTTATCCACGTCTATGACATGGACGTCAGGGTATCTGTTGTTGATATTAAAGGAACAAGTAAAAGTAATCTAGAAACTTCGAGTAAACTTCTTCAGCGTAACAGTGAGCGTAGTAACACCAATGTGACATTTTGACGTATGACTTTAAACTGAATTTTAATTGTTCAAAAATAGTTGCATTCTCTCCACTTTAATAGACGGAAATGTTTGTTTGAAAGCTTGTTCCGTTTCCGCAAGCATATCGATAAAACTACACAAACAAAAACTTGATAACGAAACTCAAAAGTGTAATGATTCTACTAGTAGACAATTAAGGTAACATTAGCTTCGAGCACGTAACGTCACATTTTGTCGTTTTTATCCACTAACTGGGAAGGGAAAGTTAATAATTAATAACCAAAAACCCCAGTGTTTTTATACACGAAAATTTTTTCACGTGTCTTCGAAATTACCAGCAGTTTTGACGTCACGTGAGTGCGAAACACATTCTCCCGATACCGTGGACTGCCTTCTGTACAAAAGAGTCAATCCTAAAAATAGAGCGGCCATCAACTACCCTGCTGAGGCGGTGTTTGCGGTATTCTGGACACAGCGCGGAGACCCTGGGACAATACCGAGCGGCTGATTGTAACTGGCAAGAGGCAGGGCAAGAGACCAGATGGCTGCATACCAACGCGATGGACGGGTCTACTGAAGGCAGTAAAGATGGCATTCCATGAGGCCTTCAGGCTGGTGCAGAACCAGTGCGCCGTTGGCGGCAGCTTGTCGATGACGACAAATTAATAGACGGGGTCACACGATCCTCAACACTTGAGGGACCGACTAAGCAGGAGGTCCGCCGTAAAGATGTACTATTGGCTGCACAAATGCATGGCCCATTTGTGAATGAATTCATTCACAAAATGGGCCATGCAATTCTGCAGCTCATTGTACATAGCTGATCCTGAGGTGAGATCAATACGGGGTAGAACCACATGTCGTGTAGGTCTTGAGTCTAGACACGTACGTAATTGTCAGTAAAACAATATTTTTCAAAATTACTCACTTCAACCTTTTTTGATTTAAAAAAATTGTATTGTAATGTTTAAGGTGTGTCTTTAATATCCAAAAAGTTGGAATATTAAATAAATTAGCTTCACGCACAGCGCCCCGCGGGGCAATAATGGCGGTCAGAGCTGTGTGTTAATGCATTGGATCATAGTTTAGAACTCTATCCGTGCTTTCTATTCGATGTTAATGGCACCTCTTCGGATTTAAATGCGTGGTTTGTTTGAAAGATGAAAGATTGACCAAAACTTAACGCTTACACGACGCCACAAGCAACATTGATTGATAAGGTTTGTCGAGGAGTTGGGGTGGTTGGAGTAGCGCTATCCCCTTTTCACGCCAAATAGGCACGTTGGATGTCGACTTGCGGAAAATGCCCAGCGCAACTAACTAACTTAACGCTTATGCGTAAGGCAGCATCAATATATAGATAATTATTCATAAGAAAACATGTGAGCCGTCTGAATAAGGGAAATCTGACAATGACATCAATCTTAAATTGCTATTATTAAACTGCAGTAATAACTACAGGGTGTACAGGGTGAGGGTGTAGGCGGACTACAGTATTGAATTCTTCAAAAAAGGAGTGTACAGATTTTTAAAGGGTTGGCAACACGCGTGCGAATCTCCTGAAGTTTCAAACGTCTATAGGCTACGGTAACCGCTTACCAGCAGGCGGCCGCACTCTTTTATGCCACCTCTGTAGTATAAAAAAGTGATAACATTTTGCGAGGCAAACATGTAGTTATGGCAGTTTGTTACCTGCCTTTGCGCCTAACAGATTATATTAAACTGTGTTGACAGTATCAAATTAAAATCATCATACTCTTTCTGAATTACCAAGTCGACTATACAACTTTATATGACGTTACCACCCTGTTAGCTCTTCATAATAATAACTTACCCAACAGACTCTCCCTAGAACTAACATAGCCACAGAACGTGATCACGTTTTAGCCGATCAAAAACATCTCAACCCGCTACTCGGATAATTCATTTCTGTACAATAATGAGGCTCGCACGCAAAAGGCCAATCAGCGCTTTGGCGGTGTATTAAATCATCAGGCGTTGACGCGGTCGTGGGCGGGCCGACCGCCCGGGTTACCGCCGTAATGAGGAATTATTTAAATCTGTTAACAAGTCAGTCTAGTACAAAAGCAACTACTAGAAGACTAGGATTGTCTAGAACACAACAGGAGCAAAAATCGGTTACATTGTGTAGTTAAGAACACTGGTAATTCCAAGGTTTTCTGATGCACTCTACCTTATAGACTATTGCAGTTATAGTTCAAATTCCATCTAGCCTGTCAGTGAATTAAAAAATACATGATTTGAAATAAACTACAGCGACATGTACCAACAATTGTTCAGGCAACATTGATTCTATGAGCCACGCGTATCTTAAGTAGGTATCTTAAACTAGTCCGTTTTATAGTTAAATGACCCTGTTAAATCATCTTTACCCTCAGGCCATTCATGCTAATTTATTTGCTTTAGAACTGATTATACTTATTTCGATCTTATGAGGCACCGTCTGAAGTGGCCAATTAGTTATCAGGATTCTCAGAAGAACCGCCTATTGAAACAGGGGTAAGTATCGATTATTTACTAGCATACCTACTTGTGTTTTATATATAAAAAAAATATATACGAGTAAGTACGCAAAAACTGCAAATCATTCATTGATAGCGCAATTTAACTGAAGTTAGTCAACGCCATGCCGAGAGCACACAATTTTTTTTGGTAATTAAGTTACAAAAAAGTAAAAAAAAAATATTGTACACACATTAAAAATCATTTCAATAAACATAATTGTGTTTCGAAATAAAATATTAACAAAGTTACACTTATTGTATTACAGACTAAAACAAAGAAATTGAAATCATTTATTATAATAAAGTAGTGTATATGTATCTGGGCCAATTTTTCTAAAGTTGTACACCCCAGTTTTTTTTTTTTAATTTTCGATATTTTGGGTATTTTCTACTCAGAATAACGAGCTCTTTCGATCTAATTAGGAGAAAAAAACTGTCCCAAAATATTCATACATTTTTTGTTTTTCCATTCCGTTAACCGCTGTAGTAAGTTATATGGAAATGGTAACGGAATGGAACGAAAAAACATTGGGACAGTTTTTTTCTCCTAATTAGATCGAAAAAGCTCGTGATTCTGAGTAGAAAATAATAAAATTATACTCCAGCGGGGCTAGCATGTCTTGCCGCGACTCTGCTTGTCGCTCGACTTTGTGTTACCTGTCTCGATCACTCGGTATTAACAGAAAAACGACAAAGAGTCGCGTGTCACATTATGCTAAGCGTTCCATCTCGTTCAATCTCTTCTTTCTGTTCTACTCTACTCCTGCGTTTTTAAATTCCCAATGTTACTTCGCAACTAATTTGACATTAAGCAAAGAACACCCAAGTCGGGCCGTGATGATTTAGCACCCGACCAGGGCGTGAAACACAACTTCCAATCAAAGAACCAAATTTATGGGAGCAAGCACACAAATCAAAGGTTCGACGGGCGGTGATAGGTTGGAAGGAGCATATTGAAAACTAACGATTCCTAATTGATTTGATTGAATTTATTCTCAAGATGCTGTTCCAAACAGATTTGCATTTAAAAGTTACGTGAAAGAAACTCTAGCATGCGTTGATGATTTTATATAGATATGGAAGTTGCTATGTGGACAAATAAATGTACCTATCTCACCTTTTTTTACCCTTAATCCACCTCGCTGTCATTTCTTCGTGACTGAGGATCGTGGTTATCACTGTAGTAGTTTCTCCAGCTCTTTTGACCCTTGGGTCCTGTCCATGCGACTGAGCAAATTTTGAGTTTCTTACTTGATCATTTTGTTGGAAATCGGCCTAAACTTCGCTCGCACTCTGTATTTCCAATTATGATCAACTTCTCTAGACTTTGTTCTTCTTTTCGCACCATGTGGCCGTTAAACAATACACGTATAATTTTCTGTTGTACCTTCTAACTAATAACTTTATTCAAAAAGCAAAATTTTATCGTTTTATTATTTCAACGTGCGTCAATATTAAATAAAGTATTTACAGAATGTATTTTAACAAATTGTGAGTTATATAAATTAGCGTGCGTTCTCATTTCAAAAACATTGTACGGCCGCGGGCGCATCATTTGAATATGCTCATTACTTTTTTGTTCTAAATCATTTAAACATAGCGTCTTTACAAGTCAAGTTATCATCAACATCCTCGTACTAAATACACATTTGTAACAGTTTTCAATTACGGTAAAATTGAGAGCTTCCTTTATATGTATTTACCATTGATTTGCAATGTTCATAACCTATCTTTATTTAGCGTTGTGAGATATTTTTACCGCCTTATCCAGTGCGCTTAGTATACCTATCTGTAGTGGAGACGTGGTTCAAAATGTGGTTTATTTCATCGAAAAATCTCTCAGTTACCCTTATTTTACTTTGTCATCAAAGTAAAATAAGAGTGCTAAAATAAGTGCTGCCAAAACCGCTGCTATAACTTACCCGAAAAGAGACACATACAAAATTAAATATATATACAATATAGACGACGCGGTTGGCTCAGTTTGCAAGCCCCTGCCTACTGAGCGGCGGTCCCGGGTTCGAATCCCGGCCAGGGCAAATATTTGTGCGATGAACTCGAATATTTGTGCTTGGGTCATGGTTGTTCCTATGTATTTAAGTATATATTTATCTATATAAGTATGTATATCGTCGTCTAGTACCCATAACACAAGCCTTCTTGAGCTTAATTTGGGACTAGATCGATTTGTGTGAGGTTGTCTGATATTTATTTATAATAAATAAATAGAATATAAACATATTCCTATGCATATTATGTAATGTACAAGGTTAGACCACACATACACAAAATCAAATTGCATAAAATCAACAAAAGATTATAGAGATTAGGCAAAAACCGTAGACCCACCGGTAACATAACATAAGAAGGTAGAAGCCCATTCGGATAATCACTATATTAACATAATGTTAAACCATTACATTTATCTGCAAGCTATAATTTTAGGCTAGTTTTTGTGCACGAAATGCGAATTTTGGTAGATGCTGGCATAGGCGGGTGTTTTTACATACTTTACGAGATGTTCATTTATTTAACTTCGCATTCGCACATTGCAATTTTATTGCGTAGGTACTGTCCAATTTTAAATTTAAAAATCATTTTGGAAAAACCGTGGTAAACAAAATTTTATGACCTGCAATTTGTAGATCCCTCAGCCCATAGAAATAAGTCTTATTTCTATGGTCAGGTCAGTTCAAACTTGCGGCCAATTTTCTTTGCGACACGCGACAATTGTTTGATTCTCGCTCAGCACAACTTTTTCGACCGACGTGCCATGCATTTTATCATGATGTCATATTACGTAGGCAATCCTGGAGCGGGCTCAGGGACTATATTGAGCGTCGTGCATTTTACTACCGCCAGTATTTTACAAACACACAAGATAGTCAGCAAATGCGTGCAATACGTAAATTCACCCAACCAGCCAATGTGTAAAAAACGAGTTTAATATTAAATGAAACATTACGTTTGCTTGTAGGGGCGTGGTGTGATAAGACCCAGCATTAGGTGCGGGGCTTAACGATTATTTGCGCAATTAACAAGAACGACCTTAAAAATGGCTAACAGGATACTGAATACAATTAGGTATAAGCGGTTAACATTTAAGGTCACTTTAGGCTGACCGGACCAGATCGGAGCGAAGATGTACAGTCAACCAATTTGATTTCTAGGCCACTATAGAACCTTGTTACAATGACAGTGATATGAGATTTCAAGCAGCTTTCATATTGACGTTCACTGTGACGAGGTACGAAATGGCCTAGGAATCAAATTGGTTGACTGTACAGGTGGACCAATCACATTCCTGGATGAGGAATCACATGTGAGGATGTCTGATATACAAAGGTAAAAAAAACTTACTGACTGCAATCCATTCAAAGACAATTTTGTTATTAATTTAAGCAGATATATTTACCCCTATATCTAAATAAGAGGACTTTGACATATAGCTACTTGAGCAACATCGCTAGGGAATGCAAACCGTAAAATTTTCGTATGGAAATTACCGGAATTAATTTCTATAGAAAAAAATGCCGTTTCGCATTCCTTAAATACCACGACCATGTGGCGGATTTTTTCAAGTTGTAATCGAAAGGTAAATAATTAACCACATCGCTCAAGTTGACATGTGATGACATTTTGAGTAAGTACATGTCATCTGAAAGCGAAATCTAGACTTTAGCTTTAGGTTGAAGTTGAAACAGTAATTTTAATGAACGCAACTATTTCATGAACAAAAGTGCATTAGATAAACTTCTGTGCAGTATTTTATTCGGCTATATATCATAGCGCAATAAAGTTATAAATTGTAATTGAGAAGTAAATTAAGCACATCATTAAAGTAGACATTTGGTGGTGATATTTCGGACACATTAGAAATCTCAAATTTAGGCCAAGGCAAGAACTACGTAAGTTCAATGAATGGTACCAACTACTTATTTCATTAACAAAAGTGCATTAGTGGTATAAGTAACGAGGCGCCCCAGTTGTCGTGCTAGTAGCTTATTCACCAGCTCCGCTTGCTAGTTTTGTTTGGCACTCGTTCTAGCTACTCGCAACGGAACATACCCGTCGGCCGGTCGTGTCGTCGGCAGGACCCACGACAAATTATGTCGAATTATACAAACAACCAACCAAAACAATTCTCAAGCGACTTTTGCAAAGATAAAAATACAATTTGTAATTGAAAACGAAATAAAGCACATCATTAAAGTAGATATTTTGTGGTAATATTTCAAACTCATTAGAAATCTCAAATTTAGCCCCAGGTAGGTAGCAGATAAACGCTGAAATAGTAATTCCTATGAACGGAACCAACTCTTTCATTAACAAAAGTGCATTAGTGGTGTAAGTAACGAGGCGTTGAGTTGTCGTGGACCGCCGCTCATAAATCCAATTACCCGCGACGACGGCTAATCACGTCCGCGTCCAGGCTCGACTCCCCTGATTTACACTTTTATCAACGGCCGAGTCTGTGCCAGATCAACTTGATTCACAGTTACCGTGTCACAATAAGATTACATACCACGTAACGTTTTATATGTTCGTTTGACGATGCTGCTAGTCTACTTCGTAGTAGGTACAAAATGGCCACTACACGCCACGGACCGTGCTAGTAGCTTATTCACCAGCTCCGCTTTCCACTTTCCACGGTGCACGTTCGTAGCTACTCGTAACATCGGTCGGTTGTGCTGTCAGGACCCACGACAAAATATGCGCAGTTTACATAAACACTCAATAAAATACAATGCTCAGCAGGCGGCGTCCGATCAAAATAATGACCCATCTATAATCTTTTATGTATATATGCAAACACTTTATTAATTAAATTTTACACTAAAACAGTTAAATAACACAGATATAACGCCGAACCTATCCCTATTAGGGATCTCTTTTAGCTAACGTTCAAGAACTTAGAACAAACGTATTAAGGAAGTATTTTTTTAAGATCTATGTAATTCATACGTAGCATGTAGAATTCCAGATAGTGTACCCTATTTGTATATCTAGAAGCACCTTTCCCAGGATACTTTTAGTCGTATCAAAGAAATGTCTAAACCACTTAAAACTTAAGCCGAAATCCAATTGCGCCTAAACAAGTGCCTGCTGGAATAAATCTCCCAAGTCATTGTTCCACCCTCATATTAATTTAAGTCCTTTAGGAGGATTACGCTATCTACAGACCCATTCGGCATCTCATTGTAAAGTCGTTGACTTAGAAGCTTGTCTTATAGGTACAGTCAACCAATTTGATTTCTAGGCCACTATAGAACCTCGTCACAATGACAATGATATGAGACTTCAAGCGGCTTTCAAATTGACGTTCACTGTGACATGTTACGAAATGGCCTAAGGAATCGAATTGGTTGACTGTACATTGCTTAACCGACTTTAGAGTTTGTGGAATCACTTACACCTATTGCGATATCGCATGATGGCTCCGATTCTTAATGTAAGTTTGTAGGTAAATTACTCTTCATATATTGTTTCGAGGAAGGCATTCAACGTTTGCTGTTTATAAATGTTATTACACTGAAAAAAATACCCAGTGGAGCCTACTGAAATTACAGTAGGCGTAACCGTTATTACAGTTAGGTTTACTGAAATGTCAGTAGGCCTCACTGTTATTGCAGTAAGTCTTACTGTAATGTCAGTAGGCTCCACTGGATATTTTTTTCAGTGTATAATTCGTAGTATTTTGCTGTTTACAGCAGTGGAAAAGCGTGCATTACAGCCCGGTGCCAACCGGCAACCAAAAAGTAACAGAATGATTTTCATACATCATAAAAATCTGTTAAGTTAAACTTATAAGTATTATGTTCAACAATACTACTGTATCATTGTTCATTACATTATTAATTTGCTCTTAATACTCACTGTTAGGTGTACATGCTCATTGTTCAATATACTTACTACTCATTACATTATTAATTTGCTCTTATGGGTGAAGACCTAAAAGTTTACCACCTGAACTCACCCTTAACTCACTCAATTAATATTTGTGTCAAAGTCTCCGTTGTGCGACGACAGTTAACTTTCCAATAACGTACCTTAACGTTCTATTTTAAGGTTCCTTATTGTATCGTTATTTTTTGTCGCACAGCGGAACTTATTCCAATCGCTTTTATTTCCTCGCGGAAAGTTGGATGAAATTCAAGCGTAGTTGCCTTAATTTCATCCAACTTTTTGGTCCTAACCCTTATATAACCTTAGATAACCTCACTGTGAGGAAATATGTCCTTCTTGAAATATTTGAACAATGAACTCGTACAACATCACAATAAACTTTCGCTATCGACCGACCAACTGGTTGCTTCTTATAAATAAATTAGACATTGTCCCTCTTTTTGGTCGCCGCCGGGAACATCGGGAATGTCGACGCCGATTCACTAATTCATTTCGGCAAGTGGCCCGCTTACACTTTACGACACGACTTCATATGTACACGATAACATTATGGGAAATCTGAGACAGTTAATAACGTCAGATCTCAGCCTATAGTTATTATAAAAAGTAGGCCTGAAACATTAAGAGACAAGTGAAAAACTACACGCAGCGTCAAAACACACATCTTATTCTTCGGCACGGCAGTAATTCAAATGAATCTCAAGGTGTTTAATAAGATTCAAGAACTGTCATGTCGACTACTGCATAAGGATGATCCCAACCTCATACAAGTAGCGTAGCCATGGACCATTAATGCTGTGTGGGAGCGGGCGTTATGAAGTATAAACTGGTAGTCAGGTCGAACAAAATCGGCCCTACAAAACTCTGTTATGAAGTGACAAGCACTGTCGCTAGTCGTCGGGAGTAAAAGACGTCTTTTCTCGGTATCTAACGGTATTGGATCTTTTGTATTTATATTTAAGTACGCACTACTGCAATGGATCGCGAGGACGTTGCTTTTTCTCGTCCTTTTGTACCAGAACTGTGTCTTTAGGTTTTTCTACCATATGCTTAATTGTGTGAATCAAGACCCGGATATTTTGTTTACACGTTCTCGTAAATCTCATTTCACAATCCTAGTTAAAATTATGAGTATTACAAAAGTATGCCCAGGTTCGCTTTAAAACTTCAGGCAATGTTCCAAAGCCCATCAGCTTATTTGATAATTATCATCCATTATCACTCATCAATTATCCGCACAAATGCAAATAAAGGCATGACGGCAATGGCAAAGATAATACTTTCGGATGAGCAGTAGTGAATAAAATATCAATTAATATGGACTGATTGACGACAGAAGCACACTAGACTATCGCGATCATGTTGTTTCACGTAACAGTTAAGGACGCAGACATCCAAATCTAAATAAGCACATGATTCCATGTTGTCAACAAACCTTTTCAACTATTTTCTCAAACTCGCATCTCCCGCAAGCAGTCGCTCGGAGAAGGACCCGTGTACTAAATATAATAAAGGTTACATTTCCATCAAAGGTTTCTGTTAGATACGAGCTTAGAGATGGGAGTGAACTGATTTCCCCCTCAGTCGGGCACTTCCCACCAAGATCACGGGAGGTCAAGGCGGGTCGCAGTCACAATAAACCTGGGATATACCTTTTGTTGAAGCCGTCTCAATTTGTTTTGTTGCGATGATTTACAAATTGCCGGTGCAATGGACGGGGGTTATGAATTATGCGATGGGGGACATCAGGAACAGAGATCAGATGGGCAAGTTTAGGTTAACTACAGCAGTAGGCAATGTCTTGTAAGAAAAGGGAGCATTACGTGATTGTTCCCGACCTAAATTGAAGTAGGCACATGACACGTCGGCGTATTATTTATTGTAAACATGATTTATTAATGTTTCCGTAGTAAGATTTGTAGATATACGAACAGGAATAATATTAGTAAAAACATGCACTAATGAATGTTAGTAAGAGTGCCGTATTTTCAGGTACGGCGTATTTCGTACATTATATTTTTGTATCAGTGTGTCCTAAACAAGTTCTAAACCTAGAAACCATTAAATAGATAAGCAACCACGGAAACTTGCGAACAACGGACACTTTTTTAGCATTTAATTTACTAACCTGCAATCGGTCTGTATGTGACCATAAGCAGTTATTTTGTTTTATGGCATGTGCTTGTGCGGTAGGCCCATCCAATGTCGGGATACTTTAAAATGCTTATTATTTATACAAATTTGTTGTAACAGGCACATAGTGTCGTAAATTTAATTCAAATGTTTGTCAAAATCGTAATATCTTAATACACATTTCGATTGACAAAGGGTACAATACTCAAAACTGTTTAAACACCGGCATACACGTCGAATTGCAATGATCGATTATCAAGATCGAGCCAAATCGTCATTGATATTAACATAACATAACACAGGAATGGAATCCTGATCAACAACGTATTGTCAAAGACACCCGCAGAGCGTTGTCTCACATCAAAATACATCAAAATATAAAATAGATACAAGAAACAGACAAAATGGCGGGTGGTTCGGTTTCGCAGGCACAAAGGCGATCGATCACAGATCTGACTGTCACAATGATTGAAAGTGAATCTGCGCGTGCGACCGTGAGGGGTTCGGCGATGCTTGTCAAACATGCGGTCATGTCGGAAACATGAAATATATAACTTGCAATGTGAGTTAAATTATAATTAATTTAGCTTTAAGTAATAAAACCAACAGCAATAAGCAACAGAACAACAATTAAGCCATTTTGGCTGAGTTGACTTCCCACTGATTGTTTCCTGTGGGTCTCCATAAATAGTGGCACACATAGTGGGCTAAGGGCAACTTAGGGTCAGGGGTGTCGAGCGGTGTGCTGCCGTTTTTGCAAAGGTAACGTTTACGCCTTTCAGCGCAATCCACCCCTGCACCTCTAGCACAACTGTGACAAGCTACTCTTTCTCACATGAGAAATATTACCTACCGATAACCGGTGGGGTAAACGTGTTCTTGAGTGGAGACCGCGGATCGGGAAGCGTAGTGTGGGACGCCCTCAGACTAGGTGGAGCGATGATCTTTGCAGGGTGGCTGGCAAGAGCTGGATGAGAGTAAGCGAGGATCGTTCACAATGGCGTGCAGTTGGAGAGGCCTATGTCCAGCAGTGGACAAGAATAGGCTGATGATGATGATGATGATGAAATATGACCTATATCTTTCTCCGCCGTACTGTAAGAGAATGACGGGCAATGCTATGTCGCGCGACATGAGTCCCGAAGCGTAATTCTGCTAGACGGGCTGGAGTATAGCTCTAACGCTCTTTTTAATAACGCAAGGCTGCGTTAAATGTCCTACTATTATACCTGATTTAACAAAAATAATTAAATTTAAAACACCAAAAAATCACTATACGCTTGTCTCAAAAGACACTACCAAGTTCCACATATCGACCAATTAACTCTTTCATTTAGCCCGACGTCACTTACAATATGATTTGTGTGCGCGCTCAACAATATCATTCGTTGTGAGGGAATTTTTTACGTGTCCCAAATCATAAAAGTCAAATTTGGAAACAGGAGGTGTTTCTTCTGACGGATTCGAACCCGTTTCGAACAACGAATTGAAATGTTGTGCTGTGGAATACTGGTTATAATTGGCTGTAGGATTTATGGCATAAAGTTGATGTAAGATGTTGAGAAGTTATACTATTTACTATTCAATTCTTCGCAGGTTACGATTTCAAAAGTACAAAACTATGGAGAAACAGTAACCATAATGTTAGTAGATTTTAACGGACTAAGATAAGGAGCATGACTTACCTTTTTTTTCTCTATTTAATACCTATGGTATGGGTCGGCCCCCGACTAGTGAGGGTAGGGTCTGCACGGGATCGCACTTTGTAGCGAGCCATTGGGAGAGGCCATATGTTCAGAAGTGGACGTCTGTGGCTGATAGATACCTATGGATACACTACTTTTATAATATTTTCAGGCGTAAAGAACGAAAGTGTTACAAACCTAGCTTAGAAACACCTCTTTCTCATAGCCTTTTAATTTACAGTCGATTAAGAATTAAAGCTCTGAGGTTTATGTTAAACTTCATCTATTAGTTATGTCATCTATAAATGAAATCTATGAAGCCTTAATCTTACACGTGCCGGTAAGTATCGCACAAGTGCAACATGAAATGGCTCTCGGTCTCTCGGTGCCAGAAACAATGAGGGTCACAACACAACACAACTGTCATCTGTCATATCCGCATCATTTTGCAATCTTGCAACCGGCACTTACAAACAGGACCGCGGGAACATTGACATCGTATACTATATAATAGGTACCTATACCTACCAAGCGTAAAGCAATATAATTGTGGCTGCAGATAGGTACAGTTTTTCATAAAGCATTTAATTTGTGAAAAATAATGTTATTTTTTGTTTTCTGTGAAAACAATTCGGGAGTTCTCTTGTCGTTGGGATGGTAGAGTGGTTGACACGTTGGATCGTTATTCCAGTGGCACCGGGTTAGATTCCCGGTCACTTCCGTCAGTTTACGCATTTCAATGATTTGTTTGTGCTTTGACCTTTGTATCAATATGGTTCGATTATTGACATTTTATAAACTTGTATAGTTGAGAATGGTGTTGTGTTGTGTTATATGGTGATTGTAGTTGACCGGTCTCGTGGCGTATTTTAGCAGTGGTCGTCTTTAGGTTGATGACAAAGAGATGATAGTTGTATATTCATTCGCCGTTTTCATCAAACTATTGTACTAAAGTTTTAATCAATCATTTAAACAGTTAACCTAAAAATACGCACATACGTTATTGTTTAGGCACTAAATTAGTATATTTATTATTCCTACAGGTACAACCGATTCACAAGTCAATACAGAGCCGCAACTTATTCAATTTACTCGTGAGTGATGGCTGTTTGTCTAGACGTGGCGAACATTAGCAAACCTGCCCTTGAGAAATCAAAGGACTGTTATGTTTCTTTTCTAATGTTTGGGCTGTGATCCCGGCATTGCCGAATAAGTCAAAATTATATTTGACATTTTGGTAAAACAAAAAATAGAAGCGGTGGTAGCCTAGTGGTTAGGGCATGCGACTTTCAATCCGGAGGTCGCGGGTTCGAACCCGGCCCGTACCAATGAGTTTTTCGGAACTTATGTACGGAATGTCATTTGATATTTACCACTCGCTTTTCGGTGAAGGAAAACATCGTGAGGAAACCACCTAAGCCCAATAAGGCCTAGTTTCCCCTCTGGGTTGGAAGGTCAGATGGCAGTCGCTTGCGTAAAAACTAGTGCCTACGCCACATCTTGGGATTTAGGTAGCCGACCCCGATTGAGAATTCATTCTCAAAAAATGGGACAAAGGCTAGGAGGACATTTTGGTAAAACAAATGTTTGAAAATTAAACTTTATAACTATGTGGTGTGGGCGGACGGCATGAAGTGCAAGATGTCAGTGGTAAGCAAATAAATCAGGTCATTATGAAGAACTCTGAGGAAGGGGAGCAGTCGGTCAAGGATCATTAAAGTGTAGACTTAATTTCGTCATTTTTCTGTTTTTTTTTATAGCTACAATCTACACAATTATAGATGATGGGGGGTTAAGCACCCTCAACAATGCATGAGCGGAGCCTTGAAAATTTAAAATATATATGTATATAAATAATAAGCACCCATGAACGCTGGTATATGTTAAAACCAATGTCATTGTAACCATGAAGTTAAGAACCGTCTGCCATTTAGTACTTGAATGAAGATCATTCAAAGAATATTCCTGTATCTTCACTTACTTTGTTGACATAATCAAACTACATCCAAACTTCTCACAAAGTCAGCGGGTCTACTAAAATATCATTTTGCCAACAACAACACTGATATCACTTATGAAGTAGTCCGTGTCAATAAATCGCACTTTTTCAACAAACAAGAAGCGCTAACGAGTGATCAAAACAAATCATCGAACGATCCGATTCGTGAACCAGCCAATACATATTACCAAGGAATATAAAACGATCCCGATAATATGATATTTGAAGAATCTCGACTCA
Source organism: Apotomis turbidana (assembly GCA_905147355.2). Classification (NCBI taxonomy): domain Eukaryota; kingdom Metazoa; phylum Arthropoda; class Insecta; order Lepidoptera; family Tortricidae; genus Apotomis; species Apotomis turbidana. Next base: position 38,050,583 of record LR990281.1, read on the forward strand.
GTTCCAGAAGGCGGAAGATCTAGACGAGATTTTTTGGACTGTAAAATGCAGGACAATTATGTGAAACAAAAATGGTAGCGCGGAAGCAAAAAAACGGAGGAGTTTCAGCCGAAGTCATATAAACATAAGATCTAGCGGCACCTTTTAAAACTGTAAACAGTTGGCAGTATTAAAAGACTGATTTATGTAGATCGGAGCGACTTATTCGATCCGTCTAATAAATCTCAATCAAGATTGTAGATATGGATATGATTGGTCGTCTTTCTGTCGGCGCCGTCCAGATACTAGATACGGTTACATAACGACTATTTGGAACGAAAACGTTCTAACTTAAATTAAAATTTATCACAATAAGCAACTTAATTCTTGTGGAGTAACATTACAATTAAAACTGAAAGGAAATGGGAGTTACAGTGCTACTAATTCCTGTCAATAACTAGATTACTAGATTTGCGTGGTAATGAGGTAATCTTCTTATTTTGTGCCCTTTATCTCGTCTGAGATTTGACGTTGTTAAATATTTTGTCATTGTTTTACTCTTAATAGCTCGCCGTGGTCGAGTTGCCGGAGGTATTATGCTCTCCAATTTCTAATTTAAGACTTGGGTGTTTAACGAATTTCAATGGAAATTAAATTACATATTACTCTCAAGGGGAAATGTATTTTTTTTTCAAATCTTTAGATGCTTTTTCATTAATACAACAATTTAGTGTGGAGAACATCTGAACATAATACTCGTATCGTATATCAACAAAATCAGACGCGGAACCAAACCAGTTCAGGGACGATTGATGATTATCCATATGCAAAAACCAACGAAAATCAACGTCAGGGGAGCTCGTCTTACCAGCAAAATCGTAGTTATAGAGTCCCTAGAGGATCTGGAGAATATGCTAAAATTACATCAGTACGGTAGTACAAAATGACAGAAAACTTCAATATCACTCCTATAACTATTGAAAAAGGTAAGTAAAATTGTGAAAGAAAAAATCACCTTCTTGCTATGCAAAATCGAGTGGCACGATTAGAAACTTCACTTTGAACGTGAATCTCATATCTAGTCAGAAAAGTTACCGATTATCTCTGACAGTCCTACGCCAATTCCTACCAGATCTCCTATTACCGTTCTAATAGTTCATTGCCTCAAAATAAGCTAGTTAATAAACAAACCGTGCATTGTATCTTACCTATCCTTTTTCTTGTCCACATCCCATTGTTCCTTAAGGATTGCTCCCTTACCGATAGTATAGAAGGTCTCAAGAGCATTTGAAATTCAGGTCGAGATAATTCGTTCTGGAACTAAAGGTTGAGGACAGTCGAGAGGGAACGGAATGACCCGCGTCTGCGCATTGTTAGATGATAAACATCTCGTCGATGCACCCTTGAACCAATACTTATTAACTTAAACACTTACTTATGTTAAGTAAGTGGAGATTTAGTTTATGACGCAGATAGACCAGGAGAACATACATTACGTAGGTATGTAGTGGTAGTATAACTACTACTGAGCTACATTACTCGTATATATGAAGGAGCTTTTAGCAGCGTTGTTACACAATAAGAAACAAAAAATTACTTTTCGTAATTATCATCAGGTCGGTGGAATTTCAACGATTTTTTTTTACCTGATGCATTTAAAAAAACCTTTATTATTCTGCGTGTGATCAGTTTAGAAGTTAAGGAATTTGTAAAGCTAATTACCAAGGCAAAGCTCAGTCAATCAGAATTTCCAAGGAAGACCACGACGTTATTCAGATGCATGGTAAGTACGACTCATTCGATTGGGTCACAATCACCAAATCAACACTTAAAGAAAAAACAAAAGGTTTCTCAAATTTTATTGTAATTTTCGAAAGATTCTAGCAAGTTACACCCTCCAAAATATAGACCATACGTATCATCTCGAAGTTAATCTCAAGGTTTGTCGCCAGCCACCACGCTTATCACAGCGTTCATCCCTTTGTCCCATTGACCCCATAAATAATTTATTAACATCCAACACCATACAAACGCGACATCATTCCATGACCATCCCTTTGGTCTTTAATCCATTGGAATGGAGGCGACAATACATCGACAGAAATCCAAGAAAGAGTGTCGTCGGTCACATTCACATAGCGTATGATAAGACCGATAATGCTTGGAGCACATTACTCTGTTCTATTTATTACTAAAGAGCCTAACAGACCGAAAGTTTCAACTACAATGCTGCCTTTTGTAAGTGTTGTTTGCAAGGAGGTCGCTCCTTGGTGATTTATCCCACATCGATTGCATCGTCGAATACATCATTTGTCGATAGTTCATTGTCAACGTGTTACGTATTGTTTTGTTTTTTATTTGTATGTTTATCTTTAAAACGGATGTTTGAACACGGAGATGTATTACCATTTTAAAACGGGTCAACATTCCTTACTAGATTTACTTTCGATTTTGTATTATTTAAATCCTGCATAAGGCTGCAATTGAATGTAGAAATAATACCCTAAATCCGTTAATTAAGAAGTAACTGATGTAATTATAAGTTATTTTCTGAACAATGCGTAGTTAGTTTTTATCATGTTAATGTGATGAAAACGACGTCATGGTTAGGGCGAAGTGGAAGAAGATGGAGGGCAGACCTCACCACAATGTGGGATACATAGTCAGGAAGAGAGTGAGAGAGAGAGAGAGAGAATGTATTTCTGTAAAAAGAAGCTTAACATTTTTCCAAGCAGTTCTTATAAATGACTAAAATATATTTTGGCCCTTGAATAAAATAGAAGTCAAATCTGATGTAAGCCCAAGTCGTAAAGTCAAATCAGCTTGAATTACCCAATCCCACTACAAGGAAATGTATTTCCTTCTCGCAATTTTTTTTCAAACTGGTGCATAGCCTTTCATTTCCCAACTCATACTATTTTCCGAAATTAAAATACAGATAAATAAATAAATAAATAATAAATAAATATCAGACAACCTCACACAAATCAATCTAGTCCCAAATTAAGCTCAAGAAGGCTTGTGTTATGGGTACTAGACGACGAGACAGATATATTTAAAAACTGTGGAACCGCCCAAGGATGCTTTACTGCGCACAATGTTACCGGACGTTTCAATCCAAGTTTGGCTTTACAAGCCACATCTGTGTACATAAATGGAGATTGTAAGAGTCGCCGTCGTCATACATGACAAGGAACACATATAAATATAAATTTCTGGTGTGCGGCTTCGAAAAAGCTTAGTTGGTGAAACCAAGCAATACGGGCTTAGCCCATTTATGAGTAAACCGGTGTAGTATTTATGGTATTAATAGTACACTTGAGACCTGTTCAATTTCACTCTCTCTTCAATCGGTTCCTCATTATTGAGGATCGTGATCACAGGCTGGTTTTGCCTTAATGATTTGTCTCCATCGGTCCCGGCCCATCGTTGCCCTCACCGTCTGGTGGAATTTGCTTGAGGAGATTGCTTCTTTGACTTGGTCAGCAGAAGAATTTTTTTAGGAGCCGTAGGAGGTAGCTAATGAGCCCTTCTATCCCCCATTTGAATTTGGCAAACGATGTACCAAACACCCTGTATACTACAACTAAGAGACCAAAGTTTACCATACTGTGTTACTTCTAAATCCAGTCTTATTTCACTTAGAGATCTTTATCACAAGGGATCTCATATGCGGTCGAGCTGTGAAACGAATTATGAAGTCATTCAAGTCGTAGGTACTTGTACGGGTATGATTGAAAATTCCTTTACGGAGGGGTTCGGGACGTTTCTGTTGTGACATGAAGGGATGCGTTTGCGATTTATGTGACATTCTATGCTATTTCGGGATTTTGGGCTTGGTTTAGGAATTTTGATGTTAAGTACAAACTGTACAAGGTGCAGTAGTTTCTAATAAAGACATGTTTAAAAAATGATCTAGCCACAAATTCAGTTTACATAGCGCGTAGTATAGTTATTAATTGTTTGATGTCGAACATACGAATATAAATACTAAACTTATGATGCTATTTACTAAGATCTTCAATTAACAAAATAAAATAATACAATATAATAAATACTTTGTGCAATTAATCCTTAATAACAAAAGCGAATCCCGATAACGAAGAGCGAATCCTGATAAAATCAACGTAATTCGGAAGGAAACCGGATTAATCCAGATCCAACCGGAAAATAGCCGAACAAAAGGGAAAGGACTAATTCATTACGGAGCTTGTAATAGCCGGAGTGACAGTGACGTTGATCGGGAGTTAAATGGTTCGCGAACGATGGCTTTGTTAGGGGGCTTAACCTCTTACCCCGAGAGTCCCTCTTGAACGATACGTGATCCCGGGACTGAGTTTACAAAAGGGAAACGATTGAAGCGGTTTGTTTCAGATTGAAATAAACAATTACACCCCGAATTCATTCCGAATGATTTAAAATCGATCATTTTATAAATAAGGGTGAAGTAAGAAGAACAAGTAAGTATGTTTATGGTTTTATACATGAAGTCTTTACAGATTAGAAAAAAACACATTGTAATTAATTAGGTATGTATTCCGCCATTTTTAGTACTTATTTGCTGTTAACATTGCATGTGCCCATGTAAAACTGTGCGTGTTATTTAACTTAATTTTAAATATTACTATGTTGCTGGATGTGAGATCCTATAATTAGCTTTGTATTACTAGTTATGTCACTATAAGCATAATTTAAGCTGTTGGTTCTCTAATAAATAAAATAAATAAGCTATTGGATTATTTCGTCAGTGTTTTGTTGATCTACTTTAGAACTTTTCTGATACCGTCACCTAACCCCGAAGTTAGTACTTATTGCGTCTAATCTCCAAAATAAATCCTTAGTCAACTTTGAGTTTTCTAGCAACGCTCCAAACACGTGGAATGTATAGTTCCCATACAAAATCCCACGAAGTTTTTACAGCAATCATTTACAGAGCTATCACGCCGCTAAAAATAAACCCCGATAGACTCGTGACAAAGTTCCTCACATAATTCACAAAACAACCCTATCCTTTTTTAACCCTCAATTGTTGCTCCACAAAAATACATTGACAACAAATTATTTCATTTAGCCACCAAATTATGAGGTCCATAAATATGTGTTTCGGACAAAGGACAGTCATATTGGTCAGAATGGTATCAATGGGCGTCGTAGGTGGTCCGTTCTTAGAAGCCTGTTAATGAATATCGGGGACAATGCGTTTATTGGGGGGTTGTGAGCAATTTAGGGTTAACTCTTGAATAGGCGACTGATTTACTTTTAATCGTGAGTCCGATATTATCGCGAGCCATTGAGTGTTTTGTTACGAGGGCGTTGGATATACTTGTGGTTTTTTAGGCGCGATCGAGATTGGAGTGATAAACGTTCGAGTTTGACAAATCTGAAGTAACATAGACGTACTTGTATGGAAATTCATCAACCTAAATAGTTCAAATGTTCAAGTATGCTTCGCGTGTTTTATTTGTTTAATATCCGGCCGGTTTATTATTTTGGAAGAAGTAGAATTTATCTAAAAATGGCAGTAAGTTTAATTTGCGGAGAACATGCCTAGTTTAAAACCCAATTTCAAATAAGCATGTAAATATTAAGATGCACTTAAACTGTTGATTTATATAAAGAAATGTAAGAGAAGCCCGTAATCCGATCTTTAGTCTTTCGTAGGACGATCTAGGCAAGAAAACTCATTTTATACATTTGTGTTGAGCTGATAGCGCCTATATAGAACCCCAATTTCATCGGGTGACCAACAGCCGGTCTTATCGCTAAATAGCGATCTCTTCCAGGCAACCTTTAGATAGCGGAGTAGTTAAAAACTAATGTTTGAAATTTAGTACCGCATAACTGAAGAGCTACAATTTTGCAAAATGCCAATGGTACGGGCTTCGGCACTGTCAGGATAATGTTTCTCGGACATGAAAAAAGGAGTCCGCTCGAAACACGAGCGTCTATTGTAAAAGAATAAAACTACTGATGTAAGGCCGAGAGTGAAAGTGTATTTAGAATTCTACAACAGATGAGACAAAACGATGTTTTGCCATGCAGTGCAGATATATTTTTATCTTAAGGTAAAAGTAAATACTGTGATGAAAAATGTAAACAAATTTTTCAATTTGTCTTGCATTTATTTACCATTTACAATGGAGGTGTGCGATTCGCGAACGAGTGATTCAAATGATATATATCTTTTCATTTATGTCAGTAACTCACTCACTCATTGAAGGATAAACCAACTCACTATATCATTACCTATATGTTTCGTTCGCAACCGCTCACCACTCAATATGAACCGAACTGAATACCTAATGCTATTTGACATTATGATATGAAGTTATACTTATAAAAGAAATTAACGATGTCGAATAGTTTATAATTTGTAAACTTTCTTAATACTTCTTACGACGCATCATTCCAATGAATCCCGGAACGAAATTAACGACATTAACGAAATGAGTATGATGAGATATGATGGAGCAGTTTGAGTCTATAGATCCACTGAACGAAATGAAGGAATAGAACGAAATGAGTGTTCCGTATCGCGAGAGCTGAAGACATGAATCGTTCTCCTTCTTGAGTGACATGATTTGCGCAACTCTAAATAGTTTACAACAGTAACACGACGTTCGTTAATGTGAAAAAGCTGTTTGATGTATTAAGACTACATTTGCTAGCACACGATATACTACGGGTTTTTTTATTTTTAATGGATAAATGGCTTTCACTTCTACCTGTTTTGGCCAGAGGTATTTCGCCAATGTCCAATGCTAACGTTAGTATATTGTCAATTTTATTACGAATCATGACATAAGCCAGTAATACAGTAAATAAAGTGTCAGCTACGTCTAATTCTGACCGTACCTACTACAATAGTTGTGTCGGGGAGTGAAGTTACTCACGTCCGCAGGAAATGCCACCAACACCCTCCACGTATCCCCCGGGTGGCGGTAAACGAGTAACAAACTTTCGGCTGCTGCATACCTGTTGCAAATTATTAATCAACCTCACAGCAAATAACTCCAGTCGCAAATGTTTCGAAAACTATAATAATAATGTATAATAACAATCTATACCTACAGTCTCAAAAGAGACAATGTTATATCATATTTTATTTACGCGCGTTGACGCAAGCCTTATGACACACCGATGCCGTGAAATCTCGTGCTGGAAAACCTCAATGCAACAACATACGTGTAGCCTATCAGGTCATGCACGAAACGCATAACAACAGATCTGCATACGATGCAATAAAACTGCAATTTATAGCCCATTCGCCACAGTAATGACGAGTAACTGGAACTGAAAATAACATACAAACTTCGTATTGATGCAAAAGTTATCGAGGAAAAAGATTGAGGAAAGTTGATAGTTTTCTGCTTACAACCGAGTCATTGTCAGATTTAGGTTCTAGTCTTTCCGGTGGACATATGCGAAATTAAGGATTCTAGGCCGGTATTTTCTGATAAAACTCGCATGATAATTAAGAACGTCCTCTCTTCTTATAATCCGATGTAATAGCAACATAACCTGCTGTTTAATTTCACGTACTACCCGGACAAGTTAAGTATGCGCCTGTTATCTACGCCGTCACATACAAAGGAGACGCAAATTTAATTCGACCGGATTGGCGAAGTTCCGATGCTCTAGAGATATCGCCACTTGTCAAGTAGGAACACGTCAAAAGTGACGGATGGCGATGTAATGGAGAGATCTCCATAATTTCTCTAAAATTGGTCGAATTACCCCTGGATTCATCATCATCATCATCATCTTACTCTATTACTAAGCCTCCGCTGTCTCTCTGTCCGTATGTAACAGGGCTGCGTCTTTGAAACCAGTATAAGTAGAGTTTTGAATGTTTCGCATAATGTTGCATAACGCGAATCATTCAGTCGCCGTTTTAGTACATGCATGACTGTAACGACTTTGGGAAAAATATACTGCGAAGAAATGTATGTCAAGTCAGCGGCATTCATTATTATCACGTATCAATTCATATTCGATTGGTATAGAACCTTGACTATTTGTCCGGCGTAACAGATAAGTTGATAGTACTCTATAAGGTAATCGAGTTTCAGATGAATGACCTATCATGCCATTCGGTTACGATGCGGCGACCGCAAACGACGGACGTGGTCGTCATTGCACTATTTGAGTGCTAATTAACTCGGTTGACGTGCCTGTAGTCTTGTAGCTAGTCCAAGATGGCTGATTCATGGTGTGGCTGTTTGATTTCAATTGATTTATAGCACCACAAACTTATTTGACCTGATGTCATTTGCGGTAGCATTGGGGCGGTCTTTACTCCTTACTGGTTCGCGTGGAAGGAGCAATGACGTCCGAATGTCCAGTTTATGGCGCATTAACTATCGTGTTGTCCTATTCTCTTAGACGTTTGTACTTTGCACAATAACGTGTTGACTGCGAACGGATTCAGATGAAACTTGACAGTCAGATAGATATCAGACCTTGTAAAGGTGCAGCACTAGCCAAAGCAGCGTACCTTAGGGTATTCAATCGTGCCAAGAAGAAAATTCAAAAGAACCCGAAATCAATTTGCAAAACCATCACGCAATAGACGCGTGCGTCACCCAATTGACTCATATCTAGTTTCGGTATTGTCTAATCAATTTGTAAGTAATGCGACACCTTTTTCTAGGACGGCCGACCACACGCGCGTAGATGAATTATTTATTACATATATGACACATAGTGTTATTGGTGTTTCCTATAAGAGCCGAAGACGTGATCGGGCCAAAGCATTTGCTTTTGAGGAAAACGAAAGGATTTTTATTGCATTGTTTAGCGATTCTCTGGAAGGAGTTGTATCATCGTTCGTGGGTTTAATGCTACTAGTATGAATGGTGTTCTGGGTATGGATCTGTGGTTTAAACACATCAGCCAGTAATAATCATCGCTATCAGTACAATTTACTGTCCAGCAAAATGCACGCCTTGTACAGTAAACAAGGCACGAATATTACAAACTCAAATTAAGTTAGAGTACAAATCTAAGCTACAGGTTACTAAGTCTATATGGATTTATGAAAATGCACAACTAAGCATTTATTTTATTCTTTTATTCAGTATACCTACAACTTCATGTGTTAAAACCTATAACTATTTAAAAAATATATATATAGGAGGCGGTCGCAACTTTGTCCCCGTATTTTTTTTCTTTACCGGTGACGGGTAAAAACTATAAAAAGTATCCTATAACCATCTTTGGATGTCCAGCTCTATCCCTGTAGCAAAGATGGTTAAAAAAATCCAGCCGTTTCGGCGTGATTCGAGGACAAAGGAAATTATGAAAACAGATGGCGCCAGGCTACATAGCGCCGCGCACTCGTATAAAACCAATGACGATCCTGCAAAGGTAAAGGTTAAGGTTATTAAGGTTTTTCTTGAAATCATGACCGCTCTCCATAGAATAACTGATTTTCAATGCAAATCAAGAATTTTATAACAGTATATAGATAGATTGACAATGGGACGAAAGTATACTCTGTGAAACAAAAAAATATATTTCCCTAATCGGTCAGCCGTTTTTGAGTAATCGGGAAACAAAAAACAAAAATAAATACTCCCCGGTGAACTGGCAAGCTGTCCCGTTATTGACGTCGGTTAATACTCGTAAGTTATAAGATTATAATATATTATTAATTATTCTTATAAGATTCAATGAACAGAAATGCTTGCTTGTACCTATATACGTTTCCAGTTAACAGAGAAGCCGTGCACTATAAAGGTTATCCACTATAAAGACGCATGTCTCATATGAAAAGTTTCTAAATAAGCGAATTCCATGCGATTTGCAAAGATTTCCAAGAAAGACAGCCTATTCAATTTTAGGAAGGTAAATCACCAGGTCCATAAACTTTAATAACTGACATGCTGGCCGTAAAACGGTGGCAGAAAGATTGAAAAAGACCGCATTCGTAAATTAAATCTGGCACATGTAGCAGCTAATTTAGTTCGATGAGTTCTTTTTAAAGCTGGTTATATAAGGACGGAAAATGATCTTCAAATAATAAAATACATTAAATAAATATTAAGGGACAATCTTACACAAATCAACCTAGTCCCAAACTAAGCAGAGCTTGTACTATGGGTACTAGACGACGATAATATACATGATATATAAATACATATATAGATAACATCCATGACCCAGGAACAAATATTCGAGTTCATCACACAAATATTTGCCCCGGCCGGGATTCGAACCCAGGACCGCCGGCTCAGTAGGCAGCTGCGCTACAAACCGAGCCAACCGCGTCGTCAATCCTTCAATCTCGCTAGTCCCTTCCCAGCACCAAAACATTTTATCTATAAATACCTACTCATAGCTATGGAAGCAGAAACATGAAATTTGGAAGCCCTGCTCGACGGTTTTCTTGTCCTTAAAAATGTGTCTCCTACATTATTACAAGTCAGAGCAGAACTGATTTGGCTGGGTTAGGTGAGGGTTATTTCTTATTAACCCAAAGAACCAACCTTTAAAAAAATATTTTCTTTCTTTCTTTTCTGGTCCGGAATCATTATGAAAAGTATGTGCTAATGCCACTACCGATTGCTGAACCATTAGCACGGTTCAGCAATCGGTAGTGCTTTTTTTTATCTAGTCTGTCTGTGTGTCCTACTGCTGGGCAAAGGCCTTTCCTCTTTCTTACCAGTCGTCTGGCTAAAGCGTTTATTACCTATTCTGTGACATGACAGTCACACAATACATTTTCGTAAAATATTGTTGCATACTTACGCCTATACCTAGTTAGAATTAGGAGCACAAACATTTTTTTTTTTTTGTATAGGTATAAAAAATAGAGAACTGTTGGGAATCAGATTACGCATCAATACTAACTGCTAGAAACACTGATTCAAATCAAAAAGGACCAGTATCAAATGTCACTTGCCAAATAGTAGTTATTAAGTCCATTAAGAAATCCAATCAAAATGCGATCATGGCACCCAGTTAATAAAGGGTACTGCTACATTAAAATACCATTGTTTTATGTCCATTTGTTTTGGTTGAAGGTACTGGTAGCCCAGTGGGCAGACGTAAGCCTAGCTTCTGAACGCACCGCCGCCGGCGCAACCAAAAGACTCGCAATTCTTACAGGCCTTTTATTTCTCTAGTGATGTAAGAATATCGATAGTATTCGACTGATTTAGAACGACAGTACTAAATTATATGTACTAAGAGAAAATTTGTGATGATATATTTTAGTGATTGGAATTAAGCTTAGCTCAACTTTAAAACGGACCTTTGTTACACTGTTATTAAAGAAGCTGCAACGCCAGTTTGTGAGGTAACTGATTTAAGGCAACATAACAACAATGCAGAGTGGAAAGTGGGGAGGCCTTTGCCCAGCAGTGAGACATAATGGGTTCACATTAATAACAATAATATATGTATTTGTGTTTGAAGTGGGCTAGTAAACAACTGAAAAATTGAAGACTGCTGAATTTAATTAACAGGATGCCAAGACATAGTGTTATGTCTATGTATGAATGAAATATGAATACTAAAAACAATATTAGTAGCATCTAACGATCGATATCGATATACAGCGTGTATATTTGATTTAACCGCAAACTTTACGGGGTCTTAGTATAGGCCCTTATTAATATAATATTGAGTTTTTTTCCATATAAAATAATTCAGCACGCAATTTATTTGTTTGTTGTTGTTTGTTGGCATTTAACATAGTCATATAACAACTGTCACTGAGTAACAACTACGCCATACATTGCTGCTCAGAACATTTTCAAAAATTAATTACGCTATGGCAGTTAACGCTAAATTAATATTTTTTTATAAATATCAGATTATAGCATTAAAATCTACGTCTGGCTTCAATTTGCGGTTATATCAAATATACACCCTGTAAGATAAGATAAGATAATATTTTATTCATCACACAATGCGTAATACATTTACAGGTTTGACTAGTCACTTATTACATATTATTTGTAGACATTAATTAAAAAACAAAAATATATAAGATTATACATTGCAGTCTTATTAATTTGATTATATTTGAAATTCATTAATATTGTATATCGTTTTATTAGTTAATAGATCTTTTAATTTATTACGGAACACCGTCAGCCGTTGTTCTTCCTTCATTGATTCTGGCAGTTTATTGTAAAGTCGTCGTCCAATGACTCCAGGCATCTTCTTTGCCATGGCTAATTTATGTGGGCTTAAACAGAGGCATCAATCAGCGATTCATCGATATCGATGCCACAGTTTCGATCACTGATGCCATTGATGTCACAGTAACGAGCGCTTAAACTCACGCGCAGGATAATGAAAGGATTGTCGCGGCGACGCGCCGGCGGACACTGACATAGAAAGCCGATCTATAACCAGTTAAATGGCATAGCTATTATTCCAATAATAACGCGATTAGTGTACAGACGATATTGAAAAATAATGTAAGTCCTCTTCAGCTCCAGACCAGATGCCACAGCAACAGCAAGATGGCCAGCTACAGTATCCAAACAAATCATCACGTCTAGCACAACTATTCTTCGGGACTTGTCGCGCGACATAGCGCTACCCGTCACCCTCTCACATTACTGCGCAGAAAGAGACAGGCAGTTATCTCACTGTGACTAGGGCTGCCATCCGTCCGGGTTTCCCCGGATTTGTCCTAGTTTGGAGGCCGTCCGGGGGGGTTTGCAAAAGGTGTCCCTGGTGTACCCGGACACTTTTTATGTGAATGTAAAATAAAGCGAACGTCTTATAAATCGATGAACACCGGCAGCACGCATGCAAAAAGCATGACTCTTTTTTCTTCCCAAGATAAGCTTGTGGGTCCTACGGACCCTTTGCACTGCTAGTGCCAGACGTGCTACTCCGTTTGAAGCAGCACCGGAATAATCTAACTAACCTAACTAACCTCATCTAACCTAATAGATTTCAGGAGATTTCTCCTCTGGCTACAAAAAATGGAATTAATCCTGGGAATAAGAACAGCATGACTCATTGTCCCGTTCCGCACTGAGAGCGCGGAACAAGCGATAGAGGGGCACGATCGGCCTAAGCGTTCGATTTGCGACGCATCTATCTATTTCTCTTCCACTCATCGGCCGGCATTCAATTCATGAAAGTATGCAATTTTTCATCCATATTTTCATATGACGTAAAATTATTGCCCGGTAAACTGACTTTACAGATAACCAATATTTTTTTTATATTATTTTCAGACACGTCCGGGGAAAATATGCGATTTACGCCAAACGTCCGGGTTTTTTTTTAATTTTTCGTCTGGGTTCGGTGAATTTACAGATGGCAGCCCTAACCTGTGACAGTTGTGCTGAGATTGTGAAGAGATGTAGAGTAGGTATATGTTTTATACCAAAGCATATAATTTGTGTTCAGGAGGCCTATGATGGTTGCGTTTATCACGTGATAAATAAGTGATAAAGCGACTGTCATTCACACTCATATTTTGTCAAAACGTGACGGATGCTTTGTCACATATTTATCGCGTGATAAAAGCAACCACCATAGGCCCGCTATACACTTTTTTTTCTTTCTTGGTTGGCCTATTATGCTAATCACATTACGCAGTTTTGTCGAGCCAGCTGTCGGGTAAGCTTTGCCTTTGCTGCAGCCGCTAAGCCAGTCCCTGACGGTCATTTCCGACGTCAGTGTTTATGGGATTTACTAACGATTGCGAAATGAATTAGCTATAGAAAAATATAACCAGAGATAATTATATAAAATATTAACATTATTGGAGAAATGTTCAGCGATTCCTATTTCGTAGGTGATCTTTGAAACGCTGTTAGAAAAATTGGCGTATTTAGCGGGGTGGCCGGGTGGGCCGTGCCAACCCCAATATGGTCTAGTGCCCACCCCAGGATTTTGAGTTACCCATACAAAGTCATGACTTCAACTCATAGGCCATGGCCAGGCCCCCACCCAGACCCCACGTGAAAAATAATCTTAGATACCTACGCCAATGGTTAGAATACGTTTATATTTTAACTGCAAATGGAATAAGTCAAAAAATCTTGTCCCGCCGTTAATCATCTGCAATTGACTCGAAGACAGATTAATAAACTAAAATCAAACCTTATAAAGCCAAATGGTCTCAGTTGTTAAAACTAACTGAAGTTTTGTTTAACGTTATAAAACCAAACAAAACCATAGACGATCGGTATGTAGCCAACATGACGGTTCGCGATAATGTCGATCCGTGCTAGTCAAGCGAACTCGTATAAGCGAGATCCAGGAGATAGCATGAACCGATTATAACATCGTTATAGTTGCCGAGAAACTTCTTGAGCCTAACCTTGACTGCGCAGTAGCCGATTTACGTACAAATATGCATGCGCAGATCCGCCATTTTGGGTCAAGAAGATTCTCGGCAACTGTAAGTACTTGTGTACCTAAATATGTTATGTTGTCGTGCGATCGTATAAATATATCCTGATATACTTGGGCAATTCAACTTATTATGCCTAAGCTTTATCACGGTTACCTATGCTGAGATTGCTGAGTGGAAAATAAGGCAGATCGACGAGGGAAACGTATACCCAGCTACAATACACATGAAAGACTCAAGTTTGTAAGAATGCTTCAGATACCCAAAAGGCAAGCCACCTATATGTAGGAACTTTGTTGAAACTGGTGAATTACAAAATACGGTAACCCTAAAAATGGTACCGTAAAACCCCGTAACTTCGCCTGGGATAGGTACCTATCATCGTCAATTTTTATAAAATTTAAATTCCCGCCTAGTTTTTAGTGTTTTTATGCATGGCGATATTCTCGCATCAACTGTGGCTAACTTAAAAACTGGGCGGGAATTTCAACTTTTATTAAAATTGGCGATGATAGGTATCCCAGGCGAAGTCGCTAGGTTTTACTAGCGACTGTGTTTGTACTGATAAGCAATGGTTTCTCTAAATCGTTTGAAAGATACTATTATAGCGGGAGTTACCTACCTGGTTAAATCATGTAAGTAATGACGGGGTTGAACCTAGGAATCAGGTCTACGATATATGTATGTATATACATTTATGCCTCTTTAAATACAAAACGGCTATAGAAACTTGAAACAGATACGCACATGTTGATGCAAATCTCCGTTACAGGTTGAGTTGACATTTCGGAATTTAATTCGCGGTTAAGATGGATTAGCACGGAATATGAATCATAAATATTTACAAGTAATTTGTTATTGCTGCCTAAACAAAGGATGAAAATATCAGTTACACAGGTTGGCCCGATTATATTACCTTCAGAAAATGATAAATCTTGTTAAGAATAAAACGGCTATAGATGTAATTTCACCATTTTCGAAGCCGTTTGGTTCAAAAAGCTAAAAAGTCTATGAGATATTTGCACTAAGAAATGTTTGCACGATTGTATAAAAATTATATATAATTTAAATTATAATTTAACTAGCATTAACCCGCGGCTTCGCTCGCGTGCCTATATAATATACATCATCCTACGGGAACAATGCTCTTTTTTTCAGGATTAAAAGTAGGCTATTTGTTAAGTTAGGGTATAATCTGCAATCTGCATTTCCCACATGCATATCCGTCCAGCCGTTTTAGCGTGAAGAAGCAACAAAACATACACAGACTTTTGCTTTTCTAATATTACTGGGAAATACTTTTTATTTTATCATAACTCCACTTTATCAAATCAAACCGAAAACTCAAGCACTCAAATCAAGCGATCTCAGCTTTTACTGAACCAAATAAAGTTCACTTCAAAATTCATAACTCGAAGTGAAGCTAAGACACCGGGATATGTGTGCATTTTATTTGTATAAAGCTTTTATAATGTCCCGAGCCTCCGCTTATCGATTTGGGATATTCGAGATTGCTTTAATGATTCTAAGCCATGTTCTAAGTTACGTCATGTTCTATTGTAAGATATTGAGGTTCTCTTCGTTGATGAATAAAAAATGTATTATTCTGAGCCAGATAAACGTAATTCAAAATTCTGAAATGACTTATTATTGAAAAGCTTTAATGTATTTATTACGGATGCAGGTATCCCGTCCCAACGCGCCGCCGCCCGCCTATAAGTACAGATTGACGACGATCGAGATGCCACCAAATACTATTTTTTTAATCTATTAGGATAACGCGGGTCTCTATCCATACCTCAAAAGCAAAAAAAGAACCCCCTAATAGGATCACGTGTAGCTGTCTTTCAGTCCGTCTGTTACAATCGATTTGCTGCAAAACTACTGGACCGATTAAATTGCAATTTGGCGCAAATGCTTTCAAGAATTTTCATGACCACCAATAAAATTTCAAAATCGGTGGCATATTCGTAATTAACGTCCCAACAAACCATAAAAATTACACCCGTACTCATATTTAGTCATTTCAACCCCATCGCACCCCAACAGGCGACCCGACCCGATAAACCATAAAAGCATTACCAATGGATTTTCAGACTTTGTCACCACATTTCTCCCTTTTAGGGGTTGAATTAAAAAAACCTGAAACACGTGTTTACTCATTTATTGTTAGAAATACTCCTGTGAAGTTTCGAATAAAATAGTCTAACTAATCTTGTTTCCCCATACAAACTCTGGAACCCCATTTCACCCCTTTAGGGGGTGAGTTTTGAAAAATCCTTTCTTATAGTGCACCCCTACACCTTATAAGGAACCTACGTGCCAAATTTGAACTCTCTAGAACCAGCGGTTTAGTATTTAGACATTTCAATCCCATTTCACCCCAACAGGGGAGATGGTAACTCACGTT
The DNA here is from genome assembly GCA_905147355.2 of Apotomis turbidana. Lineage (NCBI taxonomy): Eukaryota > Metazoa > Arthropoda > Insecta > Lepidoptera > Tortricidae > Apotomis > Apotomis turbidana. The sequence goes on from LR990281.1 coordinate 38,067,307, forward strand.
GGATTTTAAAATCGTTGTGGTTTTCGTAATCAGCGACCTGATAAACCATAAAAATAATACCCATGCTGATTTTCAGACTTTGTCACCACATTTCTCCCTTTTAGGGGTTGAATTTTCAAAAAACCTGAAACACGTGTTTACTCATTTATCGTTAGGAATACTCCTGTGAAGTTTCGAATAAAATAGTCTAACTAATCTTGTTTCCCCATACAAACTTTGGAACCCCATTTCACCCCTTTAGGGGGTGAGTTTTGAAAAATCCTTTCTTAGCGGATGCCTACGTCATAACATCTACCTGCATGCCAAATTTCAGCCCGATCCGTCCAGTGGTTTGGGCTGTGCGTTGATAGATCACTATGTCAGTCAGTCAGTCACCTTTGAGTTTTATATATATAGATAATTATATTAATAATTTAAATTTGAAATATAATCATAAAGATTGCAAAAAGAAAAACCACGTGGAAAAACTCGACAGTAAACATTACTTAGCTACATTGTCAACACAAAACTTCATATACCTACTTAACCAATGGCTACTTCCAATATGAACTCCACTGCCACAAACGATCTTTATCTACTAAGTTCAAAATCGACGAATATAATACATACAACACAAAAACAGACTATACTTGGATACCAGTCCTGATCGTAACCATGGTAACCAATCAGGGTAAGTGAATTAATGACGTGCATTACTCTCCTGTCTTATTAACCCGGGATCATTAACTCGTTAAACACGTGTTAAGTGGGAATAAGTGGGAAAAAAACGTAAAAGTGTGATCGTTTCTCATGGAAATCCTTTGAGGTCAGGGTTGTCACGTTTAAGAATTTATCTTTCGTTTGTTTTATAACTTTTAGTTCGAGTCAAATATGCAGTTCTTTTTAATGTGAACCACGGAAGAGCAACATTCAAAATATTAATTAATAAATAGGTTGTGATGCAACAGCACGCGATATCGCTTATACCTAAGCGATCTCTTCGACGCAACATTTGGTACCACATCACACAAATATTTATTCGATCTACGCAACCGGCATTATGATTCCTTCTACTAGAGAAGCCAACGTTCGTTGAAGTGACAAGTAGGTAAAGTGCTCGGCTATATCTGAAATTCCCGTAACAAATATTAAGCGAGTCTAATACTCATATATATACATATAACCATAATCCATTGTTGATTATGGCTAATATTGTCATCAAAAATTTAAACAACATAAAAAGTAAATAATTAAAATATTTATCAATGCGTTCAAAACGAGATAGAGTTTAGCTATGTTCTAAAACATATATTCGAAGAGAGACAACCCTATCGGGTTGTATGGAATTAATCGGTGCCATTAGTAGTGTAACTTTCGGCGTTAGATATAGACACGTTCGCGGGTGGCAGTGGCCGAAGAAAAATGACGTCACAAAAAACTAAATTAGGGAGATTCATGGGGACGCTACGGGAGGTGCACCCCGTCATTATCAGTGCTTTATAATCATGGCGTGGCGACGCGATTGATTAGTGCGTGTACTCTCACAAACACGTGCCAATCAAAAGCGGAAGGCAGAGCTGGTGCATCGATGGCATCAGTGTACATTGGTGTATGTATACCAATGTGGTGAGCCGGCGGTGAGCCCCTCTGCTGATGGGCCAGACGTGTTAGCAGCATCACATAAAGAACGCACGCTGCTGCTAATAGTAGGCGCGCGCGTGCACACCATGATTCACGACTCCGCCTTACGTTGTTGTTGTTAGTTGCTGCAATTCGGTACGCGTTCGTAGCCAGTCACGCGGTCTACGGCCGCGTTTCCATGTCTCACTACCCATTGCGTCGTATTTTATACAACCAATAAAATACAGTTGTACCTAGGGGGCTTTTAATTTGTCCTTTTGCGAGGGAAGTATTTTCTTCTGTAGCCAAGGTTTTCAATTCAATTCAAATAATTTATTTCGGATCAATGACTCATATATTGTTACTAAAAGCCCTTTAGAGCTATGCCTAACGTTGACGCCTTTCGATAGATGATGGTCGCACAACGCAAGATCATAATGACTGAAACTATAGCATAAGGACTGGCAAAAGAACACTGCTTTGACGATATTCGGGAAACTTTTTATTTTTATGACATTGAAATTTACACTGTTTGTTTCAGTCAAGGAAATGTGAAATTCATATAAGAAAAGAAAATAAGGTATAAATGCGAGATCAGAATAGGATTAAGATAGGATATAACATGGCCTGTTTCATTAGGAGGAAATACCTACCAACTGCAATTTTTTCCATACAAATGGAGGTTGGTTCTCGTTTGTTTCCTCCTCTAAAACGTAACCAATCGTTACGAAATTTTAAGAAATGTTTGGTGGAAATATATATTTTTTTCTAAATTATATGAAGTGAAGGCAAACTTTATCGCCTGCTTGTAAGAATGTATTTCAAAAATGAAAATGATTTTTCAACCTCTACAGATGCAACTGGCAAAAACTGTAGATTTTTGTATGTACGTCTGTCACCAGGCTTTATCTCAAGAACGGTGATAGTTAGACAATTGAAATTTTCACAGATGATGTATTTCTATTGCCGCTATAACAATCAATACTAAAAATAATATACAACAAATATTTAAGGGGGGCTCCCATACAACAAACTTTCAATAGATTATGGTACGGAGTACCCTTCATGCGCGAGTCGGACTCGCACTTGCCCAATTTGTATTAATTATGGACTTGCGTATCGAGGGTTCTATACAAACGAAGAAAGCACTAAATATGGCTCTAATGGATTGGGGGACAAACTGAACTTTGCCGTTAGAAACCTGTGATAGGTTTGTTTTAAGTTATTTAGATATAATTAAGATACATTTTGAGATTAGTTATCAAATAGTTTGCAAAAAAAAAACCTACTCGATAAACAAACTGCACAATGAGCATACACGGGGGTATTCGGTGCACAAAGGATTAAACATTAGGCAGACAGTAGGCATCAATTATTCATGCACCTAAAACCCCGGGGTATGATCATGATGCTTATCAGCTGGATTACTCGCTAATTCAAGAAATTATATAACTATGCATAATACCATAATAATATTCAGTACTGAACCTAATAATACTTTAGTTTTATGTTCTAGAATTAAATTATGTTATCGATTTTAACTTAATTTCTTATTTAATTATCTTGATGTCCACCAATTACTTAGTAACTGTAGAGCCCCATAGTTGACTGATAGAAAATACCTTAAGAAATTAAAGTTGACTATTTGAGCCATCATTGTATCGCAAAGAACTTAAATTCCTTGACAAATAAATAAAAATAAATCTAGTGAAGATATTTATGTGCACGATAAAGTAACTCGTAGAAGTTTCTTTACTCTAGTCAGTCCAGTCAAGTGTTTATTTAATGCAGTTACAAAACGCATCAGTAATCAAACGTCAAATTTTTGTCTCGCTCAACGCTATTTATAAACAACCTCTGCGCATGCGTAATGAATACGACTATTTCTGACTATTTACACAGAATATGGTTATTTTGTAACAGGAAATAAGGTTGCAGTTTAAATTGATATCTATTTTCCTTCACGAAATACAATGGTATCAATAAATATGCAATTTACCTTAGTTTTGAGAGCGTAGACGGTGTTATTTCTTGAATACGTTTTTGCGGCGTAAAACAGTACACTGCCCCCCAATAAACACGCACATGTTTGAAACACATTTTTATATGTATTATTTAACTTTGCGTTACTAAAGTTTCTAATGAAAACGGGCGAAAAATGCACTTTTTTAATTAATTTGCTAGAAGTACGGCTCAGCGTGGCCATGTTGGCAGAACAGCTGATTGACAGTTCTGTGTAAGCGAGACAGTAATACTACATGTTCTCTGAAGTTCGAAAGAGCACGCAGATATCATACATGTGCCAATATGATGTAATACGACCAATTTGAGAAGCATTATTTCATTTTTATTTATTTATTTTTCATTTATTTATTACATACAAATTAACAGTACATATGACCAAAGCATTTGTATGGTATACAAAAAGAAACACAAAAATTAGTAGGTACTCAAACATAAAACAAGATAACAATAAAAATAAAAGTAAAAACAGTAACATCTAGGTAATAACACAAGATAAAATAATGTACAACATATCATAAAGATACGTTTACGATTATTTAATACTACTACTTGGAATAAATAATGGCAAACGTATATCAACATGTGTAGTGCTTAGATAGGAAATGATTTTTCTGCAAAATACACCAACACTATCAGCAAACATATCAACGTCCTCGGCTTCAAGCATAACGCGGTTTAGGATGGTAATCGCTCGCGCCGTTGGGGCGTTAGCGCCGCGGTGGGTGCGCGTGGCGGGCGCCGCCAGCAGCCGGCGGGGCCTCCGCGCCGCCCGCGCCGCACGCCCGTGGTACCAGCAGACCGATGCGTTGTAAGACAGTCGGATTATTCACTTTATTATTGAGGAGACAATAATAATGTACCATGAGCAGTAGTTTGCGCCTCAACTCAAGTTTCTTGTTCTTTCTATTTCGTTGGTTAGCGATACTCTTCTCTTAAAATTCTGGTTGAGGCAAATTGATCAATCTAGAAAAGTAGGTTAATTCTATGGCACAACACTGCAGTCTAAAAGGAAGTCTTCTACATAGACATTGTATGCAGAAGGTCGCCTTTTCAGAAATCACAGCAGAACAGTAAGAATAGTCAGAACTCAATCAGGAAAAATTCAAACAAGTTGGCTTATAATTTTTATTACAGATATTAAACCATTAACCTACTTAAAACTAAAACTTTCAATTGGCCACTACAAACTCTTCTTCTACTTCAGTACTTTGGTTAGGCTCATGTTCAATAACAACAGTAGCTTGAGCTTGTTCTTGACTATCTTCCATTCTGTATGACAAAACTCGCTTTACAGCCTCCGCACTGTCATACATCCCATACTCAGACTGCCATAGTATTGTGGTGATTAGTTGCTGCAAATTGCCTCTTGTCTTTGGTAACCTAACCTTCCTCAATTTATTAGCCACATATTCACCGAACACGGAATATTCATCCTTTCTAGGCTCCTGGTAAATAATGCGCTCAGGTTCGTATTGAATGCGTTCTGTTTTAGGCTTAAAAGATAATCGTCTAGGCGGAGACTCAATTTCTCTTTTAATTTTTTTGTAAGGCATCCTTCTCCGTTTCACAATTGGTTCTGCTTGGTAAGTCTCCTCTTCTAGCCACTCCTCATCTGTGGCTCTGCTCTCGCGCATTTGCCGCACCAGATGTATGCCTGCTTCGGTATCTTCTAAATGATCTACATCTGATTCATAATTTTCTAATGCATCCACCTGCAAAGAAATGAAAATTACATGGTTTTCTTTTAATATCTTACCTTTTTTTCAGACAATTTGCGTATTTAAAAGTAAGTACCGATTAATATAGTACACATATTCTTTAGGGACTATATTGAATGAATAACCTAAAAAGTGTACAAATAACTAGTAATACAAAAATAAGGAACCTTTTTATTAAAAATCTGTACGTATTTATAGTTTCACAAGTAAAGAATTTCAAGGGAAGTAATTAGTTAAGTCATAAAATAATATTAGTTGTATGTCGTTTGTTTTGTTTGCCTATACAAGATATCCGATGACGTTTCGTCGAGACTAATCGAATGATTATGATAACTCAAATCGATGATTAAGACCAATCTACTTCCTACAAAAAAATCGATTATTTCCATTCGAAACAAACTGATAAGACATAACCTAATCATAACAGCATAAATACCGTTTTTATTTCGATTTGGGGCAATGATTCTTCTCCGGACATATTAGAGTCGTTTTTAATGTCTACGGACACTGAATAACGTACATTTTTATCCTTGTACTTCCTTCTTGGTTGAACTGTTGTTATCGTCGATTCTTCAGTGTCATCAGCAAAATGAAGCGTAGATTCATCCAGTGTACCATTTTGTACAAGCTCCCATTGCAGAGGATGTTTGCAAGTAAGATGGGATCTCATATTTGTTGTATTTCCAAAAAACTTGTACTGTTGATCACATAATTTACACAGCACTCCAACGCATCTTTTATTTTCTTCTAGCCGATCGAAAAATCGCCACACGATTGATGAACGTTTCTTCATTTTTATTTATATATCATAAAACATTTACCACGAATACCAAAATAAAGTATTGAAAACGATTGAGAAAATCTCGATGGTATCGAAATTGCGTCCGATCCCGATCACGACTTCACGAGTCCAATTTTTACAGTATCAAAATGGCGATGAAAATAAAACAGTTGATTAAAATCGAATCGACCATGGAGAAGAGCGACTATTATCTCGTGTCCCTATCTCTCGCAGTTGTGATCTATATTGCTGTCTCATGTGTGCATGCGATATTCGAATCGCATGTTGTTGCCAACATGACAGTTGCGTTTGGTTGCGTTTATAAAGAATGCTACAAAAATAAATGTTTTTTTTTTGTAAAGTAGGGTTTATTATATTAGTTTTCGTATATATATTTGGCGTTATAAATGTAATAATAATAATGTTATGTATGTTGAGTAGCTTAGCGTTAAGTGAACTACATTTTTTGTAAATTACGTAGTGGAGACCTATGAAAATATTTTAATGTCATCAGGAAATCCTATAGAATAATATAAACTTATCTAAAGACTTTTATAACAAAACAACTACCAGTACCGCAGTACCAATGCATGTACTCCATCTTCCATCAGTTTCCAAAGAACATCGCTTTTGGTATAAAACATTATATTTCTGCTCTGCTCCAACTTCTAAGTCACTCTGGCTCTAGTCAACTGCACGGTACTTATAAGAAAATAAAGTATGACACTCCGTCTAGTAAGACTTACTACGTCACTGATTAGTTGCGTTTTATGGTAACAAAATAAATAAGGAAATAAAAATTGGCACCAGTCATACAAAAAAAAAATGCATTACGATTGTCATGTTCTTTGACTAAGTTTTATTTCGTTATCGTAATTATCGTAATAATTGATTCATACATTCATACAGCAGATAACAAAGGAACCGGGGAGTATTATGATACACAACTGGCAACACAGAAACGGACTGACAGAACCAACCAACCAATCATAGCGTGATGACGACAAAAGTCTCGTCTGTCATTCAGGAGTGCCGTACCTTATTTTCTATACCATGGTTGACTGGTAGAATGTCATTTTAATTTAGCATTAAGTTAACATTTGTACCTACTGATTTTTTTGTTAAATAAAGTTTAAATATCCTCGCGGATTCAAAACCACACACCGCGCAGGTCTGCTAAAATTAAGAATATCAGAGCAATTTGTATTGCTTCAAAAATGTTCACAGCTGTTCCAATTTTAACAAAAAAAAATTTTTAACAAAAAAAAGAACCGACTTCAGTAAAACTAAAAAGCCGAAAATAACCCGTTCAAGTACAGATTACATTTGACTCACCCTTTGAAATCGATCCCAAACCACTCAGTTATTATATTTATATATTAAAGTTTACGTGAGGTTTGGCACCGACTTCAAAGGGTGAGTCAAATGTAATCTGTACTTGAACGGGTTATTTTCGGCTTTTTAGTTTTACTGAAGTCGGTTCTTTTTTTTGTTAAAAATTTTTTTTTCTCGCTTTTTAGTGATTCATATAAAATACTTATGGCGGGGTGATCAGGGAGGTCTTGAAGGCATGCATCTCGTTTGAAATATCTCCTAACTCCTAACTGTTAAGGAGTTGTACCTTCCATCATCAGTTCAGCATGAGAAGATGATGACTACCATATGCAAATACTTAAATAGTTTTAGAAAAAACATTAAAAATATTATGAGTGCCTATAAAATTTCAGGAATTCCTTCGATTCCTCATGGATCTCGTCATCCGATCTTCACCAAAATTTTATGGGACCAACCTTGAGATGTCTATTCATGAACCTAAAAAGAATTTTCCAAATCGACTCATAAATGACGGAGTTATGAGGTAACAAACATTAAAAAAAAAAAAAAAAAAAAAAAAAAAAAAAAACATACAACCGAACTGAGAACCCCCTCCTTTTTTTGAAGTCGGTTAAAAAGAACCTACTTCAGTAAAACTAAAAATCCAAGCATTAGAAGATGATGACTACTATATGCAAATACTTAAATAGTTTTAGAATATATATGAAAAATATTATGAGTGCCTATAAAATTTCAGGAATTCCTTCGATTCCTCATGGATCTCATCATCCGATCTTCACCAAAATTTTATGGGACCAACCTTGCGATGTCAATTCATGAACTTAAAAAGAATTTTCCAACTCGACTCATAAATGATGGAGTTATGAGGTAACAAACATTAAAAAAAAAAACAACCGAACTGAGAACCCCCTCCTTTTTTTGAAGTCGGTTAACAAGGATTGACACTCCGACTGATGAGACACTGATTAGTTGCCGCTACTGTAACACAGACACAGACACGGATTTAAAGAACCAACCAACCAATCATGGCATGATGACGTCAAGTCTCGCCTGTCATTCAGGAGTGGGCTACTTGTTTTTCTTATACCATGCTACGGGGCATAGGGAGGTCCGTCATTCTTCCCTAAAAGCTATTAATGATATCGGCTCCATATTAAGTACTTACATACCTACCTTTACTTTTGAGCAATATTGACATTGAAATAAATGAAACAACAAGTTGTTTATAGAATCGTTTTTATTTATTTGTCGGTATAAGTGACTGTAAAAAGTTATTGTCTAAAAGTTTCGATCAATCTTTTGGTTGAACTACGTATAAAGGTTTAAAAACTCTACGGAAACATTCTAATTATCCAACATTTAATTTATACAAATCATATTTTATTAATCATTTCCATTTTCGTGATTTTTAAATGCACTTGGCAAACCTGAATTGTCATTATAATTATTGTAAAGTTATCGAAATTAATTAAGTAATACTGCTTGACTCCTCTTGTCCTTATAGTTAATTTCATTATTGCATTGTTTGAAATAAATAGTGATGAATTTAAACTTTTTTTTTAGTTCGTCTCTAGGTGACGATACGAAGCTGGATGCTTGATCTGTAGTAATTACTAGTAACTGTTTATTGTTATGAATATTGTCTATGGATCGGTAGGAATGGCCCATTTGAATTTGGGCTTTATTATTTTATGGCACATGTGCGTAGCGCAGTTTATAAAACATAGTAAACACTATATCAACCATTTTGTAAAATGTTTACAAATTATACAGGCTGAAGAATAATACAAATTTTTAAGTTTTGTTCCATGTATGCAATTTATAAGAATTATGAGAGGTAATGTCCAAGTTTTTATAGAAAAATATAAATATGTCGATACAGTATTATTATTCGTCCTGTATACGAAGATAAATAACCAAGTGATTCAAGGAGATAATCACTATATATTATTCTTACAATGAAATTTCAATACAAAGACTACGTAGCTACATACTGCAACAGAGCCATTTTCACAATACCAAAATACTGTTTCTACACTAAAGTAAAGATCGATTGGTACTAATTTACAATACAGCAATGAGTCAATTGACCCGATAATCGAATAATTTAATTTCGAAAAGGACAAGAAATCGGTACGGGCACAACACTAGCAGCGTATTTTTTTTATGTCGAGTAAATGCTTCGTTTTGTTCCAGATTTAATGTCGTTTTCGCTGTCGCTTAAAATATTATACATACATAAATAATTTCAAAATTATCTCTTGATCATACGTACATAAAGCTTGCAAATATATTCACATAAATCCTGTGTGAACGTCGTCTGCGATAATTTAAACATAACTATTTACAGTAATCAATAAAAATTATAAACATATATTGGTTCAGCGGTAGGTTCGTTTCAATAAGCAGTCCGAATATCCAAATACCATCAGTAGGTAATATGTACATACTCTATTTAAATATTTACTTCTACTGACGAGAAATATCAAAAGAATTAGGCAGTGAGTTAAAGTATTGACGTCATTCATTATTGATGGTGGATGGATATATTTATTTTCAAAAAGCGGAAGATGATCGCCGGCGACGTTCAATAATAGGTACTCCTACGAAACACCCAAAGCTCTAGCATGCTAAGTTTATCGCTCTTTTATGTAACACTCTTTCCAATAACCTGTGGTAAGTATATCGAGAAAATTTGATCTTGAATGGCTTAGAAGAGCGAGAGATGGTACGGCGTGCAGGAGGCGTGCGCGTTTGCTCGATTTTTAAATCTCTAAACAAAGTATTACAATTTGTATAATCCACTAAATAATTAAATAAATAAATAAATAAATAAATAAATATCAGACAACCTCACACAAATCAACCTTAGTCCCAAATTAAGCTCAAGAAGGCTTGTGTTATGGGTACTAGGCGACGATATACATACTTATATAGATAAATAAATACTTAAATACATAGAACATCCATGACCCAGGCACAAATATTCGTGTTCATCACACAAATATTTGCCCTTGCCGGGATTCGAACCCGGGACCGTCGGCTCAGTAGGCAGTTGCTTAACCACTGCGCCAACCGCGTCGTCAAATAATTAATTAATAATTGAATGACAACTCTGCTTTGTGCCAGTATCAACGTTTATAAGATTTAATATCTAGTTTGAATTGGTCATGATGAAGATTCAGATTTCATTTAGGTCAAAATGCGATAGACTTATCATACAAGTGCCTTTACAAGGGACCGCGCTAAGGAGAATAAAACATATTCCTGAACCGAGTCGTCTGACAATGTCGATACTTTTTTGAAAAGTTTATTACACGGGATAACACTTTAACATAATATTTATCGTTCAGATTTATACAAGTTATACAAGTTTAGGTGTACCTGCCAAAAAGGTATAATAATTGTGTATTTGCGACAGAAAATAGGTACGTTTTGATTTTTGAAGTGGCAGATATACTTGTTTCAGTAATATGTCTATAGTCGCGTATTACAATCCATTTAATCACAATAGTTGCGTCCACACACCATACAATACAAAGCGCATATTGTCACAAACGGACTTAAATATAATACATGTAAAATTGGCTCACTAAAGTACAAGCGTATGAATCCTACATATCTACATCGGTTGGAACTAAGGGAGAGAATAAAAAACATCAACTAAAACGTTAACAAAATACGACTTTCTCTATGAAAAATAAAATAAATAATTTACAAATTAGATACAAGTTTTATAACTACTAATAGTCACACTTTTCGTAAATTTTTATCACTACTTGGATGGTCGAGGCGAGCGGCGGCGCGAAAACTGACGTCACGCACACTATCATTTTATCACCGACAAACTATCGATTCTTGACACGACAAACGTCATAATAGCGCGATAAAAATAGTATGCTAGAGGTTGTTCTTGTTGCACAATTACATATACTCTGTGGTCTTACCGAGACTAGTTAAACTAGTCTTTCGACCCATATTGGCCAACATTACGAGGTGTCAATCTGCTTCCGCTGGGCACAATTATTATGTATTATCTCGAGGTATTTTATACGAGCCGCGAGCCCGCTCGCCTCAACCGATCCGACTTATCGTTAGGCTGTGTCCACATATGTGTCAATGTTTCTTGTGTTTAATCGTTGGTATAAATAAGTAGTAAACATTTATCAAAACACATTAAACTGCATAGCTGCCATCGGATACTGATTCGATATGTTGGCCGAATGACACATATGTGGAGTCAGCTTCAGAAGCAAGCCGTCCGGTCGCACGTCCGTTTACCCTACCATAGCCTAGACCGACACCTACTTTACTCAGTCCAATATTTCAGTCAATTTCTTATGAAATTACACACCACCACGTCCGTCTAAGTACAAATACCTAAAACCCGTGCTGGTGGAGTTATCTTCTAAACACGTGAATTATACTCATTTGAGAGTCAGAGGAGTCTTGGCTAGGTTCAAATTAATGGCCAGCAGTTTCAATAGAAGTTATTTCAGCTAGAAGTTGAGCCAGTCCCTTGATATATTATAAATCGCTAAAATAGGGCCAATAATTTGACAGTCAGCCGCCTTTTCCATCATTTATAAATACACTAATTTTATCACCACAAAGATGCAAATTTATTGAAATCTTGCGCCAATAAACCACTAATTTCTGTTAAAAGCCATGTTCTAAGACGATACTGCGTTAAAATGATAATTGCTTAATTTGAATATGGTTTTCGAAAGCACTTTGTAAACTGGAAGATTATGAGTGTTTAAGATCCACGATAAGTGTATTTTCGTATGTAACGGAACACTATCACGTGTCCATTAACGAATCGCTTCGGCTTAATTAAATAGAAATCTTAGAGGCCAGGAAGATGCACCGCGACAAATTTATTCTTTCCGACGGACAAATTCGAAACTGCTCTCGTTCGCAAACAACTCCCACATATACAGTACGATCGTAGCGCCACAGTCAGCTGCTTATATAAATTGGTTACGGTATACGAATAATAAACAGAGGGTCATTCGATGTCGTCCATTTGGCTTATAAGGTTTTATAGAACCCGATCAATACTTAGCGGGTACTTAAAACTCTTAAAAGGTATAATTTAGAGGGCACTAGATCAAGATAACTCATATGGCGGTATTCGGGACTTGACGCTCTGGGTTCGAAAGTTCGAATTAAGTGACATATAAGTACAAATTTCTTTTACTGTTAATTAATGCCTCAGACGACCCCGAAGTCTGTGTAAGTCTGTAGTTAGTAAGTCATTTAGTTTGATCAAACTCCACCAGCGTAAGTTACTAACTGCCCAGCACGGTTCCAAACCCCGACTTCGTCGATACAAGTTTCAAGTTGTCGAATAAAATTATGATACATTAATAATTTCACGATAACAGTAACTAAGACAATTGGAATCTTGCCGATAAACCTAAGTGTTAAAGCGAACTAGGAATATAAATTGAGATAGATAATTTCAGTAGCTTTGGTAAACATCTTATTAAAGTTCAACATTTAGGCCGAGTTCACATACGACTCCTAATTGAGTATTTAAGTTACACTACACTAAAGAAAGTTAAGAATCGTACAAAACGGCTACCTAATCAACGAGTAACTGGTATTAAATTTTATTATAATTCAAAGATTTCCAAAGCAGGATAATTTATCTAAGAGAGCAATTCTAACTTGTCTCCAATCACCTGGTGATCCGTAGAGATTCTCTGACGGAGAGGCCGGCGCCTCCGTCGAGCCACGCAAAAACCGCCACACAAATGAGCATTCCTCCGAAATTTGACGTTCGTTCGCGTTTTTGCGTAGTTAGTGGAGGTGCGTGCCTGAGAAGGAATGATACAGATGGGGTAAAAACCAAGGATTACGCATCACCAAAACCAATCGCTGTAAGTAATCAAAAGGAGATATAAGATTAGCTTGGTGCCTGGTTGAAATGTTTTCGTAAGCAACGGCGTGGTTTAGATACCCCTTTATGCGGCGTCACATGAAGGTAAGGAACCAGAGTCATTATCTTCATTTGGCAGAGACAACCTCAGTACTGGTGTCTCAAAGTGTGAAAAACTGATGAGCTAGCAATGGTTTTGGCGTTGCGGCTTCTTCGGTGCTACCCCGCACGAGCGGGCGTGGAACCGTGCCTAGTGTGCGATCGCGACGGCTGCCCCCACCGCGAGAAGCGAGCGGCTCACGCTCGAATGACCGCCTACTGCGCGGTCTGTGACCGAAAAAACTCCGTATCGGTGGTCGTCGACATCGTCGACATCGTCGACTCGTCGTAGCTCTCCGTCGTTGTCGTTGACGTGGTGCCGTCATGTTTTCTCCGCGTCTTCGGATGCCGGTGTTTCTTTTTGGGATGGATCACTTTCTTGTGCTTCCGCTTTTGCTTCAGCATCTGTTTTTTGACTCTGATCTGACATCGTTGCTCCGTCCGGAAGGGCGGGGGTCGTTTGAGTTTGCCCCGGTGCCGCCGGACGGGGCACTGGGTTTGCTTGGGGCCCGCCCACTGCCTCGTGAGCGTGAGCGCGTACACGGAGAGGTTCCCCAGTGGCCGGTTGAGAGCGATCTGCGTCCGTCTCGACTTCCCATTGTTCCCTAACGCTAAGTATGTCTTCTTCCCGCCACGTATCCTCGAGTAGGTATTGTAATTGTTCTCCTCTATGTTTTCCTCGAACATGCAGTCGTCCGAGAGATCCTTCTGAAACAAACGAGAAAGGCTAGTCAGTCGGAGGCGAGGCAGGGTTGTCTGACATCACGAGATCGATCGCCCGCTTGGGATATATCTATGATAATTCGTTTCGTAAACATGTTAATTTTGCAGACACGAGAACAACGATTTGGCCTAGAATCTGCGAAATGTTATCACGCGTATTTACTGAGCACTCGCAGTATTTTGACATCATAAATGATTTGTCATCAGGCAATTGAGATAAAATCGTAGTCCTTTGGCACCGTGTGATTAGTATGTGTGAATTAAATTAAATTGATGTTGAATATTGAATTATTGACCAACACAAATACAATGTATGTATATTTTTCTTTTGGTTATGGATGAATTTAGTTCAAACTTTCTGATCGTATTCAAGCCTAGGTAAGTTCCGCAACACAAATAATCAATTACCCGACACAAGTTCCTGTCAGTTTCCATTCAGGTTTCGGTATTCTGATGTTCATATAGCAATCTAGATCTAAAATGCATTCGTTGAACTCAGATTTTCGCTAGTTTTGTCACATTCTGAACCATAAGGAAGTGGTCACTAGCCTCCATATATTTTAAATAATGTACCGATAACTTCAAAGTAAGTATTTTCAAGGGGGCATTTCCCAGACTAAGTTCCGTTACCGGAGTTATCAATTTAAGGGCATACCATCGACACTTGCTCTTAATTAGCAACGGCCATTAATTCCGATCGCTCCGCCCGAACATAAACCCTCATCAGTCCGCGGTGGTCCTAAGCCCAACCAAAGCAAATTCCCCGCCACCCAGCCTGTTATAGGTCTAGAGTGCTTACCGGCTAAACAAATTGGCTATTTATTCATAAATATGTATAAGCGATCCCCGTTGGGTGCGCTAATGTCTCTTAAATTGTCCTATGACGCGGACACAGGCAATTGAAGGGCATTAAATTCGAAGTATGATTGCTGTGAACCATTGGTGGTGGGTGAAATAACTAGCTAGATTTATAGCGTCGCCTGTCGGTTGTCCTATAGGAAGTTCCGTTGCGGCTTAGACAGGATTGGTCGATTAACAATTAACCTTACAAGATTGGCCTAGAATGGAGTATGAATAATGCATCGCGGGGCTGTTGTGTTGACGGGTTTGGTCAAAATGTCTGTAGGTATGTTGGGAGCGGCCGTTTAGCATCTGCATCGCTGCAACAAAGTAGGTACTTATCGAAATTAGCACTGGGCCAAGATTAGGTCAACGAGCATATAGCCCGGATTCATAGTGGAGCGGGATCCGGCATACAAATGATTAATTGACGTACTATGGAGTCATTCCACTTGCTCGAAACTGGTTTTCATCGTATTTGACAGGACGAAAGCAGTTTGTAATAACTGAAACCGAAACGGGAAGTGAATCGCAGTCATCAGTCAAAAATATTGTAAAAGGAACTCCGCAAGGTTCAATTTTGAGCCCAATCCTATTTGCCTTATTTACCGCCGACCTTCATAATCGTTTAAAATATTGTAAAATCCATCTCTATGCTGACGATACGCAAATCTATTGCTCTTTCTATCCCCGAGATACTCAAAATGCCGTACAGATAATTAATAACGACCTGGCTATTATTTCAAAATGGGCAAGTGATAATGACCTTATTTTGAATCCCACGAAATCTAAATTTCTCGTATTGGGTACTAAACACCAATGCCAAAAGATAATTGAATTTCAACCCGTTCTAAGAATGAACTCTGCAAACATAGAACGATCTCTAACGGCTAAAAACCTCGGTCTCATAATTGATAGCGAACTACGTTACATCGAACATATTAACGGGAAGATTCGTAATGCATTCTATCGACTCAAGGTGCTTTACGGGCTGAGAGAGCACCTTTCTGAAAAGGTTCGAGTGTTGCTTACTGAATCATTAGTCCTCTCACAATTCAATTATTGTGACACAGTGTACGGACCCAGGCTTTTCGCGAAAACTGCACATGCGATACAAAGAGTGCAGAATGCCTGCGCGCGGTTTTGTTTCAACATTCCACGTAGGTCGCATGTCACACCTTATCTCAATGAGAAAGGTATCCTCAAAATGGCTTTCCGTAGAGAATTGCACATGGCCTCGTTTGTACATAAAATAGTGTATAAAAAAAGGCCAGAATATCTTTTTGAAAAGATTAATTGGGTAAGAGACCAACATAGTTTTAATACCCGCAGTAAAATATTAAAAAAAGCCGTCATTCCTAAACATAAAACTAAAGGGAGCAAAGGAGGGTTTAAAGTTAGAGCGGCTAAAGTTTTTTTCTCAATGAGAAAGGTATCCTCAAAATGGCTTTCCGTAGAGAATTGCACATGGCCTCGTTTGTACATAAAATAGTGTATAAAAAAGGCCAGAATATCTTTTTGAAAAGATTAATTGTGTAAGAGACCAACATAGTTTTAATACCCGCAGTAAAATATTAAGTAAAGCCGTCATTCCTAAACATAAAACTAAAGGGAGCAAAGGAGGGTTTAAAGTTAGAGCGGCTAAAGTTTGGAATGACCTTCCTCCACCACTTCGTCTAAATATGTCCCAACCATTGTTTAAGTCTAAACTGAAAACCATGTTGTTACACAGGCAAACTGACAGCGTGTTTTAAAGGACTGGCACCCATATTCAGTGTTCATAAAAAAAAAACTACATAGGTATCCTAATTAACTTATCTTTAACTAATGTTGCAGTAGACTGATCATTTCTTTTTTATACAGCTTTCTCTTTTTCGTGTTTCGTTAAATATGTAAAAAAATTGTAGTGTATTAGTCGCCTAAAAGTCACTCACTGGGAAAGCTGAAAATCAGCGCTGGAACTGCGCCGCACCGCAGCGGCTAGGTTTCCAGCACATTGCTGAGCTTGTCCTTTTGCCACTGTTCAATTATTTGATCTTTTTTCTTGGTGTTTCTTTTTTTGTATTTTTTTGATGTACATAAAACTGTGTTCTGTTATTTTGGCAATAAATGTATTTTCTTTCTTTCTTTCTTTAATTATTATATCTTCAGAATGAGCTAATTATTGAATTTTTGGTGTAATGACCTAAGATATGAAATTAAATATAGTACAATCAAGGGTTTTTCTGGCATGTGGTTAACCGCTACAGAATAAATGCAAACCTTCAAACCGCAGGCAATTTTTGTATTACATCGGAATCATACTACCACCATCATAATATAAGCTCTCTGCAAATAATCACATCACAGTAAAAGGACGAGTCGATTAATCTAAGCAACATACTTAAACTTGACCTATGCCACAAACCATCTACTTGACATAAGCTTCAAATAATCTCCCGCACAATAACACAACAAAACGTTTTCATAAACACCTAAGATGTTTCAGCGCAGCATCCAAACTAAACCTTATTCGTCAGAAGTCATGGCCATTTTGTAACGAGTCAAGATATGAGCTTGACCAACTATCGAGTGTCACGGAAGTGGTAGTTTGAGCGGCGCCGACTCCATACTATGTCAGTACTATTTATGTATGTTTCTATTTATATAGGTGGTACTATTTATACCGCGGTACATCGTACAGAAGGTACCACCCGCGGAGAGCCGCGGGGCGTATTAGTGTTGCGTCTTGCGATTTAATAATCGGATGCAGGGTTGGGAGACGGCAGTGGTTGTTTTGTTGGTAGTCCAAGTTTATGTCTGTCCGACTGTCTACTTCATCTTTATGCGGTTGATCGGAAACAGGAGGAATAATGTCTCTTTTACAATGTGGCACAGTAATATTTGTTAGTTATTTTACAATGCAAATATTATTTATCAGCTATTATACAGATCGTGAGATTCGTGGGAATTACCTACTAGTAGATGTAACCAACATGTGGTCTTATATTGCAAAAGTCGCCCTTGAGTAGGGATTTTGCTCTTTCCTTTTAGCTCTATTTATGCACCGCGTAAAAAGCATAATTACACAACAACTCGTCATTTTATTAAAAAATAAGTAGCCTAAGTATTTAAATTTTCGGTAACTGCCGTGTCGAAATTTTATTATTATACCAGTTATAGATTCGTTCTATTAGAGGCAACCCTGTGTTTACATAGGCCCCAAGCGAAATTAATTTCTTATAATAATTGTAGGATCTTAATACGTACTTATAACTGTCCGCCGCTAATTGTAGGCCACGGTAATTGGGCCTCGGTAATTACAGCCTCCAAATTAGGTTATTGTAATGTTAATGGCAACACCGATAGCATTGGTTTGCTTTTAGCTTCGGGTAGGGTTAACTGTTCATTATTATAAGCTACTAGCATTAACCCGCGGCTTCGCTCGCGTGCCTATACAATATACATCATCCTACGGGAACAATGCTCTTTTTTTCAGGATTAAAAGTAGGCTATAATCTGCCATCTGCATTTCCCTGATGCATATCCGTCCAGCCGTTTTAGCGTGAATAAGTAACAAAACATACACAGACTTTCGCTTTTCTAATATTACTGGGAAATACCTTTTATTTTATCATAACTCCACTTTATCAAATCAAACCGAAAACTCAATCACTCAAATCAAACGATCTCAGCTGTTACTGTACCAAATAAAGTTCACTTCAAAATCCATAACTCGAAGTGAAGCTAAGACACCGGGATATGTATGCATTTTATTTGTACCTATAAAGCTTTTATAATGTCCCGAGCCTCCGCTTATTGACTTGTGATATTCGAGATTGATTTAATGATTCTAAGCCATGTTCTAAGTTACGTCATGTTCTATTGTAAGATATTGAGGTTCTCTTCGTTGATGAATGAAAAATGTATTATTCTGAGCCAGATAAACGTAATTCAGAATTCTGAAATGACTTAACATAATTATTGAAAAGCTTGAATGTATTTATTACGGATGCAGGGAGTTTCCCGATCATTACTCCTCCCGTCCCAACGCGCCGCCCGCCTATAGGTACCGATTGACGACGATCGAGATGCCACCAAATACAATTTTTTTAATCAATTAGGATAACGCGGGTCTCTATCCATACCTCAAAAGCAAAAACAGAACCCCCTTATAGGATCACGTGTAGCTGTCTGTCAGTCCGTCTGTTACAACCGATTTTCTGCAAAACTACTGCAATTTGGCACAAATGCTTTCAAGAATTTTCATGACCACAAATAAAATTTCAAAATTGGTGGCATTTTCGTAATTAACGTCCCAACAAACCATAAAAATTACACCCATACTCATATTTAGACATTTCAACCCCATTTCACCCCAACAGGGAAGATTCACATCCGCCACGTTGGATTTAAAATCATTGCGGTTTTCGTAATTAGCGACCCGATAAACCATAAAAGCATTACCAATGGATTTTCAGACTTTGTCACCACATTTCTCCCTTTTAGGGGTTGAATTAAAAAAAAAACCTGAAACACGTGTTTACTCATTTATTGTTAGAAATACTCCTGTGAAGTTTCGAATAAAATAGCCTAACTAATCTTGTTTCCCACCATACAAACTCTGGAACCCCATTTCACCCCTTTAGGGGGTGAGTTTTGAAAAACCTTTCTTAGTGCACCCCTACACCTTATAAGGAAACTACGTGCCAAATTTTAATTCTCTAGAACCAGCGGTTTAGTATTTAGACATTTCAATCCCATTTCACCCCAACAGGGGAGATGGTAACTCACATCCGCCACGTTGGATTTTAAAATCGATGTGGTTTTCGTAATCAGCGACCCGATAAACCATAAAAACAATACCCATGCTGATTTTCAGACTCTCTAACCACATTTTTACCTTATAGGGGTTGAATTTTCAAAAAAAATTAAACACGTGTTTACTTATTTATCGTTAGAAATAATCCTGTAAAGTTTCGGATAAAATAGTCTAACTAATCTTGTTTCCCCATACAAACTTTGGACCCCCATTTCACCCCTTTAGGGGGTAAATTTTGAAAAATCCTTTCTTAGTGCACCCCTACACCTTATAAGGAACCTACGTGCCAAATTTGAACTCTCTAGAACCAGCGGTTTAGTATTTAGACATTTCAACCCCATTTCACCCCAACAGGGGAGATGGTAACTCACGTCCGACACGTTGGATTTTAAAATCGTTGCGGTTTTCGTAATCAGCGACCCGATAAACCATAAAAACAATACCCATGCCGATTTTCCGACTTTGTCACCACATTTCTCCCTTTTAGGGGTTGAATTTTCAAAAAACCTGAAACACGTGTTTACTCATTTATCGTTAGGAATACTCCTGTGAAGTTTCGAATAAAATAGTCTAACTAATCTTGTTTCCCCATACAAACTTTGGAACCCCATTTCACCCCTTTAGGGGATGAGTTTTGAAAAATCCTTTCTTAGCGGATGCCTACGTCATAATATCTACCTGCATGCCAAATTTCAGCTCGATCCGTCCAGTGGTTTGGGCTGTGCGTTGATAGATCACTATGTCAGTCAGTCAGTCACCTTTGAGTTTTATATATATAGATTGTGACCAAAGAGATAAATTCCTAGTTCTGTTGCACCTGGAAATATTGTACTGTATTGTTGACCTAGTGGAGTAAAGATCGTATTGTCTCCGTGTTTGAAACGGTAGTTCTTATTTATCAATTCGTTTTTCTAACTTTGCGTACATCAAAATTAGGAGTTTTGGGAATTTTGGCAATATAAGGATAATTGACACACTATCTCGACTGCGTCAATAAAGTGTCTTAAAATCAGAGAATGGGGAAGTTTTCATTCGGAAGCTTTCCTCATTTTGTATGGGAAATGAGGAAAGTTACCAGAATTTTTCGGAAACGGCACTTTCTACTCAAAACACATTATACTTAGGTATAGTGCGTGAGCTGACAAGCGATTCGAGTTTTATACCTATCTCGCTCGCTCTTACGCCATCCAAATAAGAACATCTCTGTTTTTACCCGAACCCGAATCAAATACAATCTGAGAGCACATTGACTCTATTGTGACAAAAACAAATGAATGACGTTCTTCCACAGCAACAACACTATCGCTGTTGCGGTATAGGAGCTGTCAATAAAGTGTGTCATAATATATTAGTCAATAAAGTAGCGGCCACGGCGTTATCTTATCAACCAGCCCTAAACTGAACCAATTTGACTGCCCGGTTAAGTGTGAGAACCGAAGGGTGGCTATCGATAAAGTTAAACGGTTGGTGAGATGTCGATAGATTATGTGTCTTCTCAACTTAGTTTTCTGAATAGACAATTGAACAGATTACCTAAGTTCATAGAGTTTCATTTATGGGATCTTGACATTTAAGATACTTTTCAGTACTAAAACAAGTAAAACGATAAGGACTTATTTTTAATTCGCCAGATTCTGTCGCTACATATTCACCCTTTTATTTTTAAATAAGGAACGACGCTTAAATTAACCTTAAAATAATATAAATCTCGGAATGGAATGACCAATCATAAAAATGGCTTTAAATTTTTACTGTTTCCAGAACCATTTTGCTATTGACTAGCAGAGTAAATTCAACATAGGAGTCAATTAAACAGTGAATGAATTCGTCGCATTACCATACGCATAAACGCGGGAGTTGTCATACCACCGTATTTCTGCTGTCACTAAGGCGACCAACATTACCATAGCAATGCCTTTGGGTGCCGTCGACGTGATACATGTGCATTCTACTTTCTAACCAATTTCCCACAACATGCGAAATTAACTTTATAAAGGTATAGTAAATAAACTTGATACTTGCGCTTTGCAACTTTTCGTTTCATGCAGATCGCTCTTTAGCGATAAGACCGCCTGTTGTATACCGTTATCAAAATTGTATATGTGCCTGTTTTATTTGTACCATAACCTGTTGTTGATGTTCAGTAAAGCATTATTGTATTGTAAATATACCTACTGTCTGATGATCAGGTGACGGTTACCGGACCGGAGCCCGCTGGATGACGTTCGTTCGGAGAGGTCTATGTCTTTCTCTATTTATATCTAGTGGAATTGAAAGTAAGTAATATGAAAGTGTAAAAATTATTTCTTAGAGCTATGTCGAGAACTCCACCTGTATTAGATTTCTATGACAAATAGATACTTCTTAAATAATTTATTTACTTGGAAAAAACTGATAAATAATCAATGATATTTCTCCCCTCGGGAGTTTCATAGTATTTATTAGACAAGATTAATTCTTTGGTACAATAGTATCAAGTGCGTTACTACAGTCAATACAATACAATCGTGCTAACCTCGCGGGTCAAATATCGATTATCGATAGATCTCCGGCGTTATCGCCCCATCTTTATGGCAGGACCATCGATATTAGCCGATCGGTTGTCCTTGTTGAGGACTCGGAATGACGGAATAAAATTTAACTGTCTCTAAGACGGCGGTGTAGACTTGTTGTAACAAGGTCCTTGATGGGATCATTTTATTGAAATATCCCTAAGTCCTTAGGGATGCGGCTAAGAACATGTCTGACACGCGGCAATCAGGAAAGCTGTTAAAACATACCGTCTATAAATGTAAATTACTATTTCCACTTCTATGCCTTATTTTTTAACAACTGTCAAGTGATGCCCATAGTAAATAGGTACTACGACACGTTTAAAATTTAAAGCCGGTAGTTTCCACAAAAATTTGATTATAATAATGAAAAATTTATGGTTTTCTTAGTTGCCCTAGTGAGAGAGGAAACTGTAAAGCATGAAACGTCAAGAATGGAAATTGGTTAATATACTATTTCGTTTAAATTGTCTTTATTTAAACCCTAAAATAACACTAGATTGTAGCGAATAATTTGTCATGATCGCGATACAGATTATTTGCATATAAAACGAAATTGCTTTCGAACTGTAAAGACAAACAGACAAGTGAATTTACGTATAGTTTACATGTATTAAGGGGCACGGTATCGGGTAAGTAGATGCTAAGTTAGAAAGCTTTGAACTCTAATTTACGCGCTTCGTAGGTTATTTATTCCGTAATAAATATGTCAATTACTGTAGTCGAGCCGTGACAGATTTACCGACTTTACAATTAGGTAGTTGTATGGTGAAAAATATGCTCATAGAACTGCTCGTCCCCATTTGTTTAAAGACGGCAGTTTCTTGTAAGACGATCGCGCTCTGTATAGAGATGTAGGCATACTAACTTACCAATTTAACTGAGGAATTATTGAAAATGTTTATAATGGTTTTTTTTTCTATATAAAATATTACTGGGATGATTTATTATTACATTTCTGAAGTTTATTATCAAAGCGACTATAAAATCTCATCAAATCTACACTAAAATGAAGAAACATATCTAAGTCAAAAAATATTTTTTAGTTCAATCGATTTAATTTTATTTTTACAAGAAGCACTCTACTTTAAAACACAGCCGTTTTGTAATAAAAAAAAACTAGTGTCTCTGGCAGTTTGCTTCCAGCTTCAGAAAAAAACAATGAATGACGTTTGGCGTGCGTAGGGTTGCCAAGGTCCGATTTTATTTCCGAGAAATCCGATTCTCGGTCAAAAAAGATTGATGTGATCAAACTGCACCACTTCCAAGTATTTTGATGGGATTCCGTCAAAGTTCCCGATAATCGGACCGATTGTGAGGTTTTTCGAGCATTTGTGCTAGAGCTGTCGTCTGTGAATCCGGTGTTAATTTATGCAAAAGCGGCGCCTCTACTCAAAGACTAACGATGTGAAACCGATCAAACAGCCATGTTTTTTTAATAGTGTTTATATTAGCTTAAGTTATGGTCTCAGAATTAAACATTTTAACGGCTATTAAATTGTTAAACTAATATTTATTCGCTCGCCATTTTGTATTTAATAATAGGTTTTGTTCAGTGTTTTTAATATAAAGTTTTTGCGCGTTTGTCTCGTTTGTTAAGTATGAGCTATTGAATAATTCATTGACATGTTTTAGTTAGAAATGCGCTTTGATTTTTGTCCTTTCCAGATTCTGAATTTAAATTACCAATTTTCGTGCGATACCTATTAAAACTTTATGGCCAGTTTTTTGGTGACAGGTAGAATAGAATGGGGGGGATTTTGTGGTTTTAAGGATTTTTTTGATGCTAGAACAAAAGGTGTAAAGGGAAATAAAAGGAAATGAAGAGATAAAATGTTTACGACCCGATATGGTGTCAGTGCCGTCACTAACGTTCTAAGTTTATGGGGATTTAAAGCCTCTCATATTAGGTTGCTGTAGAACAGAAAATCTAAGGACAAGTCACTTTTTAAATGTAGCGGTATTTTTTACTTACGGAAAAAATGTATAAGGTTTTATTTTCTGAAGCTGTAATATAACTGATTCTTACTGTTGGGACCCAATTTAATACCTACATAAGCCAATTCCTTTACAAGTCATAAGTGCACCAATAAAGTGTTACAAATAAGTAAAGTTTTGAATATAATGGGAAATAATTTCCTCTGCTTTATAAAGGGTAAATACCCACGGAAACTATTTTTCATTAAAATTATGAAAAAGTTACTTGTAAAGTAAATATAAGATGTAAAAAAGACTGCTAACGTCTTAGTACTATCGTGCTCATAATTATAAACGTGCAAATTTGTCAATATGATTGGATATTTGTTGCACTATTAATATATAATTATTTTTGTGAATAGTCACGAGGGTAAATCCACTGTTAAAATATTAGTAGAATAGCGACTCCACGTTTTTCGTCTAGGTTACTAAACGAAGCATATGCATTCGATATTCAAATCTGATATCATTACTTAATAATTAATAAATCTATATCGAGTTACGTGCACATCGTCGGTTCCTTAGCCCTCCTAAATTCCAGCAATAAAAAACCAATAAAAAGTAGTAGAGCGTCCATATTTATTTATAAAGTACTGGATTATTATATTTCACTCATTGGAATCGCTTTCGTGTAGAAAGGTCGCAGCAGCCAGTTACATCAGTCTAATAATGTATTTATCATCTACTAGGAGCTGTGGCTTTTACAACGTTTTTCTTCTAAGTTTCGGTTGTCGGTGTAATACAGTTGTCGCCACCTTCATCTAGAATTCGGGAATAATTTTAAAACTTTACTGCTTTTGCTTTTAAAACGTAAGCTGAGAACTAAGCATCAAAATGGACTCGAACTTAATTAGGTTTAGGCACTCTTTTACGTTTTATTTCAGTTAAGATTTAATTCAAATGAGAATCCCAAATAAAAATGCGTGTCTAATTTAATGCCATGTAATCCTTAAATTATAAAGTGTATTATCTTGAACCCGTAGTGTTGGCTGATTTTATCAAATTCTTCAACCAATTAACGATACAAAATAAGAACAAGCGGCATTTGTAAAGGCAATTTATGAATTCCGCGACACATAAAAAACTCACGCGTGTCTATGGTCGACCACCAAACAGGCGAACCGTCACCTTAATCAAAATAAAATTTATCTAATAGTATGAAAACGTCGATTTTAATGGACCAATAAATTAACCAACCCCTAACTTAGAAATTTAAAAATCAAACAGTCATAAATATAGCATATTGAAACATAAAGTAGGATAAACAATCGTAAATAAAAATTACAACGAAAACACACAATGCGATCGTTCATTCAAGTATAAATTATGTCTATTTTGGACGCCGTTTTTACACTTTTTTGTCACATTCGTTTTTAACCAAATTGTAAAAAACAAGGTTCTCAATCTGTATATTTTTTGTGGCTCTTTTAGCGGCGCCTGTGGCGCGGCGTAACCCTTTAGTCCGAATTTAAAACCAAACTCTTTTCTTTATTTTCTAATTCAAGGCAATTCTGTTTTGTCGCCGGCGTTGTGGGCAGTAGTATTATTAATCCTTTTCCCATCACAATCTGAAATCGCTTAATTTTGTCGAAACTATTTTGTCCTTTGTTCAAGTAGCCAGTGTTTTAATCGGTTATTTTTGAGTTCCATAGATAATATAAGATGTGCCTTTAATGTTTTCTAAGATTTGATGTAAATAGGTATGCTCAGGATTTAAAATCAAAGTAATGATAGGTTTCTGACAAGAAAATTTTATTTAAATCTATGGTGCAGTTTGTTAAAGCAATTGAAATTTCACGCAGCTTGCGAATTATGCGTGGAATCCGTTTTCAAAGCCGAGCCCTCAGATTCGGGTCTTTTGTCTAGACTTTTAATTTAAATACAGACAAAGCGTGTGCCTGTAATGCTATTCAGGTATTCAGACGACTTGGAAATTTAATACTTAGTAATATTAAAAATTTAAAATACTTAAAAATAACTCTGAATTTATGTATGTACTATATTTCATTTTTCGCGGATCGTTGTGGCTTCATTTAAAAAACTGCTTTGGCGAAACAAGTGATGCTCTTATTTGAAAATCAATAGCAGTTGCATGAGTGTTTAATGAGATTATGTAGGCTCGTAGATCGGCTAATACGGATACTAAATACGGATTTTAACCAACGTTGGCAAAGGGATATTCAAAATCCGGCTACGGCAAAGAAAAAAGTTTAATGCGGACAAAGTTGCGTGTACCTTCTTGTACTAACATATACTATACATATTTGTATCTCATCTCTACCCCACCATCACGCTATGATTGGTTGGTTCTGTCAATCCGTTTTTTTTTTGTTTTTTTAATTTATTTCATGACCATGGAATCAAAGTCCTTCAGTCGAAAACATAAAAATATCATTGAACAGTTACATTACAAATTACACAACAAATTAATGTCAATCCGTTTCTGTGTTTGTGTTGCCAGTGGTGTATACTCCCCGATTCCCTTAAACCGTGAGTGTTGTAAAACAATTATTACGACGAAATAAAATTCTGTCAAAAAACTTGACAATTTTACTGCACAAATGAATTTTTTTTATGGGCAATATATTTATTTTGTTACGATAGAGCGGCAACTACTCAGTGACGTAGAAAGTGTCACTAGCCGGAGTGCCATACTTTGTTTACTTATACCATGCTACCCAGCTACCCACAACAAAACGCAGGAGTGAAATCGTGTAGAATGTAACCACAATATTAGGAATGCTTGGTACATTCCGCGGGCGCTACGGGAGGGTTGAACGACTTGGGGCAGTGAGAGGTATTTTTATGAAACACCGAGAATGTTTCCAAATAGAAAAGTTTTTGTCGTAAAAATCGAAAGCACTGTGGAACTGTTGGGACGGCAAAAAAACAAATCGATGCCTAGATATAGGGAATTAAAAAAATATCTTCTTGATGATTTTACACAATTTAAATTTCTATCCACTCGCTGGTTCGAATATTGAGTAAACTAAAATTCACAGACCTACGGACTAAATTGACAAATGACTGACAGGTAAAATGATACCAGGAACAGCAAAATAAAAATAGTGAAGGGTATATGTCGATAACAATATATCGACAAGTTGTAAAGTACAAATAACAGACTAGTTTAAGTTTCAAATAAGAGGTACAAGTTTTGGTTTGTTTGATTTTCGAGGTAGTGGATGGATAAAACGCGTTTTTACCCAC
Source organism: Apotomis turbidana (assembly GCA_905147355.2). NCBI lineage: Eukaryota > Metazoa > Arthropoda > Insecta > Lepidoptera > Tortricidae > Apotomis > Apotomis turbidana. The sequence continues at coordinate 38,094,854 of LR990281.1, forward strand.
TAGTTTTAAAACATAAAAAGGTTTCCGAGCCTGTAGGTAAAAAATAAAACACCTTGTCCGACGATAACTAGTCTTTATTATAAAATATTATTCATTCCCAGGCTCCGTTATTTCGTCATCTACATCATCATCATCAGTTACATTTATAATAAAACGATCCAAAACATTGTCCACTAAATGGTCGAGTTGTAACATTTTGTAAACTTCTCTTGTTCTTTGTATGCTTTCAAAACTTTAAAAACTGAACTTCTTGAAATACCAAGAAATTCGGATGATTTCATGACACACTCGTTTTTATTGTCATGAATGTCCTCTGGGATACTTTATGAATAACTTTATGAATTGTCTCTTTTTCAATTTCACTAATAGATTTTTTTCTCCTTTATAGCGGAGGCGAACATTTTGATGAACATGGCTCTGGTCCCGAATCTTGCGAATCCATAATAACACGTAACAGTTTGAATAAACACTCGTAATAGCAATGATAACGTATATCGTTAGATACATAAAAGTAGTTTGTAAACAGCGGTCAACTGTTTTTGAAGATACCCGCTTTTTTTTGTTAAAAAGATGGACCACATTGTTGGGAATTTGAAAATAAAGAACAATAATTTTAGTAATTCATTTAATTAAATGTATGTATTCAATAAACTATCAATTATCATAAATATATAATTGCATGTTTCATGTACATTATTGCTGGTTTGACATTAAATTTTTATCTCTAATTAGGGGTCTACAGACCATTTGATCTGTCAAAATCACTGGAAAAGGTTGGTATATAGATTAGCCGATCAAATTGCCAATTTGATTGTCCCGTCTGGGTGGACTGGGTGTAAAAATAATTTTAATATCGATGAGAACGACACTGGCCAAACTGTGGCAACATTTGTTCATACTTGCTTGTCAATTTAGTCCGTAGGTCTGTGGATTTTACTTTAGTAGTAGGTATAGAAACATAAAATCGTGGGTATCAAGAGCAACTGAGTCGCTATTTTTCATTTGACTTTAGGTCTGTTATTTATATGCAACCATGATAAAACTTAACATAGTATTTAGAATATTTACGATTGATTGCGTATATATTTTTTATTATATTTTATATGCTACGTTAGGGACGGCGCGCCGCGTCACGGCGACTTTTTGCACCGATTCAGCATCGATACAGCTTCTATTCAATATCAATTCAGTTGCGATGCAATTCATTTAGTAGACGCGAGAGCATTAGCGCTGATTATCATTAATCTTAGTCACATGTCAGTATCCAGAACTCGTAAATTGCACAAACAGCAACTAACGGTCCCGTGATACGTATTTATGGCAGATTGTTATGGGTCGAGGAGACAATTAATTATTCTCTTCACTTCTAAAGGTACTTCCTTAAACTATCAGTACTTGGATCAATAAGCGTCGATCTTAACGCTAATTAGGTATTCGAGCTCCATAAGGGTATAATAGATTCCAATAAAACAGTTACAATTAGGTACAAGGTTTTGAAGGTTCTTACAGGATTAAAAGTCTGCTTAGGTGGTCTGTTCAATACATATTTTGATAGTACTTACATATTTTCATAGAGCTACTGCGTACTGTTTGCAATCTGTGTACAGTCCAAAGAGGGCGTTTCGATTGCTGATAACTCAATTCGAACCCCTCACTTCCGACTCACTAATGATGTTGTTTTTGTTTTACCGACACTTTTGAAGGATACTTACGTTACGAGTATGGTTGTCATGTGTGGTGCTCAGGATAATTTGTTTTTGTTTGCAAATTTACTGTAATACAAAAATATTTAACGATGATATCTTAAAGTTTCATTTTATTTTATTTGAACGAGAGTACCCTTAAAAAAAGTTATCATTTGGAGCTGTTACATAATTACTTAAAAGATCAAGTTGACACCTAATGTCCTTTTATCACAATTCTGGCCCTGAAATTAGAAAAAGAAACGAATTTGAAAAATGGAACGCATTCAAAATTCGAACGCTAATCGTAATGGCCGGCACTTTAAACGCATTGCCCTAAATCGACCCATACACTATCATGCAGGGCCGGGCGCATCGTGCGAGGTATCTGAAATTTCAATAAAAATTTCGTTATGTACAGGAAGTTTAGGCAAATAGGTGGTTTCTATAATAGAATTTTGATAACATTCTATCGATATTCGATACCATAAGTAAATCACGATCGTCAATCGAAGTTTTGAAATGGATACTTAGGTACTAACAATTGATTTTATTGGTAAACGTAATGATAACTGGTTTATTGACCGGCTAATTAATTGGCTAGTTTAACTCGATAAATTAGCGAATTGGACAGGTAAGTGACAACCTGGCACCCTGCCAACCATTAGACAGTGAATGGGCGTCTTAATTAGAGGGGGATTGAATCGAGTGAACGAACAATCGAGTGCATTCGTTCATCGGCCACAGACTGTATCAGGGTGATCCCATTAGGCAGGCCTACACTACAGCCGATAAGGGCGGAGTGACACCATTAATCATGGATTCCCGATTCATTAGCGCGGGCGAACGACAATTTGTCATACGTGTGGCCGTGGCCTTAGGGTGTTCTTGTGTTTGTCGTCTGACTTCCTTTCCGATTATGTTCTGGAGTTTCTGTTATGTTTCTGCTTTATTTCTTGAATTAATTGACAAGACTCTTGTCACCTCAATGAATATTAGTGTCCGTGATAGTAATAGTAGATTTCCGTTAGATTCGTTTATGAGTAAATACCTAAGTAACATATTTTTATTTTGACGTGACGTCTAATAAATTGATGAACGCCGGCCGCGCATACGAAAAAACATGACTCATTGTAGCAATGTTGACTTTGTAGCGCCGTGGTAGGGAAGGGGAACCACGTGACTGACACAAGCCTACGTCATCATGCTGTTCACAGATTCTCAAACGTTAAAATGTGGGAGAATTGAAAACCAACGTTGAAAAATATTTAAGATTATTATTATTGTAGATTTCATTCCACTCCTTCTTTGTATCCATACAAAATAGTGATAATTCAATAAAAATGATTCAATTTAATTCATTAAAGTATGCAATCATTTCATCAATGTTTTATTATGACGTTGTCACGTTAAACCATCGTCCGTAAACCCACTGCAGACAACCAATTTTTTTATTGAGAGAATAACAATTCTCAAGGTTTACGAAAAAACCTTCCTATTCCCTCCTTTCTTATGGTTGTGTGCGCTGTAGACCTCGAGATCAGTTTTCGATTTGGCTGAACCCTCATAGGTATATCCGCCATTTTGAAAAAAATCTAAAATCTGACTCGACCGAAAAATGTATATAATTACTAGCTTTTGCCCGCGACTTCGTATGCGTATTGGAACCTTTATCTTGAAAATTTTACATCTTTATTATTTTAAATCGAGAGGAGAGGCCTTTGCCCTGCAGTGGGACACCAATATAGGCTAATAAAAAAATATATATTTTCAGATCTAAGTAATGTTGAAATTGCTAAACGTGATTTTTTTTGCAATTGTTTACGATATAGTAACGAACCCTTCGTACGCAAGTCCGACTCGCTCTTGGCCTTTTCTTACTTTTTTTTCGGCTAATTTGCTCTAATTACGCGGTATCATTATAAAATCAGTTACATCAACGAACGATAGGTTTACTAAATTCGATGAGTTTAAGAACAACGTTCTTTGATTCGAATAATAATGCCTTTACACAAAGTTTCAAGTCCCGCACTCAAAAAAATATAAATATATTCAAAAAAATATAATAGTTTCGGCTCTGCGTTGATGAGTCAGTCAGTCAGGACACTTGCATTTTTTATATATATAGATAGATTGAACCTGCCCACTAAAATTCACGTGAATCGGTTGAGAAATACGGCTTTTAGGCGAGAACAGCAGCAAATCCGGACATCAGAACGTCTCAACATTCGGACATACGAAAGATTTTTGGCCAAGCTGAAGCGGGGACACTTCGCTCGCTCGGTCTTTTATTACTAATTTGAGATTGAAAATTATCACAAGGCATCTAATGTATTTTAATTATCACAAAATATCCCGTACATGATTCTTGCTTACTGTTCCCAATCTTCCATCTACATGCAGAGGGCGTAAATGAAAATCCGCTGACGAAGACAAACGACGCGAAACGCCTCGTCAGTTATCACTTACGACCGTATACGTCCGGGGCGTTATGAGCGCGCATAACTGTCTGTTTCGACTACTTTGACAAACTGACGTCATTTCTTTTATGACGGAATGTAGACTTTATTTTTCAGGAAACTAAAGTGATATTGCATGTTGTAAGTTTCAGAGAATGCTTGGGACGGTATGACATTAGTGATATTTATTTGTTTTGATTTGTAAAGCAAATCGCTTAAGTGATGGGCGTCGGGGTTGTCTGATGTTGAGGTTAGGAGGGTGTAAATGGAGAGTGGCGCCATAGGTAGGGCTTGGAGACAATGAAAGTGGTCGAACTTGAGTTACTGAAACACCATTGTCTCACTAACTTAACAGATTTATTTAAGAAGCAAATCGCGATGTTTTCTATCGCCCGACGTTATACGCTTAGCACTTGAATAGCTTTAGTCTTATATTCCTTGTCTTGTTTACCTGACAATGTTCCTGGAACTAGCAACCTTTCCAACAAAGCTGAGCTTGACAGGAAACAGATGTACCAATAGGATTATTTGGCGTCTCTTGGTGTAGCTTGGTATCAGTGGACTTAGCTGGTAACATTTAGCTCTGCTCTAGCATTTTCCGCTTGACAAAAACAAATGAACACTAAAAAATATATGATTTTGTTTATATCGCATCTAACAGTAACGTGCCAGTTGAATATCTCGATAATTTGTTTCAATCATACGTAAGACACATAATAGACCATTGCTATTAACAGATATCAGTAGAAAGTTGCCGACGTTACCACTGTTTACAGAAACCACCATAATAATACGCTCCTAACAAGCAATGATGGACCTTTTCTCAATACAAGAAGGTCATACGACTGCAGTATTTCGTCTACCACCCACAGTAACGAGTATCGAACTAAATAGATCACTTGTCAAACAATTCAATTAACAATAGCCCTTACAATTGATATGAGAAATATCTCACCACGCTTACAACATTACTATTGATACCAAAACTTGGCGATAAAAAATGCATAAAATATAATTTCGTTAAAATTCATTTTGATATGATATGCTCGTCCAGACGTGCAGTACATAAACGATAATATATTAGAAAATAACGCTCAAAATATGCGGAATAAAGTGTACACATGTTTTAACTATTTGTAGAGACTTTGCATTTGTTTGCGACTTGTCATTATCAGGGGGAAACATTGGGTTCTTCATTGTCCGAGCTACTCGTACGAGTACAAAGCGGCGTTCACTTGGCATTTTATCGGGTGATCTCGCATCGATCGATCAAGCCTGATGGATCGTTATCCTGTGAGGTGAAAGTGCCTTGTTGCTTTAATAGGGGTATTGTGCTACTTAACTGTTGTAGTATTCTAACACGTCTAAGTTTGAATTATTAATAGCTAGTTATAAAAAAGTAGACGTCATGTCGTATAAGGATATCAAGGAGGTAGGTTTGGATAGGGTTAAATGTAAACAGCGACTTACCCGACATGAGTTTGACTCTTCAATTTATGATGTGAGTTATAAGTAGATTGATAAACGTCTAAGGCGAGTAATACGAAACTAGCACCACTTTCGTTTAATTCAATAAGTATCTTCATAATAGATAGATTTTCAGTAATTGCTAGTCTAGGAATTGGAAAAACACCTTTAATAATTATTAAATCTTAGTATACAATTTGTGTACTATAATTTACCCACAAAATTTGTTAACGTCAAAAGCGGCCTCTTAAGCTCTTGGCAAGTTTTTGGTGACAACTAGGTACGGAACGAAATCTTGTGTACAGTGTTGTAATAAATATTAAAGTTGTTTTTCTTGCTTTGCTTAAAAATTATCTGATTTAGAAGATATAAGATAAAAATCGGAAATAGCGTTAGTATCGCATCACGCTTCGCTTACCGTAACCAAACGAGTTCGTATTACTAAGGGGATATTGGAGCTCAAATAATCAGGAAAATACCTACGATAAAGTATTCGTCTCATTAAATTATAGAGCATGCATATATAAAACGACCCACACTCCAGAAATTTTGTCTTCAAGACTCTGTTTAGATTTAAAAGAAATCAACTCAAACAAAAAATTTAGTCAAAGAAAGAGACGTGCCTGTGCTTTTAGTCTTGTCGGTCAGATTTTTTGTAAGTAATGGCATATTAAATATGATCTCCAGAGAACTTGCACATGATCTATGACCTAGGAAAAATATATGCGAGCTCATCAAACATATATTAGCCCTTGGCGGGATCCAAACCCAGGACCATCAGCTTCGTAGGCAGGTGCACTACCACGGACCCTTGGATTAAAACGTATTAATTAAATCGGGCATTTAACAGTGAGGGTAGAATGAGCAGCGATGAAGAGCTCCATATGAGTTCGAAACATGTCGGGCCGCTCCTGACAATTTTTACGTGAGTTTAAACCGTTTTTATTATTAAAGATGTCTCACGATAGCTTTAATAATATTAGTGAGGGTTAGTGTTTGGGTAGAGGGCCGTTACTCAACGAAATGATCCCACATTATATGTTTATGGCGATATAAAACAAACAAGTTGGTACAACCTGCTCACTAACCATCATCGCGACGTGACGCAATGCGGTAGGGTTGCCACTTGTGAAAAACAAATTTATAATGTTTATCGTAGGTAAGTAGGTAATATACTGAAACTATACCTACATGATTATGTATGTATCTAAACACTAAACATATTATAAACAATATAAATACGTTAAAAACAAGATATTATAGTGAGTGTACAAAAGCGAATCCCTGTATGTGTGTATAAGGGCTTTCTTTCAGTTATCCTATGAACAGAAGTAAATATCAAAGAGAACCTATTAGGGCTCTAGTGTTGCTTACTGTGCATATTAACTTATATACGCAATTTTGCATAAGCAATAAACATATACATACATACAAGGAATGTAATAAATTTACACAAAGTTTCAAATATTATCATACATTAGTAATCAAATAATTATGTTTTATTTACATAATTAGATTATTTATTTTTTACACGAACTTTAATGTTATTTCCAAACATTTATTTAAAAGCAGTTCTTGTGTCATGTTCAACTGCAATTTTTCTAGCCGGAAAGCAGAGAAAATTGCCACGTACAGAGTACCTCACCTACATCTAAATAATTTAATGTTTTTGTATGGTTTAATCTGAACGCGTAAACTACTGATCAATGGTTCATTACTGGCGATGGGTTTTGACCATATTCTAGTCGATGAATAGCCCGTTCGTCTGTTCGCGAGTGTTATATACGTAAATTAGATCGATACAACCTTTTAAAGTTCGTTCCAAAGTGTCAATTTGTTTTTATAGAAATGGGATTTGCGGATTGCTTTAGCGTTTCCGTTTTGTTTGCGTTGGAGTTAACTACATTTACGTTTTTGCTCTTCGATATGTATATTCTAGACTTATGTATATTATAAAACTGGGACGCTTTTTACTCGATTACGGTAAAGCAAAGAAGACAAAAGTTGCAGCCGCCTTTTCGTGTTATAAAATTTTTAGACATGTGCCAACCCTACTGGCGCACAGAAGCTGGTATCGTAAACTGTAACATGCGTGTACGCAGCTTATCTCTTAATTACGCGTCCATCTCGATCCGGCACCCAATTATTCATACTGTAATGTCATTTCCTTGTAATGGGAAATTATTACTTGTTTATGGCCGGAATGTCATTTTTTTATTACTGACTACTGTGACTGAATTAGGTAGGTATACGTAAGTATACATTTCATTTAAGTGTGAGCAAAAATTTAAAATTGTGTCTATATTTATAAACAGATAGTCGATACAAATTGAGAATAACGTAATATGTTAAGTTGTCTATGACGTATTGATAAGTTAACGCCTCACCAAACATCCTAGGCCAAAATCATTGCTAAAAACCCTACACCTATTAAAGTTATAGGTAAATTTTTGAAGGGGGTTCTAAGTGTGTAAAAATCCTCAAATCACACGATATCAGAAAGCCCCCGTTAAAAATAAGCTTGATATTGGCTTATATATCATATTTTCTTTGCTTATATATCGATTAAACTATCAATAGATTATGTCATTGAGCATTACTATTCTTAGTCGCATTCCAACTTTACATGTGTAAATACCTGCATTATATTAACGCTCTATTGAATACATTTCCCATAAATATATTAGACTGTAACTTTATTAACTCTACATTTTTTGTCGCGGGACAAATATTTACTACCTTTGAAATCTTTCAATACGTGCGAGCATTACAGGTGACGGAGATAGTTATGACTACAGTGACCGTATTCGCTAGCGACGGCGTAAACGACTTGTATGGAGAATCAAAGTACCCGCTAGGGATACTATTCTCCATACAAATCGTTTACGCTGCCGCTAGCGAGTGCGTTCACGTTAACTCGTGGTAAGGGTAATGGATGGAAATCGATAGATAATATTTGCGCGCGAGAAAGCGTCGCAAAGGGCAGTTCTTTTAAAGCTAGTTCGTATATTTAGTATGTAGATGTCGACGGCTACTTACATGTGCGTAATGGTACCCGCAGGCGTCCATGCAGAGGTAGAGGCAGGTCGCGACCCCCTGGATCGTCAGGAGGCCAACCTTGTAGGTGGCACGCTGTAGTATCGCTGCAACAAAGGAAACCTACTGTTACATAGACGAAAACTCTACTGCAAACACGATCGGGTCTATGATGGCTGCTTTTATCACGCGATAATTAAGTGACAAAGCATCCGTTAGGTTTCGAAAAGATGCGAGTGTGAGTGACAGATGCTTTGCTACAATATATATCACGTGATAAACGTAACCATCATAGGCCCCTAGTTCTGACAAAAATGGAATCCATTCGGGAGTTAAATTCAAATAAAAGGGTTCTAAAATATGATAAATAAAGATACTCTGACTTAATAAGGTCGTCTTTTACAAGATTGTATTTGACTTGCAATGTATGTATGTATTAACTATGTTTGTTCGGGTGAAATCTTGCAACTCAATTTTGAAGCAGATATCTTCAACCGATTGAGCTGAAATTTTGAATACCTATACTTAATTTTGATGGCAATACAATAACAAGGTACCATGGGGCTGGTCTGATAATGGAACCGAAAGGTGGCCCTAGAAACTCTGTAATAGATAAAGCAATCCTAAAGAGTTTGGGGTCCTTAGAATCGTCTCAGTGAGCAATTGATGGATGTCCAAAGAAAAGTACAGTCGGCTATAAAAGCTTGCCACAAAAATTAAATATTTGACAGAAACTTTTTTAAGTCAAATTGCTACAAATTCTTTTTTAAGTCGGTTTTAAACCTCTATCTAGTGTGATCAGCTCAGGAAAAGGATAATCGACCGCGCGATTACAAACTCCCAGGAAGCTAGGGTACAAATTCTCATCAAGAGACAAATTCCTGAGTATTTAGTCAGTCCCGCTACGATTCAAGTGCAGTCAGTTTATGATGGGTCGCGTGCCAGGCATAGCCGACTGCGGCCATAAGTAATCCGCCATTACCATAACAAGGCTATTCATGCTAACGCGATATTAGTTAGGTGCTTTTGGACTAACTCGCAGCTGGAATTAAGGGGGAGAAGGAATGTACAGGATACCATGCCGTTAGTGGAGCACTACACAATACATTGCACAGTACATTTTAAAAGATAGAAGAATAATGTAAATTGAAAAATCAGTTTTGACAGTTTGTTTTTTTTTTTTTTTACGCGTTCATTTATTTATTTATTATTTATTTATTACTTACATTTGAGTATACAGTATAGTATAAAGAATGGTATGTAAAAGAGTAAGGTCAGGAATCCTCCGTACTAGTAAAAACTGTATGACGGCAGGATGCACTACCTCTCTCCGGCAACATACTAACATAAACCTTAGTAAGTTGAATTGGTAGTGCTTGAAAATCCTTGAGGATTGAACTGGACCACCTTATAAATTCCATTTGCCTGATAAAACTCTGAATTAGGTAGGTTAACTATAGACACAGTGAGTTAATATCTCTTTTGCAGTACCTTTTCTTGTGTAGATTTCCGTTCCCTTTACCTTTAGATATACCTTTTAGAAACTGTTTAATTAAAATTCATGAAGAACATCGGAAAAATTTAACTTTATAGAATATTCAACAGTGAATGAATAATACCTTTTTAATTTATGTGTTTCGCTTTGTGACTGTTTGAATTACCATTTTATAACCGCGCTATAAAACGTCTGCCGAAAGAGTATGAATGAAGAATTGATACGATAAATAATTCAATACATTTGGTTTGCAAAGGCGGCCTCGATTCAATTAATTTATGTTCCCAGTCTGTTTGTTTATTGACAATATTTAATTGATATTGATTTATGATTGTTTTCCATTTTTCATTTACCTAATGGTTAGTTTTGCATAAGAATTATGGACATGCCACGATTTCGGCTTATCGCCGATGTTGTGGCTGGGCCGCTGGGGCTCCTTATCCGTTCAAAAATTGCTTATGGTTTAAGACATTTTACTCTGATCAAACTTATTTCTTAACATATTATCAACGTTACTACTTAGAAAAGCGATTTACTGATATTTATTTGAAGCCTGCAGTTTCCCTTCTTCATTGATATTTTTTATTCAAAACTTCTCGAATTTGACAAAATTCACGAAAAAAAACGTTTTTTTTTTACTTATTTTCGACTGCACGCAATGAAAGCATGAAATAGCTATATATTACTTTCTAGAACTCAGGGAAAAGTATTATTAACTTCAAAAAGTTGGTTGAAATTATTAATATATTTGTCATAATATGAAAAACTAAATTTTCTTAAGGTTCCGTGAAGACAAAATAAATAAAAGAGCGTAAAGTAATCTATCGGCTGGGCAGCGTTCGGGAAACTACGCAATGTCTTTTCGTCCAACATACCTCAGTGCCTCAAGACGAAAGTCTTCAACCAATGTGTGTTACCAGTGATGACTTACGGCACCGAAACGTGGTCTTTCACTATCGGCCTCATCTCAAAGCTCAAAGTCGCTCAACGAGCAATGGAGAGGGCTATGCTCGGGGTGTCTCTACGTGATCGAATCAGAAATGAGGAAATCCGTAGACGAACTAAAGTGACCGATATAGCTCACCGGATTAGCAAGTTGAAGTGGCAATGGGCAGGCCACATAGCACGCAGAGCAGATGGCCGATGGGGCCGAAAAGTGCTCGAGTGGAGACCTCGGACCAGCAAGCGCAGCGTAGGACGTCCACCTACAAGATGGACAGATGACCTTATAAAGGTCGCCGGAAGGCGCTGGATGCAGGTCGCTTCCAACCGGTATATATGGAAGTCCAAAGGGGAGGCCTATATTCAGCAGTGGACGTCCTATGGCTGAGATGATGATGATGATGATGAAAGTAATCTATTGCACCAAACCTTATATTGTATAATTGTAATGTTTTGTACATTTTCATTTTTTTGGGCCCTGATATTTACCGCCATTCAAAATGTTTCTTTATCTAGCCAAAAAGCAAGATGAGATTAAGAAAAATAAATGTGTAGCATCCCCTTATCGAATGCGTCCGTTTAGAATTCACGGTTTACAGCTGCGACCATAGATGGCGCCACTTACTAAGCTTTATTAGCGACAACGTGCGTAAAATATAAACGCATTCGAAATGTGAAAACCGCACAGGGCACTATCCGCAACAATAAAACACGCCAGCTTTAATCTTAAAGACTTACTCATAAGATTGAAAGTGATAAAGTAAGGGTGGAAGTTTTACAACCTTTCAGCCATAAGGAAGCCACGTATTAAGGCATTTGCACACAGGGATTAGCGATACAGGCATTAAAGTCGGATACAATAGGTTGAAATCCTTATTCGATGAGACGAACCACTTTCACTTTTGTGTTCAGTGCCTTATTAAGAAAATTTAAACGTTAATGCTCTAAGTTCCTGTTCCTACGTGGGTTTACATGAGTCATTGGCGATAGTTGACGATGCGATGGCTGAGGAAATTTCTAGACTTCTTCTGCATGTGCTTTGATCATGTTTCTTTCTTCTCTTGTTTTCTTTTTTAATACTACGACGGTGACAAAACAAAACAAGCTATGCAGCCCGCCGGATTGTAAACAGTCAATACCGCCACTTATTGACGCCAAAAGTACGTATCGCACGCGCGTTGCTGACGCATTAAGAACCTACTTAACCTACATTGAAAAAAAAAAACAAAAGATTTGTTAACAGTAGCCCTAATTTTAGCTGCTAGTTAGTCACATAATCGCAGGACTGACAAACTGAGGGCTACTAGTGACCAAAATAAGTTTTGGAAAATTTGCATAATTTTGGTTACTACTAAGTACAATTTGGCTATTTCTTAAGGACTTAGTTAAAGTGGTTGAGCAATTTTTTTTCAGTGTATTTACTGCTCATTCTCATTCCACATGCGGAGCGTTCGCGGTGGGAAATTTCTCTGCATCTTTAGCACAACTATGACACGCGACTCTTTTTTTTTTATTCATCATCATCATCAGCCAAAAGACGTCCACTGCTGGACATATGCCTCCCCCCGAGAACGCCACCATGACCGGTCCTGCGCCTCCCGCATCCAGCGGACTCCAGCGACCGTCACCAGGTCATCAGTCCACCTTGTGAGGGGCCTACCCTCGCTGCGTCGTCCGGTGCGTGGTCGCCACTCAAGAACCCGATGACCCCAGCGGCCGTCTTTTGCCCGGTTTTTGGGCGGTTTTTTGTGATTACCTGTCTCTATCTTCACAGTAGGTACTGTGAGAGAGTGACGGGCGATGCTGTCGCGCGACAAGAGTCGCCAAGCCAAGTTGTGCTAGAAGGGATGGAACCGCACAGTTCTCGGACATTTAGGCTCCAGTGAGTAAGGACGAACACCCTGCCGATGGCGAGCAGGGAGATGGGAGAAAGTAGTCGAGGCCATTATCCCCTCTGATTATTTATGGTAGTTGTCGCTGGAAGGATGAAATTAGTGGCTGATTCAGTTACCGGCCCTGCGGTGGTGGTCGTTTTCGGTATCACTTGGCCTAAGAGACAATGTGTCATAATTTTCTTTATTTATGACTGTACTCTAAGAACCATTTACGCGAGAGCGATAGCGATGTGTATACCCTTACCACGAAACCGTACTCGCTAGCGACTGAGTAAAGTGCGTAAACGATTTGTACAGTTGCCGAGAATCTTCTTGACCCAAAATGGTGGATCTGCGCATGCATATTTGTACGTAAATCGGCTACTGCGCAGTCAAGGTTAGGCTCAAGAAGATTCTCGGCAACTGTATGGAGAATTGATACCTACAGCGCCCCCAGTGGCTACTTTGAAGAACTAATATTCTCCATACAAATCGTTTACGCAGTCGCCAGCGAGTACGGTCACTGTAAACTCATGGGAAGTGAAGCGAAGACGGTAATCGACCTTTCATATACGATTGTCATTCTTTAAATGTTCTTTTTTTTAACTGTAGTAGAAAATAGAACTCTGTTTTATCATTTAGTCGTATTACTTATATAGAAACAGCATATTTTAAATAGTTACTTGATACACTGTGTCTTAATAATTAAAGCGTACAAATTAGCAGTATGATTAGCTTTTTCATTATTTTCTTAGATGTGGATTCATGTTTTTTTGTATACAGAACTAATTATAACCAGGCCGGCTAAGTATAAACAAAGCAATAATGTTATAATCACGGCTTGTAAATAGACCACTAATGTTCTAAATCGGTCTAGACTGCGACCCCGCCCTCTAATCTTTGCTAATCGCTAATCGTGTTGCTTAAAAATATATTGCGTTTAGTTAATTACTGGGCAATATTTATAAGCAATAATTTAAAGTAACTAGGAAGTTTATTATTATCGTTTATAGTGTACAAGGTGGGAATTTTATTTACGTTTAGCTTAGACGGGCGTTTTCACAAATCGTTGTTAATTTTCTTGTTATTTGCATTTGGAGAACATTTAGGTTAATCCGACTCAGAATCCTGAGCACTATCGATTCGAGTATAGGTAGAAAAAGTGTTTTAATAATATGTTCACATTATTATTTGTTATTTTCCATTCCGTTACTTTGACACAAATGTGTATAGAAAGAAGCGTAAGTGGAATGGAAAAATAGGGAACGCTTCTTTTCTCGTAAATGTGGCAACTTTTTGTGCAAATGAGAGATCTAGTTGTGATTATTATCCTTGATAGATGCCATTATTACGTCAATGATAGATGCGAAAGTATGTTGGTATGAATTTGTTTACCGCCTAGTTACAAAATAAGTTTTCAAGTTCTGCACTACCCAAAGGTTGTCTGGAAGAGATCGCGGGCAAACCTTAAATGAATATACGTACGTACATAGATTTTTTCGATATCGTATTTTAATATGTGTATTATACTTATGATACATTTTCACTGTGATACATTTACATGTGTACTATAAGCTAGTTCACAAGCGCTAATCGCCTCTTATCTTGGGATCGATCGCTGCGCGCGGCTCGGGTTACTAATTGCTTTATTTCCTGCGCGATCCAGAATGCGCGAAGCGAAGATCTATGGGGGGTATACCTCCAGCGAATTGTTCGACACACTTCATTAATGTTTATGTCTTGGCACTTGCAGCTTGCTACTTGCTCTAAGCACTTACTTATCTTATTGTCCGTTTTCAGTAACAACCATTATCATTATCAACATTAGTTCAGCCGGTATCGGGAAAGTGCACCAGCGAGGCAAGGGCCAGCCACCGTCGTAGTATAAAAAAAAACAGATGTTCCAGCCGTTGGCGTTCAAATTGTTCCACTTTTTTTCAAAAGAGTAGAGCACCGTTTCGGTCTTTGCAATTTCCCTCCCAGAAATCAGTCGATATACCACAAGCGGGAGGTGGCGTTTGAGGGCGTCTCTATGCCGCAGAAAGTGTCTCCCTGGCTTCGTTTTTCACAAGAGACTTCAGTGTAAAATCCTGTTTTGAGCAGCCTATTCTCTGGTGTTATTAGTGGGTATAACATCTATATTTTTCGATATTTCGATATGGCGCACTTACCGTATAGTTTGAAAAATCATAAGACTACTATATATATGTATTTATATTTCCTCATGCGGCTGTCATGGTACAAATCATGACGCCAATAAACTGAACAAAAAATGTGACCCCAGTTATTGTTTCACAGATACAACAACGACACGCCGCGGGTGCGTAAGCGCAACATCGGTGCACTTTCAGTTTCATCCGGCGCAGGCGCCGCCGGGCGTCATCACGGGGTGACCATGTTCCATGTACAGTCGAGTACCCTTACCATGAGATAACGTTTACCGTACTCGCCAGCGACAGTGTAAAGGATTTGTATGGACATTAGTACAACGTGTAATTAGTAGAACTACAATTCTCCATACAAATCCGTTACGCAGTCGCTGTAAACTCATGGTAAGGTCAGGAAATCCTGTGGCCGCTCGCGCCGTCGACTTTAACGTACAAAGATAGCAAGAAGTTTCAACATCGATATATAAAAAATATATATATATGTCACATGTTCTAGTGTTTCTTAGACATCGTAACATTCGTAACTAGGCCGCCTTCGTAGATTTCAACATTCATCAAATGCCAAAACGAATAGAAAACAATTTTAGCTTTGCTTGATAAATAAAACTGATTCAATAATATTATTAAAGCTATCATGAGACATGTTAAATAAGTATAAAAACGGTTTAAACTCACGTCAAAATTGTCAGGAACGGTACGACATGTTTCGAACTCGTATGGAGCTCTTCATCAGGGTCAGCTATCCGTGCCGCGTGGGTAGGCGGTTTTTATAATTATTAAAGCTGATTCATTTAAATACATAAATTCGCATATGTTGGTACCCAGCAATGTACTCAAAATTTGAGAATGTTAAATTTCAAGTTTGAGTACAAAATATTTGAGAATTTTCCCACATATTCCAAATAGTGTGACACCGCGCTCGATAACTCTAGATGCAGAGTATCGACAACTAGCGTTAATTCGCGCTAAAAAGCTGTGAATGAAGCTTCTCGTACAATTTGCCGACGCGAGACGAGCGGTAATGAGCCGCCATTCAGACGTAGTGATGTGCCGCTACTATGATTGTTTATCATGTCGATAAACTATATTGAGAAATAAGAAATTGAGTAAATTTTTTCTCTGACGAGCGGATATGAGACGACGTGAATTTAGGATTGCAATTTCAAAACCAAATAAAAATGAGTCGACGGTCAATATACCATGTATATTGAGAATACACAACAACAATATTTGGATTGGATTTTTTTGCTTATTTTGCACCCTATAGACCTCTGTAGAAGATTCCAATTTTGGTGTTGGAGTAAAGAAAAAAGCAACTATGTACATATATTCAGTAGAGATATGTACTTTTCTATATGAAAGGGTGCAGATACTACAGAGCACATGATATCGTCGGGGATAGTACAATACCGCGTAAATAACAGCTGACGATAAAGTTTTCATTTCAATAAAATGCTTAGCATTTGTTTGAATATTGATTCGTATCTACACTTGTTACTTACGCGGTATTGCACTATACCAGACGATATGACTAATAAGGTGTATATTCTAAAGGTAGTGAGAAAGGCTTTTAAATAACTACTCAGTGGTAAAATAATTCAGTATTCTCTTATTACAGGAACAACTAGAAGAATTTACCGAATACAAGTGTGAACCTCCATAAAGGGCCCGTAGAAAAACCATAAACTATTAATCTTCTTAAAACTTACGTGAGCCATATTTAATTAATATTGTATTAAGCGGCTATTAGGTAGGGCGGAGCGTCGATAGAAAAATCAGTGACACAGTTACCGCGCGGCTGTACGGATAGCAGTCCCTGATGAAGAGCTCCATACGAGTTCGAAACATGTCGGGCCGTTCCTGACAATTTCACGTGAGTGTAAACCGCATAATAACGATAAATTATTATTTAAAACGTGAGCTTTTAATATAATTCTATAGATTTATCGATATCCCAGTCTACCCTAAACCACCTGCAGCTAAACCCGCAAATTGATTTCAAACTGGCACCATAAGGCCCCATCGGCAGCCGACAAATAACACACATTTGCGCGACTTAAGTGAAATTAAACGTAGTTTAAAACTCCATTTAATACTAGACCTCTGCGCACGACCCTATGCTATTTACTTTGAAGGAAATTAAACTTTAAGTTCTATAGTTATAGTTGGTATTTGATTGGTGGCGGGTGGGGATCTGATTTCCTAGCTATTAAATTGAATGCTTACAGTGATAGCCTGAATATTGGTTACTTTGATGTTTGTGTCGGCTATTTGCGCATTCCGATGCGGGAATGCGGTTTTGCGTTTATGGTTGTATTTTTAACCAACTTTATAGAACATTTATAATAAGTGCGGCATGTCCTACGAAAGGCGTATTTAATAAACTAGAGAAAAGCTCTGCTGATATCCGAATTTACGGAAACTAAATGTACTTATTTATACTCGTATAAAACAAGCTGTGCCGCGCGGTGTTACCCGCTCATCCCACATTTCTTCGGGATTAAAAGTAACCTATGTGTAAATCCAGGGTGTCAGCTACCTTCATATCAAAATTGGTCCCGCCGTTTGAGCGTGAAGAAGTAACAAACATACATATGGACACACTAACACACTTTCACTTTTATAATATTAGTGTGATCTACCTACGGTGAGTAGGTATACACGTACGTATAGTGATACGAAGCCAGCGAGCCCTTTTCACGGCTAGGCATGTATAGTGCTTTTCTCAAACATATGCAATGAAATAAAATGTACACTACTCAAGTTTAGCCTGGTCATGAACACACACGCCATGTAAAAAAAATACTTCCTGGCTTTCAATTTTGTATGAGGGTGAATTTCAACAAGCTCGAAATTTACCTAATTTTGGTGGCTTTTTTTATTTTTGATGTTAGAGTCAAAATTATATATCAATAATACGAATAAAGTCATAACCAATATTGTGTAGTAATGGCCATTTGTTATACATAATAGTTTTAAAGATATTATGATTTTAGTAATTTGCCTGCCACCAAAATTGTACATCTACACCAAAATTAGTTACTTGTGCTAAAAATTAATATTAATTAATATTTGTCAATGAAATTGTCTGCTAGAAATGAAAAGAAAGTATATGTTTAAGTAATCATTTTAATTATACCAAAATATCTATGAAAATACAATCACTAACTCGTTCGTACATTTCAAAAAAATAAGCATGTACAAAAGCGAACTTATACCTTTAAGGGATTTCTTCCAATTAACCTTCGAGTAAATGAGTGTTAAACAAAAGTAAATGGCAGACAAACCAAGCAACATGTACAATATCATAACTACAATAGTACAAATGAAAATGCAAAAACCAAATGAGAGAGAGATAGGCAAACAGTCAATGTAATACATATTACGTAATATCTATATAAATACATATAACATAAATATAACCATAGCGCTGACGGATCGGAAGCAACTTAAGTTGAGCGCGGTATTGAAATACGTGATCAAACTTGCGGAGACCAAAGCTAAAGAGAGCAGACAAGCATGATCTTCGTATGAAGAGGAAGGAAATTCTGCAGACACCTCAATGAATGAAGGGACGCGAAAAGTTTCCTACTGATCTCAGAAATATGAGGTGCCCAAGACAAAGTTTGATCTTTTTTTTTTTTTTTTATTCAAAATAGCCATGCATTTAACCTCGATTGCACCTGATGTTAAGTGACAATAAGGCCTAAGATGGAGCATGCTTGGCTAGAAGATGCCTATTCACTCTCGACTTGAAGAGATCCAAGTTATATTTTTCAGGAAACAGGTGCGCAGGAAGAGAGTTCCATTCCTTAGCTGTCCTCATAAGGAAAGTAGACGCAAAGCGTTTCGTACGAATCAGTGGTATATCGACAACATAAGGGTGGAATCCAAGTCCGCGCCGAGTACTGTATTGTCTGAATGCAGACGGTGGAATTAATTCATGCAGTCCTAGTGCACACTCACCAAAGTGTATCCGGTAGAAAACCGATAAACAGGCGACTTTCCTGCGGTGTTCGAGGTTTTGCAGCTTTTCCTGAACTAAGGCAGGGTCGCCAATGAGCTTCTTCGCACGTTTGTTAATTGAATCCAAGGCGGCCAGTTGGTATTTGGCGGACCCATCCCAAAGATGGCAGCAGTACTCCATGCATGATCGGACTTGCGCCTGATATAGTTGAAGCAGCTGTCTCGGCGTGAAGTACCGCCTCACCTTAGATAGGATTCCAAGTTTTTTTG